>OU342960.1:47310411-48591867 GCA_910592155.1 Ypsolopha scabrella
ACATTCATAATATTGACTTAACTGCCTTTTTTATATATTAATATAGAATACTCTTTATTGAAAATAAAATGTACAGAATGAAAAAATCAAAATTATCAATTATTTATCGATTTGTATTTCGCAAACAATACGTATGATCTAATCATATGCAGTGCTACCATTTCCTAAGCCAGGGGACTTCTTATAGTGAATGGACTGTACATTGACCTCTGACACTCTTTGAAAGCACGATATAACACTGTCTGTCCTTTTTTAAGTAGATTAACAGAGTGAGACAGAGCACTGTATCTAGCGCTATCGAGCTCGATATAGTCATTCATGTTAGACTGTATTGTCTGGGTACCCACCCGCATAAGCGTTGATGAAAGCCGTCAGAGGTGTTTATAAAAACGAATCATATATCGCTTTCTTTCTATTTACCGATAGGACAAACAGTAATACTTGGATAGGTTCTTTATCTTCGACTAAAACAGACGCACTATTATAGTAATTAGCTATGTACTCCGTTTTGTAATGATGATCATGACATGACCAAACAAGGATTTGACGAGCGTCTGCATAATCGTGAACGAAATAAATTCACTGCTGGTGGCAAGAAATAAAAATAACCCATGATTGCACTAATTGACAACTTGATTGATCAAACGATAAAATGTAACATAGAATATTATTCTGAGACGTAATGATTATATTGTCTTTGGATTCATCATGTCAAATTGGCGAAACTAATGTGCAGCCTAACGAAACTCAGTACAAATGGAGTTATGTATGAAAATTGTGCTTGGACGAATGGCGATATGTTCTTACTCTTTTGCTCACTTAGCTTGTCTCTGTCTAACGTTGTGTCAAGTCAATATGGCGGTTCTTTGTTTATTTGTAAAACTTAATTTATCTGATTAAAATAAGATTTAACTGTGTTACATTGATATAATGCTTTATGCTTCATACTATTGTGTTTTATTAATAGAGAAGTTGTCACGTTTTGTTTCTGATGCCTTAGAACGGAATCCTAAAACTTTAAAATATAATCAAGTCAAACAGTATTATTATAACAATTAACGTAGGTACGCAGTAAAATACAACCGATTGTCACCGGTCGTAAAACTGTGGAGGGGGTCGTTGTTTTGGAGTGACGCGTTCAACGCAACCGAGCCCGATCATTGCTACTATCCGGTTCGTGCTATCACGAGCTATCACCGTGCGATTGTTTTAAAGACACCTACCTACCGATACTGCTACGCTGGCTCGTTTATGATTTATTTATCTCGTGTTATTCGAGTATTTGTGAATATTATTAGTTTAAGTGTTGGAAACCCCATTATCCGGGTAAGTAGTGCATTAATTATTTTATTATTAGTTAATGTTTGCTCATTATGCCAATAGCGATGTCAATAACCTCGACGCGTCCCTTGTTGCTAACGGTCATTACCAGATATCATTATTTCATAGTTTTGGAAATTATCTTCCTTTAATTTTGCTTGTAGTTATTAGGAATCAATAACGCATTTAGATTGATCACTCAGTCATTTTAGTTTAGTTTCAGTTTTCTCATTTAGTTAGATAATAGTATTCTAGCCTAATACTTTTGGCATAAGTCTATCCGCCTATAGTGCTAAACCTTGACTGCAGCATCCTTGATCATTAGCTAGTGCATCAGCTTTTATCACGCACTTCACTTTTCCTTACTTACGCTCAGCTCAAAATGTTGCAGTCAAGGTCTATAACCGGACATTATTCTAATCGTCCACCTGGCCAATTCCAGGGTTTTAAGCTACGGTTAAGTAACGGGCCTACTCCCGTCTAGCTTCACTGCGTGAGTCCACCTGAAGCGAGCACCCGCTCTTCCGGGCGAGAACCCGCTCTTCCGTGGAAGAACCAGCTCTTCCGTAGCAGAACCAGCTATTTCAAGTCTGCCAGAAGCCGCCCTTTTAGGAGAGTGTTGTACGGTAACCCTTATCTCCTTGTAATTAATTTTGACCGTAATCAGACAAAGGACTGCGACCCTGAATGTAAATTTGTAATTATTATAAAACTGTAATTATGTAAATTATGTTTTATTCAATATAACCAAAAAGTAATGTAACAAAGTAAATAAAACGTATATTTGCATCACGCAATGAACTATAAAAAGCGTGAAATATGTGAGGTGCGAAGCGGTCGAAATGATGGTGAAAACATTATATTCAGGCCAAATTTCTTTCAAAAGAGACTCGGTAAGTACCCTTGTACTCATCTTGCGACTTATTTTGGGTTATAAAGAAATTTAAAAGTGAAAACATTTTCATAACATTTATTTGTAAATTTAATAGTGATGGGATTGTGTCGGTAAATCATAACATTTGCACTTAGGTTGGGGTGTCATAATTTCATCCTAATATCATAGTGCAATATATTTTTAAGGTGAAAAATGTGCCTCTTTTTCGCTGACAGTCCTTAATTAATTTATTGGATATAATAATTTTTGCGTAAAATATGGAAAATGTTTTGTGTTATTTATTTTCTGTTGATTGGCTAATCAACATAACTTATAAATAAAAATTAAACTGACAAAATAGTCAAATCACTCTCCAAAAGTGCGCTCTTGTTTTTTTTTTGGAATTACGATATCGTGAAGCTGCTTTTTACAATAATACTATTATTACAGGTGACAACAGTAAGTAAAAGTCACTGGCAGACCTTATTTATCTACTAATAGAAAATTTTCCTATGGAAAACACTTTGATGACAAACATTTCAATAAGAAAACTCGGTTCAAAAGTCAACCATACCTTCAAATCAACTCAAAGAAGCATCACTTCCTGATACGATTTTGCATGAGTTTACTTGTCACGTGTATTTAGATAAGGGTACGTACATACATATGACATTTTATTAAAAATATTATTAAGGTACCGTACCTCAAAAGGAAAAAACGAAACCCTTATAGAATCACTTTGTTGTCCGTCTGTCCGTCCATCCGTCTGTCTGTCAAGACCCTTTATCTCGGGAACGCGAGAAGGTATATAGTTGAAATTAAAACCACATACTCAAGTTTGCAGTCCCTTAATGCTGTAAAAAAATCAAATTTATAAGGTAACGTAAAAAAAGATATGTCTATTTATGCCACAAAAAACCTTTATTTCGACACTATCAAGGTAATCAAAATTTATTGGGTATTTCCCGTTGATCTAGAACTATGAAATTTGGCAAATAGTACCGTATTAATCTACAAATATATATAATAATAAATTTTATTAAATATTTATAATTTGTACCTACAAATTTGTACGGAAACCTCAGTTGGCGAGTCCGACTCGCACTTGTCCGGTTTTTTATTTTTGTGCCAGCCAGATTGAAGTTGCAAAATTGTACTTTTTTAATATTATTGTTTAAAGTATGTAGATGTAATTGTTTTTTTCTTTTTCAGAGCCATCCACTTCAGGGCCAAGTCCAAGTGAACAACATTGCTCATATTTTTTATGTAATAAGAATTAAATTAATTGAACAGAAAGCGTTTTATTTCCTTTTCTTGCATAAAAAGTCCGAAGGCTTCAGTTTTATCTAGAGCTGTTAAAACTAAAAACGTATTATTTAAAAACTGTTACATACAAATTATTGAAAGCCCTGATAAAACTGCCGTCTTCGTAATTGGCCTTTTCATTACACATGAAATACCTACAGTAAAAAAAAAACGATATCGATAAAATGTATTGCTTCTGTAGTACATCCCTATGTATCCCTATTATGTTGGCAGCTTTGTTTGTGATTTGTCATTTCTTATTGTAGTTTGGTACTAGTTGCGGGGCATTCCGTGGAAAATACGCATTAATCAGTTATAGGGAAGTCCCGACTCTTATTACGTAGTATTATATTCTCTTTGCTAAAGTGCAGGGACACATTATAGGAGGCCAGATAAAAATAGAGATAAAACGGCATTGATTGATTTGAATTAATAAATTATATATGCAAATTTACTGTAAACTATAATATTACCATGTGCCACGCGTGTTTGATTACAAACACAATAATTTTGAATTTTTACTTAATATGATTTCAGCCAGAAGATGCAGAAACTATTTTATTATATTTTTAGTCTTCGGCTACATTTTAGTTGCCTATTTTATGAGATTAAAACACAGGAAACCAGTTATAGACCATGTAGTGGTTCATATAGATCTGAAGGGAGCTCCACCAAGAATGCAGTATCTAATTTCTCTTCTAAAAATCTTCAAGCTTTATGGAGCCACCGCCATTCTAATGGAGTACGAAGATATGTTTCCTTATGAAGGAAATATTAAACAACTAAGATCTGAACATGCTTATGATAAAGAAGAGGTGAGTAAACCTATTAAAATCCTTAGGAGATCAATCTACAAGTTGAAATTTAAGTGGTTTTAGAAACGAAAACTGGTGATAATATGAACAACTTTTACTGTAGAACCAAGCCTGAAATCGCTAAAAAATATCAGCTGTTCTATACAAAAGTAAAATTCCTACTCGACCAAAATGTATGAAACAGCTGATTTTTTTTTACGACTTCAGGGTAAAATGAAAGTTGTTCATATAGACAAGTACTATCACCAGTTTTCGTTTCCGAAACCACTTAAATTTTAGCTTATATACTAATAATAAAGTAGTAAAAATGTCGTGTTTGTACATTGAATTTTTGTGGGATTTTTTTATTGAAATGGTTTATTAGTATTGTACTGAGGCAGAATCTAATATTGTTAGATTTTTCGTTTGTCTATCTGTCTGTATATATGTTCTGTTTGGATGCAGTTTTTTCAATTACCATCGTTGTGACCGTGGTCAACATATAGGCTATAAGAGGTGTATATAAAATGACACCCAATCTGAAAATGAGGCAGTCTTAATAAACGCGGGCGGAGCAAAGGCTAGTTGCCAATATGAGATTAGCATTCCATAAATAATCACAAATTATAAGTACGACGTGTATGAAGATTTAGCTACTAGCTACTTATTTTTATACGATATTACATGTTGTGATAGTGCATTAAAAATTACCACAGGTAGGTAGAAATTTTCGAATTCATACATATTTAAATCAAATACTTTCTGTTTTTGTATGTACAGATTTTAAGTCCTATTATTAATTTTGTAATTATAAAACATGTCTGTTACTCAATAATATTATATGAATTTTGCAAATATCTCTGATGATTGCTCGGTAAAATTATTCCTTTACAGTTAATGGATTTTCTTTTCCAAGCGAAGGAATATGGGTTGGAGATTATACCTTTAATACAAACCTTCACAAATTTGGAATTTATATTAAAACACAAGGAGTTTATGCATCTAAAGGAAAACATTCATATGGTCAATAATAATCCAGTCATACATGATTTGTTGACCCAAGTAAGTAACAAAATTGTTATTTTTAAATATTATACATATCAGTGACATCCATGCATCCATCCATCCATCAGCCTGTGTTCGTCCACTGCTGGACATAAGCCTTTCCTAAATTTTGCCACTCTTGGCGGACCTCCGTCTTCCTCATCCAGCCACTTAGTCCTTCAGGACGTCGGTCCAGCGGGAACGAGGTCGACCTACGCTACGCTCTGCTGTAATTGGTCACCATTTATGAGGGAGACACTTAAAGTTCTTAGAAAATCAAAAACTGAACAAACTATTAAGTTATTACTTTTATTATATCTTTACAAAATGGTGTCCATTCACATCAATACATCGCTGCATCCGATGGAACCAATGAGAAAAGCACTTTGCCCACTCGTCCTTAGGGGTCTCATCAACAGCCTTTTGAAACGCAGTCACTGCTTCCTTGGTGTCTATAAAATGTTTTCCTCGAAGTTTTTATTTTATTTTCATGAACAGTCAATCGTTTGCCTTGGCGGTGTGCGACGTGGCGTTGTCGTGGTGAAGGAGGATCCTACTGCGAGGTCGTTTCTCCCGACCTTTTTTCAAGACAAGTGGAAAACAATTGTTGGTGTACCACTCTGCAGTAACGGTTTTTCTATCCTCTAAAACAATTGTTGCGTTATGACCTGTCCTTCTGAAGAACGAGGCCACCATCTTTTTTCTCACGCTTCGACCTCTCTTCACTTCTGTTGGCAACTCCTCGGAAGGAAACACCCACACAGCAGAATGCTAAGTGCGAGTTGCCATCGAATGACTTCACTACCGCGTGAATCTAGTTAAGATGGGTCTCCAGCGCACGTTTTGTACTACACACTAGACAAAAACGTATACACAAAACATTGTTTCGCCACACATTTTTACTCCTATGCATGCAGGAGACACGGGGCTGATAAACACAAATATGTAGCGGAACAATATACTGTGTCGACGTTTTGGTGTAGTGTGTAGGACAAAACACGCGCTGGAAACCCTGCTTAACTCGATTCACGCGGTAGTAAAGTCATTCGACGGCAACTCGCACTTAGCATTCAGACTGTCTTTTAGTTGTAGGATCATAACAGCAAATCCAGGTTTTGTCACCCGTAAGTATGTCGAACACAGCAATTGAGTTACCTCCGTTAAAGCTTTGAACCATTTTACGGAACCAATCGACACGACGGAGTTCTTGGGCCTCTGTCCAATTATGAGGTATCCACTGGGCACAAAGCTTCCTGACCGCTAAATGTTCATGGAGGATTTTGTGCACTTGACTCATACCGATGCCTAAGCTTGTACAAATCTGCTGGTAGGTCAATCTTTTGTCAGTCTTTATCATACGCTGCACATTACTGATGTTATCTTCAGTCGTCGCCGTAAAAGGCCGTCCCTCACACAGATCATCGGTGAGATTAGTGCGACCACGTCTTAACTCATTAAACCAGTTGTAAACAGTGGCACGAGATGGTTCTTCATTGTGAACGGCCAATCGAAGTCAATCAAAACTTTCTTGTTGACTTAAATTACATCGAAAGTAATTAAAAACAAAATTGCACGAAAATTTTCTCGCGTTAAGTTCATGCTGACGTGACACAGGCAATTTTCAATTTGCCGCCAAATCTTAAAACAAATGACAAATGAATGAAATACATACACAATAATATTAGCAGAGATCCATTTTCAAAAATTGAACTTGTTTTTTTATTATAATATCGTTTACAAGCTTGGACATATTAACCACAATTCGTCCAAGTTCACAAGTAATAAGTATCTATAAGTCGTTGTATATAAGTGACCAATTTTACGACTTTCAGTGTCGCCCTCGTATAACGCCTTTCGGCCCCAACGGCCATCATGTCGGCGACAAATATGGCCTGCCCGCTGCTGCTTCAACTTACTGATTCGGCAGTCCATGTCGGTCACCTTCGATCTCCGACGGATGAGAAACATGAATATATTTAATACTTAAATAAGTGTTGTACACCCACCCCATTTCGGAATGAATATTTCCAGTTCTTAGGGTTCCGTACCCAAAGGGTAACCAACGGGACCCTATTACTAAGACTCCACTGTCCGTCTATCACCAGGGTGTATCTCATGAACGATGATAGTAAGACAGTTGAAGTTTTCACAGATGATGTATTTCTGTTGATGCTATAATAATGCGGCCCGAGCCTATTTATTTTGAGCCCGAGCTCTTTTAACCTCTTTTCAGAAAAAGCGAGAATAAATAAATAAAGAAAAACAATAATAATAATATTTATTTATTTGCGTAAAAGAACTTGGAATTAATACAATCAAAAATAGGATACAAATGTATTGCCTAACTAGTACAAAAATGTATTGCCTAACTAGTACAAAAATGTATTGCCTAAACTAATAATAGAACGCGGCTATGAAGTTAATCCTGACACATTGCGCAACTATGAAGTTTCTGAATAATGACAATGTCAACCACATAGGAAAAAATTACATAATTACTTATTGCGTGTGACAGAATAGTGAGTGGCAATAATATCACAGACAATATATCGATACACGTTAAAAAGTTCGTATAGCTAAAAATATTGTTATGTTTTATGATGATGTGCATTATTGTAAATAAAACGTAAAATTAGATATATTAGTAATATTCTCCTTCAGTTAATTATAAATATTAATGAATAAATGAGTTTGTTTCTTTATTACTAACCTCTGGGAATTGAACTCTTTTTACCTAGAGAAAACTTTTTGAATTTGAATGTAAAGTACAATATTTCCTGTCAATTAATTCAATGACACGTCAATAGGTATGATAAAACAATTTTAAGTATTGCCTTGATCGCTTTTCCAAAGGTTGATACTTTTGATTGTGCTAAACTTGTGCATGTTTTTGGCTATTAATACCTAGTGCCATCCCCCATCTCACCCATTGACCAAGGGGCAGATTGAAGCAAGGGCTTGAACTTGGAATTTGAAATGCTTACTACTTGGAATTGTTAAAATGCCAAAACGATCGAAGAAATTCGTTCTTAACAGTCAGTCTCGTGAGCTTATCATACGTGTTCGTGACTTTTTTGAACGAGAAGCTCAAAACGGCGGACCGATATTGCCCGTGACATCGGTGTTGGATCGAGTTGCAGATGCTCTCGATATCAGCAAAAAAACTATTATAAAAATCACGAAAGAAAAATTGGGTGAGACTGGCATCGAAGATAATGTTCTATATTCTCCCAACAAGAGAAAAAGAGCGAAGCTTACCGATGTAGATAATTTTGACGTTGACGCCATCCGCAGGCATATTTACAATTATTATTTACGTAAAGAGTACCCAACGTTGTCGAATTTAGTGCAGACATTAAAGGAAACTGGATTATTTTCCGGATCAAAAAAGTCATTGTCAAAGGTTTTGAAAAACATTGGATTCCGATATAAACAATGCAACAAACGAAAGGTGCTAATGGAAAGATCGGATATTGCCATGAAAAGGACTGATTTTTTACGCGAGGCGAAAGCTATAGATGATTGGGATAATGTAGTTTTTTTGGACGAAACGTGGCTAAATGCGAATCACACAGTTGGTCGCTCGTGGACGGACGATACGGCGGCATCGGCATCCAAAGTCCCCTCCGGAAAAGGAGCCAGACTAATTATTTGTCATGCTGGCAACGCCTGTGGTTTTATAGACAACTGTTTATTGGCCTTTGCGTCTAAAACCACAGGTGATTACCATGAAGAAATGGATGGTGAGAAGTTTACCCAATGGTTCACTAATATGCTGACTAGCCTTTCTGAGCCATCAGTTATTATTATGGATAATGCACCTTATCACTCCATGTTAGTTGATAAGCCACCTTCAAACTCTGAGAAAAAAGCCCATCTGGTTGCATGGCTTCAAAAAAAAGGTGTAGACGCAAGTATGTCTATGTTGAAAGGAGATTTGATTAGATTGATGAATATTCACAGATCGAGAGTAAAACGATACGTCATTGATGAACTAGCACTGCAACATGGGCACCGAGTACTTCGTTTACCGCCGTATCATTGCGAGTATAACGCCATCGAATTGATATGGGCACAGATCAAAGGACATGCGGCACGCCATAATACTGAACCTCCATTTTCCACAGCGAAAATGATGAAATTGTTAGAAGAAGCGTGCAATCACGTAACCAAAAATAATTGGAAAATGGTAGTGAATAAAACTAAAGCCAAAATATGGGACGATTGCAACAGAGACATTAAAGTGGATAATATTTTAGATAATGACTTTGAGTTAGTTATTAATACAAACGATTCCAGTAGTGATAATGGTGATGGTGCTTCGGAAAGTGATACATAATAAAGTAAAGAATATAAATATTATCTCTACCATAGAAGTATTAAGTAATTAAACTACTTCTATGATCTCTACCTAGATGTTTTTTTTTTCACTTTCTTCATATACTTACATCTGATAACTGCATTCGACTTTACTCACACTTGACGAATTTTATCGATACAGTGATCGAACGTATAACAACCCTAGAGGCATGTGTCAGGATTGACTTCATAGCCGCGTTCTATTATACGAAAAGTAGAAAACATATAGATGACTTAAAATTACAAATTGTAACTTTAAATATTAATTAAATGTTTGAAATAAAAGAAGAAGTAAATATACAACCTTAAGATTAATTGAAACACTTAAAATAATTTAACTAAAACATAATAATTGCATCTAAATTAACACTGAGAGGAGGTTTTCCGTCTCATCGTAGGACAGACATTGTAACCATTCAGAGACTCTGTTTTTGCATTTAAAGCTAGTGAGGTCAAATAAGTCAATTATTTTTTTTATTTTATTGTAAAGGTACGGGCCTAAAAATGGAATGAATTTATGCGCGAAAGCGTGTACGGTGCGTGTTTGAGCACAGACTATGTCTTTGCGTCTTGCTATAACAACAAATACTAAAAAACAGAATAAAATAAATATTAAAGGGGGCTCCCATATAACAAACGTGATTTTTTGCCGTTTTATAGATAATGGTACGGAACCCTTCGTGCGCGAGTCCGACTCGCACTTGGCCGGTTTTTTATTTAGACTCGCTATAGTGCTCCCTATGTCCATACTTATGTTGACGCAATCTTGAAGCTTATCTTCTTACGCACAGAAGTTTGTCATGCAATTTTACCTTTTTGCTTAAGCTTGAGCTGATATATAACATATTTGCTACTATACAAAAATATCAAGGAAAAAGAAACAAAAAACCGGCCACGTGCGAGCCGGACTCGCGCACAAAGGGTTCTTTCTCTACGACCACAAAATACGAGACGGAACCCTAATAGCATTATGGTAAGTAACAACAATATATAGGTTGATGCCATATATGTAAATATCAAGGCGACAAATCAATCAAAGAAACAAACAGTGAAAACAATTATTTTTTGAAAAATTTGATGTATTCGAGATTTTCATGTATTTTACAGGATATAATTATTTTCAGTAATATAATCTTTGGTACACAGTATACAGCAACTTCAAATTCCTAACAAGTTTGCTTGTTTGTTTGGTCACCTATAAAAAACTTCCATTAGCGATTAAAGTTATTTTACAAAATCTTTGCCCTTTGCAAACTAATTCGCCAAAACCTATCTACGCTTGAAAAAAGAGCTAACAAATTCGCCAGAACCTACGCCTGATTTGTGTATTCTTCAGACTTGTAAAGGACAATAAAAGACAAAAAAGACAATTCAATATAATATAAGTGTACACAACTCATTAGATCGTTGGCTCTTCACATTCAAATACCTTATACCACTGCTCCTACGTCGTTTTTTGTACGTCTGAACGTTTTGAGTACATCTTGTTCACTATTTAAATAACAAACACCCTTTTACGGATGGCTTTTATTTGCCTGCGCAAAAATTATAATAAAGGTATGATCTGCTTTATAAGAAATTACGGACATAAGCCATCGATTTCGGTACTTATAACACGTCGGAAATACTCGTATCTCGGCACCTCGAAAGAATGCGTTTCGCCCACTCCCGTGTCGCATTTCGGATCGGGGTTGAAGTGCGACGCGGGGCGAGAAAAGTGCATTCTTTTGAGGTGCCAAGATATTCCCGAACGTGTTACATGTTACTGCCACAATGTTTTTTTTGTTTTTGAAGACCAAGCCGCACTTTATCGTTTGTTCCCAGATCATCAAATTCCATGAGAATATTAAGCCATTAAAATACTTGCATATTGGGTGTCACGAAAGGAATCAAACGATCGACTGCAATTATTGTCGTGAAAGAAACCTTCCTAGTTTGTAAGTAGCAAAAAACATTTTAAAATATTACCTTGTCTGTTTAACCCTTATTTACTCGTAAATATTTAAATTTCAGAAAGAAATTCAAGCATCACGTTACAAAAATTGTTGATTTGGCACGTTATACAAGTTTAAACCCCGAGCTGAGAATTTTGTTATGGGACGATATGCTTAAGGAACGTAAATTTGAATTTCTTGATCCAAATGGTTTAGACGTAGAACCTGTAGCATGGCACTATGGCTCAACCGTAGAAGCTGTCGCTCACGAACTAGAATATTACCAAAAAAAATTCGATGGCTTTTGGATAGCATCAGCCTTTAAAGGTGCGGATGAACCGTCAAATTATTTCCCTGACCTATCGAAGAGATTTAAGAATAACTACAGATGGTTGCAGCTTCTACATAAATACATCGGAGTACGCTATAATTTTCAAGGGATAATAGTGTCAGGCTCGTCAAGGCATCACCATAACGCACCACTCTGTGAATTGATGGTACCAGCAATACCAAGTCTTCTCGTTAATTTATTTTTGATTAAAATTTATAAAACTGAAAAGTACGCAGACTTTTCGCAAGACTGGAAAGATTTCTTCGGGAAAAAACTTATTTACGATCTCAAAGGTAATCTTGCGTGTGACTTAAATTATTTTTTTCTCGCAAATGATGAGCTACATTGTAGCTATCCTGGATACAAACTGAATGAGGCTTTAATGGGTTTAAGTTATGTGAATTCAAGTATTTCCAAATTCGTAACAGAATTCAACAGAGTATCAAAGCTTAGTCGGAACTCGTCTCTAATTATTCATACTGCAAATATTATTTGTCAAGTGCAGCATTTGAAATCTGAATTAGACAGCATAAAACTAGAAATTTGGAAAACGATGATGGATTTTTATCCAGACTATGTTGCCAGGGAATATATCGAGCAAAAAACGAAACATCTGAAAGGAGAATTAAATTTAGTGTTATCTGATCTTTATTCTAATAAAAATAAAACGGTTTGCCTGAGTAGATCGTAAGTATGCCTTGTTATTCATTCATTAATGTTATTCTGTTGAGTGCAGTGTAAAATGTTATCTGTAAACGTACTTTCATGAAAAACAAATGAAAATAAATATCGGCAAGGATTAAAAGAATAATGTATAAGCAGGTACATACCTACATATTTTATGAAACAGCAAACTCATCGTCTTGAAGGAAAAGAAGTAGGTATTATTGTACTCGAAATATAACGAAGAAGGAAATGTATACGAGTCAGACGAGTCAGTACGAGTAAACGTTAATAATGCATTTTCAAGCTTAAAATGTTTCACTTACATCATAGATTTATTATCAATCAGAAAAGAGAGGGGTTGTCATTTACGAAATAAAAGAAATGGCAGATGAAATCACATCACATACAACTCCTGTCGATAGCTTTATCTATCACACAAACATTAAGGTGGTAACGGAGGATCTCGGTGCAAAATGCACATCATAATATTGTTTTCCTTACTTTTGAATAAAAAGTTTGCAATAAATGAGTTTTATAGCAATTCGCGCAAATTGCTTGATAGTAGTTAGGTGATCGCATGAAAATTATTAAATTTTATGTGTTACATTTTAGCTGCATTACATTACAACTGTAAATACGCTTTTAAGTTTGTTATTGTGATGCTAACAAAATATAATACATTAAAATACGTATTTTTTGTGAAGACTTTATTATTAATAAACTATTTCCGCAAGTTGCTTTAAAACACATTTATTGCATACTTTTTATTCAAAAGTAAGGAAAACAATATTATGATGTGCGTTTTGTACCAAGGTAAAAAGTTATCCCCTTAAGAAGGCTTTTTGTAGTTGATGCAGATGTTCAGAAATAACAAATATATCGATATCAACACTCATAGTCTACTAGGTTTTGGCTGCGGCCATTGGTTTTTTATTCTCGTAGTTCTATCGAATCTGTTAGGGTACGTTCAAGGAAAAGCGATGCGTCAGGCGGAACGGTGCGCGAAGCGGGATGCGTGGCGTCAAGCGTTTTCTCCGTTTATGGAGAGGCAGCGTGTATCGCTGCCCGCCGCAGTTGACGCGTAAAAACAAACATAAATGGTAACTAGTAGTTTCGTTTATGAAGGAGCAGGGCGTACGGAGTAGCAGTATTACGCCGCTGCATCTACCGTGAATTCCGCAGCGGCGCACTCGGCGTCGTTAACTGCTTATTTCTTGCATTCTACCAGTCGTGTTCGAATAGTAACATGGGGGCAAACGTGTGTATTTATGTTTGTAATCATGGGCGACTTTATCGAAATAACTATTGCTTGAAGATAATTATTACTAAAAAAGTATCTTATTCACCGCTAGATCAAAACTCGTTACTTCACCCGCTGCTTCTATCGCGGCGTCGCCCGTCGCTTCATCCACCGCGTCTCCCGTTGCGTCACTCGTTACTTCACCCGCCGCGTCAATCGCGGCGTCGCCTGTCGCTTCATCCGCCGTGTCCTACGCGGCGTCCCCTGTCGCATGCGACGCTACAATTCAAACAAACGCGTGCAAAACCGCTTTTCCTTGAACGCTCCAAACATCGGTGTATGTTTGTGTTTCCAGCGGCCCGCTTCGCACATTGCGCCGCTTGACGCCCCACGTCTCCTTGTTCGTCGCCTTAATATTTTTTGAGTCATTAATTTTATAGTACGTATTTGACCTGACTCTCCGAGCTGCGAATCCAAAAAAAAGTTATTTATTTTGTTAACTGATTTCATCCTCTAGTAAAAGAGTTTTCGAACGAAACATTTTCTTATTCTTTGAATTGATTCTGTCTGTTAAGGTTTTTCGGCGAGGCCGAAAGCCGAGCCGCGTTTACGAAGGAAATTATTTTTTGATCTTTGAATTTAGCTTTAGGTTAAGTATCTTTGGCGAGGCCAAAGGCTGAGCCATGTTTCTGAATAAAATTATTTCATGAGCCATTATTTGATCCTTAGGTTGAATTCGTTCGAAATTTTTTTGATAACTCTTTTCATCCCCTTCTAAAGTACTTTTTTTGTTTTCTTATTGATCCTCTTAAAGTGTCTTCCGTGAAGCCAAAAGCAGAGCCGCGTCATTTTTGAACAAAATTATTTGTTCAACTCTTATTTGATCCTCAGGTTAAACGTCTTTGGCGAGGCTGAAGGCCAAGCCGCGTTTTTGAACGAAATTATTTTTACCTGATTTGATTCCCTAGAGAAAGTTTCTTCGGCGAGGCTGAAGGAGTTTCATTTTTATCTTTAATATTTGGCGCACTTACCCTTTATGTTGATACGTTTTGTTGTTCAAGTGTGCGCTCATATAGCAAAATGAAATTTATTTACATATTATTATTACATGCTAGCTGATTTTTCAGAAATAAAAATTTTTATAAAAAAAATATGCTATAGGCCACTAAGCTTCACAGTAAACTTTGAAATTAATTCTTTTTTGCCTTTTTGTCTGGCTTTCTTTAATATTATTCCACACATTAGTTCCGCCAAAATCGAGTTTTAAGCGAAAAGACTCAAGCAGGTTGTTTAGTTAAAATTTGGTGTGAAACAAATTCTCTACGTTTATTGTGTAATGAAATGACGTGACAACGTCATTTGAAAAGAATATTGTGCTTCCCAGATAGCTCGTGGTGCCTCCATGCCTTCTCGTGGATGTCGTGAAAACGAATAACGGATTTTAAAAAGCTATGCCAATAAAAATACAAATTTTAAGTATGTATTTTTTTCTATCTGTTGGACAGAACAGAAAACAAACCGATTAAAAATAATACGGGTCATGTACCGACCACGTACTTAGACCCTCGGAGTTATATTTTGTTTGTACCATTCCCTAAAATATAATATTCATCTCTCTTTGGGATCATCCGCGATCATATTTAGACAGGGTTCTCTTTTGTGCACACCTTTTGGTCTTAGAGACAGAGACGTAAGATTTGCAGCTACAAAAATTTTGATTCATGCAGGTCCGAGTTCGAGTATTAGAGAAGCAGCTAGGAAGTACAGAAGTCAACAAAATTTTATCACATAAGCATGATAATGCGCAATTAAGAACTTTTGTAATTTCATGTTTTAAAATCCATGTGTAATTTATTGTGTTAGACTTGCTTGATATCACATCACACTTCACACTAATATTATAAATGCGACAGTTTGTGTGTGTGTGTATGTTTGTTACTCTTTCACGCTAAAACGGCTGGGCGGATTTGGATGAAATTTAGAATCAATATAGCTTATACCCTAAATTAACACATAGGTTACTTTTTATCTCGGAAAGAAGCATGTCGTTAAACCGAATAAAACACGGGTGGAGCCGCGGGCAAAAGCTAGTTCTTAAATAAATATATATAAAAAATATTATAAGTACCCTTTTTTAAGTATCCTGTGGTTCATATTTTTTACATTTGGGCTTTTAGTATGAATAATAACCAGTGAAATTAAAGAATGAATATACGTATCGTTATAACATGAACCCCGACTGGGTGTCAAAGGTATTCCCAAGTATGAACTTTGAAATGCAAATTATACAGCCCGCACTTGGTATACCTGCTTTTCACCAACGATTATTACGTCCCAAATGTAATGGGTGATGAGCTACAATTATACTTCCAAAGCACGCAAATTGAACAAAAAACTTGCACAACAGGAATTGAACTTGTGGCCTATGGTTAGCAGGTGAATATCCTAAACTCGACCGCCGCAGGGGCGGTGAAATATACAACTTATTCGGAATTAAGGAGACCAGAGTCAGAGTTTTTTAGGGTTCCGTAGTCCGACAAGGAACCCTTATAGTTTCGCCATGTCTGTCTGTCCGCCTCCCTTAGTTTGTCCGCGGCTTGATGATGATGATGTTGAGGTGGGACGCCTGCTGGGCTCAGGCGGATGGTCGGCTCACCACTTGGAGCTATTCCATCCAATTCCCATTGTTTGGAGCTATGGTATCCTAATGTCCCAGGGGCGTTCCCTCCTCAAATCTCCCGCTTCTTTTCATGAACCTAAGTATATCTGAATACATAAGATGCTTAAGATCTTCTTCCTTAATGTGGTCATGACCAAGTATCTCCCATCTCAAGCTAGAATATATAAAGCATTCTCCTAAGTAGTGCTTGCTAGTTTCTTCCTCACCGCAGTGTGGGCAGGAGGGGTCGTCTTGTACCTTCATTATTGACAGATGCCTATTTAGCCTGGAATGGCCAGTTAGAATACCTACCAACATACCCAGGTTGACTCTGCTTAGGTTAAGGATATACCTTACTTTTTTGTAGACAGTAGCCGAGAGAAACATCTTCGACTGTCGGCAGCCCTCGATGTTCCTCCATTCATCTGCTGATTCTTCTGAAGCCAGACGGCTTATTACCTTGTTAGTGACGTTTGCGGGAATTGGCAGCCTAGGTTCTGGTCCAATGAACCTGTCCTCTGCCCCTTCTCTAGCTAATTCGTCTGCTTTTTCATTACCTTCAATGCCTTGATGTCCTGGGACCCAGGCCACTATTGTTTCAGTTTTTTCACCTAGCTTATTGAGTCTTATTTTACACTCTCTTACCAGAGCCGATTTATTTACTGGATTTTTCAACGCAAAAAGTGCTGCTTGGCTGTCCGAGTAAATAATGACCGTTTTCTCGTTTATGTCCGACCTTAATAGTACCATGCTGGCGCATTCCATAATAGCGTATGTTTCTGCCTGAAATACGGTAGCTAAGGTACCAAGTGAGTAGGATGCGCTTCTTTCTTCTTCATCAGATATATAGACACCGGCTCCTGCCAGTCCTGTGTTACCTTTCCTTGAGCCGTCCGTGTAGCAATTAATACTCGGTCGGTCTGTCACTAGCTTCCAGTCTTCTCTAGTTCCTATATGTATACGATATTTTTATCGAATAATATTTCTTTCTTAGTCAGATCGTTATTGGCTAAAAGCATTTCCAAATGACCGCCTGATATGTTTGCTATGGAGGCATGTCCTTTATCCATAAAGTTGCCCTTCCACTCTTTGTTTATTACCATTCTGTACCATTGTTCGGTAGCTCTTTTTTTAACCTCTATATGCAAAGGGTTTAGACCTATTATCACTTCAAGAGCCCTAGTTGGAGTTGTTTTCAGGGCTCCAGTGATCATGAGACATGCTAGTCTTTGCACTTTGTCTAATTCTTTTCTCGTGGATTGTATGTCTGTTCTTGGCCACCATACAATTGCTCCGTATAGCAGTCGCGGTAAAATGATGGCCTTATATATCCAATGCATAATGCTAGGCGTCAGACCCCATTTACTGCCTACTGCCCTTCTGCATTGGAAAAGAGTTCTAATTACCTTACTAGATTGGGTTTTAACATGAGTATCAAATCTCAATTTGTTGTCAAAAATCACACCAAGGTACTTTAATTCTTTAACTTCTTCCAGAACTATGCCTTTTAACTTGATAGGTTGTAGTTCCTTGGGCTTTCTCTTATTTGTAAAGAGAACTAGTTTTGTTTTGCTGGGATTAAGATCAAGTCCTTTGTTTTCAGACCAGTCCAATACTTTTCTTATTGCGGTTATCATCCTAGATCTCACCGTACTTAAGTCTTTACCTACTATCATTATAACTCCATCATCCGAGTACACTTGTAGGTAGATGTGCATTCTGTTAACGATGGTTATTATTGAATCTATCAGGAGGCACCACATTAGAGGAGATAGGCACCCTCCCTGAGGAAACCCTCTTTTAGCTTTTATAGTGTAGGTTTCCCCTGCTAAATGCGCAGATATAACTCTGTTTTATAACATTGTTATCACCCATCTTACTATTGCTTCACCAATTCCTTCTCTTTTGAGTGATTCCTCTATTGCTCCAAATGTTGCCCTATCAAATGCTCCCTCTACATCGAAGAAACACGCGAGAGCATATTCTTTGTTACCAATGGCACGCTCAATCTTAATAGCAAGACTATGAAGTGCAGTCTCCGTGGACTTCCCCTCGATGTATGCATGTTGATTAGCATGCAGCGGAGAACCACTTACTTTTATTTTGTTCCTGATGTGTTTATCTATTATTTTCTCTTGTGTTTTCAAGATAAATGAAGATAAGCTTATGCTCCTGTACGCCTTGGCTTCTTGATATGTCTTTTTACCGGGTTTTGGCAAAAATATTGCTTTGACTTTCCTCCAGTTATGAGGTATATGTCCTAGTGCAATGCTACTTTGGTACAGTTTAATCAGACCTTTACCTATGAATCTGCATGCATGTTGTAGTAGAGCTGGAAAAATACCAGGAGACTAGACGGAGACTATTAACATAGACGAAATAGTTAGTCTATGCTATTAGTACTAGAAAGCTGTAACCCTATTAATCTCACTCTGCTGTCTGTCCGTATGTCACGCATCTCTAGCTTGCAGACGGAATGAGGTACAGATCCGAAATATAAAAAGCAGGGCATTTGGGGTGTCATTATCTAAAACTCATCAATCAATTCAATCAAAGTTGTCAGTTTTAGACCATTTTTGTTAAAGGGTCTATCTCAAAAACTAAACTAGTTAGGAATTCAGAATTTTTTGTTGCCATGTACTGTATTTAACAACAAAATTTGAAAACGCATTTTAATTACATTTTATTAGGTACATGTTTAGGGTTATGTATCCGAATACTCAACCAACTTAAATTTAAATTTAACTCGGATAAGTTTGTAATTTTTATTCAAATCGTTTGAGTCTCTCAACTTAATTAAATGGTTAGAAACCTCAGAGCGCGAGTCCTACGTGCACTTGACCGGTTATTTTCAATAATATGTATTGTACAAATGTTTGCAGGTAACCTATGTGGTTTCCACTGTACCTGGATAAAAAGCCAATTTTTTCGATGTATTCTTTGAGATACGCAACATATTTTCTTAAATGGAAATGGTATTTGTAGAACTATTTCAGGGAAATATTTGACTCGACGATTTCCAACCGATTCTTGTCCGCCAAATGTTCACTTCTTGCTTTTAGGAATAATTACCAAGTTTTTTTTGCCATCTCCTAGTCCAGCAGATACGAGTATAGCTACCTTATTTGTGTTGAATTAATTTCTTTTGCTTTTATATCTCTTTGAAGCAGATTTCTGAATCAAAAAAGTTTTTCCATTTATCTTGTTAAGTGAATTAGAAATATCATACTGAGTTAAAGCGTTTTAATGAAAATAATATTTAATGGGATACTTATTTAATTTTATCAAAGTTAAAATAAATACTTACTGAGTTCGTTCTATTTGAAAAGTAGTTATTTATTACCCATGAAGGGGTATGACTGATTTAGTGATTATAGACATATAATTAATTATGTCGCTGTCCATCCATCCATCAGCCTCTCTCGTCCACTGCTGGACATAGGCCTTTCTAGGATTTCGCCACTCTTGGCGGCCTCCTGGAAGAAATGCCCATACTCACACACGCTGGGCAGGCGGGTTGGTGAGCGCGGTGCCTAAACCCTTGCACAGGTGACGCCGCTGCCCGTCACCAGTCTGTTTTATATAAGGTCTGGCAATTGGAGATGGATATACCACCATCCATCGGTCCCAGGCAATGGTGGGCGGCCTGGTTTTGCCTGAGAGCTGTTCTCTTACTCTCCCCCGAATAACTTCGGGAGGATTTGCGAGTAAGATGGTGGTACCTCCACAGTCGAGCCCGGCATCAGCTCTACCACCTATATGTCGCTGTATGATAGCGTTTTGTGAAAAATGGAGTTATGGCTATTAACAGTAATATTTCCGTTTTTTGCGAAACAGTAGATATTTCACGAAAAAGCGAGATTGAAACAATGACATGAGTTAAAAACAGGTGCGACAAGGGGCCGAATCTAGGAGGAACGTGCTAGGTTTACATTTGAATAAATGGGTCGTGAGCGAAGTGGAGCGGAGCGAGGCGACCCTCCCAGTCTTTAGGGTCCCGTAGTCAACAAGGAAACTTTATAGTTTCGCCATGTCCGTCCATTTGTCTGTCTGCCTGTCTGTCCGTGGCTGAGCTCAGAGACACTTAGTACTGAAAGCTGTAATTTGTCATGAGTGTACTACATATTATTAATCATACCGACTAAGTGATAAAAGGAAATGCCGAAAAAAAAGGCTTTATCGCTCCTTCCCGTAAAGGGGGGATGATTTTTTTTTCACCTTTACCTCATAGTATAGTGTCATTGGATAGGTCTTTCAAAAATATTGTGGGCATGTGAAAACTATTTTTCAATTCAGGAATGCGAAATATTAAGCTTTTAATATCTAATTTTTGTAAGAATCAATGTCCCCCCCCGCCAGCTAAAAAAGTTGTTTTTGGATATGTGAAAAAATTCACAGCAGTAGTATATTATAATGAAATTGAAATTAAGAGAATAGGTTCCGATTGCATTGATCGCTGTTACTCCATGCGGTGCGGAAAGATCCGCAGTGCGAGAGGGACGAATTCCGGAAAAAAATCAAAATGACGACTTTTATTATTAAAAAATAACTTATGTTTGTATCAAATATCACTTAATTTCAGAGTGTAATAAAGTTTATACAGAATTTTAATTCATAAATAATATAATATGATTTTGCTCAAATAAAAATGTTAAGACTCGACATGAAAACTTTTTTGGAGTCATCTTTGACTTTTAGTGATTCAATTTTGGAATGATGTCTGAAGATTCTGTTTCGATAAGAGTATGCATTATATTCTTGAAAGAAGTCCACATTTTTTTCAAATATTTAATATTGCTAGATTCTTCAAACAAGGAAGAATAAATTATGTTTTTTCGGAACTTATCCTCTTAAAACAACTACAGCCATGTAGGTAGACTTCACAGGGTAACGAGTAATAGTTGAACAACTTAATTTTGCAGTTTCGTTTCATACTTTTCATAAATTTTTAATTATTTAAGTCTTTTAACTTATTGAATGCTACGGAACCCTCAGGCGTGAGTTCTACTCACACTTGACCAGTTTTTCACTTTTTACTGCGTTTACCCTGTAATTCATACTGATATATACTGAAATATTTTCAAAACATTACGTCACTGAATATTTCCTGAAGGTCTTTTTTTGTTTTCCGATATCTCCAATTTCTCGTACTTCCGCACGGAAACCTATCTTGTCTAGAAAATCCCTGATTCAATCTTTCGACTAAGTCCAAGTAGAAAAGCCCGTCTAAATCACGATGGCATCATAAAAATAATGCAGAAACCCGCCTAAATCCACCATAAAGAAAGGCAGGGAAGGCTTTATCGACGTCGAAAGTAAATAAGTCTCATATATCTTGACCCGATCGTGAACGATAAACTTGTCAGTTACTGGCCTGATTCTGATTTTAAAATGGTAAGAACACTAGGTTATGGTGATTTGCTAGATTTTGTAGGATTTGCCATGAAAATACTTATATCAGTGTACGGAATACCTATTGTACCTATTGTCATTATTTTGCGGGTCCGTTAAAATAGGAAACTTGAACTGAGTGTTCGTATATATATGTATAAAAAGAAACCCTATAGTCCGGGCGGCCACTGCAAGCAACCCTACCTCACAATATCACTGATGTATGGATGGGACTTTGTAGGGACGGCTGACCGGAAGCGGCTTCAGAAATACCTTAGTGGTTGAAACTTTAGAATAGTTAGAAAACGTGACGTCATGAGAAGCCGTATTGAGGGAGTAGATACTGGCAGATGTATAGCAACAGTCATACTTCCGTTCATCCTTTTTGTACACACAGAGAGTAGGGCATACAAAAATTCCAAAAATGGTAGTTTCGGCTTCAGTATAATACTACCTAATATGTCATTTCACTTGAAAATGTATAAAAATATTCAATGTACAGACACGAATTTGCTACAACTTTATTATTAGTAACGATAGATGCTATTATATTATATTTAAGAAGTTATTATTTATTTATTAAACACACGCATGAAATATATTACAGACGAAAATCCAATGCGTATGACATGGTAGACAAATTATTTACAAATTTATTTATCCTAAGAAAAGAATATATCCCTAAAATATATGAATATACTAAAAAGTAGACAATCACTTCTCTAAGTACCTTACCACACGTGTGTGGATGTGGGCTAGGGATGCAGAAAAAAGTAGTAAGAAAGTCATGTCTATAAATATTTTTATTTTATTTAAAATTTAATGGGTTATTATTTTTTTGTTTTTCTGTCTGTTGTATTTCTGTCTATCATCCGTATGTATATTCCGTTTTATTAAGAGAACCACGCACCGGATTTTAATGCGGTTTTTCATTATCATCGCAGTGACCCTTTAGTCACTAAGGCTTAGTGTGTTTATAAAGTAATGCGAAAGCTGAAAACGGGGCAGACATTGAAAAAACATGAGTGGACCCGCGGCCGAAAGGTTATTACTAATGTAGTAAAAAATCGTGTCTGTACAAAATTACCAACACAACAGTTTTTTTTAATGTTCGTCTTTCTGTCGGTATGTATGTTCCGTTTTAAGTTGAGAAGCACTCAATGGATTTGGATGCGATTTTTTCCTTATCATCGCAGTGGCCCTGGCATTGAGTGGTTCTCGAGTTAAAACGGAACATACAGACAGGCACACAGACAGAAAGACAGACAAAAAGTTTAACAATGTTCATTTGGCCTCACAATACCAACCGTTAGTGGCTTCCTTAGTTTTAATTTTATTCGACCGCTAGGTCATAAGGTCAGTTTAGCGGTCTAGCGAGCATTTTAGCGACCTAGTTACAGTCCTAGCGATCTAGCGACAGTCCAAGCGATCTGCTAAATATAAGCCTTTCGTTAATATTGTACCATCAAAGAAATTGCCACTGGCACACCTTATCGCACTTATTACTATTGTTATATGGCCTTCTTTGATAGTACAACCTGTAGGTAAAAGCTGTAAATCTTCTTGATTGCTTCTGTTTGATCGACAAATTGTCCTGTGATCGAGTCTCGTATAGTTCATGATTTTAAATCTACAATATACATACATACAGATTTCTCTAGACTAACCTCAACATCTCACGCTACCGCTTTCAAAAGTGTCGTGATGGGCTAGAACTGACGTCACAAATAATTTGTAGCCAATCACGATACCGTTGAAAGCGCAGATTTTTTTTTACCATTTCAGTGTCGGGCGCATAGTTATTTTTTTAACATTGATTTGTAGAATACCCCGTTCTAAAAAAATGGGTTATCATCTTAACACTATAAGTCTAAAATAAGTTTTTAAAGGCAAAAAGTTTCATCAAAATCACTCCAGCAGTTTTTACGTGATGCTTGACCAAACAAAGAAACAGATAAAACATACAAAAATCGGTAATTTGGAGTTAGGAACACGTACACAACATTATGGTTATCTTTTTTAGGGTTCCGCACCCAAAGGGTAACCAACGGGACCCTATTACTAAGACTCCGCGTCCGTCTGTACCAGGCTGTATCTCATGAACCGTGATAGTTAGAAATTGCAGTTGCAATTTTCACAGATGATGTATTTCTGTTGCCGATATAACAACAAATACTAAAAAAAAAACAAAATAAATATTAAAAGGGGCTCCTATACAACAAACGTGAATTTTTTGCTCGTTTTTGCTCGATATTGATAACGGCAACAGGTAGACGCTTGAAATATGCAGAGAATATTTAGTTATATATTCACTTTTAGGTGATAGAGCTGATGCCGGGCTCGACTGTGGAGGTACCACCATCTTACTCGCAAATCCTCCCGAAATTATTCGGGGGAGATTAAGAGAACAGCTCTCAGGCAAAACCAGGTGGCCCACAATTGCCTGGGATCGATGGATGGCGGTATATCCATCCCCAATTGCCGGGCCTTATATAAAACAGACTGGTGATGGACAGCGGCGTCACTGGTGCAAGGGGTTTGGAACCGCGCTCACCAACCCGCCTGCCCAGCGTGTGTGAGTATGGGCATTTCTTCCAGGGGGACCGCCAAGAGTGGCGAAATCCTGGAAAGGCCTATGTCCAGCAGTGGACGAAAACAGGCTGATGGATGGATGGATGGATATTTACTTTAAACGTAAATAGTTGAATTAAAAAAATATATATATTTAAGGGGGGCTCCTATACAACAAACTTGATTTAGAACCCTTCGTGCGCGAGTCCGACTCACACTTAGCCGGTTTTTTTGTAAATGTCTTTGATGTACCGACATCCTTCTGTTACAGTTTTATAATAGTGTGTAGATGTTTTATATACATTAAAATAAATATACATATCTCTATCTGTTTGACGCGTCATTTCTTTTGGAAAACAGCTTTGGTTTCCTATTTAGTATGAGTAAACCGTAAAAACGCAATGACTTTACCGTGGCGTCGCGTCGTTACCCCATTAGTGTACCGCAAATATGAAGGCAATTTTAAGCTAGGTCAGAAATTTACTGCCACCTCGGCTCGAGCTAAAATTATTAAAGTTAAGGGCTAATATCCCATGAAACATTTCGTAGCAGGTTTATTGCTCGTCGTCCTGTTCGTGACCGGGTTGTGGTACGCGATTTTGATCGTTAATAACCATAAAGATGACCATTGGGATTGTACTGTGCAGGAATTTCGATTTATTTTCGCTCTATAAAGCTGTGAATGTGAATGTATGGAAATAGAAATAAAGTATATATTACTATTTTAAATAAAATAGGATAAACTTATTCAAAGCACACTAACAGATATTCTAAATCGACCATTGGACGAACACTGCTGAACCCTGGTAAGCCTGATGAGCTAGGCAGTCTGGGTTATTACACAAAATTCGAGTGTGGCATTTTCAGCTTTCGTATCCTCAGCCCACGGCACAGGGGATCTCCTCAGTAGCATCACTAATCTGATAGTCGGTGCTGACATTGAGGTCTCGGAATTGGCGAGGAGTACTTGGACGCGAGTTTCCTGCATGGACGCGACCCTGTAAGCGGACCAAAATTTACCGATTTGTGCGTCACTTAAGAGAACATGCTCTGTACACAGGCCCAAAAAAAAAATGTTTCCGGACAAGACAGGGCTTTTCTCTTAGCATCAGTGAATGTGAATCAGTATCCAAGGTATCCCCCTACCAGTATTTGCACTGAATAATATATTGCAATGAAATAAATATATTATAATAATATTATTTTTATTTCGTTGCAATATATTATTCAGTGCAAATATTGTTTGTTTCATTTGCATTGAATATTACATACATATATATACTCACACCTGTCTCCCAGAAGGGTAGGAAAAGACTACAGATTTCCATCTGCTACGATCCTCACACACCTCTTTTGTTTCTTCTACATCCATCAATCTAGTCTCACGAGCTCTTCTATTCCGGGTACTTTTTACAAAAAAAAAATGTTTCCGGACAAGACAGGGCTTTTCTCTTAGCATCAGTGAATGTGAATCAGTATCCAAGGTATCCCCCTACCAGTATTTGCACTGAATAATATATTGCAATGAAATAAATATATTATAATAATATTATTTTTATTTCGTTGCAATATATTATTCAGTGCAAATATTGTTTGTTTCATTTGCATTGAATATTACATACATATATATACTCACACCTGTCTCCCAGAAGGGTAGGAAAAGACTACAGATTTCCATCTGCTACGATCCTCACACACCTCTTTTGTTTCTTCTACATCCATCAATCTAGTCTCACGAGCTCTTCTATTCCGGGTACTTTTTACTTTTTCCTTCTTAAGTATGTCGCCTATTTGAATGGCAAACGGCCTTCTAGGGCGGCCCGGTCGAGCTTTATCTTCTACTTGCGCAGCATAAATTTCTTTCGTCAATCTACTTTTATTCATCTTCTCCATTCAACCACCGAAGCTATTCTTTTCTAGTTCCTGCATCTTCTTTCAGGCCGCAACGATCCCGTATGTCAATATTTTTCTCTCTTTAATTCAGTGTCAAACCACACATTGTACCAGAACAAACCTCGGATTGAGGCGTTCCGTTAGCACTCGCTAACATTTTGTGGTAAGGTGGTGCCACTACCTTCGGATTACTATTGATGTCTTGATATTAGCTGAGGGTGGAAGCGACATCTGCTTAATATGTGGGAAACGCTTGAGTTCGGAGGTAGATTAGGTTCATTGAAAATAATGTTACAACAAACATAAAAGTATCAGTTGTTTAGGTTAGATGGCATTACTTCCGGGATTAGAAAATAAAACAGACCTTATTTCCTTATTTTACTCAGGAAATGAAGAAATAATATTCATATAAATTCCGGATGTTTTATTCTTAATGTTTGGAAGCAGGGAAAGAGTGAAAATTATGTGAATCGAGTAAAGATGTTGTTTCTATACTAAATTACGCGAACATTAAATTCGCGGCGAAAGCGGGTATTTCATGGCTATGTATCATGTATGAAATTAGAGATTGCCGGATGTCTACAGTTGCTAAGTGAAATGGGTCGATGAGGGCGCAGTAGCAGGAAATTGGGTAAACTTCGGTTCAAGAAGTTCCGTCATAATTCGCTATCTTTGAGATGCAGAGTGGCGCTGTTAGGCTAGAATTTAGTATTGGGAGAGATGAGGGCGACACTTGCGCATCTTGCAATAAACTCATGAATTTTGGCATAGTACAGATTAGGTGAATTGGTTTTAAGGGTATGTCAAAAGTGCCACTTGTTTCAGCTAGGTGGCGTATTTAGCAAAGTAGTAAAGGAAACAGATTCCATTTTCATATTTTAATCCAAAATAAAGTAAAACCTGCTCAAATGAATTTTAGATATTTTCATTATCTTAATAGTTGGGGGTAAGGAAAATTAGAATCACGAAAAATACTGTTTCAAGCTAAAAAGGAAAACATTATGATTACTATATCCAGGATGTCAGCGTTAGGATCTTTGACCAAATAAGGTAATATACATATCGAGGGTGCCGGCGTTGGGATTTTATGACCATATAAGGTAATACGGAAATTCTTTGAGAGAATGCGTGGGCCGTAGATACGGGGAGTGAGGAGAAGGGAGCGGGGTATGGAAGAATCGGCGTGGCTTAGCGTCGAGAGAGGGTTGATAAAAGTGGTTGTAGGTCGGGAACAGGGGTTCAGTCTTCGAGGTCCGTCAAGCGAGATACAAGTGCAGTAATTAGTCGCGAATTTATTTTCTTGGGTTTTATTTTTATCAGGGCGTTTGTTTTATAGATATATTAATTTTCCTCGGGGTTATTTTCTTTAAAGTTCTGTCGGAATTATTTAGAGTGTGGGATACTTTTCGAGAAAGTGCAGTTTAAATTTAGAGATCCGCGAGTGTTTGTTCGAGGCGATTTCCGTAAAAGGACGAATATGTAGATCGGTTATAGGGCATTCCTTTTGAGACTTGTTTCAAATGATTTCCTAAGAATTCTGGGGTCTGCTTTATATTTTAAATAATATAAGGTAAAGCTGGATGTTGCGGTTGTGAAAGGCTTTGAGCCCTAGGGCTCGGCTGGCCGGGGGAAGGATGGAAAAAGCCTCATTAAGAATCGCGGGTATTCGTGTTAATATCGTTCAGACCAGTTTTCGGGACGCGGATATCAGACCTGGGCGTGGGGTTTTGTAGTGTACTGCGGTTTTGTAATAGTGAGGGGATATTAGCGCGGGAGCTACTCGGTGTTTCGAGCGTGACAAAGGTGGGAGTCTCTGGGTTTAGTTTAGGGGTATTTTTAGTAGGCTTGACGGCTAATAGGTAGGGAAAATATGTGATGCTAAACAAAGAGGAGTCTCTTTGGGGATTTAGTGCGGGGGAACCTAACTGTGACGACAAACCGCAGCATTTCCTTCAACCTCTCCGGAGGGGCAGTCGTTTTGAGATGACGCTGCAGCGGTTTAGTTATACCGTATAATATCTCCCATTTTTGACGTTACCATGTGATGTTGCCTGGGCGATCACGAGAGAAGTGTGAACCGGACATTGCCCCTCCAGGTTATCATCCGTGGCGCAGTTTTGGTCTTTATGTATATATTAATATATTTATCACACAACCATATAGGGAACTTCCGGTCAGTTGGGTGAGGCCCTTACCTTGAATCACCCGCTGATTGGCACGGAGAGTTTATAGGCAGTAGGTACACGTAGAGGAGAAAACTCGCCTCGCTTCTTTATTTTAGACTAGTTGAGGGATGTGATTTCCGCTGTGACTCTTTGGGAATCACCGCACAAACACAATTAAATGTAAATGTGAGATTTTATCTCTAGTTTTGGGTTTTACACATTTGGCAGACTATGAATTCTCATTCTAGGTACAAGTGTTAGGCAGGTAAAGTTTGGATAGTCAATTTAGTGTTAAGATATTTGTTAGGATGCATTACACACTCACACAATTAAAAGTAAATGTGAGATTTTATCTCTAGTTTTGTTTTACACCAAAATAGGCTGAGAATTCTCTTGGCTATTCCTGGGTAGCCAGATCAGTAAAGGAATTTGCGGAAATGCTAGGACGTTACAAGGAATCTAAGGATGTTAGAATTTCACGTAGGGTTGCAAGAAGGGACGATAAATTGATTAGAACACAGTCAGGTATTATAGAAAAATGTAGGACGTTAGAATTGTGCTCAGAGAAAATAGGGTTCTGAAGGTTGTAGGCTCCTGGTAGTGTATGTTTTAGTCAATTATGTAGGCACGTTCGGGTTAGGATCCGTAGGCTTTGAAGGTTTCCAAGGGGGTAAATCTTGTAGAACCACGGATTGGTGAAATTCAGGTCAAATAGGTAGGCGGATATCAGCTAGGTTCCAGATTTTAGTTTGAAAAGAATAGGCGAAATTCAGAAGTTAATAAAGGCAGAATTTGTTTAGATCAATCTTGTAACGACGTGTCGAAAGCATTCAGTGGAAAGCCTCCCTGATTGTCTGGTCGAGAAAGCCCTTTAAGTGACGGAAAGTTATTTTGTTGTGAAGTAAAGATAAGTAATGTTTTGCTCTTAATTTGCTATCAGATGGATTAAACTTGTGATCATCGTTCTCTGATTAGATAAAGAAGGTTCGACCTCAAGCTCAGAAACACTCCTACTTACACGAGTGTCTAGTTTTTCAAGATAACCATTTATTGAGATAAACTGTTTTGGTGTGAGAACTATCAGTTCAGAGTTTGGAGCAAAGTCCAGTTCTAAGTCTTAATTACAGTAAATAATTCTGGAATCATAATTTCCTTATAAAAAAGGAAGATTTCAATGTAAATAAATTTACCAAAGTAAGTAGCTTGGTTTCCATAGAAAAGGAATAATTTCTATTTGTGAATAATATTGCCTGAAAAATAAAGGTAATGAGTAGATGCATTTGTTCATACTAAGGGAAAATCCCACCCTTTTAGCCAAGCAATGCCGTGCTAATAAGAATCTTCTGTATACCAAACGGAACAGGGAATCTTAGTTCGTCAAGTGTTAATAGATATATCTCTCCTTGAATTAATATCCTCAAGTACAATGTGGCCGAGAGATAGCCTTAAATATTGCTGAAACTATTCTGGATCTAACAAGGAAACCAGCTAGCTGAAATTATATCTATCTGAGTGAGACATCTTTCATATAATTATAGCTTTGATTCTGAGACTTCAAAACAGCTACTTACTAACTGATATTCAGAGGAATTGAAATTAGTCAGACTAGTAGAACCGAATTAGTTAAAGCTGTTCTCATGTAGAATTCAGTAGGTTCAGAGATTGGACATGTGATAAGGAGAAGTATGCAGCCTTTACTGAAGTAACTAATATTTCACAGTAAGGTCACGATATTTAATTACGAGTAGGTACTCCTTGAGGTTTCTTAGTGATTCTTCCTCCAAGGTGTGTAGACAGGGAATCACTGTTCTTAGGTTTTCTTAAAATAAATAATGTACTATTTAAAGATTACTGAAAGATTTTATAATGAGACTATAGTAGTGTTTGGTAGAAATTAAAGACTTGCCAACATGAACGATTTACTATTACAAAGTAACAAATCTTACAAATATTCAGTATAATAATACTGCCTTATCAAATTAAAATATCTAAGTACTTAGTGCCCTGTAGCACGGTACAAATAATATATCATCAAACTAAATGCAAAATTAAAGTCTATAATAATATAAAGTATTAAATCACAATTTCAAATAAAACTATATAAAACCTTTGTTAAATAATTAAATCACAATTTCCAATAAAACTAAATAAAACCTTTGTTCAAAAAAATTCACGGGTTATTCCCCATCCGAAAGGTAAAGGCTTTTATGTTCAACTTATACTCTTATTATCTAGGAGTATAATCTTCTCGTCTATTACTTTACTTAAGCAGAACCATAGAAGCTTTTGCTTTTACAGAACCCAAATTGACCGGTAGGGGCTATTAAACAAAAAACATAAAATTGCGGTATCTTCTAGATGAATGATATTTGGTTTCAGTTACTCCTCTCACTCTCTTACATAAGCCTGGTCAATAGGTGATATTCTCTTGGATAGTTTCAATTCAGTATTGACATCATATAATAACTTAGCTAGGCGCAGATGTTATTCTATTTACTAGGGTCAGAGGAACTATTTACTTCTCGGATACTTTAGGTAATTTAACTAGACTTATTAGGAAATGTTGAGTTCGGATTCATTCTTATTATCACTAAAAGAACTAGGGTTACTTAAATACGGTTCACAACGAGGGGTCCTATCACAGCTGCTAGACGATCATTTGGCCTAATACTAGGCTAACACCCTCCAAACCTTGTTTGTATTTATGACTAGTTCAAGCTACATGTGAGAAGGTAGAGTGGGTAGGCAGTGAGACGGAAAGTGGATATAGTTAGCAGAAAAGTTGGTAGGTAGGTGAGGTTAGTGTGTTAGGGTCTTAGATGTGGGGGGGTTTGTTTCAACATACTCCGTATGGAACGCATTTCCACTGCATTCCAAAATTTTAAATTAAATGACTTACTAGTATTGTATTGAGGCCAAAACTATCTAATTTTTTTCTCTTTGTGTGTATATTCCGTTTCAATTCGAGAATCACTTAACGGATTTAGATTCGGTTTTATTTATTATTAATTTATCGTTGTAGTAACCCTGGTCAATATATAGGCTATAAGTGGTATTGATAAAATAACCAACAAGCCGAAAACGGGAAAAAGATTGAATAAACGCGGGCGAAAGGCTATTCAAGAATAACAATCATATTTACCAGTATAGGGCGTGTCACGTTGACAGCCTCTGTGAGCCAGTGGTAGATCATTCGCCTGCTAACCTAGGTTCAGCCACGTAATACTTGGAGAAATGCGGGTGTGCGACGCGTGGACTGCGAATGGACCGAATCTTTAAAGAGATCTCGTTGCGCCTCATCAACACGTCAAAGGACTCAAGGGCTTGGCGAGTAAGTATCTCCGCCAAAGAAAGAAGTAAGTTTTTATACATTAATTTTGTGTAGTTTTTTAAGCTTACGTTGAATAATTCATAAAAGCCTCTTACTTTTATTATTTATTACGTAAAAATGCTCCTTTACTATTGGTGGTGACTAGCTTTTTCCCGTGGCTGTATAGCAGCGCAAACGCTTTTTTTGCAAGTGTTTGCGTTACATAAGGAATCTATGTTTATATAAATTTCTAGGCTGTATAATTCCTGATTTTTCGTAATGAGTATAGGAATTACGTGACCCTCCTCAAAACTTTTTCACGATACGAAAAAAGCCCAAATTATACGATATATTTTTCAGATTTACCTGTAGTTGGTTCTGTTTAAATATAATTATGCTCAAGTATCTATATCTTTTCTATTGCTTGTAAACACGAGAAAATATAAAATCCCACCAAAAATATAAGTGTGAAAATGGGAGCCAAGTTCAATATTATGATAACTGTGGTGTGGTTGTCTTGACTTGAGAAAGAATTGAGATCTTGAGATCTAAATGATTGCAAAGTTCTGAAATTTATTAATAAGAACGTATAACATTCTTATGTATACATTTAAAACACATTTTCTTGTTTCTTTTTCTGCTACATCAATGTTTCCTATATACATATATGTTTTTTAAATGTGATAGTAGAATTATTTACACAAAGCAAATAACTATCTGTTGAGCCTCAACATTTGACCTGGCTAGTTTATACCAGCAAATCAAGTATTTAGAAGTATCGAACCTTACAGTAAAAAAAAATAACTTGGATATACCATAAAGATGATTAGTTGATTAGCTAAGTATAAGATAACTAGTATGTGAAAACTAGCCAAGTCAATTTTTGAGGTTCAACGGACCATAAGTTATTTGCTTTGTGTAAATAATTTCACTATTCAAATTTAATTAAGTCATATTAGTCATAAAAGAAACACAAATGTCCCACACAAATCTATTAAAAGTTTATCGGCAACAGGAATCCAATCTGGGCTCTTGTATGCGATTTTTAAATATGTATAAGTAAGTTTCATACATAAATAATCATGGAACAAATTCTCCTACAAAGAAGAAAAAGAATATTTTGCTCTTATAATTTTGCAAGGCGCTAAGTTTTACCTAATAAAATCGATTGATTGAAAAAAAAAACATATTTTATAATTTCACTGTTTTCTGATAATTTCCTTTGTATATACATACACAATTACCTAGCTGGATACTAAATTTGAACTTTCTAGGTCATCTGAAAGTGGGTTAGGTTTTGAATTTATCTGTCAGTTAATCAGTCATAAAAATGACAATTTTTGGACGTTAATACTACTATATAATAGATAGTTGATCAGTATTTATTGAAGTTGGGGTACTGGTTTATCAGAAAGTCTCAATATATAAACCAAATTTGGTGTGTTTATGTTAAATAGTTTTTGAGTTATGAAGGGTTCAACATGGACTCCAATGGTTCGTGTAATTTTACACACGGGTGCTGCTCGCCAGTTCTCTTTTCTTGGCTTAAAGCCTTGAACTTGGCTTGGCACGCTGCCGCGTGTCAATATGGGAAGCAATGTGTATACACGAGTATTATTGACTAATTGTTAATACCTAATAATGTTTTAAAATAGAAAAAAGTGGCGTTTCCTTGGACAAGACTTTGTCCAGCAGTGGACTAGAATGGATTAATTTTTTAGGGTTGTAAGCATCTTATATAATATATAATATACATCTTATACAATAAAGTAGTGAAAACGTTGTGTATGTAGCTACATTTAATATTTTCGCGAAATTTTAAATGAAATGGATTATTGGTACTGTACTGAGGCCGAAACAACAATTTTTAGAATTTTTGTCTATCTGTATGTTCCGTTTTAACTCGAGAACCACTCAACGGATTTGGATACGTTTTTTTATTATCATCTTTGTGATCCTGGTCAATACATAGGCTATAAAGGGTGTTCATAGAATAACGCCCAAGCTGGAAACAGGGAAAAGATTGAATAAACGCTTTTATAACTCGAGAACTACTGAACGGATTTGGATACAGTTTCGTTTATTACCATCTTAGTGACCCCGTCAACACAAAGACTATAAGGGGTATTCTGAAAATAACGCCCAAGCCGAAGGGGCAAAGATTCACTGAACGCGGGCGAAGCTGCGGGCAAAGGCTAGTGTTAAATAAAAACGTAGTGAAGTTTTGTTGGGCTTTTTGTGAACATTTTTATTTATTGCTATCTGAAACGATCAGTTTACTATATCGGGTTTCGTTATTAATATTAACTGCTTGTGATTTAATGTAGAAGTAAAATGTTATTTTATGCTGGTCTTACGTTAAAATAAAAACCGGCCAAGTGCGTATCGGGCCACGCGCATTGTAGGGTTCCGTAATTGCCCAGTACATTTCATAAGTTGTTTTACTAATACAGATTGCGCCAAACTTCTAGTCCCATAGATTCAGAAGAACGGCCTATACATTGTCGTGTTTTGAGGGGGCTAAAGGTTTGGCGCGACCTGTACTCGTAAACCTGTAAAGCCTACTTAGCTGTGATAGTTTTCATTTTAAATTCATTATGTATATGTACTACATACAAATGTAATTTTTTCACATATTTATAAGCAACCGTTTAGCTGGCAAGGCAACTTGACTTTAACAAAAATTTCCATTTTAAAGCTTAATATTTCACCAACGGAAAAAATTATTGCGACACACCAACAATGTTTTTGAACGACCTATCTAACGACAACCCACACTATATGGGTAGGATAAGAAAAACAAAAATTTCTCAAACTTTACGTGGGTGGGAGTAATATTAATAGTAATATAAATGTAATATTTTTCATGATTTTATTTTACCGTTTTGCTAACGTGATTAAAATGTTTACTCATGCCAAATTACAGCTTTCTAGCACTAATAGTCTCTGAGATAAGCCGCGGACAGACGGACGGACGGATGGCCGGACAGACAGACGGACATGGCGAAACTATAAGAGTTCCTTGTTGGACTATGGAACCCTAAAAAGAAAAACTAAGGAAGCAAAAAGTATAAGCCAGTTAAAAAGGTACATGAAAGTGACGATTTATCGACTATGTGTAGGTATAGTTGTTTACGAAAAGAGAGCGATATAATATTTGCCAATAAGCGAAATAAATAAAATCATTACTCGGATATTTTATTCCTTTGAAGTCAAATGTGACAGACAATTTCTATAGGCAGATAAAATAAAATGTGACAAGCTTAACGTTATTTTCTTGGTTTTCCTAACGAAAATATAGTTCATTTAAAATGTTCACTAGTGCCCTATGCTGTTTATAATTAAAGTTGTATAAATAACATAAAAATAATTAAATAAATATTATATAATTGACTACTGGAGTCTTTAATTGAGTGAGATTTAATATTATATTATAAATAGGTATTTAAATAAATAAAAAAGTTTAGAAATATCTCGATATATGTATATTTCAACCAGCTTGTGGTCGTCGTCAGTCGAATGAAGAAAAAGGTATTTGACATTTACCTATATATAAATCACTTTTGCCTTTGCTCTTCCTCAGTATGGCACAAATTTTGTCGACATACGTCTTTCTGGAACTTTATCTTCCACTTGCGCATCATATATTTCTTTCATTACTCTACTCTCATTGATTCTCTGTATAATACTCGTACCTATGTGCAAACCACTAAACCACTCCTTCTGCTTTCCCCTAATCTAAAGAGGTTTTATAACATAAGTCAATGTCAATTTATATATAGGTAAATGTCAAATACTTTTTTCTTCATTCGACTGACGACGACAACAAGCTGGTCGAAATATATATCGATATATTTCTAAAATAAAATTATTTATCAAATATAAAAATTTATCCAAAGTAAGACAAAAAAAAATGTTGCTAAATTCTGTAACTACTCAAAAGATAATGTAGTAGAGGATGGATCTGCTTATAGTAAGACACTTTTTTCAGCAGGGAATCAGTAGAGACATCATTTAATTACCACATTATAATTATAATAGTTAACGTTGTACAAAGTAGGTCATTAAATTATGACAAATATGCTTCAGGGAACACAGGATGGACCACAAAGACATACTTAACAAACCTTTTAGGCTATAGCACTCATCTAGCCATCTAGGCCTTCGGCCAAAGTTTGGGTTATTTCAAAACCTCCAACTACTATATACTATTAATAAGGTTGTAAAGTTGTGCCAATATCCGAAATTCAGATTCAAAAACATCATACACAACTTCCTGGTAGAACATGTCCTTGACCCAACTGAATCGTTAATGCTCATCATAAAATTAAGAGAGTGGCCAGTTCTGAAGTCTTCATAGGTTCAAGATTGATGAATGACTGTGTTTACGCCATAACTCGTTTTTTTTAGAAAAAACAGTTTTCGCCATCATACGACGATATAAATAAAAACAAAATCCAGGCAGTTATGTAACTTTTTTTTAACGGATACTATTACCAAGGTGGCGTGCCTAAACCTTTTATTAATTATTGTTCCTCATGAAGCTTAGATAGCACGATGTTTTGAATTTAGAAAAGCAATAAGTCCACGGTTGAGACTAAATTGGTCGGTCAAAATGGCTGCTATACTTATATTGCTCTGTGAAAGTTACATGTGATATATTACAAAACCTTAGAGATGACTGGAGGAATGTTAGCGAATATCTAGTAGCGATTTTTTTTCTCTCTGACTATAATCGACGTGTGATCCACCAGTAAAAGGTTTAAACTCTCTCCCACATCATTTATATTCAAAGATTCAAAATGTTTATTTGTAAAATAGATACATAAAGTATACGTTTTACATGTCAAATCTAATCTGTATAAAAATAATATTTTATAATGAAACAAATAGGATACTTACGGTAAATATATATAAAGAAAAAACTTTATTTAAGTTGGGCCACTAAAGTTATACACATGCATAAAATAAAGACTTATTGGAAAAATAATATTATTATACATAATGCAATTAATAAATAAGTTAATAGATAAATAAACTATAAATAGATTTAATGCCTAAATCCGCCCATTCGATTAATCTTGCTAAGAAGAAGGGCAAGAAACTTAGCAAGGTCACTTGGGGCTCATTATGGACATATATTAATGGACATATAGATATTCATAGACTGAATAAACAACACTAGCAAACCAACACGACGACAGACGACAGAGTATCACTCTGAGCGACTACAACAGCTATTAACAACTCCTTTCTAAAAAGTTTATAATTAATTATTACAATAATTAATTCATGTATTGTATATATCGGCGCATCAGCAATGGTTCATTGTTGATAAAAGAAGATTATTAATTAAATAACTCTGTTTAATAATGTGATTAGATTAAAACTAGTTCATAAGCCATTAATTAATTGAACTGTGATTATTGCAATGTAAAATTAACGTAAATTCACATACATTCAATACTTAACCTAAAATTGTAAACACGTGCTTGCACACTATAAATACGGCCGCACAGCCCACGCTCGGGCAGTCTTGCTCGAGCCGTCGGACAGTGCGGACCTCTCTAATAAGTTGTTTCGCTGTCAGTTGAATAAACGAAGCTTTGGTAATACCTTCAATGTTTTCTTTGAAAATTGAAGATGAGTGATCACCAAGAAAATATTCGTGACGTCAGCAGTGCTGACGTCACACTTTTTAAAAATACAACCAAGGCTGTTTCTCCGTCATCAGAAGTGGGATCGGAAGGGATTCCGATCCAAGCCACCTCCTCATCAGCTCGTTTACCACCTGAGCAACTGGAACCAGCCAATACCCAGCATCAGGAGCATGTGCTGGTTACCAATGCACCAATGGAAGCCATACCACAGTCAGGACCACATACCTACCCCTATGAAGGTATGCGGATGGATGGGGTACCACCACAGTACCTTTTGCAAATGATGGAAATGATGCAGAAAATGTCAGAGCGCTTGTGTGCTCCACCCATCGAGGCAAAAATAAAGATCAAAGACATTTACTTACCATCATTTGACCCGGATGCCTACGTCGGAATACGAGAATGGTGTAAGCATATAGATCAAGCCATTGAAGCATACAAACTGAACGATTTCGACGTTCGTATGAAAGTCTGCAGCCTGTTGAAAGGGCGTGCAAAAATGTGGATTGATGATTGGATGGTGACTACGAATACATGGGCAGAGTTACGGAAGAATCTCATCACCACGTTTGAACCTGAGAACAGGTACTCCCGAGATATTGTGATGTTCAGGGAACACGTTTACGACTCGTCGAAAGATATTGCGGAATTCTTGTCACGAGCCTGGGTCCTTTGGAGAAGGATCACCAAGGACAAGTTAGAAGATGAGCACGCCGTTGAGGCGGTGATTGGATGCGTTAACGACGAGCGTCTGCGCATTGAATTACTGAACGCTAGAGCAACTAGTGTGCCTGAACTGATCTCAGTTGCAACGTCTATACGGAAGAAGCGTTCCCATCCCAACTCAAGTTCCACATTGCTAAACAAGCGTCCAAGATTTACGGACAATCAACAATCAACATCAAGTTGCCGCATATGTAAGAAGACAAATCACTCTACCAATGATTGCAGATTTAAACCACCAGAGGCTAAACCTGAAGCCGGCAATAAGGACCCTAAACCACAAGCCATATCTACCTGTACCTATTGCAAAAAAACAGGCCACACTTATGAAACTTGCTTCAGACGGGAACGTTTGTTGACATCCAACGTCAATTATGTGTCAAGTGACAGGCTAGCACCTATCGCCATCAGAATTGGTGAGAAGACTTTGCAGGCTGTGTTCGATAGTGGGGCCGAATGCTCTATTATACGAGAATCCGTTGCTGCAGTTCTCCAAGGTCAAAGAAGCCCAGCAGTCAATTATTTGAAGGGGATCGGACAATTTCCCGCACTATCGTTGGCCAAGCTTACAACTGTATGTATTATAGACACCATCCGTATTGAGCTGGAGTTTTACATACTACCGGATTATGAAATGTCAACAGACATCCTAGTGGGTATGAACCTGATTCATGATACCACAAATTGGTATGGTTATCACATCCAATGGGACAAAACTGGTTAACAACACACGTGTCAATCATGTAAGTTTGAATTCTCCTCTCTTCAACAATTTGGACTGCGATCTGACCAACGAAGATGAAATCACGCAGCTACGTGGACTTCTGAATAAATATGAACATTTGTTTATTCGTGGTTATCCCAAAACTCGGGTCAATACTGGAAAGCTCGAAATCAGACTGAAAAACCCAGAGAAATTCGTCGAAAGAAGACCATATCGTCTCAGCCCAGTAGAAAGGGAAAAGGTACGCACCATAATTCAAGAACTCTTGGAAAACAACATAATACGCGAGAGCAAGTCTCCTTACTCAAGCCCTATCATCTTAGTGAAGAAGAAGAATGGGGATGACCGACTCTGCGTTGATTTTCGGGAGCTCAATTCGAATACTCTGCGTGACCATTACCCACTTCCGCTGATTTCTGATCAGATTGACCAGCTAGCAAATGGTCATTTCTACAAAAGCCTTGATATGGCAGCTGGTTTTCATCAAATACCAATTGCTGAGAACTCTATAGAGAAGACCGCCTTCGTCACACCAGATGATCAGCAGTATGTTATAGTTACCATCGATGCCTTCTCGAAGTACGTGCTACTGTACTTCTCCAGCAACAAAAACCCACACAGTACATTAGCTGCCCTGAAACGCACTGTGCATCTATTCGGTGCGCCAGTTCAAATCATAGTCGATGGAGGACGAGAATTCCTTGGCGAGTTCAAAGACTATTGTGACCACTTTGGAATAGATCTTCATACCATAGCTCCAGGAGTTAGCCGAGCGAATGGCCAAGTAGAAAGGGTCATTGCGACTCTCAAAAATGCGTTGGTGATGATCAAAAACTACGAAGTAGAGCAGTGGCACCCTGCGCTTGAGGAACTACAACTGGCAATGAACTGTACAAGTCATCGTGTCACGGGGGTTGCTCCATTGACATTAATTACACAAATAAAGCACTGTGTACCTCCTGAGCTCCTCAACTTGGTGAATATTGACGATCAGACCGTGGACATTGAAGCGCTTACTCATCAAGTACAACAGAAAATGTTGCGTTCAAGCGAACAAGACCGACAACGATTCAATTTACGTAAAGCAAAAATTCATCATTTCCAACGAGGAGACTACGTGTTGATTAAGAATAACCCTCGCAACCAAACATCGCTTGACCTAAAATTCAGCGAGCCATATGAAGTGTCCAGAATACTGGAAAACGACCGCTATTTGGTGAAGAAGGTGGTCGGCAGAGGGCGACCTCGCAAGGTGGCTCATGACCAGCTACGTCGTGCTCCACAACCTGGTGAGCAGTTGACCGTATCGGCAGGACATTTATCACCTAATCCTCGAGACTCTGCTACAATTGAGCCCATCCTGTCGACATCACGAGAAGGGCTGCAAATTCCAACAAGACAAGACCTACGGAGTGAAGGCAATTCATCAGAATAAACTGTAAGTAACTTAGTTCAATATTACTAAATACTTACAAAGAAACACTACACTACATAAATTCAATATTAGTAACCGAAACTAATTCCACGAGAAAAACTTTCACTTATGTATCTACGAGAACCTCCGAGAATCACCGAGACCCTCCGAGAACCTCCGAGAATCACCGAGACCCTCCGAGAACCTCCGAGAATCACCGAGACCCTCCGAGAACCTCCGAGAATCACCGAGACCCTCCGAGAACCTCCGAGATCCTACGAGAATCGCCGAGACCCTACGAGAATCGCCGAGACCCTACGAGAAACTCCAAAAACCCTTTATTATATTCCCAAAAACTTAGTAACATTAATATTGCCAAACATACAAAGATAAAAATATTTGCATTGCAACTCAGGTTGCTTACAGATATCCGACTCAAAAGAAGTCCAATCTATTGTTACAGATAAAAATAAGAACCAGAATCAACGAGGCTGGTGCAGAGCGCGCACCGCCTGTCAGTATGGCCGTATCGGCGCATCAGCAATGGTTCATTGTTGATAAAAGAAGATTATTAATTAAGTAACTCTGTTTAATAATGTGATTAGATTAAAACTAGTTCATAAGCCATTAATTAATTGAACTGTGATTATTGCAATGTAAAATTAACGTAAATTCACATACATTCAATACTTAACCTAAAATTGTAAACACGTGCTTGCACACTATAAATACGGCCGCACAGCCCACGCTCGGGCAGTCTTGCTCGAGCCGTCGGACAGTGCGGACCTCTCTAATAAGTTGTTTCGCTGTCAGTTGAATAAACGAAGCTTTGGTAATACCTTCAATGTTTTCTTTGAAAATTGAAGATGAGTGATCACCAAGAAAATATTCGTGACGTCAGCAGTGCTGACGTCACACTTTTTAAAAATACAACCAAGGCTGTTTCTCCGTCATATATGTCATAATTTTATTTTCCATTCGCCTGATGACGACCCCACTGAGGGGTCGAAATAAATCACATTTTACTTTATATCATTTATGTGTGTCCATTAATAAAAATAAAAACTAACTATATAATTAGTATTAATATATTATATTAAATATATATTATATTAATAATATATTATATAGCAGCGGTAGCTCAGGGGTAGAACTCTAGCCTCTCAATCTTGAGACCCAGGTTCGATCCCCAGTCGGGCATGCACCAATGAGTTTTTCGGAATTTATGTGCATAGTATTTGTTCTTACTTACCACTTACTGAACGGTACATCGTGAGGAAACCTGCATATCCTAAAAAGCATGTATTTGTGCCCGAAGTACGGCGATAGGGCTCACCACCCATCACGTTGGAACGTAATAATCGTCGGTGAAACGCGTGTGTGCCGAGTATGGATGGACTATGACTTGCATTTCACAGTTCATACTCGGAACACCCCTGACACCCCCTCGGGGATTCATGTCGTGACGCTATATACATTTTTTTTTCTTTTGCTATATAATTACAAAGCGGTTGTTTGTCGGTTACTTCAGTCTACAAACATTTTGTCAAAGATAACAATAAAACAGAAAAGCACACAATTCACTCAACACCCTGCATAAAAGCTTTCTCTAGTTCTTCTAATTGCAAGTGGCATAGTAGTAAATGCAGTTGCGCTCGAGAAAGCGTTGTCTTTTTATCGTTCCGACAGCCATTTTAGGACCTTAATATGTTAGGAGAAATGCTGTACTTATTTAATCAATTACATTTACTCGTATATCTCAATAAAGAGTATATGTATATTTATCAGAAACAGATTTTTCCATTATTATTATATAAGATAACTTTGGTTGATAAAGCTAAAATCATACCGGAGACTCGGTAAATGGTCAGGAACAAGGTTCAATGATCCTGTTTTGAAATACGCAAAATAAAGTTTAATTACTGCCTATTGTTGAACAAGTAATGGGGCACAAAAATATTGTTCGTGTTTCGCAAGCCGGGTCATTGAACCATTATCCTGACCAATTACCGAGTCTTCAGTATGAATTGGGCTATATCAACCAAACTCACCTCATCTGCTAGCCAGGTCCAAAAATATTTTTTTGCTCTCACACATTAACCCATTTCAATAGTGGACTTGTGGGTTTTATGACTCTACCAAGTTAAGAGCTTTATCCTTTCTGGAGAAAAGGTGGCTGTGACGGATAAACAAACAGACAAGTTAAGACTAAGAGATTTTTTAAATTGTTTCATGTCATACTATTCTTTATTAAGGTACGGAACACTTCAACATACGAGGCGATCTCGCTCTAGGGCGATTTTTTAATTGTCTCTCATCTGCAGAGCTTTTTGAGTAATCGTTGTGCACTTTTCTAGGAGACGGTACTAAGGGGGCTCCACATTAAAAATGAACGAAGAGAAGTAATCTGAACTCTCTTAGGAGTACTAATGACTTTTCTTCTTATATAATCTGTCCTGGCATGAACTAGCGATATTTTTCGAAACCTAATTTTATTGACAAAAGGGTCCCTCCCTAACATCTCATCCGAAGAGAAGTCATTTAAATTTTTTGTTCCTTCTGTTAGGTACGTGTGTACAGATAATATATTTGCCTACTGGACCTACAGACATAAAATCGGTCAAGTGCGAGTAGAGTTGCGCCTTGAAGGGACAGGCTGAAAAACACGGTTGTGCAGCTGTATATCTGCAACTCACAACATAAGCCGAGTCTGTTCCTCTTCGTCATATCTTTAATTTTTCATGTTTTATTGTATTTTTGTGTGTGTATGATCGAAGACGAATAAATTTATTTAATTTTTTTATTGAGGGTTCCGTACCATTCAAATAAGTTAATAAGCTTAAATAATTTAAATGAAATGATATAATGACATTTGAACAAAAAATACAAATCTGCCTACAAAATTTATAAAATAAAAATGGAAAATATAAAATATATATATTTTTTACATATTTTCGCTAGGTAGTTTTAGTTTAGTTTATTTCGTAGGATAATTTAGTTTTTCTAATATTCGGGGTCGTAAAGCGAACATTATTAGAAATTAGCATGTATTTGTTGTTTAAAGACAGTGTATGGCACATAATATACAAAAAATCGAAATTCGTTAGCTAGTTTAGTTTTTGAGATAGACCCCGTCACAAAAATGGACTATAAGTGAAAAAAAAAGAAAATCTTTAATTGATATAAAATTACACGGTGATACGACTAATTGGAACTCTGGCCATTATGGTAGGCGGGAACCTGAAATCTGACCACCAGCGCTCTCCACATAAATTGACACATTTTCTAACTTAATTGTGTACCGGCTAATGTTAAATGTTACAAAAATTATGCTATTAACTTCGTTATTATTGCTATTTTATTGCACGTAGTTTTATTTGTAGATTCTCAAAATGTTATAAAATAAGTATTTTAGTAAAGCCCTTAAGAATGCTGAATAGCGAAACCGGTTGGGTATAATACATATATAATACAACTATATTGTGGATAAGTACAAGTGTTAAAAATAAACATAATATTGTTAATGTCATTTGCGTTCAAAAATAAGTATTCCAATACCTGAAGCTCTTCAGGTACTAGTGCTTTTTTGTAAGCTCTCCACAGTTTAGTAGAAACTAGACGGCGCTGCACTGGCAAGGCGATGTCGTTTGCTTATTTCTCTAACGTTTATAAGAAGAATTAGGGCAGCTTTAAGATTATTACACCTGAGTCAGCATCGGACAACTTCAAAGTATGCATTTAAATGTTAGATTTAAATTGTATTGCGTACCCAACCATCAACCCGCCGTCCACTAGTACAAACATGTCACGAACATTTAAATGTTTTTATATTGGGGTGGTCTGTTCTAGTACCGATCAAATGACACGAAATAACTTTTTGTAGAAGTCTTCTACCAATAAAATATTATAAATTATGTCATTGTACATCATTGTAAAGTGTAACAGGAATAAAAGGAAGAAAAAAGTAGGTCTTCAGACACAAGTGAAGGAATAAATCCGAAAGTTATTACTTGAAGCCTATAGAGCACATATTTACCTCCTGTGAGATTTTTTGTGAAGGAAGTTGCGACTATGGGAATTTCTTTATTGTATGCTATATAATACTGTAGTATCAGGTGATTTCCTCTAGATTACGCTATTAGATTTGTATGACGTCATTTTTCTTTATTATGTTTTTTTTCCGGAATCTATCTTGTGGATTATCAAATAAAAGGGCTTCATGAGCTAATTGTAAAAATGTACCTAATGCATCAAGACATATCACGTTGAAAAAATACCTACACTAACAAAATAATAGCATGAACATTCGACCTAGGAGGACGTATTTAGTGGTTGGAAAACAATCCAGTTTACCAGATTTTTACGGTATTGAAAAAAAAATCACTTTTTTGAAGCCCTATGTTTGGGCTCAAAAAATATTTAGACGTATAAAAATTATAGGGAATTTAATCTTCTGCAAGTTACACTTTAAAGTTTACCACTCAAATCAAACGTTATCGAAATATTTTGAAAAAACTTAAAAAGGTGTAAAATTTTGTAGGTTTTTTACTCTCCCTTTTCCACGGGGTTTTTTGGTTCGAATAATTGGGTGTAGCACAAATCCACAGCCAACGTAGCACAAATCCACATTCAACATCCCAAAGTTTCGATAAATTTGTATTTATTTTGAGGTCCCCTTTTGATGTTAATCTATGACGATTTAACTAAAAGGTATTGAGAAAAATTTTACAGTATTTTCTTTAAAATAAGCCAATGACTTGAGTTTTCCGTTTGACAATATTTCCCAGAATTTGATCCTTATTAGCAACACTAGAAGGGTGCATTGATACAGAGTGTTATTTTTTAAATCAGCTAGTTCGATTATGGGCTGGAAAATTATTATTTCAAAAATAGAATGATGTAGTTTTGGTTTTGAGCATTTTTCGCTATTCCCATTTTGCCATCCATTCTCATTTGAAAAACTAACCCTGTATGAAGCTAAGATATGTTTTTTATACTTAGATTTTTTTTTTAATGATGGCTATCTGGTTACGTATTATTTATTGTTGTATATACATTTCTCACAACTGAAGCCGTTTTCACCCCTTTTTTGCTTTTAACCACGAACCTTCATCCTCTACCTAAAGGAAAGGGGCTCGACCACTCGGGTGCAATTTAGTAACGAAATGGAATATGCTAATATATGAATAAGTTACAACTTACCTCCGCATCTCGTTTACACATGCGACTTGTGGATTCGTTCGTATTACCTTCTGGCTTGTTTTCAGGTCAGGGGCTTTCATTTTATTTTTGATCAAGATTTTACGATTCAATATTTAAGCTTAAATTTAATTTTATAACAAAAAAACACGTCTTAAAAATCACTTCGACAGTCCGTCATTTCTTTCTAGATTCTTAACCTATCACCTAGGCATTTATTTTATATTTATAAAACCTGTAATAATGTATAACCTAGTCATCCATCCATCCATCAGCCCGTGTTTGTCCACTGCTGGACATAGGCCTTTCCCAAATTTCGCCACTCATGTCGGTCCTCCGTCCTCCTCATCCAGCCGCCCCCCACAACGTCCTTCAGGTCGTTGGTCCAGCGGGCACGAGGTCGTCCTACACTACGCTTTGCTGTACGTGGTCTCCATTCTAAAGCCTTTCGGCCCCAACGGCCATCATGTCGGCGACAAATATGGCCTGCCCACTGCCACTTCAACTTACTGATTCTGCAGGCTATGTCGGTTACTTTAGATCTTCGACGGATCTCCTCATTTCGGATTCTATCCATCAGAGATACCCCAAGCATAGCCCGCTCCATAGCTCGCTGAGCGACCTTAAACCAGTGGATCAGACCCTTTGTAAGAGACCACGTCTCAGCGCCATACGTCATCACAGGAAGGACGCACTGGTTGAACACCATAGCCTTTAAGCACTGCGGTATTGACGACGTAAATATGTGACGTAACTTTCCGAATGCTGCCCAACCCAAGCATATTCTTCTGTCAGCCTCGGCGTCAAAGTTGTTTTTATCCAGCTGTATGACTTGACCCAGATAAACATATTTTTGAACAACTTCGATGCTAACATTGTCGACGGTTATTGGCCCTTGGATGACGTGACAGTTGGACATGATCTTAGTTTTATCCAAATTCATCCACAGGCCCACTCGTCTCGAAGAATCGCCAAGGCTGCGCATCATTTCCTCTAGTTCCTGCAGTGATTCCGCCATTATGACGATGTCATCAGCAAAGCGAAGATGTGAAATGTACTCTCCGTTTACGTTTATGCCTCGTCCATTCCAGTCTAGTGTTTTAAAGACGTCCTCCAGCGCGGCGGTAAACAGTTTTGGTGAAATAACATCTCCCTGTCTCACGCCGCGCTGAAGATGTATCGGTTTTGTTTGTACACCCTGTACTTGGACGGACACCGTAGCGGAGTCATACAGTTACTTCAACAACTCCACGTAACGCCAGTCAACTTGGCAACGCTGCAAGGACTGCAGAACAGACCAAGTTTCGATGGAGTCGAAGGCTTTCTCGTAGTCCACAAACGCTAGACATAAGGGCTGATTATACTCTTGAGTTTTCTGTATAACCTGCCTTAGCGTGTGAATTTGGTCCACGGTGCTGTAGCCTTTTCGAAACCCAGCCTGCTCTGGAGGTTGGAAGTCGTCGAATCGTTGGGCGAGACGATTCGTGATAACTCTTGAGAACAGATTGTAGGTGTGGCTCAGGAGCGCAATTGGTCTATAGTTCTTAAGTAGGATTTTGTTCCCTTTTTGAAGAACAAAATGACCAGACTCCTGCTCCACTTCTTTGGCGTAGTACCTGTGCGAATGACGGCATTAAAGAGGTCCTGTAGCTGTCAGAGTATAGGGTAACCTCCAGCTTTCAGGAGTTCAGTTGTGATGCCGTCCTCGCCCGGTGCCTTGTTGTTTTTCAGCTGTTCAAGAGCTATCCTAATCTCACCCATTTCGACATCCGGGAGTTCATCGGTGTAGTGGTGGACCAGAGGTGCACGTTTGTCGTCTTCATCGCGAGCAGTTGGCTTAGAATCGTGTGAAGAATATAGGAGCCCATAAAATTTCTCGATTTCGGCGAGGATTTCTGGCCTAGAGGTAACAGTTCTATTGTCAGATGTCTTCAGCTTCGTCAGATTGGTCCTTCCTAACCGCTGGGCAAAAACTTTTGAGCCTTTACTTCGCTGGATCGCGTCTTCAATGAAGCGAGTATTATGTTGGCGCAGGTCAAAACGAATTTGCCTTTTAACACGCTTGCAGAATCTGAAGACATTTCCCGTCTCTGCCTCATCAGGTCCAGAGTTTCACTCGAAATTTTGGACTCCTTAGTCCTTCGCTCCGGCTTAAAGTAAGCCCTCCCTATCTCGCGCACGACTTTCGTGAAATTGTTAGCAAGCTGGTCAACATCCTCCGTGGTTTCCAACAGGGCAAATGGGTTCTGATGTTCTATTTGGAACTTTTCGGATCCTGCAGCGGTTTGGCGCAGAGAAGGGCGGAGCGTAGGTTTCATCAGACGATTTCTCTCAAGCTGTAAGTCGATATTCAAGATGCATCGCACAAGTCGGTGATCGCTACCAGTACAAAACCTGTTGATCACAGATACATCTTGGATTATGTGCTTTTGATCCGTCATGATGAAGTCTATTTTTTACCATCAGGGCTTCACCAGGTCCACCTCCTTTGAGGCTTCTTTTTGAAGAATGAGTTCATCAAATAGAGACCTTGGCTCTCAAGGAAGCTAACCAGCATCTGGCCCCGAGGATTTCTGCAGCCATAACCGTGTGGTCCGATTACCGATTCACCACACTCTTGTACTCCCACTTTGGCGTTGAAGTCCCCCATAACAACGGTAAAATGTGTCTTGGTGGTGTTATGTCTGGCCTTTAATATGTCATCATAGACGGCCTCGACTACATCATCAGAGTCGCTCGACGTGGGGGCATACACTTGAATGACTTTAAGTGAATATCTCTTGTTAAGTCTAAGAACAAGATATGCCACCCGAGTAGAGACACTACCGATTTCTAACACGTTGCTAGTGAGGTCTTTGTTGACCAGCATGCCAACTCCACCGACAGACAGTTTATTGCCCTCTCGATAGTAGAACAGGTGTCCTGTCTCTAGGGTTATGGTATCCTCACCTGCTCGTCGGACTTCCGATAGCTCCAGAATATGCCAGTTGATTCTACCTAACTCTGACTCGAGCTCAGCGAGGTGTCTGTCTTCCCGTAACGTCCGTGTATTATACGCCGCCAAAAAGAGTCGTCGGTGTTGGTGGCCATTCAACCGGAGATTCTTAGCACCCCCTGCCCTACCGTTACCGCGACCGCCACCGTAGTCGGGAATAGTGGGGCTGCCGGGGACTCGGGGCCGTTTCTTTTTAGTGTACATCATGTATTGGGAAGAGATGCCCATACTCACACACGCTGGGCAGGCGGGTTGGTGAGCGCGTTGCCAGAACCTCTCGCACTAGTTACGCCGCTGCCCGTCACTAGTCTGTTTATTTAAGGTCCGGCAATTCGGGATGGATATACCGCCATCACACGGTCCCAGGATTGGTAGGCTACCTGGATTTGTGCCTGTCTGCAAGCTGTCCTCTTACTCTCCCCCGAATAACTTCAGGGCGGTTTACGAGTAAGATGGTGGTACCTCCACAGTTGAACCCGGCATCAGCTCTACCACCTACCCTAGTATAACCTAGTATATACTTACAATTACCCAAACTCCTTGAGTAAAGACCGAAAATTCTAAAATAATAATAAAATTATTTATCATACAAAACTACAATTATTATCCAAAGGCGAGTGAGCCTCTAGTTAAAATAATGTCTATGTTTATCTTTTATGACGAATATTTTAGGTGAAGCATTGAACATTTTTGGGATAAAACAGTAGGTCCATATCAATAGCTGTAGCAGCGTGCAGCCGTATGTTCGGTTGCAATCCGCTGTTACTGATAACCATTAGTGGCATTTACATCTGGCTCCCTTCATGCCCCGGAAAGCACATTAGGCTGTTGGTCCCGGTTTGTACCGAAAGATTATGTCGTCTGAAGACAATATAGATGGTAAAACATTATTTTAAAATTGTAGAACTCACATACTATACAGGAGAGGGTTCAGAAAAAAAAACATGTTATGAATGAGGCCTTTTCCAAGACGATAACGGAGCCAAAAACGTGATAGATAAAAATTCGCTGCATCGAAAAAAACAAAGCGAAGGCTGGCTTTTCAGTTCAAAACAGTAGTAGTCTGTCCAAACTAATACCTAAAGTAAAATTATTTGTAGTTTATGTTACGAGTGCGTAAAGGAGGCAATAGCTTATACGAGGAACGATTTGGAACACGAGCGATAGCCGAGTGTTTTTAACGTTACGAGTAAGTTATTGCCCTTACGCACGTGTATCATACTACGTTTTTAAATGCATAGTGTGAGTAAATAAATTACGCATAATTGAAGAAACAAACAAACAATAAATCCATCCATCCATCCATCAGCCTGTTTCGTCCACTGCTGGACATAGGCCTTTCCAGGATTTCGCCACTCTTGGCGGCCTCCTGGAAGAAATGCCCATACTCACACACGCTGGGCAGGCGGGTTGGTGAGCGCGGTGCCGAAAACCTTGCACTAGTGACGCCGCTGCCCACCACTAGTCTGTTTTAAATAAGGCCCGGCGATTGGGGATGGATATACCGCCATCCATCGGTCCCAGGCAATGGTGGGCCGCCTGGTTTTGCCTGAGAGCTGTTCTCTTACTCTCCCCCGAATAACTTCGGGAGGATTTGCGAGTAAGATGGTGGTACCTCCACAGTCGAGCCAATAAACAATAAATACTTACTTCAAATTAACAATAGGCGGGCATTCTTTTTCTTTGCATGCAAGTTGCCAACTTGATGGAAATAAGCTGCTTTCAGTCATACATAACATAATTCGTTTCCAGCAGCTTATTCTAATAATGTAAACAACAATGGCTGCCCGAAATTATTTTTTAGATACAAAGAATGATGTCAACTAGGAAGATCGATCGATAACGTTGTATTTTTTTGTAATGATTTACAGAGAATGCAAGTGGCCAGTATCATTTCGCGAACTCGCATATAAAAACTTTTTGTCAAAAAGTTCTTATTCATATTACGATTACATGAGGTTACCTACCAAGAAGTTTTTTTTAACCAGATTTCAGTATCCTTCTTGTTACCTTTATATTATGAAAAAAAAAGCGGCGGTAGCTTAGGGGTAGAACGCTGGCCTCTAAATCTTTGAGATCCAGGTTCGATTCCCGGCCGGGGCATGCACCAATGAGTTTTTCTGGATTTATCTGCAGAGTATTTAATACTTACCACTTGCTGATGGTGAAGGAAAACATCGTGAGGGAACCTGCATGCCCTAAAAAGCGTGTATTTGTGCCCGAAGAACGGCGATAGGGCTCAACACCCATCACCATCACGTTAGGACGTAATAATCGTCTATAAAATGCGGATGTACCGGGTGTGGACTGTGACACATGACATGTGGAACACCTCTGACACCCCCTCGAGGATTCATATCGTGACGATATATATATTTTTTTACATATTATATCAAAAGATTGGTTGGTTAAGTTTCATCAGAATATTCAATTTGTAAAGTTACTACCTGCTCAAAATGTTGTCTAAACAGTTTTCATTTCATTTCATCAATCAAACTGAACGCAGCATATGAACGCATCAAACTGAACCTGTCATGTCTATCTATGGTACACAAGATAAGACTGGCAACTGTTTTCGATAAATTAAAAAATAAAACTTACCTCGGATATGGCTGTATGAGCTAAGTTCATTTGCCTTATGCAGGGAAAACAAAACTAAAAAAAAAAAAAATGAAAACATTAAACACTCGTGCGGTGAAGTTGATTTTGACATCGGATTAGACGCATATATAATACGGAACTTTACGAGCAGTTGCATTGAAAAAATAATGACTGTCATTGTAAATAAATAAACCTATTCTGTAAAACATAACATAGCATCGTCGACTACATCCAGAGCAAGACCATCTTCTTGTTGAGAGTGGAGCCGCTGGAGTCGCGTCACAACGCAAGTTTTAAAGCGTTTTTGGCACGAATACCGACAAGCAGGCTACCCACCTTCATGAAGGAGGACTTCTGGCCGAAGGGCGTGGTATTCCGTCGTTTTCGCGGTAGACTTCCATCTGCACCACCGGACCGGCACAGTGACGTTGTGCCAAAATGATATTTTAGTTTGTTAGTCTTAGTTTTAGTATAAGGTATTTATTGTAATGGGCCTTGTTGCCAGAAATAAAGCAATTTTTTTATAAAAACGCGTAATTTTCATTTAATTATTTACTGAAAACAGCAATATCCAACCTTTTTTGATTGACCGCCCACTTTTTCAGATATGTTTATCTCTTTCGTTGTGTGAAGGATATATTGCGCCTTTAGCCATAACAGAGCTCTTTATGGTGGTCTAAACAACTCTGATTCCAGGTTGGCCACTTAACATACCCCAAGAAGAATCCATCGATATGAAATTTCTACGTTCATATCAGTTTTTGCTACGAACTGTCGTTTTGTATCACGAGGGGCTGTTTGTTAAAAAGTGCTACGCAAGTAATTTCCTAGAAGTGCTACGTTTTGAAATGGTAACTTCTTTGTTCCAGCATATAAAAACGAAAAAGCAAAGTTAAACATCAAGCTAAAAGGAAAATTGTGCCCAAGAAACATAAAACCGCTTCATTGCTCGTCATTAACAAAGTTGAGTTGAGATCGTATCGTTGCTAGACATTAATGTAAATAAACACAATCAAAAATATGTCGTGTAATTTATTTAGCACACAAAAACATTTTAATTTAAAAAATTGTCCGCTAAACACATAACGCCAATTATTAAATTTACAATCACGTCTCGTATTCTGCTTGCAAATCCTTTTCATTTGCTAAGTTTCTTGCCCTTCTTCTTAGCAAGACTAATCGAATGGGCGGATGGTTAGGCATTATTTTTATTTATGGTTTATTTAGTTCATTTATCGACTTATTTTTATTCCTATATTTCTTTATTACATTTTAGTAGCCCAACCTAAATATTTTTTGTTATGTATTTCCCGTATTTTCTTTTTCATTTTCTATTGTTGTTGTAAATATTAACTTTGATCTGTAGGAAGTATACTTTATGTATATTATCTATTTTACAAAATAAATATTTCCATTTCATTTCATTTCATTCCGTCATCTTGGAGCGTCCGGAATAACATATTTTAAACGGCGTCACTTAGCTTGTCGTATTCTCTTCGTCCAATATTTTTTTAGGTGCTAAACTTGACCCTATTACTAAGCCTCCGCTGTTTGTCTGTCCGTCTGTCATGGGGTCTACAGTTTTAACAGTAATAGGTAGAAAGTTGAAATTTTTACAGCATACGTGTTACTGTGGCCTCCAGGAGAACAAAAAGAAATATAAAAAAATTAAGGTTTGCTCCCATAGAAGAAACCTAAAACCTAAAAGTGATAAAAAATAGGGTTCCGTACGCATATGGTGTCAAATTTTTTGTCAAGCGCTACCATTTTAGCACCTTGGTTTTTGTAGCCTTGATTTTGCTTTGGCACATACTCGTATGTATATTGTTGTCATTTACCATAATGTTTTTAAGATTTCGCATCCGTATTGTAAGGTGAGACGGAACCCTTATGCGCGAGGTCGATTCACACTTGGTCAAATTATTTTTAGATATCCCTATCAAGGGTGAAGGGTTTAAAGGTGGTAGAGCTGGTGCCGGGCTCGACTGTGGAGGTACCACCATCGTACTCGCAAATACGACCGAAGTTGATCGGGGGAGAGTAAGAGGTCACACAGGTTTAACACAGGTCGGCCTTTTTATAAAACAGACTGGTGACGGGCAGCGGAGTCTCAGGTACGAGAGTTTCGGCACCACGCTCACCAACCCAGCGTGTGTGAGTATGGGCATTTCAAAATCTTGAAAAGGCCTATGTTCAGCAGTGGACAAACCAGGCTGATGGATGGATGGATATCAAGGTGGTTAGTATGGAAATAATAAATCGGCACCTTGGGGCGTCCTCCATATGAAATTAGAAGAACGTGATTTGGCTCATCTTGCATTGCTGTTGAAACCAAATTTGTGTGCAAAAATTCAGCTCAATCAGTTGGGACTCGGGATAAACTACTTTAAAATTCTGTTGCAAAATTTAACCCGGACATATACGAGTAGGTACAAACTAACTTGTATAAGTTAAATAAAAATTACTCTTGTAAAAAAAAGGCACAACGTATATTAAATTTTTGGGTTACGAGGGAAATTAATAATGTAGGTTTGAGTTTGCCACATTGTTGTAGGAGTTAATAGTTTGGGTTCCGTACATTTGAAAGAAGCTGTAGTTTAGTTAGTTGTTAGTTGTGGAGCACGAGGAAAATGAACCGAAGACACCTCAGTTAAAGGATTATATTGATGTTAAAGGAATTCAGTTTTACGCCTTTTTTTCTATACGTGTCGGTATCAACAGTTGGATTCGTACTACGTTAAAAAAAGTAAAAATACATAAATTGTCGCCAAGTAAATAAAGTAGATTGCAACACGAGCAAAACAATGTGCGGTTGTGAAACATAATAGTACATAATATTTGTAATAAAACAGATAACAATTTATAAAATAAAACAATATCAAGATCAAAGCATCGCTGAATCGTTACTTACCAGCAGTCAGCCAGTCGTGATTGAAAGGCGTAAACATTTAGACTCAATGCCTGCATCAGACTGAAAATACTGATAAGGGGTAAATATATATTTTCAACGTAAATAGAAGGCAATAAACTTGAATATGGTTTGGCTAAATGGCCGACGGTGATGTTACTTTGGTTAGCTAGTCGTGCACAGAGGTATGTCCGTGATCCGTGACTTGTAAATTGGACATTCAAAACGAGCGCAAGGTTTAGGTCTAGTAGCGAAACTTGTGCTCGTACATTGTTAAGAAAAAACCGGTCAAGCCCGAGTAGGACCCGCGCCTGAGGATTCCGTTAAGTTAAAAGACCTAAATTATTCGAATAAAAATTACAATTACCCACAAAATGTATATGTTTCAACTGCAAAATTAAGTTGATCGACTATTACTCGTTAATTTGTAAGGCCTACTTAGCTGTGATAGATTTCCTTTTCATTTTGTTATTTAAACTACTGTCGTAAATTTTTTCACATATCCAAAAACAATTGTTAAGCTGGCTGGGTGTGAGGACAATTTGTAACAAAAAATTTCACTTTAAAGCTTAATATTTCACAAACGGATCCCTGAACCGAAAAATGGTTTTCACAAAACTGAAACTATTTTTGAACGACCCATCCAACAACACACCACAGAGGCGAAAAAAAATCATTCCCACTTTAAACTTCAAACTTCAAACTTTTATTTATTGAGACATAGGTATCAAGATTTTACATAATATATAATAGTCCCTTATGCTCTGTCGTTAGGTGTACAAATGTTAATCTTAAAATTAGGTAAGAATTTACATTAAATGTTATTATACTAAATAAAGGCAATATTAACAGGCATCATTCGAATAATTATCCATTGTATAGTAACTAAAAAATCTTTTAATTTAATTTTAAATACATCAATATTTTCAATTGTCCTAATAGGATCAGGAAGCTTATTATATATTTTGGAAGTCGTTCCGAACATGCTGTCCCCGAAGTGAGTGGTACTGTGAGAAGAGCCTTTTATTTTGTTAAGTCGACGACTATTGAATGTCTCAAAATTATGTTGGTTACATTTTACAAATGCAGCAACTTCAAAAATATAAATGCATGGCAGGGTCAATAGCCTGTGTTTTTTGAAGTGTGGCTTACAGCTTTCCCGTGGTGTCAAGCAAAACATTGCTCTCAAACACTTTTTTTGGGCCTTAAAGGCATAAACTTTGTTTGTTGCATTACCCCAGAAAACAACCCCATATCTCAAAGTTGATACTACATATGTTCATTCATATGCTTGTTACATTTTGTTCGTTTTATTTAACCACTTTTTCAGTGTTTATAATTATATATGTTATGTATTTATACTAACGCCAAATTACAGATTTTTAGTACCAAAAGTCTCAGAGCTAAGCCGCGGACAAATGGACATAGCGAAACTATAAGGGTTCTTTATTCACTACGGAACTCTAAAAAATGATATAATAGATAGTTATTTCAATAGAATTTTAAAAATAAAAGGATGATCTTAAAGGTATTAATTTGCTAAAAAATTTAGTTCATTACTTCTTTTAATACGATTTGTACGTTTTAAAAATATGTAGTTCGTCTCGACATTTCCGACCTAACCCCGTACTTCATTGAATCGTGATTGGCTCATTAACACAAAATTTTACATAATTCAACAGACATGTTTTAGGAAAAGCATGACATTACCGAAAAAAATCCTGTTTGTCCCATTTTTAGTAACATTGAAGGCTAAATTGTTATTTTAGGCGGAGTACAGCTTTCGATCGGTCAGAAAAAAACCCTTTACGCAGTTCAATCATTGGCTTGGGTGATTTTGGTTTTACGCTACAATGAAGCTTCGTTTTGATCCAACTAGTCACTTTTTTGACACGATATGACACGGATTTCTGTTTACTACATAGCTGTTGTGATTTCTAATAGAAAATGTTATTTATTTTCGGATTGATGTTTTGAGGAACCTGAAACCTGTATAAATAGGTTAGCTAAATGGCAAATGCTATTTGCTCACGGTTCTGTTATCGTTTTTCACCCAACTTTTCATGTATTTTTGCTTTCTATGGAATTTTTATAATTGCTTCGATTCTGATCTATAAATCACTTTAGGCATCAAACAATTTAATAACCAAACGTGTATTAAATTGACGTGTATTGATATGATCAATATACCGACAGTGATGCTAAAGGGCCGTACATCGTACATGCACGTGAATGTTAAATCATGCATAAAGTACGTCTGTTACGGTCAATTATCCAGGGTAATCTATTCTTGGACCGGACCGGATTGTCCCTTACGATGAGATCTTGTTAAGGTAATAGACATTGTTTGAGAGGAACTTGAGTGGTGGGTTCATTCAATCTTGAGGAGTTAAGGGTGTAATTTATATTAGAATTTTCATTGGTTTGGAGACGTTGAAAAATAAAGTAAGAAACTAGATATTAGGTAATTTATTTGCGTAAAACATACGAAGCGATAGCTTCTGAGCTTTGTTGAAAAGGTGTTTGAACGCGAAATAAAAACTATATATTACAATTCTTGAGAGTTTTTAGTGGCAGCAAAAGTGAAACAAGGAATTGGAAAGGTAGAGTCCTCCCAGTTTAAAAGACATTATAACGATCCCCAAAAGTTTTTGACAAGCTTGGTCTTGATATGATCAATACTTTAGTGCATGTCAAGGTAAAACTGGGCAGCTATCCCGTTTCAAATACTTGTTATTACGAAAAGAAATCTGTAATGCAAACGAATACAATTTAAATACGAACACAAAAGTAGTTCCACTAATACTCGTTCTCAAATATATAACCGAAGTCAACTTTATATTCCATAAAACAGTTTTGCGTGGGATGGCAATGGGGTGTCAGGTTTCTGTAGAAAAGTGATGTGATTGTTACTCACTGGGCTGAAACTTTTGAATAAGTGCAGTTATAGCTCTGGAGTACTTGTACTTACTTTTTCTTTCTTACTTCCCAAAATCAGTTCTTATGTGATGGCAATGGGATGTCAGTCAAGTTTCTGTAGAAAGGTGATTAAGCCTTTAGTTTAGATTTTATGATATTAGAGAAAATAAATATTGACGTTTCCTAGTCATCAAGTTGTCAAGAAAACAGCTTTTACACTGACTAAACCATATCAATTTAGTATTAATTCCTTAAGTAATTAAAATAAGTGCTAGTAACCTTAAGCTCTGTTTTCCCACGAGAGGGGTACCGTAATATACATAGCGGGGGCCGTTTTGAGGTTCCGCACCCAAAGGGCAAGAAGGAGCCTCTGCTGTCTGTCCGTTCATATGTCACAAGTCTCTTTTTGTATATTATGTACTAGATACGGTATTCAAACAACCAATACTGAAAACGCCAATTTTTGCTTAGGGTTAGGTACCAGAATAATCAACTTATCAGCCTAATTTTGCAGTATTTTTCATAAATTTTATAGATAATAGTAAGATTGTAATTTTTATTCAAATCATTTAGGTCTATTTACTTATTAGAATGTACGGAATCTTCAGGGCACGAGTCCTTCTCGCACTTTTTATAATAATCTCTGTCTCTTATTACAAAATACTGAGAGGTTATACAGGATGTAAATAGAGTGCGACCATTAAATAAAACCACATACTCTACACACTGAAAAACTATTCGAAAAAAAAAACCGCGCAAATCTTCAGAGAAAGAGATATTCAACTGTAACTTAAAGATTTTATCTCGTAGGAGGAAGGTCTGTTTCAGAACGCTGCACCGGAATAGCTGTTTCACGGACGACGCTCTCTCGATTCTCGCCCGTATTTCGGTGCGTTACGGATCACACATTTTTGTTTGGAACTCAATTATTTCCCAAACTGTTTTGTTTTTGTTTTTCAAAGGTCTTTATTTCAAATATAATATAGTTTATTGATAGTTTACAACCCAGTGTACATTAATCCTAGGCTAAACAGACGTAAAATAAAAACACGTTAACAGACTATACCTAGTCTACTATAACTTATGAAAATGATGAGTATATAACGGAAGACATGAACATTGAATTAAAATAAAAAAAACCTAATAAATGTGTATACTCGTAACACAAAGGATTATGTGCACTTTAGTTAGTGTACATTTTTGAATTCAACATTGAAATATGTTTAAAAGAAATATATATATTAATTTATATATAATACTACCTAAGAAATGCTAGTTCTGAAAAGAAAAACACATATTTTAGATAGTAAACAATAAATAATAAGCCACTAAATACATATAACACGAATTAATCTACCTAATTACTTTAATTGTTAAATTAGGGGGTAGCATTAAATTAATTTCTAACAATGCTTGCCGAGTGCCAAGATAACGACATGCAAGACAGCAGCGTGAGCGAGCCCCTGGACATAGCGATAGCGATGAATCCGCGCGTGACGTCAGTCACCAGACCGGCCACCATCGCCTAGCAGGTAGTGATGTGGTAGCCTCGTAATGGATCGATATCGATTATTTGACTCGGGTGGTCGTGTTTTACCTATAGTTGAAATTAAATAATTTGGATGATTGTAATTTGTGATTAGGAAGAATTTTAGAAGTTTTAGAATAAAATCAAATAATCTAGAAAACTTGGTTTTATCATGCAATTTAAACAAATTCGTGCAGAAAGGCGTATTATAGGCAATTTTTAAAGCTCTGTTTTGAATTACTTGTAATTTATTATGGTTAGTGATTGAGGTATTGCTCCATACAGGACATCCATAGGTAATACACGGCCTGATCAATGTTTTGTACATATTCAGTTTCGTAAAACTGCTCAAAGCAGAACGCCTATTAAGCTTTGAAAGCTTTCATTCCTTTGATACGTAGGTTTGAGATATGGTCGTTCCAGTTCAATTTTTGATCTAAGACCAATCCAAGGTATTTCACCGATCTGCTCCAGGGAATGCAGTGACCATCAATTTTCAAAGTTCTCATGGGCATTTGCCTCCCACGAGTAAAAAGGATAGCCTCTGTTTTAGTACTGTTCAACTTAAGCTTCCACTAAGTAAAATATGCCGATAGGCCATCGATAGCAAGTTGCAATATGTCAATTATGAGATCAATATCTATTGAAGATGTGAAACAAGCTGTATCATCTGCAAAACATGCCAAACTAGTTCTTATTTGTTTGGGAATATCATTTAAATACAAAAGGAATAAATATGGTCCTAAAATTGATCCCTGTGGGACTCAAGCAGGGACAGAGCGTGATTCGGATGCAACATCACCAATTTGCACGTTAAAACTGCGACTCGAAAGATAAGAATCGATCATCTTGACTAAGTGTATAGGAACTTGGCTTAAGACAAGCTTGTGTATGAGCCCTTTGTGCCAGACGGCGTCAAAGGCCTTTTCTATATCTAACAAAAACATGCCTGTTGATTGTCTTAAATTCATTTTGAGCGCAGTATTTTCAGAGACTCTTGCAAGTTGCTGAACTGTGGAATGTGCATTTCGAAACCCAAATTGTTCATCGATTAATTTATGGCCTGTTGCTTTATGTAGACGAGAATTAATTATTTTTTCAAATAGTTTACCAAATGAGGGGAGTAAACTGATTGGACGGTAGCTAGAAGGGATGGCCTCGTTTTTACCGAGCTTTTTAATAGCAATTACTTTTGCTGTTTTCCATGCAGAAGGAAAATAAGCTAGGGCTAAGCAGGAGTTAAAAATCTTGGTAATTAATACTATAGCTTTTTGTGGAAGATTTTTTATTAAACAGTTGACCACATTATCTAAACCTGGGGCTTTACGTAGATTAAGTTTACGAATGTGATGCCATATTTCTTTAGGATGAACAGGGTTATGGAGGGTTCCAGGTTGGAAGTTTTCAAGAAGCGGAATTGACTGGGAAACTTCGGTGTCAGTTTTATCGTTTTGCCAGTGGTTTGTTAGGTTCATATTGTCATAAAACGCAGACGCTAGTTCATCGCACTGGTCACTGGGAGTAGATGTTTTAGAGCCATTAGCACGCAAAAGAGGCGGAACTACGGAGGTGGAAGGAGTAGCTTTCATGTTCTTAGCGAGACGCCATAAATCAGACCTAGGATTTTCAACTTTTTTAATTATGTCGCTCCATATTTTATCATTATGATGTTTAATATTTGTATTTATATTTTGATTTAGGTACTTTATTTGCGTACGTAAGCATTTGCGAGTATCAACATTTGTTTCGTGTTGATCATGTCTCCGAAGGCGGTTTCTAAAATTAAGGAGTCGTTTTATTTTGCGGGGTAGGGATTTTGGGGTATGTGAAACTGTAGTTATTGGTACAACGGCATCCCTAGCAAGTAGCATGCTAGTCGTAAGATTTTCAATGGCAACATCAATCTCTTCAATTGACTTAAAAACTGTGGAAGAAAGGTCAATACAACCATTAAGGATCGAACGATAGCGGTTCCAATCAGCTTTAGCGTAGTTGTGACGTTTAATCACTTTACGTTTTAAGTTAGCGATTGTCCTAAAAAACACAGGTAAGTGGTTAGAAGAGACTGCAGGAATTGTTTGGATACTTGGGTCGTCGATATTATGAATATTCTGGGCTAAAATAAGATCAGGTAATGATTGAGTGAGATTTTCACGATAATGAACTAAGGTTGGACTAGTTGGAGAATGAATAGTATAATCACGGTTAAGCATGTGATTAAAAAGAAGATTTCCATTGGTATTTCTAACGCCAGGGAACCAATGCTCATGTTTGGCGTTAAAGTCTCCCATGAGTAGCACCCGTCTATCGGTTTCTAGCAGTAGGTCAATATCAACAATCAAAAATGGTAGTTTTGGAGATTGGTAGATCGAAAAAATAGTATAGTTACAATTACTTATATTAAGTTTTATGCCTATGACTTCTAAGTGTTTAGTTTTTGGATAAGAAATCAGTGTGTGATAAATGTCAAGTGTAACGAGCAAAGCTCAAGCAAACCTTGACCAATGCCACTAAAGTGTTTATCGTTACGATAGCAAATGTAACCAGGGAAGTTAAGATTAATACGTTCAGTTAGCCTGGTCTCAGAGATGGCTACCACATCCACCGATAAATCACTTACCAAGTCCAGAAGCTCATCCTGCTTTTTGTTAATGCCACTTGCGTTCCAGTATACGAAACGTAAGTCATGAGACTCAGACATGCTGGCCTAGGTGAGTTAATATTAAGACTACCTTGTCTAACATCGTTTGGCACTGTAAAAACTGACTCCTAACTTTTTTAATAATACTTAGAATATCAAGCATTTCTTTTGTCACATCATCATGCTCTACTGGCCGTAAAGGAAGATGTGTTGTTTGGTCTTCAGGTTTTTTTGAGCTAACAACGTTTGCCCATGTTTTTCCGTTAACTGCAGGGGTAGGTCTTTCGCTGACGAGCATTTTTGCAGTATTCTGGAGTACAGCACGGGTGTCAAGGTGTTTTTCTCTAATCCTATTTAGATATTTGACTCTCGCAGCGCATTTAGGATAGTTGGCTGGATGCTCTTCTTGGCAGTTACAGCAGCGAGCAGGAGTAATACGGTCTTTTTTAGGACATTCCTTGGTCTCATGAGCTTCGGTGCATTAACAACTTCTAGCTGGCAGGTAGCAATTTCGCGATGCATGTCCAAAGTTTTGGCATCTAAAACATTGAGTGCCATGGGATTTATTTGCCTTGTATCTGTTAATGTCCACAACGCAGTTTCCGATATACTTAATTTGTCGAAATTTCGATATTTCGGATCCTATGGAAAGTTGGATAAGGAATGAAGGACACTGTACGACCTTTCTTGATGGGGAGATGAGTTTTGTTATGATTGCTCCTTCAAATCCAAGTTCTTTCAGTTCATCTGAAAGTGTGGTTTTAAAGTTGACTGGGAGACCTCTGATCACAACTTTAGACATTTTCTCGTCTTTTCTAGTGAAGGTATGGAAGCGCACATTTTTGGCTCGGAGACCTTCTTTGATGGCTTTATGAGCATCGGGGGAGTAGCATTGGACTGCCACTCTAGCTCTACCTCTGTACTGAAGATGGAAGTTCTTCTAGAATTTTTCAATGATACTCTTGATATTTCCGTGGGTCCAGTTCTCCTCGGTCTGGATAATAATAATAGGAACCCGATTTGGATTTTTTCTTGTTGTTACAGCATTGCGCAGGAGTTCAGAAAACTGGTTGCTTGGGTCTACGGATAAATTACTGAAGCGGTTTGGAGTAATGAACTTAGGCTTGGGACCGCCGTGCGTTTCGGCCGCTGCCAATCATCTGCGAATTCTTCATCTCTGTTCCACTTGTTACTTAGGCTGGAATTCGATGAACTTCTGCTCAGAAATTTATCCATGTTTTATGCAGTCAGCAGGAGTATCGATGCTGCCAACTATCGATACTTTGCCCCATCGTTCAATGCGACGAACAAAAGAAAAACTGGTTACTCGATGACGCACGGGAGACAGAGTCGTGATACGTGTACACGAAACGAAGACCCGACGACGAATGACGTCCAATGGTGTCCGCGTGTATGATTCTTGAGAAAAGTAGTTCAGTAGGGTCAGTAGAATATGTGGTTTATTTTCCATTCCCCATAGTAAATAACGCAAAAACCAATAGTAGAGCGCCGACTTCTAGAGAACATGTGTTTCGGGAAGAAATAAGTCGGCAAGTGTTATTTTGATACCATTGGTCCGTCAATAATTATTTTAAACTTTTTAGTGAATGCCTGCTATAATATTTGAAGTCGGTTGTTATTTTTTTGTTAAAAGTTTATTTATTTCACGCTTTTTAGTGTTGACGGGTTAAATTGTGAAAAATGGGTAAATTGGTCATGGGTCAGCAATCCGATGACTAGTTTCGTAGATAGTGAGACTTGAAACCATGTAAATTGCAGACTTTGCTCAAAACTTCAGAGGAAGAATCAAATATTTTTAAATACGCAAATTATACTCAAGTTTTTTGTGTTGTGGTAGTCTATTTACACCCGGTATATAACGACCGCTATATTATACGACGCCGCCCTCTTAGATCTAAATCCATTTAGATCAAAAACCGCTTAAGCATGAAAATTAATTATTTTTTCGGCTCCGTGTAAATCAAGGGTGGGTCGATAGTAGGTATTTTTATAAGTGCCTGTATGCCTACGAGTTTGTAGCCGTTGCCACAGTTAACATATTAAAAGCTGTGTCCTATTTTTCCCCGCAGTCTACAAGTTGAAAAATTTTATGACTTTGTGACTTAGATTGTTCTTTCCCCTAAGTGTGGAAAATAACTTAAATAGTTATGCATAATAACACGCAAATATAATTTTTTAATTTCTTAATGGAATTTGCTGTACTTCCATCCATCTATCAGCCTGTTTCGTCCACTGCTGGAAATAAGCCTTTCCAAGATTTCACCAGTAGGCGTGAAACAGGCTGATAGATGGATGGAAGTACAGCAAATTCCATTAAGAAATTAAAAACTTATATTTGCGACCATTCCTAGAAGAAATGCACATACTCACACACGCTGGGCAGGTGGGTTGGTGAGCGCGGTGCCAAAATCCTCGCACCAGTGACGCCGCCGGTATGTTTTAAGGCCCGGCAATTGGGGGATAGATAAACCGCCATCCATCGGTCCCAGGCAATGGTGGGCCGCCTGGTTTTGTCTGAGAGCTGTTCTCTTACTCTCCCCCAAATAATTTCAGGGGGTTTTGCGTGTAAGATCGTGCGTGGTATCTCCACAGTCGAGCCCGGCATTAGCTCTACCACCATAATTGCTGTACGTAGAGTGAATAATTCTTCCTTCAGTCATTTTTGTAAGTCAAATATGAGCATACACCGTATGTGTTGACTGATATTATGGAAAAATATAGTTCATTAACAACGAAGGATGTATTGTGCGCAAGAATGTTTAACAGAATAAGCCGCTTTTAGCTCTGACAAAACATTCTTGAAGACAATAGCGCAGAACATTATTAGCGAGCCTTTTCATAATATACGTTTAATAATAACGAAATGTTCAAAATAGCTACCTTTGTTTGTGTTAGTGTTTTGTATCCATACAGGATAAAAGGCAAAATGCCGTATATAAAATTTCACTTTTATTTTCATGGATGTATATACAGGTAAACTATTAAGCCCACCATAGAAGCATAGGTTAAAAATACATTTTAAAAATAAGTTTTAAATTGTTTGTTTGCATACTTAATTAATTAAATGGGATCTTAGTCTTAACTTGGACCTTGTTTTGATATTTAGGTATTTAGGCAAGTTTTGTTATAAAAAATAAAAACCCAGATATCCTCTATCATATATTATCTTTTTTTACTAGCAATAACGTATCTAATATAGAAACCGGGTACCGGGCTTTTCAAGTTCACCAGCAGTAGTCACCTTAACATATTTAGGAGCGCGACAACACAGCTTCCGTGAAATTATTTGACAACTTCCCTCACAAACTCCAGGTTACCATATAGTACCGACACTAAACATACAATTATTATTGAGTACAAGGAAATGTAATATATTATTATTGGAATATTTCACTCGGTACTCACTATTATAGCCAACGAATCCTTGAGCGAGTTCTTAGTCGGACTTGGGCCCAATGACGGACCCTATACAGAAGTCCACAATGGCGGCCAGTAGGATCACCAGCAGCACGATTTGCGCTTTCGCTTCCCACTCCATCCCCACCATTACTATGCCTGTTAGTAACACTATTGTTATGCAGCCGTAGATCGCTTGATCCTGGAAAATATAATTAATACATGCATACATATACTCACGCCTGCCTCCCAGAGGGGTACGCAGAGACTACAGATTTAGTGAGGGAAGTTGTCAAATCACTGCCCGGTACTGCTAAATACATAGATTCGATCGATTGTTTATCAGTTGAGCATACGCCCATCTTTGATACACTCATTAAGAGCCCGATCTGCAACGACGACAACTTTGACGAAAAGCAAGATGTTAAATATTTTTCTGGCCTTTATCGCGATGTTTTTGGTAAAACTAGGGACATACACCACTTCATATTGGCCGTCTTAATAAAGGCCTAGAATTTATTTGATTGAATTGTTTCTCTTTTGCGAGTTATTTTGTTACTTACGAGCCCGTTCCGAATCGTTATTCATAATATCTAAGCACCAAAATAACACGCAAAGGAGAAAAATACGGAGCGGCTTCTTGAGACTGAGAACTTGGATTTATATCAGATATCAGAGTGCCTAGCATAGTAGACCTTATCGAGCTTTGACAGCTCTATATACACTGTCTGTCCCTCTCTAAGTAGATCAACAGAATGTGACAGAGCACTGTATCAAGCGCTATCGAGCTTGATATGGTTTGCTATGCTAGACTAGCTGGTCGCAACTAACACTGGTTTTGAATCAGCAACCTTATTTAAGACTTATTTGCCGAATGTGTTGACAGAAATCGGTCGCCTGTTATGAGCAATTATTGGTTATCTTGTCTATACCGTAAATATAGCTCTTTAATTATTATCAAAAGTCTACTTTCATGGTGCTAGGTAATATAAATATGTATACACATAAAATAACTAAACACAAACTCTTGTAAAATACGTGTATCTTTTACATTAATATATCATTTATTGAACAGCTATACGTAAAACAACAACCAAGACGCGGAGTGCGGCGGTAGCGTGACGTCACAGCGGGGTTGGAGCCCCGCAGTCATTCTGCGCTAGATTATGTTAACTTAAATAATCTTTTTCGCAGTAATATAATGACAGATAAAAAAAATCCCACTTTTTTGGTTTTGTCTATATTTTAATCCTACGAAATTAAATATGGTATTATCGACATCATAAAACTTGTTTATTTGTGTAAGATAATGGTATTCATTTAACAGCCCAAAACGGGCTAATGTGCTTAGCCGAATAGCCGTTTGACAACTGAAATCGTACGTTTTAAGCCGTCAAATGAATACGATTGTCTTACACAATTGCACCTCTGATACCATTCTCGTTTTATGGGCAACTATTTAACATGGTAGCCACAAATTGTAGCTTTAGCGAAATATGAAATGTTGCAAGATAGTTTTTATTTTATTATTTTATTACCTTCACCTCTCAAGACTATTTGTAATTGTATTCTGATGAAAAAAATTATGTTTGATTCTTTGCACAACAGACCAGCGAAACAACCTTACTCTGCAATCGTAACGATGTTGAGGGGTAGGAGTTTCAGTGCTTTTGTGATTTGTACCGACATAATCCCAAAATAATAATAGATAGGTAGGTACTCTAAGGTTATAGAATAACTGAAATACAAGTTTATACATCGGTAAATTTACGAAATTACATCTTCGAAGTTATTTTCTTTAACCTTCAGTCAAGCCTTTGTCTTATTTGTATTCAATTAAGCTAAAGGTAGCCTTCACAACCCATTAAGACCTTCCCTACCCCCCATGACGCGTAATATTTAGATCCGTTCAGAGGTGCTACACGGCTTTCAAGGGGCCTAGTTAAATTGGTGACCTAAAGTTGTCTTTCAAGGCGTCTTATTAATTTTGACTCTGTTGATCCCTGTAGAGTTTCTACGGAGCTATTTGGATGAACGGTTTCTCTAAATAAAGCTTAAGGTCGGTATGAAATTATCTGTACCAGTGACGCCGGTGCTGCCCGTCACTAGTCTGTTTTATGGTAAGGCCCGGCAGTTCGGGGAGGATATACTTGAAGAAATACTTCAAGTCATACCTTACTAAAGGAACATATGGATGGGTTCTTAAAAAAATCTGGTCCTTAACGCCACTTGGCACACTGTTGAGGCTATTACTCTATTTATGGTGGTTTATAGGAGGGTATTAAAAATAATTATTTCTGGACACAGCCAAGAAGGGTAATTTTCGAAAAGCCTACACACGTCGCGTTTTTATATTTTTACTTGTTCTTCAAGTAATTCTGATAACCTTAAATTAAAAACTAACAATAGAATTCATCCTTTCGTAAGTAAATATAAAATAATCTAAGTAGGTGAGATTTTCCGTTATCACAACCACATTACGCCCCCTCAAAACGTACTTTTTGCGTGACTTCGTTAAAAAGGCTACCATGGTTTATTAAACCCAAAAAACCGTACGCTATTATTTGTAGTTCATTGTATGCCTTTTTATACATTTCTAAATAAAGATCAACGGAACCATTTCAGCTAAGTCATCAATCATTCTTATTCACCAAAACGCCTACTGCGGTAGCAGTTACCTATAATACTTATGAGTATATATGTATCATATTCTGTGGAAAATGATTCATGACGAGGCTAAAACGAACTTGACTCTGAAGGTTGTTTTTAGGTTTCCGTACCTTAAAAGTAAAAATGGAACCATTATAAGGCAATTTTTTGCATTTTAAAAATTTGAAATTTATAATTTTAAATTATGTGTAGTCAAATTCAGTGACTTACTGAAATCTAGCTTGTGCTGTAAATCACGCGTTCGTATTCACAGCTCATGTTGTTTATGCCCTCCCCTTGTTTCTCGTAGGGATAGGCAGAGACTACAACTTTTCATCTTTCATCCTGACATGTTTGCCCTCTTCATGTTTGGATATAATCCGCAAATTTCTTTTTTGAGCCTATGTGGTAGCCTTAAAATTGGCCATATCATGAAGTAGTTATGAAAAAATAAATTTACGAGCGAAACTAGGAGAACCGTGTTAGATTGTTTGCAATCATAATTTCGGGATCCGAGTGAAGCGGACTGGACTGAGGCGACCCCTTTAGTTTTAACTACTTTAAATCAAACTTGTAATTTTATCCTGTCATTTTTTATTGCATTTTTTTTTGAATGGAATATACATTATCTTATCTTGTGATAGGGCCGATCAAATCATGAAATTGTCAATTGTATGATATGACCACGACAATCATCTTGCATAAAAGGAAACAAACAGACTTGGTATTATTTCCATCCTGAATAATTAAAAGTTGCTTTTAAAATTATTTTTCTTATTTCGTTATAACATCCGTTAGTATGCTAAAATTTGTCGAATTTATAAGTTGTTATTACTTATTCTTCGAAATTTTGCAAATTTACCACGTTCTGTAAGTCACCCTTTCCTTCAAAACTACGATAGAAATGAATTTCTTTGTTTTAATCACTTGGCGATCAATTCATCGCAAGGATATAGTATAAGTTAACATTGTATCACTAACCAAAAGAAAAGTAAATCTGGATGTGAGGAGCTCTGACGGACCTCTCACTGACCTCTTATCCAGATTTACATTTCTCCCGCTTTTTTATACCGCAATGATACGAACTTCGTTAAAAGGGCTAATAATTTTTGTTTTTTTTTTCATAATTGAAGTACATATAATTTAAATGGACAACTATTTATTTATATTTTATTCGTTACACATATCGATAGTAAAAGGGTTCCATTCCATACCATTCTGATAAGTTAGTATACTTGAATAAAATTGCAAAAAATATACATTTTATTTTGCAGTTTTATTTCATAAGTACAAAATATATGAAACTAAACTAAACAACTAAATTGGTCAAGTAATATTCCACATAGAATGAGAAATTAATATTTTTATTCCTTTACTTGTGCTAGAAGCCTTCCCTTTGTATTAGTTTTTAAGGCAACTTGAAGTGCCCCATAGGTTTTTTGGTAAGGGAGTGCCTGCGCTGCCGGCGCCGGCACCCAAAAATAACGCTGGTTGAAACAAAATTACTTAAAACTTATCCTTACCGAGAAAATTAATACAACAAAATTTAAAAATTACATTGTTCATGTATTCGGGCACGTAACACTAAACTTATAATAGAGATCGGTGTTTTCAGTATTTGTTGTTTAAGTACAGTATAGGGCACATAATCTACAGAAAATTCCAAATTATTAATTACTTTGGTTTTTGAGATAGACCCCGTAACAAAAATGGTTCAAATATAACTGATAAAGTTGATGGCCCCGCATTTCTTTATTTTTTGAAAAGAAAAACATGTTTGTATCGTCTCAACTCAATGAGTTCTAGACAATGACACCCCACATGACGGGATGAAAAAATAATTTAAAAATAGGACCCGAAAAAGAAATCATTTAACTTTTTATTCAATATTCGGTTTTGGGTTAACATTTTACACAACATATCCAAATTTCAGATCTGTAACTCATTCCATCCGCAAGCTAGAGACACGTGACATACCCGGACGGACAGACGGACAGACAACATAGAGCTCCTTCTTGCCATTTGGCCAATTTGGCTCCTTTTTGCCAACCCTAAAAATTTGCACTTTAATACGAAAATAAGAGCTCTTTAATTTTGTAGCGTTTGGTTCAGTGGTACTTTAATGAACATTATTATTACTTGTTACTGTTCATTTTAATTAACTGTTGTAATAAGTTCTTGTCTGTTTAAAACTTCTTTTATTCTTTTAAAAAGTAAGTCTTAAAATATATGCCAAAAACACCTTTTTGTTTCGTTTTGATGAAATTTATAATTATAAATGAAAAAGTTACAGATGAATACTAGTTTTAATTTGCATTTTCCAAACTACTAAAATTTCTGTGTTTCTGTATAAATCATATTGTCAGAAACACGTTAGCGCCTAAAATACTACACTCGCTTCACTACTTCGTAGACCTATTCAAAGATAGACCCTCATATATTGACAATATATATTCATAGTGGTTCATAAGAGAGTGTTTTTTTCTTGCCCAGAGTGGTTTGGAATTATTTAAATGGATTCAATACAATATATTATGTTCCCAATGTATCCCTCCCGTATAATGAAATGCGACTCGTATTTGCGACCCATTTTTTTATGTTACTTATCAAACATGTGGGAGGTACGTGTAAAAATGATGCGTACAGAGAGCTGATGCCGGGCTCGACTGTGTAGGTGCCATCATGTTAATCGCAACTCCCCCGGCGTTATTCGGGGGAGAGTAAGTGGACAGCTCTCAAACAGGCACAAGAGGTGGCACACGATGCCTGTATATCCAACCCCGATTGCCAGCCTATATATATAACAGACTGTTGACGGGCAGCGGCGTCATTGGTGCGAGGGTTTCGGCATCCCGCTCACCAACCCACCTACCCATGGGCATTTCTTCCAGGAGGTCAGCCAACGTGGCGAATTCTTAGAAAGGCCTATGGCCAGCAGTGGACGAATCGGCCTGATGGATGGAAACCGATAAATTGAAAAAATTAGTACATAACATGAAGGCGACGGAAAAAATTAAAGTTAAAATTATACACATCCCAACGGGGTGTGCAGAGACAATACAAAGTTCTGCTATTTCACATCTACTCGTTCTACGATCCTGACATTTTTTTTACATAATTCACTTGTGCGTGTTTGAAAGATCAGACATTCAAGAGACCCGCCCACCAGCCGACTATGAAAAGAAAATAAGCGAAATTACTACCATTACTGGACACTTCGTCATCGTACCCATTCATCTACCGTTCCACTGAGTTACAGCTTCGGACATGACTGGCCGTGTAATTTGATAGTACAAGTGCCATCAAATTTGCAGGTGTCTGGGGGGGTGGGGGGGAGGGGTAGTCGTTCAGTGTCACTAAGATGACACAAAGAGGAGGGGGGATTAAATAAAATCACGTGACATTTTACATTTCAATGATTTTGGGTAATTGAGAACGCTCTAGTCACTTCACCTCTCGTTCCGCATACACATAATAACTACTAACACTACAGATAGTAAGAATGTAGTGACACCTGCTGTGACAGAATGAGAAGTTCACTGGGTGTTTTATTGCCAGAGCATTTAGATGAGCTTGACGTGGATTCGTTGAAGCTGGAAGCTATAGGTGATGGGACTTTGCCTCCAGTGATGCTTAGTACTCCGCAGGTGGAGATTGTGGAGAAATTGTACTTGAGGCTGTTACTACCTGTTCTCTTCATCTGTTGCTTCTGCTTCAGGCGGATCCACATCTGATTCGTACCAGGTATTTTAATTTATTATCCTTCTTTCTTTTTTCATTTGCACGCTCTCTTTTTATGTTTTTTTCCTTATCTACTATTTCACCCAAAGGTTGCCTTGAAGATATTGCTGTTAGCAATTAGTGCCGCGTTTGTACTGTATATAATATTTTTAATATCCTTTTTCATGTTTTGTGTAAATGTACATTAAGTGTAATAAATAAAAATATTTAAATAGATATCACCTACCTAGTACTTTTTGAACGGTAAAACGAGTCTATAGGTTGTTAGTTCAAATGAATCCCAACAATATTATGTAAGATCATTTAAATTTAATTTGGTTAAGAAAATAATATTAATTTAGAAAATATATAGCAGTTTGATTAATTACAATAGCTATGTCACGTGACATTTAGGGGGGGAGGGAAGGGTTGATGAGTATGTCACCAAAGTGTTACTAGGGGGGGGGGGGTCAAAAATGTACAGAAAATGCGTCACGTGATTTATGGACGCCCCCTAGTATTTTATTATATTGGTGTTAGGAAATCACAATTTTAGTATTCAATTATACCCTACGTCCTAATCTTTTTGCTGACTTCGTTCTTTCCTTATGGTGAATGTATACTCAAAGTGCAATTAAGACCTATCTTTGAAGGCCTATTCCTCCTATACTGGTGGCTCAAACACTTTACAAAAAATAAATAATAGGCATACATAATGAAAAAAAAAATCAATGCTTTGTGCAAAAAAATGTCCTGTAATTTACGCAAGAATTTTCCTACTCCTTACGAATGCTCGATGATCCGTTGACCATACTAAAGACTAATAATAGATCTCCAAAATTATTGTTGCAATTTTTTAGCCTTTCATTGCGTCCATGTGAAAAGTATTATTTTCTCCTATTTTGCCCTATCCGGAGACGCAGCGATCATCGTAACAGCCACTTTGCAATACGCGCTGATATGAATGTTATTTCAATGTCGTTTCCGTCGATTTTTGTACTGACACACACCGAGTTGCTTATTTAGGGTAGGCAAGCACCTTAAACGCATCTAGAAGACTGCTTGACTTACATGCTGTATTGATTGAGTATACACGTAAAAGAACATAAGGTTTTAGGAAAGAGAGATTGCAAAATGGTTATTTATTATTTTTAGGTGTTGAAGTCGGTGCAGCATTTACGCAGAACTAACCAACACGTTTAATTTATTTATTTATTTTACGAAAATAGGTCACCAACAATGTAAACACAAACATTTCAAAAATTAAATACACACGTTTTTAGGGTTCCGTAGTAGCGACAAGGAACCCTTATAGTTTCACCATGTCCGTTTGTCCGCGGCTTAGCTCATAGCTGTAATTTGGAATGAGTATACATAGACCAAACCGTAAAATTTTTTTTTTTCTTCTATCCCATAGTATGGAGTATCGTTAGATAGGTCGTTCAAAAACATTATGATGGGTATGGGTTCTCGATTTAGGGATCCGTTGGCGAAATATTAAGCTTTAAAGTGCAAATTTTTTATAGAGTGGATTGTCCACGCCTCCTGCCGGCTAAACGGTTGTTTATGGATAAGTGAAAAAAATCCCAGATGTAGTATGTATAAAGAATTTAAAAGGTAAACTATCACATCTAAGTAGGATTTACAGGTTAACGAGTACAGGTCGCGCCAAACTTTTAGTCCCGTCTAAACACGACAATGTATGGCCCGTTCTTCTCAATGTATGGGACTAGAAGTATGGTGCGATCTGTATTAGTAGACCAGCTTATAAAATGTACTGGACAAAAATTCCGGAAAAATTCCATCAAAACTTATTTACTGGTAACGGAAATAACACGAAAATTTAAAGTTACTTTAAAGGCATACATGCTCCATATAATATATAGGTATGTCTTTTATTATTGCCTATATATTGTTCTGTACCAACATACCTAAATTTCATTTAAATTGATTTATTTGACCTAATTCATAACTTCGCTTTTGAAGTTAGTTAAAAACAAGCCAAGTAATAAGTAAACCTTTGTTTAGCCACAGTATAGGTAACTACAGTAGTTTAACTAGGCGGTGTCCTTGAAATCAATACCTACGGCTGCTCGGCGCCTGCCAAATGACTGTTTACGTATTTGATAATGCTATATTATTCGTATAAAAGTTGTATTTAAGCATAGACATGTTCATCCATGATTTAAGCAACCCTAGAATGCACAACAAACACTGTAATTTCGTGCCATAATTTTCTAAAATGCGTGGGAGCGTCACTGAGACAACATGCGTATGTAACTGCGGTGCGACTGCGACTGTCGTAACGTAAGCCGAGTTTTACCGAGTTTTGGGGGGGTTCGTTTCAGCCCGTTTGTATAGAGATAGAATACTATTTGTTATCTATACTATGGCTTAGCTTAATTCCTTTCACTTTAAATCAAAGTTCAGAACATTATACATGAAATATAGGTAATAAGTATTAAAATGAAATGACTTGTAAAATTATTGCCGAGGGCTTTATACCTGACGAGATGAGTTGCCGAAGCCTGCTATAATACTAGCCAGCATATACCCATTTTCGCCAAGGTATAATACTTTTGCAAAAAAACAAGTAATTTAATGGAAATAACACAAACTCAGTTATGTTTTTCTCAATTTCGCAGAGAGCAACTTTTCGACCGAATTGGCGTCATCTTTCTAATTTTATTTATTTTTACACAGACACTAATTTCTGAACTCGAACAAATTTTTCAAAGTATAAGTATAATACTTGAAATATTTCAAAGAACAATAATATAGTTTTACGCACAATATTTGCTAGCTATTAAAAACTTTTTTTTTATCCGTTATACATTTAAAAAAAGAAAATTAAAAATAAACTAACACACGCACAAGACGCTTATAACCAGACTGGCGTGATGACAAAAATCTTATTTTAACTGTATTGGAGCTTTAACTCCACATAAAAAAGCCACGCCAAAAAAATTTACCTTCAAATTCTTTACAGGTTCTTTACCTTTCAAGAGTAGTCTAGTGCGGGGCCCGCTGCTTGTTTTACATTGTTAATTTTCTTTTCTGGCAATACATTATTTTAATCTTATGTTTATTATGTAAAAGGGATAGTGAAACACTTGAAGAGAAAAAAGTTAATCGGGTAATAGGGATAGACACACATAAAGATCTATTTTAGTGTGCGGCTTTCAGTCGAGGTTGGCGCCCCATCTGATTATAAACTTCTTGGGTGATGTTCTGTTTTAAAATTAGCAAGCTAAAATAAATGATCTTGATCCTCTTTGGTCGTATCTCTATTACTCATTCAACTTTATACTCTTTGGGTGTATCACTATTATTCATAAAAGGTAAGGAATTTGCTGCAATTTTTTTTTGCTTGGTCTTGCAGAATGAAGTCTCTAGTGGTAAAAAAACAGTGTTGGAAAACGGGCGGTCAGCTTGGCTTGGCTGCATGGCATTTTCCCTCTTGGGAATTTCGATTTTATACTTAGATACCCCAATTATTAGTCGCCAGAATTTATTCAAGTTTATTTAGGGCAAGAAAAAGTTTTCATAAATTAAATTTTCCCCTAGAAAAAGACAAGAGGGTCTACCAGTATTAGTTTTTCAAAAAAAAAGCGACCATTGCCAAAATATATATTTATGTTGATAATACTCGTACTATTTAATAATTAATTTTGACATTATTCAATTTACTTACGCTATCTAATATTAAAGCCCAGTTAGAATCACGATCAAAATTTTGCAGTGAGATAGTTTAAACCTCAGTGTGGGCCAATATTACGAATATTCTTCTTTATATTCAGGAAAACGAGCCAATTTTCCTGGAATGTCTAATATTGGCATTTATCCTAATTTTCAAAGCGAAAATGTTTTTACTATATTCTTTTATAACATTTCTAATTGTTCCGTGCCAAAAATAGTAAAAGGAAAACCTGTCCCGAAGTATGTAACTAGCACGAGCATTCACTATACAATTTAAATAATAGCTAGTCCATGATAGTATTCCATTAAATAGCATCGTCTCGTAAGTGACTTACGAAGTCAAATCCATCGTATAAGTCTTGTGGCACGCAGCTCTCACAGTCAAGAAGATAACCACATTAGAACCCTTTCACACCCAAACAACTCTTTATGTCGGAGTACGTGATACATTATGTGCCGGTTTTATCATTTTCATGTTATCTACTTACGAACATGCCAAATGTATCTTAAAACAAATATTGACCGCCTCTGTAGCCGAGTGGTAGAGCGCTCGCTAACCAAGAGGTCGTGGGTTTACACAATAATTTGTTTTCGGTGTGCGGGCTTCGGAGGGCACGATAAGCCTGAAGTACGGGGATGGGCACCCACGAAACTGACCTCAACGCCAATCATGATAAACTAAAAGCCCGGCTACCCGCGGCCATTTACTACAATTATGTAGACGGTATACTCACGTGGGCTCAGTGCGCACGGAGTTTCACTAGGAAGATCGGCTACATTAGCCATCTTCGAGCACACAGCGCCACCGTACCGAGTAGGAGTCAAAGTAGTCGTCGTGACCGAAAACGGCGGGGCTCACTTCACCACCCATCAAGTTATGAGCTTAAGAGAATAGGTTCCGACTGCATTGATCGCTGTTACTCCATGCAAAACGAACCGCAGTGCGAGAGGGACGAATTCTGGAAAAATCAAAATGACGACTTTTATTACGAATTTTATTATTACAAAAAACCTAAAGTTTGTATCAAATATCTGCTCGTTTCAAAGTTTAAACAGAATTTTAATTCATATAATATAATATAATATTGCTCAAATAATGTAAAAACTCGACATTAAAACTTTTTATGGAGTCATCTTTGATTTTTTATGATTCAATGTTGGAATGACGTCAGAAGATCCTGTTTCGATAAGAGTGTGCATTATATTCTTGACAGAAGTCCAATTCTTTTAAAATATTTAATATTGCTAGATTCTTCAACCAAGGAAGAATAAATTATGGTTTTTCGAAACCTATCCTCTTAATAACTGCCTGTGAAAGGCAGGTGTGTAATGTGTAGAATGCACGGCTCACACTTGGGCACATCTATGATACCCCCTTGGAGATTTATATGTATATCACCAAGTTGAGAGATAAAAGTGGTTAAATTGTCTGATTATTTACTGGGATGACTGGGTTTAACAGATAATTAAATTTGTAACGTAATATTGTAAATTTGTAATTTTGTCACGTTTGTAAAATTTTTTACTTGAAAATATTATGATATTGAGGTCGGAATTAGGTAGAGTTATTTATGTACTTACAATGATTTTATACAGCGAAAGAATAAAGTGGATATGCCTCAAATCCCAAGATTAATTTTAAAGAGCGGAAAAATCCGCGATTTATTAAATAAAAAAGTTATTTACTTTCACACAATTTAAATCACTGCACGCGCGACATTACCAAACTTACATCAACGACATCGGATGTCCGAAGTTGCAAAATTACAATGCGCACACGATTATAAAAATTGTATGTTAATTATCTTTGTTTTATTTGTCTTATCTATCTCTGAGGTTTAAATTATTATTTATTTGTAATATTGTTGCCCACACGGGATCGTCCATTAGAAATCCTAGGAATATCAATATTAATATCAACATTTCGATGCAAGTGCATAAATAACTCTACCTAATTCCGACCTCTGTTTATACGAGAGTGAAAAAAAAATTGCCTATCAGTTGTCAAGTTAATTTTTGCGTTGTTATATCATATCATTGAACATAGCAGATTAATCTTATATGAAACTCTTACATTTTAATGAAAATTACATCAAATGCTATCTAGCGGCTTTTTGGCCAAACTTTTTGTTTCTTCTAGTTCCCTACTTGCGAAAGTCGGAATTTTAAATAGTGTGAAAGGGTTCTTATGTGTGCATTAATGTAACCCTCAAGTGAAGTGTGGAGAACGTATAGGAAAATTTTAATATGAAACTTCGGTGGTTTACAAAATATATGTTATTATAATGTTTGCTACAATAGTGCTACGGCGTAGCAGGTTATGCTACGACAATTCACGGTCACTGCGCCACATGTTTATAAAAGTTCATGCCATTCAGTTAATTGGAACTAGACTTTTTTGAGTAACATAATGGATGTAAGGACAAATTTAACGAAATAGTTAGACAGACATAAATACATGTTTTATGCATCTGCTCAGAAAAAAACATTATTGCATTTTGGAAAACTATTTGGCAGAACAAAAGCCATTTTACTGTCAAGTGAAAAGTTGTGAAAAACCACTTTTAATATGATGAGCGGGTTGAAAAAGAATATGAAAATAAATAGCCAACGTGCTTTTTTAATTTTTGATAAGTTCTGCAATTTAATTATATAAATGACAAAAGACAATTTTTTTTATGCCCAAGTTCGCAAAGTTGTACTGGCCACTTGCTTTTCTGGTACATTATATAAGAAGTGGCTACAATATCACGCAAGCTTTGGTGTTCTTTATAATTTATTATTTTAGTTTTCTTTTTATTTTTTATTGTGTTGTTTGGATTATTATTGTTTTTTTTTCATTAATTTTGTGTGTGTGAGTAATATGGCCTCTTTTTATTGTCTTTATGTAAATCTGGCTGGAATAAGGAAATTTTATTATTATTATAAAAAAACGGAATTAAAACGTAAAAATAGCTCTTGAATTGCTTTCGTCTGTTTTGTTTATTTAACTCAAACTACACCCTCTTTGGTGATCAGTCACTTTCTTTGCTCTTTGAACTATCTAAATAAATAAAGTAAAATACTGACTGAATCTTTGTCTTTTCCATTATATCGTTGGATACATAGTACAGATATTTATATACATATGTGTAGGTACCAGTTTTTAATTATTTTAAAAAGGGAAGCCGGACTTAAATTCGCCTTACTCAGAAAAGCACCCAAGGAAAACACAGGCCCGCAAATCTAATCATCCATCACGTAATATTCAAAGTAATTGTCACAGTGACACTCAGTCCACGTACAATTACTATTTTCGATTATATCTTTAACATCGCCATCTATTGGCTTCCATCAACACTAAAATGCAATGCTAATTGCCAATGTCTGGGGATGTTCATAATAAACGACAGTTATCGCCACACGGATACAAATGTATCTCAGAAAGTAGTATTAAAATAATGGATAACTAATAAAAAACACAATTAAACAATAACTTAAACGACTCATAATTATAACTTAACAAAGATGGTATTACAGTTTTAAATTTAATCAGGTTTTAGGACGTACTCTCACTTTTTTGTCAGGTGCTACCATTTTAGCGGGCTTGCTTTTGTAAGGTGTAAAGGTGTACCCGAACGATATTATGATAAAAACTTATTAAACTATAATAAATTTAATGAAAACACATAAAATAACAACACAAGAAGAAAACAAAAGGGATCCGACCGAGGTTCAAACCGTTGACCTCTTGATTGCCATCAGACTCTTTCACCGTTAGCGCGGGGGCGAAAAAAGCGATTTGTATTCACCTGTTGTATTGACATTCCCGAATTGCTATCTCTGTAATAAATCGGAAAAAACAGCACGGTCATACCAATATTTACGCGTGCTAAAAAGAAAAGAACGTATGGGTTAAATATAGCAGAAATTAAGGAAATAGATGCTTAGTATGGAAGCTTCTTGTATTAATAAATAAACCGGCGTTAAACAGTAGGAATCCGTTTCATCAATCGTTTTTAGTGGAGATTGTTATCGTTTTTTTTGTACTGTTGTATTATTTTTCTTTGTATTGTAATTTACTGTAGATAAATAAAGATATACTACATTTATACCATTTCCAAAGGGAACCCGATTGGAATTGTGTTATATGGACCCTTCGCCACTGGTAGGTACAGTACAATGTTATGTTTATTATTTTATTATTTATTTTCGGAACCATTTTATGATGCTAAGCAGCATTACTTTCCAAATATATAAAGAAAACAGGCAAGTGCAAGTTTAAGTGCAAGGGCAATCGCTATAGTTTTATTCACATGTAGTTTTAAAACATAAATAAGATTTTCAGATTTTTCCGGTAGATTATTTCAAAAATAAAGGAGTAAAATACAGTTTTTATGTCAATTTCTTGAATTGCTTAATGAATACGCAATAAAAAATAACATTTAATATTTTCCGTATCCGTGAGTAAATAGTATTTCACATCACCTCGATCTATTGCACTCGAGTCATATGATGAGTCTTTTCACACTTTGAGTACGGAATTCTAAAACGTTGTAGTGATGACCGAAACAAAATGTGTCTTGTTATATTATGTTATGTAAACGTTAGTTTTAGTTAAAATAAAATATAGTTAAAATAAAATATAGTTTAAATAAAATATAGGTATACTGGCATAGTTAGGACATGGTCAGAGCTCATCTCGCTGGTGTCAATCCGCAGAAAATTGGTTACTTTCATTTGTGTGTCAAACCCACACTTCACGAACGAGTAAGGACTGAATAGAGAGAGAGTGAGAGACTATAAACAGACCACAAACGTTTGATGAGGTCACAACTAACGAGTTATCTAACTTATAGGCTTTTCTTCATATCGCTTCTTACCAGTCTGGCCCGTGGTTTGCCTAAGCTTAGCTTAGTTTTCACTCGAATATCCGCTTTAAAGTTAGAGTACGGGACGGCTATTCTGGCCACAGACGTAGTAATAATTATATGTCTGTGATTCTGGCAATATTTTTCACTCGCAACATCGGTCGTTTGACTTTTGTTTAAAGTATGATAAATGCCATGCAATGTAAAGTGGAGCGACTAATTAAGCCTCATCGAATAAAAACTATGGAATATAATAAACGCTCTTTATATGTTATCGATCCAAAAATCAACAGTATCTTTGTAGAAAATTGCTTTTAAAACCACCTAAAATCTGCCTTAGTAATTTTTCCCCACGTGCTAGAATAATGGCTATTCCCGCAACATTTTTAACACGCTATATTTTTCACATGGCTTTGTTAATTGCGTGATGATTACCGTGTGATAATAATTCTACTTAGTAAAACTATTTAAGAGAATTGTAAAACATGTCGTGAATCCGGACAAAATGATTTTATCTTAAAAGCTTCACACGTTTCTGTATAAAGAGCTTCTAAAAATCACCCGCCCTCCACCTTCGCAAATTTATGCATGTGTTTGAATGGCTTTTGGACTTTATCTGAAGAATTTTTCAAATGAATTGGAACAAGTATGTAAAAGTAAGGATGGAAGTTCCTAGGCAAACGCCAAACAATTTAAAACAAACACTATTCATTTCCTATTTGCTGCGGTTTAATACTAACATAGTTTTAGATATAAGTATCAGAAACAAAAAGGGTGTACACATAACGAGAGTTGAGGCGAACACACAGTATTCGCACGAATACATTTAATGAATACGAGTACAGATTGATTATTTATTTTATTAACGAATTTAACATAGAAGAAGCTTCTGATTCCCGTGTTAAATATGATCGCTTTATCTAAGAATACTCTGAATTTAATTAAATGGTGGCTCATAGCCCTGTGGTTTCCACCTCAACTCTTGGTGAGCGATCTGTACGTGCCAGAAACAAAAAAAGAGGAATTTGTGTCTTAAAGAATCAAGCTCCCTGCATCTCACGTCCACCGCTCCTCTTCCAATTGGGTTTATGTACCAGTTGGAAAGCAACAAGACCCCAGTTAACTTAGCCCCGAGTCAATTACTATCGGACGTCAACACTTTATTTTGCGAGATTAGTAAAAAGTATCAGCGATCCGTAATACTAATCGCTTACCAAGTCTCCAGGATTGATTTGGTTGCATAAATAAATTTCACCTTATAGACATACTCGTATATCCATGAAATCCTTTTCCAAAACTGACAGAAACTTGAACGAACAAAGTAACTGTACATTGTCGGGTCACCTCAAGATGTATAGGGTGAAAATTATATCTTAACATAAAGTATAAGTCTACGAAGTAATGCAAAGTAAGCTTTTGCTAATGGTATTTTTTATAAAAGATGACAAGGAAAAAGAAATTGGTTAAATTAATACTTTTAGCTGTGGTGTAGTATATAATATTCTCTTTGGCTCTGGTTGCCTAAAAGAGTGGTGCCGTATACTATTATAATGGTAGCTCTTTCTCACCCACGTTCTTCGATCGAGTATTCTTCAAACATCGTTTATGCACTGTGTTATTATTGTGATATTTTCTGAAGCACGGAGCGGCGCGCCTGTTCTTTGTGATGAAATATTTTATAGCGTACTTAAAGTGTCTTCAAGATTAAATTTTAAACTAGTATCCTAGTTTGTAAGGTTTTTAAACTAGTATCCTATTATCATAGTTTTACGTAAACTTTAAAAACAATAGTTTTAAGGCGTAATTGTAAGTGAAGTATGTTTCTTGTAGTACGAGTATAAAGACACAAAACAAAGATGTGCATATTTGTGTTTTTGTTCATCTCTTTCCATATCATTAAATGTAAAATCTGTTTGTACCTATGCTTAGAAGAGATAGAAAACCACAAACGGAATTGCGGTTTTCACAATTAACAAATTCTAGAGAAATGCTCTATGTATGCTATTAGTTACGCTGTGGCTAACATAATAGGGTCAACTTTAGTATGTTACTGTAGTCTGTAGCTTATTAGCTTATAACTTGGGATTCACAGCACTAACTTGTTCATGCTCGCGTGGATTCGCATAGACCCCAGCGAGCTGGCTGGTTTCTCGGGATCATCCACAGTGCGACGAGGCTCTTTTACCGCGTAAATTGTTTGTGGCCAAAATTGGAACGTCGCGCCGCTATCTTACCATAACGTAACCATTGTTTCACAGCTGCGCCTCTCTGTTAATGCCATCCACGCGCCAAAAGAGCCTTGAAGCAGTATACATTATTGTTTTGGATCAGATCACAATCCGCTCAAACAAACTTTATGGTTATTATAAGTTACCTAGTTTATAAGGGTTTCGTACCCAAAGAGAGTCAAACGGGACCCTTCTACTAAGCATCCGCTGTCCGTCTGTCACAGGTGTCGACAGAATACGTGTTACTATGGCCTCTAACATGACAAATAATGAAATAAAACAAAATAAAGGACCTAAAAAAATTATTATTTAAACGTTATTGGTTTTGGTTTTGGTTTAATTAGAGAAAATATTATAAATTTAATAATAATTATATACACATAAATCATCACCGCCGTCATCATCATTATCACTACCACCATCATCATCATCATCATCGTTATCATAATCATCATCATCATCATCATCATCATCATCATCCTCATCATCATCATCATCATCATCATCATCATCATCATCATCATCATCATCATCATCATCATCACCATCATCATCATCATCATCATCATCATCATCATCATCATCATCATCGTCATCATCATCTACAAGTAGTATTATCTAGTATCTCCAAAAAGTTTCTGTTTTCCTCCTTCAACTTGTACAGACGTCACCTTTTAACTCTTCTATTCTCTTATGTAATTTATTTTATTTTATTTTATTCGACTGATGACGACTCCACTGAAGGAGTCGAAATATTTCGTTAATTTTTTTCCTTTTTTAGTGACTGTGTCTTAAATATAATAAAACTACAATCATTTAAGGCCAAATACTAGTAAAATAAAGAATTATGTTTATTGGAGAAGACAATAAAAAAAATTAAGATTGTAGGTCATACTCATAATAATAATAATAATAATAAATTTATTTATTCCAGACGAGGACCATATTATATTAATTATATACATATAAGAACATCTACAAATAAAAATAGATAACTTATTCTATAATCTGATTCACTCACAGTTCACTCACAGTTTAACCAGTTATAGTTAGTCATAGTCATAAGTGAAATAAAAAATAATAAAAAGTAGAGTTCCGTAAGCAGACGACGCTAAATTTTTAGTGAGGCGCTGCCATTTTAGCGGGTTTTTTGTAGCCTTGAAGCTTTGTCATGTATGTTTTTGTTATTTACCATACTATTTTTAGTATTTCGAACCCGTATTAATGACATTAGGTAGTTACCAAAAAAGCAAGTTATCCGTTTTAGTAAAAGAACCCGAAATGTACAGATAACATCGATTTATTTTCGGTGCCAGCAAAATCAAACACTCTGTATATTGCGTATCTATTGCAAATTTGATAAACGTGCCGCAGTTTCGTATTTGACGTGGGTAGGATTTGCACCAATCAGGACACGGATCCCGGATCACCTCCAATTAATTTTGTATTTCACGTCGTAACCGCAGAATATTCTTGATCGGCTCCAATTAATGACAGACACAATCAAAACCGATCCTATACAGGCCTTAAGAAATCATCAGTTAAAATAATGACATTTTTTTTTTTTAAATTATATCTCTATTTATAATATTCCATCCATCCATCAGCCTGTTTCATCCACTGCTGGACATAGGCCTTTCCAGGATTTCGCCACTCTTGGCGGTCCTCCTGGAAGAAATGCCCATACTCACACACGCTGGGCAGGCGGGTTGGTGAGCACGGTGCCGAAACCCTTGCACCAGTGACGCCGCTGCCCGTCACCAGTCTGATTTATATAAGGCCCGGCAATTGGGGATGGATATACCGCCATCCATCAGTCCCAGGCAATGGTGGGCCGCCTGGTTTTTTTTTCCTCTTACTCTCCCCCGAATAACTTCGGGAGGATTTGCGAGTAAGATGCTGGTACCTCCACAGTCGAGCCCGGCATTAGCTCTACCACCTATTTATAATATTTTAGGGAGATAAATATGAGGGGGGTAATCTTTCCATCATTGAACCGATTTGTAAAATTATTTCACAAATAGAAAGCTACACTGTCGTTAGTAATAATAGGCTATATTTAACATGATAAAAATAAGTTTTCTGTTTGAATTATGAATATCTGTAAATAAAGAAAATGTGCTGCTTTTATCGACTTGCACTGACCAACTGGCTGGCTAAACGTGAAAAAAGAGGTCTTTTGTGAATAGGACTCATGACTCAAGGGTTCTTGCTTATATACCGTTTAAAACATAAACTTATTCCACGTGCAGCTACTAGTGACCAACTTCACTTGACTTAAAGGATATAATTAAGTTGGTCCTACAAAAATTTAATATTCGTAAATTTCTGTTTAATTTTTATTATATGTGTGCTTTAAGACCTTCTTGGGAATTTAATTTCAAGTTTCTGAGTCAGTTGGAAGTGCCATGAGTTTTCATGAGGGTACAATTTGTATGAAACACGTAAAGGGCAAGAACCTTTCTTGCGTTGAGTTAGAAGCCAGATTTTTAGAAACAACATAGGAACGTAGACTTCAGTAGTTATTTGTTCCAACTATATCTCTCACGAGACCCGAAAAAAATATTCTTGAAAGACAGACAGATAGATAAACAGAAAAACGGACAAAAAATAAAATAATTATCGACACCTGTAACCTGCACAAATTCTGTGTACTTACATTTAAAATATTTGTTCGCTTAGTCATATATACCGGGTTTAAATAGAGTGCGACCATTAAATGAAACCACATATTCTACCGACCCAACTTAACCACTTTTCCCTAGAGTCATACCCGCGCACACCCTTAGCTTAGGAAATAATTGAGTTTCAAACAAAAACGCGTGAACCCTGACGCACCGCCATACGGTCGAGTTTAGAGCGAGCGTCGTCCGTTTCACGGAGGTCGCTTCACGGACAACGCTCTCTCTATACCAGTACACATACTCTACCGACCCTAGTTCCATACATTTAAAAGAACGGCCCACACATTGTCGTGTTTAGAGGGGACTAAAAGTTTGGCGCGACCTGTACTCGTAAACCAGTAAAGCCTACTTCGTTGTGATAGTTTTCCTTTTAAATTTATTATATATGCTACTTCTGTGAATTTTTTTCGACATTTCATATACCCATAATGTTTTTGAACGACGAGAAAAAAAATTCATCCCCAATTTAAGTATGTATAGGAGAGATACCCTTAAAAAATCGAGATTTTTTACCATTTTGTTGGCGTAATTGATATACATATATACCCATACCAAATTACAGCTTTCTAGTACTATTAGTCTCTGAGCTTAACCACGGACATACGGACATGGCGAAACTATAAGGGTTCCTTGTCGGACTACGGAACTTTAAAAAGTTGTATAATTATGCAACATTTTAAAAAGTAAAAAATCGTACGAACTGAGGGAAAATTCAGAAAATAACACAATTATTTGGATTGAAACTGTTTTTTTTAGCAAGACTTGATCCTTACTAGCAAAACCTACGATTGATGCCGTAATACAGAATAATAAAATACATATTTTTTTGCAAGACGAGCATTTTTGATTTTCGGCAAAGTCATTTTCTCAAAGCTTTAAATCTAGTTTTTATCTTCTCCTAAATCGATGACGAGATTTCTTTGAGCCAAATTCTCTAACTCTTATAGTTTTAGATTTTTCCTATATTACCCCATTCAATGCGCTATTCTGTATACTAATATAAAGCATAGTTAGATATGTTGTACATGATGGTCTTCTGAACAACTCCACCAACTCATATACTGAAACAAGACGAAGTAAAAGAGCCAGGCGACGTCACCTTCAGGACAGGCGGAGCCGCGGCCGAAATACTAGTCATCATTTACAAATGAAAGGTAATTTCATTCGTAAACATCTTGAGCACCTCTTTAAGTAAAGGTAATACAATTTTGCCTTTAACAGATTATTGCCTCTATTAGCGACGTTTTATGGGACCTTAAATAGGGTCATTTCAGTTGATGGCCCAATTTCGTGGAGGTTCTTTGATATTAATAAGCAACATTGTTTTGAGCTTTACAAAATCGATACACGCAAGACAAGATACTTCTCATACTAATATTATGTGTCTAAATGTCTAAATTATTATTAAATACCGGCTTTAACACTCACGTATTATTATTGTTGGCTATACGCCAACTGTTTCACCGAGACAATTTCGGCATTTTCAAGGCGAGTGTTGTTCTTAGGACGACGATGCGGCGTTCACCGACGTTGTCATACAGCCACTCGGTGAAACAGTTGGTATATAGTCAACAATAATGATGATGATGATGTCCTCCTCGATGTATCCGTCGACGGCGACCCTTATTGCTTCCTGGCATGAGCTCGGATGTGGCTGGGAAATCTGAGTTTCGTCAAAAATATTCTGTTACATGAAGTACAGAGTAATTGTCCACTTGAGTTGTACGTGTAGTTGTATGTGGGCTTTGGGCGAGTCATCAATAATAATACGTGAGTGTTAAAGCCTGTAATTAATAATAATTTAGAATGTCAGCTCACGTGAGTTTTAATATTATTAATCTAAATGTCGTTTCTTTTGTGTACATAGGTAACACTAAAAGTTTCCGGAACTGGCCACTTACATAAACAATATTTAAAAATTTATTGCAACATTTGAAAATAGAACTCTTTGGCTGTAGAATGCAGTTTGTTTCATCTGACTGTCTTTTGTTTTTACCTTGTGGCGCCATTTAAAAAATTGTGTGTCTGCATCAACATGGATTTAACTCGGGAAAATTTTCGTAGTATGATTTTCTACGATTTTAAGTGTAATTTGACAGCTCAACAGAGCATCGCTCGGCTTGAAACAGCTTTTGGCAATGAAGCACCATGCAAGACGACTGTTTATAGCTGGTTTGCAGAATTCAAGCGTGGTCGTATCAATCTCAGTGACGAATCTCGCGATGGTCGGCCGTCCACCGCTGTGACCAACAAAAACATCGATGCTGTGCGCCGTATGATTGAAACAGACAGGCATGTGACCTACCATGAAATTTGCGCATCCTTAGAAATAGGCATGAGTTAAATACAATCAATCCTACACAAACATTTGGGTGTGAGAAAGCTGTGCTCGCGGTGGATCCCACACAACTTGACCGAGGCTCAAAAAACGGACCGCGTCACTTGGTGCAGTGCCATGCTTACCAGATTCAACGAAGGTGCGTCAAATTTGGTGTGGGACATAGTAACAGGTGACGAAACATGGATTTATTGCTACGATCCCAAAACAAAGCAGCAATCGAGCGTATGGGTCTTTCAAGATGAGCCGAAACCAAACAAAGTGGCGCGCGTGAAAAGTGCATCTAAGCGGATGATTGCTTCTTTTTTTAATAAAACTGGACACGTGGCTACTGTTGCTTTAGAGAATCGTCGTACCGTGAATAGTGACTGGTACACGACCATTTGTTTGCCGGAAGTTATTGACGAACTCCGTAAAAATAACCGTAAACGCCGTATCATCCTGCACCACGACAATGCTAGTTCTCACACGGCCAGGCAGACAAACGACTTTTTGAAGACGAAAAATATAGAACTCATGAGTCATCCTGCATATAGTCCCGACCTGGCACCTTGTGACTTTTTTCTGTTCCCAAAAATTAAGAACCAATTACGCGGTCAACGATTTTCATCACCAGAAGAGGCTGTCGAGGAGTATGAAAAACACGTTTCAGAGGTCACCACAGGGGAGTGGCACAAAAGTTTTCAAAACTGGTTTGATCGAATGAAAAAGTGCATAGACGCCAAGGGAGATTATTTTGAAAAACAATAAATTAATTTTGTACCTTTAATAGTATTTTTTCATATTCATTCCGGAAACTTATAGTGCGTCCCACGTATTACGAGTATCTTAAATGATTATCTTCACATTATGACATGACATGTTGGCAGTTCTTATTGCGGCGTCATTGCTGGTAAATAATTTGGCCAAGTGCGAGTCAGACTTGCGCTCAAAGGGTTCCGTACGACAACACAATATGGGTACGGAACCCTGAAAACATCGCAAATAATAATATTATAGAGGTCGTAGCTACACATAGCGACACAAAACAAGCTTCTAACATGGTAGTGCGCAACAAATAATTCGACTCCCGATGAGTAAGGAACCCAAATTTTATATATTTTTATTTTACTTTCGAATATGTACAACAATCTGACCAATCATGAAACTTGTGTGCATTACTGTCCTTAAGATAGAGCTGAAACAGTAACATTAAAATAATTTAATTTTTTCAAGTTTTTTTTTATTTTATTTTATTATTTGCTGTGATACAGGCTATAGTAACACGTATTCTGTTCAAATGTCAACTCTCTACCTATTACGGCTGATCTGTAGACCCCTGTAATAGACGGGCGGACAGACAGACAGCGGAGGCTTAGTAATAGGGTCCCATTTGGCACCTTTCGGGTACGAAAACCTAAATACACAAACATTAGCAGGCTTGACCTGCAGGCGATTACACATAATAATGAAAAGAGTGTGTGCGTTGGTAGGCAATCTTTAAGGGCAACAAAGAATGTAAATAAATAATTAGTGCATGTTTCATGATAAAGCAAATAATATGATACTGTATATATTTTTTCCAAGAAAATGTAATTTATAATTTGCTTTTGTGATATACTATATTTATTCTTGTTTTTATGGAAAGGCTTTAAGGTTTAAGCTTCCTTAAGTGGGTCACTTTTTACCTCGGTACAAAATGCAAATCATAATATTGTTTTCCTTACTTTTGAATAAAAAGTATGAAATAAATGTGTTTTAAAGCAACTTGCGGAAATAGTTTATTAATAATAAAACCTTCACAAAAAAATTACGTACTTTAAAAGCGTGTTTACAGTTGTAATGTAATGCAGCTAAAATGTAACACATAAAATTAAATAATTTTCATGTTATCACCTAACTATTAACAAGCAGTTTGCGCGAATTGCTATAAAATGCATTTATTGCAAACTTTTTACTCAATAGTAAGGAAAACAATATTATGATGTGCATTTTGTACCGAAGTAAAAAGTTACCCCCTAAGTTCCAAGTTTTAAACACATTAATTTAAATACATTAAGGCGCGAAAATGGCACGTTCAAATGTGAAATCGTCGGTTTTGCAGTTTTTTGAATCAATCAAATCAAATAAAAAACCCTATTAACTTTCTTTTATCTCTTTTGGATCAGTAGAAAGACAGGCAAACGACAAACAATAGATATCTAAACAAAAATTCATCGATCTTTTGTTTGCCTGAGATGATCATACAAACAATTTAACAATGTCTTCCTGGTGCTCGTTATGAAATAAACCCAATTATGGGGGTCCAGAACGAGCCGACCATGATTCTTAAACCTTTTAGTTCATCAAAAATATTTTCTATTGCCAGTGAATAAGAGTGAGTTTAGTCAACAAACTCGTGGTGAGTTAAACACCTTCAGTAAGTAAAGGCACACTGTGAGAAGCACCTGCTGTGACATCAGCTAAAAGCACCTAACAACGAGCAGCTTCAAGAAGCACTATTCTGTACTGCTAAAATGATACTCAACGGTTCCGGTCGGGCCAATGCTTATGAATAGAATGGACCAGAGAGTCTGTGTTTATAAAAGCCATTCATTATGTTAGCAGCAGTTCGTGATAGTTTATGAAAAGGAAAGAAGTCGCTTTAACACCTTCAACAGGCTTGCAGTCACTTAAAATGGAATTAACATAATAAAATATTCATAAAATATGTGGTTATGATATGACTATATTTTCAATATCTAAATTTACCCCAATTTATACGTTTTTTAAGAAACAATACACGGTGAAATCTAAGTGGTTTTGGAAGCGATAATTGGTGATTGTACTCATCCATACAAACAATTACCAGGAATATACAAAAAACCGGCCAAGTGCGAGTCGGACTCGCGCACGAAGGGTTCCGTACCATTATCTACAAAAACGGCCAAAAAATCATGTCCGTTGTATGGGAGTGCGCAGGTCCGACTCGCATTTGGCCAGTTTTAGTATTTGTTGTTATAGCAGCAACAGAACTACATCATCTGTGAAAATTTCAACTGTCTAACTATCACGGTTCATGAGATACAGCCTGGTGACAGACGGGCAGACGGACAAACATACAGACAGACGGACAGCGGAGTCTTAGTAATAGGGTCCCTTTGGTTACCCTTTGGGTACGGAACCTTAAAAAAGCTGTTTTTATTTTAAAAAAAGTTACTAATCGACCACAATGCATGAAACAAGTGAGTTCCCGGTATCTAGATTCAGAGCTCCTCATGTCCAGATTAACTTTCTGATTTTCTATACCGCCATGATATAAATTATTTGTTTACAATTTCAGGTTTGGCTCCATATCAAAATTTGTGCGTAAAGACGAGTACTATCAAAAATTTTCATTTCTAAAACCATTTCAATTTCACGGTAACGGTATAACGTTTTTTTAATCTGAATACTCAAGAGGACATAGGTAGTAAAAACGGAATTTTTGAACAAGTAGTACTTCCAAACTATAAAAGATATGGTTCTGAAATAAATACATGTTACACATAAAGCCTTTCCAAGGCGATGTAACAGCCCAAAGCGCGATAGAGAAAAATTGGCTCGATAAAACAAAATTGCAAATTGAAGGCAATTTTTTCATTTTATACAAGCAGTCTATCGAAACTAACAAAGTAAAAATAACAATGATTACTGTTTTAAACATTAAACTTATTATCTAAACGATAGCACAGCGTTTTTTTAAAACGCATTTGTTTGTATTTATACTAAATTTTATCCATTGAAAAACAGCATTATCCACTCTCTTCTTGATTTACCGCTCTACTCAGACGCGCGCTTTTTCAGATATGCTTATTTGTTTTGCTGTCCGATCGACCAACTATGCCTTAAGTACAACACCCATTAAACTTTTAAACTTTTTTTGATACATGATTAATTAAAGCAGCAATTACATAATAAAAATGAATGCGGACATGCAAAGATAATATTTTCTCAAGATTTTCCATAATTGTTTGTCACAATTTTAGAATTACGCTTTACACCTTCCAAGTACAAACCATCAGCGTTATCCAGATGTTGCCAGCACAAAATCTTTTTTATTTATTGACAGTTTATTTTTAGCCTTGCAAAAAATTTGTTTAGTTGCTTGCAAACCATTTACAAGGCAGCTAATGTTTGATGAAATGGTGTAATTGATATTGTCCGTTCATTGTCTACCTGTGTAAGCAGTAATTAAGGGTCAAGACACTCAAGGCGCTGCTCTTCTGCCGTCAAAAAATAAACGACATGAATGAATGAATTATTTGTTAAAAGACCCATCGGAGAAGCTGGCTCCCTTGTTCTACAAGAAGATACTCGGACCTGCACGCACGGTTATGCACATCAAGCCCTGTTCCATTTTATCTAATCACCTTGCGGCTTTGTCTCGGCCATTGATTGTCGCGAATGCTGCACCTTGTCATAAGGTTGCTTTTAGATTTTGATTGGGTGTAGGTAATTATTTCGAAAATACGATGGAGTTTCACTACTGTTTATATAAATACTGTGGTACTGTATTCCATTTACTAACACACATACTACTACCGTCTCTTAAAGGAGTAGGCAGATATAACTGTTTCCTTTTCCTACGATCCTGACACACTTCTTTTGCTTCTTCCACATCCATCAATATAAAAGCTCTTCTATCCGGGGTGTTTTTGACTTCGTCAGAATGTCACCAATTTTACGGCAGCGGCGGTATCTTCTACGGCGCAGCGGCCCGGTTGTGATTCACCTTTCACTTGTGCAGGATGATTTTTGCCATTTCAATTTGATTGAAATGAGACGTACCTACGTGTGTTCTTATAATTAGCCAACAAACTTTATCAAACTGATAGCATCCAAAATTTTATATTTTAATTCTTTCTCTATTTTCGTTTGTCCACTTATCTCAGTTGATTTTAATTTTCCTTGTACAAAAATGGAAACAATAATATTTCACAAAAAAACTTTGCCTTTGTCAACATTTAAAACAATGGAAAGTTAAACCAGAATTACAGACGTTTTCATTTTAAGAAATAACCACTTTAAGCATGTCAAGAACTCGTAAAAAACTTTTTTGCGAACATCATCAGAAAAACTTTTAAGTGGTGAATTCTCTCTTTTGTTCCTTAACTGAGGCCTCTTGTTGGCGAAAGTGAAAAGTTGTTTTACAACGTTGGTGTAAAAGGTTGTAAGAAATCTACCCTGGAAGCAGATGGTATATATGCATTTTTTTACGACAGGTATGAAATAGATCAAGTTTCTTACTTTAAATATTATATTGAGGAAAAAACACATTTTTTTTGCATATTTTGTGCTTACAGGCAAACCATTTTTAGTAGACGTAAGATCATCATTTGAATGTTAGTTCTTTGGCGCAAAATAAATAAATATAATATTATTATAATGTTATTTTGCTAATCCAGCTTAAGGCTCTCAATTATATTAAATTTTGAAATGTAGCCCTTTTGAAAGTCACTATATAGAAGAAAAGGTGGTATTTGTTTACTGTCCAAAACTTAATATAGCTCAAATGACATTATTATTTACAATTAAACAAAAGATGATAAACTAAAAATCCTAAAAGTAAAAGAAAAAGAAGAACCCATGCTATAAAAATAAAATTAACTTAGAAATAAAACCCTAACTATCAAAAAATCCGCCCCTCATCGTATCCGGCGCAAAGGTCCCCATTACGCTAGCCGCGTTCCCACGTTGGATGGCTAGGGAAATCCTTTGCGACAAGTACCACATGGAGCGGTGGTCTTGGCACCTGTCTTTTATTTTTCTTCCGAGTGCCTTTAGAAATGACCTGGCCTCAGAGCCCCATACGCCGGTCGTTTCAAATGCGGCGGGAATAAAATGTAATTTTGTTTCAGATTTTTCAGAACAAAAATTAAACGTTTTCATGTAATTAAGACTTTGCCAACGCTGCTATAAGAAAGTTAAATGTATTTTGGACTATAGAGACTTGCCTATTTAAGACATGTAAAGAAAATTTGGGTAAGCCTACAAACGTATCACAGCGATAAAACACCAATGTTAAAGACATTTGAGCATTGAAATATCATTCTCTTGGTAAAGTACCCGCACCACTAGATCAGAGATGCGGTCTTTATCTTAAGGTAAATTATTGTTCATACTCCTGTAAGTGGAATAAACAAGTAACATTTTCTTTTCATCTTTTGCATTACAATTTTGAAATCAAATTATTACGACTGTGACAGTTCACTGGTTTCAAAAGGACTCAATAACAGAGGAATGAGATGATTGCATCTTTTGGATTTGAGTTGTACAATACAATCAAATAAGTTATGAAAATAAGCAATCAATTTTTTTGTAAGGAAGGAATACCGAAAAGATATTACTAAAATGAAACAAATGTACATATTAATGCTTTCAATTTTTGCAGTTAGCAATTGTTTGCGAAGTTTAAAATCGTTTTTGTGTTTCATTTTAGCTTAATTAGTTTCACTAACAAGATTCTCAAACAATAAACAAAAAAATATCGTTACGATTTATAATGGAGAGAAAAAAAAATCTTCAAGTATATTCTGTATACAAACTTGATAAATAAAAGTGTTTCTGATGAATGTTTTGCACTAAATTAATGAATAAGTAAATTGTTAAGACGATCTTTATTGCATAAAAACGTTGTTTTTAGTCGAACCAAATTTGAGGACAAAATATTGTAAAATTTTAGTAAAAAGCTTTACTGACAGCTGTACCTACTCGAAATAGTGCGTCCACTGTCGGCACGCACGAGCGTTGCTTGCTACACGTTCGCAGTACGACGTCAAGTCAGAATGGACACCGAGGTGAGTGGGCGGTGCTTCTTAGTCCGGGGAGGATACGCAGGCTATGTAACACCCAAAATATGGTAGGTAGCTACGGCTCTAGGGCTCTGTATTGCTGGAGTGCGAGGGTCTCGGAAAATTAATATATCGTGACCCCAGACTATACTAGGTAGCGACCGACAAACGGGTCTCGGGTACGTCACACCCTGCCTTATTCTTTGCGTAGCTATTTTGTGTAACATTAGTTTGTAAATATTATTTAATTTTAATAATTTTGCGAGATTTACAGTTTTTTGTGAAAGATGGCCTCGGAACGTCAAGAGCGATGAATTCAAGTAATATTGGAAGAAGTCCAAATGGATTCTTTTTTGAAGAGGAATGTAGAACCTATGTAGAATAAAATCAAATCTTTTATTATGAAATTTATTATACACGTTCAAGTCAAAAGAAAATTTTAATAGAAAGTATTTAATAATAAGCTTATTATATCTCTAATTTAGGCTTAATGTAAGGGTATCTCTGATGGATATAATACGAAATGAGGAGATCCGTCGGAGATCGAAAGTAACCGAAATAGCCTGCAGAATCAGTAAGTTGAAGTAGCAGTGGGCAGGCCATATTTGTCGCCGACATGATGGCCGTTGGGGCCACGTACAGCGAATCGTAGTGTAGACTGACCTCGTGCCCGCTGGACCGACGACCTGAAGGACGTTGTGGGTGGCGGCTGGATGAGGAGTACGGAGGACCGACATGAGTGGTGGAATTTGGGAAAGGTCTATGCCCAGCAGTGGACGAACACGGGCTGATGGATGGATGGATAAGTTTAAAGCGGGTCCCTCAGCAAAATGCTGCGCGAAGCCCTTTCTTGCTTTCTTTTAACTCGTTTGTATATAGACATAAAAATAAATAAATAATATTGCACTTATCTCCAATAAATTGCCGTGCTGTTTATTTATTTTCTAACTTTTGAATACCTTAAGATATTTGCTTTCGAAATAATGACTGAAGTTAGAAATATTTACTGATTTCATGCGTCTTCACTACACCTCAAATTTACGTTATTTATTTTCGAGCAAATTCGTGTTTTAGAATTTGATAAGAGAAATATTACACAAATAAAATTTTCGAATTAATAATTGCGTTCATGTGACAATTACAATTTTCGCCTATCTTGTGCTATTTGGAGACGCAGCGATCGTGATAACAGCCACTTTGCCGTACGCACTTATATAAACGTTATTTCAATTTCTTTTCCGTCGATATTTGTACCTACACAAATCAAGTTGCTAATTTAGGTCGGGGACCCCTGTTAAGCTTCAAAAATTTATCCTAAGCCTTGTTTTTGTTTAATATTGATTACCTACTCAAATTGTGCGTTAAAATTAATATAAGAAATAAATCAATATGTAAGTCGTACACATAGCGAATCCGTTTGGCTATGGTTACAGGCAGAAGTGACGCGTGGTTTGTGTGTGTAGCGCGTTTTGTAGCGCTCCCGGGATTACGCACACCAGAAAAAAGTGCGTGTGCAAGCAAACGGACATCATGAAATAGAATATCTGATGTACACTCACATTAAAGTGTTGACTGTACCCATTTTCGGAGCGTCGACGTGAAGGGGGTACCCCCGGGATACCACGCAGGTGACAGCTGACTCCAAGTCCTTTTTCTTTGTCGGCCCGGCCCGAAATGTAAGATAAGGGGCTAGCAGACAGCGTGTCCTAATTCTGGTTTATTTTGAAAGTTCCAATCGAGATCTCGACGTAGAAACATCGGAGAAATTGCCACGATAAATAATTGTAATCAGAGCAAAAAAGGCAACCAGCAATTTTCCCGACTTACTTCTACCGATTGTTGTAAAAATAGGTAGAGTCAAGGAAATAAGAAGTTATCAGACATGACCAAATGGTTGAAAGTAGAGAGTAAAAAATCGTGTCTGTAAATTGAATATTTCTGCGAAATTCTAAATGAATTGGGTTAATAATATTGCACTGAGAACAAAACCATAATTTAAAAAAAATGTCTGCTTGTGTGCGTTTTAATAACTCGAGAATCAATCAACAGGTTTGGGTGCGGTTTTCTTTATTATCATCGTAGTAAAACTGGGCAACGTAGGTATAGGCCAGTTAATATAGAAGAGTTAATAAAATAAATGCCAAGCCGACATTTTGTCTAATAGATTTTATCTTACGCGTAAATTAAATTAACATTGATCGAAAGAGCAAAAGCTATTGAAAATAAAATAAAAAAGTGGGTTATAATTCATCCTCATCAGTAGTTTCTGCCCCCGGCGAGGTAAGTACGTCATCTTTTATACGTCATTCTTCGCCATCTTGCGCAAGTCTTGTGGTAATCTTATCGAGATTGCCTATCTTCATTTACTTAGACTACAGTTGTAAATTGCATTTTTATTTTCTACGTTTGCCAAATTTCGTTCACATCATATAATAAGGCTCGAAGTTTTTTTTTATGTAACGTTAGTCGGGTAATGCTAAAAAATAACCGAAGTGACCTTTGCCACATTTAATTCTGGTTAGTGTCTAGCTCGACGGAATCAGAAATAGGAAGCGCCTCTTGGAAACAACGAGACGACGCCTACTGATAAGAAGTCCTTCAGCTAATTCGCTGAGTCCATTCTACGGTACCTGGTCTTTATATTGCAGGGATTCGATTTAGCCTTTCACCCGCGACTTCACCGCGTTTATTCAATTTCGAACCCGTTTTCACCTTAGACGTTATTTCGTCATCACTGTATGTTGATCAGGGTCACTACGATATGGTGATAATGAATAAAATCCGATTCTAATTCATTGAGATTCTTGAGTTAAAACGGCACATACAGACAGACATTATTTAAAACAATTACACCTTTGGCTACAATATCAAAAAATGATCAATCAGTATAATATAGGGACACGACTTCTTAACTACTTTATATATTTTTTCTTTATAATGTAATAGATAAATTATAGGAAGGATATTATTGACTTATCGAAAGATAAGATATGCCGTCCTTGTTTCAGAATTAAAATATTATATAAATAAACAATTTTTCTTTATATGAGCCTTTCCATTATTCTTACATAAATATATATGTCTATACAGGTTGCCTTTTTGTAAATCGTCCAAATTTATATTTATTTTAATCTTTATTGAAAATAATGAAATACGTGTTTTTTATTTAAGTATCACCCAGTACTAAAATATTAAGATACGGCTATGCAAAGTTATCCCAAAAACAATTGCATTTGTAGACACCATGCACCGTGCGCACTACGCGGCTACGTTTGTAGACACCATGCGCCGCACGCGCTACGCGGCTACGCGCCTTCCGTTCGCCATTCGTAGCTTAGTGTAGTGACAACGGTGTATGAAAAATCTTGGGAAAAAAATATGTTGAGGTGAAAATTTTACCTACTTATTTTCAAAACTGGCCTTTTTGATTAACACCTAATGCTTAGGAAAAAATCGGACGATGTTTGAACGGTATATACATTTATGTATTAAACATTTAAATAAAAGAAAAGATAATAATAAAGCTGATTCTAAAGGTTTTAATTTTAGTTTTAGTGCTGTTCTTGTTCTTCATTCCAAAATAATTCTTTAGTGTTAACAACCTACTCTGTATTACTTTGAAAAAAAATAGTCATGACAGTACTAAAACTAAAATTAAAGCCTTCAGAATTGTCAATATTTTAGATATATTTGTATATTTCCATCTGCTTGGGGTTCTCGTCCCACAAAATATTTACTATCGGGGGCAAAAGGTCTGTGGGTGATATTTATCTGATCCAATTATCATCTGTGTACTAAAACATTGTCAACATTATTTTTTTCCCGCGTTTTGCCAGTTGCATCTTTCGTTAACCAACTTTGCCAACTTGAGAAACTATCAGATTGTTTATATTTTAATAAATAATCTTTATGCAGATTGTGTTCCATTGTCAAACTTATCTCGTGCTTAGCGTTTATCCGAGGCAGTAAAAGCGGTCCTAAAATTTTAGTTACTGTTCCAGATTCATGAAGGTTAAATTGTTTAAATTTTTTATGACAAGCAATAATCATTATTTCGAATAGGTTCAAGTGTTAAAAAACATTTACGAAATCAAATAATAAGTATGGAAAACGTGAAGGGCCAACTCCGTTATCGCCCGAGTAATTCTTAGCAAGTAGTACTGTTATATAGATCTCATCCCTGCAATAAGAAGTAATGGTATTCAAAGAAGCTACGAGTAGAATGAGATGAATACCTTCACTGAAATTCTGCCTCAAAGATACAATCTCAAATGTTACTTCATGCTGAAAGTTTCATGAGCGCACTAGTTTGCTTGCTATGAAATCGTTTGGGAGGTGCCGACAATAATCGTGGTATTATTTTCCCCTTTCTAGAAATACGTATAATTGAAAGTCTTTGTATTTTATACTTAATTCTGTAAGAATACGATTGTCTATAAAACTAGAGTTATACATAAATAAGAAAATACTTTGTCCCAAAGACTATGTTTAAAATGATGTCTGAACAACTCCCTTCATTATAATTTCTCACTAAGCCTTTGAACTGTTGCTCCCAGGGATTCTAATTCTCTCGAAATCGTAGAAAGTTCTTAAAATCCCTTCTTAGCGTCAGCGTCATATTTTGTCATACAAGAAACTTACAGAATTTCGTGTTCCTGGGTCCAGCCGTTTATTTATTTGTTCATCACCAAAAAGAATTCATCAATTTTGTTATTTTTGCTGACCACTAGAAGCACCTCAACTCACTTTGTTTACTCACAAAATATACTTTGGAGCTGACCAAAACCTCTTTAATTTTCTGACGAGCAGGTGTAGACGTTGGAGTGGGAGGTTTGTTGATATGAGAAAACAATCACCTGGCCGAATTCAACAGGCTATTGTAATCACGCCGGATAGACAAAACAGCGGAGGATTAGTAATCATTTCCTGTTTGGCGCCCTTCGAGGAAATGGAGACATTCTCTGTTGGACGTTAGGAACAAAGGTGCGGATGTCAACAGTGATCACCACTTGGTCAACGGGAAGATCAAGTTCAAAATAGCAGTTGCTCAGGAGAGATCAGTACCAACAAACATTTCGACATCGACAAGCTTTGTGACACTGTAATAAGACGAAGGTTAGGTGTGGAACTTCACAACCGTTACAATTTATTGGAAGTGGATGAGGTTGTCGTCGACGAGCGTTGAAGGCCAGGTATTGCTGGTGGTTTTTTTACGGCCGACAAAAACATATTGTGCTGTCAAAATAACTTTTCAGCAGATTTTTCTTGCTGACCGAATAATTAAAATAAAAAGCATTTAATTACTTGCCTTTTGCAATGCCAGTATTATGAAACACCGAATTTAATTGCCTGATTTTGGCCCCTTGACTGGCCCAAACACTCTGGGGATTAAAGTGAATATGTCAACTTTAAAAGTCCGAGTGGTTGGATCAAGTACATGGCCGAAATCAACAGGATATTGTAATCATGCGTCTGTACGTCTGTCACAGGGGTCTACAGCCTCAACCGTAATAGGTAAAAAGTAGAAATTTTTACAGAATACCATGTACCACGAAAAAAATTAAGTCTCTATACAAAAAACCTCGAAAAATCGTTATTTGTTTAACGTTTTAGCTCTTACATAAAGATGGTAAAACTTGCAAGCTTAGCCTAAAGTTAAAAAAAAATAACAAAAAGTAGGGTTCCGTACGCAAGCAGACGGCGCCAAATTTTTTGTCAGTCGCTATCATTTAAGTGCCTTGTTTTTTGTAGCCTTGATGTTGCTTTGGCATGCATATAGTAGTTATTCATCATATAAGTTTTTAGAGTTCCGCAATCGTATTGTGGAGTGTGACTGAACCCTCTGAGCGAGAGTCCGACTCGCACTTGGCCAGGTTATTTCTGCGTGAAGGTCTCAGTAATATTTTTTGGGGTTCAGATATACAGGTTATTAGCCTAAAGTATCCTAGACTGTCAGCGGGCAGCTGTTTCAAAGCGCACAGACACGCTTGGTTTGTACCTTCTTGTATCAGGTATTTTAGGGATATTTGGCCTCTATAGGTACGTCACTGAGCAACCTCTTTTAGCCTGGACCAAGTAATAAAATACCACCTCGGCTCGTATACCCCTTTTCAGGGCAGGTGAGGATGACAAATGGGTCGGATAAGCTGGTGTTTCTATTCCCCCCTGACTTCCCCATATATATAATTTTTCATATAGCTACATGATAAGTGCCTGCAAATATTGTTTGTACAGAGTGAACATTTCATGTTTGCGCTTAATGTAGAAAATGGTTCAAGATTTATTAATAGCTGACCATCTGTGCCGAAGAGCTTAAGCTGGGAAGGCATTTAGACGTCCAGAGGATTAAGGTGAGCTCTTTCGCGTATAAAGAGGCTGCAGATTCTACGGAACCCTGATTCTGTATAATGGAGAGGTAACAAAATACTGCTAACGTTTGACATTATGTAAGTAAGTATACGGTCGTAGTACATTGATAGTTCTTATGGCGTTATTATAACGACTGAAATCGTATGAAATTGTGGTTGAAACTGAGCGGACTAAATAGACAGAAAATAACAATAATACATTCTGAAATCGTCGCGGCATATATCCGCGGGGGGTCACAGGGGTCACTCTCAATACAACAGTCACCCTCTCCACACCGACGACAATAACTCCTAACATTAAAGGGGCATAAGGGGTGTAAATAAATGCAGGTCGACTCCCCCTTCAAAATAAAACTCCAGACGTCAGTGACATAATACTGTTTCTTCAAAACAAATTGACACAGGTATCGCCTAGCGCTCTCTCGTTTCGAATTTAGAATGCCCATGGCCGATTACAACTCGATTTTGGAATTCACTTTATTCGATTCTTTTTATTTTAGGTTGTTTCTCTTCACAGTCGTGGTAAGTGTAGAATTACTATGGACACAAATTCCGAAAAACTACTTGGATCCGAACTCGGGCCTGTAGACTGAAATGACAGTTGCTTCATTTTTAATACAGGTATTTTAACTCACGAAGTCCGTTTGGCTATCATAAGGACGTTTTGTATGTGTGGCGCGTTTTGTAGCGCACCCGAAGTTACGCACACTAGGAATAGTACGTGTACCACTATAATAGGTATAACCATAGCCAAACGGACTTGGTGAGATAAAATATCTGTAGCAAGGATATTTCCAATTCACAATGGTCACTATACTCGTTTTATTTGTCCGGATTCTTAACACAGAAGGAAAAAAAAAGTTTAATTTGCGCGTTTAATTACTTTAATATAAGACGTAGGCATTAAATCAGTCTTCAATGTTTCAAACGTACAACTAGTCAATCAGTTTCATCCCAACTTAAAACGGTAAACTTCTAGGTCAAAACAAAGAACATTAATCTCAGCCTGAACTCCTCCGAGCTTCCGCACCCTGTAAAACGTGCCCTGCGCATGAGATTTAGTACTTTATTTTGTGAATAAAATGTCCTACCTTTTTTAAATTTCCGGATATATATGTTAGAATTTTTTGAATTTTGAAGTGGTAACCCTACATACGCCGAACAGTGAACAACCTAGGTAACACTACACCGAATTTCGCATGACACATATCTTGACCTAAGTGTTATGGAAACGTGTTTTCTATTAAATATTAATATACATCTAAGGCCAATATGATATGATTCCACAAGAAAAGATTTTTTTTTGCAATCGTGTCTTACTGGCCAGTGTGACTGTTTTAAAAATAGAACTAGTTTAGTTATTGTATAAATTCTTAAACATCTTTTTAACATTTTATTTAGCAGATTTACCTATTATATGCAAGTCACGTTTTTCCATAATAATATAAATAGAATACAGAATAACAAAATAAAAAGAAAATAGGCAGATAAGATATTTTCCGTTGTCATTTAGTGAGAGGCGAGTGACTTACTAGTTAGAGACTGTAAGGGACATTCGTTCGATTTCCAAATTTACTTACCTCCCTTGGTAAATCAAATTTTAAAAAAGATTTTTGTGGAAAACTTTGCTGCAAACATATTTCTGTAAGTTTCTTTTTTTCCTCGCATTAGTGATGAAAAGTAGAGTGTTAAACACGGGTGAAAGTGATCAGTTGGACCCTTGAACTATAAGCACCTTCACTGGACTTGTTCGCTCGTGCGCCTAAATAACTCGGATGTAATTGATCACTTACACCCCCTGTATAACAATCTACTATCTTTTATGGAGTTTTAAACCTCACGTAACAAAATAGTAAGGCCTTTCGTAAGGGTAATGAAAACGGTCATAAGAATATCATGTATAGGGAATAACATATTTCTTTTTTTCATGTGTTTTGCAGGTTGGTCCGCCGCGCCATGTAGATCAAGAACGGCCGATCGGAGGTGAAGTTTGGCATGTATGTATATATAAAATCGGTCACGTCACGCCACATAGTTTACAGTAGTGTTATCTGTCCGTTTGTCTGTCAACCAGACTATAGTTGTAAATATGTAACTAAATATTTCAATCTTTCGAATCTTTACTCGTATTTACTAAATAATCCAGAATCGGATGAAACGAAGTAGGTCACTAAGTACAAAGTTAAGTATGAGAAACTGTGTCTCCTGTGTTGGTAAGTTACTTTAGCAGGAGCTGCTGTTTCAAGTTTTGCTAATTAAGAATAAGTACAGGACGTGCAACTAAAACATTAGTTGCTATTCCAATTTCTCACCGTATTACGTTCCTCAAAACATAATAAACGTTTTCGCTATGACAATATAATTCATGCGAAAATCTAAAATTTCCAGCACCTAATTTATCATTTTAAGAATGACTTTAATACTGTTGAATACATGTTAAACATAGACTAATCTTTTGTTTTGAATATTTAATGTATCACATTAGCAAGTACAACTTATTTTTGTAGTATTTAATCTCACACACCTCGTCTACAGAAAAATAATAATATTGTTAACTTCAAAGAGCTAATAACTTTAATAACTTTGCGGAAAATAATTGCAGAAACAACAGAATATAAATTTTTTGCTACATTATCAGTCATAAGTCAGTAGAATGATATGCTCTCAATCTTGAGAACCGAGTTCGAATACTACCGGTTGAGCATGAACCAATGAGTTTTTCTCAATTTGTGTGCATAGTATTTTGTATACTTACACTTGCTGACGTTAAAAGAAAACCTTCGTGCCTAAGTGTGTATTTATGCCCCAATTTGAATGGTCCAGAATACCATAACAGCACCTAATTGTCTATTTTTTTGAAAGGAATAGACTTTTTTAAGGTCATAAAGTATATTTTTTTTCTCCTTTAAATACAAAAGATATGCATGAAAATATTCAGGAACTGAATAAATAGCTTTGGCATTACAGGAAATAGGCCATTGCCCAAAAGAAAAAAAAGTAATGTCAAAACCGACGTCTGTTATTTTTAATTTTCAGTAATCCCATCTTCAGGTTTTAGCCCCTAATTTTTTTTTTTACCTCAAGAAACTCTCCCTTTTGAGTATAAACGGTTAATACTATTACGTCACATTCCCATTTCTCCAAACTGACATTCATAAAATAATTTCGTTATAAAAAATAACACCTGAAAGTTAAAGAACAGTATATATCTTCATGATTTAGTCTATATTTTCAGAAAAATTATGCAAAAGGTCCTGTTACAATTTAAGGTTGGTTCAAATTACGTCGCTAATGCTTAATCTCCATCTTGTTGGGACGTAAAAATTGTCACTGAAACGAGGGTGTAAGAGTGATGACAATTCTAGTGACAGTCCATAGTCAAAAATACCTCTGATGCCCCGTCGGGGATGTATGTTTTGTTATGTTTATTGTACTACACTTTTTTCACTATAAATATCGTCCCGCTTTTCAGTGCAGTGTTTTTAATTCCTACTGGGCAATAGATCTTTGTCCTGCAGCCTCGAAAGCTTCCGCAGGACACCTACGAGTTACATACCGGTAAAATCACAAGCCTCAGTCCGTCGCTTCGCTCACGGTTTTGAGAAATATCATAGTTTTCGGCTTGGTAGTTATTTGATAAACACCTCTTGTGGCTTATATGTTGACTACGGCCACCACAATGTTAATAAAGAGACCGCATCTAAATCCGTTGAGGAGTTCTAGATTTAGAACGGAACATACATTTCAACAATAAAGTGTTTTGTGACTATTAAAATGTTGTTTAGTTTCTTCATACGATATTTGATAAAAAAAAGGCAGACGCGTGTTTTTAGGTTATAACACTGGGAAGTAACTCTACCTTTTCCTTCTCTTGACGCTGATACACGGCGATTTCTCGTTAAAGAGAGTTATAAATCGCTCTTGTGTCACTGATATTAATTATAATGGCAAATTCTTACTCAATTAAGAAAATACAAACTCTTATAGAACCTAGTTACACGTTCTGGGAGAATATTTAAACTCAACTGTACGTGTTTAGTAATGGCTGCCGTACATTGGGGTTATGATTACATCTTTGTATCCATTAAATAGGTAAAAATTACATTTGTAACTCCTTTATAACATCTAAGAACTCCATTACTGCCAACTGGGGTTGTGAATAGCTAAAAATTGCCTTTATTAACTCTTTGCTGGAAGTCAAAATTTCAAATATTACTGAGAGCATTAGCTAATAACGCATATTTATGTCTTCAAGTAAATCTCACCGCTTTTATAACCCTCTTCTGTAGCCAAGAGGAGTGATAAAAGCAATAAAAGCTGCTTGCGTGTTATTTGGGATACATATACCTGTACGATGCAGACAACACCGTTCATACGAGTCAGTCGTTGCTCAACCGCCACTTTGTTCTGATCTAATTACTTATACCTAAAATACAGTCCATTTACATAAAGTCTGTGAGAGTTTAATTATATTTACCAGCCTCTTACATAATGGTCCTTCGAGCCGTTCTCGTAGACAGATAAAAACTCAAAAAAATTTAGTTTTGACCTGAGTACAATATCTACCATAACCTATTTTATTTAACATTTCTCAAAATTTTCTTTATTATTAGTAACAGATGTAGATGGATTTATTTAGGAGAGTGAGTAAACAAAACTAAACTTGCTTATGGGTATGTTAAATGATATTTAACTTAAAAATAATGGTATCCTGATAACTGTTTTATTATTTTTTGTGTAATGTAGATGTAGACGTAGTGGGATTAAGTTCATGATTAAAACGATAATGACGAAATTAAAATTTAATGGCTAATGAAACGAACAATATCTCATTTCTGGAAAACATGATGTTTTTGTGTAATAATTACACACCTCAATGGCATAGCAAGGTGTAAATATAAACTGCACCGACGGAAAATCACAAAAAAAAAACAAAAAAGAACATAAATACGATCAAAACCGCATTAAACAAAATCTCCGATTTACCCATTTACCTTGGATAATAAAATAAAATGGAAAATCACTGATTCACCTCGCTGCGACGGTGATGTGAAGCCTCGAATCAGATCAACAGTCACATCGTAGAGAATAGTGCCCCATCAGAAGGTGAATGAATGAATGAATGAATGAATGAATGAATGAATTATAAACACTTTATTGCACACAGAACAAGATATTTACAAATATACAAAGAACAGACAGAAGGCAAGGGCGGACTTATTCCTAAAAGGAATTTCTTCCAGTCAACCTTGGGAAAATATAAAACATTTTTATTGAAGAAATTAACACAAGAGCATAGGTACATTCTAAGTTAATTCTAAATCTATAATCTAATTATAAATATACTAAATACAAATACATACTTAAATACACAAATACGTACATACAAATAACCAAGTAGCTTAGTCAGTAAGCCATTCAGAGAGAGGAGAGGTAAAATTTTTTCAAGTTATATTTAAAAGAGGACACGGAAGGAAGATCTTTGAGATTTGGCAGAAGTTCATTCCAAAGCCGAACAGCATTGACCGTAAAAGATTTGGATAAACGATCAGTGGTATGCGGAGGCATCACCAGATCGTGGTGGTGACAGGAGCGAAGCGTTCTGTTACTACGGTCAATGCGAAGGACAACTCTTTCTTTTAAATAATTGGGGTAGAGAAGATTGTGAAGAGCATTATATAAAAGGGAAAGGATATGCAATTTCCTGCGAAGTCGGATAGGGAGCCACTTTAATCTGCATCGAAACTCGGAGACGTGATCATACTTTCGCAGTCCGAATATGAATCGAATGCACAAATTTTGAAGACGCTCCAGCTTATCAAGCAGCTCTTCAGTGGGATCTAGATAAGCAACATCGGCATAATCCAGAAGGGGAAGAAGAAGAGATTGAGCTAACGTTATTTTCGTATCCAGTGGCAGGAATTTCTGTAGGCGCTTAAGCGAGTGATATGAGCCGAAAACTTTACGACTTACTTCATTGATATGTGGAGACCAAGGCAGAGTTTGGTCCATCCACAAACCCAAATTCCTCACTGTCGTACAGTAAGGCACTACTTCCCCATCAAAAATCACATCTGAAACGTTGAACATGTCCAAGCGGGAGACATAATAGTTACTACCAATGAGGATAGCCTGTGACTTCTTCGGGTTGACCTGCAAACCAAAACGTTGCGTCCAATCTCTAATGGCAATAAGATCAGAGTTAATGGTGTCTACAGCCCTGTTTATGTCGTCTAGCGGTGCTGCTGCGTACAACTGCAAGTCGTCAGCATATAGATGAAAGGAGGAAGACAGAGAGGTAGTAATAGAATTGATAAAGATCGAGAAAAGGAGAGGAGAAAGAACGCCACCCTGTGGGACGCCGGCAGTAAGGTTACACCATTCGGATTTGAAGGTATCGATTTATCCATCTGCTGTCTACCGCGAAGATAGGAATTGAACCATGAAATTACCACTGGAGATACATTGAGAGACCTCAGCACGCCAACAAGTATGTCGAAGTCGACAGTATTGAAGGCGTTGCTGAAGTCTAGGAGCGTTAGGACGGTAAGATTCTTCTGTTCAATGTTTAACCTTAAATCAAGGTCTTCTGGTGAGCTGGAGTAGCTACATCAACCAACACCTGAGACAAAACTGGCTGTCAAACCTGGACTTAGAATTATAGCTATATACAATAAATAATGTAAAACACAAAGGTTATACGGTGAACATATTTCGAGGGTCTGCTAAATAAAATATCGCATGCAACTATAATTGACATTTGACTACAGCACCTGTGGTTTGATGGCCCTAATTATTGCATAATCATGTGCATTTTTTTTTCAAATCAAATATCATCATTGCCAATAGGTAAAAGAAATTTGTTAGATTTCCACAACTAAAATTTCATGTCCAGTAACCAATTTTCAGATGATTGTCTAAATTTTAAATGGTTTCCGAAAAGCAGATTCTAAAATATCTACACTTTGTTTGATTGATGGTGTAGTACGTATGTATATTATATATACCTATCCTATAATTTTATGATAATAACGTGTGTTTTTTTTTAGAGGTATAGAACTTTGAAATGGAATAAAACAAAGAGGATTTTTTTTATTGATATGAAATTTATTTTATTCGAAAGACAATCTTCTGGCATTATAATTTAAATATGACTTCTGGCATATGTCCGCCACGGCTGGTTCGGACGTAGTCTAATCTGGAGGTCCAATTTTCGATGACTTTTTCCAACATTTGTGGCCGTATATCGGCAATAACTCGCTGAATGTTGTCCTGCAAGTGGTCAATCGTTTCGGGCTTATCGGCGTAGACTTGCGACTTCACATATCCCCACAGAAAATAGTCAAGTGGCGTTAAATCGCACGATCTTGGAGGCCAATTCACGGGTCCGAAACGTGAAACTATGCGGTTACCAAACGTTTCCTTCAATAAATTAATTGTGGCACGAGCTGTGTGACATGTTGCGCCGTCTTGTTGAAACCACAACTCCTGCACATCATGGTTGTTCAATTGATGAACGAAAAAAGTCTACGCCGATAAGCCCGAAACGATTGACCACTTGGAGGACAAGACTCGGCGAGTTATTGCCGATATACGGCCACAGATGTTGGAAAAAGTCATCGAAAATTGGACCTCCAGATTAGACTACATCCAAGCCAGCCGTGGCGGACATATGCCAGAAGTCATATTTAAATTATAATGCCAGAAGATTGTCTTTCGAAAAAAATAAATTTCATATCAATAAAAAAAATCATCTTTGTTTTATACCATTTCAAAGTTCTATACCTCTAAAAAAAACACCCTTTATAAGGGAAAGCTTAAGAAAGACCAGTTACATAAGTGTAAATTAACAAACACACGCAAAGAATCTCAAACCATTTTTTGAATTGATTAAAAAGCAGGACGAATTTTCATGCGATATTATAGATTCATGAATCATAAATATTATCGTAAAATTATAACTCTTTATCTACAAATTCTACAATAGCACAGAAGAAAGCTTGTCAGTTTCCCAAGGAAAGTGAAGGTTCTAGGACATTTCCGGCACAGTTTCCTACGATTCACAATAATGCTATGGCTATATAAAGCAGTGATAAGACCAATGGTCTCGTACGGTGCCGTCGTCTGGTGGCCTAGGATGGACGTCGGCTACGTACAGAAATACCTAGAAAAGTTTCAACGGCTTGCTAGCATGCTTACCACAAGTTGCATGCACACCACTGCAACTGCGGCCCTCTAGATAATTTTGGACATCCCACCGCTGCACCTGTTCATACAACAGGAGGCAGCGGCTGCAGCGTTCAGACTCAGGGCAGCTGGACAGTGGAAAAGCGACGACAGGGCACCACACACGCGCATCCTTAAGCTGGTCGTGTCCCACCAGCCACTAATGGACGCGCCGTGTGATAGAATCCCAAAAATGCACATCTTCAACAGACAGTACAGTGTCCAACTCTTTGAGGAGCCAACGGACCACTCTAATATCCATGAGATAAGGATATATATAGATGGGTCCAAAACGAAAGAGGGTACTGGGGCCGAAGCGTACTCAGCTGAACTTATAATTAACAAATCAACAGCCTTAGGTAAGTATTACACGATCTTACAAGCGGAATGCGTCGGTATAATCCTGGCTTCAAGCGCGGTGCTCAGCAGAGAAGCTAAAGGCCTCGACATTTGCATACTTCCTGACAGCACTGCGGTAATCCGGGCCCTAAACAGGACTACGGTAAACTCTAGGCTCATACTACAATGTCTAAACCAACTGGAATAGGTAAGATAAGGCCGATACAATAAAGTAACCCTCCAGTGGATAAAAGGACACAGTGGAGCGCTGGGTAACGACGCGGCTGATGAACTGGCAAAGAAAGGCGCAAAACAAAAACCGGTACGTGCTGAACCACTGGTACCCTTGCCTTTTAACCAGATAAAAACATGGCTGCGGGAGAGAACCAACACTCAACATGCTGAACAATGGGTAAGCGTGACAACCTGCAGACAAACGAAAAAGGTGTTACCCACCGTGGACGGTCGCCTGACAAAGAAGCTGCTACGACTTAATAGAACCAACCTTCGCATGATGGTAGGGCTAATTACAGTACATAGCAACCTTAACAGACATTTCTATATTATAGGTCTAACAGACAGTCCTCTGTGCAGAGCCTGCATGGAGGCCGAAGAAACGCCGACCCACGTGACTATAGACTGCGTAGGTGTCAGCACACAGCGGGCCAAGAACCTTGGTGGAGCGAGGACGCTCCGTCAGTCCTGTGTCGACCTAGGCCGCCTCTTGGGATTCTGGCGTGAGCTAGGCTGGCTAGAATAGCCAGTCTCACTATTTCCACACACAAAGGTCCAAATGAGAGACTAGGTGCGGAAACTGAGCCCGCCAAGAAGAAGTGTAAATTAACAAACACACGCAAAGAATCTCAAACCATTTTTTGAATTGATTAAAAAGCAGGACAAATTTTCATGCGATATTATAGATTCATGAATCATAAATATTATCGTAAAATTATAACTCTTTATCTACAAATTCTACAATAGCACAGAAGAAAGCTTTTTCTGTTTCCCAAGGAAAGTGAAGGTTCTAGGACATTTTCGGCACAGTTTCCTACGATTCTCAATAAAATGTAAAGGTATATTTAAATAGTACATTATGATACAAGTGTAATGTCTAATGGTCACGCGTTTCATACGACGTTTTTCAACACACTTGCTAGGAAAAATATTAAAATTTCACTGCTTATTTTTCCACATAATTTGTAATATTAAGATAAGATTTAGACTATGCGCGCGCGGATGGAAATAGAGGCACTGACGCATCCGCCAAACAGCCAAATATTGTTAAACAGCCAAATATTAAATCTTAACAAACTGAATATTTTTTGTATTTACAACAAAAAATTAAGCGAATTAGTTGATTAAAATAAATAATTTGATGAAATTAAATGATTTTTTATTATATTTTCAACTGAAACAGTCTATTTATTCGCATAACTTTACTATTTCTCAAAACATCAAAACCATTTGCTAAGATTGAAAAAAAAAACTGTAATGTAAAAAAAACACTAGTGCGATAATGTAAAGTAAAAAGCACGCGTGTTTAATATCCTGCATTATGACCCTAAGAACACTGCAATAAGGGCCACTTTATAAGCAAGTGTGTATACTTTTGCACCGTTATGTACATTGTACATATATAAATATAGTCCTATAAATTAAATATGTAACTATTTACTATTTTTAATTCATAATCAGGATTTCACAAATTTACGATACGAGTATATAAATAAATAATAATAATATAAAATAAATAAAATCGGAAATGGTCAAAAATACAGGTTCATGCTGGAAGGAAGGTTTATTTCAATAAAAATAAATAATATTTTGAATGTCCCTGAACTGTCTATATGTATTATATTATAATGTACATATATTATGTGCCGTAAATTTGGATTGCTTAAACTTTTGAAAAAGATTTATCAAAATCAAAAATAGTTAGTAAATGTTAGTAAATGTTATTGCTGTAGGTGAGGTATTCAAAACTATACTGATGATATTTTTGATGCCTGATTGCTTCACACTTGCCTCTAAGCACAAAAAGAACAAATAATGCTTTAGCCACAGTATATATTGCTTTAGCTTACTTCTTTTCACCTTCAAAATATGTTTCCTATAGAAAAGTTAATTCCTGTCAATAGCTCGAGGTCAGTCATTTTAAGTGGAGATTTTTATTATTTAAATTATGTTATACCAAGAACAGACATTTTTCGACGATGGAACATAGTTAAAACATACTTTAGAAGGTTGTCGGGAACCTAAAGTGTAGTATTATAAAATAAACTGCACTTGAATCGAATTGAAACCAAATCTCGTGTACGATGGTAACATATTACTGCAAGGTCTATGTGTTTGAATGCCTTACTCCCTTGCACTCGTCTGTCACTACCGTCAGGACATTTACCAGGTCTAAAATCATTTTCTTACCACCATCAAACCACCATGGACTATTATAATGATTCTATAGAACGTTTACTTCCCTTTCGGATCACTGGAGTTTATCGTTTACAAAATAATATTACTACTCCAACCACAAAGGTATACGTGACTATTAAGATTATAAGTTCCTTATGGATATGACAGTAGAAATGCTTTTGGAGAGGCCTACATGTACAAGGGCTTTTTACAGGCCATTATTTATTAGTCATTATTATGATAATGATATACATACTAATACAGTTTCTCATTACTCAAGCCTCACTACTTAAGCGACACTCTCAAGTAACAATGCGAAATATTTTTTTATCTTTAGCTCTTAATACTGGAATATATGAGTAACTATAATATTCATGAATAAATATATATATTACACTTTTTAAGCCCTATTATTAATATTAATATTGAAAAACACAAATGTATTTATAATATAATTATGTTTGCTATATATTTACATACATTTAAAGTTTGTCAATTTCTGTTAATTTAATATATATGGCTTATCTTAAAATACCCCCGATTCAGGGCTGCTCCTACCTTGGGGGCCGCTAGTAAACATACATTTTATGTTTTATTTGTAAATCTTTTATGTCAAAAATAATCATATTTCTATTTCTATTTATTATTGTAGATATATGTATTTCGTGGCCACGGTTTGGGGCCGTCATCAGTCGAAGATCATAAGTGATTCAGGGGATAGCCCCTGCAAAACCATTTTTTTTCCTCAAAATTGTGATGACTGCTGAAGATTTTGTTTTGATAAGCAGCAGATGGTTGGTTAAAGTAGTTTTTTTTTAAATATATGCTTAGGTCGAGTCAGGTTCAAATTAAGCAGACCTTAGTTCAAGGCAATCCTCCCAAAATAAAGGTCATCACGGAATGGAACAGAACAGACTACTTAACAAATCCAAAGTGATGACGATGGAGACCCCTTCACCAGACCTTGACAGTCGTGAGCGATTGTTATCGACAAGTTCCTATGGCAAATGACGGACAAATTATGCTAAAACTGCCGGAAGTATTAAAGAATTCTTGCAAACAAAGAAAAGAAAAATTTCCTTAGAACTTTTTCCTATCTTATCGAAACGAAGACTAGAATTGCTACTAAGTAGTTTCACTGGTTATTTCCTTGCCTTGTTGAACGTTTATAGCTGCGAAGAGAGAGGCATCCGAATTCACTTTTATAGCCGTTCTTTTCGTTCCGAGAAAAGAACAATCTAAACAATATTACTTTGTAACGTCTGAATAAAGTGTTCTACGAGCATAATGTTAAAATTTTTAATTCATGTCAGAGTGATCGTGATTTCAGATTTCACGATGACTTTTCTACAGAAACAAAATAATATGCACAACTCGGTGGTTTTTATATATTAAAACAAACGAAATTTTCATCGGCGATTAAAACAAAACAAATATTTTTCTCGATACATATAAAATGAAACGTTGGCTTACAATTTGTTTGTTTTTTCGCTTGTAACATTACGTATAATGAATTTGGAAGCAACTTTACGTGTGGGTTATTTTGTTAAATATATAAAATTATATGGGTCATGCGTGTTTGCTTAAAGGGAGCTTATAACGGAGTAACCTTTTTGGTTGGATAATTTCAAAAGGCTTATTAATAGGTATCATATATGTTTAATTAAGTACTTCATAATACGCTGGAGGACGTCTTTAAAAGACTTGACTGGAATGGACAAGGCATAAACGTAAACGCAGTGGAGAAAACGCTGCGTAGCCCAAGCGACTCTTCCCGACGACACGTGGGCCTGCGGATGAATTTGGATAAGAATGAGGTCATGTCCAACTGTCACTCATCTAAGGTCCAGTAACCGTCCACAATTTCAACATCGCATTTGTTCATAAATATTTTTATCGGGTCAAGTTATAGTTACGTCACTATAGGTGGCAGAGCTGATGCCGGGCTCGACTGTGGAGGTACCACCATTTTACTCGCAAATCCTCCCGAAATTATTCGGGGGAGAGTAAGAGGACAGCTCTCAGGCAAAACCAGGCGGTCCACCATTGCCTGGGACCGATGGATGGCGGTATATCCATCCCCAATTGCCGGGCCTTATATAAAACACTGAAGCGGGCAGCGGCGTCACTGGTGAGGGGGTTTCGGCACCGCGCTTACCAACCCGCCTGCCCAGCGTGTGCGAGTATGGGAATTTCTTCCAGGAGGACCGCCAAGAGTAGCAAATTCTGGAAAGGCCTATGTCCAGCAGTGGACGAAACAGGCTGATGGATGGATGGATGAAGTTATACACCTGGGTAAAAACAACTTCGACACTAGGCAGAAAGTGCTTAGGTCAAAAAAAAAAAGAAAACCAAAACACTTTTTTACCGTTTTGTGTTCTATTTGTGATTATGATTCATAGAGTTCAATAAAGCTAGAGGGTTCATTTTCAACCTGTATAATTGTATTTAAAGAATTATTTCTTCCATTGGCGTATTTTAATTTGGGACACGTGTCTTATACTTAATTTAATTATAAGAATATATATAAGAATTTACGTATTCTTACCATGGTATTTGTATCGGTAGGTATACTTTGAACTCCCAACATTTCGGCGAAATGCATCGTGTGATTTGATTAGGAGTGCCCTACATTTTTCTCAGTGCTCTCTAACATTAACATGCAATAAAACGAGTAAATATTAAACAACTCTAACTTGAATTAGAAATCTTCAAAACAAGTCAGTGAGTTAACTTAGTTAAAATTTCAGAATCATAAGGTTTTGAATTTATTTTTAATGAGCCTAATATATATTATAATAAATTTAATTCCATCGATTTCATTTGATGAGCCATTGCTCCACTTAACATCGCACAGTATTTATCATACTGTAAACAAAAGTTGAACGACTGATATTACGAGTGAAAAATAATGCCAGAATCGCCGTCCAGATGTGGACGCCGCCGTCCAATCGCCGTCCTATTTAGGCTGCTTTAAAAAATTATATGTTTCTAATATGAAATACTCGTACAAATCTAACTATATCCGAAAGCGTGTCAAATTGGAGGCCGACACGTCGAAACCTTTCAAGTAGAAAATATTTTAACAGTTTTATAATACAAAACCACTCTTTCCGCACATTTTCGAGAAAAGAGACGAAAACTCGTTATAGCTTAACGGGCATTACTGGAATGATTTATATTACACAAAGCCGTATTAGAGTCAAGCTGAAATGTACTAGCCGATATTAAAACTATATGATCAAGCCGTTGGGAAATGAACCGTGAATTCTTGCTTTTAGAGCACTTTTCTGTCAATCGCATTTTGTATGAAGAACGTGCTTCGTTCCTAGAGCGTCGGAGACATGTTTTATAGAATTTGGGCTTTTGGGATGGTCTGACAGAATTACAAATTCATTAGTAACTAGGACTATTAAGGTGATGTATGTTGAGAATTGTGACAAGGGTTTTACCAAATATTGCAGTGATTTAAAAAGAGTCATTCTGGATGAAAATAATAGTATTTTATTAATAATAATAAGAATATTTATTTAGACCTAAAAGTATGCATGTGAACAGTTGTCTTATAAACTAGAAGAAAAAGCTTATATATATAAGTTCATTAAGTTAGTATTCTAAGCTATTATTTTCTAATTTCTAAACATTTTTTTTCAACGCAGATACTCTTAAAGACCTATTTTATGTGCCTCAAAATTTATTGAAAAAAAAATGCAATTTTTTTCATGTGTACCATAGATAGACTTGACAAAAATGAGCTACGAACGCATCCAACTGAAAGCAGCTTATTCCCGTCAAGTTGGCAACTTGCGTGCAAAGAAAAGGAAAAAAAATGTTCGCCTAACGTTCATTTGGAGTATTCATTGTTTGTTTGTTTCTTTAATTACAATACGTTTCATTTATTTACTCAGATGATGCATTGAAAAACGTAGTATGATACACGTGGGTAAAGGCAATAACTTACTCGTTGTAACGTTTAAAACCCTCGCTCATCGCTCGTGTTTCAAATCGTCCTCGTAAGCTATTGGTGTCGATTCGGTGTAACATGTTTGACAGAATTTTACTTAATTAAAGAGTTCTGTCGTTTTCTTTCTGTATCGAAAAGACAAGAACAAGACGCTTAAAATAAGGTGAGTCGTGTCAAATAAGTTAAGTCGTGTTACACCGAATCGACACCATTGCCTCCTTACTGCAATTATACGTGTAGCATAAGGATGTAACATGTTATGTTATCTTATATCTCAGATATACGAGTAATTTCATGGAGCTGCTACGCCGTCAATCATGTTGTAAAGGTAAGCACTGGACGTAACTTCGATCGCCTCAGGTTTGTGTATTAAAGAATTAATGTAGGTGTTTTTGTCGCAGGGATATGTAAAAACAGAGATTTGATTAAATCCCCTGAGATTTGATAAATTCCCGGGAGATGTTGAAATGGCAACTTGATTTTATCATTTAATTTGATATCTAGTGATTTGATCAAGTACCAAACAATTGGCACATAATCAATATTGGTACAATCAAAATCCTAGGATAAAAGAAAAAAATTGGTGCGATGACGAGCGAAGCGAGGAGAAGCCTGTTAGGTTACTTGTTTTCATAAATTTGGGAGCCGAGCGAAGTGGAGCGGAGCGAGGCTACCTCTATAGTTCTTAATAATGCTGTCAGTTGTGCAAGAACTGACATGTTTATTTTATCATTTCATGGATACCAGTTTTGGAATTGGTAATAAAATAACAGCCTATTAGTTTTGGGATTTTATCAAAACACTACATTTCCTTAGATAAACGATAAAGCATTTGATCAAATTTCTAGAGATTTGATCAAATCTTTGCTTTTATCATATTCCTGTGATATATACATAAAAGAATATACACTCATCAAAAGAGACAGGCGCAGCGCAACCACTTTGATTCTAAACGACAAATATGTATATTATACTTGGTCACTCATTCGATTATCTTTTTTGTTGACCGTACATACACGTTTTCTTGGGGAACGACAAATTCCGTGCTTATTTTAAACGTTATATTTTGCTCTTGTGTTGGATTTACACTAGATTTTTTTAACCATAACGTCTCAAATTTTACATAATAGTTTTTGAGAAAAGTCACAGGTTTATTAAACAAATTTTCTTGTGTGAATTTTCAATATTGGCACATTATTATAAAAACACACTATACTATAGTTATACTATATTTCTGGTATATTAAATATCCAAGCTATATTGTTTCTAAAACGTCGACATCTCTATAAAATAAAAAGAGATGTAAAGTTTACACAACATTATTAGCTTATCCGCAAGAGTCACAAAGTCTTAAGGGTTTTTTTACGGTCCACTTGAACTAAAAGGCTTTTTTTTTATCGACGTACTAAAAACTATGTCAGCTTAGACCCATTTGTTACAAACGGGTTATAATACGACAAGAGGGACAACTTTAAATTTGCAAGAATACCCTGCTGGGAACGTTATAAAAAGTCTACCAAATTTTGACCGAAAAAGGATAATAAATCAATGATGCTTTACGTCATGTCGAGAAAACTGTATTCTCATTTCAAACAAAAAAAGTAGAAATCTAACTAGCGAAAACTGGATACCTATGTAGGAATAGCAGTAATACCAAGACATAAACCCCTCTACTAGACCAAACGATCGTAAAGAAATGCCTGCGCAACTGGGAAAAGAGCAATAGGATATAATTACATCTCTTGAATGACTATTATTTAGTAACAGTAACTTTGTAATATTATTTAGTTTCAAAACAAAAACTGAATAGCTCAGTGATGTTCGACAAACTGTTCATGGCAACGTGATTGACGTCGGTGTACTGCACACAGCAGCTGCGTGGGTAGGTCGGACGTTGCAATCGTTACGTCGCGATAGAACATTCGATCCAGCTCAGCAGGGTGTTTCCTTTTAAAACTCACAAGAGACTCATTTTACACTATACAATATTTCGTGGTAGCAAAATTGTAGGTGTTAATGATTTATCACGTAGGTGAATGAATGAATGGACTTACACTTTATTGTACACATGAAATAAAAGACATTGAAAAAAAAGAAAAACATAGTTTCGTTAGATTTCTTGCAGTCCAGTTTGGGTGGTGAAGTAATTATAATAATACGAAAATAAAATAGGGATAGACGATAATTAATAAGAGACTCAGCAAATAAAGTCAAAAATACAAAGCTTATATATTGATATTACCCTAAAAATTTGTATAATATAAAAATATACTACCTAGTAGTATATACTACATAGTTGGTCTTAGATTTTCTAACCGCGAACAAATTTAATTTACTCTAGTGTTTAGTCTTTCAACATCAACTTTGAGCAGGGTTCGTAAGGTTCATATAGGTACGTTATAATGATAGATGAACAACCATATAACTCTAATGTAAAAATATCAAGTGAAATTTCTAGGGTACAATGATTACAGATAAACAACAAAACTACATTTATTGTAAAAATGTCAAATGACACGACGAAACCCGTTCAAAAACTCAGCGTTGCCACGCGAACGTTCCCACTTGACCTAGAGTTCTTTGATCAACGTACATCTAAGGGATATCAAAAGTGACAGATATGTCAAGATCGAAAAATATGGTAAATCGTTGACAGATGCCAAAACTTATATTTTTGTAGTTACAAATATCAAAGTATGTATTACGTATATTTTTTCAAGTACAACAATTTATGAAACAAAATATTGCGCATCTAGGATTGACATGATGTGTTTTTCATAAATTATACACCTATTTGCATAATATGTATATATATTATCGAAGCGCAAAACATAAATTATAACACACTATTAAGTGACCCGCTTGAAAATATACCATGCATATTTAAAAATATTAATACAATTTATACACAATTAATACATTTTTACGCGTACGAACTGACGTTTCGTCTATGGAAATAAATAAATGTGATATTTTCAGCCAATGTAGTATGGTAGAAAGTAAGTTGTCCTAACAGGAAGTATCCAAACCAAAAGCTCTCCGGTAACGGGCTGCCAATCATCGCTCACCCTTAGCCTTATGGCAAACTACATCAAACAATACCCCGAACTCAGTAGCACAATATTGTACCACAAAACTTTGCTATCGATATGAAAATTGGCATAGGTAACTCTTTTTTGTTTGTTTTAAACGTACATTTCAGGGAGGCGCAGGAAAATAATTATCCCAATTATACATCGCTTTATTAGAAAATATTCATTAATGTTTAACTTCACGTATCAGTTATTCTTTTGCAGCTTATTTTGATTAACATGCACATTTAAGAAAAAGCAGGCTAAGTTATTTTCAATACAACTATTTACATTATGTCCGACAATCAAAATAATTGTACGATAGATTGTGTATCGTTGATCACAATCAAGAAGAAAAATCATTTTTCGGCCAAATATCTTTTTGTACTTTCCAGTACATTGTCGTTCAATCTGCTGACTCAATTTCTTTGGAAAAGAGAGAAAATACTTGGCGGAATAAATAAAAGGTGGAAAGTTGTTTATCAGAGACACCACATCACCTCAAAAAAAATCACTTTGTGTTTTAGGACCTTAAATAAGTTTTAAATGCTAGTAAAACGCACAGAAGGCTCAAATTTGAATAAAACGAAACACTATAAGAGGTGAGCAAACATTTTAAATTTTTAAGAGGCAAAAACCTTTTTGTATGTAGAAAAAGTGGCATACCTAGCATGGATGACCCTTGGTTCGGATATCGATGGTATCACCTCAAGAGTAAAAATTAATAAAAATACGAAAAACTTCAAGCATGAATTTATTGAAATACTTAACACTGGCTTTTGCCCGCGGTTTCACCCGCATTAAATTAGTTTTTGGGTACTCCCATAAAATCAGTCAAAATTATTCTGACTGTTACCTACAGTAAACACAGCTGGTAAAATGTGTGTGCTATGCGCCTTTGTTTCCCATTTTGTGTCTCTTTTATAGTTTTTCCAATTAATCTGATATTAACACTCATACAAACATTCTAACATCCCCTCTCAAACACACAGACACTCTCACAAACACCCTCTCTATCCACCCCACTCACAAACTCATTTCTAAACAAAAGGTAGGTAGGTAGATAGATTTCCTTTTTTTCAATCTCTTTTTAAAACTAATTGTCACCATGTCATTTTATGTGCCATCAGTTCATTGTAAATGTCATTATTATGTATATCAACTAATGTCGGGCCCAGTAGGGTCCGAAATATATCTTGAAATTATTATTTTTTTAATTCTTTTGTGTACATATATACTTTAATATAATAAAAAACTTAAATCAAAGAACAAGCTAGGAAAGTTTATAGACATTTATTTTATTAAATTTAGAGGTAACTTCGTAATTTTTTCCAACGAACTTAAAGATTTTGCGTTTTGTCTAAGATCGGCCTAGTAAAGTCTACTGTCTATATTATTTTGACTATACCGATTAACCAAGTTACACAATGCGATATGCTCATTTGAAGTTGGGCATCTAGCCTTATACGGACCCTTAACTTTTTTGAATGTTTAAGGAATCCTCAGGCGCGAGTCCTACTCGCACTTGGTTGGTTTTACGATTAATGGCCCCAGTTTACCACGACTTTTCGTATTGAATGACGCATAATTCCAATCAAAATTTCATGAAAAAATAACCTATGATATGAACCCAACCGATTCTGCAATTTTATTGACAATCTTTTTATTTAATTAGACCAAAAAACATAATTAACAACAATCCAAATTTCAAGAAAAGTAGTAAAGCTATAGAGAGTGTAGTTACAGGCAGTTGTGTTCTTATCAGTCATTCGTCGATTCGTCCAAACACTTTCGTTGATTTTGCGGAAGTCCCCAACCTGGACTTATTTTATATCCACTCCACGCGAAAATTTAGAACAAACCTTTTTAAAAATTTAGGCAGAATATCCTCCAATTTTTCCTTCCTTTTCCGAGGACACTGTTGTAGAAGTAATGTATATTTTGCGCCACACTTCCTGACACTGACAGTAAAGACGTGATCAATTGCGCCCCATTTTGCCATTCTGTATTGTACTTTGTATAGTTTACAGCCCTGCCACGTTTTATGAAACCCTTCACAACGCCGCTGGGGCAAATTATTTTCTTGTAATGGCAATCAAAAATTTGAAAATGTTTCATCTAGAACAAGCATCGAATTAAAGTTAACAAATATCACATCTCTTCTAATGTTTGCAATCTTGAATTGATATGATGTGAAACATAACAAATGTTACAACTGTAACAAGGTATGAAAGGTTCATCGGGTAACAAGGATCGTAAGCATCTTGCTTGATGAATTAATATTAGTTTTGAAATCGGTTTAAGTAATAGGGCCGCCAATTGTCACCTTCTTTATAAAATTAATTTGCTTTTTCTGTTTGTATTGTTGTACAAAAAAGACTGTCTTGTCTTTTCTTGCTGTTATGAGCTTACCCTTTGGTAATTTTTACTTTAAATGTAAATTTCGCGTCGTATAAAACAGTTTTAGTGTCCTCTTTTTTCAAGGGTTGCCAAACGGGATCCTATTACTAAGCCTCCGTTGTCTGTCCGTCTGTCAAAGGGGGCTACAGTTTCAGCCATAATAAGTAGCTAGTCAATTTGTGTACACAATTATGTTTTAAATCTATTGAAAAACGCTATTTCTTTTTAGGTTATATGAAACCTAAAAAGAAATAGCATTTGTCAACGTTTTTCCTAAGAACGGTAAATACTTACATGTTTCAAGGGTCAGATTGTAGTAGATACTCTGTGGTAATACAACAAATAATAAAAAAGTTGGTTCCAAGCACAGGTGACGCCGAATAATTTGTCAGACGCTACCATTTTAGCATCTTGTTTTTTGTTGCCTTGATGTTGCTATTGGTTTGGCATCTAGAGTGCGCCAAGGCTCTTTTGGCGCGTGGATATAAACTTAAAGACTTTGTATCTTAACTGTTTATTTGAATATTACCAAATCCTTTCGGATCAGGTGCCTGTGTGGCTTAAGAAACCTACCTGCCTGTCAAGTTTGTATATTTTATAGTGTTCACAACGTGAACAAACGAAACCTTCATTCACGCGCCAAAAAAACCTTGTCGCACTGTATATTGTTGTTACTTAGCACTGGGCCCGTTTTTATTTTAATAGATGTGCTAAAACATCTTGAAAAAATTAAAATGATATAAGTATACTCATAGGTATTTTGGCGTTAGTGGATTTCATAACACGCTACGTGTAGTACAGGGTATTTGACCTGACCTCCTTACATGGAAATTTGAATACAAGTAGCCCAATGGATGTGTGAGGAAGCTATAAGCTATTCAGTTTACGAAGTACGAGTACGTGTGGTATCTACAAAGATAAGTTGACTTTGATTGATACAGCCTTTATACGGACTCTTAATGAAAATGTTATAATAACCCAAATTCAAGAAATGTACTGTTGAACTAACTGAAACGATTTTATTTATTACATATACACAGTATGTTAAAAACACATTGAAATGGTACTTACACAAAATAAATTATAGCACCTAAATTTGAAGAAATAATAGTTATAAAATAAAAAAAATAAAAAATACTTAATTGTTCAATTAATGACAACATTATTAGTAAAAAAAAGATGAGATACAATCGCAAGTTATTAAAGTGGATACTTCTCATTCAATCCAAGACGAATAGATATAAGAAACAAGTCGGTAATGGCAGCGCAATTGCTGTCAACAAATGCGTAGATCAGGTCAATAAGCTTATACTTAAGTTATTTTCACGTAAACTCGTACTTTTACTGTCGAGTACTAAATACGAAAATGCCTTGATCCACGAGACTTCTATTATAAAGTTTGTCCCGGTAGTGACGTACAAGTTATGAACAGGCCCTCTTATATGAGACTATAGAAGTATTTTTTGTTTGATAAACACTTGTACTTGTCCACTTATTTATATTAATTTCCCTTACCGGTTTCGCTGTTAAAGCATTATCAAAGGTTTGTTTGGTTGTTTACGTACAATATATGAATCGCTAAACGTAGCGTAGTCCTTTGATAATGCTTTAACAGCGAAACCGGTAAGGGAAATTAATATAAATAAGTGGACAAGTACAAGTGTTTATCAAACAAAAAATGTTTCAAAAGTTCCACCAAGTGCCAACAATCACGAGCATCAACTCTATAGAAGTATCCTCATCAAAAGCGAAATGAATAGCCTTTCCAGTGAATATTGTGGAATTTTAATGATTACGGAAAGAATAATGCTGATAGTATTCGTCTTACGATCAACTTTTATTATGGAGCGAACCGTAAAGAGGAGAAACAAAATCAGCAGTTTAAAGAAAACTAAATTTTTTAATTACTTCTTTGATGGCCTAATAGTAAAAATAGTTTTCGTTTCCAGAACAACATTTTCACCGCGTATAATTCTTCGTTAACGCAAATTGACCTCTAGACTCTGTGGTCATGTCAAATTAGAGATATTTAAAATTATATATTAAAATATATTAAATGGTAATGTATACATTAGCTGGGTTACCTTTTATCAAAACAATTTAGAACTGAAGCTAAATTTTTACTCATATCATTCCTGACTGGTAGGTGGTAGAGATGACGCTGGGCTTGACTGTGGAGGTACCACCATCTTACTCGCAAATCCTCCCGAAGTGTTTCGGGGGAGAGAAGAGAACAGCTCTCAGGCAAAACCAGGCGGCCCACCATTGCCTGGGACCGATGGATGGCGGTATATCCATCCCCAATTGCCAGGCCTTATATAAAACCATAGACAAATATTGTTCATCCATGATAAAACAGACTGGTGACAGGCAGCGGCGTCACTGGTGCAAGGTTTTAGGCACCGCGCTCACCAACCTGCCTGCCCATCGTGTGTGAGTATGGGCATTTCTTCCAGGAGGACCGCCAAGAGTGGCGAAATCTTAGAAAGGCCTATGTCCAGCAGTGGACGAAACAGGCTGATGGATGATGGATGGATGGATGGATGGATGGATGGATGGATTGATGGATTCCTGACCGCCCACCTCTGTAAGTACTTGACTATACTAATGTGGAGATCACCGGTTTCATAGTGCAACATTTGTTTTTGGTATGTGTGCTTCGGAAAGTACACGTGTCCCATATTCGGGTCCAAGTAATGCGATTGGGTATCACGCTTGGATGATTTAATCCTCAGTTACTGCATTTCAAAGGGGATACCTGTCATGAATAAATAGAACTATTGCTGTTTTTATTAAAGTATCTTTTATCTTTTATTTTTATCTTTTCTTGATGATAGGTTAACAAAATGTAGCATTATTTTTGTACGCCTGTATCTTATTTCCCTAGCCTAGAGTATACAATACGTACACAAACATATTCTTCCGTATATACCTTGACTGTAGTTTATACTTTGCTATTCTGGTACTGGAATTAAATTTATTTTTAAATTATATAAGTTACGCTCCAAAGGCGGCAGTAGCTCAGACTGTTGAACGCTGGCCTCTCAATCTTGAGATCCAGGTTCGATCCCCAGTTTAACATGCACCAATGAGTTTTTTGGAATTTAAGTACATAGTATTTTCATTACCTTATATGTACTAACCACTTGCAGAACGGTGAAAGAAAACACTAAAGAAATGTGCATGCCCTAAAAAGTGTGTATTTGTGCCTGAAGTACGATCATAGAGCTCACAATTAACCCATCACGTCGCAACGTAATAATCATCGGTGAAACGCGGGTGTAACGAGTAGGGACTGAGACTCGTATTTCACAGTTTACATTCGGTAACACCTTTAATTTACGTTACCTGCACGAAGCGCGCTACTAGCTTACAAAAAAATTAAATACAGGTTCCTAAACTTCAAATAGCCTAATCGCTATGCAAATCCATACTCAAAAACGAAACTCGGAGGAAGTTAAAATCCTTTTATCTCGTCTCTATAAAAACAAATTTCTCTTTTCAAATACCTCGGTGTAGAAAGGTCGTACCCTACATTTTAATACTTACTGGATAGCGCACAAAGTCTGCGGAAAACCACTGAATTTTAATCAACCTTCCGAATACGTCTATCCTTACAGAGTTCCCAACTGTATTTTTTCCAGGATTTAATGCAAATGTTAGCTTTTATTTTAACAAACTTTTTTACAACAAAGAAATACAAAAAACATAGTAATTCTTACTCGCATCTGGCTAACACAGCTAAAATGCTACGGGATTTTGGGCTTACGAAGAACGTAAGCCTTGTAGGCAATTAGGTGGACAGAATGTTTAACGCCGTAACTGGTCTTCAAAATCATAGCGCTTGCTACGCCGTAGCGGAGAAGAAATCTGTTACGACTGGTGAAATGCACCAATGTATTAACATGAGTTCGTAAGGCATGCATTTTGTTACTTCTACATACAATAGCAATATAAAATAGGACCCACCTGCTGAGGTCTAACATGTATAGAAAATAGGAGAACTTGGTATAGTACAAAATTATGTAATAAAATAAGGAAAAAAAAATGCTAACATTAAAAAAGACATGATCTTGCTAAGTTTCTTGTCCTTCTTCTTATTAAGACTAATTGAATTGGCGGATGGTTAACTCGTATTAATTTATGGTTTATTTATTGACCTATTTATTCATTGTATTATGTATATATAATATTTATGTTAATACCTAATTTATTTTATTTTATCCGTTATTTATGATATTATTTTATTTATAACTTTTCTAAATTTTAATAGCCAACTAAAATATTTTTTTTTTATGTATTTTCCGTATTACACCGGGTGTTAATAGACTGCTACCATTAAATAAAACCACATATTCTACCAACCCTACTGAACCACTTTTCCCAAGAATCATACCCGTGTACACCCTTAGTTTAGGGAATAATTGAGTTCCAGACAAAAATGCGTGACATACAGGCGAGCTTAGTGAGAGCATCGTCCGTGAAATCTGAAGCTGTTATGAGTGGCTTTTATGTTCGTAATGTAAATTTTGTTTTTGGTTATGATAAATAATGGTAACCAAATAACTTAATAACCTAATTTTGTATGACTTACTGGCGATTTCAACTGTTTAGTGATTTAATTTATTTTCTATTGTGATTTGATTCATTTTGTATTGTGATAATTTCATTTTTAATTGTGTTCTAATTTATTTTAAACTAATGTTTGGCTTAGACTGAAAATCGGCTGCTATTAACCTGCATGCTTAATAGCTAAATGCCGAGTCTTTGACCATTTTGTTTTCCAGATTTATTTTATTTTATTTCAAATTGTATGTATTATTTTGAAAACAAATATAATGCTTTTCTATTATATTCTATTCTGTTCTATTTACACCTGGTGAATATATTTAGTCATTTTCTACTGTTTTTTTTAAGATTATCTTTGACTTGTAAAACGTATCTATTTTACAAAATGAACTATTTGAATTAAGTTTTATTGTGTACATAGGTATAAGTTCTGATTTATATTTCTCATATAATGCGGATTATAAAATTCAATTATGGCAACACCAACTGGCTCAGATCCCAGCAGTATCACAAAAAGTTCCGATGAATGAATGTTTAAGTGGACTTGGATCGCCTCAGAGGTACTCGAGATAAACGAGTTTCAAATCGCAATACATTGGTTACTTAGTGAGTAATGTTTTATCTAAAATTTTTTTTACGATTTCTGTTCAAGGTTTTTTTTTTGTTTCAGTTTCCCAAATAATAAAGCAAAATTTTTGTTTTGGTCCTGATAAACTTTAAATCTTTGGAGAGTTTATGACGTATTCAGTCTTATATTTTTGTGACCTAATTTAAGTTCACAATTATACATATAAAATTCAATTTGAATGATTCAAAGAATTGCCACTGACCCACTTATTATTATTGCAATACGCGTGTTAAGTGGGCCCGCGGATTTTTGTTCGATAGTACCTTAAAATGTAAAAAAAAAAATATGCTGGGTGTCGATTTTCTGGGATTGGGTTTCGGTTCTTCGGTTCCGCTCTTCTTCTTCTTCTTCTTTGGCGGGCTCGGTTTCCGCACCCGGTCTCTTACTTGGACCTTTGTGCGTGGAAGTGTGTGGAGCTAGCTTTCGCTCTTTACACGAAAACAATGCCAGATTATATAATTTGGTGTATTTAGCTAGACACTTCATGATATTACTGACTAGAGTAGCCATATCACAATCTTTTCGAACAAAAATCCATCTAATTTATTTATCGCAACTGCATTAATATCCGGTCTATCGTTTTATACAATTTTGGTTCTGTATATTTTATTAGTTTCACTAGGGAAAAAAAACATCAAATAATACAATCTAGATCTGTCCAAAACAAGATCAAGTGCAAGTCGAAAGCGTGCCCTAAGGGTTCCGTAAATACCGTTTAAAACATAAATTTATTCCACGAGCAGGTTTCAAACGAGCAAACTAACTTGACACAATCTGTGTATTTAAAGGGTCTAAGTTGGTCTAAAAACCTGTGTTATTGAATGAATTAATGAATATATTTATTTATTTCAAGGATAACTTAAATCTAAATACATCCCACAAAACCAAGTAGGAATTTGGTTTGTCTGTGGGGACGGAGTAGCACTTTTTTTTCTATAATTAGTTAGTTACTATGTTATAAGTAGGTAGGTACATTAACAATAAATAATAACAATGTTATTTTAAGACGACGCCACGAAATTTTGGCGACATGGATCTCCATTTTTCTCAGCAATGAAAAGACATACGTAATTACCAATTTATATAATAGATTAAGCATTTCATTGACATCATTTTGACCGAAGATTTAGTTGATTGATTAATTTTCATAGCAGAGAAAAAAATATTTAGATAACTTCTTTTAAAACAGAGATTTCTATTTTACTGACAAACGGGAGTGAATGAAGCCTCTGAGTTTTTTATTAAGATTAGTCTACAAATACACTTCAATATGCCCGATTGGATTTATTAAATTACTTATAGTTGTCATTTTAAATTAAAAATACTGTTTTGCCGCATACGACCTTACGGCATAAGCTAGTTCGTGAGCGCATATTTGTATGAAATAAGTCCCCCTCACTCCACTCCCCTAAGGGGCCGATTTGAAATTATAAGTTTATCAATGCCTCGCCTTAATCTATGTTTACATGTTTTGTAGAAGGTAAGTTTTACATAATTTTGCAAATTTATTTTTATTTTGTTCAGATCTTATATGAACAGGCATTTCATTATATAACATTGGAATTTTGCGTTCAAGCAATCTGCAGCCAAAGTAGTTATTCACTTGTACTGTTTCATATTTACCCTGAGCAGTTGCTCTCGTGTTGAGCCCATGCTGTTTAGGTATCTTATGATCTGGGGTGCCATGGCCATTTACTGGATTAGATCTCATTATGAACGAAATTTCAAGTTTTTAGGTAAATTAGAAGTACCCTTTGGGCTTTCATGGTGGGCCAATTTCTATGAAATCGATTACATAAAGGGCAATAGCTTTTTTCGCATTAAGTCAGAAGCCTGATTTTTTAAACATCACCATGGGGCTGTAAACATCTGTAGCAGGTATTAGTTTCAACTTGATGTCCTTAGCAGGACCCGAGGAAAAGTATTTTGACCGGCGGACTAACAGGCAGATAGACGGATATCAAAGGGACCTTATAATTTATTTTATTTTATTTATTTTCACACACTGATAGTTGTACAAATATTACAATAGTATACACCGCTTAAACCCTTAGAGGTTTGTGTGCGGTGTTATTTAAGTCTACCACACAAATACAAACATGAAATGAAAGTAGATAATTAAAGTTAAAGTCGTATTAAATGTACATGAGACGACTGACATGTGTGAACAAAACTAATAAATATTTGAAATGAAAAAATATATATAACTGTAACATATATAAATATGTGTAAACGTAAACTTCTAAAATCCATTGCACATTTACATTTTTAGTTAACTTCTTAACAGTTATAAACTTACTAATGATACTGTTATGTTATTTATCTACTAAGAAAAGTTTATTTTTGTTTTTTTTATATTTTAGTCCTGTTTTTTTATTCAAGAATGATATATATACCCATAAAAGGGATACGTATCAGCTGTACAACCTTCTTGAATATAACAAACAATGTTTAATATGTATCCTGTTGGTGTACCAATTAAAATAAATAAAATTAAAATTAAAATAAATAAATAAAGCATATGAGCACTTGGGTAGCGTTACAAAAAATGCGTTTTTGAAAGCAAATATTTTTCAGACGTAAGCTGGACTAGTCGATTTAATTTTACTAGCTGTTGAGTGAAAAGTACTGATCATACATAACATCTTATGTACGAATATATCAAAGCACCCGTTAGCCGGAAATCATAAATTATTTTTTCCAAGTGAATCTTCCAACGTTCTTCGTATAAATAACTTACTGAAAATTGCTCCCCGATTTGGTGAATAAGAAAATTGGAAAATTGAAGGCAATTTTCTATAAGATGGAATGCTAATATTAAACGGATAATTTGACGCATTTTTTCTTGGAAATGGAACGCTTCAAAAATGTGTACCTAAAGTGTCGACCGACCGAATATAGAATTAATAAGCAAGGGAACCCCATCCCTTACCGAAATGCGTTAAATGTAACATGTAGCAGTAGGCACAGAGTTTGTACACCGGGTAGGCGTAATAAACAATTATTCCCAAAAAAAAAAAAAAAATTACAGTAAAATTGATTAATTATAAATACTAAAGGTAACTGGTAGAGCTAATGCCGGGCTCGACTGTGGAGGTACCACCATCTTACTCGGAAATCCTCCCGATGTTATTCCGGGGAGAGTAAGAGAACAGCTCTCAGGCAAAAAAAAAACCAGGCGGCCCACCATTGCCTGGGACCGACGGATGGCGGTATAATCATCCCCAATTGCCGGGCCTTATATAAATTGTTAAATATTGTTAAATATTGTAACGGTGGTCACTTCGAACACCTACTAAAATAAATTAAAGTATGTGAAAACAATGCATTTTATTCATTTGAGACATCATAGAGCCATTTGCTACTTAAACCTACACAATCGATATCTAAATAGAAATAGTGTAAGTATATTTTTTTCAAAACAACCGGGATCGATTCCCGAGCTAAGTACAGGTTTTTTTAAATGTATGAATGCAGTTTTTCTTGTTATTAAAATCGATGACATGGTTCCTAAGAACAGATCTTCGTATGTCTTATAGTTTCAAACTTTCTCATACTGACCGATTTAAATGAGACACTCTGTATATATATTTCTAGTATACTTAATGATTTCAAGACAATGGCATCCTAACAGGCCGCGGTAAAAAAAATCCTATTTATCATTTATTCGGTATTGAGTCAACACAACTTAACACTTACACTTACTTAACATATCCTTTCAGGGCGGCTATTCCGGTATTATTGCGCATTTGCAATGTCAGTCATTAGATATTTGTGTAAAGTTTGATTTATTCCATGCGATGGAAATTAGAGTAACTAAAAACATCAAATAGAAGCTATAGGATATAAGGAATGCTCACTATAAGTTTTCAATCAAAAAAATCAATCAATATCCGTACAGAATCCCTTTTAAAATCACCCGCAATCTGCCTGTGCAACTTTTGCGCACGTGCCAGAATTGAGGGCCAGGACGGCGATTCTAGCACATGCGACAATAAGGAAATATAGTTATAAGGAAACGTATCAAACTTTTAAAATATAAACCTGTTTTACGTATTCATAACGTAAAGTTATACTCAATAGAATTATCATCACACGGCATTTATGACGCGATGAACAGAGGCGTACGAATAGCAAAGCATGTGAAATTTTTTGCGAGAATCGCCGTCCAGGGTGGCTATTCCGGCGTTATTAAATTGATTATTACTATTATACATATTGTAAAATTATTTTCCATCTACATTCATTTCATGTAATTATTTTAAAAATCCACCAACTATAAACCATCCATCTATGAGCCCGTATTCATTCACTATTGAACAGGAACTTTTCCAAAATTTTTTCATCATTTTATTACTATTTGACCTCTACTAGGACTCTAAATATATAAATCTACATACACACAAACAAAATATATGTAGTTGTCAATCTACTACAATATCAAAAAAAAATTCAGAAAAAAAAATATTATAAACAAAACCCATCATCGTCATTATTATTAGATTAGTATAAAATTACTCTTAAGATAATAAATGTCTAAATTGAAATCAATATAATGAATATCAAGAAAAATTTCAAATAATCGTCTTGTATCGCAATTCTTGAAATTATAAATCTTCAAAAACAAACATACCTAAGTCAAATAATTAATTATTATTAATCTCATGTGACATTTATAGAAATGAAACAAAACAATACATTAAAATTATTTTAAAAGTTATTTATTACAATATTTAAAAAAAATTTTAAAAAATAAATTGGCTATATCCTCGGCGGCACCACCACCACTGCCACGCCGACCGCGGTTGCGGCCACGGCTACCACCACCGCCGCCGCCGCCAGAACCGTCGCGATGCGCGCCACGGGCGGCACCACCACCACCAGCGGCGTTTCTGCCACGCCGACCGCGGTTGCGGCCACGGCTACCATCACCGCCGCCGCCGCCAGAACCGCCGCGACTCCTCGGCGCCGGCATCGGCGTTCGACCGTCGTCGCCGTCCTTCCATTTATATCCACAACTTGGACATCTATAAATAGAAAACATATTTTATAGTAACAACCCTTTTTAAAACCATTACAATGAATAATCTCAATCGCTGAATTATGAAAAAGTATTATAAGTAGGAAACTGTCATAGTGGCGTTACTGGTCCAAGGGTCTCGCCACCGCACTCACAAACCCGCCTGCCCAGCGTGTATGAGTATGGGCATTTCTTCCAGAAAGACCGCCAAGAGTGACGAAATCATGGAAAGGCCTAGGTCCAGCAATGAACGAAACAGGCTGATACATGGGTGGATGGATTTAAAAAATTTACACAATTTCTACTTACGAAAGAGTAAACGACGGCATAGCTGCTAACGCCGATGCCACTGGTGGTGATGTACTCATCTCCGGTGGCGACAATATGGGCAATGGCGGCGACGTAAACGCTACCCTGCCCGCCACCACCGCCTCTCTCAGTTCAGATAACAATTCGTCGAACAATTTGCTTCTATACAACAAAAAAAATACATTGTAACTAATAACTTTCTAATAGTTAAAAACTCGAAAGCTATCCAATAACTTAAAACTCTGAAACAAATGACAGTCAAAGGTATATCATAGACAATAAAGGCGCCGTCACACGAAGATTTCTGTCGGACGGAAAACCGATTGAAGTCACACACGGACCGATTTCAATTAAATCAGATTTTTAATTCGTAATAATTTTATATATTAAATTATATTCAATATCACATAAACCTTAATTCACATAACAAAATTGTTTCAAAAACACAATTATTAATAGTAAAAAAACATTCTACTTGATCCGACAATGTGTATGAGATCGTGATACGTAAAAAGTCAAACACGCTACAACCATATTCAATATTAATAATTCATTTTGATTATCTCAGACAAAAAACAAAGTTGAAAAACGTTAATAATACAATTCATTTCATTAAATTATAAATATAAAAAAAAAAACATATCGATAAATCTGACTGCGTAATTGCTATCTTGCCAAATAAGCCATACACATACATATCAACACAACCTAACCATAGATAAATCTATTCCGTTTTGGTTATCTCAAACAAAAAAAATGGAGATCATATTAATCTATCAAAGGCTTAAACAAATACATCAGACTATAATCGAACCTGTACGCGAAGCCCTAATGGTATTATGTTTTCCCATGCAGGAGCCGAGCGAAGCGTGCCGCGGCAGCGGCCGGCGACTGCCAGAAGTCCGACTTGCTAACTGAATCCGACATAGCTCTTTAGTCAATGGGCAAAAACGAAATATAAAACTTAAAGTCCGACTGGCTTAAACAAATACATCAGACTATAATCGAACCTGTACGCGAAGCCCTAATGGTATTATGTTTTCCCATGCAGGAGCCGAGCGAAGCGTGCCGCGGTAGCGGCCGGCAACTGCCAGAAATCCGACTTGCTAACTGAATCCGACATAGCTCTTTAGTCAATGGGCAAAAATAAAATTTAATACATAAGATCCGACTGGCTTAAACAAATACATCAGACTATAATCGAACCTGTACGCGAAGCCCTAATGGTGTTAGGTTTTCCCAGAAATCCGACTTGCTTACTGAATCCGACATAGCTCTTTAATAAATGGGCAAAAATAAAATTTAATACATAAAATCCGACTGGCTTAAAAAAATTCATCAGACTATAATCGAACCTGTACGCGAAGCCCTAATGGTATTATGTTTTCCCATGCAGGAGCCGAGCGAAGCGTGCCGCGGCAGCGGCCGGCGACTGCCAGAAGTCCGACTTGCTAACTGAATCCGACATAACTCTTTAGTCAATGGGCAAAAACGAAATATAAAACTTAAAGTCCGACTGGCTTAAACAAATACATCAGAATATAATCGAAACTGTACGCGAAGCCCTAATGGTACTATGTTTTCCCATGCAGGAGCCGAGCGCAGCATGCCATTGCAGCGGCCGGCGACTGCCAGAAGTCGAAGTTGCTAATTGAATGCTAAAAAGTTTTTTTTTTAGACAATGAACAGAAACTCACCATTAATAAAATATATGTATTAATTTTACATTTAAAAACTCATACAATACCAATTTAGACTTTCATTTTGAAAATAGTTGAAAAGAATGTTTGCGTTTCTTTTTTATTGACACACAAAACAGAACAGACCCATAGTAAGTTATAGTATTTCAACTATAAAATATTTCCTCTAAAATTGGGATTATTCTTCGCATTTATACAAAAAACTTTTGGAACATAAACTTATTACAATAATAAATTATCAAACATAATATACAATTACTAATACCTATAAACAAACAATATATAACTTTCATAAAAAGTTATAATTTTGAATTTATATCTTTGTTCAAGTCTCATTAATATTCAAAACACACAGAATAAATTTTAAAAATCATTTCATAATCCAATGTATTTTAAAATTACTAAAAGAAAAAGAAATAAATTGAAACAAAAAAAAAACCAGGGACTTTGAGAAAAAAAAGTAAAAACGGAAACACCAAGAAGGGACGCTAATTGTCCATACTTTGAATCATTCTTTCTTTACGAACTTTGGCAAGAGTTGATGCGATTTTTCAATTTAACTCTTTGTTAAAGTTTTAAAAGAGATTTTCTTCGCAATTATCATAAAACGTGAGTAGTGAATACATACAAACAAGATATTTCATTAGATTTCTTTCTATTCAACCGTAATATGTGTAAAATTGTCTAAGCATCTTTGCAGGTATGGCTTCACTTTTTTGTAGATAAATCTCATAGTGCTATTAATAAAAGTGTACATATATATCTTGAATTGACTAAATAAGTACTTGATATACAAATAAGTAGTTGATTCTTGTGTTAAACTCCATTCAGTGGCCACGATGTTTTATCAAAATCATCAAAAGCTTCAATGGCGGCGAAATTTTTGCAAACAAGCTATTGATATCGAAAATGTTCAATCTAATAATAATGACTCCTCTTTTCTAACAGAAAACGTTTTTCAAACACAATTTCCCTAAAAAAAGGTATGTTTATGTATCCACTGAAATATTTACTTAATACAAAATTTTCTTTGCAGATTTTTCCAGAAATTACAGCTCCCCAGATCAACATGGCGGAGCTAAACAAGGCTTCTGGGAAGCCGAAACAGCTTTCAACGAAGCCGAAACCACAACAGCAATCGAAAAAACAGGTTAGAAAATCAACACCTATATCGATTCGAAAACTATTTCAACATAACTAACCTTTCCCGAATAACAATTCGCAATATCAAGTCATTAGATATTTGTTTGAAGTTTGATTTATTCCATGCGATGGAAATAAGAGTGACTAAAAACATCAAATAAAAACTATAGGATATAAGGAATACTCACTATAAGTTTTCAATCAAAAAAATCAACACATATCCCTACAAAATCTTTTATAATATCACCTGCAATCTGCCTTATCAATTTTTGCGCACATGCCATAATTGAGGGCCAGGACGGCAATTCCAGCAAGCGCAAAAAAATTTGCTACGGCATATTTCGGGTGATTTTACAAGGGAATTTCTACGGAAGCGATTGATTTTTCTACTTTTGCAATTTTTGCGCACGTGCCAGAATCACCCGCCTGGTCTGTAACCGATTCCGTCTGCAAGCTAGATACCCGTGACATACCCGGACGGACAGACGGACACACAGCGGAGCAACGTTAATAGGGCTCAGTGTTGTCCTTCGGCTACCGAACCTAAAATAATAAAAAAAAAATATCGAAATATATACGACATAAGATAATGGTAATATAAATAGCACAAAATCAAAGAAACATCGCAATTCTATAGAACGGTCGCGTAAGATAGTTGGTGAAAGTCAAATAACAACCGAGCGACCACCATCTGACTTAACATCACAGGTAATACTTAAAGATCTACTGGTTTGAATCTTAAAAAAAATTATTAACCTATGAGCTTCATCACATTTATTTTTTAAGTAATTCTAAGCATTTCTGGTGTGGGCCACAAAAAAATAAAGGGGGTTAGTGGAGGGCAAAGGAAGCGGACCGCCTTCTTTTAAAAAAATCTATACGTTTCTAGCTGGCTGCTATGGCAAGTTTGGTATCATTTTCGTATACATTGAAGGTGTAGAATTCATTGCTGGTATTTATTTTAATATGTTTCATAGTAATTTTTTGTATAAATCGTAAAAAAGTAAAAAGTTTGCACGGTTTTTTTTTGCTTTGAGACCTATAACTTTTGAACATCAGAAAAAAATACTAACAAAAAATACTCTGGTAAAGCATATTTTATGCAAATTATAAAAATATAATTTCCAAAACCTTGTTCTACAAAAAAATTATGAAAAAAATCTATATCCTCGCAGTGGTGGTGACTCACGCTAGGAGGCGATCTACCTATCTTATAAAATATTCATTATATAAGATACCATTCTGGATAGTATTTGTATGATAGTCGTTAATTCATGTCAGTGGACCATTGATTTATAGGCAGTGGACAGAAAAATTTGACCTAACCAGGAAACTAAGATAGTTAGATCGCCTCCTAGCGTGAGTCGCCGCCACTACGAGGTTACAGACCACTACATAACGTGCGTTACAAAGCAATCAGACCGAACAAAAATAGGATTCGAACGCCTGATGACCGCTTTAGGAGCCGGAACGTTCCAACTACTACACTACAGGGGCGGTTTATCACAATCAATTATTTATTATCAGACAAACAAGTTGCATACTATTGTTACCAATATTAAAGCATTTCCTTGTCATGATACCTCGAGGGATAATAAGACTCTTAATTGTTTTGTTTGTAACTCAGCCGAGTACAATACTGTTTAGTTATTGAGCGTAGTATTTGTCTTGCTCGTTTATTTATTACTTGTTAATTTATTAGTTCAAAATCATGTAAATAGTCATAGTTTGATCTATGGTATTATGTAGGTAAGGGATATTCATACCAGGAGTATAAAGGGAGTGGTGTTACGAATGTTGGGGTATTCGAGTATTGCTTTCTGACTACGTTGTTACGCTGCCGTGTGTTAAGCAATAAAGTGATCCATTTGTGTAACAGTTCAAGTTATTTCAATAAATAGTGTTTGGAAAACATCTATTTAGAAGTGTTTTAAATATTCGTGAATCCCTGTTGGCTGGAGAACCCGAGCGTATCACTATAGTTCAACAAGGTTCTTTTAACGCGTATGTTGGTCGTGGCCAAAAATAATCTAATGACGTAACCCACAGAAGAAAAATATTCACAGCTGCGAATTCCCCCCTTAATGTCATCCACGCGCCAAAACAGCCTTGTCATACGGTATACGAATACATACTAGATTCAACAAAGTCTGACTGATTGGATCTTTAGAAAAAGTCTGGCCATATTTTTGCAAGCAATTTGTGAGATAGCATCGCGAGGGGTCGGTTCCACTTCACTGTTTCAGGAACCATCGACTGACATAATTCTCTGCAATGCAGACAGCGTGCAGCCATCGAGTGTGGTGTCGGTTATCAGTGTTAGCGAGTTTTCTCTTAGACATTATTTCGTAGAGTGGAGGCACATTTTGCATGTACCATGTTAAGCACGTTTTGTGTGTGTGGCGCGTTTTATAGCGCTCCCGAGGTTACCCACACAAGAAAATTGTGCATGAACACGCACTACTACAACCAAAGCCAAACAGACTTCGTGAGATAGTATAACCATAACAAAAACTTTATAGCCTTAAATATACATGATCTTCATTTATGGTATTTTTTTTTATTACCCCTATATTAATGTGAATTATTCAGCGGGAGATTTTAAGTGGCCGTGTCTGTTGTCTAGTGATCTGAATATCTCGACCACTAATACGATGTTCACCTGTTCAAATCCAGTACCTAGGGGCTTATTAGTTTGCGGTCTGCATTAGTTCGGAAGGCATGACGAGCTGTGGGCTTATATTTTTGTGCGCAAATTACGGCAATAGAGGTCACCATCCATTACGCTGGAATGTATTTATGTGACTTGAATTTCACAGTCCAAACTTAGAAACACCTCTGATGCCTGGGGATTCATGTCGTAAAGATAATGTGATGCGTCGCCATAGCACCAGGAGAACGCATGCGTTACCGGATTTGTTTAATTGCCTCTAGGTGCCTTACTTATTATTCGGTTTTCAATTTGACTTTCGCTTATACTTTGCGGCACTTAGCGATCTAACCGTCGAAGTGGAATAGTGCCGTTCTGATTACAGTTCCATGCAGGCCATGAACTGTTGTTGGTGTTGTGTTATACAGAATGGACACTTCTTATTTATGTATTCATATGACACATCAAAAGATGGAATGGTGAAAATCGCAGGTAGATAAAACGGGGCTGCTGTAGGCGTGATTGGGCCAAAAAACTCGACTTATATTACTAAAATCGCAAAAGGTACACTACACAAGATATTATCTTCTCAGTTTGGAATGAATTTAATTATGATTATTAAATATAAACAAAGGTTTGTAATAATAAAACTAATATTTTCATGTGTTATTCTAGTATAAAACAAAGTGTTGGTCAGTCTTAGAACATTTCACGAGGGATTTTTGTTGTCTATTGTAATTATCAGCCGTACATTTTGCTATGTTACGACCTACTTATGTCCAGCGCGTGCGTCATGTATTACTTTAGCGTTTTACCTTATTCTTTATTTATTAACTGAGTACCTACTTAGCCACCGTAGAGATCACAGCTAGAGAACCTACACCTTTCTCTACAATAAACCACCTTCAAACTACCAGTCTGTTTCTACTTATAACTGCATTTACCTACAACAACCAACGTACGGCCAGACCTGATCACTATGACCATACATCAAATGGTCCTTCGAGCACCAGGACTTCTTCGGGACTTTTTTCGGTCAACTACGCTGAGGAACTATAGAAGGCTGGGAACTAGCAGGCTGTGGAAACTGTGATCTTCTACTACGCTAAGGGGCTCCATCCGTCAACGGAAAAATTAACTGTGAGAATACAACTGGGAGCTGAAAGAAGTTTTTAACTAGGAGAAGCTGTGTACCAACGGGTCCAGTCGCCGACGGAAAAATTAACTGTGTGAAGATAACTGTGTGCTGAAGGGTGTGTTAAACTGCTATAAGCTGTGTACCAGGGGGTCCACTCGTCGACAACAAATTAACTGCGTAACTGTGAACATAACTGTGAGCCGAGGGGAGTATTCAACTGCGAGAAGCGGTGTACCAAGGGATCCACTCGTTGACAACAAATTAACTGTATAACTGTGAGCCGAGGGGAGTATTAAACTGCAAGAAGCTGTGTACCAGGGGGTCCACTTGTCAACAACAAATTAACTACGTGTGAAGTGACTCCGTAACTTTGAACTGTGACTGTTTAACTTATCTAGTGGAATAGAGGTACGGTTCTTACCTGAAGTGACTCTGTAACTTTGTTGTGAGAGTAAACTTTAACGGATTTTGACGTCAATAATCTAAAGAAATGTGAATTGAGCTTTAGCTACGTGTACGAACACATTACTTAATTAATTTATCAGAGTCAATAACTAACTGTAAAGAATAATGGAAGATTTATGTATGCAGGAAAAAGTGTTATTGGCTGCGGTAGTACTGAGAGTTAAAACTACAAAACTGGATACCTATGACCTATGGTGGCAAGGACCTGCATGGCTGCAAAACTTTGAGGAAATTAAGAGGAAGATTTGTCTATATACAACAGACAACGGAACTATGAGTCGAGATGAAAGATCTGAAATTGTGAAACTGTGATGCGCGTAGCTGAAATACACAGATAATTTTATTGAAAACTTATTGAATAACTGCAGTTTATTTACTCGATTAAGCAGAGCAATGACCTGGATTATGCGTTTCAGCAAAAATGCTCGTCAAATAGAAGCGAACTCAAAGTACCTATAAACAATAGAAATTGACGAAGAAACAATATTATAATAAAATAGGTATGTGCAATAATCAGCATTCGCCGATGAAATAAAGTAACTTAAGCAAAATGGATTTGTATCAAAGAGCAGCTGTTTTTATAAATTAAATCCATTTTTAGATGCAAAACTTTGAGAAAACTGAGAGGAAGAGGGCAGGGACGCGGGTGGTGGTGGCGGCGGAGACAAGCCGCAGGACTGCCAGGAGCGCTGATGACTTTGAACTACAACCCATGCTACAATGGCCGCCTCCTCCTCCAGTGAAACAAGACTTAGACTGTGAATGGTCTATATAACTAGTATATGAACACTGAGTGAAATTGATGGACTTTCTTTAATGTGTGCATGAACTTTTATCTTGTGCAATAAAAACTAACCCTTTGTGCATTCCTATACTAATAACTTCTTTATAACTTTGTTTTGTATTGTATGAATTTTAAATCTCTAGTTGTGATCGAAACAAAATCTTAACTTATCTTTCCTTTTCTTCCCGGTTTGGGAGCATGTACGGGCAATCAGCCGGGCAATACTTATATCCAGCGCGTGCATCATGTATTACTTTAGCGTTTTACCTTTTCTTTACTTATTAACTGAGTACCTACTTATCTACCGTAGAGATCACAGCTAAAGAACCTACATCTTTCTCTACAATAAACCACCTTCAAACTACCAGTCTGTTTCTACTTGTAACTGCATCTATCTACAACAACCAACGTACGGCCAGACCTGATCACTCTGACCATAAGGAAATAAAAAAATTGGTCAGGTGCGAGGACTCTTACTTTGACGGTTCTATACATACTGTTTAAAACACAAACTTACTACACGTGCAATTATGGTTGACAAACATAACCTGGCAGTTACGATTGATTAAACTCTATGTTTCTAAGGAGTTTAATTAAGTTGCATCTTTAAGTTTAAGCCAGATTTTTTGAAAGCACTAGAATTTGATATAAATAAAATGGTTGAAGGGAAGTTTACAAGTTTGCAGGAATACCTGGGGTCTTGACTGATAGACGAACAGACAGATGGAGAGCAATGTGATTTTATAAAAGGTTCCGTATTTTCATTTTGAGGTACGGAACCCTAAGAAAAGCTTTTTGGGGGCTTACATGGGTAACGCTGACAAAACAAAATAGTTAGAGAGGAGTTTACTAGTTGAACAAACGTCGTTTAAAAGTATTTGTACTATAAAGATACAGGCATAGCTTGTACACGATTTAACATGCTAAAAACCAGATTTTTTAGGCGATGCTGATGAGTGTTGGTCCCGATTTTAAATGTTCCCAGTTTCAGGACAGGAAGCGTCAGTGGGGGAGGGCACTTCGGTTCCTAACAAGCCTTCCGAGCTCGCCCCTATACGTGCTCAGTTGATATCAGGGTTTTTGCTAGATAGCCACTTAATCATATTGATACCCACTTCCTGAAGGTACCCGTTTATCACTCTTGCGGTGTGGTGTCAGGCATTTTCGTGCATTAATATTGAATTATCACTTAAAGAATATCCACTTGACATGGGCCTAGCGTGTTCATTTCAAATTTCTGTACGTATCTTTCAGCCGTCAGTTGCTATTAGAATTGCCCCTGGCTCCGTCAGGAGGCAATAACGGCCCGTACATGTACAGAGCCTCCGCCTATGCAACTATTTTCTCAAAACAAGCATATTTTATAAAAGGTGACTTTAATTTATGCAGCCAAATTCTTACCAAAGATGCGGTAAGTGCTCAGTAATGCGGATCGAAAACACTTTTTACCAATTTCACAAAATAAAATCTTGACGTCCCATAGTAATTGACTTGGGGCTGGGAGTGCGTTTGTAAGCAACACGAAAAGAATAATTTGCGAATTTCACAAAAAGGGTCATCGATCCGTGTTACTGATCACTTACCAAGCCTCCAGTGTGAGTTTGGCTGCATAAATTAAAGTCACCTTATATAATGCGCTGATACAAAAAGGGTGCTGAGCAGTAATTATCCTAGTAAAATCGTAATAAATTCGTTTTATCTTTATCAAGCAAAGGCTAGTGTTTGCTTAATAAATGAGGATGAAAAGTTAACCGGTGCTTAGCTACGAAATGCAGCGCTGTGAAGGGCTTATTTGTCGCCTAAGTACCGTTAAACGATTTCTTTTTTACATCGTGGCTCATTATTTTACTTTGTCATGAAACCTGAAAAAATACAAATATTTCGAAAGGTTTTTTTGAATTATCACAATTTAAAGAGGTTATTCACATTTTATTTACAAAGTGCTAATATGTAGCTATTATTTATTTGGTTTAGAAATACGTTTTAATAAATAAATAATATATGCTCTTTTAAAAGCTTTTATTTATTATTTTATACGATAAATACGAAAAAAAGGAGAAATTTACTCAAGAATTGAATTTACATGATATATAAGGTAGCTTTAATTTATGTAACCAAACCCATACTGGAGGCTTGGTAAGCAATCAGTAAAACGGATCGATAACACTTTTTGTTAATTTCGTAAAATAAAATCCCATAGCAATTGACTCGGGGCTGGGCTTGCGTTTGTAAGGAACACGAAAAGAATAATTTACGAATTTCACAAAAAAGGTCATCGAACTTTGTTACTAAGCATCCAGTATGAGTTTCAGTGTGAGGGTTTCGACACCGCACTTACTAACCCGCCTGCCCAGCGTGTGTGAGTATGAGCATTTCTTCCAGGAGAACCGCCAAGGGTGGCGAAATCTTGGAAAGGCCTATGTCCAGCAGTGGACGAAACAGGCTGATGGATGGATAGATGGATGGATACTAATTCAGTCAACGTTGTTGTTGAACAAGTATAGAGGCACCACAAATATTTTTTGTATTTCGCAAACAGGGTCACTGAACCTTCGTCCTGACCACTTACCAAACCTTCAGTATGAATTTGGCTTTATAAAAAGTCACCTTATATGTGCAGTCGACGTGGCGTTAAGGGTAGATAAAGTTTAAATATGGTACATAATCAAATTATTTTTTAATAATCACTAGTGATATTTTTAAAGCATGCATTAGTATAATAGGTCTTTATCTATGAAGTTGCCGAAATTTACTAACATATTCATGATTTCATCATTCTTCTAAATAAAACGCTATTTTGATTATTTGTTTTTTGTTTTAAAGTTGATTTCAATATTTTATATCTCCGTATTAAATTTAGTTTTTATTTCAGTTCGATAACTCAAACTTAGTCTTTAAAGACAGTTCGTCTTAAGTGTCATCCGTTTTCATTATAAAATTCGTAATAACTTTTAACATGTGACGCGGTACGTTTCAAAAATTTAATTATAGTTTCTGTTAGCTTATAAGACCTGATTTCACCATACCCTGTTAGTTATTTTATAAATCAGACATTACATAACGAGGGATTAAAACTAACAAGGACACTAACATCTCTGTTAATTTTGTATGTCCCATGTCGAAAATGTAACAAGCCATTAGTAAATCAAACATTAAGCGAATGACTCAAAAATCATCCACTCAGATTCTAAGCCAGACAAAACAAAATTCCATTATTTATTTTGTCATTGTTCACGCACACGGGTACTTTTCTCACTAGTCGTTTAATAAGTTTCATGTTTGGTAAGGCGATAGATTTGAAATACCGTTTATTCTGATGAATTCAATAGAAATCAGTTTACATTTCGTTTTGCTGGTTCAAATGTCAAACATTTTGAGTCTTCGAGATAGCCTTAAACGTCACAGTTGCCGGTTGCCATGACAACAATGTAAATAATGTGGTTATAGCATGGTGGGACATTCCCTAACTTTAACAGTCCGTTAAATGATATAACAGAGGTGTCAACTAACTAACAGTGTACGGGGAAATCGGGTCTAATGTTTTCTCATTCATATAATTTGTTTTGAAAAATTTTTATTTGTCATTACCAATATAAATGAAAAAACGTTTGTACTGAAAACTGAGATTTTTTTCAAATTCTCCGTAAAACGGCAATTTCATAGGTAAACCTATGATAATAGTGGAACAGTCCAATCGATCTACTAGTTCTGATAGCCATCTTTATTAAGCTGGTAATCGAACCACTTGCGTTATCTACCGGACTACCACGGTTACTACCTACCTACAGTAACAATGTTCATATATGCTACAGTTAAAATCCGAAATCATTGAGAACCCGTTTTTACTAGTTGGGGCCATAAAAAAATACAAAAATAACTAGCGATGACGAGCGAAGGTTGACATTTTAATACGTTTAGGAACCGAGCGGAGCAAGGTGACCACCAAAGTTTTGTATCAATCAATCAGCCCGCATCCACCCAGTGTTGGGCATAGGCCTCTTCTTCTCCACGCCATTTTCGTCGGTCCCTCGTCAGTCTCATCCATTGCCCATCAACAGCCTTGACGATATCGTCTCGCCATCGGGCCATCGGTCTACCCACTGACCGTTTTCTGGCCTCGGTCGCCACTCTGTTACTGCCCTAGCCCACTGTCCATCTTCCCGTCTAGCCAGATGTCCCGCCCATCTCCACTTAAGTCTCGCGATTCGTTTACCGACATCTTCGACTCGAGTTCGTTGTCGAATTTCGACGTTCGGTACACGTTCCATAAGTTTTGTATAGCACTAACTAATTACAACGGGTTCTAACTGATTTCCGGTTTTAACTGTAACTTATATATAGCAGGCTAGTAACGGACAGCGCTTTTTTTCGCAAAACCGCCATGTTTGAGTCTAAAACAAAAACGCAAACCAGGCTCTCCATTCTGTACGTATCGTGCCTTCATTGCTATTAGGAACAGTAATTTGCTGTAATAAAACACAATATCCTTATCTCTCAAACAACAATCCGAGGTGTAATTTTTGTAGGGGAAATCGTGTAGTTCTTATACTGTGCAGAGTTGGAATGAAAGTTGTTTGTTAACGGTCAATTCTCCGGATTTGTAATATTTTGTAAAAATATCATAAAAAAATAACGATAACGCCCAAAATCCAACTTTTAACTACGGACAATGTTGACAAATAAACTTTATATACGCATCAACTTATTTTTATTGATATTATAGTAGCTTCAAAATCATAGGATTTTCCCAAATCGTGGTTACGAATACGGACAATCTCAAAATGATCCACGACGCTGGAAAATCATACGAGTATTATTTTAAAGCTACTATAATATATAATATCATTAAATATTAGTTTTTGAGTATATTAAACTATTTGTAAACATTGTTCGTAGCTTAAAGTTGTTATTTGGGCGAAATAATGATTTCTTATGATTTGGTTACAAAATATTACAAATTTAAGGGAAGAGGGTCAGGTTTAGATGCCATAAAAAATATTTATCGTCTCATTTGTACGCTGTGAATAAAAGCGAATGAATATAAAAATAACTTTATCCATCGGCAAAAATTCTTCAAATCCATGTTAAAGGGGTTAATCAATACGTTTAAAAATACAAATTATTACTGAGAAATCTCGCGTTTTAAGCTCAAAATCGATCCATTTTCACATAAATTTTTCTTAAATAACAATTTTTTATGATTTTGGGAACGTTAAGATCAACTTAGTACAAAAATATATATAGAATGCAGTAGTTTAGTATGCAAGACATAATATAGGTCTGGGATTATAAAAAAACGTTAAGAAGCCTGTAGTCGGCGGCTTGAAGTCAGTCGCGCACGAAGTCACTATGTTTGTTATTTCATTCTACATTCAACTTCAGATTGACACTGACTGACTGTTATTGGTTGGCCCGAACGTTCATTTCCCGAGCTCGTGCGGAACTAACCGAACACGATGTGAGAGGCAAGCTAACGCGAGGCAACATTAATGTTCTGAAAAAACTCGAGAATGATTTTGGTAGTTCCTATGATTTCAGGAGAAATATCCCAAAGATCAAAATGAAACAAAAATATTTTTGAATAGTATAGAAAAACTCTTTTCGAAAATAGTATGTATGAACTTATAATAAAATCTCTTTGGCTATACCATTTCCATCTCGCTGGTTTTGGTATTATTAAAAAGTATAAATTTTAAAAAAGATAATTCCACATAAAAGTTAGGTAAAATGTGTGATTTTCATTTGTTTTTCTTACTGTTAAGATGAGGGAATCTATTGAAAAAATTCGATACATATTAAAATTTTACTACAAAAAAGGTAAAAACGCAATGCAAGCCGCGAAAAAAATTGTGACGTTTATAGACCTAGTGCAGTCTGTGAGAGTAGCACAAATTTGGTTTAAGCGTTTTCCATCCGGAAATCTTGATGTCAAAGATGTACCTCGCTCTGGGCACCCGGTTACGGATAAAATGAATGCCAGTTTTGAAAAAGTGGAGCAAGATCGACATATCAGTAGTTACGATGTAGCTGAAGAACTGGGGATTGACGACAAAACAGTTTTGGCGCATTTGAAAAATGCTGGGTACACAAAAATGCTCAATATTTGGGTGCCTCATGAGCTCACTGAAAGAAATTTAATGAACCATGTACTCATTTGTGATTCTTTATTACGACGTAATGAAACCGAACCATTTTTGAAAAACCTGATAACTGGTGATGAAAAATTGATCACGTACGACAAGAACGTGCGAAAAAGGTCGTGGTCAAAGGCTGGTCAGGCTTCACAGACTCTGGCGAAACCCGGGTTATCTCGCAACAAGGTAATGCTGTGTGTATGGTGGGATTGGAAGGGCATTATTCTTTATGAGCTGTTACCGCCAGGCAGGACCATCGATTCTGAGCTCTACTGCGAACAACTGATGAGATTAAAGCAAGAAGTTGAAAGAAAGCGGCCGGAATTAGTCAACAGAAGGGGTGTGGTTTTTCATCATGATAACGCTAGACCTCACACATCTTTAGCCGCTCAGCAAAAATTAAGAGAGTTTGGCTGGGACGTATTAATGCATCCGCCGTATAGTCCTTGCACCTTCAGATTTCCACTCGTTTCGGTCTCTTCAGAATTCATTAGGCAGTGTCAGGTTAACATCACGAGAGGACTGCCAAAACCACTTGTCGCGGTTTTTTGATCAGAAGCCCCAGAATTTCTATAGTAATGGGATCATGTCCCTACCTACAAGATGGCAGGAAGTTATCAAACATAATGGCACCTACATATTTTATTTAAATGTAAATAAACTTTATTAAAAATTGTTTTGAATTTTCATATAAAATGCGAAGAAACTTTTTCACCAACCTATTACTATGCTGTGAAACTCAAATTATTTGATTTGTCGTATCGCTTCTAGGAAATTACGGTACATAAGCATTCATCAAAATATGTTTAAAATCCAGGACTATTATACGCTTGTAACTATTGTATGTATTTGATTTTGATAAATGTTTTAGTTTCACGTCATGAATATTGTATGGGATATATTAAAAAAGAAAAAAAAGAAGCAAGTAGCTATAAATAAGGATATGATCAGCGAACTGCGCTTGTATGGGAGTTCGGACAAATAGAGTCATCTTATGGGCTAGGATTCTAAACCATGGTAAAACTTACTGTTTAGCCTTAGCGGTCCGTATAAGGCTAAGTGCCCAACTGCAAATGAGCATATCACTTTGTGTAACTTGGTTAATCGGTATATTAAAAATAATACAGACAGTAGACTACCTATATATGGCTGATAGACTGATCTTAGAAAAAACGCAAAATCTTTAAGTTCGCTCGATAGAAACAAATCACGAAGTAACCTCTAAATTTCACGTTTTCTGAGTGTTAAAGGACCTTACATAAATCATAAAAGCTTTAAAATTTTTATTAAAAATAAACTAACAAATGACATCATCAGCTCGTCTTAGAATGTTTTAAAATTGCATCTAGAAGCAGACTTATTCAATAAAAACGCAGGTTTTTGTGGGCGCGTATTTCTTGGTGGTCGTAACAGCTACGGTTGAGAGCGCGCTATTTTAAACTAAAAGGAAACGTCGTAGAGTTCAGATCTGATTTATGCAAAATGATGTGCTCAATCTGACCTTATATGCAGCCTTGGGTGCGTGTCTCTTATTCATACGACCTGTCCCGCACTGACCTCTCTGTAGTCTCAGCTGTACGCCAAAAAATGCTGCAAATCGTGTTAAGAGTATGAAAATCGTTACGATTGATCTTAAGGCCATACAAATCAATTGGACACGTGAAATTTACACATTACAATTACATTACCAAAAAATTGTAACTGAAAAAATAAAAATAAACAAAAATTCGATATAAAGATAAACTGACAGACGGAAAACAAAGTGATCCTATAAAGGTACCGTTTTTTTTATTTTGGGGATCGGAACCCTAATACAGATTTCAACTAAATGTGTGGATATTTGTTCACAGAGAAGTGTGAAACATACAGTGCCATAAGAAAAGAGACCACCCTTATTATTTTGCATATATTTCTTTTATAATATTATTCAAAACGATCAACTTCTAACTAAACCTACTCGTTTAAAAATAAGGGCACTGTTGTATTCATCTACGTTTGTCGACTGACTGTGTCAGTAGTTATTATTTACTCACGTAAGTAATTAGGGCCAGGCTTACACAGGTGTATAGAAGATGGTTACTTAAGCAGTGTTGCCAAAACAAACACGATTCCAGCGTCAGGTTTGGGTTTGAGGTCACGAGGGGATTTCTGACAAAACCTTGGCGCATTTAATTATGCTGGTGGCTGCACAATGAACGATTTTTGTTGACTGACAAATATTAGAAAAGTTAAATTACTTACTTCTAATTACTTTAAAGAAAAATAATAAGTCAAAAGAGAATGCATTAAAAGTTGATAATAAATTCGCCTGTTGACGACCCCACTGAGGGGTTTAAATATAGCGTAGTCTACTGTATTTTCTTTGCTTTTATTAAAAAACACAATTTACTCTAAATTAAAAGCCTAGTTTTTATAAAATATATTTATTAACTTATTATAATAAAACATGCTAACCCAAAAAAGATTGTGAGCATGCAGGTTTACTTTTCATACCTTAGAATCTAGCTAAGAGACAAAGTTAGTGTTGCACTATACAGGTTGTTAAGATGATAACCTTTTTCCTTGAAACAGGGTGTTCTACCCATAAACTTTTACTATGGGGCCAACCCTGAAACAGCAAAAAAAGAACAGCTGTTTCATACATTTAGTTCGGGTAGGTATTTATCTTTTCTATGGAACAGCTAATTTGGTTTTTGCGATTTCTGCATTGGCCCTATAGTAACAGTTGTTAATATTGATGGATAGAACACCCCGTTTTAAGAAAAAAAGGTTCACATCTCAACAGCTTGTATAAAACTTGAACAAGTCCTGATCGTCTAGGATTTTTCAAAATCAAACTCTCAACAGAGTTTCTTAAAGGGAACGTAAATTAGTAAAATTGGAGACGTATTCATTGTAGCAAAAACACAAACGATCCCGCCATTTACTCAACGTCATCTAGTGTGGACACTCTTATCAGAACTAACAAAAAAAATATTTTAGTTAATAATTAATATTTTATTTTTTGAATTTTAGTTTTACAACATACATAATCGTTACGAAAATGCACGTCACAGTCCACACTCGGTACACTCGCGTTTCACCAACGATTATTAACGTGCTTTGGGCACACATACACGCTTTTTAGGCAACGACCTTAAGTATCTATACCTCGTTGTTTTGAGGGCATGGAGGTTTCCTCATGGTGTTTTCCTTTATTAGGTAAGAATACAAATACTATGCATATAAATTCCGAAGAACTCATTGGTGCATGCCTGACCGGGGATCGAACCTGAATTTCAAGATTGAGAGGCCAGCTTTCAAGCTATCGCCGATATAAATTTTCGTTTTACATACATACATATTTTACACATACATATACACACGTCTATCTCCCAGAGGGGTAGGCAGAGACTACAAATTTCTATCTGTTTCGATCCTGACTCACCTTTTTTGCTTCTCCTACATGCATCAATCTAGTCATACAAGCTCTTCTATTCCGGGTACTTTTTACTTTGCCCTTCTTCAGGATGTTGTTTATTTCGTCGGCATATCCTTCTAGAGCGGGCGGCCCGGTCGAGCTTTACCTTCCACTTGTGCAGCATACATTTCTTTCGTCACTCTACTTTCGTTCATCCTCTCTATATGCCCAAACCACATAAGCATTCTTTTTTCTATTCTAATTGCTACATCTTCTTTCAGGCCGTAACGATCCCGTATGTCAATATTTTTCTCTCTATCACCCAATGTTAAACCACACATACTCCGCCGTAAGGAACGCATTTCCACTGCATTTACTCTACTTCAATGCTTATCTTGCCAAACCCAACATTCACTACCATACATAAGCGTAAGAGCCAACATTCCATTATGAACCACCAATCGTACCTTTGCAGTCACACTTGCATAAAGGGGTGCAGGGCTCTGTTCACTTTGTTTCCCGCATTCACTCTTCTTTCAATGTCACCGTCACACTTCCCATCGCGTGTAAATAGATAACCCAGATAGACTCTTTAACCTGTTCCACTTTCTCGTCTTCAATCTTAATCTTACATTCAGTCACCGCTTCCTCATTTTAGTTTTAGTGCTGTCAAAGCTTACATTTTTTCAAAGTAATATAGCTCCTCTTTATAAGATTATTGAACTATTTCGGAATGAAGAAAATTTACTTTTGTTAGCACTTAAGCTAAAAGTAAAGCTTTCAAAATCGGCTTTATTGTCTTGAGACCAATAGTTAGTTTTAATAATCTTAATAACACACGCTTCAAAAGGACGTATGCTTACCAAATTGATGGCCTACTAAAGAAATGCAAAGTACAAATTACCCGGAATATGTAGAAGAGCTTGTATGATTATATTGAGGATGTGGAAGAAGAGAAAGAATCAGAATCATAGCAGAAATACGGTCTCTACCAACATACACTATATCTCTGGGAGACAGGCGTGAGTAAAAGTTTTTATAAAATCATAGAAATCTTAGTAAATTGGTTATTCAGAATCCTATGAATAAAGTACAAAAGAAATCTGTGTAAACATGTCTAATTTCTGTAGAACTAAAGCTACTTTGTGAAGATTTGCTACTTAAAAGTTTAATACCGTTGCTCAACAAAACTCAACTTCGTATAAAGTTGCAATACGATTATAAAGCTTACCGCAGCACAAACACAAATGTAAAGCTTGGAATGAACATAAACTAATTAATTAACTAAGATTCCGAAGGATAATGCCCGGTCACTATAAACCCTGAGCCGTGGTTACTACATACAGATGTAAGTTATTTTCTAAAAGCTTACAATGCCCATATCACGAAAAGATTAAATTTAAAATAAAAATCATGATTACTTTGCGGACTCTTCTTCTACTTAAGATTGATATTATAATTTACAATTTTACGCTGACATATTAAATTAAAAAAAAAATAGTTGTAGTTCAACTGGCGCCTTTAAGGAACACCCCTTAATATAATTTCATTTCGTTTTAAATTCAATATTCGTTTTTGGTCAGTATTTTACATAACATATACAAAACTCAGGCCTATATCTCATTCCGTCTGCAAGCTAGAGATTTGTGACATACCCGGACGAACAGACGGACACACAGCGTAGCGACAATAGGGTAACTCCGTCGGAAAAAATAGTAGCTTGATTCGTGGCGGTTGAAATATCGAACAAAACCCAATTAAAATAAAAATCTTTTCAGCTCGCACTCAAACATGGCTGTTACGACAATCGCTCCCACCGTCAAGTGCGAAAGTAGTGTTTTTTTATTTATTTATAATAAAATAAAATGAATTTCCAGAAAGTTAGAAAACCAATTCATTTTACATAATTTTGTCCAAAACATGTTTATTTCAAGCCGTTCGTTACAAATTACTTGAAATCACCAAATCACTGTGTATGGTGTGTGACAACACAAGCTCATATAAATGACGTCTCGTTGAGCGAAGTGCGTTCTAAATATGAAAAAATCCGGGTGTAGCCACACGAGCTCTTTTCCTCACTCATTCACACTCATGCAAAAATGCATATGTTATACTGTTGTCAGTGTTCAAATTGAAGTAAGCGTAAGTTTTGGAATGCAAACCTAAGGAGCAGGCCTTGTTTTTTTGCCCATGGTCTTATCAGTGACCTGCTCCGGAAGTGAAACTCACAGAGTTAGGTATAATTATTATACGTCTGTGGTGAAACTACATGTTCTACTGATCATACCAAAAAACACTTTTTTTATTTGACAATATGTAAATCGCAATATTTAGGATATTTGCTGTCCTACAGGAACCAGAGATAGAGGCATTTTTGAAATAGTAGTGAAGTTGTCGGGAGCTCTATAGGTTTGATAGATTTACATATAAGAATAATAAATTTATTTGAACGACACGTGTGTTCTAGGGAATTCGAGGTGTTACCGAGTCTGAACTATCCAAATTTGTATATCTTCGTTTCACTGACGATTTATTCATCCCAAAGTTGTAGGGATTGGACCCAGTCACGGTATTTCGGGCACAAATGTACGTTTATCGGGCTTGCAAATTTTATTATAGTATTTCCCTACACCGTATTTCAGAAAAGGATGGCAACATTAACAACCCCGCCGATAACAAAGCTTAAAGCTCTAAAGCCATAAAGCTTGGACATCAAACTGCAAACTATTTCGCATTCAAACAATGTTACATTCCAAGACTATGTAACGGAACAATTGCTTTGTTACATTCCGTTTTCATGAGCAAGGGAAGTAACAATTTCCGTTTCGGAATCTACGTTATCAATATATCAATTAATAGCTTAAGCCTAAAATGTATGTTATTTGGTAACCAAAGCTTCCAAAGTATGAAACATGTTTTATGGGTATTTTCTCGAAAAGTCAGAATATATTGGTTTTGACTCCGGAATAGAGCTTAGAACATCAACAACGCCAGAAATTCGAGGATTAGTTTTCTCCTTATGTAGAAAAAATATAAATATTATAATAAATATATATAGGTATGTATAATATATATTTTTTTCTACACAAGGGACGAACTAATATTATGTCGGATTTAAAGCCTGGCCATTAGATATTGTGGATCTAGCGTAGAAATTCAAACAAAGAAAATCATAGTCTCAGTCTTTACAATTTTAATTAAAATTCACCAAGATTATTTCATTGTGTGATTTTATTACTTCGCACTATTATTTCACTACACTTTGTACACGACACGTTAAGCTAGCACGGAACGTAGGACAGTTCCAAAGTGCATCCCATCAAAGTTCCGTGCATCGAACGCACCATCGCAGACTTCTATCCTGCTGGCCGTCCCAATGGTCGCCGAGACTCTGTCGAAGTCTGCCATGTTGACAAGGGGTGCCGCCCTTTCAACCGCGTGGCGCGCTTGACGTTTCGACTTTGCTTCCGCTTCCTTTTTGGACCGGATGCGACATACTACTCTGTTTAATAAGTACCGGGATTTCATAAATTACAGAACGCGCGTTAAACATATCGATTTATATTTTTTTCCTCAAAGTTGGTAACACTGTACTGAGTTACCGCGCGAACTTTGAGCGCTGTATGTCACTCATTGTAATTACAGCTGCTGTTTTTGTATTTCGTTATTTTAAGTGCTCTGCGATTTTACTATGGAAGCATTTGTAGAACAAAGAGTTTGCCTTAAGTTGTGCGTATCAAACGAGATTTCCCGGGCTGAATCGCTAAAAAATGTTGCAGGTGACTTACGGTGATTCGTGTATCTCAAAAACACGGGCTTATGAATGGTATAAAGTATTTAAAGATGGCCGACAAGCGGTAGCTGATTTGCCTCGTTCTGGTCAACCCCCAGCTATTTGAGATAGGAAATATTTGAAAATCATCGTCGATATAGGTTTTTCAAATGTAATTATTACAATTTCTCGGCTTAAAATATATTTGCAAACAGACAATTTTGGGGGAACCCCCCTTGAATTTTTACCAAAGCAGCTCGAGCGGCCCACTGAGGCACGGCCCGGTCATTTGCCCAATTTGCCCGCATTTCCAGTCCGGGCTTGATTCCAAGTAATTCCAACCCTATGCTTTTGGTTTTAAAATGTTACTTACAAGAACGGAGTTACAGGATTGATTTGTTTTTTTTTCCATAAAATACGAAATACATATTTAAGAGGATAGGTTCCGAAAAACCATAATTTATTCTTCCTTGTTTGAAGAATCTAGCAATACTAGATATTTGAAAAAAATTTGGACTTCTGTCAAGAATATAATGTACACTCTTATCGAAACAGAATCTTCAGAAGTCATTCCAACATTGAGCCATAAAAAATCAAAGATGACTCCAAAAAAAGGTTTCATGTCGAGTTTTAACATTATTTGAGCAAAATCATATTATATTATTTATTAATTAAAATCTGTATAAACTTTATTATACTGTTATCCGAACAGATATTTGATACAAACTTTAGTTTTTTTTTAAATAATAAAATTCGTGATAAAAGTCGTCATTTTGATAATTTTCCAGAATTCGTCCCTCTCGCACTGCAGGTTTTTCGGCATGGAGTAACAGCGATCAATGCAATCGGAACCTATTCTCTTAAGTGAATCAACTCTAATTATATTTATTTTTGCGTATAAAATACTTCAGTATTAGCTTAAGGGGGTAACTTTTTAACTTGGTACAAAATGCACATCATAGTATTGTTTTGCTTACTTTTGAATAAAAAGTATGCAATAAATGTGTTTTAAAGCCACTTGCGGAAAAAAGGTTTTAAATAATAAAAACTCCACAAAAAATTACGTTCTTTAATGTATAACATTTTGTTTGCATTACATTAACAAACTTAAAAGCGTGTTTATAGTTGTAATGTAATGCAGCGAAAATGTAACCCATAAAATTGAATAATTTTCATGTGATCACCTAACAGGCAGTTTGCCCGAATTGCTATAAAACGCATTTATTGCTAACTTTTTATTCAAAAGTAAGGAAAACAATAATATGATGTGCATTTTGCACCAAGATCCTCCGTTGCCACCTTAAAACCCGCCAATCTGTTATTTTGCTGCTTGATCATTAACTAGTATACCCGCTCAAGACAAATATACCAATGAGCCAACTAATAATTCCCTCTATCAAAAGCTAATAAAGTCTTTGATTTATAGCTTATGCCATACCCTTTAGTTAGATATTCATAAAAATATTAGTGCAGCGGAATTGTACGGATTCCGTTTTAAAGCTATTTTCCGGATTACAAAACATAATCTTACCTCATAAAAGAAACTTTTCTTTTTTTATTATACTGGATGTAAATAGAGTGCGACCATTAAATAAAACCACATATTCTACCGACCCTCCTGAACCACTTTTCCCAAAAGTCATACCCGTGGACACCCTTAGTTTAGGAAATAATTGAGTTCCAAACAAAAATGCGTGAACTCTAACGCACCGACATACGGGCGAGTTTAGAGAGAACGTCTTCCTGCAGCTGTTTGAGGTCAAAGGGAAAAGTGGTCCAGTATGGTCGGTAGAATATCTGGTTACATTTAATGGTCACACTCTATTTACACCCGGTATATTTCCGATTTTGTTGTTGTCACCCTTTCAAGCAGACAACTAATTTATTTGGGAAAATTACTTAGTAAACATAACCTTATTCCATACTAGATATGATTCTCGTGATACAGCAAACTGAGTTAGTTTCCTTTTTTTTTCTTTATTTGACTTTTTCATGTTTTTTCTACACGCTTTACAACAAATTTAATATTTTTTCCTATCAGGGCTATTTTTGATTTTGTTTAAACCCCCACATATTTATATATTTACACCAAAACTCAGCCTGTTTTACCAAGAGAAGGGTAGAAAAATTCTATTTTACTGTGTTAAAAACAATGTTTAGGGAAAAACAAAACTCCAATCCTGTAGGTGAGGGTTTGAGGTATATGTGTCCAAAATAGCTGACAAAATTTAATGTATTTTTCAGAAATGTGACGGAAAAATAAATTAAACTTACCCCTAAATCGTTACTGCTGCATTGTGAGTAGATAATATGATCGCAAAAATTAATGTTCCTTTCATTTTTCCTATTAATATGCACCTGGACAATTAATGCTGTCATTGTACCATTCCTTCTCGAATCTCCAGCATAAATTAGTCTGTACAAATCGAAGTTATTGTATTTGTTGAACAGAACCATAATTTTTCTTTACCTACCTCATTATCCTATGTTATCTCTAGAGCGTTCGATATCCTAAACCAGAATATTACATTTGAATGGCCCAGTTCATAAAATAACTAAGTCCATTTTTGGTCGGATCAGGGTTACCAATATACAGAACATTTTTTTTTCTCTTTCGATCGGCGGTTTTAACTTTTTATTAAAAAATCTCCAAGTAGTACTTTTGCGTATTGTCCTATATGATAAGTCCATGTTTTTCCGGACATAAAATCACTAAGTCTAGTAAAATTACTAAATCCAGAGACTTTTTGGAACAAACAACTAAGTCCGTCAAGATTTTTTTTAGTACGGATAAACGAAATCTCAAATTCTATGAGAAAAATTTTCACAACCGTGTTTTCAATATTGTTATTTTACTATCACCATATTGCTGAAACGTCTTTTCAACCCTAGAAATAGAATAATTCTGATGACTTCTCATTATAGTCTGTTCAATCATCATCATCATCATCATCAAGTAATCCACTTTCATTAATAAGCCTGCAAAAAATAGTATACGTATGAAAATTTGGAAGCTACCTGGATAGCTGAAAATAGGCAGATCAAATCAAATCAAATCAAAATATTTATTTTGCAAAATAGATACATAAAGTATACTTTCTACAAGTCAAAGTTAATTTTAACAATATATATCTTTAGAATTAAAAAATATATATTTTAATACGGGAAATAAAATATGCACCTGCATAAAATAGAGGAATCTAGGAATAAGAATATTATATATACAATTAACATATAAGTTGATAAATAAATACGGGAAATACATACAAAAACTACGAAGGTTGGGCTACTAAAATGTAATAAAGTTATACAACTGCATAAAATATAGAAATATAGGAATAAAAATATAATATATACATAATGCAATGAACAATGTGTTGAAAAATGAACGAAATAAACCATAAATAAAAATAATGCCTTACCATCCGCACCATTCGATTAGTATTGCTAAGAAGAAGGGCAAAGAACTTAGCAAACATTCCTTTTTTCAGAAAAAGGAATGTTTGCTAAATTTCTTGCCCTTCTTAGTACTAGGCAAAATACTTATGGTTAATCCCTTAAAACCATGGCCAGTGAAACTGATAAACTCGAAAAGTAAGTAAAAACCTTTCTAACAACAGTGTGTCAATATGTTAATAATATATTAAATAGTAAACATGTCTTGTCAGTATATCTGAATGATTAATTTTATAATTAATATCTGTTATTTCTTTGAGCTATTTAATATGTAAAAGAATCCAATGTTTGAATAAATACTAAATTTCATATTTTGTTTAACTTTGTTCCCATGATTTCCACCGTATAAACCTTTATCTCCACATATTTTGCCTTAAAAATCACTAACTCCATTGATTTTAAATAAGTCCATGATTTTTATTTTTTATTTTTCGTTTATCAATATAAGCTACATACTTTGAAAATAGCCTAACATATAGTACATTTTTTATTATACAACTGAGAATATTTTTATATTTTTTAAGTTACGTCCTACATTTAAACTACCAATTAAATATGATATAGCCCATTTTCTCAAAAGTAAGAAATTGGATTTAGTCATTTTATGAACTGGGCCATTCATTTTCTCAGAAGATACCTACTCAAATAACTAGATAAAGGTGTCCCCTCTAAAACATTGATTCAAAATCCCCAGTGGCCTCGCAGATTGTCCGGAACGCTGCTGATGTATTAGGCCTCCAACCGTGTATGGATTTAGGTATTTTCTTATATCCAATGTGTCCATTACAAAATTGCATTCTCAGTGGAGCATAATTTCATCGATTTATTCGTCAATTTTCAAGTAGCAGAAATGATTTTATTTATACAGAAAATATTGGTTTTTGGGGTTCCGTATCCGAAAGGTGCCAAACGGGACCCTATTGTTAAGCCTCCGCTGTCTGTTCGTCTGTCTGTAACAGGGGTCTACAGTCACCCTTATTAGGTAGCCAGTTGAAATTTTCACAAAATACGTGTTACTATGGCTACTATCACTACAAATATTACAAATAAAAATCAATTGAACCCGAGGGCTCTTTCTCCATAAAATTAGCCTCGTGTTAACCATAGCGCCATCTGAGATGACTTGTTTGATAAGGTTCAAGGTTGACAACCTTTCTTTATAGAGGTTCATTGGTAAGATGATAGATGGCGCTAGATGGTTTTTAGGGTTCTGTACCCGTAATATTTGTTGGTACGGAACTCTTTGTGTGCTAGTCCGGCTCACACTTGGGAAAATTATTTACTACACTTATTCGCCACAGGGCTCATTCTTGTCGACTACTTACTAACATTGTTGTATATTGTAAATTTTTATTTATTTCGTGTGAAATTGTACTTTCTCAGACTTGGTGGTTGTTGTGGAAGTATGAAGGCAAAAATTTTATATTTTTGAAAGTAAGTAATAAACATAAATATGGAATTTCATTGCTTATCATAACACTAAGTTATTTTTCGACTTACACAACAATCCATTAGGTCAAGTGTAGCAAGTTTCTTGAAAATATATGTTTAAATTTATTTGATTAGTATTTAGTTTTAACCTCTCATAAATACAATTCGTGTTTATATATTAATATGTATTAGTGTATTTATTATTAGCATATAAAGGTAGTATATGTATTTGATTATAAGTATTTGTAAGTTACCTATATATGTATTTATTTTGTAATATTATAATAATAAGTGAGTATACTATAAAAAGAGTGTTGAATAATTTTTACTATTTAGCCTTAAGACTCCTTTTTGTTTGATAAATAATAAAATAAGCAGTCGAAACCAAATTAATCAGAATATTTTGTATGTTCATTTCGTAGTCGAAAAAATAATCCATTTAATACAACATTTTTAGGTGTTAATGGAATCATTTATCATACCGAGCAATTTCCGATCTCCTTTCGATTCAAACCATTTTCTTTAGATACGAGTAAGATGTGTAGTAATCTTTTTTAAATAACCGGGCTTTAAGGTGATTAAACCGAATCTCGGTGCAAAATGCACATAATAACATTGTTTTCCTTACTTTTGAATAATAAGTATGCAACAATTGCGTTTTAAAGCGATTGGCGGAAATTTATTTATATATTTTTCATTCCCCTATCATTTATCTTTACAGGATGCATCCTAATGTGATTCTGTTTCTTAATTCACTCTCGGTACACTGCGCTTACTTTTGTTTTGGGAACTGTCTTTTTTCGGTCTCCTAAATACAGTGCCGCTGTCGTTGATACTTTAGGAAAACAGACGATAATCCACGACTTAGACTTTGAAGCTTAAGTTGAGACCATGAAAACCTATTAGCTCGAAGATTCCCTTGAGAATATCTGGAGAAGTTTTGATTTCACAGAGAAGCTGGCTCTGCGGTAGTTGCTTTACTCGGCTTTGCATACAAATGTGAGTTAACATGTTTCGAGATTCATCCTTATTTTTATTGTAGAAAACTAGCCTCAGATGAACGCACTCATGCACAGACTCTAAAACACTTACACCTTTTGTATAAATGGGCTACAAAGAGGCATTTGAATTTTAAAACTATTGTTTTAATTTTATTTAATTTTAAATTAGTATTCTAATTATTAAACTTAAAACAAAATTGCAAATTATAGGGTAATGTTTAACTAAACTGATTTTTTTGAGATAGAACCTACTTTTCCACGTTCAAGGCAACTTATAGTGGAAACTAGCGAATAAAATGATTGTAACAAAAAAAAATTTAGACTACCTTCAATGAAGCCTGATTAATATCTATGTAGAAGTGAAAGGATAGTCAATCTGACAGCTGTTTATCAAATTAATGGATAACACGTACATAAACTTAAATATATGTATTTCACCAGAGAGTTTACAATTATACGGTAGATTTTCGTTAGGTTGTTTATGAACTAACCTAACTCAGTGGAATTATATCCGGGTAAATGCTAAATTTGCGGATTTTACAGTGGAGCTTGAGTATTTTAAAGTACCTATACCAATTTTTGCAGCACTCCCCGTAACGTATCTATTGAACTGTTTATTAGAATACGTGTGTTTGAAAACTAAAGTAACGGTTTTGGACAACTCCGCTTTTAGCTTATAAGGATTTCAAAGTAGATTTCTTTTAATTACATGGATAACAGAGTGAAAAATATAGACATACGGGATCGTTGCGGCCTGAAATAAGATGTAATAGAAAAAATAATGATTCGGTGGTTTGGGCATATAGAGAGGATGAATGAAAGTAGAGTGACGAAAGAAATTTATGCTGCACAAGTGAAAGATAAAGCTTGACTGGGCTGACCTAGAAGGACGTACATATGCCGACCAAATCAGCGACATACTAATCTTTGTCCTTGCTTTATATCGCCAAAAGCGTGAAAAGTAGAGTGTTCTCCTCGGGAATAAAGCTAGTTTCGTCTTGAGCGACTGAATCCCTCGTACTCATGATTCTAGTTTAACTCCCTCGCTACGCTCTGGATTCAATATGGCGCTCTTGACGTAAATCACTACATTTTCACTGGAACAGTGAATAATTTACTTTGTTTCTTTCAAGCTAAAAGGAATAAAATGTGAGGAACGTGTCAAAATTTCATGTTATAAGGAAACAATCGGTTCAACTTAAGCAGGACAGAGCTGATTGAGCTGCGATTTTACGTCTAGATAAAAAACGAGGAAAAATATATAAAAACTTATGCTTAAGCTTGGAAATATTTCCGTCTGTCTGTATTTCCTGACCCAAGAGCTGGAGCTTATTTTGGCCATCGCATAAGCTTGGCCATGCAGCGGGGAAACGCGGCAAGCGTCTTGGGCACCCTGCCATGCGGCAGCGACAACGCCGACAGCATTTTTTATTTGTTTCAAATTTAGATAGGTTTAATTTCAATTGTTTAGCTTAGCTATATTTTTCTTTTTTTAAGTCATTTTTTTTTTAATTTCACGTTGAAATTTTCCGTATAGTTATAACCCAGTTTTTTTTTAAGAAGAATGTACCTTCATGGCGAGCGTACATCACCTTAAGTCCTATAGGTGATATAATGTATAGTATCAGTTATATTAGTAGTTTATGAAACTGGTCATAAAAAGGTTATTAAAAACACGAGTGTCAGTTTAAAAAACTAGGTTTTTAATAGAACACGAGTGTTTTAATACCTAGTTATGTACAATTTCATACACTACTTTATCTTAACTCATGCCTAACAACCGATTTTCATAATCTTGATAAAATTTGTCGCAAGCCATTTTTAATTTTTCTTGTAAAAGCTCGTTCTAAAAGTGTTCGTAATTTCCGTCGTTATTTCCAGAATGTCCGGTGGAGTCAAATAATCATCACCATCACTGCTGTTAGTATGTACTTTTAGGGTAAAATAATACTTTTGATTTGACCCTTAAAACCACAGTAAATAGTAATTTCCACGTAAGCTATGGTGCCAAAATCCAACAGTTCACCACGCATGTACGCGTTGCGTGCGCCGGCTACCATAAACAATACAGGCTGAAAATAAAATGAAATTGTGACCTCCTTTGTCACGCTGCAATATTATTTAGTACGTGTTAGATAATAATTATATATTATAATAAGTAACCTCATTGTTATTTCATATTAAACCTCAGACATGGCTGTATGGGCTAAGTTCCCTTTGCCTTCCTGGTTAGTATCACCTGTACTCATCCTGTACTGTAATACAGAAAAAGTTTTTTTATAGCATTATGTTGTTCGGAGACCTATACTTTATATTTTTGTGTGTTTTAGAGACGTTCATGAAACATGTTGTACATTATGCCATTGGTTTTGAGTTAGTAATGAGAATTTTACGATATGAGGTTAGATAAAAGTTATATATTATGCTGCTTATACAAAGCAGGCATCCAGTAAGAAATTATTTTTCTAAATTATAAATAACATATTATCACGCTGTCAACGCGCGATCTAGCGCAACCCGCGCAGCGCCCGGCCGGCGCTGCGTGAGCGCCGCCATCGCACCGCGGACACACGTTTTTCTTCTGCCATCGACCGAGCTCCAGAGCACTCGTGTCGCTCGCTCGCTACAATCAATTTTATTTCTAATGTTTACGACCATCAATTTTGTAAAATTAGCAAAATTATACAACAGTACAAACCCAAAAAGTGTGTCGCCTACATTATTAATGAACCTGCGTCAACAAGTTCGAGCCGGATACGACGCTTTACCAGATTCTACAAGCTGAGCAGCCATTGCGTAGTTAAGAACAAAGGACGTGGTATCGACGAGGTCATTTCGAGTGTACGGCAAATACCTATCAACGAGCAAGAAAAATAACGGCGGAATCAAATCAAATTGAAAGCAATTACATCAAGGAATATCTATCCAGGATAAGCATCAAGTCAAAAACCAGGAACAGAGGTTTGCAGTGTAATGTTTGTGAGTTCGTTCCAATTATTTCATTAAAATAATATTGCGCAATCATTTTATTCACAAATTTTTATAACATTTCTGCCAATTAAATGTATTGTCAATTTACCCTACGAATTAGGTAATTCGTTTCTATAATATCGAATCAGTTATTTCAGTTTTCACAATACATTGTTTGGTCAATAATTTACCTAATAAAGGTGTCATTCACTAAAACTTCTACAATTTAGGTGAAAACCAGTGAATTAGGCATCCACATAGCATTTAATTTACTTTCTTTCGAAGGATTAATTTTTTTTTTTTTTTTAATTTTCTATAAATCACTAAGTATATTGCGTTCTATGCACTAATATCCATCCATCCATCCATCAGCCTATGCACCAATATAGTGCAATTCATTGTTCATTTCTAATTTTATTTCGAACATTCCAGAATTCAAGCGTGGGTGCAAAGTTCACTTCGCGCACCACGTCGCGCGTCGGTGTCGTTGACCCGGGCGAGCTTGAGCGGACACGTGACCATCGCTTGCACTCCGGCGGCCGCGGCGTGCTGTTCTTTGTTTGCCATTGCTTGCTGGTACTCTTCTGCCTCGGCTTCGCGCAATCTATGCAAATCACACGCATTTAAAATTTAAGTATCGTTTCACTAGCTCGATCACCTAAATAAATTTCATTAAACGTGTGCTAATTCAATACATTTTTTCACAGCTGGGTAAGTTGAGCGTTGTTTCATTTGGCTGCTTTTCACTTGTTAAAAAAGTAATCATGGATATAAAATCACTAAAGAAGACGCGAGCCTCTTTCAAGTCGAAACTCACTATATTTAAATCTTATTTAGAGCCGCTTCTGCCAGATGAAAACATAAATGATTTGCAAATTCATGAATTAAATATAAGATTTAGTAAAATCCAAGAAATGTACAATGATTACGATTCAACTCAAACTGATGTCGAAAATATATCGGACATTCCAGATGACGAGTTTGTTGAACGGGAGGCCTTCGAGACGAACTACTTCCGCACCGTGGCTGCTGCGCAGGAGCTGCTCAGCAGGCACGCTGCGGCGGACTCTGCCTCTACGGCACGGGACAATTCGGTAACGGGGTCTCATGTCGCTACTGCACTCACAGGTGGGCCAAACATAAAACTACCAATAATTCATTTACCTGCATTTTCTGGACGTCATCAGGATTGGTTAGAATATCACGACACATACAAAACACTAATACATGATAACAATTCCTTATCGAACATACACAAATTTCATTATTTGCGAAATTCATTAAAAGACAGTGCGTCTATTGTCATTAAATCGATTGAGTTTTCTTCTGACAATTACGAAACTGCGTGGGATATACTTTGTGAGAGGTATAACAATAAAAGGATCCTAGTAAATAATCATCTGCAAGCATTGTTCAACATCAGCCCAGTCGCTCAAGAGTCTTCAAAGGCTATACGAAACACAATAGATTCAGTAAACAAAAATTTAAGAGCTTTGAAGACTCTTAAACTACCCACTGAACACTGGGACATCCTCATCATCTATATGGTGACTAGCAGGCTGGACCACGACACTTTACGTGAGTGGGAAGCCGAGCGTAACAATATTAAAAATATTCCAACGTTAGAAGAGTTTAACACGTTCCTAAGGAACCATGCCGACTTGCTAGAAACCATGGAAGAGGCACATACATCTAAGCCCCGCAGACACAGCGACATATCTCACAATCGTCCTAAAACATTCATAGTGAATAACATGCAGAAACAGACGCAGCCACAATCTCAAAATAAATACAAATGTCCTGTTTGCAAAAATCCTCATTCCATTTATCAATGCCTAAAATTTAAGGCAATGCCAATAGAAACTCGTATCGAAAAGGTTAAACAATTAGACCTTTGTACAAATTGTTTGCGTTCAGGACATGACGAACAACGTTGTAGACTGAGCTCCTGCAGGCTATGCACACAACGACACAATACAATGCTACACAAAAATCGTGTTCAATCAGAACAAAGCACATCCAGTGCATCAAGTGACTGTGTGGTTTTACCGACTGTACAAGAGCAAACATATACACAACCAAAGCCAAGTGACATCACACTGTCTGCTACACACTATAGTCAGGTACTTTTATCCACAGCCATGCTTAACGTAACTGGTAGTGATGGTCAAACGCTCCAAGTTAGAGTAATTCTTGATAACGGAAGTACTTCAAGTTTTCTAACGGAAAATTTACAAAGAAAACTTAAACTATCCACTTATTCAACGTCCATAGTTGTTCAAGGGTTAAACAAGCAAGCATCAAAAATTACAAAGAGGTGTAACATATCTATATCTTCACTTCTAAACAATGGGTACACAACTGACGTCAATTGTTTTGTTGTCCCACAAATAACACAATTAATTCCTGCTTCAAAAATTAATTGTAGCACATTTATTATTCCCCCTCACATCCACCTCGCTGACCCAACGTTTAACATGCCGTCTGAGGTGCAGATGCTGCTGGGTGCGGACCTCTTTTGGGAGGTTCTGTCTTACAATCAAATCAACCTGGGCAAGAACAAACCAACCTTAGTTGAAACAAAACTAGGGTGGCTTGTCTCAGGTTCCGTTGAAGTATCTAAATCAAACCAAACACACACAAAGCAATCCTATAATACAGTCCACTGCAATTTCATAAGCAACAATGAGCTTGAGGAAAAACTCGATAGATTCTTTGAGATGGAATCAGTTCCCACCACTCAACAAATCCATACTAAAGGTGAGAGTGAATGCGAAAAAATATTCAAACAAAATACAACACGCCACCCAGATGGCAAATTCATAGTTAAAATACCACTCAAAGAATCTCCCGAGTGCTTAGGTGATTCAAAACAACAGGCTCTAATCAGATTAAATTCTTTAGAACGTAAATTCAAACGAAATCCAGAATACAAACAAAAATACGTGGAGTTCATCGATGAATATTTGGCTTTGGGTCATATGTCCGAAAACAATGACACATATTCTAACGAAACTTCATATTTCATGCCTCATCATGCCGTTTGGCGTGAAAATAGTCTCACTACAAAATGTCGCACAGTGTTCGATTGTTCGGCTGTCACGACTTCAGGCAAATCTTTCAACCAAATTCAGCACATTGGTCTCACTGTGCAAGATGATTTACTAAGCTCACTCATCCGATTCCGACAACATAAGTTTGTTGTAACTTCTGACATAGAAAAAATGTACAGACAAATTTACGTAAGCAACGATCAACGAAGTTTACAACAGATTTTCTGGCGGTCGAATCCTACTGAGCCAATAAAACAATATAAACTAAATACAATTTAATTCAGGAACACGTACCGAAACGCATTGTTTTGAACAATACATACAAACCATCCACCTTGGTTTTCTCGCTCTCTAGTCAAACTACATAAGGAAAAAACTAAAACTCACAAGAAATGGAAGATATACGGAAACAATCGCGATTATCATGAATTTAAATTATTAAGAGCCCGGGTGAAAAAACTGGAAAAAATAACTATAATAAATATTTGAAATATGCTGAAGAAAACATCACTAAATCACCCAAATATTTTTGGGCGTTCGTTAAATCCAAATCTGATCACAACTCTGTACCAGAAAAAGTCACTTATGGAGACAGGAGTTCCGACCAAGGAGAAGTTATTTGTGATTTATTTAATAAATAGTTCCATTCTGTCTTTGTTAAAGATGATAATACCTCCTCTTGTGAGTCTAATGTGATCAATAATGTTTCATCTGCTAATACCTCCGTTGATATTGCTAATATAAATATCTCTAAGGATTCTGTCCTCAAACAATTAGAGCAATTAGACATTACAAAGGGCGCTGGACATGACGGTATACACCCCCTGGTTATCAAAAGATGTGCAAAGGTAATTTGTGTCCCTTTATCGATTATTTTTTCCAAATCACTCCGAGATGGATGCTTTCCTAATGTCTGGAAAAATGTGCTTATTACACCTATTTTTAAGGGAGGTGACAAATCTAATGTAGCGGATTACAGACCAATTTCTAAACTTAGCATATTCGGAAAAGTATTTGAAAAAATTGTCACAGATCAAATAACGGGTGCCGTGAGCCGGCAAATTTCCCTTAACCAGCATGGATTTATGAAGGGTCGCAGCGTAGAAACAAATTTATTGACCTTCACTGACTTTGTTCTCACTGCTATACAGGATGGCCATCAGGTTGATGCCGTGTATACCGACTTTTCAAAAGCTTTTGATAAAATTAGACACAAGACGCTTATATCAAAACTATTGGAGATCGGTATTCACGGCGACCTGCTTAGGTGGATCCAATCATATATTAGCAGACGTTCACAAGCGGTAGCACTTAAAGGTTTCTTGTCAAGTTTTCTTCCCATTGATTCTGGAGTGCCGCAGGGATCCCATTTGGGTCCCCTTCTTTTCGTATTATACATTAACGATGTAGATACTGTTTTCAAAAATTCTAACCATCTGCTCTACGCCGATGATATGAAAATATATCGGGTGGTTGACTCTGTTGAGGACTGTTTCAAACTTCAACAAGATCTAAGTGACCTTTTGTATTATTGTGAGCTAAATTCTCTATTTATTAACGTGAACAAATGTTATACAATAAGTTATACCAGACGGCAGCAAAAAATTACACATAACTATCAGTTCTCAGGCAGAAGTATAACACGTGTTGAACATATACGAGACCTTGGCATTACTTTGGATGCTAAAATGAACTTCAACATCCATATCGATTGTATAATACAAAGAGCATTTAAACTACTGGGTTTCATTCTCCGGATATGTGAACCATTCAGGCGTGCTTCTGTTTACAAGGTACTTTTCTTTGCATATGTTAGAAGTATTCTTGAGTTCTGTAGTGTAATCTGGTGTCCTTTTTATGCAGTGCACGTGGACCGCATCGAGAGGATACAGAACAAGTTTCTTAAAGCCCTTGATTATAGAACAGGGAATTATTTTACGGACTATACCTCTTCGGCTTTTCGATACAATATATTTACCTTGACTAGTCGACGTAAAGTCATTGATGCTACATTTCTATATAAACTAGTAAACAACGAACTAGATTGTCCACACCTGCTTGAATTATTATTTTTTCAAATACCGCGCCCCTCCTCTCGTTGCAGTTCGTTAAGATTTCACATTAGTAGGAGTCGAACGAACTACAATAAAAACCGATTTTTCTCTCGCTCTCCGGCATTATATAACAAAATGTTGGGTGACATCGACATCTTCCTTGAAAATAAAAACTGTTTTAAAGCCAAAGCAAATAAAATACTATGTAAGTGACTTTTAATTATTTCTCGTGCTTGTATATGTATAATATGCATCTGGAACTTTGTATGTAATGTATTTGTTAACAAACCATGTAAGCTCCAGTGTTTATTCTAAAAATGTGTGTTATTTTATAAGGGTTCTTTAGGTCTGTTTATATTAATGTTTTCTCTATTGTTTTCTTTTTAATATGTAATGACCGTTTGTAACCTAAATAAATAAATAAATAAATAAATAAATAAATAAATAAATACTGTCACGTACGGAACGGCGTCAGCGCCGTACCTCGCGACTAGATGTTTAGTACAGTTGGGCCAAGAATGCATTAACAGAGATGTAGGTGAAACAATTCTACACGATTTCTATGTTGATGACTACATTACAGGAAATGATGACGAAAACACCTTGACGCAAACGTGCAAGGACGTTATTCAAACGCTAGAGGGCGCTCATTTTCATTTGCGCAAATGGCAGTCAAACAAGCCGTCCATACTAACCAACATAGTTAATGAAAACGATAATGATGAATTACTAAGTTTATGCAAAGACGATTGTGCAAAGACATTGGGTCTACTTTGGGCATGCAAAAAAGATAACTTATTATTTTCACTAGCCAATGATACACCAATTCACAACATAAACAAACGCACAATTTTATCCACCATTGCACAAGTGTTTGACCCACTGGGCTTAATAAATCCATGCATGTTACAGGCCAAGCTCATTTTACAAGCACTGTGGGCGAAAAATATAACTTGGGACGGTCAGTTACCTGCCGAAGTTGAGTCACAGTGGAATAACTTCGTTAAACACTTACAAGAAATTACAAAAATTGAAATTCCTCGTCGAGTTATATGTGACTTTTGTGTCAGGTTGGAACTACACGCATTTAACGATGCGTCTTTAAAGGGTTACGCTGCATGCATATACTTGCGTTCAGTTTCGAGTAATGGTTATGTAGATGTACATTTGTTACTGGCGAAATCCAGGGTGGCGCCACTCAAGCAAAAGTTAACCATGCCAAAACTGGAACTTCTTGGTGGTCTTCTAGCTACCCAACTAGCCAAAAAGGTAGTCAGTTCACTACGTTTAAAAATAGATTCACAATTTTTCTGGTGTGACTCAACTATCGTACTAGGTTGGATCAGATCATGCAAACAAAAATTAAAACTGTTTGTTTATAACAGGATTAATGAAATTACTAACAATTCAGATCCTACAACATGGCATTATGGACCCACAGATATGAACCCTGCTGACATCGGTTCTCGAGGTCTCAATGCATCACAACTTAAAACTTCACTTTTGTGGTGGGGAGGTCCGCATTTCCCACACGCAACAGAAATACAATGGTCCACTCAGCCACAACATATAAGTACTGAAAATTTACCGGAAATTAAATTTAAATGTTATCTGTCAGCTGATGAGTCACATGACGATAATTTAATGAATAAATTTTCTAATTTTGGTAAATTGCAACGAATCGTAGCATACTTAAAGAGGTTTATTAACAATTATAAAAACCCTACAAATAAAAATGTAGGTCATTTAACTACAACAGAATTAAATTTATCGTTGCAAGTATTATGCAAGCAAGTGCAAAGTGATATATTCGGTAAACAGTATTCACAATTACTTCAAAATCACCCACTGTCACAAAAAGACAAACTTTTAAACTTAAATCCTTTCATTGACACTTCAGGCATAATGCGAGTTGGAGGCCGACTATCAAATACCAACTACGACTATAACACAAAGCACCCTATATTATTACACGCATCGCATCATATCACTAAAATACTGGTACGTTACTATCACCAAGTGTTATTACACGCTGGACCACAGCTTTTGTTATCAACATTACGTCACAAATATTGGATAGTCAATGGTCGTAACCTTTGTAGAAAAACAACACAAAGTTGCATTATTTGTCTCAGATTCTCAGGTAAAACTTACCAACCTATCATGGGTAACTTGCCTTTGCAAAGGTTACAAGCTGACTATCCTTTTGCTAACATAGCCGTCGACTATGGGGGCCCAATCCTGATAGCGAACAGAAAAGGTCGTGGCTGTCAGTTAAGGAAGGCATATATAGCTGTGTTTGTTTGTTTGGCAGTGAAAGCAGTACACATTGAGCTCGTCACTGATTTGACTTCTGAAGGCTTCATTGCCGCTTTGAATCGATTTATTGCCCGCAGAGGCAGACCAGCAACCATTGTTTCAGACAATGGAACTAATTTCGTGGGTGCTTGTAATGAACTTACAGAATTTTTAAAGAAAAACTCTAACAATATCATGTCTTACGCAGCTGAAAATGAAATAACGTTCAGGTTTTGCCCAGCGTATAGTCCGAACTTCAATGGCCTAGCAGAGGGTTCGATCAAGTCTATAAAGCATCACCTAAAACGAGTTCTCTCTATGGCTCATTTAGATTATGAGGAAATGAACACTGTATTGGTTCAGATAGAGGCAATACTTAACTCTAGGCCTCTCACGCCCATGTCTTCCGATCCTTCAGATCTTGTCCCACTTACACCAGCGCATTTTCTAATTGGACGTGCTCTCACAATGTTGCCTGCTCCTCAGGTTGAGGATGCTCAACTCCACACGCTCTCGAGATACAAAAGAACGCAAGCGCTAAAAACACACTTTTGGAACCGTTATTATAAGGAGTACGTTTCAGAACTACAGACCCGCAGCAAATGGCGCACGGACAGAGGACAACTGCAGCAAGGAGAGATGGTCCTCATCAAGGACGATCGCCTGCCCCCCAACAAATGGCTGCTAGGGCGGGTCACGGCAGTATATCCAGGTGGCGACGGCATCAGCCGCGTCGCCGATGTCTTCACCACTTCAGGGACCCTGAGACGAGCCTACAACAGGCTCTGTCCACTACCAACGACGTTGGACCAGAATGCTCCTGATCCAAGGGGGCCAGCTTGTCAACGCGCGATCTAGCGCAACCCGCGCAGCGCCCGGCCGGCGCTGCGTGAGCGCCGCCATCGCACCGCGGACACACGTTTTTCTTCTGCCATCGACCGAGCTCCAGAGCACTCGTGTCGCTCGCTCGCTACAATCAATTTTATTTCTAATGTTTACGACCATCAATTTTGTAAAATTAGCAAAATTATACAACAGTACAAACCCAAAAAGTGTGTCGCCTACATTATTAATGAACCTGCGTCAACACACGCTAAAAAACGATTTTGTAATACAGGATGTTTGTTTTGTTATTTTTTGAGAACACAACACCCAAAAACGTAAGGATCTTTGGATATAAAGTCAGCTAAAAAGTTTTTTTTTCAGACAAGCTCGGCAATGGTCGGTTTTCTTTGAAAAAAACGAACACGGGAAGGACCTAGGCTCTTTTATTCCCTACCGGAAAATAAACATACGTAAATAATATATATACTCACGCCTGTCTCTGAGAGGGTAGGCAGAGACAATGTTGATTACCATTTGCTATGATCCAGATCCTTTTTTGCTTCTTGAAAATCCTTCAAACTAATCATCCAAACTCTTTTTTCCGGTTTCCGGTTCTTGACTTTGCTCTTCTTCAGTGTGTCGCCAATTTGGTCAGCATACGTCTTTCTAGGTTGGCTCGGTCAGAGCCGTAGGCATAACTAGGTAGGGGTCAGGGGTGCACGGCCCCCCAGAATACCGTCTGGCCTCCTCCATAATGTGATACTTATTTCAAAACAAAATAGTACATTTTGATGCAAGTGCGAAAAAGTTGATATTTAGAGTCATATTTAGACTGATTCTCGGCAAAAAACTATCGGGAAGAGAAATATCAACACTTTCGCACGTGTATCAAACGTCTTTTTTTAATACACCTGTGAAAAATTTCATGAAATAATAAAATAAAAGCAATTTTGTTGCAAATCAAAACAGGTACAAGTCGACTGAAGAACACGCAGTCTGTTTGGCGCCAATCTGTACCACAAAGACCAATGTCTTTTTCTAAAATCTTTTTAATACTAATTTCTAAGATAGTTAAAATATAATATAAATTATGGCGCCTAAAATCGTTTTAAATTTTTAAAACATCTTTTACAATTCAACATACATAATATATTTAATAATTAAATATAAAATCTATAATAAAGTATCTGGTAAAACAAAGTTTTACATGCTTACTAAATGATGTAGACGGTTTCCCCTCGATGGCGTCAGTAGGTAGTAAAAACAAAAAGCACGAGTGCGAAATATGTCATTTTACGCACGCTAAACGGGCACTAAATCTATCAAATTACCGTTAATATTACCGTTACATACTGTAAAGGCCTACCAGAAAATACTTCATCCTGCCGAGCTATTTAAGTGTCCAGGAAATCTGAATATCTGTCCAGGAAAATGACATACCATATGTTCACGGAGTACAATTCATATGTTTTCTTTTTAAAACTATCCTGTGGAGTTTGGCGATCATAAGGTTTTAAGCGGCTAATTTACAAAGAAAAATAAAATGAATTACAACTTCATGTTTAGAATGTATAAATGTTTGCTATATTTTATAATTACAATAATGATAAGAAAAATATATAATTTATATTGATTTTATAGGTATATATAAAACCATTGAATACTTAAAATTTAAGCTCAATCAGCGTTTTTGTCGATGTTTTTTTTTCTTAGTTCTTAGCCTTCCTTGAGATTACGTTGTCCATGAAGAAGGCTGCATGGGGGATAATGTCTGGGAGAGTATTTGTTAAACTAATTTTACTTATTTCATATAAAAACTAATGTCCCATCGAAGTTGTTGGGCAAAATTAAATAATTACATCCCTGAGCAATCAATTCTACATAGAGCTACAATTGTCTGTTATTCCCCGGAATTAATCAACTTTAGTGCTCTTAATATTACTAATTGATGTTGTTCAGAAGGAAGTTGTTTTCTTCTTTCAGGTGGTATATTTGACAAGATGACTTTGATTCTGAATCAGGTTTAATTGATTATTGCACATAAAACAAATTAGGTCTTGTGCCTTGTCTTGTGGGTTTCGTACATACCGTTATTATACATTAAACACAAATTTGCATTGCATATAGGTATGACGTGACCTTAAAACTTGCCATGTTCTACATATTCAGTAGCAAGGACCCTAACAAACTTTCTTTTAAAACAACTGAAGAACGTTGTACATAATTGCAGTTATGAAGAGTTCTGTTATGTTATGTATGGCTGAACCTCCATAAGCCTCGGCACCCAATTTGATCTCAATTATTTTTTTGGTGAAGCCGCCGCCAGTCTTGCACTGCCTTTGTACTGAACTTGGGCCAAGTTTTCACATTTTTGGTTTTAGTGGGATATCACTTTTGAAGAGTTGTATTTAAATACTTGTATATTTTTACCAAATGTATACGTATATTTGGTAAAAATATAGACATTAAAAACCTTCGTAAAGGTTTGTGGGGAAGGGGAGGGGGGCGGTACACCTTAGACCTCCCGCCCCAGCCAGAACCGCTTCCTTTTTTTAGGTTATGTTGGTTTCTTTTTTTAAATCGTGCGCCGTTAATTGACTTCTGCATCAGCTGCGGCGCTGCGGGAAGTGCAGCCCCTCCGCCCTTACGTAATAAAGCGCAGGTATCCATGCTCAACTCCGCAGCTTCGGCTTGATTGTCGCCTACATTGCAAGATAGAAAAACCGGTCAAGTTCGAATAAAGCTCAGTGCGAATAAGATACAGTTTAAACCACAAATAAATTTCACGACTTGATAACTTGATACTTACCATTTATTAAAATGTTTGTATCCATAGAGTCTAATTAAGTTGGTAATCGTTTACGCTCAATATACCTACCGCTATGTGAAATTTCAAGTTTCTAACCCGGCTAACACCAGATTTCACTGTTGAGAATTTCATGTTAAGCAGTGCTTATGTATAAAATGCAGCGCTGTGATTGGCTGATTCGTAGTAAGAAGAAAGAAAATTATTTCAAAACCAGTGTGTCGTGACCCACACTTTGGAAAATGCTGATCTATACGAACAACTTTTGCTATGAAGCCAACTTTGGAATAGCGATTTACTGACTCAGCTATGTTGCTGTTTCTTCGATATGTCCTCACTAATAAAATACAAGGTGTTAATTTGATACCCCTTTTCCTTCAAACAGGGTGATCTACTCACGAATATGGAAAACTTTTACTACAGTGCCAAGAAATATCTGCTGTTTCATCATCATTTGGTTTCATCTACATAATGAAGTTTGGAAGTAAATAGGCTAAATTCATAAAAAAGTTAAATACCTCATCGAAAAAAAATATCAAACAGCTATTTTTTTCAGGATTTCAGGTTTGGCGCCATAGTAAAAGTTGTTCATTGGGTACAGTACTCCGTGTTTAGGATAAAGGTTATCATCTTGATACACCTGTATAATGTAACTAAGCTATTTGGAAATGAATCAGTATTCGTAAAGCATTTTAAATAATTTTCTATCACCATAGATGCTGGGATCATTTTTATAACCCTATCATAGAGTAACTGCATGGGTTTTACAAAGTAAGTGGTAAGAAAACGCTACATATTCAAATTGGGGTTTTATTTTTATGGTCGTTAAGGATAACCGTATAGCCCTATTAAACCATATCCATAAAGTAAATGTAACTGTAAACTGTATGTATCCATAAACTTATTAAGTGTATCCCCATTATAACCCGATCAAACAGAAACTGGCGAGACTAACTTTTTGTTAAATGACAGTATTGAAATAAATGGCAGTATTGGAAGAATTCAAAACCCTAATGAAATGTTTTAAACCTAATATAACACTATGATAGTCTTAAATTCCAAACCTAATGTAAACCTATGATAGAGTTAAGCTTATGCCTGGGTCCATGCTTTGTGACATGTCCCGGATTCGACCCGGGCATCTCCCATCACCTATAGCAGGGTTTCCAACCTTTTCTTAACCAGGTTCCACTTTGATTTCTTTGTTGTTAGCAGTGAGCACAATGCACAAGAAAAATAAAGTATATCAATTCCAAAATAATCTTTATTCACAAACTCAATTAAAAACAAACACATGCATTAACAAACTTTTGTAAAAACCATGCATTAATAATATTATATTAATAGAAAACACAAATTTTTTAGTACAAGGTAAATACATTTTTAATCAATGCTATTTTTGAGCTTGCATCTTCTGCACCTGCACAAGTTCGGTAACCTTAGGACTAATATTATTGTACGAAGCTACACACAGATAAATCGCTTACATTAAATCAATTCCTGACCTTGTTTTTAATTGCCAACAAAGCAGAATACCATTGTTCACATAAGTAAGTTGTAAAAATTTGAAATCGAAATTTTGGCTCCCGCAGCCCAGTGTTAGTCCACGGACCACTGGTTAGGAGCCATTGACCTATAAAATAGTATTCCAGATTATAAGACAACTTTATCCGTTTGCTCGACTGTTAGGCCTCAGGGGCCGGTTGAGCTCAGAATTTGCATGATTGTTCCGGAAAATATTCGGGAAAGTTTATATGAAATTTTAATAGTGCAAAAGCCGTTGTAGACGAGTCAAGTTTCTTGTAAAAGATTTGACCTATATATTTTTATTATGTATCTGTAATATTAATTATAGAAAGGCATTAAAAACTTTTGAGTTACAAAATGGGTAGGTGATCAATTTTTTACTACCTTTCCGTTTGCGGCTCCACCCGCGTTTATGCAAACTCTGCCCTGTTTTCAGCTTGGGCGTTATTTTATCAAAACTTTTTAAATTACACAATATGTTGACTAGGGTCAATACGATGATAATCAAGAAAACTGCATCCAAATCCTTTGAATGGTTCTCGAATTAAAACGAACAATACATAAATACGGACTTTACGTATAATACGCATGTTGGCGACAAACATGACCTGCCCACTGCCACTTGAACTTACTGATTCTACAGGCTATGTCGGTTACTTTCGATCTCCGACGGATCTCCTCATTCCGAATTCTATCCATCAGGGATACCTCAAGCATAGTCCGCTCCATAGCTCGCTGCACCATCTTAAATCGGTGGATCAGGCCCTTTGTAAGAGACCACGTCTCAGCGCCATACGTCATCACAGGAAGGACGCACTGGTTGTACATCTTAGCCTTTAAGCACTGCGGTATTGACGATGTAAATATGTGACGCAACTTTCCGAATGCTGCCCAACCCAATCATATTCTTGTCAGCCCATATCACTTAAAATTTTGAAAAAATATTAATATTACGTCCTATTCTGACACTTGCGGAAAATTGCCAAGGCAAATTTAGGGTGATATTAAAAGGCATTTTATATGGATATAGATAGTGTTGAGAAATTTACGATAAATTTCCAAAAAAATAGTCAAAAATAGGCGCGACGACGAGCGAAGCAAGTAGGAGCATGTTGGGTAGCTTGTAATCATAAATTCGGAAGCCAAGCGAAGCGGAGCGGAATTAGGCGACCCCTTTAGGTTTTACGGATTTCAAGGGGTGAATGCCAGGTCTAGTACTGAACTTGGCCCGGTGTTATTTTCATGAATCCGTGATGTTCAATTAATGAAATCAAGTTCATAAAATTATTTTCAAGGATTTTGTCGAAATAAAAGGTATATCAAAACCATTATTATCTAAATGACATGACTGAAGTCCGATGGATTAAGGCATTTGGGTTCATATTCCAAAGCTAATAAAGACTTCGTTGCAGGATTTCAGTGGTGGCGTGAACTCTAGCCATTGACGGGTTCTCAAGATGGCAGTCATTCGTACGTTCAGAACCATCGATTTGGATACATTTTGCACAAAAACTTACTCTACCTCCCGGACTTTAAAAAATCGTGCAATTTTTTCCAAGATACAACTTTTTGCGCTTTGTATAATGCACGTACTTTGATTTCTTGAACATGCCGTTACAACGAGAAAATTGCGGGCCGCCAACTGCCATGATCCAAATGAGCAGATCATGAAATGATCAATTCTACGATATGGCCACAAGAAAGATATAGGTTTTGTAACGCAATATCTTGACATTGATATTATAAAACGTGACTTTTATTTAAACAGCCAAACTCATACTGGAGGCTTGGTAAGTGATCAGTAACACGGATTTATATAAGTTTTTGCTAATTTCGCAAAATAAAATCTTGACGTCCCATAGTAATCAACTCGAGGCTGGGCTTGCGTTCGAAAGGAACACTAAAATGATAATTTACGAATTTCACAAAAAGGGTCATCGAACCTTGTTAATGAGCACCTACTGAGTCTTCAGTAAGAATTTGGATGGAAAAATTAAAGTCAGCTTATATACGTATGTATACGCGTACATAAAAGGTAGTTGCAAGCTTAAAGATTTAACGTAAAGATTCTCTTTTATTTACTTCTCTTTTATTCACGGAACCGTAGTGATTGGAAATAAATGTTATCCCTGTATTAAAATGAATGTGTCTTCGCCAAATATTTAAAAAAGACTTGCCACAAGCATTGAAGTATCTAGAGTTCCTTTGAGTCGAGGGCTTTTCCACTTTAATACCTATAAATATTTCGAGAAATATCCATCGGATTTTTATGGATTTTCTAGTTTTTATCACTCAAAATGAACTCAGTCTCTGAGATGCATTCCATCCATGCCTTAGAACCTAAGGCAAAAAAAAAAAAATCTGATTTGAACTTTATTTAGTTATTTAAAAAAAACATACCATCACGACATGAATCCCGAGGGGGTGGTAAAGGTGGTCCCGGGTGTGAACTGTGAAATGTAAGTCACATTCCACACCCGGTACACCCGCGTTTCATCGTCGATTATTACGTCTCAACGTGATGGGTGGTGAGCTTTATCGTCGTACTTTGGGCACAATTACACGCTTTTAAGTGCATGCAGGTTTCCTTAACCGTTCAGCAAGTGGTTAGTATAGCACAAATTGTTAGTTGCAAAAATTACATAACTAGCTTTTGCCCTCGGCTTCCCTCGCGTGGAAATATCTTTAAGATAAATATTACTATCGACGGTTTTCGACTCGGCGGTTATTTTATATACCTATATGTTGATCACGGTCACTCCGATGAAAATAAAAAAAACCGCATCCAAATCCCTTGAGTAGTTCTCGAAACAGAATTTAATAGAAAAGATAAAGAATCTACTACAAACATCCAGTTCTCGCATAGGAATCTATTAGGTCGATTAGTCATGTTATGTAAAATCTAGCTATCAATATCACGATATCTAAAAGTCAGATTTCTAGTAATTGAATTTTGAATTCGGAAACAATTATCGAAATCTGCTTGGTACGAGCATGCCTCGTCCTGAGGGATCGTTGAGTTGAGAATGTTCCAAGGACCACTGAGGATTGGTGAACAATCAAACGCAACAACCGATATCCAGGGAGCACGCAGTTACCGCCTGCAAATAGAATGGTACACATGTACCAACTCATGAAATTCGTTTGGCTGTGGTTGTAATTGTTACGTGTACAAAAAAGCGCGTTTTTAATGCTCCTTGTGGTTCAAAAAAGCGCGTGAGCACGCACTACTACATACAACCATAGCCGAATGGACTTTGAGAATATCTGTAACATTCCGCTGTTCATATCTAAAAACTTTCGCAAAGAAAATGAAAAAATAATCGTATATATATTTTGATAAATTTCGTAACATTTAAAAACTTTCAAGCCCAAAATGTAGAATTCGTAAAATGTTGAATTCTTGAAATGTTGAATTTGCCAAATTTTGAATTGAAATTTTCACAGATTTCTTTCATCAGATGTCAAAGGAATTTTTTTGGCTACGATTATTTATCCTCACTTCCTTAAATTATTCCTTCGTAAAAATATGTAGTTTAATTAAATGCGACTTGTTTTTGCACCTTGTATGCCACTATTTGCACCCTCTTCACATGCATAAATAAACATGACGAGATTCAGCACAATGTTACTAATATCTTACTTGTCAGTCAGTCACGTATGCAGGATTTCGTTACATTTCATTTTTTTTTTCTACTTTTTCTTGCTTAGAAGGAGATAGAGGATGCTCGCGGCTTCGTCCGCGTAGATTTGGGGTATAAACAGGCCGTTGTGCCCGGTACGCATTTTTGACGCTAAAGTGTACACCCTGTTTCACCCTTTTAATGGGTGAATTTCAAAAGATCTTATCTTAGTACTCAAGGATGTCCCTGCACCTCTTAGGCTGTGTGTTGCCGTTCAGTCAGCCACAGAACTGATTTATCTACTCGTTTAAAAAAAGGTTATTGCTAAAAAATGGGTAAACTAGGTTTACCTGGGTAAACGTTTGTTTGGGTTATGTAAAGTATTAAGCTAAAAATTATAAGTTTATGCGGATACACCTAGGTTTTTCCAACGCCGAGTGTACAAAGTTAGGGCAATTTTGTTATATAAAAAAACTCATTGAGTTAGGGAGAATGGAATTAAAAAAACTGCTTCAGCATGAGTTTAGGTACACTGGACCTCATTGGATGCGTTTCGAAGGTATACCCATTTATCTGTATTGCCTACGCAGACTTTTATCATCAGAAACTACCATGAATAGAGAACTACTGCATACATTTGCGTGCAGTTTCCCCTTACTTCTATATTTATCGATGTATGTATTGTGACTAAGGTAAACAGAGCAGTGATTAGTAGTTTTTTGTTCTTAATCAAGTCGGAAACTAGAAAATTATTAGTATCTTGTACAAAGTGTTTTTCAATATCTAATCGAAAGAAAAAATTAACAAATAATGCATTTCTCGTTTTCAGCATGCTTCGGTCAAAAAGACATCAGCTGATTCTAAATAACTGTTTGAAAAGGTATAATTTTTACAGCTATACGTTCAAGTTATAGTTTCGCGGTTTTATGGCATTTCTAATTCACTTTTTTTAAATCCATAAAACGGTGAATTATTTGTACAATCATTCTTTTTTTTGCATGAATACCAATTCTACCGTATGCCAGCCATCGAAATGATTAAATATACTAACGTTACAAAAAATACATAGAGATTAGTGGTACATGTAAATTATTTTAGGGTAATCTAAGATGGATACGAGCCACGATCGGGACTGCGTTGTTTTGACATTGTTTTAACGATAATGATAAAAGAGCAAGTAGTCAATCTTGTATACCTACAATTAATACTGACAACTATACGTTTGATAAAAATAACATATAGGTATCATCGCTACATTCCCCCATCCATGTCCGTGGTCGAAATGGTAGGGGTAGACGCCCTTAAATGTCAACATGACGCAAGAAAAAAAAAAGTTTTTCGATAGTAGTTTCCTGAAGAAGCTATAAGGTCCGTCGTTTGAAACAAATATTATGACGTTGTGTGATTTTTTGTGATGTGCATTTACGTAATAATAATGAAATTAATTAAAGTATTAATCCAGAAAAAATAATTTAGAAACCTCAGTTTTCATGATGTTTCATGTTAAGAAAATTGATTTCTCCTGTGTTATTTAACAGATTCGTTTCGTTTTTCATAGTAAAATATTATTTAGTATATTATTGATATCTATTAAATTTACGTAAAATTGCAGTCTTTACGGCAAACAAAGATTAAAATATCCAAATAATATGTCTATTTCACGAACGCGAGGCATTTCTGTCGTGGACGAAGAGCACGTAATTGCGGACTAAAATGCAACGCAGTAACTATTATTTTCGCCTAATACAAAATAAGGTGTTGAATGTTGCCTATGCCTAATCCTTAAGCTGAAACGTCGGCTTTTGAATGTCAATTTAACAAAATTTATAGCAGATGTAAGATTTTTTTTAACCATTTGGTTTTAACGTTAAGTCCTTAATTTATTCAAGTAAAGTCTTAGCTAACGAGTTGGCGACAAGCACTGTAAGTAGGCTAAGGTTCTAAGGTTAATAAAATAAATAAATTATTTAGCTAAAAAAGGTTAAGTTGATATCGGAAGCAACCGTCTCCAAAAAACGGTCCACCTCTATCAGTCCAGCCATCCTATTTGTAAAGATTACTGAAGATTTGACCGACTAAGCTATACTCGTGCGTATGAAAGCCAGTGCCAAATGTATTGGAAAATTCTTTGAAAACGATTCCGCACTTAATAGATTACGGAAACCGATTTGGAATGACATATTGTTACGGTTCCGACGTAGAAAAGGAAACCATGTTCACTGAGGTTTGTCTCTCCTCTATGTTGATCTATGTACAATATTTAGGTAGGTAGGTAGGTGTACATTGAGCACAAGTAAAATGCATCCTAGCTAGAATCGCACAGACGTTAATTCTATAGAAATCAAGATGGGGCGCAGCCACCGGTAACAACATAATCTGTCCATCCGTAGCGTTATTCAATAACTATTAGACATAATAAAGGACAAAAAGACAGTGGGTTGTTTCAAAGATACAATCGCCAATTTATTTAAGTGGATACTTCTCCCTTTATCTTTACTCAATCAAAAAGGAAGGAATGAATGGTGGCCATAGATATATCACAATAATTCTCAGCGATGACAGCGCAATCTCTGTCAACAAATGCGTAGATCAAGTCAATTTAAGTTCTTTTCACGTAAACTCTTTTGTTAAATTATCTTTATTGTCAAGTACTAAATACGAAAATGCCTTGATCTGCGGGACTTCTTGAAATTAGCCCCGGAAGTGACGTACAAGTTCTGAACGGGCCCTCCTATTCGAGATGCGAACAATGAAGTATCCAGTTTATTCAAAACTTTGCGCAATGTCAGAAAATGTTGTAGTCAACTGATGTTCAAAAGATGTGTCCGTTCCAATAAAGTTTTGATTATCATTATTTATTTGAATACAATTTCTCCTTTCCACCAAGGTTTGCTGGAAGAAATCTCTTTTTAGAGAAAAGCTCACCTCTGTTCATATTTTTTAATTAATCAGTTATAACTATAAAATTATCTGTGTACAATAAAGAATAAAGGTTTTTTGTATCGCGTCAGTATATTTTCTTGATCTCAAATTAGAGAAAATAGGATGGTGTAGGTAGATGTGCTGTACCCTTAACATAAATCGTTTCTCACAATGCGTCATCAAGTTCTTTGATAACATTTCAGACTCGTCCACAAACCATCTCAGGGCCCAGGGGAGGTGTTAGGACCGAAGAAAAGAATCAAATTGAACTTCAGACTCAATTGCCTGGAGCCTTACCCGTCCATAAAAGTGCAGAGTGCAAACAGACACGAATAAATTTCACATGTTTAGGTCTACGCTCAACTACCCGTCCTTTTTGGATAGCCTTTATAATAAATAATAATAACATTAGCCTAATTCTTCTTCGTACAATTCGCCTATTTTTTAAATATCAATGTGCCATTTTTGTCTGCTTTTTTGGATAAATAGACCACTTTAGGAATTTAATTTGAATAATATATTATATATTTTTGTGCTTTAAAACCGATTTCATATGTATTTTAGTATTTACAGGAAATGACGTCATCACATTAGGTTGGATCAGTATTCGCATCACTCTGATAGAAACCCACTCGTTTTGAAACGGAACCCAATCAGTCAAAGTGACAGACGCATCAGTATCAGTGTTTCCAACAGCAACAATAATTTTAAAATTTAGACCTCGGTATTTCTTTTTTCAAAACTTCGCTTCTGTCTGACAGAACTAGAGTATATATATACCTACCCAGCTAGGGTGAGTTCGAACAAAAATAATAAATCTACATTTAACACCTAAATCAGGTTCACGATCTGTAATCACGTATCACGTATCTGTATCACTTTTCTTATAAAATAAACTAGCTTTAAATACCTATTCGTGCAATGACCTCTGTCTACTATAAATAATTATTAGTAATTAATAATAATTTAATGAGTATTTCTTATATAAACAGGTTTCAAAGTTGACCCTAAACTCTTATTATTTGTTGATAGTGATTATTATTATTATTTGTTGATAGTTCTCGAATTCTGATAATTGTTGGTAAAATACCTATTAAAACAGGGTTTTTTGATAAAGTTTTTAACATTTACAATTTGCAGTATTTCGAAAGCGTTCAATGAAAATGAAAATGGAAATGTTTGATGATGAGGTCACTGAAGATCAAGTTAATGTCATCGTTTTTTTTTTCATTTAATAAATGTTATGAACGCTTATTTTAAAATCTGTCTACTAAAAACAGTTCAGGAAAGCTATTCCTCGAAATGGTTTTCAAATCATAAATATTTGTGAAAAGACGAATAGGCCAATTATAAAATGTTGAAGACCATTATCATCTTACCATCAAACGCCCATACCAAATGTTAATAAACATTAATTATTCGAAAAAAATATATAGGTTACAAACAAAGACCTCAAAATGTGAATATTGTTATAAACTTAAACTGCCGCTTAAAAACTTTAAAACTACACGAAATAAAAAAAATGTGAAATCTTTGCCTTTTTGTGGCAGAGTGCCTAAAAAGCTAGCGGCATTTCGTCGTTGAATAAAGAAGTTCAGACATTGTCCGAGTTATGCCCCAGCCCTCGGGTTCCCTAAAACGTTGACCAGCCGCGGAAAAATCTCTTTGAAGAGAGACATCGCTTCTGGACCCCACGACTTGAGGTATACAGGTTGAACCAAACGAATGCCCTCTGGAGGGAAAGTACCTTAAATATAAGAGATTTTTATTATTAATATTTTATCTTTAAAGTCATGGAATACAGCATACAAAGAATTTTTAAAAATCACCTGCATATACCGGGAATCGAACCGGACAAATGTGAAAAAAAAACAGCCTTTACATGACACCGATAGAAAGATCAAAAATATGAACCAAATTCTTCTGAGTAACATAGTATCGTAAATTAAAGGAAAACCATTAAATTTTAAATCTTAATAACAAAAGTTTTAAAGATATCCCAAAATTTAATATTTTGCTAGAAATAAAAAAAAAAATATTTTTTAATTCTTTGAATGCAGTTTTCCTTAACTTTAAAAATAAAACAAAGGTTTCTTTAAGTAAAATTTACTATTTTTAATACTTATGGTACTTTCTCTCCAGGGGACATTCGTTTGGTTCACTCGTATGAGAGAAATACGTGTTCTGAACCGATCGAAGCATATTTGCAAATTTGGATCTCTCTGTCACTACTACAAAATTTAAATTAAAACTGTACTATGAAGAAATGAACAATTTCACGACAAAAAATTTACAAAAAAAAAGCTTGAATTAATAAGATAGGACGTGTGCTTATTACGATTTTATTTAATTCAAATTCTGGTCTGAACTTTAAACCCAAACAATTAGTAGTTCAAATAGAAATTACCTGGCGTAGCAGTAAAGTTGAGCCACCAGCTTGTGAATGGCAAAAAACTAAAATGCAAAACAACAAAGTTGTATTTGAGCTGTGTGTCTAAGCATAAAACGTTCATCAGATTCTATACCGGATACTTTGTAGCGAGTCGCTCGCTGTAGCTGAAGCTTTGTAAGTATAGCTCGTAACAGCTGCGAGGCGGGAAGGTTTTATGATTCCGTTTTTACGATCTTACCCAAAAGGTATAACTAGATCAAGTATCTCATCGTAGGATGTTTAACTACATATAAAATCAAGAAAATAACTGGTAAATTGGTAATCACAACATGTTCGCCGAATAAAACACTACGAGTAGGAGTAAATACAAATCTACATAATTTTTATTTTAAATCTACAATAGTATTACGCTTGGCTATTATCTCACCTGATGGAAGCGCCGTTACGACCTAGGATGAAGCTTGCTAGAAATTGGGAGAGTGAAGGCAGGCGAGGCGTTAATCTGGGGGCACGGCAGTGCCCCCTGCCAATACGAGCCGAACAAAGCGGGGCACTACGTACCTTTTCTCGAAGCGTTTCGTCATATTTTTGAACCCTCATAGCTTCGGTCTGGATAATACTAGAGATATCAAATTCTCAAGGTAAGATGTTGTAAGCAGTTTTACTAAACGCGATAAGTTTCAGTTGTCTAGCTTTTATACTTCGAATTTTATTAATACCTAAAATACGTCGATTTTGTCACTCACTGATGATCATCAAAACCTCTATTGTACTTCCCGAAGTCCTAGAAAGCTGAAATTTGGTATGCAAGCGAGGATTAGCACACAAAAAAACAAAAAATTTAAAATATCTGTAACTTTTACCCTCCAAGCCCTCTTAAGGGAGGTCCGGTTTATTAAAAAAAAATATTTCCAACTTTCGAAAATCCTAGAAAGTTGAAATTTGGTATGCAGGCTAGGATTAACACATAAACATTAAGTAAATTAAGTAATTAGTTTAAATGTCGAGAGCTCTCACCGAGGGGCTCAGCAGCACCATATCATCGGCGTAGCTGACGTTGTTAACAAATACACCATCAATTGAACATCCTACACCCGCCTGCTGAGCTCCTCGATAAGACCGTTTATGTAGAGGTTGAAGAGACGTGGAGAAGTTAGGCCACCTTGTCTCACTCCGCACTCCAACTCATATCCTTTTGAGTATGAGCCAGCCCATCTCACACTGTTCATTTGGTTATTGTACCAAAATTTTAAAATCTCGATATACTCCTTGGGTGTGTTAGTGTCCCTCAGGAGATTATCCCATAGAATTTTATATTGGACGAGGTGAAACGCCTTCGACAGGTCCAAAAAACAGGCATATACCGGCGTTTTTCACGTTACATAGAAATGGATAGTGTGCTTGAGGCGCAGTATTGCCGTTTCTGTTGAAAGTCCTGGCCTAAAACCAAACTGTGCTTCATGAAGGTATATATGCTTTTGGTGGTCTAGCAAACTATCCATCACCTTCGCTATTATGGTTGCCAGAGATATTGGTCGGTAATTATTCCTGTCAGAAGTGTCCTCCGTCTTGTTTTTAATAATAGATACAAGAATGGTCTTCATAAACTCCTGAGGTAAGTATGCATGACCTATACAGAAATTAAATAACATGGCCAGCACCCTCGGTAGATGTACACCCGCGTACTGCAAGTGCTCGATACTGAGGCTATCGTGCCCCAGTGACTTACCTCGCGTCATATTTTTGATTATCGGCGCAATATCCTGAGCGGTAAAGCGAGCATATACACCACCTGACACAGTCCCAGCATCGAGCTTCTGCTGCTGCTGCACCAGTCCCAGAAGAGATTTGCCTTGAAAATGTTCTTTGAACATTTCGGCAATTTAACTAGGCTGACATTGACCGTCTACACTTGCGGGCACACACTTCCCAGCCTCCAGTTTCTTAGTGTGCTTCCAAAAGCCACGGAAATCCTTCGCGTTTTGGTGAGTTGCTAGTATGTCCATTTTTATTTGATTTTCATTGTCCTGGCACCATTTTATCTTGGATTTAGAGCGCTTTCTAGCTTCACACATTCTTTTGTAAACTTCACCAGTACTAGGTTTACCATTAACTATCCAAATCTGGAAACTGAGTCGTGCTTCTCGGTGAGCCTCCCTAACATATCTATTCCAGCCTACAACATGTTTTCGCCTGCCTCGCTGTCGCACGTCATAGCTGGTTTCAGCAGCTTCTCTTAACACTTTAACAATATTATGATACAATGTATCTATAATTACCCTATGCTCTATTTTGTTACGTAAACGATCAGAACAGTGCCTAAATTCTGGTGGAAAGTCAATGTCTTTAAGCTTACTACAGCACTCTTCAGCATACTTATTAATCTGTTCAGTGTCCCTTTCACCCCATCGCACTTTATCACAAACATTTTCAGAGTACAGTATTTTTGATGTTAAGTTACCTAGTTTACATTGAACTTCGAGCGGTAGGTGGTCCGACCAATAAACATCGTAACGTACCTTGACATCAGACACACACTGCGAAGCTGCCTCAGTAGTTAGAGCATGATCAAGCCACCTTTTGCAGTTTGCATGGCTTTTTGAGTTTTTTCGGACTTTACCCGTAACATATACAATACATACGTAATTTCATAATGGTCATTACATTACGGGTAAAGTCCGAAAAAACTCAAAAATATTCATGGTGTCATTACATTACCATTATAAAATTACGTATGTATTGTATATGTTACGGGTAAAGTCCGAAAAAACTCAAAAATAGGTGCGAAGACGAGCGAAGCGAGGAGGAGCGTATTAGGTTGACATGTAAATAAACACTACCCGGGTAAACCTAGGTTTACCGATTCTTCTAGCATTACCCGTAACATATATACCTACGTCATACATTACCAACAATTTTTATTTTGTAAAAACTTTACCTGTCCTTCTCCAATGGAAGAAGGCGGTATCTCAATTCCTTGTTAAATCTAGGTCTTGCACAAAACAAGTAGTAAGCAAAATTTATAAAAAAAATTGCTTTGCTGTTCAAAACAGAGCATTCAATTCACAACAACTTGACCAGAAGAGAGACCTAGTTATTACTGGGCATCGATAATGTTACTTGCAAGTTGCGATGCGTCAGCCCAGAGAGACGCGACCCCGACTGCTTATTCGAAAGTAATTATGAATGTCGGGGCCAATACCTCCCGCATCTTGCCCCGCAAGCCCCACACGATTGCCCTGTCTACTACATTATGTTGGTTGGACAACTGTTAGATTTTTAAACTATGGTAATGTCGTGGCCATATCGTATAATAGATCATTTCATGATCTGACCGCTATATCATTAAATCTGTAAAAACTAAAGAGCCGTTGCGCTTCGCTCGGCTCCCGAATTTATGATCAAACACACAAGCATCATAAGATCATTACACATTTCTCCTCGCTTCGCTCGTCGTTGCACATGTTTTGACTTACTTTACATACGATATTGCCGATCTTATCAATTCTACGATATGGCCACCACGTACATACTCAACTGATGCCAGGTCCAGATCGGACCCAAAATATATTTTGAGATGGTTATCAATTATCCGTGTCATTTACGAATACATGTTTTATATTATTATACTTGCATTTCTATACATATTGTAATGACGACTAGCTCAGAAAATGAAACGACGTATATTGGATATTTTAAGGATTCTTTGTCCTAAATTTCATTTCGACATTCCTTTTAATCTACAAATTAATAATAATTAATTTAGTTTTACTCACAATTGTGAACGTACTAACCACTTTACGCATAGTCAGCTGTACTTGACGCGATTCGAAAATTGGCAACGTCGCGACGACAGGTCACTGACATGACCTGACATACAAGACGTCAATAGCAAGTCCAGTGTACCTATATTATTAGAGGTCAGTGTTGCAGGTGCACACTTGGAACACGATTTATTTTGTTCGGGTAAACAAATTTCAAGGTGGTAGAACTGATGCCGGGCTCGACTGTGGAAGTACCACCATCTTACTCGCAAATCCTCCCGAAGTTATTAGGAGGAGAATAAGAGAACAGCTCTCAGGCAAAACCAGGCAGCCCACCATTGCCTGGGACCGATGGATGGCGGTATATCTATCCGAGGGCGAGGTAGAAAACAGTTTGTGAAATACGGTCCCTACTTATCAGATTCATATCACACGCGGTCAGGAATTTCTCAGGGCTCAAATTTGGGTCCTTTGTTGTTTGTTCTGCTCATCAACGACCTACCTGAGACCGTCCATGGTTCCCAGGTTTTATTGTTCGCTGATGATGTGAAAATAATTAAAACAATTAAAACCGTGGAGGACTGTGAGGCGTTACAACACGATATCGATGCAGTTCTTCAATGGAGTGTCAAAAATAAACTTTTATTCAACCCGAGTAAATGCGAGATGATGAGTTTCACCCGGTCCCACTCTCCCGCGCAGCACCAATACACGCTTGGGGACGAGCCAGTAGCACGTGTCACGGAGGTACGCGACCTCGGCGTGCTCTTTGACCCGAACCTCACATTTCGCCCTCACGTGCAGAAGCTGACGGCCACCGCGTACCAGAGACTCGGCTTCGTGCTACGCAACAGCGGGCCTTTAACTACGGAAGCGACTCGTACTTTATACGCTGCATTAGTCCGGAGTGTACTCGAAACGAACGCAGTGGTATGGTGCCCGCATGAGAAGAAATATATTCTCATGCTGGAGCAAGTACAAAAACGATTCTTGAGGAATTTATATAAAAGAACTAAAACATATTATCCGTATTTGTATCCCACGCGGTTTCTAGAGGGTCATTTAGGATATGACTCCTTAGAATTACGAAGATCGATGTTACTTATTAGATTCATAATTAACATAGTTAGGAATAAAATTGATTGCATCGATCTCGTCAATAAATTAATAAGTATATTTGTACCTGAGGGGTACACAAAAGCGCGTGAGTCACGCCGACACCGGCTGCTCTCGACAACAGCTTGTCGCACGAGATCACACGCCGAGTCAGCACTCCCGCGCGCGCGGACTCTAATCAACTCTCTGCTCTCTGAGGCACCACACTGTGACTTATTTACGACCGGGATAGGGTGCTTGATGAGAGAATTTCAGAGAATATTAGAAAGACGTATGAATGAAAATGTTTAATTTAAGTATGAAATTTTTTTTTTTTCTCGCCTAATATGTTTTAAATTTGTTGAGTGAAACCCGCCTTTGTTACTTTATGGTACCTATATATTAACTGTGTAACAATTGGAAATATAAATAAATTGAATTGAATTGAATTGAATCCCTAATTGCCGGGCCTTATATAAAACAGACTGGTGACGGGCAGCGGCGTCACTGGTGCGAGGGTTTTGGCACCGCGCTCACCAACCCGCCTGCCCAGCGTGTGTGAGTATGGGCAAATCTTCCAGGAGGACCACCTAGAGAGGCTAAATCCTGGAAAGGCCTATGTCCAGCAGTGGACGAAACAGGCTGATGGATGGATGGAAACAAATTTCCGTAAACAAAAATATTTACATTTTCTACATTTGAACACGTCATCATTATTATACACTCTTTATTAAAAAATAAAAGAAAGAAGCTGCCTAAAGTTATTATATTTTTTTTGGTTTTATATTAAAGGTATTTTTTGAAATTCAATTCATTTCAAATAATCAAATTCTGATGCAATTTGTTTCTTCGTCAAAAGTGGGAATAAATTCCGGAGGTTGAAGTTATACCGATTTCGTCAAAAAACGGACACCCTTATAGCGAAGCTTCGGAGTCTCTCTATCTGTTTGTCTGACACGTTATATTTGAACTTTTTGACATGTTAATGATCTTTAGTTCCAGAGCAAGGTCCCTGGTGAGACCAAAATAAAACATTGTGTAAATGCATTAAAAAATCACATGAAATTATTTTCATATCAAACATTTTTATGGCTGAGCGATGATAAATACAGAAGAAAACAATCTTGTTTAAGTTTGCATATTTTCTATTAATAAATAGAGTCATTTCTTGTATTTGGTAGAAGATGATGTCCACGGCGGCGGCGCCGTGAAGGTATAATATCGAATTGTGCTCCAAACATACCCCAACCAAATCCCGTTGGATGATTGCATAGCCCGAATCCAAGCAGTTTCCAGTATCCTAAGAATAAAATCAAAATAAAATCTGGTCAAGTGCAAGTACGACTCGTGCCCTGAGGGTTCCGTATTCTACAAGCAGTATAAATTACCAAACTAACTAGATACTCACGATCTATGTCTTTACGGTCTATTTAAGTCGAATAAAATTTTCTTCCTAAATAAAAAATATCGGCAATTTTCCGTTTTTAGGGTTCCGTAGTCCGACAAGGAACCCTTATAGTTTCGCCATGTCCGTCTGTCTGTGGCTTAGCGCAGAGACTATAAGTACCAGAAAGCTGTAATTTGGCATGGATATAAATAATCAACACGTCGACAAAATAGTAAAATAAAATTTTTATTTAAGTGTTCTTCTCATACACGTAAGCTAGGGATAATTTTTTTTCTCGTCTATTTCATTGTATGGGGTATCGTTAGATAGGTTGTTTAAAAACATTGTGGGCGTATGATAACCATTTCTCGATTTAGGGATCCGTTGGCGAAATATTAAGCTTTAAAGTGTAAATTTTAGTCAGAGTGGAGCTCGGTTGTAAACGGTTGTTTATAGAAATGTGAAAAAATTCACAGAAGTGGTATATTTATTGAATTAAAAAGGAAAACTATCACAGCTAAGTAGGCTTAACAGGTTTACGAGTACAGGTCGCGCCAAACTTTTGGTCCCCTATAATGTATGGGACCAGAAGTTTGGCGCGGTCTGTATTAGTAGAACAACTTATATTTACCGGGCAATTACGGAACCCTACATTGCACGTGGCCCAACACGCACTTAGCCGGTTTTTAAGTATGTCGTCTAATGTGAACGAACTTTCAAGTTTCTAAGAAAACTGGCAGTACCATTTTCATGGTGAGCCAATTTGTATGAAATTGATTACTTAAAGGGCAATAATTATTTTTGCGTAGATTAGAATCCTGATTTTCTAAGAGCACTATTGATGCCTTAGACTTATGTAGGATGTATTAGTTTCAACTTGATATCTTTTACGGGGCCCGATAAGAAGCGTCTTGACAGACAGACAGACAGACGGACGGACAACAAAGTGATCGTATAAGGGTTCCATTTTTTCATTTTTATGTACGGAACCCTAAAAACTGACTGTCATGATTTCGTTTGTACTTAAATACCGCTACTAAAGTGTATTTAAAAATATATATTCTGTAGCCGTAGTTTAGTCAGAGTTCTGTAGTAATAATATAATTAATTAAAATACTTTAATTATTTACCCGTTTTAAAACAAAATGTTTAGAAATATGTGAGTACCACAGCATGTAAACACTTTGGACATTGCTCTTTAAAAGTAATAAATTAATATATGAGGGAGACCTAAAATGTGCTATATGTACTTACTCATTCCTCTCCTACAGTTGTCCAGGTACAAGTCGCAATATCCCGTGAACCTGAACTAGCCCCTGGAGGTAATTTCTCTATGCTAACCGCACGCTCGTTTTGGGGGAGACATGGAATGTGCTATATGTACTTACTCATTCCTCTCCTACAGTTGTCCAGGTACAAGTCGCAATATCCCGTGAACCTGAACTAGCCCCTGGAGGTAATTTCTCTATGGTAACCGCACGCTCGTTTTGGGGGAGACATGGAATGTGCTATATGTACTTACTCATTCCTATCCTAAAGTTGTCCAGGTACAAGTCGCAATATCCCGTGAACCTGAACTAGCCCCTGGAGGTAATTTCTCTATGCTAACCGCACGCTCGTTTTGGGGGAGACATGGAATGTGCTATATGTACTTACTCATTCCTCTCCTACAGTTGTCCAGGTACAAGTCGCAATATCCCGTGAACCTGAACTAGCCCCTGGAGGTAATTTCTCTATGCTAACCGCACGCTCGTTTTGGGGGAGACATGGAATGTGCTATATGTACTTACTCATTCCTCTCCTACAGTTGTCCAGGTACAAGTCGCAATATCCCGTGAACCTGAACTAGCCCCTGGAGGTAATTTCTCTATGGTAACCGCACGCTCGTTTTGGGGGAGACATGGAATGTGCTATATGTACTTACTTATTCCTCTCCTACAGTTGTCCAGGTACAAGTCGCAATATCCCGTGAACCTGAACTAGCCCCTGGAGGTAATTTCTCTATGGTAACCGCACGCTCGTTTTGGGGGAGACATGGAATGTGCTATATGTACTTACTCATTCCTCTCCTACAGTTGTCCAGGTACAAGTCGCAATATCCCGTGAACCTGAACTAGCCCCTGGAGGTAATTTCTCTATGCTAACCGCACGCTCGTTTTGGGGGAGACATGGAATGTGCTATATGTACTTACTCATTCCTCTCCTACAGTTGTCCAGGTACAAGTCGCAATATCCCGTGAACCTGAACTAGCCCCTGGAGGTAATTTCTCTATGGTAACCGCACGCTCGTTTTGGGGGAGACATGGAATGTGCTATATGTACTTACTTATTCCTCTCCTACAGTTGTCCAGGTACAAGTCGCAATATCCCGTGAACCTGAACTAGCCCCTGGAGGTAATTTCTCTATGGTAACCGCACGCTCGTTTTGGGGGAGACATGGAATGTGCTATATGTACTTACTCATTCCTCTCCTACAGTTGTCCAGGTACAAGTCACAGTATCCTGTGAACCTGAATTTGCCCCAAGAGTTAACGGCTCTGTGGTACCCGCAAGCTGGGTCTGGGGGAGATCTAGAAGAGAATTTAAGTATTAATAAACGTTACTATCTGCAGGATTCCTAAAGTTTGATTCTATATCGTGAGGGTTAATGGCGTGTCCACTAATTGCTTGGAGACATTAAAATGCAAAGCTTAGGTGGACGGTCCTTAATGTTATAAGGAATCTAAAATCAATGGGTTCTTTTAAATTGACTGAAATACCTAAACAAAAATAGTAACAGTTTGAAATGATTCCGATGTGACCGTCAGAATAAAAGAAAACTGAAAAAGCCGGCCAAACAAACGTTTACGTTATCTTATGTAAATAGGAGGCAAAAAACTGCAGAAAAGTCAATTGTATGATCTCAAGGTTAAGTTGGTGCGCGGGTTATGAAAAAACCAAGTTTTTTTTAAATATCTTGCTGTCGTAAAAAAAGCAAGTCCTACGAAAAGAAAGTTTATGTGGGATCAATACTCACGGCTGACTGACGAGACACTTGATATAGTTGTCATTGCAGGCTTCGGACTCTTCTAGATCTCCGAATTGAGCGTTGACGATTTTGAACGTCATCGGAGTATACTCCCCAGATTCGATCTTCATGGCTTCTTGCCATTCAGCGTCAGATAGCTCTTTACTGTCAGGGGGGACGCGGATCACGTCTGGGACACGTTGGGTAAAAGAAAAAAGAAAATTTTGTCACCTTGCACAAAGATTGAGAGCATATTATCGTTATAATTTGCTCGTCACAAGTACCTTGCATTATTGACGAGTATATTATGGGCAGGTATTGATACGTCGTTCAATATGCATGATAGGTATTGATAAAAATTCAAATTGATTTGTACCTACTATACAAAAACATATAAGTATTTGATTTTTGACCGACAGTTAAGAAAATTACAATTTTAATACGCGCAGAGATTTTAGCGTATCTTTTTTAAATATTGAACGAATTTTTCATATAAATGTTGTAACTTACGCTTTGCATGAAGTAGTAAATATGAACAGAACAGCACTGAAAATTTCAAGTACATTTCTGCAGCTTCTAGTGACTTGTGAACTAAAAGATGGATGTGTAATCTAATCAGCTTCGATCAATCTTAAAGCATAAATAGCATGTGTTGAATTCAATCTGCTAATAACCTTTTCTCGTTAATTAAAGCAAAATGATTTTGCGTTTTATGGCCTCATTATTAAAAGTGGATTTAACCAAATAGTATTTTGGATTCTGCATAAAACATAATTTTGCATTTATGTGCAAGGTTAAATATATTACACAGTCTATCAACAACTATAATCATGTTATTTACCTAAAATAATTAAATATATTTAAGATAATTATTATAAATGGCAAAACAAAGTTAGCTATATCAGGTGACTTTAATTCAAACAGCTAATTTCTTACCAAAGACTCGGTAAGTGCTCAGTGACACGGTTCGATGACCATTTTTGTGAAATTCGTAAACTAATATTTTCGTGTTCCTTACAAATGCAAGCCCAGCCCCGAGTCAATTACCAAAGGGACGTAAAAGTGTTATCGATCCGTGTTACTGACCACTTACCAAACCTGTAGTATGAGTTTGGCTGCATAAATAAGTCACCTTATATAAAATATAAAAACAAAATTTATTTTTAAAATTCATACTGGAGACTCAGTAAGTGGTCAGAGAACCAAGGTTCAATGATCCTGTTTGCAAAATACGAAAAATATTTTTTTATACTTCTATACTTGTTCAAGAACAACCTCGACTCAAGTCGTATAGGAAGGCTAAATTTTATTTTGCGTATTTCACAGAAAGGGTCATTGAACCTTCGTCCTGACAACTTACCGAGTCTCCAGTATGTATGCAGATATTTTAATGAAATTTACCTTATATACTATACTATATTTATATTTATAAGGAGCCAAATTGTCCATTCCACGAAGGTGGTACAGGTGTAATTTACAATAGTACGTAATGTCGGGTTAGTATGTATTGTTTTTAATGTATTTTTTTAATAATTTGTGTGTAAACGTGCACATTATTGTCTCTAGCTATCACCCCTTCCATTTTCATCAGCCAGTGCGTGCATGAAAGCTCCGTGGGAAAATCAACACTCAATATAAAATATAGCTTAAAACGTGCAACATATTATTGCGAGTGTTGATCGATCCAGAAAACATTGTTTTAAGAAAAGATACTAAATTATATGCAAACCAGCTATATTAGGGGGGGGGGGGGTTACCCTGATATTGTGTCATTACGAACACATTTTAAACCGTGAAATTTTGGTAATTACATTTGAAAAAATAGATATCATATTTCACTCTTTGATTAGTTGCATTTGACTGCATACAACAAAGTTGCAAAGATAGGTCCAAACTATTATATTGGCTTATTTGATTGGTCTTTATTAGCATCTTGGTAAAACATGGTGACCATTGCACACAGTCGTTCAAAACATGATATTCTCTTGTTTTCCTTATTTCCAAGAAAATATCTTCGAAGCGGGCGGATCCGCGGGCAAAAGCTAGTTAAGAAATAAATGTTAGGCATGCAGTATAATAATATTTCTATACTAAGCATACATTATAAATTAATGAATCTGTCCAGAAGAAGCCTGGACACCTAGGAAAATAAAATATGAAAGATACTTAACTAACATAACATTACTAATAGTATAAGCAGGACCGCGTATAGCATAGCAAAAGCATTGTGTCTATAGCCATACTATAATGCGCTTTTTACAATATCAAAAACAGTTTACAAGTACCTACGTTGTTTGTCAGTACCTACCAAAAAAGTCTTCAGTATGAATTTAGCTATATAAATTAACACCGTGCGCCAAATTTATCGTTACACTGCGTAGATAACCAATCAGTGACTAATATTTCTCTTGCTTTGCGGTAACACCTTTAATAGGAGTTAGTCCGTGAGGACAATTAGGGCGAAGGCTAAGGTCCTTGCCTAAGCTTATAAAAGCAATTAACATTATATCATTGCGTTAGAAACGCAGAAGAAAACTAAATCTAGAGGGATACGAAAGAAACCATATTATTATTGGACCAAATAAAAAAGAGTCCCATGTTTTCTCTTTCTCATTTTTCATGAAAATGTTAATTGAGGAGATGACAAAATATGCCAAGCGATGAGTATATGATTGTCGTAGATAAAGAATTGTGTTTGTGTCTAACTGAACCAAATTAGCCATTGGACTCTCGTACAGCCTATTCTGAAACTTAGATTTGCTTCGTTTCGGAAACTAGCTCTCGTGTCCCAATGGCCCTCATTCCATCGCAGTTGCACAAAATACTATCCTCAAGCTGCAAATTCAAGTAAGGGAACCCTTAGGTATAGAATAGAAACAATATACAATTACATTTAAAGGAGGTAAGTAGACTTGACAGCCAATTTATTATCGCCTCTAAACTGCGTAATAAAGGTGCTAGCACACTGGCGCTATTTGCTAAGCACCAGAGAGGTACTCTCCACTCGAGCTCTCAGTCAATAAAGGCGGAAGAAGGGCTCTTCACACGGACTCTTGTCTAATTTCCTCGCCTTACGTGTCGGGTTAGGTTTCCTGACACAACCGGCCAAGAACGAGCGTTGACAAAAAAGGCTACAATTGCCCGTGACTTTGTTCAAGACTAATCACTTTTTAACGTGACACACTGTATAGCGCAACCGTAGTTGTTACTGAACACGTTGTAAACGTTATTGTAATATAAGTGTCAATAGTGTTATCCTTGTTAAACTGTAGCAAATTCGAGAAATTGTGACATAATGAGAGCTATTGGGATATGAGTGCTTAGCTACACTAATACAGTGGCGTGCATCTCATATAGGCAAATACGCAATGCCTACCCTGGGCTTGGCTTATCTAACTAGACCACTATCTTATTAAATATAGGAAGGTACACGCAACTATTTCAATGTTATAATCAGGTAAGCTTCACCCCTTCTTTGAAATACCTACCTGCCTTCTCCGCAGCGGTCGCGCTACCGTGGCAATACGCATAACTGAAATTCGAAGGCAATTCTCTATGTGTGCATCTGTAACTATACTCCCATGACGTCAGCGGCTCGCGCTAAGCACGCACACATTCTTATTAAAATACGCAACGCCTATGCGAAGCAACCACGTTGTCACGATTACTTGCACTACTTGCTACTAGATGGCGCCACACGTTTCTAAATAGTGGATTCGTGCGTAGTCGGAGATAAATTTTTAATAGTGATGTTTTTTGCTAATGAGCTTGGACAAAAGAGAAAGGCACCTGTGCGAGTTATATCGTTATTTATCGTAATTCTCGCTGTATTACGTGCAAAGAACATAAAGACAGTTTTGTGCCTACCCTACTTAAAAATTCTATATGAGCCACTGCACTAATATATGTATAAAGAGGAAAATTTTGTTTGCTTGTTTGTTTGCTTAAAATGGGTAATCTCCAAGAAAGCTCCGATAAAAAAAATCTTTTACTAAAAGTAAGCTACACTATCGTTGAATAATAACATATCCCTGGGGACGGGCAGTTCTCTAGGGACACGTCATATATTTGCGTGGCTAATCTTTAGAATTACTGAAACGATACAGTTTTTTTTTACCTTTACAAGGTTGACCTTCACTTGGACATAATCTATAGTTTTTTTTTCCTGGGGACGGACGGGTAATTCCTTAGGGACATATTCATTAATAAATGCGGAACCATTTTTGAAAATTCTTTAACTTGTTATGGTTAGAATTTTCAATTGGATATTGGCTTTACTTTTTTCCTATTATTTTACTTATTTTAGCTATTACTTAAATGAGCTCGGGTTAATTGATTAAATTAGCTAGGGACATGCTTAGTCATTAATAACTATGGTAACCAATTATGAAAATTATTTTACCTTTTAAAAGGTTAGATCTTCACTTGAACAAAGGCTATAGTTTGTTCCTTGGATACGGGAGGTTTACCTATTAATTAAAATAGCACAGTTAGTCTCTTCACTTGGACATTATATATATTTTGTTCTCTAGGGATGAGCAGCTCCCTAGGGACAAAGTCGTTAATAACTATCCAATCTAAATTAAAAATTCTTTCAATTATGTAGTGACTCTTTAACTGGACATAAGCCATAGTTTGTTCCCCTGGGACACATAGACATAGGGTCCAAACATATAAAATTATCTAAAGTCAAATACGTAAGTACTATGACAGACAAAGTCTATCTTATTATAAAATAGCTTTTGCCTGCGGCTCCGCCCGCGTGTTATTCAGTTCAACGACATGCTTTTTTCCGGGATAAATGTGTTAAGTTAGGGTGTAAGCTATATCCATTCTAAATTTCATCCCAATCCGTTCAGCCGTTTCAGCGTGAAAGAGTAACAAACATACACACACACACACACAAACTTTTGCATTTATAATATTAGTGTGATAGTGTGATTAGTGTGATAATTTGTACAAAAAATATTAACAGATTCGATAGGACTACATGAAAACTTATCAACGCGAGGGAAGCCGTTGTAAAAAGCTAGTTTATTATATTCAACATCTGCAATGTAAAAATATGTTTATGTTTTATTAGTGTTTCCTAATATTGGCGTAGTTCTTAAATTTATATTCGAGAAACAGTACGAGTACAAGTGGTTTGTATCAAGATATTGATGAAACAAATAGGTTCCTATCAAGAGGCTTGTTTGAAAATTTTGGCTATATTATGTAACTTATTGGTTATTTCCAATGTTTTTATCATCAAGTAAACAAGTTGAGTTAGTATAGGAAACTGACATCTTGTTGCGCTGATATGGAATTAAGATGTTGTTTACGGTTGACAAGATCTTCTTCAATTTACTTTCTTTTTTTCAGTGTAGTATTTTGCTGGTATGTTAAGCTATCCGGTTGTGCCTGTTTGAGAGCTGTCCTCAAGAATAACTTCGAGGGGGGAGGGTTGCGTTGGTTGTTGGTGGTACCTTCACAGTCAAGCCCGGCATAAGCTCCATCGCCTATACCGGGTGTAAATAGACTGGAGAACCAATAAATGAAATCACATATTTTACCGATCCTACTGAACCACTTTTCCCGAGAATCATAACCCGCGGACAACCTTAGTTTAGAAAATAACTGAGTCATTTAACTGAGTATAATTGAGTATGTCGTCGGTGCGTTAGGGTTCACGCATTTTTGTTTGAAACTCAATTATTTCCCAAACTAAGGGTGGCCCGTATGATTCTTGGGAAAAGCGGTTCAGTAAGGTTGGTAGAATATGTGGTTTCATTTAATGGCAGCAGTCTATTTACACCCGGTATATCCATGAGGGACGTCAAGTTGCAACTAATACCTCCTACAGAAGTCTACGACCCCATAGTTATGTTAAAGAATCAGGCAAATTGTCCTTTATTTAGGTAATCAATTTCATACAAATCGGCTCCCAATAAAAATGAAAATCCGTTCAAAATCACAAGTAAGTCTAATAGCATACGTTTAGGAAAAAAAACAGAAATATAACCATGATTAATTATTTCAGAAGATATTATAGTTCAACTTAATAAAATCCTTTGGATACATAAAATTATGGATCGTAGTGCAAGTTATGTCAGTCATCATGATTCACATGGAATGAGTTTGTTTTTTAAACGGTACGTATATGATTAGATTTTTTTCTGTGGTTACAGAGATCACTCTCTACATACAAACAAACAAACTAACAAGCAAACAAACAAAGAAACAAACAAACGAACAAACTAATTAACAAATTTAACCCTTTTATGTAATAGTGTAGATTTGTAAATGTTTCACGAAGTGCCGACAATCGCTAGTAAGTATTAATCATGTAATTTCATTATTTCAAGTACACCTTTTCTGCGTATTTTGTTTCTCAAGTAATGACCCAGCCGCATTGTTATCGAGACCCACCGTAAGTAGCTCTCGACCGCCCATCTTCGTTTGTCCTGAGCACATAAAGTTAGGTACTCTATGGTTAGGTTGGAAACATAGTTTCAGTCGTGTTATTCTTCCATTCCACTTGTTTGCCCGGTAACTGGACACTGGCTGCTTGTGAAGGGTCCTTTACAACGGTATAGAGAGATTACAGTATCAGTAAATGCTGCTGAAAAGATCATAGCTCCTACGAGTATGGTATGATTATAATCAATAAATTCGTGCGTTTCGCTTATACATTGTAGGTACGAGAATTTGATACTGATATTCTACGGCTGTTTTAAAGAAAAAGAAAGGTTAAATTGCGAATTACGCTTTTAGATATTAAAAAAATTGATAAATTATTTAATTTTATAACAACATAGAAAGGGACAAAGATACCAACTGTGAATCATTTTAAAGGAATACCAATTTTGTAAAAACACAGAAGGGAACAGAAATACCAATTGTAAAATAAAATTCCTTGTACTTTTATGTTTGCGTTAATGTGAATTGTTTTTTAGGTTTCTTACTCAAAACCCTGAAAAAACAAATCCTTTTTTTACGGTTTTACCCGAAATAGTCCTCCCGTTGTACCTTCGCACTTTACGAAGTAGACACTATGCAGTGAAGTTTGAGAGTGTACGAACAATGTAAGTGGGACAGAGCTATGAATGCGAAACAGGCAATTTTCTGCCATTTAATCTTAGAAATAAAGGTTATTAAAATAGATGGTTTACGTATTCGAATATGTCGCGCGCTTTTCTGTGCAAACGCAAACTGTCGTACGGAATTATACCTTAGGTAAAACTGTAATGAGTCGGGTGGTCGTCCATCTGTCAGTCTGTTACATATGTACATACATTGACGTCTCATAAACAACAAGACTCACAAGTTAGCTCAAAAAGTGTCCACGATGCATTTTGTTACCGATATGGCGTGACAAATTGGAATAACGATTGCATACAACTGACATTGTATCTTATGTTAACGACATAACGTCTTAATTTGGTTGAAGTTTTTTGCTATTATGTAAGTCGCACGTTCGGACACTTTCTGACGAACTTTTCTTAGAGACTGTGTGTATTGTTGTTTATGAGAGGTCAATGTGTACATACCATCAATTTTTCATCAAAACGGATAAAGCTTTATACTTTAAATTTTGACTAGTTATAAAGTTTACTTGTCTGGGGATTTTTTCTCACAAAGATTTTGATTTAATCCTTAATGTGAGGTTATTCGTTGTTTCCCGGATAGACGTCGTATTCTTTTGTGTTTTATATTTTGTAAATATATAAAGATTTCATTTTTGAAAAATAGTAATTTATGCTACAAGTGAGGCTTACGGGGACGATTTGAAACACGAGTGTAGCGGGACATGACAAGCAAGCTTTCAAGGTCACTAGCAGTTGTTGTCCCCTTAAATAATTTGGTATGTCTAAAATACAACTGACATTTATCCATCCATCAACCCGTGTTCGTCCACTGCTGGTCATAGGCCGTTCCCAAATTTTGCCACTCATGGCGGTCCTCCGTCCTCCTCTTCCAGCCGCCACCCACAACGTCCTTCAGGTCGTCGGTCCAGCGGGCACAAGGTCGGTCTCCACTACGCTTTGCTGTACGTGGTCTCCATTCTTAAGCTTTTCGGCCCCAACGGATATCATGTCGGCAAAAAATATGGCCTGTCCACTGCCACTTCAACTTACTGATTCTGCAGGCTATGTCGGTTAATTTCGATCTCCGACGGATCTCCTCGTTTTGGATTCTATACATCAAAGATACCCCAAGCATTGCCCGCTCCATAGCTCGCTGAGCGACCTTGAATTGGTGGATCAGATCCTTTGTAAGAGACCACGTCTCAGCGACATACGTAATGAAAGGACTTATTCTCTAACTGAATTATATCATAATTATATTTATTCGAGTTCCTCAAGTGGAGTATTAAAAAATAACAAAGTGACTATTTAAATGACAAACAAGTAATTTCTTTTTTCTAAGTAATAAAGTTAATTTTGTTTAATAACAACAACGTCCTTCCATTCATCCATCCATCCATCAGCCTGTTTCGTCTACTGCTGGACATAGGCCTTTCCAGGATTTCGCCACTCTTGGTGGTCCTTCTGGAAGAAATTCCCATACTCACACACGCTGGGAAGGCGGGTTGGTGAGCGCGGTGCCGAAACCCTTGCACCAGTGACGCCGCTGCCCGTCACCAGTCTGGTTTATATAAGACTCGGCAATTGGGGATGGATAAACCGCCATCCATTGGTCCCAGGCAATGGTGGGCCGCCTGGTTTTGCCTGAGAGCTGTTCTCTTACTTTCCCCCGATTGCGAGTAAGATGGTTGTACCTCCACAGTCGAGCCCGGCATCAGCTTTACCACCTAACAACTGTGTTTTGTACAGCGGCGTACGTAAGCGCGACTGCGGAGCACAGCCGACCCTAGTCACACCGCCAGGAATGGCCTGAGATATTGTCGTTGTATGCGTGCTGTGGTTCGTACGTGCAGGCTCGCAGTGGCTCGCACACATATAAGCCGTGCGGGCGACATCTCTGTGAAGATAACTTACTAGTCTGTCTTTACTATGTCTATGGTAACATATTTTATTTTTGAAATGTGATGATAAATGATACAAAATGCTCATTCTATAGCGGAAGGGCCTTAACAAATGACAAACTTTGTTAGATGTACGACCTTACTTATTTGCAAGTAAATTGGCTCAAGTTGTTTATTAACATTTTCCCAGGACATCACGTAGTAACACGTGCCTTGTGTTGTTTACTAAAACCACGTATCTAATCTGTGATCTGCTAACGAAATAAGTAAACCTTTCATACAATTTACAGCAAATTATTTATGAAGTCATCAAGTGTGCTAAATATATACTTTTTCAGACCCTACTGGTCCCGGCATCAGTTGATATAATAAAGACATATTTACAATGAAAGGATGGCAAATAATAATGACATGGCGATAATGAGTCTTAAAAATAGATGAAAAAAAGGAAATCTACATACTTTTCCTTTTGTGTATATACTATAATATTATAAAAACAAAAATAAAATAAACAATTTAATTAATTTTTTTGAAGTATGCTAATAAGTTACACGACTGAGATCGTGCCTGTCTCACCTTTTACAGGTCTAGTGAGAAATAATGCGACTTCGGCGTTCGCGAAATCTATGTTTAATCGTATATTTTTAATGACGCCTTATGACAACTTAATACTAAATTGTATGGACTTGATTAGTTAACGTTAAAAAGATAAGGATAAAGCGAACTATTTCTCACTAGAGCTGTAACTGTATTTTTTTGCGATATCGCACGTCATGCCACTTGTACTCATCCAAATCTGTTTACCTGTGGCGCTGTGATTAGTAACAATCATCCAAACATTTAGGTATAATATTAGTAGGAAAGATAAGGTGTACGGACGCCAGCATGACAAGTTTCTTATTGGTAGTTCTTATTTTCATAAATACGAGTAATGTTTTTATTTATTTTCATGTGGTTTTCAGAAAGAATGCAGGTTTTTTATTTGAGCAAATATAACTGTGTCTTTTCTCAGCATTTACCATAGCTTTGGGGTGAAACTTAAGATTATTCAGGTGAATGTCGGTAAAAATACGAAATTAACGTTATTAAAGAACAATTCAGACTTCTACCATCATCACTTTGCAAATCCTACTTTTTACCGGTAAATCTTAGGACTTACTACTATTCGGGCTTTTCTATCCATCCATTCATTAGCCTGTTTAGTCCACAGCTGGACATAGGCCTTTCCAAGATTTCACCACTCTTGGCGGTCCACCTGGAAGAAATGCCCATACTCACAAACGTTGGGCAAGGGGGTTGGTGAACGCGGTTGCGAAACCTCGCACCAGTGACGCTGCTGCCCGTCACCAGTCTGTTTTATATAAGAACCAGCAATAAAGGATGGATATAATTACCGCCATCCATCGGTCCCAGGCAATGCTGGGCCACCTGGTTTTGCCTGTCTTCGAGCTGTCCTCTTACTCTCCCCCGATTAACTTCTAGAGGGAGTGCGAGTAAAATGGTGGTCCATGCACAGTGAAGCCCGACACCAGCTCTACCACCTCTTCGGGGTTTTACAGTAACTTAAGTAATCCCAAAGTTAATAGAATCTAAAGATTTACGGTTTAGATACGTATAGGTACGGAAGACTCGGTGCGTGAGTCAAATTAGTAGGTGGCTTGAAAAATTCATTGATTTTGTCGTTTTATTGCGGCTTCACCTACTCGTTACTTACTATTTGGATGAATGAGGTAACGCGGATTTTCTAACACAAAAATTTCAATATATTTAAATTGGTCCTACTTTACCTCTTGTAAGTTCCATGGCAGTTTGAGAAGGACCCTCCAGTCATCTGGCTGAGTGGTCCGTCAATACAGAGAGGCAGTCCAGGGTTCTGTACCAACGTTATATGAGGGCTCCAACTTTGTTTACCTGGTTTCCTTAATTGGTTAGGTGACTTTTAGGATGGATTTTAGGATACTAACTCGAGTTGTATTGTTTTGTGTCTAAAGAGAATACTTTCAGTATTTCTTGTTAATATTAGCTTTAAAATACGTGCATAGGCTATTCTTGCGATACAACCAGTGTAATTAGCACTGCGGAAACACTAGTAAATTATTTTAAAAAATGTACTGTTTTATGGATGTTGACGTAATGTACTACACTTTTCTTGGTGATCTTGGTCGAGGACTAGATAATATTTGTAAATGTTGTGAATATCTCAAAGAGAAAATAATTTGGCCAAGTGCGAGTCGGACTCGCGCACAAAGGGGGTAAAGAACATACAATATGGGTAAGAAACCCTAAAACATTATGGTAACAATGTATATGCCAAAGCAACATCAAGGCTACAAAAAACGAGGCGCTAAAATGGAACGTACGTAAATCTGGTAAGGAAATCTTATTTATATCATTTTCATCAATATTGCTCCGAAAGTAAGTCGTATATAACTCGAAACGCGGGAGGTAAATTCGATTCAGAAACCTAGGGAGGTAAGTAAAATTGTAAACCAAACGAGTATCCCTTACTTACTATGTAGTAAATCACTCGTCTTTCTAAATGACAAGGGAAAATTTATTTTCTGCTTATTTCCATTTTATTTTGTTATTCTGTATTTTATTTATGTATGTATATTAATATGGAAAAATATGACTTGCGTATATATGTAAATATGCTAAGTAAAATTTTTTAAAAAACGTTTATGACTAAACACAGCAACTAAATTAGTTTTATTTTTAAAACAATCACACTGGCCCTTAAGACGCGATGGCATAAAAAAAGGAAAAAGTCACATTAAATAAAATTGGGACAGTGAAAAAAATTATCTTGTTGAAAACGGTGTTGCAAACATGATTTCATAATCGAATAACGACAAATTTCATTGATTGCACGTTGAGTTAAGTTTTTTTATATCCTGCAAAATGTGTAATTAGTTATTTATAGACCCTTGTTAATAAGGTAGTGCAAAACCGGTTGGGAAAAATATAATTACTGTGAAACAAACAAGTAGGTACACGTGCAGTTAATCATCATGTTATAATTTTGCAAGTTTTTTTTATTTCCTCGTATAAGTGATGAAAAGTAGTGTATTACACACGTAAGTGATCAATTGCAGCCTCAAACTATATGCACCCTCGCTCGCTTCGCTCGCTCGTGCACCTAAATATCTCAGGTGCAATTGATCGCTTACCTCCCTTGCATAACAATCTACCTCAGAACTTAAACCTTAATAAATTTAAAACTTGTCTGTATTACCATATTTAAGAAGGGACAAAACAAAAAACGTAAAAAAAATATTTTTTCGAAGTTTCTTGTCTGGGACTCCCCTTGAATTTCAATTTATTTAATAATTTTCGTAGCGTAGGCTATAATAACACGTATTTTGCGAAAATTTCAAGTATCTACTTATTACGGTTGAAGCTGTAGACCCTTGTTACAGATGGACGGACAGACAGATTGACAGACAGCGCACAGAGAGATAAACAAATTTCAAGTGAGTAAAGTATTTTGAAAATATACCTCGGTCCAGGTTTCGAAGGCGACCTCTTGTTTTCACGGTAAAGTGCGCTACCGCTGCGCCACCAATTTCCTCAAACTGTACCGTTGAATTTTTCTACCGCACCTTGTACACCGAATTTTTGTTCTACTGAATACACCAGCCTGTAATGCATAAACCGAACGCTCATGAGGGTGCTATGTGTATAGTATATCACACCCTGATCTAATAACTTTTAGAGGATTTAAAGCAATGGATTCCGCTATTTATGTATTCATAGGCCTTGTCCAGATGCAGCGTTTTACACACGCGAGGCCTCGCGCGTAAGCACTCGCACGTGTTCAAAGTTCTAGGCTAAGCCTAGAAGACTCCAATACTTTCCATCCACATTCTACGTGAGAACCAACGCGCGAGTTACAAGCTTAGCATCTGGACGGAATGTGTTGGAGAGTACTTTTACTACGCGCGAAGTCTCACGCGTGTAAAACGCTGCATGTAGACGAAGTTATAGTTAATGAGACCACATCGCCATCTGTTTTCTAAGAACAAGGCGTAAAATACCATAACGACCCCGTGAGCGTTCAGAATGTACATTAAAGGCTGGTGTATCCAAAAATTCCGTCCGTGTACACGATATGGTAGAAAAATTCAACGGTCCCGTTTGAGGACCTTAGTGGCGCAGCGATAGTGCACTTGCCGTGAAAGCAAGAAGTCGCAGGTTTGACACACGAAATAAGACATTTAAAAAAACTCATTTACAATTTCGTTCAATTGATCTTTTGGTTAAAACCTAAACAAGCGACTCGTGAATTAAAGGTTGTTGCAAACCCATTTACTTCTATTGGACTATATCGAGTACATCTCAATATAATTAACTAGCTTTTGCCTGCGGCTCCGCCCGCGTGTTATTTGGTTTAACGACATGCTTTTTTCCGGGATAAAACGTAGCCTATGTGTTAAGTTTGGATATAAGCTATATCCATTCTAAATTTCATCCAAATCCGTCCATCCGTTTTAGCGTGAAAGGGTAACAAACATACACACACAGAAACATAAAATTTATAATATTAGTGTGATAAAGCTCTGTCTTCATAACCACCTTTCTTTATCGGCTTTACCTTAAACAAGTCGAAGTATTATTTAATTAATTTCTTCTATTTGTTTTGCATTTGTATTATTTGCTCTTTAATGTTTCAAGTGGAAAAGTATAACGAACGAAACATTTATTATCTAATATTATTAGAAACCCTTATAAAAAGGGATTTTTTTTATCCAAGATCCAGTAATTGAAAAACTTTTTACTTTGTTAACAACTCTGAATTATCTCTGTAAACAAGGAAAAAGAAGTTTGGCAGTTAAGTTATTGAAGAATTAAGAGAATAAATTCGCTTTCACTCTAGTCTTAAAAATAAAATAAATATTGAACTTTTTAAATGAAACCATTGTGCGTTAAGGCACTTATTGTCACTTCAACTATTTGAAGATGGATTTTGCTTGAGCTATAGTCTATGGTGGCGCCATCTATAATTATAGCCGCTTTATTATTTTTATGTTTTATCGCATGGTCTCCATTTTATTCCCTAAACCTAAGGGAATTGTTGCACTGTTTTACTGAAGAGTGCTGCCACCTGATTGGCAGCGGACCATCAGTCTTCGGAACTGACCCGAGACACGTCACACTTTACTTCTGGACGCTAATTAAGAAAGAATCATTGTTGAACCATTGTTGTGTAGGGTTTTATTTTGAGGAATAAAACTCGTTTTTTGCATAATTCTCTTGTCAGACTTTGCAGCAGACATCTTTTCTTTGGCAAGACTTGCTGCATTACGGTGTGATCGTTGTGTACTTGTAGTATTACAAAATAAATTGCCAAATTTCATAGTTCAAGGTCAACATAACCTTTAAATTTTGATTCTCTCCTTGAGATTGTCGAAATAAACGTTTTTTGCGGCATAAACGGCCGTATTTTTGTACGATAACTTAGAAGTTTGATTTTTTCACAACTCCAAAGGACTGTTCATTTCAACTCGATACCTCCACGCGTTTCTGAGATAAAGGGCCTTGACAGACAAATGGATGGATGGATAGACGGACAACAAAGTGATCCTATAAGGGTTCCGTTTTTTCATTTTGGTGTACAGAACCCTATTTTTAGAATTGGGTTCTAATATACGCAAAATGTATGATTTCTCTGTCTTGAAGTCAGGTAAAACAAAACACTGCAATAGTTAGAAAATTGCTGCTGACATAGATTCGGCCGAAAAGTGGACCAGCATGTTTTTCTTCCATATTACATCATAGATTCGTAAGTAATTTAAGTTGTCGAGTTCAATGTTACCCATGCATGCGAGAAAACACTTAGCAACACTAATTGCGACCAACTTACTTTGTTAACTTTACTTTAATACCTTTTTTCCTCGTCTAATGAAGCTGTTGCTTTCTTGGAAATTATGAGGAGCTCCTTGCTACATAAAACTTAGATTTACATATACAAAAATAAAATGCTCTTAGTCAACACTATTAATATTCAAATTCGAGAAGGGTAGTCCTCTATAAATGCATCTTTGATTATTTGCAAATTTATAGATTTCGTCATCGTTGTTGATAAAATCCGTGCAGCGTTTTTAGGGTTCCGTAGTCTGACAAGGAACCCTTATAGTTTCGCCATGTCCGTCTGTCCGTCTGTCCGCGGCTTAGCTCAAAGACTATTAGTACTAGAAAGCTGTTATTTGGTACGAATATAAATATTAATCACGTCGACAAAATGGTAGAATAAAATCTTGAACATTTTTTTTTAGTGGTACCTCTCATACACTTATATGGGGATGAATTTTTTTTCTCTCGTCTAACGCATATTGTGGGGCATCGTTGGATAGGTCGTTCAAATACATTGTGGGTGTGTAAACACCATTTTTTGATTTAGGGATCTGTTGGCGAAATATTAAGCTTTAAAGTAAAAATTTTATTTAGAGTGGAGAGTCCCCCCACCCTGCCGAATAAACGGTTGCTTATAGAAATGCGAAAAAATTCGCAGAAGTAGTATATATATAAAGAATTTAAAAGGAAAACTATCATAGCTAAGTAAGCTTTACAGGTTTACGAGTACAGATCGCACCAAACTTTTGGTCCCCTCTAATGTACGGGACTGGCGCGGTCTGTATTAGTAAACCATCTTATAAAATATACCGGGAAACGACGGAACCCTACATTGCGCGTGGCTTGCACGCACTTGGCTGGTTTTTGTTTGTAATATTACTCCATTGCGAATTTTTACGACGCCATTTGAAAATGACACTTCTCGGAGGTCAGGTACAATAAAAAATAATAGTTTGCCCTGACTGACTGATGTAAACGGATCACGAAGTGCAGGTGTCTTGTGTGATATAGACATCCGACCAGAATGAAATGTTTGCTCAGACTGACTGATGTAAGCGGATTAAGAACTGCAGATGTCTTGTATGATGTAGACATCCGACCAGAATGAAATGTTTGCCCAGACTGACTGATGTAAACGGATTAAGAACTGCAGGTGTCTTGTATGATGTAAACATCCGACCAGAATGAAATGTTTGCCCAGACTGACTGATGTAAACGGATTAAGAACTGCAGGTGTCTTGTATGATGTAGACATCAGACCAGAATCAAATGTTTGCCCAGACTGACTGATGTAAACGGATTAAGAACTGCAGGTGTCTTCTATGATGTAGACATCCGACCAGAATGAAATGTTTGCCCAGGCTGACTGATATAAACGGATTAAGAACTGCAAGTGTCTTGTATGATGTAGAAATCCGACCAGAATGAAATGTTTGCCCAGACTGACTGATATAAACGGATTAAGAACTGCAAGTGTCTTGTATGATGTAGAAATCCGACCAGAATGAAATGTTTGCCCAGACTGACTGATGTAAATGGATTAAGAACCGCAGGTGTCTTGTATGATGTAGACATACGACCAGAATGAAATGTTTGCCCAGACTGACTGATGTAAACGGATTAAGAACTGCAGGTGTCTTGTATGATGTAGACATACGGCCAGAGCGAAATGTTTGCCCTGACTGACTAATGTAAGCGGATCAAGGACTGCAAGTGTCTTGTATGATGTAGACATCCGACCAGAATGAAATGTTTGCCCAGGCTGACTGATATAAACGGATTAAGAACTGCAAGTGTCTTGTATGATGTAGAAATCCGACCAGAATGAAATGTTTGCCCAGACTGACTGATGTAAACGGATTAAGAACCGCAGGTGTCTTGTATGATGTAGACATCCGACCAGAATGAAATGTTTGCCCTGACTGACTAATGTAAGCGGATCAAGGACTGCAAGTGTCTTGTATGATGTAGACATCCGACCAGAAGGAATTTTTGAAAATTGCTACGTGATTGAAATAACCGGATCCAGAACACCAGGGCGTACGGTTTTCTTAATTCATAATTTAAAAAAAACAGATTTTTGTCTTTGCTTGGACCTATGGTACTCGTATTTATCTAGTTTGGAAAAAATTAAAACTCAAATTAAGCAATGCCATTCTAGATATTTTGTATTTTATCACTGTAAACATTTTATTTTTTTATAAATCTCAAATTCATACCATACGAATTAAATCGGATCTTAAACGCAGTTTTCAAGGTCATTGGCAGGTTTAGGCTCCTAAAGTAAATTTTGTATTTGGTTTTTATCATGAAAATGTGTGACAACCCACTATGAGATAAATAAAATGTCACGAATCACCATCAAGCGTGTTGCAGTCCGCCACGATCAACTGGAGAACTCCTAGGGGTTGACGTGCCCCACTTTGAGAAACCCTTTTCTGGTTGTTTATAAAATTATGAATATATAGGTTGACCTTTGTTTATATAGCCTAATTCATTTTAGGGACTCGATAAGTAGTCAGGACCAAGCCTCAATGACCCTGAAAATTTTATGCCCCTATACTTGTACTTGTTCAAAAACAAACTCGACTCAATCAGTATAGAAAGTCTAAATTTTATTTTGCCTATTTCATAGAAAGGGTTTTTTCACAGAATGATATTGAGCCTAGGTTCTGACCACTGCCTAGTATAAACAATGTACTATTAGTATTTATACTTTTCTCAAAATAATAATGTTTTCAACCCTCTTTCTTTGGTTTTCAAACTTTTGTTTCAAGAACGTGGCCCGAGATCAACTTGATTTGTTTCCATAAAATATGAAATACAAATATAAAGGTTTTTTACGTAAATCCAATTTTCTTTTCCCTACAAAATATTTCCCTATTAGCTAAAAACCCTTCGATCTGCTGTTTCGCGCGTAATTATTAGTATTACGCGTCCTAAACAAATAGGTTAATTAGCTAACCAATAATCACCTCTATCGAAAGCTAATAAAGTATTTGACATTGGCCTTTTTGTGTTGGACGGGTAATAACATTTTTTCCTAGGTTATGCCCATGGCCCAAGAGTTATGCCATACTCTTCTATGTAACCGCTATAACTACGACAGGGGTCCGAAAAGAGCCTTGCCGCAATGTTAGTATTTGAAACTTACCATATAGTATAAATATGTTATTCAAAGCACAATGTATGTATGAATATATTTATAGCTTAGATCTGTACTTCATAAAAACTTTTCATCTAAGAAACGTAGTGAGCAGAGCCACTTCATGTATGTAGAATAAGATATCTATGATTTACCAGTAAATACTCTGTTTATTAAGCACTCGACAAGGCTATTTTGATGCGTGGATTGGTCGTGGCCAAAATCAGAACTAACGCCGCTATCATAATAAAATGTAACAATATAACAGCTATATAGCAGTCCCCCTGTTCGACGCGCGACGCGCTAAAAGAGCCTTGTTTTGCACTTCCGAACCTATTTGGATCAGTGTTGCCAGCACGCGCCAGAGATACAGTGCAGCGTCTAAATATTATACTTGCGGTCTCACGCACACCATGTTTATCATTGTGCGAAGAAGCAACTATGATGGAAAGTCACTGTATCGATAGTGCGTGCTAGACCCCCCAATACAGAGAAACTTGATAATAGATAAATAAAAAATAAAGTCGTCATGACTACGATCATCTTAACGGTATTTGTAAAATCTTACCTCTCCAGGAAAAAGTGAAACTATTCATCAGGTTCGTAGCCAGGATTCGTATTTGGACGGCTCTTGAATGTAGTTTTCAGAACTACTTTTAGAATATTTTTTACCCATTTTTTATTAACTAGTAGAATTATGGCTATTTTTGCTTTCCCGCTAATTTTTTTTTGTTACATAATACAGGTGTTGCCATTCCACAATAGAGTAAATATGAAATAAATAATATTAAATTTAAATTATATGGAATTATAAATTAATAATATTTAATATCTATACTAATATTATCTTTAGGTATATACTAATAATAAAGTAGTAAAAAAGTCGTGTCTACGAGTATATATTGAATATTTTCGAGAAATTTTAAATGAAATAGGTTATGGACACTGTACTGAGGCCGAAACAAATTTTTTTTGAATTTTTGTCTATCTGTCTGTCTGCAGGTTCCGTTTTAACTCGAGAACCATTCAACTGATTTGATTGCGGTTTTTTTTATCATTGTAGTAACCCTGGTCAACACAAAGGCTATAAGAGGTGTTCACAAATTAACGCTCAAGCCTGAAACGGGGCAAAGATAAAATTAAATTCGAGAACCAATCAACGGATTTGAATGCAGTTTTCTTTATTATCATTGAAGTTACCCTGGTCAACACATTGACTATAAGGGGTGTTCTACATATAACGCCCAAGCCGGAAACGGGGCAAAGATTGAATAAACGCTTTTATAATTCGAGAACCAATCAACAGATTTGAATGCAGTTTTTTTTATTATCATTGCAATTACCCTGGTCAACACATAAGGGGTGTTTATAAAATAACGCCCAAGCCGAAAACGGGGCAAAGATTAAAGAAATGCTTTTATAACTAATATCTTTCACATAAGAAGTCCCGGCTGACACATCTAAAGAAAGTAAAGGTGTATGTTCATTGTAATTAGGCAACATGATACAACTATGGATTTTCAGTTCCAAATAATACTTTTAAAGTCTTAACCAATGACCTGCTCTATGAGGGGGTGCTGCAGGACGACGACTGCTTTGTCTGTTTTTTGGGGCCATTTCAAACAAACCACAGACCGATTCTAAAACGAGGGCACACACCAAAAAATGACAAAAAAAAAGAAAAAAAAAAACCATAATATGGCTGCAAAATTTTTGCCATAATATGGCGTAACACACCACAGAGGTTAATCCAATACACAACATTTCAAAATTGTTTTATTATTACAATATAATGACAATCAATTTATTGCGTTTAGTTATACTTAGGTTTTTAAAGAACATATTGATACGTCATATCATTTGAAAGTAAGTTCACCGCTATGCATTAGGCCTATTTTTCCATAGTGACGAGATAAAGAATCGTTCAAATAATCGGTAAGCGGCAGATCAATCGAAATTACGAGTATTGGCGAGTGAACGTTTTTGACAATGTGACGCAAAGAAACTCATGCGAACGAAACTTCAGCTATTTTTTTGAGCCGGTGAAACCCTTTTACTAAGCCTACGATATTTGTCTGTTGGTCTGTCCGTCTATCACTTAAACGGTAAGACTAGCACATTTACAGAGTTTTTTGTATCTATATGAGATAGACGGCCTGCATGCTTTGATGAAAGTGTTTATGTTATGGTATAAATGCCATGTTGGCATCTGTCTTATTATTTCTACAAGCTAATATAGTCCACAAAAGAAGACCCCTGTAAAGGTACCTATTATATCAATTTATAAATACGAAAATGCTTTAATTTGGGGGACTTCTGTCATGTAAAAAACTTTAATCATATACTCTTAAATTTTTATCTAGGACGAGAGCTGTGTGCCGAACGTGTATTTTGAAATAATTTGAGTTAAATGTTTATTTCTAGTGTTTATTTTGTTACTAAAATGGTCAACACCATTAAAAATAGTGTGCTGCATAGACAAGCGCGTGAGTTTGTTGTGTGTCTAAAAATCAGGGTCAGTGACGGCAGGCAAGGTGTCAATCAGTGTTTCCAGGGAACTTCCGCAAAAATCGATCGAAATCGGTAGACGAATTAACGCAACTGCTAAACACTCCCCCGGTGCAGTTACTGCGAGAACACGATAAGTCACATCATTTCGTCATGAGGATCGTGCCAAGTAAATTAGATGCCTACGTCATCTGCTCTGACGGGGCCAAGATCCGATGACCTTGAGACCCTCAATAATACAAAGACACGACGTACGGCATACGGTTTTATAACACCTAATCGCCCTTTCCGACATTCTTATGAATATATGCAGCGGCAAAATTTTTTTTAGATGATTTTCCCACATGCCACAAAATTATGTTTTTTCTAAGATATACGCTGCTTTCGTTCTGAGTCACACTCAATCATATTTTTCATCTCCATATCTCAATAGTTACCAGTATTCGATATGATTCCATTCGATTCTAATCTGTTTGTAATAATAATCGAAAATCGATAGAGTATAGTGTTGATTCAAATGTGTCTCTTCACTAAAGCTCAGTTCCGAGAAGTGTCAGCCGGGACTTCGTATATGAAAAAGGTTTTAAACGCATTTGCATGCGGTTTTCTTTATTATTATTGTAGTTACCCAGGTCAACACATAGACCATAAGAGTTTTATAAAAATAACGTCTAAGCCGAAAACGGGGCAAAGATTCACTGAACGCGAGCGAAGCTGCGGGCAAAAGCTAGTATTGAATAAATGTAACCTCGAACTTGTGTAAAAATATATTATTAATAACAAATATCAGGGAGGGTGGTTAATTTTAAAGGGGGATAGGACACTATTTACTCCTCCCTGCAGACCGACCTGCTAATTATTGTGTTTGAAGAATACAATAAAAACAGTGTTCTAAGGTTCTAGTGTATTTTGAAAATGAAATGAATAGGTATAAAAATGTATATAAGCACAAAGTATACGCGAATATTTTTGTTTCATGTTGGTATAAATTTACAAAATGCAGTGGTCACCCCTGCCACACATATTTTACAGCTGGCCACACCAACAAAGAAAAAAGTTCTTTACCGCTAATCATCGACAGAGCGATAGTACGTTGATTTTTATGATCTCAAAATATAATCATTATTTTGGAATCTCGTGTGTAGCTGTTGAACATTGAGGATGTAAGCCAGCCCGCGACGCAATGAGGTTCCCCGAAACTAGCGTCAGGATAATCCAGGTATGCCTTTTCATTTGTTAGATCGTATTTCGTTCTGTACTAGTTCTCTCATACACCATTTTGGACCTTGTGAACCAAATACCAAGGCTTTCAGTGATTTTGCGTGTTTTATTTGTGCTTTCACTGTTTAAATTAACCTTTTTTATAAAATTTCTGATCGTTTCTTTGTTCTGCGACGTAAAACCTCGGTACAGCTACCGCCATTTTCTGTGACAATTTCTAGTTTTCTTTTTCTTTCGTGGTATATTTTGGTAATACGAATTGTAGTGTTTGTACGAACATTACAAAAACATTTCACGCATATTTTTATTACGTAGCAATTTATTGCCAAAATAGTTCAGTTTTCATTTTCTTCACAAATGAAGGGTAGAAGTAAATAATTCACGCTGCCGCGGCGGATTTTATCGGCCAATGTTCGGTTTGCTACGCTGTCTGTGGATGTAACTTGTGTATGAGGGTATTTTCACATTTAGAATGTCGCTTTTCAAAAGTACATCTGTGTAGTTTTATGTTTGCAGAACAATAGTTCAAAGTTCATATTACCCAGTTAGTTCTGTAATTCATATACCGTTCGATTTTGTGAAGATTTTCTCTCTCATGATCTTGATTATGATCATGGAAGCTGAAATATTTGAGAGAATCGGAGGTGCAATTGTGTAAGCCTAATTAGATTTTTATATGGCTATTTGGCTAAGCAAATAAGCCCTTTGACAATTGAATTTTCACGTTTTTGTTTGTCAAAAACAAAACAAAGCTATTGTATCCATTTGATTTTTTACATCCAAAAATTTACGATTTCATTTGTCAAACGGGCTAATTTGCTTAGCAAAGACCGACCAAGTGCGAGTCGGACTCGTGCACAAAGGCAACAAGTGCAATACTGCTACACACAATGGGTATGGAACCCTTAAAAAATTTGGTAAATAATAACAATACCCAAGTAATTAACAACACGATAACAGTACAAAACAGTTAGATAAAAGATATTTAAAAGCTATGTGTAAAAGCTATGGAAATAGCCAAATTCTGTACCAAATTGTATTTCGGTCTTTGTCTCGGTATTTGTTTTTAGGATTCCGTACCTCAAAAAAAACGAAACCCTTATGGAATCACTTTCTTGTCCGTCTGTCTGTCCGTCTATCCGTCCGTCTGTCCGTCCGTCTGTCTGTCAAGACACTTTATCTCGGACACGCGTAGAAATATCAAGTAAAGTCTTGAAGCTGTGAAAAAATCAAATTTCTAAGTTAACGCAAAAAAAGATTCGTTCGTTTATTCCGCAAAAAACATATACTTCGGCACTCTCAAGGGAATCAAAATTTATAGGGTATTTTCTGTTGACTAAGAACTATAAAAAATTGGCAAATAATAATAATACAGGTAAAGGAAAAAATCTGAAAGCTATACATTAGTAAAAATATCATAAAAATATTATTGATCAAATTAAAAAAATATATATATATTATATGACCTTCTTGTACAGAACCCTCGGTGGGCGAGTCCGACTCGCACTTGTCCGGTTCTTTTAGGATTCTGTACCCGAAGGAAGCTAAACGGGACCCTATTACCTAAGCCTTCGCTGCCCGTCTGTCTGTCTGTCCGTCTGTCACATGGATCTACAGCTTCAACCGTAATAGGCAGCCAGTTGAAATTTTCATAGAATACATATAACTATGGCCTCTATCAGGACAAGTAATAAAAATTTAGAAAAAATTAAACACTAGGTGGTCCCCATACAACCATTCATTTTACAATATACTTCCAAAGGAGGTCCTTAGTTTGCCTGAAAATAAGTATAAACTGTACATTAAGCAGAGACTACTTAAAAAAAGCTTATTCTAAAATCAATGATTATCTGGACGATAATGAAGCATGGTGTAATAAACAATAATAATATTTATCAAAATTGTAAGTCATAATTAGCAAATTTTAATACGAAATGTTCGATTCCTCTTAAGCCCTTTACAGTTAGTTAATATGTTAACTGACTTTGCTGTAAAAGGTAATAGACAATGTAAGGCGGGTTAACTAAGAGACATTTTATTTTTCTCTCGTGACATAATTCCTATGGCCTTTACTTAAGTAAGTATAAGAAAATTGTATAGATTAAGTTTATGTAACAAAACAAAAAAATCATGTTTGCTAAGTTTCTTGCCCTAATTTTTAGCAATACTAATCGAATGGTGCGAATGGTTAGGCATTATGTATATATAATATTTTTATTCCTATATTTCTCTTTTTTATGCAGGTGTATAACTTTATTACATTTTAGTAGCCCAACCTTAATATTTTTGGATGTATTTCCAGTTTTTATTTATAAACTTGTTTGTTTGTTGCATCATTTATATATAATATTTTTATTCCTATATTTCTCAATTTTATGCAGGTGTATAATTTCATTTTAAAAGCCCAACCTAAATATTTTTTGTATGTATTTCCCTTATTAGTATAAACATATTGTTTTTTATTCTAAAGATGTCCACGAAATCTCAATTGGCGTAAAGGACAAAAATGAGAAAATGTGTTTTCAATGCCACCATACTCCGTTTTTTTTTCTCTATCGAATGGTATATTTAAAATAGCGCTACCTTCAGAAATTTGCCCTTTACTACCATAACATTTTGAATGCCTTAAATTGCACGCTCACGGTGCATGCGCACGGTTTTGTTTTGGGATTCGTAAACGTACTCGTTAGAGTATTGCATATAGCAGGTTTGGTATATAAGGTGGTTCACTTGAAGAGACCGCAATACCTACATGAGAAGATCCGATGGCTTGGTGAATCACATAACGTACATACACGTAGCAAAATTGTCCACAAAATGTCTATACCATCAAACAGCAAATTTTACAGGCAGTTTCATGTTCGCAGCATCCAAAATCTGGAATGATTTTCCACCACCGCTACAAGTACATATGTCTTATTTAACATTTAAAAATAAACTTAAAACAATCCTTATAGATAAACAAACAACTAAAGCAAATAACATGTATATTTTAAAAAATTCAAAAAGAGTAAATTGAAACAGTGTTTTTTCATTCAGACCCGCGTTTTAAATTTTTAATTTAACCCAAATCCTCCTTTAAAATAAGATTTTAGAGTTAATTAATTTATGTGGTTTATCTTATAGGTATATCTAATAAGTTACATACACAAGTAAATATACATACACTAGTAAATATACATTAATAACATATTTATTAACACCAAATTAAAACGGATAAATATACAAATTATAAGCAATTATTGCTTTGTACATTTATTTTTCATTTATTCAGGGAAATAGTATTGCATAGCAGATAAAGTAATAGACTCCTACTCCTACGCGTCACTATGTAATGTCTACTACTTTAAATTTAAATATGATGTATATGGAACATGCTGAAAAACAGCGCCGTTCAGATGAAAATTGTGTCTTTTTATCTGACTGCAAATGCTGAGCATGCCGCCATTTGCCAGAACTTCATAGAAAAGAATAATATTTTAGGAAAAGCATATACAATATAAAACTTAATTCATAAGATTTAATTTTAACTATTTATTTTATTTTTTGTTGTACTAATTTAACACAATAATGATGTCTTTTTTGTTATTTATAGGTATAAGTTTAAATTCTTCCAGGAGGACCACCAAGAGTGGCGAAATCCTGGAAAGGCCTATGTCCAGCAGTGGACGAAACAGGCTGATGGATGGATGGATAAGTTTAAATAGGTACTTTTATGTTATTGTGTATCGCGTGTTTTGTTTTATTTTCATTTTTTTTTTAAATAAAGTTCTGTAAAATTTTTTACTTTTTTGTGTTCTGGCAATAAATATCATTTTCTTTCTTTCTTTCTTTCAAAACAAGCATCATTTAGTAGGATATTATTATAAACAATAAGATTTCCAACAAAACAAATATTGTGTTAATTAATTTAATGTAGGTAATATTATTATAATGATATGATTAAAACGATGAAAAATAAATGAAACAATCTTGGTTAAGTGGGTACAAGAAGTGTTTTTACACAAAACTACAGACTAAAAATCTTCTTCAGAATATATGATTGGCTCGATGCCAGTCATTGTCTCATTATCGCTATCGCTATCGCTGATCTCACTGTCGAATTGCTTGTTAGCTTTCTCTGATTCAAAGAAAGCGAGAACTTTTAGGATTTAATTTCTTGCTTCACTGTGAATAGTTTTTCCCATATTTGAATAAACTTTCACTGTCTGTTTTCGTTTCAAAGCAACGAAATAGTAACAAAAATGTCCAAACTAAACCAAAATGTCCAAACTTAACAAAAATGTCCAACGTTGCAACAAAAACAATATTTTAACGTAACAGCAATAACAAAATAACAATAAATGTCCAAATATAACAATGGAATGTTTAAAAATATACCACGAAAACAAGTCGACGCGTATTGGCAACGAAAGTGTTAACCGTACTGACGCGCCGTGGCAAGCGCGGGGAGCTGAAATGAGAACGGGGCGGGTGGTTCGCATTCCAGCGAGGTCTCGAGATAATGTGACCGGGTTGTATATTTCTTTTCACGTATAGCAAATACCCTAGAAATATTTTCACTTATTATTGTAGGAAGTTATATATATATTTCTTTTCGCGTAATCGTAATATTTGTAGCAACAAAAGAGAGACACAAGTATTTTTTATACTGTACTCTAAATAAAACTTGTGGATGAAAAAGTCAATTTTGTCATTTTACTATCATGAATTTTTCGAGCACCATATTTTTCTTGTAATCTTTACGTAATCCCCATACTTGTATTTTTATTAATTTTTTTATATTTCTTATTTGTGTTCAACTATTTTTAATCGTATAGTTTTCCTCTAATTGGCCAGTTATGGCCTATAATCGTATTTTTTTCATTTTTTTTTCGGTCCCTCAATTTCGAAAATAAGGGGGGGAGTGGGCTGTTTATTTTTTGACAGTAATTATAGTAAAAGTGGGTATATATTTTTAATATCATTAATATTGATGAAAAGTCGTAATTTGTGTAAACCTTTGCGAAGCTACCCAATTATTTTCATTTTTATACCTAATAAAACAAATCCGACTCAATTAACAATGTTTTTTTTATTTCTCTTGCTCCGCAATAAAACTACTTGGTGCATTTGGATAACTACAGTTACAAATTTATTCAATTACATTTCATTTTGTGTCTTTTTGCGATCTTTACGACACTAAACTAAATTTTTATTCATTTAAAATTACCTTTGCGACTCATCATATGCTTTGAACATCAAAATATCAATAGGCGTATAGGAAATAATTGCTAAAACCAGCAGGTCGTCTGGATAAACGAATGATCTACAATAATATTGGTAATACCGGTTAAAAGAAGAAAAAAAAATAATGAGGGTCTCCATTGACATGAATTTAATACCTTTACAAACATTAAAGCAACTGATCTTTTTCCAAAAATATTAACGTTTTTAACTGTTTTTACTGTAAAGTTAAACGATGTGCTTTACATCAATTGAGATTTCCGGTAACGATTGTAAAGATTAACTTTGACTTGTAGAAGGTATACTTTATTTATCTATTTAACAAAATAAATATTTTGATTTGATTTGATTTGACAACCCTCGCACGACGCCGTCTGAGATGACTTGTTTATAGCTTGTCAACCTTTTTGCACCGAGTTATTTAGACTTTGTCGTCGTGTTGAGTACCAGCACAGAGTTCCAGGTAAACGACAATGATAGCCACTCGCAAATTTGCATTTTTTAATGTTATTGGTTTTCGTTTTGTCTTAAAGAGAAACAGTTTACAAACAAGTTTCAAATGTGGTCAAAGGATTGTACACACAGTAAAGTAAAAAAAAAAAAAAAATTTGGGTTCCAAACTCAGTTTCGTCCACTGCTGGACATAGGCCTTTCCAGGATTTCGCCACTCTTGGCGGTCCTACTGAAAGAAATGCCCATACTCACACACGCTGGGCAGGCGGGTTGGCGAGCGTGGTGCCGAAACCCTTGCGCCAGTGACGCCGCTGCCCGTCACCAGTCTGTTTTATATAAGGCCCGGCAGTTGGGGATGGATATACCGCCATCCATCGGTCCCAGGCAATGGTGGGCCACCTGGTTTTGCCTGAGAGCTGTTATCTTACTTTGCCCCGAATAACTTCGGGAGGATTTGCGAGTAAGATGGTGGTGCCTCCACAGTCGAGCCTGGCATCAGCTCTACCACCTATAAGTGGTTGGTGTAAGCCATAATCTTTTTAGGGTTCCGTACCCGTATTGTGTAGTGGTATGGAACCCTTTGTGCGCGAGTCCGACTCGCACTTGCCCAAATTATTCTTATGGCTTAATAATATTCTTAGCATTATTACGCAGATCTCATTGAACCTTAATCATTTCCAGCAGCATACCCTATGATTTTAGATTTTAGGTTAAAGCAATACAAAAATCAATATCATAGCGCCAATTTTTAGAGAACACTATAATTTCACCCGCTATTCAATCTCTGCCCCGTTTTCGGCTTGGGCGCTATTTTATAAAAAAAACCCTTATAGCTTATTATGTTGGCCAATATCACTACGATGATAATTAAAAATAAGAACCAGCCAAGTGCGTGTCGGACCACGCGCAATGTAGGGTTCCGTAGTTGCACGTTACATTTTGTAAGTTGGTCTACTTATACATACCGCGCCACTTCTAGTCCCATATACGTATTATCCCATATATGTATTAGAGGGGACCAAAAGTTTGGCGCGACCTGTACTCGTAAACCTGTAAATCCTACTTAGATGTGATAGTTTTCCTTTTAAATTCATTATATATACTACTTCTGTGAATTTTTTCACATTCTTTAACAACCTATCCAGCAGGGGGGGTGGGTGACGCTCCACTCTAACTAAAATTTTCACTTTAAAGTTTAATATTTCACCAACGGATCCTTAAATCGAAAAATGATTTTCACACACCCACAATGTTTTTGAACGACCTATCCAACGATACCTTACATTATGCGATAGACGAGAAAAAAAATTAATTCCCAGTTTACTTCTATGAGAGGTATCTAGGTACCCTTAAAAAATATATTTTCAAGATTTTATCTTGCCATTTTGTCGGCGTGATTAATATTTATATCCATGCCAAATTACAGCTTTCTAGTACAAATAGTCGGTGAGCTAAGCCGCGGACAGGCGGACATGGCCAAACTATAAGGGTTCCTTGTTGGACTACGAAACCCTAAAAACATATCTAAATCTATTGAGTGGTTCTCTACCTAAAACGGAATGTACATACAGATAGACCGACAAACAAACATTTTAAAAATTCTAGTTTTTTCTTCAGTAATAAACACTAATAGACCATTTCATTTAAAAGTTAGAAAAATATTAAATGTACGACACGATTTCTTTCTTTCAGCACGTGAACACAGTCTTCTGGTTCAATACCAGCTGATGCCGTCCCCCAGGTCGGAGAAGTACATCGGAGATCTGGACATTTGGGAGCACGCTGTGAAGGTAACTACCACATTTATTTACTTACGCGTTATTTTCTCTATGACTTAGGCATATATCGTTACGTTACGAAAATGTGAGGTCCCGCTAGTCTAGCATAGCAAACCATATCGAGCTCGATAGCGAGTGATACAGTGCTCTTTCTCACTCTGTTGATCTCCCTCGAGAGGGATAGACGTTCTGTATGATCTGCTTTGCTAAGTCCCCTGGATGTCAATTCCGGCACGTGCGCAAAAATTGCGAAGACAGATTGCGGGTGACTTTAAAAGGGATATTGTAGGGAACATGTATTGATTTTATTTATTGAAAACTTATATAAAATTTTGTTGAGATTTTTTTTATCGTTTTGTTGGCGTGATTAATATGTGTACTCATATCAGATTACAGCTTTCTAGTACTAATATTCTCTGAACTAAGCCGTGGACAGACGGACATTGCGAAACTATAAGGGTTCCTTGTCGGACTACGGAACCCTAAAAACATATCTTAATCCGTTAAATGGTTCTCATGCTAAAAATTCTAGTTTTGTCTTTAGTTATAAACACTAATAAACCATTTTTTTTAATTTAGAAAAATATGAAATGAACAGACACGAATTTTTTACAACTTCATTTTTATATACTTATTTCTTTCTTTCAGCACGTGAACACAGTCTTCTGGTTCAGTACCAGCTGATGCCGTCCCCCAGGTCGGAGAAGTACATCGGAGATCTGGACATTTGGGAGCACGCTGTGAAGGTACCAGATTACAGCTTTCTAGTACTAATAGTCTCGGAGCTAAGCCGCGGACAGACGGACATGGTGAAACTATAAGGGTTCCTTGTCGGACAACGGAACCCTAAAAAAGATATTGACTCCTGTGACAGAGATATATGCTTGAGACGACGCTCTACAAATGTGCTCCACATGTCGCGCCGCGTAGAATGGCCATTTTGTCGAAATTTGCAAACAAAAAAAAAATCAAAAGGTAATTTTATAACTTCTAAAAGTAGGTTCTATTAGTGATTCTGAGTTGATTCTCTATGAGTTCAATAAAGCTAGAGGGTTCACATTCAACCTGTATTTTATATGTACATAGTTTCCATTAGAATCTTTTTCTTGGTCGTATTGAGTTTTAAACAATATCTAGGTGCTTACCTTAACTCCGGTTTGTTTTTTTACACACAAAGCAGTAGCGTAGTTTAAATTTTTATATAAAGTGTGGTCCTATTTTAACGTCCGAATTTTATCATTTTCGTACTAATTTATACATTCATTGGACTAGTGGCGCCACGTGGTGGTGACACACTTGAATTATATTTCAGCGTGTGTTAACTCAACTAGACAAAAATACTGGATAAGCATAATTTGAAATTTTCTCAGATTTCACCACTCGACCAATCAGAACACGAGAATTCGATAGGTATATTTAACGGTCTGCCAAAATATTGTGCGGACGTCCGCACAATCAGATCAGACCGCAGAATAAGGATATTTGACAAGTTAAAGACACACACACACACACATTAATGACAATGATATTCACCCAAACACAAACACATACATACACCATATTAAAACTTAACTCGGAAAAACTTTCAGCCAAGTTAATAAAGATACACTAGGGAGCTAAACTCCTTTACAAAAAACACATTTAATTTGATACCTTAAGATACCTATATGGTCTATAACTTGACTTTAGACAAGATTACTACCTTGCCGATTTTATTTTATTTTATTTTTGCTTTGTTGAAAGAAACAAACAGACAAATTATAAGGCTTATAAATAAGGTACAAATAGGTAATACAGAGTCCAATAAAGTTTCTATTGACATACAAATAATTTCAGTGTTACAGAAATACCAGTCGAATCCAGATATACTAGTATAATTTAAATTATTTTAATGCGCGCTACAAAAGAGAAAATTACTACGACCATAACTATAAATATTAAAACAATTCTAAAAGAGAACTATCCAAATAAAAATACAATTATAGGTTCATGTGCATAGCACTGAACCCACATAAATACTTTTTAACAAATTTATTTAACAATAAATATTGAGTGAGAAAGGATCCAAACCCGAAGAAAGTGTAAATATTAAAACAATTCTAAGAGAGAACTATCTTATTAAAAATACAATTATAGGTTCATGTGCATAGCACTGAACCCACACAAATACTTTTTTAACAAATTTTTATAACAATAAATATTGAGTGAGAAAGGATCCAAACCCGAAGAAAGTTTATTATACGTATTACAAGCACGAATCAATACTCTGTTATCAGCATACTTTGTCCTTACTTTAGGTAACTGAAACAGTTTAGGGTGCCTAACATTACGAGTGGGGCAATTGAATTTAATTTTGGAAAGAAGATTGGGTGTATCAATTAAATTATTTATGACTTTATATAAAAAGACTTGGTCTAAGTAATTACGTCTATCTTGAAGTGAGACAAGAGAAGAATAATCATCACAATGAATCAATTGTTTAGTATTAATACGGTAAGAGATATGTTTGATGAACTTACGCTGGATTTTTTCTATCTGTTCAATATAGACTGCATACTGAGGATTCCAAGTAGTTGAAGCATATTCAAGAAGAGGACGAACAAAACTATTAAAGAGTAAAATTAGGGTGCATGAGTTCTTAAAAACCTTACCCATTCTTAAGACAAACCCAAGCATGCGAAATGCTTTGTTGGTCATTTTTTCAATGTGCGACGAGAACAGCATTTTTTCATCAAGTAAAATACCTAGATCTTTAACTTCATGGACTCGGGCTAAAGGTTCATTAAAAAGTTGGTAATTATGAACTATTTTATTAACCTTCCGAGAAAATGTTATTACCGCGCATTTAGTAGTGTTCAAAGAAAGTAAATTGTGAATACAATAATCCTTGCGATAATACTGTTTGTTTCTTCTCTTCTCTTCTTATGCAATTAATACTCGTTTTTTACTGGTTGTTATGTTGCCTGTTTAGTCAAGTCGTTGTTACTTACTAAGTGGATGTATTATTTCCACAAATTCAAAGACTAGGTGACATACACTTGAAAAATATTAAATAAAATGGTAGATTATTTGCAATAATATATCCATATATTATCCTTAACTAATTTATTTGTGTTGTTTTAAAATTTTCAACAAGGTGATTATTAGTTTCCAACTGTAGATGTAGGAAGGTGCCGAAAAAAACGATAATTAACTCGCACACATTAGATTAGATTATTTATTTATTCAGCAAAAGACATACAGATTTTTGTTTGCAAAAAATTGAAACCAAACGATAAACTAAAAGTTTATCAGCTATACTCTCGGTACATGTCTGTTTTTATACACTATTATATATTTATTTGCGTACAAGTAAGTAGTATTAAGACATAGTTTTTTAAATTTAATACATAAGAACAACGAACTGAGACGAAGTACGGGCGCCTGCTTAATAGGGTACCATTGGCAGTTGTTATATCAGTATCATAACTACTGGCGTCCGTACATAAAAAGTCAGAAATACAAAAAATATTAAAAAATATCTTACAATCATTATTTATGTAATGTAATTGAGTGAAGTAGGCACTTTTTTTAAATATTTTTAAGTTTAGTTTTACTTATTTTACTATTTAAAGTTTCGTCAACGTCCTCTGGTATTGAATTAAATATTTTTGGTATTAAGTAGGCACCCGTTCTTTTTTCTTAATAGTTTGTATACCTTGGTACAATATATTTAGATTTCAGTTTACTTTTGCCACGGGTTGGGTACCCATGGGTTTTTTTAATCTTTAAGTGAGATTTTTGGAATGTTTCCATGGCTATTAAATATTTTATTTTAACGTCTACTGGCATAATTCTACAAACTTTAAATAATTTTTCGTAAACTTTGTTACAACTCAACTTTTCTTTTTTACTAACTAGGCACTTCAAAAATCTCACTTGTAGTTTCTTTATTTCATGTAAGTATGTAGGAAAAGTTCTCCCATAGCTGGCCAATCCGTAGCTCAAAACCAGTTCAACAAGCACATGAGTAAAGTAAGGCCAACGGGACGATTTAAAAAAAAAGTAAACACACTTTCAGGGGTTCAAAACATTTCTAAAATACGTCCGCTGTAAATAAAAAATAGTAAAGAATAGAAAATTTAATTCGTTATTATAAAAAACACAGCCAAGTGCGAGTCCTCTCTTAGGATTCCGTACATAATCTGCAGATAATCTGTAAATCATTCCGTTTTAGAGCTAGAGAGCCGTAAAATATTGGCACAAACAGACAGACAGATAACAGAGTGACAGCAATAGGGCTCCGTTTGCCCTTTGGGTACGGAAGCCTAAAAAAAATCCTTTTTGGCATGGAACCCTAAAACTTGAAGTTATATTGGAGGTTCAAGTCCGGAAAAATGAATAAATAAGTTGACTTACATACCTTTTGACGTTTTTTGCGTGGTGAATTCATCTTTCAAAGGTTGTGTACCAGGTTGTGATTCCATAATTAAAATCAACAAATACTTACAATAACAGTAAAATCAACAATAAAAACTAAGAGTAAGAGGTTTAATAATAACAAAAAACTAAACAAATACATAAACGAAAGAATACGTATCACTTCGAACGCAATCCAAACAGGAAAGAACTTGTTCACAAAATTCAAAATGGCGACCTAATGTTGGTAGCTGCGGTACTGACTGCTCACCTGTACCACGATCCAAGCAACGACAGCTGTCGTCGACCGACTGACGCCATTTAGTCGACCGATTGACGCCATTAATGCGTACGAGAGATAAGAATGAAGATACCTCAGTAAAGGTCCGATTGTGTATCTTTTTTAAATTGTCTCGTTGGCCTTATTTTAGCTAACTAGCTGCACCTGCACTAATTTTGTTCGAATGGAATGGCGATTGCTATTTAAAGTAATATTCTTACTAAGTTAAAAGTTGCAAACTGTACCTATCTAATGTTACGAAAGAAGCCTGGCTACTCATTCGACAGAGGATTTTAGCTTGGAAGCCAGGAACATTTACATTAACATTTGTTTTCATTAAATATTTTCATTTCATTACAATAAAACCGTATGAATAATGCGATATTGTGATATTTTATATAAATATAAATATAAATGTGTGTGTGGGTGGGTGACAGTTGGCGAGGGTGTGTGTATGTGTGTAAGTGTTTAGAGGGCGTGTGAGGGGTGTGTGTGAGGGTGTGTTTGTGTGTGTGTGTGTGGGTATAGGTGTGTGACTTGAGTGACTTATTACTAAGACTCCGCTGTCTGTCTGTCTGTCTGTCCGTCCATCTGTCTGTCCGTCTGTCACCAGGCTGTATCTCATGAACTGTGATAGTTAGACAATTGATATTTCCAGAGATGATCTATTTCTGTTGCTGCTATAGCAACAAATACTAAAAAGCAGAATAAAATGAATATTAAAGGGGGCTCCCATACAACAGACATGATTTTTTGCCATTTTATTGATAATGGTACGGAATCCTTCGTGCGCGAGTCCGACTCGCACTTTGCCAGTTTTTTTATTACACACTTTACAAAGTTAACCTTCGAAAGACTGACAGTAATTCAGCAATTCTTATTAAGAGTGAAGATGAACTGGTAACGTTGGGACCGACAATTTGACTTGCTTGTTTTTTTGTGTTCTACTTTGCACAATCAAAACATATTTGTTTTTTATAACTTTTAAGTTTAATATGGTCTGCTTGCATGTCTTTATATTTTATACGATATACGAGGACACAATACAAGAGTTTCAAATTTATGGCGACTTATTTAATGTATGAAATCCATTAAGTAGCCATAAATTTCAGTTCTTGTATCGTTTGAACCTCACATTTCAGACATAGAAAAACAAGACAATGGAATCGGAAACCTGAAGGCCTGACGTTAGGTAGATAGAAATTGGTCTCAGACCAGCAGAAAGAGAGACCTGACACCAACATCTACTAAACTCAAAGGAGAAGAAGAAGCTGCATTATCGGAATTTGATAAAAATCAAATCACTCGAAAATCACGCTGAATGTTCCACTGATGGTCACGCTACAGGTTCCAGTGAAATATACCAACACAATAGAAGAACTTCAAAATTATGGTGACTTAATGTATGAAATCCATTAGGTAGCCGTAATTTTGCGTTCTTGTATCGTTTGAACCCCACATGTCCGACATAGAAAAACAAAAAATATAATCGGAAACCTGAAGGCCTGAAGCTGGGAAGATAGATATTGGCCTCAGATCAGCAGAAAGAGAGACCTGACACCAACATCTACTGAACTCAAAGGAGAAGAAGAAGCTGCATTATCGGAATTTGATAAAAATTACATCACTCTAAAATCATTCTGAATGTTCCACTGATGGTCACGCTACAGGTTCCAGTGAAATATGCCAACATAATAGAAGAACTTTAAACTTATGGTGACTTTATGTATGAAATCCGTTAGGTAGCCGTAATTTTGAGTTCTTGTATCGTTTGAACCCCACATGCCCGACATAGAAAAACAAATAATGTAATCGGAAACCTGAAGGCCTGAAGCTGGGAGATAGATATTGGCCTCAGACCAGCAGAAAGAGAGACCTGACACCAACATCTACTGAACTCAAACGAGAAAAAGATGCCGTGTTATCGGAATTTGATAAAAACCACATCCCTCGAAGATCACGCTGAATGTTTCACTGATGGTCCCGCTGCAGGTTCCGGGGAACTAGAGCAACACAATACAAGAAATTCAAACTTATGGTGACTTAATGTATGAAATCCATTAAGTAGCCGTAATTTTGAGTTCTTGTATCGATTGAAGCCCACATAACGAACATAGAAAAACAAGAAGTTGGGAAGAAAGATATTGGTCTCAGTCCAGCAGGAAGAGAGACCTGACACCATCCTGATGATCTCCTGAACTCAAACGAGAAGAAGAAGCTGCATTATTGGAATTTTATATTAAATGATAATTATTTGATAGCAATATCAGAATTAATCTCCAGGATCAAGGCGCTTAAACGGGTATTTTTCCTATATTAATGGAGCTCCGATGGATTTAGTTTGATTTTATTTGAAAATATTAAAATTGATATAACCCATTATTGAGATATAAGACGAGTTTGTTTTGAATTTCCTATAATACAACATCTATACCAGTTGCTATTGGGTATTATGAACCGGAAGTTATTCAAATGTGGGCTGTGACACTGTTTTTCTTTTAACGATTTTATCGTGACAGAGAGCGAGCCTTATTACTGTACATAGGGCACAAACACACGCTTAACTTTCTAAAAAAAAATTCTTAATAATTATGTAATACTTCGCGGAAAGTTTCTTTCAATCAGAATATTTCAAAATAAATTGGATTAAAACTATGGGCAAAACGTTTTTTTAACATATGTCAATCTTGCTAGTAAATAATATTCTACATCGATCAATCGTGTGGCTGATTCCGCTTCCGACCGACCGACGAAGAACGAATGCGACTATAAACAGCGCGGCGCGCGGGGTGGGCGCGGGTAGCGGGGAGTGTTGGCTCTCCCCGGGGAAGTATTCGCCTGCAACCCGAAAAATATTCACAACCCGCAATAATGTTTCGGAATAATTCCCAGTCGGAGGGAATAATTTCGATTAAATAAAATAACATGTGCATAATTCTTTTAAATTCATAAGTCTTGGACATAATTCCTATGGTTTTATATTTGCCTTTACTTAAGTAGGTATAAGAAAATTGTATAGATTAAGGTTATGTTACAAATGAAAAAAATTCATGTTTGCCAAGTTTCTTGCCCTTCTTCTTAGCAATACTAATCGAATGGTGCGGATGGTTAGGCATTATGTATCTACAATATTTTTATTCCTATATTTCTTTACTTTATGCAGGTTTATAACTTTATTACATTTTAGTAGCCCAACCTTCATATTTTTTGGATGTATTTCCCGTATCTATTTATCAACTTGTTTGTTCGTTGCATAATTTATATATAGTATTTTTATTCCTAGATTTCTCTATTTTATGTATGTGTATACATTAAGTTTTGTAGCCCAACCTAAATATTTCTTGTATGTTTTTCCCTTATTATATATACATATTGTTTTTTTATTCTAAAGATACTTATTGTAAAGATTAACTTTGACTTGTAGAAAGTATACTTTATGAATCTATTTTACAAAATAAATATTTTGATTTGATTGATTTGATTTGATTTGTGCGCATGGAATTAGTATGTTCTTTATACGTGTTGTTTGAAATCGTATTTCTTATTTGCCCGGTGGTGGTGAATTGATTTTTATATAGCGTTAGAAAAATATTCTTACATTTAATTAGGTACCTAGGTAAGGAGGAGGATCGTGATATATACACAAAATATAAGATTGTTTAAAAAACGTGACATGATTATAGCTTGGTTAAGCAGAATAAAAAATAAAGTTACTTAATTATACACAGCTTTTATTTAAAAACTAGCCTTTTCCCGCGGCTCCACCCGCGCCACAGAGATTTACAAAAACGTCATAACGTGACAAATAGCGAGCCTTCGTATTGTACTAAGGGGATAAACATTCACTTATTAGGGCATGGAATGAACCCCACTGTGTTTTTCTTTATCATTAGCCAATGGCACAAACACTTATACCGGCAAGGTTGGACCTGACTCTCAATATCGACAATCGAAAGCAATACCAACCGAGCTGCTGGGTTACTACTGGTGAATTCTAAAAGTATTATTGAATTTTCAGCGAAGAGCTACAGTGATGATCTACAGATAGGTAGAAAATGACGTCCTCCGCGCCGACGACCGGCTATTGTTGTGGACTTCAAAGGAAACCGCAGGTGGTGGTAGATGCTCTGAGGAGTTGCCTCGGTCTACAGAGAGAAGCCGCTTGTCTCTAGAAATGTATTTTTTATTATATATATATATATGTTGGTCTCATACAGGCAGAAAGAGAGACCTGACACCCACACCTACTGAACACCAAGAAGATTAATATTCGTTGTCGGCATTTGATAAAAATCGCAGTAATCGAAGTTCACGCTGAATATTCCACTGATGTTTTTTCTGCAGTTTATAGTGAATCAGACCCACTCAATGCAAGACTTCAACCTTATACCTGCTTAATGTATGACTTACATTAAGTAGCCGTAATTTTCAGTTCTTGTATCGTTTTAGCCCCACATGGCAAAGCAAAAAATCCGTGAGTCCGTCATCTTCTGAACAACAACAAGAAGAAAATACGGAATATTCAGAAGTTGAAAATAAATAGATCAATAGAATGTGTAAACAATGCTCCAGTTTCCAGTGAAATGGACCCAAACAAGACAAGAACTTTGTCCGTATTGCTTCTTTGTGTATAAATACCACAAGGGAGCCATAGGGATTAGTTTTTGTATTGCTATAACGCTAAAGGAAGAGGATCAAGTCGGAAACCCTTCATTTTATGGAATAAGGTATTAATCCAACAATAATTTATTACATCTATGTAATTATTCACAAATATGTTATTAATTTTAATTGACAGCACTGATTTCATATGATTTTAACACTTTTTATTAAGTTTTTTATGTATTTGTTTATTATTTTTTGATGATTTTATGATAATATAAACTAAGACGAAAAATTATTTTACTGTTTTGTAGAATAAATTTTGGAGAAATCAGTATTAGCCTAATAATTTGCTTGTTTTACAAGAAACTGGTCTCCAACTGTTTTCTTTAACTTATTTCATTGTTACGGTCACTATTCTTATTTTAAGGTTTTAGTTCAATAATTCACCTACTCATAATAATCCATAAATTCATCCATCCACCAGCCTGTCATCGTCCACTGCTGGATCAGAGGCCATTCCAACACTTTTTTGTTGCATAGTATATGTTGGTCTCAGACAAGCAGAAAGAGAGACCTGACACCCACACCTACTGAACACCAAGAAGATTAATATTCGTTGTCGGCATTTGATAAAAATCGCAGTAATCGAAGTTCACGCTGAATATTCCACTGATGTTCTTTCTGCAGTTTATAGTGAATCAGACCCACTCAATGCAAGACTTCAACCTTATGCCTGCTTAATGTATGACTTACATTAAGTAGCCGTAATTTTCAGTTCTTGTATCGTTTTAGCCCCACATGGCAAAGCAAAAAATCCGTGAGGTCGTCATCTTCTGAACAACAACAAGAAGAAAATACGGAATATTCAGAAGTTGAAAATAAATAGATCAATAGAATGTGTAAACAATGCTCCAGTTTCCAGTGAAATGGACCCAAACAAGACAAGAACTTTGTCCGTATTGCTTCTTTGTGTATAAATACCACAAGGGAGCCATAGGGATTAGTTTTTGTATTGCTATAACGCTAAAGGAAGAGGATCAAGTCGGAAACCCTTCATTTTATGGAATAAGGTATTAATCCAACAATAATTTATTATATCTATGTAATTATTCACAAACATGTTATTAATTTTAATTGACAGCACTGATTTCATATGATTTTAACACTTTTTATTAAGTTTTTTATGTATTTGTTTATTATTTTTTGATGATTTTATGATAATATAATCTAAGACGAAAAATTATTTTACTGTTTTGTAGAATAAATTTTGGAGAAATCAGTATTTGCCTAATAATTTGCTTGTTTTACAAGAAACTGGTCTCCAACTGTTTTCTTTAACTTATTTCATTGTTACGGTCACTATTCTTATTTTAAGGTTTTAGTTCAATAATTCACCTACTCATAATAATCCATAAATTCATCCATCCACCAGCCTGTCATCGTCCACTGCTGGATCAGAGGCCATTCCAACACTTTTTTGTTGCATAGTATATGTTGGTCTCAGACAAGCAGAAAGAGAGACCTGACACCCACACCTACTGAACACCAAGAAGATTAATATTCGTTGTCGGCATTTGATAAAAATCGCAGTAATTGAAGTTCACGCTGAATATTCCACTGATGTTCTTTCTGCAGTTTATAGTGAATCAGACCCACTCAATGCAAGACTTCAACCTTATGCCTGCTTAATGTATGACTTACATTAAGTAGCCGTAATTTTCAGTTCTTGTATCGTTTTAGCCCCACATGGCAAAGCAAAAAATCCGTGAGTCCGTCATCTTCTGAACAACAACAAGAAGAAAATACGGAATATTCAGAAGTTGAAAATAAATAGATCAATAGAATGTGTAAACAATGCTCCAGTTTCCAGTGAAATGGACCCAAACAAGACAAGAACTTTGTCCGTATTGCTCCCTTGTGTATAAATACCACAAGGGAGCCATAGGGATTAGTTTTTGTATTGCTATAACGCTAAAGGAAGAGGATCAAGTCGGAAACCCTTCATTTTATGGAATAAGGTATTAATCCAACAAAAATTTATTGTATCTATGTAATTATTCACAAATATGTTATTAATTTTAATTGACAGCACTAATTTCATATGATTTTAACACTTTTTATGAAGTTTTTAATGTATTTGTTTATAATTTGTTGATGATTTTATGATAATATAAACTAAGACGAAAAATTATTTTACTGTTTTGTAGAATAAATTTTGGAGAAATCAGTATTTGCCTAATAATTTGCTTGTTTTACAAGAAACTGGTCTCCAACTGTTTTCTTTAACTTATTTCATTGTTACGGTCACTATTCTTATTTTAAGGTTTTAGTTCAATAATTCACCTACTCATAATAATCCATAAATTCATCCATCCACCAGCCTGTCATCGTCCACTGCTGGATCAGAGGCCATTCCAACACTTTTTTGTTGCATAGTATATGTTGGTCTCAGACAAGCAGAAAGAGAGACCTGACACCCACACCTACTGAACACCAAGAAGATTAATATTCGTTGTCGGCATTTGATAAAAATCGCAGTAATCGAAGTTCACGCTGAATATTCCACTGATGTTCTTTCTGCAGTTTATAGTGAATCAGACCCACTAAATGCAAGACTTCAACCTTATGCCTGCTTAATGTATGACTTACATTAAGTAGCCGTAATTTTCAGTTCTTGTATCGTTTTAGCCCCACATGGCAAAGCAAAAAATCCGTGAATCCGTCATCTTCTGAACAACAACAAGAAGAAAATACGGAATATTCAGAAGTTGAAAATAAATAGATCAATAGAATGTGTAAACAGTGCTCCAGTTTCCAGTGAAATGGACCCAAACAAGACAAGAACTTTGTCCGTATTGCTTCTTTGTGTATAAATACCACAAGGGAGCCATAGGGATTAGTTTTTGTATTGCTATAACGCTAAAGGAAGAGGATCAAGTCGGAAACCCTTCATTTTATGGAATAAGGTATTAATCCAACAAAAATTTATTATATCTATGTAATTATTCACAAATATGTTATTAATTTTAATTGACAGCACTAATTTCATATGATTTTAACACTTTTTATGAAGTTTTTAATGTATTTGTTTATAATTTTTTGATGATTTTATGATAATATAAACTAAGACGAAAAATTATTTTACTGTTTTGTAGAATAAATTTTGGAGAAATCAGTATTAGCCTAATAATTTGCTTGTTTTACAAGAAACTGGTTTCCAACTGTTTTCTTTAACTTATTTCATTGTTACGGTCACTATTCTTATTTTAAGGTTTTAGTTCAATAATTCACCTACTCATAATAATCCATAAATTCATCCATCCACCAGCCTGTCATCGTCCACTGCTGGATCAGAGGCCATTCCAACACTTTTTTGTTGCATAGTATATGTTGGTCTCAGACAAGCAGAAAGAGAGACCTGACACCCACACCTACTGAACACCAAGAAGATTAATATTCGTTGTCGGCATTTGAAAAAAATCGCAGTAATCGAAGTTCACGCTGAATATTCCACTAATGTTCTTTCTGCAGTTTATAGTGAATCAGACCCACTCAATGCAAGACTTCAACCTTATGCCTGCTTAATGTATGACTTACATTAAGTAGCCGTAATTTTCAGTTCTTGTATCGTTTTAGCCCCACACGGCAAAGCAAAAAATCCGTGAGTCCGTCATCTTCTGAACAACAACAAGAAGAAAATACGGAATATTCAGAAGTTGAAAATAAATAGATCAATAGAATGTGTAAACAATGCTCCAGTTTCCAGTGAAATGGACCCAAACAAGACAAGAACTTTGTCCGTATTGCTCCCTTGTGTATAAATACCACAAGGGAGCCATAGGGATTAGTTTTTGTATTGCTATAACGCTAAAGGAAGAGGATCAAGTCGGAAACCCTTCATTTTATGGAATAAGGTATTAATCCAACAATAATTTATTATATCTATGTAATTATTCACAAATATGTTATAAATTTTAATTGACAGCACTGATTTCATATGATTTTAACACTTTTTATTAAGTTTTTTATGTATTTGTTTATTATTTTTTGATGATTTTATGATAATATAAACTAAGACGAAAAATTATTTTACTGTTTTGTAGAATAAATTTTGAAAAAATCAGTATTAGCCTAATAATTTGTTTGTTTTACAAGAAACTGGTCTCCAACTGTTTTCTTTAAATTATTTCATTGTTACGGTCACTATTCTTATTTTAAGGTTTTAGTTCAATAATTCACCTACTCATAATAATCCATAAATTCATCCATCCACCAGCCTGTCATCGTCCACTGCTGGATCAGAGGCCCTTCCAACACTTTTTTGTTGCATAGTATATGTTGGTCTCAGACAAGCAGAAAGAGAGACCTGACACCCACACCTACTAAACACCAAGAAGATTAATATTCGTTGTCGGCATTTGATAAAAATCGCAGTAATCGAAGTTGACGCTGAATATTCCACTGATGTTCTTTCTGCAGTTTACAGTGAATCAGACCCACTCAATGCAAGACTTCAACCTTATGCCTGCTTAATGTATGACTTACATTAAGTAGCCGTAATTTTCAGTTCTTGTATCGTTTTAGCCCCACATGGCAAAGCAAAAAATCCGTGAGTCCGTCATCTTCTGAACAACAACAAGAAGAAAATACGGAATATTCAGAAGTTGAAAATAAATAGATCAATAGAATGTGTAAACCATGCTCCAGTTTCCAGTAAATGGACCCAAACAAGACAAGAACTTTGTCCGTATTGCACCCTTGTGTATAAATACCACAAGGGAGCCATAGGGATTAGTTTTTGTATTGCTATAACGCTAAAGGAAGAGGATCAAGTCGGAAACCCTTCATTTTATGGAATAAGGTATTAATCCAACAATAATTTATTATATCTATGTAATAATTCACAAATATGTTATAAATTTTAATTAACAGCACTGATTTTATATGATTTTAACACTTTTTATTAAGTTTTTTATGTATTTGTTTATTATTTTTTGATGATTTTATGATAATATAAACTAAGACGAAAAATTATTTTACTGTTTTGTAGAATAAATTTTGGAGAAATCAGTATTAGCCTAATAATTTGCTTGTTTTACAAGAAACTGGTCTCCAACTGTTTTCTTTAACTTATTTCATTGTTACGGTCACTACTCTTATTTTAAGGTTTTAGTTCAATAATTCACCTACTCATAATAATCCATAAATTCATCCATCCACCAGCCTGTCATCGTCCACTGCTGGATCAGAGGCCATTCCAACACTTTTTTGTTGCATAGTATATGTTGGTCTCAGACAAACAGAAAGAGAGACCTGACACCCACACCTACTGAACACCAAGAAGATTAATATTCGTTGTCGGCATTTGATAAAAATTGCAGTAATCGAAGTTCACGCTGAATATTCCACTAATGTTCTTTCTGCAGTTTATAGTGAATCAGACCCACTCAATGCAAGACTTCAACCTTATGCCTGCTTAATGTATGACTTACATTAAGTAGCCGTAATTTTCAGTTCTTGTATCGTTTTAGCCCCACTTGGCAAAGCAAAAAATCCGTGAGGCCGTCATCTTCTGAACAACAACAAGAAGAAAATACGGAATATTCAGAAGTTGAAAATAAATAGATCAATAGAATGTGTAAACAATGCTCCAGTTTCCAGTGAAATGGACCCAAACAAGACAAGAACTTTGTCCGTGTTGCTTCTTTGTGTATAAATACCACAAGGGAGCCATAGGGATTAGTTTTTGTATTGCTATAACGCTAAAGGAAGAGGATCAAGTCGGAAACCCTTCATTTTATGGAATAAGGTATTAATCCAACAAAAATTTATTATATCTATGTAATTATTCACAAATATGTTATTAATTTTAATTGACAGCACTAAATTCATATGATTTTAACACTTTTTATGAAGTTTTTTATGTATTTGTTTATAATTTTTTGATGATTTTATGATAATATAAACTAAGACGAAAAATTATTACACTGTTTTGTAGAATAAATTTTGGAAAAATCAGTATTAGCCTAATAATTTGCTTGTTTTACAAGAAACTGGTCTCCAACTGTTTTCTTTAACTTATTTCATTGTTACGGTCACTATTCTTATTTTAAGGTTTTAGTTCAATAATTCACCTACTCATAATAATCCATAAATTCATCCATCCACCAGCCTGTCATCGTCCACTGCTGGATCAGAGGCCATTCCAACACTTTTTTGTTGCATAGTATATGTTGGTCTCAGACAAACAGAAAGAGAGACCTGACACCCACACCTACTGAACACCAAGAAGATTAATATTCGTTGTCGGCATTTGATAAAAATTGCAGTAATCGAAGTTCACGCTGAATATTCCACTAATGTTCTTTCTGCAGTTTATAGTGAATCAGACCCACTCAATGCAAGACTTCAACCTTATGCCTGCTTAATGTATGACTTACATTAAGTAGCCGTAATTTTCAGTTCTTGTATCGTTTTAGCCCCACATGGCAAAGCAAAAAATCCGTGAGTCCGTCATCTTCTGAACAACAACAAGAAGAAAATACGGAATATTCAGAAGTTGAAAATAAATAGATCAATAGAATGTGTAAACAATGCTCCAGTTTCCAGTGAAATGGACCCAAACAAGACAAGAACTTTGTCCGTATTGCTCCCTTGTGTATAAATACCACAAGGGAGCCATAGGGATTAGCTTTTGGATTGCTATAACGCTAAAGGAAGAGGATCAATTCGGAAACCCTTCATTTTATGGAATAAGGTATTAATCCAACAATAATTTATTATATCTATGTAATTATTCACAAATATGTTATTAATTTTAATTGACAGCACTGATTACATATGATTTTAACACTTTTTATTAAGTTTTTTATGTATTTGTTTATTATTTTTTGATGATTTTATGATAATATAAACTAAGACGAAAAATTATTATACTGTTTTGTAGAATAAATTTTGGAAAAATCAGTATTAGCCTAATAATTTGCTTGTTTTACAAGAAACTGGTCTCCAACTGTTTTCTTTAACTTATTTTATTGTTACGGTCACTATTCTTATTTTAAGGTTTTAGTTCAATAATTCACCTTCTCATAATAATCCATAAATTCATCCATCCACCAGCCTGTCATCGTCCACTGCTGGATCAGAGGCCATTCCAACACTTTTTTGTTGCATAGTATATGTTGGTCTCAGACAAGCAGAAAGAGAGACCTGACACCCACACCTACTGAACACCAAGAAGATTAATATTCGTTGTCGGCATTTGATAAAAATCGCAGTAATCGAAGTTCACGCTGAATATTCCACTGATGTTCTTTCTGCAGTTTATAGTGAATCAGACCGACTCAATGCAAGACTTCAACCTTATGCCTGCTTAATGTATGACTTACATTAAGTAGCCGTAATTTTCAGTTCTTGTATCGTTTTAGCCCCACTTGGCAAAGCAAAAAATCCGTGAGGCCGTCATCTTCTGAACAACAACAAGAAGAAAATACGGAATATTCAGAAGTTGAAAATAAATAGATCAATAGAATGTGTAAACAATGCTCCAGTTTCCAGTGAAATGGACCCAAACAAGACAAGAACTTTGTCCGTGTTGCTTCTTTGTGTATAAATACCACAAGGGAGCCATAGGGATTAGTTTTTGTATTGCTATAACGCTAAAGGAAGAGGATCAAGTCGGAAACCCTTCATTTTATGGAATAAGGTATTAATCCAACAAAAATTTATTATATCTATGTAATTATTCACAAATATGTTATTAATTTTAATTGACAGCACTAAATTCATATGATTTTAACACTTTTTATGAAGTTTTTTATGTATTTGTTTATAATTTTTTGATGATTTTATGATAATATAAACTAAGACGAAAAATTATTACACTGTTTTGTAGAATAAATTTTGGAAAAATCAGTATTAGCCTAATAATTTGCTTGTTTTACAAGAAACTGGTCTCCAACTGTTTTCTTTAACTTATTTCATTGTTACGGTCACTATTCTTATTTTAAGGTTTTAGTTCAATAATTCACCTACTCATAATAATCCATAAATTCATCCATCCACCAGCCTGTCATCGTCCACTGCTGGATCAGAGGCCATTCCAACACTTTTTTGTTGCATAGTATATGTTGGTCTCAGACAAACAGAAAGAGAGACCTGACACCCACACCTACTGAACACCAAGAAGATTAATATTCGTTGTCGGCATTTGATAAAAATTGCAGTAATCGAAGTTCACGCTGAATATTCCACTAATGTTCTTTCTGCAGTTTATAGTGAATCAGACCCACTCAATGCAAGACTTCAACCTTATGCCTGCTTAATGTATGACTTACATTAAGTAGCCGTAATTTTCAGTTCTTGTATCGTTTTAGCCCCACATGGCAAAGCAAAAAATCCGTGAGTCCGTCATCTTCTGAACAACAACAAGAAGAAAATACGGAATATTCAGAAGTTGAAAATAAATAGATCAATAGAATGTGTAAACAATGCTCCAGTTTCCAGTGAAATGGACCCAAACAAGACAAGAACTTTGTCCGTATTGCTCCCTTGTGTATAAATACCACAAGGGAGCCATAGGGATTAGCTTTTGGATTGCTATAACGCTAAAGGAAGAGGATCAATTCGGAAACCCTTCATTTTATGGAATAAGGTATTAATCCAACAATAATTTATTATATCTATGTAATTATTCACAAATATGTTATTAATTTTAATTGACAGCACTGATTACATATGATTTTAACACTTTTTATTAAGTTTTTTATGTATTTGTTTATTATTTTTTGATGATTTTATGATAATATAAACTAAGACGAAAAATTATTATACTGTTTTGTAGAATAAATTTTGGAAAAATCAGTATTAGCCTAATAATTTGCTTGTTTTACAAGAAACTGGTCTCCAACTGTTTTCTTTAACTTATTTTATTGTTACGGTCACTATTCTTATTTTAAGGTTTTAGTTCAATAATTCACCTTCTCATAATAATCCATAAATTCATCCATCCACCAGCCTGTCATCGTCCACTGCTGGATCAGAGGCCATTCCAACACTTTTTTGTTGCATAGTATATGTTGGTCTCAGACAAGCAGAAAGAGAGACCTGACACCCACACCTACTGAACACCAAGAAGATTAATATTCGTTGTCGGCATTTGATAAAAATCGCAGTAATCGAAGTTCACGCTGAATATTCCACTGATGTTCTTTCTGCAGTTTATAGTGAATCAGACCGACTCAATGCAAGACTTCAACCTTATGCCTGCTTAATGTATGACTTACATTAAGTAGCCGTAATTTTCAGTTCTTGTATCGTTTTAGCCCCACATGGCAAAGCAAAAAATCCGTGAGTCCGTCATCTTCTGAACAACAACAAGTAGAAAATACGGAATATCCAGAAGTTGAAAATAAATAGATCAATAGAATGTGTAAACAATGCTCCAGTTTCCAGTGAAATGGACCCAAACAAGACAAGAACTTTGTTCGTATTGCTCTCTTGTGTATAAATACCACAAGGGAGCCATAGGGATTAGTTTTTGTATTGCTATAACGCTAAAGGAAGAGGATCAAGTCGGAAACCCTTCATTTTATGGAATAAGGTATTAATCCAACAATAATTTATTACACTTATGTAATTATTCACAAATATGTTATTAATTTTAATTGACAGCACTGATTTCATATGATTTTAACACTTTTTATTAAGTTTTTTATGTATTTGTTTATTATTGTTTGATTATTTTATGATAATATAAACTAAGAAGAAAAATTATTTTACTGTTTTGTAGAATAAATTTTGGAGAAATCAGTATTAGCCTAATAATTTGCTTGTTTTTCAAGAAACTGGTCTCCAACTGTTTTCTTTAACTTATTTCATTGTTACGGTCACTATTCTTATTTTAAGGTTTTAGTTCAATAATTCACCTACTCATAATAATCCATAAATTCATCCATCCACCAGCCTGTCATCGTCCACTGCTGGATCAGAGGCCATTCCAACACTTTTTTGTTGCATAGTATATGTTGGTCTCAGACAAGCAGAAAGAGAGACCTGACACCCACACCTACTGAACACCAAGAAGATTAATATTCGTTGTCGGCATTTGATAAAAATCGCAGTAATCGAAGTTCACGCTGAATATTCCACTGATGTTCTTTCTGCAGTTTATAGTGAATCAGACCCACTCAATGCAAGACTTCAACCTTATGCCTGCTTAATGTATGACTTACATTAAGTAGCCGTAATTTTCAGTTCTTGTATCGTTTTAGCCCCACTTGGCAAAGCAAAAAATCCGTGAGTCCGTCATCTTCTGAACAACAACAAGAAGAAAATACGGAATATTCAGAAGTTGAAAATAAATAGATCAATAGAATGTGTAAACCATGCTCCAGTTTCCAGTAAATGGACCCAAACAAGACAAGAACTTTGTCCGTATTGCTCCCTTGTGTATAAATACCACAAGGGAGCCATAGGGATTAGTTTTTGTATTGCTATGACGCTAAAGGAAGAGGATCAAGTCGGAAACCCTTCATTTTATGGAATAAGGTATTAATCCAACAATAATTTATTATATCTATGTAATAATTCACAAATATGTTATAAATTTTAATTAACAGCACTGATTTTATATGATTTTAACACTTTTTATTAAGTTTTTTATGTATTTGTTTATTATTTTTTGATGATTTTATGATAATATAAACTAAGACGAAAAATTATTTTACTGTTTTGTAGAATAAATTTTGGAGAAATCAGTATTAGCCTAATAATTTGCTTGTTTTACAAGAAACTGGTTTCAGGGATTAGTTTTTGTATTGCTATAACGCTAAAGGAAGAGGATCAAGTCGGAAACCCTTCATTTTATGGAATAAGGTATTAATCCAACAAAAATTTATTATATCTATGTAATTATTCACAAATATGTTATTAATTTTAATTGACAGCACTAAATTCATATGATTTTAACACTTTTTATGAAGTTTTTATGTATTTGTTTATTTGTTAGTTCATTATGTGGCGCAAACTGGCTTAGCTAAGGTTTCTATCTGGCTAAAACAAAACTTACTTACCCTTAACACCTCTAAAACGAACTATATATGTTTCGCCATTAATAACCGCAGTCAACCTAATAACTTTAGCCTTAAAATTCACAAATGCGACTACACACTAAAACAATGTGACTGCCCCTTCATACATAAAGTAACCAGTACTAAATACCTTGGAGTTGTTATTGATCAACGCCTATCTTGGCATCCACACCTAGAGGTTACCACAAGTCGAATAAGAAAACTTATTTATACCTTTAAAAACCTGAGACATGTTGCGTCGAACAAACTGTTGGTCCAAATTTACACAGCTTTAGGGCAGTCAATTTTAACCTACTGCATACCTATTTGGGGGGGTGCTTGTAAGACAAAATTCTTGGCACTTGAACGAGGACAGAGATCTTTAGTAAAAGTCATGTATTTCAAGCCTTTTAGATTTCCTACAGATGAACTTTACTCCATTACTCAAGTACTTACAGTTAGAAAACTATATATACTTCAACTACTCTTGCAAAAACATAAATTTATGCCCTTTAAATCTAATAATAAAATAAAAAGAAGAAGTTACACAGTAGACATGTATAGTGTTAAAACAACATTTGCAAGTCACCAATACAAGCGACAGTCTGTTTATGTATACAATAAGGTTAACAAGTTACTAAATATCTACCCACTTAAATTATATGACTGTAAAAATACAGTCACTGCGTGGTTAAGAAACTTAAATTATATTGAAGTGGAGGAATTATTGCAAGTAATCAAATAACTTTTAATTTTAATTTATATATATAAATATATTTTATTCTATATTTTTAAATTTTTGCACATACACACAAACACTCCCTTTCTCACACCCCCTAAATGTTAAACTAGAATACATTGTTACATACACTCCCTCCCTAGTAGCTAATACTGACCCCAAGACTTCGGTCGTAGGGCTAGGGACTCATTTATTCATACCTCTCCATTTACCACATTTTACATATTCTCTCACACCTTCAGACTAACATTTGCATGCAGAACTAGGTTAGCTTAAGTTTTAATTTAAGTTTTAATTTTTGTAATAGTATTAATAATGATTATTATTATTACTGTAATATTGTAGATTAAGACACGTTTATTTTTGTAAAACTTAGATATGGAAGTGCGGGGTATCCTGGCACAGGTATTTTATGTACTTAAAAGGATACCCCATCAACTATGTAGCTACACTTGTAAGTGAAGAAAATAAACAAATTTTCATTTTCATTTTTCATTTTCATTTGTTTATAATGTTTTGATGATTTTATGATAATATAAACTAAGACGAAAAATTATTATACTGTTTTGTAGAATAAATTTTGGAAAAATCAGTATTAGCCTAATAATTTGCTTGTTTTACAAGAAACTGGTCTCCAACTGTTTTCTTTAACTTATTTCATTGTTACGGTCACTATTCTTTTTTTAAGGTTTTAGTTCAATAATTCACCTACTCATAATAATCCATAAATTCATCCATCCACCAGCCTGTCATCGTCCACTGCTGGATCAGAGGCCATTCCAACACTTTTTTGTTGCATAGTATATGTTGGTCTCAGACAAACAGAAAGAGAGACCTGACACCCACACCTACTGAACACCAAGAAGATTAATATTCGTTGTCGGCATTTGATAAAAATTGCAGTAATCGAAGTTCACGCTGAATATTCCACTAATGTTCTTTCTGCAGTTTATAGTGAATCAGACCCACTCAATGCAAGACTTCAACCTTATGCCTGCTTAATGTATGACTTACATTAAGTAGCCGTAATTTTCAGTTCTTGTATCGTTTTAGCCCCACATGGCAAAGCAAAAAATCCGTGAGTCCGTCATCTTCTGAACAACAACAAGAAGAAAATACGGAATATTCAGAAGTTGAAAATAAATAGATCAATAGAATGTGTAAACAATGCTCCAGTTTCCAGTGAAATGGACCCAAACAAGACAAGAACTTTGTCCGTATTGCTCCCTTGTGTATAAATACCACAAGGGAGCCATAGGGATTAGCTTTTGGATTGCTATAACGCTAAAGGAAGAGGATCAATTCGGAAACCCTTCATTTTATGGAATAAGGTATTAATCCAACAATAATTTATTATATCTATGTAATTATTCACAAATATGTTATAAATTTTAATTGACAGCACTGATTTCATATGATTTTAACACTTTTTATTAAGTTTTTTATGTAATTGTTTATTATTGTTTGATTATTTTATGATAATATAAACTAAGAAGAAAAATAATTTTACTGTTTTGTAGAATAAATTTTGGAGAAATCAGTATTAGCCTAATAATTTGCTTGTTTTTCAAAAAACTGGTCTCCAACTGTTTTCTTTAACTTATTTCATTGTTACGGTCACTATTCTTATTTTAAGGTTTTAGTTCAATAATTCACCTACTCATAATAATCCATAAATTCATCCATCCACCAGCCTGTCATCGTCCACTGCTGGATCAGAGGCCATTCCAACACTTTTTTGTTGCATAGTATATGTTGGTCTCAGACAAGCAGAAAGAGAGACCTGACACCCACACCTACTGAACACCAAGAAGATTAATATTCGTTGTCGGCATTTGATAAAAATCGCAGTAATCGAAGTTCACGCTGAATATTCCACTGATGTTCTTTCTGCAGTTTATAGTGAATCAGACCCACTCAATGCAAGACTTCAACCTTATGCCTGCTTAATGTATGACTTACATTAAGAAGCCGTTATTTTCAGTTCTTGTATCGTTTTAGCCCCACACGGCAAAGCAAAAAATCCGTGAGTCCGTCATCTTCTGAACAACAACAAGAAGAAAATACGGAATATTCAGAAGTTGAAAATAAATAGATCAATAGAATGTGAAAACAATGCTCCAGTTTCCAGTGAAATGGACCCAAACAAGACAAGAACTTTGTCCGTATTGCTCCCTTGTGTATAAATACCACAAGGGAGCCATAGGGATTAGTTTTTGTATTGCTATGACGCTAAAGGAAGAGGATCAAGTCGGAAACCCTTCATTTTATGGAATAAGGTATTAATCCAACAATAATTTATTATATCTATGTAATAATTCACAAATATGTTATTAATTTTAATTGACAGCACTGATTTCATATGATTTTAACACTTTTTATTAAGTTTTTTATGTATTTGTTTATTATTTTTTGATGATTTTATGATAATATAAACTAAGACGAAAAATTATTTTACTGTTTTGTAGAATAAATTTTGGAGAAATCAGTATTAGCCTAATAATTTGCTTGTTTTACAAGAAACTGGTCTCCAACTGTTTTCTTTAACTTCTTTCATTGTAACGGTCACTATTCTTATTTTAAGGTTTTAGTTCAATAATTCACCTACTCATAATAATCCATAAATTCATCCATACACCAGCCTGTCATCGTCCACTGCTGGATCAGAGGCCATTCCAACACTTTTTTGTTGCATAGTATATGTTGGTCTCAGACAAGCAGAAAGAGAGACCTGACACCCACACCTACTGAACACCAAGAAGATTAATATTCGCTGTCGGCATTTGATAAAAATCGCAGTAATCGAAGTTCACGCTGAATATTCCACTGATGTTCTTTCTGCAGTTTATAGTGAATCAGACCGACTCAATGCAAGACTTCAACCTTATGCCTGCTTAATGTATGACTTACATTAAGTAGCCGTAATTTTCAGTTCTTGTATCGTTTTAGCCCCACATGGCAAAGCAAAAAATCCGTGAGTCCGTCATCTTCTGAACAACAACAAGAAGAAAATACGGAATATCCAGAAGTTGAAAATAAATAGATCAATAGAATGTGTAAACAATGCTCCAGTTTCCAGTGAAATGGACCCAAACAAGACAAGAACTTTGTCCGTATTGCTTCCTTGTGTATAAATACCACAAGGGAGCCATAGGGATTAGTTTTTGTATTGCTATAACGCTAAAGGAAGAGGATCAAGTCGGAAACCCTTCATTTTATGGAATAAGGTATTAATCCAACAATAATTTATTATATCTATGTAATTATTAACGTATATATGTTATTAATTTTAATTGATAGCACTGATTTCATATGATTTTAACACTTTTTATTAAGTTTTTTATGTATTTGTTTATTATTTTTTGATGATTTTATGATATTATAAACTAAGACGAAAAATTATTTTACTGTTTTGTAGAATAAATTTTGGAGAAATCAGTATTAGCCTAATAATTTGCTTGTTTCACAAGAAACTGGTCTCCAACTGTTGTCTTTAACTTATTTCATTGTTACGGTCACTATTCTTATTTTAAGGTTTTAGTTCAATAATTCACCTACCCATAATAATCCATAAATTCATCCATCCACCAGCCTGTCATCGTCCACTGCTGGATCAGAGGCCATTCCAACACTTTTTTGTTGCATAGTATATGTTGGTCTCAGACAAGCAGAAAGAGAGACCTGACATCCACACCTACTGAACACCAAGAAGATTAATATTCGTTGTCGGCATTTGATAAAAATCGCAGTAATCGAAGTTCACGCTGAATATTCCACTGATGTTCTTTCTGCAGTTTATAGTGAATCAGACCCACTCAATGCAAGACTTCAACCTTATGCCTGCTTAATGTATGACTTACATTAAGTAGCCGTAATTTTCAGTTTTTGTATCGTTTTAGCCCCACTTGGCAAAGCAAAAAATCCGTGAGTCCGTCATCTTCTGAACAACAACAAGAAGAAAATACGGAATATTCAGAAGTTGAAAATAAATAGATCAATGGAATGTGTAAACAATGCTCCAGTTTCCAGTGAAATGGACCCAAACAAGACAAGAACTTTGTCCGTATTGCTCCCTTGTGTATAAATACCACAAGGGAGCCATAGGGATTAGTTTTTGTATTGCTATAACGCTAAAGGAAGAGGATCAAGTCGGAAACCCTTCATTTTATGGAATAAGGTATAAATCCAACAATAATTTATTATATCTATGTAATTATTCACAAATATGTTATTAATTTTAATTGACAGCACTGATTTCATATGATTTTAACACTTTTTATTAAGTTTTTTATGTATTTGTTTATTATTTTTTGATGATTTTATGATAATATAAACTAAGACGAAAAATTATTTTACTGTTTTGTAGAATAAATTTTGGAGAAATCAGTATTAGCCTAATAATTTGCTTGTTTTACAAGAAACTGGTCTCCAACTGTTTTCTTTAACTTATTTCATTGTTACGGTCACTATTCTTATTTTAAGGTTTTAGTTCAATAATTCACCTACTCATAATAATCCATAAATTCATCCATCCACCAGCCTGTCATCGTCCACTGCTGGATCAGAGGCCATTCCAACACTTTTTTGTTGCATAGTAAATGTTGGTCTCAGACAAGCAGAAAGAGAGACCTGACACCCACACCTACTGAACACCAAGAAGATTAATATTCGTTGTCGGCATTTGATAAAAATCGCAGTAATCGAAGTTCACGCTGAATATTCCACTGATGTTCTTTCTGCAGTTTATAGTGAATCAGACCGACTCAATGCAAGACTTCAACCTTATGCCTGCTTAATGTATGACTTACATTAAGTAGCCGTAATTTTCAGTTCTTGTATCGTTTTAGCCCCACATGGCAAAGCAAAAAATCCGTGAGTCCGTCATCTTCTGAACAACAACAAGAAGAAAATACGGAATATTCAGAAGTTGAAAATAAATAGATCAATAGAATGTGTAAACAATGCTCCAGTTTCCAGTGAAATGGACCCAAACAAGACAAGAACTTTGTCCGTATTGCTTCCTTGTGTATAAATACCACAAGGGAGCCATAGGGATTAGTTTTTGTATTGCTATAACGCTAAAGGAAGAGGATCAAGTCGGAAACCCTTCATTTTATGGAATAAGGTATTAATCCAACAATAATTTATTATATCTATGTAATTTTTCACAAATATGTTATTAATTTTAATTGACAGCACTGATTTATATGATTTTAACACTTTTTATTAAGTTTTATATGTATTTGTTTATTATGGTTTGATGATTTTATGATAATATAAACTAAGACGAAAAATTATTTTACTGTTTTGTAGAATATATTTTGGAGAAATCAGTTTTAGCCTAATAATTTGCCTGTTTTTCAAGAAACTGGTCTCCAACTGTTTTCTTTAACTTATTTCATTGTTACGGTCACTATTCTTATTTTAAGGTTTTAGTTCAATAATTCACCTACTCATAATAATCCATAAATTCATCCATCCACCAGCCTGTCATCGTCCACTGCTGGATCAGAGGCCATTCCAACACTTTTTTGTTGCATAGTATATGTTGGTCTCAGACAAGCAGAAAGAGAGACCTGACACCCACACCTACTGAACACCAAGAAGATTAATATTCGTTGTCGGCATTTGATAAAAATCGCAGTAATCGAAGTTCACGCTGAATATTCCACTGATGTTCTTTCTGCAGTTTATAGTGAATCAGACCCACTCAATGCAAGACTTCAACCTTATGCCTGCTTAATGTATGACTTACATTAAGTAGCCGTAATTTTCAGTTTTTGTATCGTTTTAGCCCCACTTGGCAAAGCAAAAAATCCGTGAGTCCGTCATCTTCTGAACAACAACAAGAAGAAAATACGGAATATTCAGAAGTTGAAAATAAATAGATCAATAGAATGTGTAAACCATGCTCCAGTTTCCAGTAAATGGACCCAAACAAGACAAGAACTTTGTTCGTATTGCTCCCTTGTGTATAAATACCACAAGGGAGCCATAGGGATTAGTTTTTGTATTGCTATGACGCTAAAGGAAGAGGATCAAGTCGGAAACCCTTCATTTTATGGAATAAGGTATTAATCCAACAATAATTTATTATATCTATGTAATAATTCACAAATATGTTATAAATTTTAATTAACAGCACTGATTTTATATGATTTTAACACTTTTTATTAAGTTTTTTATGTATTTGTTTATTATTTTTTGATGATTTTATGATAATATAAACTAAGACGAAAAATTATTTTACTGTTTTGTAGAATAAATTTTGGAGAAATCAGTATTTGCCTAATAATTTGCTTGTTTAACAAGGAACTGGTCTCCCACTGTTTTCTTTAACTTATTTCATTGGTACGGTCACAATTCTTATTTTAAGGTTTTAGTTCAATAATTCACCTACTCATAATAATCCATAAATTCATCCATCCACCAGCCTGTCATCGTCCACTGCTGGATCAGAGGCCATTCCAACACTTTTTTGTTGCATAGTATATGTTGGTCTCAGACAAGCAGAAAGAGAGACCTGAAACCCACACCTACTGAACACAAAGAAGATTAATATTCGTTGTCGGCAGTAGATAAAAATCGCAGTAATCGAAGTTCACGCTGAATATTCCACTGATGTTCTTTCTGCAGTTTAAAGTGAATCAGACCGACTCAATGCAAGACTTCAACCTTATGCCTGCTTAATGTATGACTTACATTAAGTAGCCGTAATTTTCAGTTCTTGTATCGTTTTAGCCCCACATGGCAAAGGAAAAAATCCGTGAGTCCGTCATCTTCTGAACAACAACAAGAAGAAAATACGGAATTTTCAGAAGTTGAAAATAAATAAATCAATAGAATGTGTAAACAATGCTCCAGTTTCCAGTGAAATGGACCCAAACAAGACAAGAACTTTGTCCATATTGCTTCCTAGTGTATAAATACCACAAGGGAGCCATAGGGATTAGTTTTTGTATTGCTATAACGCTAAAGGAAAAGGATCAAGTCGGAAACCCTTCATTTTATGGAATAAGGTATTAATCCAACAATAATTTATTATATCTATGTAATTATTCACAAATATGTTATTAATTTTAATTGACAGCACTGATTTCATATGATTTTAACACTTTTTATTAAGTTTTTTATGTATTTGTTTATTATTGTTTGATGATTTTATGATAATATAAACTAAGACGAAAAATTATTTTACTGTTTTGTAGAATAAATTTTGGAGAAATCAGTATTAGCCTAATAATTTGCTTGTTTTTCAAGAAACTGGTCTCCAACTGTTTTCTTTAACTTATTTCATTGTTACGGTCACTATTCTTATTTTAAGGTTTTAGTTCAATAATTCACCTACTCATAATAATCCATAAATTCATCCATCCACCAGCCTGTCATCGTCCACTGCTGGATCAGAGGCCACTCCAACAATTTTTTGTTGCATAGTATATGTTGGTCTCAGACAAGCAGAAAGAGAGACCTGACACCCACACGTACTGAACACCAAGAAGATTAATATTCGTTGTCGGCATTTGATAAAAATCGCAGTAATCGAAGTTCACGCTGAATATTCCACTGATGTTCTTTCTGCAGTTTATAGTGAATCAGACCCACTCAATGCAAGACTTCAACCTTATGCCTGCTTAATGTATGACTTACATTAAGTAGCCGTAATTTTCAGTTCTTGTATCGTTTTAGCCCCACTTGGCAAAGCAAAAAATCCGTGAGTCCGTCATCTTCTGAACAACAACAAGAAGAAAATACGGAATATTCAGAAGTTGAAAATAAATAGATCAATAGAATGTGTAAACAATGCTCCAGTTTCCAGTGAAATGGACCCAAACAAGACAAGAACTTTGTCCGTATTGCTTCCTTGTGTATAAATACCACAAGGGAGCCATAGGGATTAGTTTTTGTATTGCTATAACGCTAAAGGAAGAGGATCAAGTCGGAAACCCTTCATTTTATGGAATAAGGTATTAATCCAACAATAATTTATTATATCTATGTAATTATTCACAAATATGTTATTAATTTTAATTGACAGCACTGATTTCATATGATTTTAACACTTTTTATTAAGTTTTTTATGTATTTGTTTATTATTTTTTGATGATTTTATGATAATATAAACTAAGACGAAAAATTATTTTACTGTTTTGTAGAATAAATTTTGGAGAAATCAGTATTAGCCTAATAATTTGCTTGTTTTACAAGAAACTGGTCTCCAACTGTTTTTTTTAACTTATTTCATTGTTACGGTCACTATTCTTATTTTAAGGTTTTAGATCAATAATTCACCTACTCATAATAATCCATAAATTCATCCATCCACCAGCCTGTCATCGTCCACTGCTGGATCAGAGGCCATTCCAACACTTTTTTGTTGCATAGTATATGTTGGTCTCAGACAAGCAGAAAGAGAGACCTGACACCCACACCTACTGAACACCAAGAAGATTAATATTCGTTGTCGGCATTTGATAAAAATCGCAGTAATCGAAGTTCACGCTGAATATTCCACTGATGTTCTTTCTGCAGTTTATAGTGAATCAGACCCACTCAATGCAAGACTTCAACCTTATGCCTGCTTAATGTATGACTTACATTAAGTAGCCGTAATTTTCAGTTCTTGTATCGTTTTAGCCCCACATGGCAAAGCAAAAAATCCGTGAGTCCGTCATCTTCTGAACAACAACAAGAAGAAAATACGGAATATTCAGAAGTTGAAAATAAATAAATCAATAGAATGTGTAAACAATGCTCCAATTTCCAGTGAAATGGACCCAAACAAGACAAGAACTTTGTCCGTATTGCTTCCTTGTGTATAAATACCACAAGGGAGCCATAGGGATTAGTTTTTGTATTGCTATAACGCTAAAGGAAGAGGATCAAGTCGGAAACCCTTCATTTTATGGAATAAGGTATTAATCCAACAATAATTTATTATATCTATGTAATAATTCACAAATATGTTATTAATTTTAATTAACAGCACTGATTTTATATGATTTTAACACTTTTTATTAAGTTTTTTATGTATTTGTTTATTATTTTTTGATGATTTTATGATAATATAAACTAAGACGAAAAATTATTTTACTGTTTTGTAGAATAAATTTTGGAGAAATCAGTATTAGCCTAATAATTTGCTTGTTTTACAAGAAACTGGTCTCCAACTGTTTTTTTTAACTTATTTCATTGTTACGGTCACTATTCTTATTTTAAAGTTTTAGTTCAATAATTCACCTACTCATAATAATCCATAAATTCATCCATCCACCAGCCTGTCATCGTCCACTGCTGGATCAGAGGCCATTCCAACACTTTTTTGTTGCATAGTATATGTTGGTCTCAGACAAGCAGAAAGAGAGACCTGACACCCACACCTACTGAACACCAAGAAGATTAATATTCGTTGTCGGCATTTGATAAAAATCGCAGTAATCGAAGTTCACGCTGAATATTCCACTGATGTTCTTTCTGCAGTTTATAGTGAATCAGACCCACTCAATGCAAGACTTCAACCTCATGCCTGCTTAATGTATGACTTACATTAAGTAGCCGTAATTTTCAGTTCTTGTATCGTTTTAGCCCCACATGGCAAAGCAAAAAATCCGTGAGTCCGTCATCTTCTGAACAACAACAAGAAGAAAATACGGAATATTCAGAAGTTGAAAATAAATAGATCAATAGAATGGGTAAACAATGCTCCAGTTTCCAGTGAAATGGACCCAAACAAGACAAGAACTTTGTCCGTATTGCTCCCTTGTGTATAAATACCACAAGGGAGCCATAGGGATTAGTTTTTTATTGCTATAACGCTAAAGGAAGAGGATCTAGTCGGAAACCCTTCATTTTATGGAATAAGGTACTAATCCAACAATTATTTATTATATCTATGTAATTATTCACAAATATGTTATTAATTTTAATTGACAGCACTGATTGCATATGATTTTAACACTTTTTATTAAGTTTTTTATGTATTTGTTTATTATTTTTTGATGATTTTATGATAATATAAACTAAGACGAAAAATTATTTTACTGTTTTGTAGAATAAATTTTGGAGAAATCAGTATTAGCCTAATAATTTGCTTGTTTTACAAGAAACTGGTCTCCAACTGTTTTCTTTAATTTATTTCATTGTTACGGTCACTATTCTTATTTTAAGGTTTTAGTTCAATAATTCACCTACTCATAATAATCCATAAATTCATCCATCCACCAGCCTGTCATCGTCCACTGCTGGATCAGAGGCCAATCCAACACTTTTTTGTTGCATAGTATATGTTGGTCTCAGACAAGCAGAAAGAGAGACCTGACACCCACACCTACTGTACACCAAGAAGAATAATATTCGTTGTCGGCATTTGATAAAAATCGCATTACTCGAAGTTCACGCTGAATGTTCCACTGATGTTCTTTCTGCAGTTTATAGTGAATCAGACCCACTCAATGCAAGACTTCAACCTTATACCTGCTTAATGTATGACTTACATTAAGTAGCCGTAATTTTCAGTTCTTGTATCGTTTTAGCTCCACATGGCAAATCAAAAAATCCGTGAGTCCGTCATCTTCTGAACAACAACAAGAAGAAAATACGGAATATTCAGAAGTTGAAAATAAATAGATCAATAGAATGTGTAAACCATGCTCCAGTTTCCAGTAAATGGACCCAAACAAGACAAGAACTTTGTCCGTATTGCTCCCTTGTGTATAAATACCACAAGGGAGCCATAGGGATTAGTTTTTGTATTGCTATAACGCTAAAGGAAGAGGATCAAGTCGGAAACCCTTCATTTTATGTGATAAGGTATTAATACCACAATATTTTTTTAAATTTATGTAATTATTCGCAAATATGTTATTAATTGTAATTGACGGCACTGCTTTTATATGATTTTAACCCTTTTTGAATGAAGTTTTTCATGTATTTTTTTATTTTTTATTGATGATTTTATGATAATATAAAATAAGACGAAAAACTATTTTACTGTTTTGTAGAATAAATTTTGGAGAAATCAGCATTAGCCTAATAATTTGCTTGTTTTACAAGAAACTGGTCTCCAACTGTTTTTTTTAACTTATTTCATTGTTACGGTCCCTATTATTATTTTAAGGTTTTAGTTCAATAATTCACCTACTCATAATAATCCATAAATTCATCTATCCACCAGCCTGTTATCGTCCACTGCTGGATCAGAGGCCATTCCAACACTTTTTTGTTGCATAGTATATGTTGGTCTCAGACAAGCAGAAAGAGAGACCTGACACCCACACCTACTGAACACCAAGAAGATTAATATTCGTTGTCGGCATTTGATAAAAATCGCAGTAATCGAAGTTCACGCTGAATATTCCACTGATGTTCTTTCTGCAGTTTATAGTGAATCAGACCCACTCAATGCAAGACTTCAACCTTATGCCTGCTTAATGTATGACTTACATTAAGTAGCCGTAATTTTCAGTTCTTGTATCGTTTTAGCCCCACATGGCAAAGCAAAAAATCCGTGAGTCCGTCATCTTCTGAACAACAACAAGAAGAAAATACGGAATATTCAGAAGTTGAAAATAAATAGATCAATAGAATGTGTAAACAATGCTCCAATTTCCAGTGAAATGGACCCAAACAAGACAAGAACTTTGTCCGTATTGCTTCCTTGTGTATAAATACCACAAGGGAGCCATAGGGATTAGTTTTTGTATTGCTATAACGCTAAAGGAAGAGGATCAAGTCGGAAACCCTTCATTTTATGGAATAAGGTATTAATCCAACAATAATTTATTATATCTATGTAATAATTCACAAATATGTTATTAATTTTAATTAACAGCACTGATTTTATATGATTTTAACACTTTTTATTAAGTTTTTTATGTATTTGTTTATTATTTTTTGATGATTTTATGATAATATAAACTAAGACGAAAAATTATTTTACTGTTTTGTAGAATAAATTTTGGAGAAATCAGTATTAGCCTAATAATTTGCTTGTTTTACAAGAAACTGGTCTCCAACTGTTTTTTTTAACTTATTTCATTGTTACGGTCACTATTCTTATTTTAAAGTTTTAGTTCAATAATTCACCTACTCATAATAATCCATAAATTCATCCATCCACCAGCCTGTCATCGTCCACTGCTGGATCAGAGGCCATTCCAACACTTTTTTGTTGCATAGTATATGTTGGTCTCAGACAAGCAGAAAGAGAGACCTGACACCCACACCTACTGAACACCAAGAAGATTAATATTCGTTGTCGGCATTTGATAAAAATCGCAGTAATCGAAGTTCACGCTGAATATTCCACTGATGTTCTTTCTGCAGTTTATAGTGAATCAGACCCACTCAATGCAAGACTTCAACCTTATGCCTGCTTAATGTATGACTTACATTAAGTAGCCGTAATTTTCAGTTCTTGTATCGTTTTAGCCCCACATGGCAAAGCAAAAAATCCGTGAGTCCGTCATCTTCTGAACAACAACAAGAAGAAAATACGGAATATTCAGAAGTTGAAAATAAATAGATCAATAGAATGGGTAAACAATGCTCCAGTTTCCAGTGAAATGGACCCAAACAAGACAAGAACTTTGTCCGTATTGCTCCCTTGTGTATAAATACCACAAGGGAGCCATAGGGATTAGTTTTTTATTGCTATAACGCTAAAGGAAGAGGATCTAGTCGGAAACCCTTCATTTTATGGAATAAGGTACTAATCCAACAATTATTTATTATATCTATGTAATTATTCACAAATATGTTATTAATTTTAATTGACAGCACTGATTGCATATGATTTTAACACTTTTTATTAAGTTTTTTATGTATTTGTTTATTATTTTTTGATGATTTTATGATAATATAAACTAAGACGAAAAATTATTTTACTGTTTTGTAGAATAAATTTTGGAGAAATCAGTATTAGCCTAATAATTTGCTTGTTTTACAAGAAACTGGTCTCCAACTGTTTTCTTTAATTTATTTCATTGTTACGGTCACTATTCTTATTTTAAGGTTTTAGTTCAATAATTCACCTACTCATAATAATCCATAAATTCATCCATCCACCAGCCTGTCATCGTCCACTGCTGGATCAGAGGCCAATCCAACACTTTTTTGTTGCATAGTATATGTTGGTCTCAGACAAGCAGAAAGAGAGACCTGACACCCACACCTACTGTACACCAAGAAGAATAATATTCGTTGTCGGCATTTGATAAAAATCGCATTACTCGAAGTTCACGCTGAATGTTCCACTGATGTTCTTTCTGCAGTTTATAGTGAATCAGACCCACTCAATGCAAGACTTCAACCTTATACCTGCTTAATGTATGACTTACATTAAGTAGCCGTAATTTTCAGTTCTTGTATCGTTTTAGCTCCACATGGCAAATCAAAAAATCCGTGAGTCCGTCATCTTCTGAACAACAACAAGAAGAAAATACGGAATATTCAGAAGTTGAAAATAAATAGATCAATAGAATGTGTAAACCATGCTCCAGTTTCCAGTAAATGGACCCAAACAAGACAAGAACTTTGTCCGTATTGCTCCCTTGTGTATAAATACCACAAGGGAGCCATAGGGATTAGTTTTTGTATTGCTATAACGCTAAAGGAAGAGGATCAAGTCGGAAACCCTTCATTTTATGTGATAAGGTATTAATACCACAATAATTTTTTATATTTATGTAATTATTCGCAAATATGTTATTAATTGTAATTGACGGCACTGCTTTTATATGATTTTAGCGCTTTAAATGAAGTTTTTCATGTATTTTTTTATTTTTTTTTGATGATTTTATGATAATATAAAATAAGACGAAAAACTATTTTACTGTTTTGTAGAATAAATTTTGGAGAAATCAGCATTAGCCTAATAATTTGCTTGTTTTACAAGAAACTGGTCTCCAACTGTTTTTTTTAACTTATTTCATTGTTACGGTCACTATTATTATTTTAAGGTTTTAGTTCAATAATTCACCTACTCATAATAATCCATAAATTCATCTATCCACCAGCCTGTTATCGTCCACTGCTGGATCAGAGGCCATTCCAACACTTTTTTGTTGCATAGTTTATGTTGGTCTCAGACAAGCAGAAAGAGAGACCTGACACCCACACCTACTGAACACCAAGAAGAATAATATTTGATAAATATTATATTATAATTGATAATATCGCATTAATCGAAGTTCACGCTGAATGTTCCACTGATGTTCTTTCTGCAGTTTATAGTGAATCAGACCAACCCAGTGCTAGACTTCAACCTTATTCCTACTTAATGTATGATTTGCATTAGGTAGCCATAATGTTCAGTTCTTGTATCATTTAAGCCACACATGATAATTAAAAAAAATGAAGGCGATGGAACAGGAAACCTTTAAGTTTAAAACCCACCTAAACGACTAGTCAAATAAATAAGTTGAAAATGGAAACCATTCACTTATGGAACTGTGGTGAGGTCACAATAAATTCTCAACTCAGTAGTGAAATTGTACACAAATGTGCTATTATTCTTCGTGTACCTATTAACGGCGCTCTGTTAGTAAATTATTTTAAATTGTTCAGTTTGATAGGCAATGGAAATATTATAATAGACATGACCCGTGGTTGAGAAATAAGACGAATTCATTTTGAATTTATTGTGATACAACATACATGCCAGTCGCTATTGAGCATTATGAACTGGAAAATTTTTGATTGAGGGCTGCGAGACTAGAACAGTGAACACTCGTTTTACCTTCTTTCCATCAAAAATTGTTTTACGTAATAATGTGACAGAGAGCAAGCCTTATCATTGTACTTGAGGCCATCCTTGTGTCCTTGAGGCCCCCTGGTGCACGATAATCTTACTGAGCGATTTTGAACTACAGTATGTTGTCAGAAAGTCTACATTAGAACGCTCGCTTCGCACGCTGGCGGTACGCAAAATCAGTGAATTTCGGAGTTTTTCTGGATTTTACGAAAAAGTATTTGATGTAGGAGTTTTTTCACCCAACACCGGAAAATAAACCTTGTTTTCTTGTTAAAGCAGGAATTTTAGACATAAAACTCAAGCCGTTTAGACTAAAACTAAATAATAACTTAAACGCTTCATTTTCAATAATGAAATCTATCGAGCGAAATGTGTCCAATTAGGTAACCGACGGTCCTCCTCGGAACTGGACCTCTCACACTTGGAAGGATATAGAACCCCTCCCTTCTCCTTCTCAGGGGTGAGGCATATCCAACCACTCAGCTCGCCATCGACTCCAAGGAAAGACGCCGGCTCGAGAGGGGCGGACTACCCTAGCGACCTCTCTGTTTCAAGTATGGAGTCGCTAAAGGAGGTGGCCATGCGGACCCCGTCGCCCACGAAGACAACGCGCAGCCCAACCAACCCCTTCTACACAACGACGACGCCCCTATTTTTCTCGCCGGCGAACAGCCCGCCCCCGGAGCCATTCCTAGTGGACTACGGACAGGCGCGGCTACCGTCGCCGGGCCAACACCGCAATGCGCCTCACTGCGCGATCGCCGCGCTAGGAGTACTGGCACCATCTGCCACTACTCCCGCGCCCGCATTGACAGCCGCCAGCCCAAACGCGATCCCCGAGTTAGGGGTACGCCAGGGCTCGCACTCGGCCCCAGCGACCGCATTGACTACCGCTTACCAGACAACAGTCTGGCCAAGCCTGCCGCCCCCGCGCGCCTCCGCTGCGCCCTGGGGACCGCAACTCCCTGCCGTTGCCACCACAACGGCACCAACACCCGCCAGCCCAAGAGCACCCCTAGTCAAAGGGGTGCGACAGGGCAACATCACGGCCCCAGCGACGGCCGCAAACCAGGCGTCGACCTCGGCAGCCGCGGCGCCGGCGGCCCCCCTGGTAGTCTCCAAACTACCCAACTGGGGGGGGGGGGGGGGGTACTTCAAGGAGTTACACAAACTCCTGGGACAGGCCCCCCCGCACGGCCCCTCGGGAGTGGGTTCCGGTTCCTTCCTAGAACCGAAACTGAGTTCCGTACCGTACAGAGGTACCTGACGGAGGCGAGGGACCAGGACCCACAAGTGTCTTGGTTCTGCTTCAGCCCCACCAGCGACCTCCCCACGAAGGCGGCTTTAAGAGGACGGCCGGCGGACACACCCACAGCCGACATTATGGAGGCACTCACCGAGCTCGGCTTTGAGCCGACGCACGTGAGGGCCATCCCTGCTCGGCGTGGGCGACCCGGCTGCCTGTTCCACATACAGCTGCCGCACATGTCCCAGGAGGAACTCGCCCGGCTATACAAGGTGACCGAGCTCCTGTACATGCCGGGCGTCACTGGCGGGGAAGAGGAGGCCCCGCACAATGCCACCGCTGCCAGCTCTTCGGCCACTCGTCGCAGAACTGCCACCAGCCGATCCGCTGCGTGAGGTGCGGCGACGAGCACCGGGCCGCAGACTGCCCGCGCCCAAGAGAACAACCTGGCAAGTGCGCCAACTGCGGCGAGGCGCACACAGCCAACGACCGGCGGTGCGCCCTCTTTAAAAAAGAGGCGTGCAAGTGGGGGATGAGGATCCCTCCACCTCTCTCCCCCACCCTGAGTAATCAACCGGGCCGCAAGCGGACCACCACCGGACCACCTCAAGCCCTCCACCGGCCGCTCCCGAGCGACGAGCTTGCCGGCCCGGCAGCCGCCAACGGTGCGCCGACCAGCCACCAACGGCGTCGCGACGGCGTCAGAGGAGGCGCGGCCGTAAAGGCAAGAGGAGAGCCGCAGAGGCGGGGCCACCTACTACAGCCCCGCCCCCGCACTGTGGCAGAATTTCTCCAATCAGAACCTGAGCCGCTAGAGGGCGGCGCCTACATCTCGCCCTCCGAATTGGCTCAGACTCTGAGGTGGCTCCCCAAGAAGAAGGCCCCGGGTCCCGATGGTATACTGACGGAAGCCCTGAAGCAGCTACCACGTAGGCTAGTGGTAGCACTCGTCCGCCTCTTCAACGGAGTCCTCCGGACGTGCCACTTCCCGGAGGCATGGAAGACGGGAAAGGTCATCACGCTCCCCAAGCCGGGGAAAGATCGACGAGTACCGTCCCACCATGAGGCTAAGGCCGCACGTTCCCTACCGTGCTGAGCAGTTCGGCTTCCGCAATGAGCACTCCACGACGCTCCAGCTTATAAGAGTCCTGCATCACGTCGCATTCGAGATGAATCGCGACCGCCACGTCGTCAGCGTTTATCTCGACATCGAGAAAGCGTTCGATTGAGTGTGGCATGCGGAGTTCCTATACGAGCTCCTAAAGGACACGACTACCCCGCCGGCGATCATACGCATTGTCGCCTCCTTCCTCGCCGACCGACACTTCTACTTCTTGGTCGAGGGGTGCCCCATCAGAGCTGGAGTACCGCAGGGCAGCTTCCTATCGCCCTGCCTGTACGCCGCCTACACCAATGACATCCCGACACTGGCTGACTCGCTGGAAGAGGGGCAAGAGGACGTCATGTTGGCACTATTTGCCGACGACAGCGCCTACTTCGCCTCCTCTCGCCTGGCTAGAGTCGCAGCGTCGAAGATGCAGCGGCTACTGGGTATCCTACCGGGTTGGTTAGACAGCTGGCGCACGTCCGTCAACGTGGGGAAGACGACCGCCATGCTGTCAGGCACCGCTTGGACCAAGAATATCCAGAAACTCCAGTTACGAGGTACTGACATCGAGTGGGCAGACTCTGTCAAGTACCTGGGGTGCCACATCGATCGCCGGCTCCGCATGGGGCCTCAAGTTGAACAGGCCATCCACCAAACCAAGGCAGCGAGGGCGCTCCTGAGGCCCGTGCTAACCTCAAGACTGCCACTCCGGACCAAGATAAACATCTACAAGACGTACTTACGCTCCCGCCTAACATATGCGGCGCCTGCGTGGTACGTCTTCACCTCAGCGGCCAACCGGAAGAGACTCCAGGCGCAACAAAACCTTGCCCTGCGTGCACTCACCGGCGCACACTACCTGACTCGCAACACCACGATTGCCACAGACCTAGGGGCTGAGTCCGTAGAAGAGTTCGTGTGCCGACTGGCGCGGAAGTTATACGACCGCACCGACCACGGCCCTAACGAACATCTACGTGATCTCGCCCCCAACTACGACAGGTCGCCTAACGGACGACCCTACCACCGGGAGCTGCTGCGCAACCTACCTGCCAGCAGCTCCGACCAAGAAGACGCCAGCGACTGAGGCGGCCGGCCAGCCGGTGACATCATCGCCGGCAGCCGAGGAATGAGACTGCCGGCGGCGCCGCCGTACTTCGTACCACCGACGGCCTGGCCCGCGCGAGTCGCTGAGAGCACACGAGCAGCACTGCGCACTCCAATATCTACATCCCGTAATATCACCGAGACACGCAGCGCGCTCCCAACCAAACCAAGAAGACCACCAGTACCAGCCCGCCCGTCGAGCGCGGCCAACGTGCTCCAGGCGCGCGCGCATGACTGGTGCCCCCCCCCGGCGATAGCCCGCGGAGAAGACGCCCGGGCAATGATATTTAATATCGAGGCCCGTACCTACGGCCCCGACTGCCCAAAATATTGATCATCGAGATATCGGGTACACCTAAATAAGAAAAAGTTATCACGTAATCCCCCACTTGACCCTTCGGAATTCTTCGCGCAAAGAATTTTGGGGCTTTTATTTTGGAACCTCGATGCTGCCCGTTGTTTGTACCAGTCCACCGGCAATACAACGACTGACGGGAAGCCGCAGCGTCGCATCGAAGGGTGCTGCCACCTGCAGAGCTACTGGGAGCGGATGTGTTCGGATGTGATGGATGTGATCAGTTTCCTCAACACCAGCGGCGCTGTGGACATTGTTGGTGGTTTCCAAATAATAACAACAAATAATGTTGAAATTATGGGACTCACTTGGGATTCAATTTCTTCACTTTTAGTGTTCCGTACCCGAAGGGTGCCAAACGGGACCCTCTTACTAAGCCCCAGCTGTTTGCCTGTCTGTCTACAGCTTCAACCGTAATAGGTAAAAAGTATAAATTTTCACAAAATACGTGTGATTGTGACCTCTGACCCAACAAATAATAAAATATTCAGAAAAAATAATTTGAGGTGGGGTCCCCACACAAGAAACTTTGAAAAAGTTACATAATTTAAACGTTATTGGTTTTGGTTCTTACTGAAGGACGGTAAAACATAAAAGTTTTAAATATGTCTACGACTTCTATAAGTTATTTAGAAACTTTAAAGGCATAGAAGTATGTCACTTATATAAAGGAACAAATAAGAAAATTACCTATTATAACTATTACATAAGCTTATTATAAGCAACTTATTTAGATCCTTTGGATGTGTCGAATTGACTAATCGAATGGTGCGGATGGTTAGGCATTATGTATATACAATATTTTTATTCCTATATTTCTATATTTTATGCAGGTGTATAACTTTATTACATTTTAGTAGCCCACCCTTAATATTTTTTGTATGTATTTCCCGTTTTTATTATTTTTTCATTGTATTATGTATATATAATATTTTTATTCCTAGATTCCCCTATTTTATTTATTTTTTATTTATTTATTTATTTAAAAACTTACGACTATCATTTATTAATGCAGGTGTATATTTTATTTCCCGTATTATTATATATTTTTTTTATATTCTAAAGACATATTATATTGTGTAAATTAACTTTGACTTGTAGAAAGTATACTTAATGTATCTATTTTGCAAAAATAAATATTTTGATTTGATTTGATTTGATTTGTCGTGGCCATATTGTAGAATTGATCAACTTTAAAAATTAAAATAAATACTAAACAGCGCATCTAGTACGCTATTACATACACATGCATAATGTTTAACATTTTTTAATGGTTTGGTACGATAAAATAAAAAAACGAACCCTTATACGATCACTTTGTCGTCCATCTGTCCATCCATCAAGACCCTCTTTCTCAGGCCCCGTAGGGATATCAAATTTAAACTAATACCTTCTACAGAAGTCTATAACCCCATAGAGCTGATAAAAATCAAGCTTCTAACTTAACGTAAGAAGTTATTAAATTCAATTTATTTATTTATGTCTGGCTCTAGCTAGGTCAACATAATGTTTACAAATTATCAAGTAGATATATGTATTGCCCTATAAGTAATCAATTTTATGCAAATTGGCTCACCACAAAAACCAATAGGGTACTTCCAGTTAACTTAGAAACTTAAAAGTCCGTTCTTATAGCTAAGGTTTAGGAAAATACTGAAAATTACTGATTAGTCAAGAAGAAATGATATCCCAACTTAATTACGCTCTTTGGATACATGACGTTTGATAGATCTTAAATGTCAAGTTAGTTTGGTCGATTATATTCGTGGAATAGGTTAACGATATGTACGGAATCCTCAGGACACGAGTCCTACTCGCACTTGACCAGTTTTTTCAAATCTTATTATTACATTGTTTAAATTTTAAATACCTACTGGGAATTTTGACCGGTCAATTTTATTTTGACTTGCTTCGTCTTTAAGTAAGTACTTGGCACTCAATAATTTTGCATGAGTACTAGTCATAAGTGACATAGTGGGTAAGGCGTAAGGTTAAAAGGGGAAAATCGGGTCGGGTCGAACCCTGTTCCGGTTCACGCAACACGTAAACAAATTACTAGCCAATTGGAAGTGTGGTGCAAGCTACAAAAAGTAAGTAGTTAGTAAAAAACCGGACAAGTCAGACTCGCCCACCGAGGGTTACGTTAAATACTACATTTTTTATGATTTAATTACAAATGTATAGTTTTCAGATTTTGACTCAATAATTTTGAACCTGGGTCTCAAGATTGAGAGGCCAGCGTTCTACCGCCTGAGCTACCGACGCTTTTTGTCTAAAAATATCACCGAAACTCGGATTTCAATTATTTATTAACCCGAAGATAAGACATCTGCTGCTCATATTAAATTTATAAAAAAATATTCTTGATGTTTTAGGTTCTAGATGGAACATTTGAAACACTGTAAATAAAATTATTACTTGGTAACTGTTCCACTATTCCACTATTTGTTAAATAATTTGTAGAGCAGTGACCAAGTTATAATTTTATTTTCAAATGTAGAAAAGCCTGCATTACTAGCACTACAGATGGGGTGTGTAATTCGCACAGCTATTTGGACTGATATCACGCGAAGCATGTCCGGAATTACCTAAACAAGTTTACTACAACGGCCGTGATGCTGACATGCGCGCAGACACACAGGGTTCTCAAATCGAATGATTGTGCGCTTTAGACATCACGTGTTATTAACAAAATGAGTGACAAGGGAGGAAAAACACACTACTGGCGCTCGGGAGCCGATCAAACATTCTGTATTTTCAGCATACTTTGTAGGCAAAGCACATGGGATATAATTTTCCGCAAGGTCGGTATTAACGAATATAATTATAAATTGCATTTTTTCAACGTTATTGTTTCAGCTCTATACATAAGTTTAGGTTGGCTCCTAAACTTATGTATGGCAGTGAATGTTGGGTATGGCAATATAAACATCAAAGCAGAGTGAACGTAGTGGAAATGCATTACTTACGGAGTATTTGTGGGTTGACATTGAATGATAAAGTGAATGTGTTGCTGCCTGAAAAATTATGTAGTGATTAGAATAGAAAAAAATAATGCTTCGGTGGTTTGGACTTACAGAGAGGATAAATGAAAGTATAGTGAAGAAAGAAATTTATATTGCACAAGTGGAAAATAAAGCTAGACTGGTCTAGGCGACATACTGAGGACTAGATTGGACGTGGAAGAGATTAAGACGAAGAAGTGTGCCAGATGTGCGTGTAGCAGATGGAAATCTGTAGCCTCTGCCTACCCCCCAACGCTATGTTTGTCCACGAGATGTGCAGGGCCAACTCCGTAGTATCCCTCAACTTAGGCCAACTCTATTTTCTTGTGACTTGGACCGTTTTTCATAGGGCAGTTTACATTGGTAGCCGTGTACTAAAACCACCTACCCAATTGTCTCTAAAAACCAGGATTTATAAGGGTTTCTGTTGTAGGTAGCATATGTTGGTATTTTAAATATTTTCTGGTGCGATGCTACGCGTCTTGATATTGACGGTTGGAATTTGAATATTGGATTATAGCAAGTAATAAAAAGTCGTTGATACTGTTGATTGTTGGCACTTGGTGGAACTTTGAATATATAATGAGCAGAATATCTCTTGTACTAAAATTGATTTTCTGTTTATTATATAGGTATGTGTAATAAAAAGTCTTCCTCCGTGGCACAGATTTATATCAGGTCTTTACCTAAGAAATTTTCTAACAGATTCATGATTTCATAATGCCTGTAAATCAACAGCCATTTCCATTATTTGTGGTTTATTTGAAAGTAGATTACAAGGTTTTATATCTGCGTATTAAATTTTGTTTTTATTTTCAGTTTGACTACTAAAATTTAGTCTTCAAAGACAGTTCGTTTTAAGCGTCATCCGTTTTCATGATAATATTCATAATAACTTATAACAGGTGACACGTTTCAACAATTTAATTATAGTTTCTGTTAGATCGATGTTGTCCCAATTATAAAAAAATTGTCTTGAAAAAATCGGATTTGTCATTCCTAAAATAAATGGAAAAACGTTTGTACTGAAAACGGAGTTTTATTCAAATTCTCCATATAAAACAGCAATTTCAAATGTAAAGACCTATTTTCAGTCATGGCGACTACTTTGAATCCTAGGCGGAACGGCGCTGGTGTGCCCGAAGATGGTTAATGTATTCGATCTTCCTAGTAAACCTCCGTGCCCACTGAACGCAAGTGATTATACCCTCTACCTAAATGTAGTGAATGGTCGTGGGTAGTCGCAATTTTAACGCGTTTTTCATCGCGTCTAGCGTCGAGTTCAGTTTTGTGAACTCGAAATTACGTCTTACCTCTGTAAAAACCCGCGCCATGCATGGTGATGTGCTGCCATTCCTTCCCATTTAAATGATAACCACCTTGATAAATCTTTCGTAAAGCTTTAAGTTTTAAGTAAGCTCTTTTATTTCGTGACACAAAGTAAATGTCTATCATGCCCAAAAAATGCTTCACCGCGTTAAAAGACATGAAATCCTATCTCGATTCAGTCTTATTCGATTATCTTACTCGAGTATTCGATTACGTACGAGTGATGACTGCGGTGAGGAGCTTCAGCTACTTTTACCCAATCGTAGGCGGAGTGGGTGAAATCGAAGGGCTGTTTTTGTGTGGTTCATTTGAAAGAACATTTCATTTGCTTAATAGTAAATGTTATTTTATGGAGAATTTTTAGTAACCCTCGATCAGAAATAAATGGGTATTGCTTGCATTTCAACTTTACGTTTGTATGTAAGTTTTTATGGGACCCTATAACTCCTAAAAAAAGTAAGAACGATAAAGCACATTTTTTATGTCTCATAATTCTTATCAGAGATATATGTAAGACTAGCTTTTGCTCGCGGCTTCACTCACGTGGAAGTGTCTTTCAGTATTTGAGTAGTATCGACTGTTTTCGACTTGGTTGTTATTTTATCAACACCTCTTGTACCTTATACACTGACTAGAGTCACTAAAATGATAATATAGAAAACCGCATCCAAATCCGTTGAGTGGTTTTCGAGTTAAAACGGAAAATACATACAAGAAATGTTTTCGGTATATACCATTTAACTTAAAATTTCGCAAATACTGGTATATTCAAAACAGAGAAACTACTTTTTTACTACTAATACTATAGATGTCATAACCATATCGTTGAATTGATATTTTTATGATCTGATGGCAATATTATGAAATATTTAAAAAGGAAAGGATTCACTTTGGTCCGCTTTGCTTTGCTCAGCTCTAAATGTATGATGAATATAGGCAACTTAACACGCTCCTTCTCGCTTCGCTCGTGGTTACACCTATTTTTGTCTTTTTATTTGTAGACAATCGTAAATCATGAAATTATCAATTCTACGATATGGCAACCACATTATATAAAGAGCTGACCAATGGTTAGAGATCTAAAAGGACAAAAGAATCCAATAGCTACAGATTAAAACCAAAACTTATTTGAATTAAATCAATTTCAACCTTTTTCCGGCGTGCTCACTATCTATCTTACTGTTATTATTTTTTTATGGTTCCGTTCCCGAAGGACCCTATTACTAAACCTCCGCTGTCTGTCTGTCTGTGTGTCCGTCTGTCACAGGGGTCGACAGCTTCCACCGTAATAGGTTAAAAGTTGAAATTTTCAAAGAAATCACGACAAATAATAAAATATTTAAAAAAAATATATAGGGGTCATACGAGAAACCTCGAAAAAGTTGCATTATTTAAACGTTATTGGTTTTGTTAATACATAAAAGTCTTAAATTTGGTCAGATTGTAGGACAAACTCTAAAATAAAACAAAGAGTAATAAAATGTAGGGTTCCGTACACAGATGGCTTGGTCTTTGTACAGTTGTAGACTTAATTTATTTATTTATTGGGAAACAAAAGGACTTCATAACAAGATATTGAGTGATTTGAACTATATAAACTAATCGGTACATGTATTTTATCTGTTTTTAGTTTTTTAAGGTAATATAACCACGGATACTTTTATATTTTACATATTATTATTCGTATTATTTTCTTTGTACATTTTCGGCCCAAGTTATAATATTGCATGTTTTTATTATAAAACTGTACCTTTTAAGTTTTGTAATTTGGCACCTATTTATTCCAACGACATACATTTATTGAAATTTTATTTATCGTCTTTGATGACTCAGACGGCTGGCCCATCATCGAGGAGTCAGTCGGCAGCGTCACAGGACTTCGGGCTTTGTCCGGATTGTCCCCAGTCGTCTCGCGTGTACAGAGGACAGAGAGGTCTAAACATTCATAAATCAAATTGCCACAAAAATGTGCCTGTCGACGATCTAAACACTTCTTGATCAACTGATAATCCTTTTTGTTTAGAGATTAGTAAATATAAGTCATCTCTTCCAACGGTTAAAAGGATCCCACGAGGGGCCAGAAATACGGTGGCTACCTCTCTGTCCTCTTGTATACGGAAAGTTGTTGATAACAACGATAAAGCCAGCTGGGAGGATCTGCTCACTTTTTAATACCAGACTCTGCACGTGCCTAAAGGAAGAGAAAACGGCAGTTCCCTAACACAAGAAATTAAAAAAAATTGTAAACAACCAGTTAATTTAAAAGAAGCAGAGGATATCACAAGAAAATTAAACAACACTCATACTATTGGTAAAAGGGTTGAAACTAAAATTAACGATGGAGATATAAGAGGAGCTGCTCAGATTCTCTTCTCAAGTAATGCAGTTGCACCTGACACCTCGGAGACCCTTTCATCCCTAGAGTTGAAACATCCACTGCCAGCAACCTCATTGCATTTACCTGATGCCCCTAATCCCTCTGAGCGTACTGCTGAAGCAACACCAGAGGAGGTGCAAGCCACGATCGCGTCTTTCAGAAATGGTTCGGCTGGTGGTCTTGATGGACTGACGTCACAACACTTCAAAGATCACATTTACGGCGCCCCGGGTGAGACTGGTCGTGCCCTCTTGGAAGACGTGACCCGGCTTGTGAACCTTATGCTGGCTGGGAAAGTGTGTGACGACGTTACTGACATCCTCTACGGTGCTAATCTGTGTGCACTCAGAAAAAAGGACGGAGGCATCCGGCCGATCGCAGTTGGGAACACCATCCGTCGTGTGGTCTCGATGATCTGCTGTAGACATATTCAACCAGATTTAGTGAACAAATTTCAACCTGTGCATTTAGGCTTTGGGACCAAGGAAGGGTGTGAAGCCGCCGTGCACGCGGTTCGGACCTTCCTAGAACACGGCGGAGGGGAGGTTCTGCTGAAAGTGGATGTGCAGAACGCGTTTCACTCAATAGATAGAGGCGCCCTGCTGACACAAGTCAAAGAGAATATTCCTGCAATATTTCATTATTTATGACAGTATTACAGCTCGCTCTCCAAACTCGTATGTAAAAACCATTTGTTGCAATCTGCCGTTGGCTACGAGCAAGGTGACCCACTCGGACCGGCCATTTTCAGTTTGGCCATACAATCACAAATTACCTGCCTCAAATCTAAATTTAATGTTTGGTATTTTAATACATTAATACAAAGTTTCCACTCTATCGGACGGAATTTAAACTTTTCAAAATGCGAATTATTTCTGAATAACTCTTTGTCTCCTCACGTTAAAAATGACATTATAACCAAATTTAATACTCTGGCTCCAAACATTAAAATCATTAACGAAGAATCGCTTCGCCTCCTAGGTGCCCCAGTACTAGATGATTCTCTCCCCTGTTTCATTTCGGAACAAATTTCCAAATTTCAGGAATCATCTAGTCTTCTAAAAATAATAAGTCTACATATAGCATACTGCATAATTCAATTTTGTCTCTTTACGCGAAAGTTCACGTACGTGCTACGTTGTAGCACCCTTTGGAAACATTCCCCACTTTTGGTATGTATAGATGAAATAATTAGAATAACTTTAGTGGAAATTCTAAATTGCCCTTTAAATGACCGGAGCTGGACCCAAGCCAGTCTACCGATACGATTTGGCGGTTTAGGAATCCGAAGGGTGTCCAACGTGGCACTCCCTGCATTCTTGTCCTCAGCTTACAGCACGCTGGACCTCTTTGGCAGAATCATAAACCCATCACTTGGTGATGTTGAGGTCGCATGCTTGGCTGAGGCCAGGAGTGCATGGACTGACATTGCTGGTCCGAGTACTTGTCTTCGCAGAGGTCATTGGACGAGCCACTTTGTATCCAAATTCAAAAGAACCTACTGGATACCTCACTAAACCCTGCAGACCGAGCTCGTCTTTCGGCGTCTAGCGAACTAGAGTCAGGTTATTGGTTAAACGCTCTCCCTTCTCTCCCGACTCTTCTTGATAAAACAACATTTACTTTGGCCACCTCTCTGAGACTGGGCGCACGGACAAACGAGCCACATTGCTGCCGTTGTGGTAAAACCGTCAATTAGCTTGGTCATTATGGTTTTTCGTGCCAACACAGTGCCGGTCGCTTGCCGCGTCATGCCGGTGTTAATGACGTCATCCGTAGGGCCTTAGCCAGTGCCAGTGTGACACAAAAATACCGGGGGAATTCCGTCCAGTCCTACTCCCGTTTTTCCACAATATCGACGGTAATTTATACAGAGTTAATACTAAAAACTTGATTTTTATTACATTCAAGAGATTTAGGAGATGGATGATCAGGTTCAAATACAGCCGCAAAAAATTTCACTGAATAATTCAGCCATTGCCTTTCTATCATCAGCTACGCGGTCTAAAAGGTGAACAGAGTCAGGGAAATCAGTTGAATTGTTTTTCTTGGACATAAACTATATGCCCAAAACTGCTTTAAATTGGCCCGTATGTTCTCTTGAGCCCGCGAAATAAGTAAATCATAATATGTAGTTTGAGCATCTTTTTGTCGTTTACGAAGCTCTGAAAAGATCTCACACAACCGCATTGTCTGCCATAAACTTTCCAACAATGGTGCACTCTGATTATCTGTTTTATTAACTTAATCAAACCTTTAGTACCAGATAGGGTATTTTTGGCCTGATTTGGGAACTTTAACTGGGCCATATTAGTTAATTAGTGTATTTAACACATCATTAAACCTATCCACTGCCGTTCCTATATCATCACTCTCCAGCTCAGCCCCCAAAACAAGCCGTGATAACGAATGGTTTATTTTTTCATAATCAGCTGCAAATAAGCTTCGCTCCGTGTAGGCTACTTGCACCTTTATCGTAAGTGATTTATATTAATATATTCTTGTTATTTGACATATCGTTTAGCGCAGCGCAAGTTGTCGCTCGCTATTAGTCGCCATGAGTAGTGAACTTGTTGCGAATAAGCTGCTGGTGATCCTGAAGCAGAAGCTGCATGTGATGGACGAGGTGTCCACTGTTCAGATCTGCGCAACCAACTCCAGCGAGGATGACATCGCAGCTGCCAAGTTGTTACTGTACACCATGATGAACAAGCGCAGCGAGATGGTGTGCCACTGGCGTGACGGGACAAAGAAAAGCCTGCAGAACATTATCATGCTGTTCAAAGAGAGCGACCCTGACGACGTGCCGACGTTTGTGGCGAAGGACCTGCACAATCTTCCTCCCGTCACCTTCGACCACGTCGGTGTAACTTGCCTACGGAAGGACATTGTTTTTCTTGAGGTCAGGATGCATCTCAAAAAACCGTCACAGATTTGCGTAAAGAACTCATCGAGTTGCACAAAACTGTAGCGGTAACTACGAGTAGGTCACTAGCCAATGCGTCCTACGTAAACACGCGTTGCGGAGCTGGCTTCGATATATCGTCGTCGATTTCCGCATCAGCAGTTTCGTTGCCGGCGCCTTCGTCGATTGCCGAGCCTGACGAATGTGCCGCCAACGCACCCCGCAGCCCCGCGCCTGTCCCGCGGCTCCTCCACGCAGCACCGATCGAGCCCCTCGCCGCACCTGCTACTCGTGTTTACAGCACTGGCGAAGCCTCGAAATTTTGCCAGCGTTACCGTGAGCACCCCGAACCAGGCTAGCAATGATAGATTTATGACTGGGCTAAGGAGGAAGCGCCAACCGAGAAAAACCCAGAACCGCTGCGGCAAAGCTCCTTTGGAGCCAAACTTGAACTTGCGTGCCGCGAAACCGAACACGCCAGTGTAAATCTCCCACCTGACATCGCGGAGTACGTGCGCCAAAACACGGGATACCCGCCGAGGGTGCAGTTGCTGGAGTCCCGCTGCATCGTCAAGTTATGTTAGTTTGTAAAGTATTTATCTATGGGCCACAGATGCCTGATAATTAATGATTTGATTTGATAATGTTTTTAGGGTTCTACACCCGAATTGTGGGGTGGTACGAAGCCCTTTGTGCGCGAGTCCAACACGCACTCGGCCAAATTATTTTGTCACCTAAAATTCAAGCTTTGGGTAAGAACATTTTTGAGGTCGTTTTAATCGTCTTAAACTAAATTCTGAGGTCAAGCATCCGTCCAAGTGGCAATATTTTTTTTAACTCTTTGACAGCTGGTTACATCCACATTCACGAAACCTGTTTCAGTGCTGCTTGTGTTCGGTTTTCATACTGTTTATTTTTAAATCACGAACGCCTCTCAAGTTGTGTGGGGAGCAGAGCGAGAGCTCGCAAGCGTATAATCAATAGTTAGTTTTCTATAAACTAAATAATAATGTTGAAAATCTTTGGAGGACGCAACAGGATTTCAGTGGAGGTTCAGTTTTTTTTAATAGAATCAATTTAATGATTTATATGAAAAGGTACTTAATATAACTTTCTGGCTTATTGAATTACTAGCTTTTGGCTGCGGCTTCGCCCGCGTTGTATTTGTTTCCTTCCCGCGTTGATTTCATTTTCTTGTAGTTCTATCGAAAACTTCATCCTCTAGTAAAGTACTATCCGAACGAAACTTTTTCGAAAGCTAGAAATATAAATATTTTTAAAAGAATATTAAACCAATTCAATGGATTAGTAATACTTGTTATAGACTCACCATAAAAAGTTTTAATATTGACAGGTATTATCCAGTAAAATGTTATTTTTAATATCATTTTTTTAAATTTATTAATTCTAATTCTTGTGAAGCTGGGGCAGATCTTTTTGACCTCTTGCATCTTTTGATGTGTATTACAAGTATTAGTCAAGGACGCATACAAGGATCCTTTGAACAAACAGGAAACACCTGAAAAGTTCAATTAATGAGGCCAGATATTTTTATATCTAGAAAAAAATGTTCAGTGCAGTAAATTCAGTAAATACTTATGTTTATATAGCCGAATTCGAGAGACTCGGTTAGAAGTCAGGACCAAGGTATAATGACCCTGTTTGTGAAATACGAAAAATATTTTTCAATGCAAGTGCTCGTAAAGGCCTATTTTATATGCTTCAAAACTGTTGTCAAAGTAGAGTTTATTTTAAATAACAATAGAAACTTAAATAACATTAATAGGTAACATAAATTAATTAAAAATATTAAACTAATAAAAATTATCAAATTTAACTTTATCACACCAGTGTTTTGTTTTTATATTTTTGTATTTATTAACAATAGTTGCAAGTCTTTTATTGTGTACCATATATAGACTTAAATGACAGATATTAGCTACTAACGCATCAAACTAAACGCAACATATATCCGTCAAGTTGGCAACTTGCGTCTAAAGAAAAAGATAAAGAAGGCCCACCTAAAATTCATTTGGAGTATTTATTGTTTGTTTATATCTTTAATTACGTATCATTTTTCACACACACAATGAAAGAAAAACGTAGTATGATAATCGCTTATCGCCCGTGTTTCAATCGTTCTGGTAAGCTTTTGCTTCCTTACCGCACTTATAGCATAAACTACTATTTTGTGCCTCTATGCTTGTTTAAGAAAACCTTCGACTCAATTAGTATAGGAAGTCTATATTTTACTTGGCATATTTCCCAAAAATGGTCATTGAACCTTCAGTATGAATTTTGCTCTTAAAATGAAAATCACCTTTTATGCAGGTTTAATTTTTGACATTAAAAAGCCTAAAGCCGGTGATAGTACTCGTTTAAACGAACAACTTTAAGTGAAGAAACACCAACATAATAAAATTTTAAAACAGTCGTTGAATATATTTTGATCAGCCTACGTAGTATTTCTATGGCCTGCTAATTTATTTCGCAATTTCCGGATCAGATCCTTTGTAAAAGTTATTCGTACCTGATACACGTGTGCTATCACTAGTTGTCGCCTTTTCAGAGACCAAGTCCAGTCGGTATATAGGTATAATAATTGTATAATATGTACCTATTCGTAATAGAGAATTTATTCAAAGAAAAAGGAGAAATATTTGTGAAACATATCCATTCATCCATCCACCAGCCTGGTACGTCCACTGTTTATAATAGCATAGGCCTTTCCAAGATTTCGGCACTCTTAGTTGGTGGTCCTCCTGGAAGAAATGTCCATACTCACATACGCTGGGCAGGCGGGTTGGTGAGTGCGATGCCGAAACCCTCGCATCAGTGACGCTGCTGCCCGTCAACGGTCTTTTTTTATTAGGGCTGGTAATTGGGGATGGATATACCGCCATTCATCGGTCCCAAGTATGGTGGGCTACAACCTGTTTGTGCCTGTTTGAGAGCTGTCCTCTACTCTCCCCCTAATGAATTCGGGGGAGTTTGCGAGTAAAATTTTGGTATTTCCACAGTCGAGCCCGGTATTTGTTTTATAGCTAAAAGCTTTTGCCCGCGGCTCCGCCCGCGTGTCATTCGGCTGAACGACATGCTTTTTTCTGGATTAAAAGTAGTCTATGTGTTAAGTTAGGGTATAAGGTATATCCATTCTAAATTTCATCCAAATCCGTTCAACCGTTTCTGCATTAAAGAGTAACAAACATACACACACACACGCACATACACACACAAACTTTCGCATTTATAATATTAGTGTGATACATTACTGAAGATGCAATTTTGTCCATAAGTTTTGTTGCTCGATTATTTAAGGCCTTACCCCTGGTGCACGATAATCTTACTTAGTGATTCTGAACTTCAGTATGTTGTCAGAAAGTCTACATTAGAACGCTCGCTTCGTGCGCTGGCTGTACGCAAAATCAGTTAATTTTCAAGGTTTTTTTGGATTTTACAAAAAAGTATTTGACGTAGGAGTTTTTTCACCCGACAGCGGAAAATAAAAAATGTTTTCTTGTTTTAGCAGTAATTTCAGATATAAAACTCAAGCCATTTAGACATAAAACGAAATAATAACTTAAAAAAGCATAATTTTCAAAAATAAAATCTATCAAGCGAAATGTGTCCAATTAGGTAACCGACCTGACAACGGAAAGACAAAGGTCTGAAAAAATACGTGTTCAAGTTTTACATTGATGAGATAGGTAGTTGACTCAGCATATTAAAACAAAAACCGTTGAAAGACCTAATACAAACCCGCGCGCGGCCCAGACGCCCGCCAGCCTTCGCACGGGGAACCTTTATCGTACGTACGCGCACATATTCCGCAAAACTATTATTTCGATTTGTTATTAGAGTGCATTACAAGCCAGAAAAGATAAATTAGAAACACATGTAAAGACAAGAATTTGAAAAAATTCCTCGGGCCAGGATTCGAACCTGCGACCTCTTGTTATCAAGACAAGCGCGCTACCGACTGTGCCACCGAGGTACTTACCTAGACCGTTGAATTTTTCCACCATACTTGTCCACCGAATATTTTTGTAACTATTTGATCTAACTAGCTTGTAATGCAACATACTGATGCTCACGAGGGCGTTTTTTTCAAATTCTTGTCATTACATTTGTTTCTAATTTATCTTTTCTGGTTTGTAATGCACTCTAATAATAATATTTAGAGTATTCCAAAGCGATGGATTTCGCAATAAAAACATAATTTCGATTTGACCGCGCTTTAGTGCTTGAAGCGAAACAATATTAGGAAAATGCATACTATGCTAAAATTTAAAAATTGTGTTAAGTCGTAAAATATCGCTCCAAATCACCTGCCCTGCATGCGAGAAAATACATAACAGTGGAATGTGAGATTTTGCGTGAGCGCCCTTAAGTTTACCGTCCTTTTACTGTTTCGATCTACATATTTTATCACTTCCTTATTTATGTTTATTTATCCATTATTCTCGGTGAGGATTACAGGAAACTTTCAACATACATTAAATCACATAGTTTATACTAAAAATAAAGTAGTAAAAAAGTCGTGTTTTTAATATTTTTGCGAAATTTTGATTGAAACGGGTTAAAATTAAAATTATTAGAATTCATGTCTGTCTTCTGTCTGTTTTTTTTCTAAATACGTATTTTGCAAAATTTCTGCAGCCTTAACTACTTCAGTTTATTATCATAATCGTATAATTCTAAGAACTTGTTGGTCTTCAATCACCCCCGTCGCCTGCTCACGTCCAAATTGCTAGTTAATACTCTCTCTACGAGAAATGTATGTCTGTATTTAAAATTATTTATTGGTTTTTGGGAGTAAAAATTTAAGAAATACTTTTAACACACGAGTACGTTACCCTGACGCATATATGCGTTCAGACTACGGCGTAACGAGTCTACAAAGCGGGAGAGCAATGGAATCGTAGCACTTGCTACGCCGTAGCTTAATGAGAATACGAGTGAGCCAAATACTCTACACACTAGGTAAATGATTTAATTGTAGCAATAAATTAACCCGCTAAAATACATGACGTTAGAAAAGGTCAACTGCAGATAAATATGAGTCTTGTGAAAACTAGATATTGTTCTAATGAAATATTACCGTAAAATTCAAACGTGAAACTTTTGGTATACTATGATTATTACAGAAGACACTTTGTGACAGTAATGCTTTTTACAAGTTTAACCCTTACGCCATGGCTTGAAAAGTGTGTGGTGTGAGGCAACAGCTTCAAAAGTAAGAAGCGCAAATGTAATGCATTTAAATTCTCACATTTACTCCAACACATAAGCATACAAAGTTGTGTTTTTTTGAATTCTTTAAAAAACGAACACTGGATGTATCACTAGACAAGGAAGAGATCTGTCTTTTCGTCAGTGAAACCTACGACTAGCATAGGGTTTGTAAGTCCTGTATGAAATCATGAGTGGTTTCATTATTTAAGCTAAGTACCCATATGGCTCATTGTTCAGTTAAAGATGAGATACCGCTGGCACATCAATGTTTAGTTAACTTATTAAAATTTAAATTCTTTGAGAAGAATGGCCCATACATCGTCGTGTTTAGAGGGAACTAAAAGTTTGGCACGAAATGTACTCGTAAACCTGTTAAGCCTACTTAGTTGTGAATATTTTCCTTTTAACTTCATTATATATGCTACTTCTGTGAATTTTTCCACATATCCATAAACAACCGTTTAGCCGGCAGGGGGGGGGGGGGACACTTGACTCTAACAAAAATTTGCACTTTAAAGCTTAATATTTCGCCAACGGATACCTAAATCGAAAAATGGTTTTCACATCCCCATAATGTTTTTGAACGACCTATCCAACAATAATACTATGGGACACACAAGAACATAAAATTTACTCAATTTACGTGCATGGGAGATAACCTTAAATAAAAATTCTTGGATTTTTTTTTATGTTATTGTCGGCGTGGTTAATATGTATACCCATACTAAATTACAGCTTTCTAGTATTAATAGTCTCTGAGCTAAGCCACGGACAGACGGACGGACGGACAGACAGACATGGCGATACTATAAGGGTTCCTTGTCGGACTCGAAATCCTAAAAATACGTGGTTTGTATAGAGCAATAACTGTATATTGTATCTATTGATATTTGAAGGCTTTTGACAGGCTCGGGCATGCCACTGTACTATGTAGGCTTCCTTCTAATTAAACGCCTGGCCTGTGCACTTTGACAGCTGACTTTCTATGAAGTTCTAGTGGTCATTGATGGCTGTTAATCTGATTATATGGATATTAGTGTGGGAGTTCCCCAGGGAATTATTATTATATTAACTGCTCAAATGATCAATGTTACCTGAGGTGCAATTTTGTAAGCCAATCTTATTCAAATTAATTGTCATATGGTTATTCGGCCAAGCAAATTAGCCCGTTTGACAATTGAAGTCGTACATTTTTGGCTATCAAATGAATACAATTGTCTTGTTTTGTTGTTGGCAACCAAAAACGTACGATTTCGATCGTCAAATGGGCTTATTTACTCAGCCGAATAGCCATATGACAATCGAATTTGAATACGATTGGCTTACACAATTGCACCTCTGATCATGGTCACAGATTATGTTGAGCTATTATTCATAGAAATTATGAATGAGTTTTTTAAAAAAGAAGGTAAGTTTTCAAGATATGGTAAAAAAAAATTAAACAGCTGCATTTAAGAGTACGTTTGAAGGGAGCGATCGAGACTAGAAAATCCTTTAACCAACACTCTCTGCAGCAAAGCACAAAAGACCGTCTAGTGCGGGTCAAATTTAGTCATCAAGTCACCATTGCCTGGGCCCGATGGATGGCGGTATATCCATCCCCTATTGCTGGGTCTTATATAAAACAGACCGGTAACGGGCAGTGGCGTCAGTGGTGCAAGGGTTTCGGCACCGCGCTCACCAAACCGCCTGCCCAGCGTGTGTGAGTATGCGCATTTCTTCCAGGAGGACCGCCAAGAGTGGCGAAATCCTGGAAAGGCCTATGTCCAGCAGTGGACAGAACAGGCTGATGGATGGATGGATACTATACTTGTATCTAAAACTACACTAATATTATAAAGATAACGTGTTTGTGAGTTTGTTTAAATTCTGTAAGATTCTTTCACTAAAAGAATAGTAAGCTTCATTATCCCTGAGTAGGTTATATAATTTGTTCCCTGGGGAAGCACAATTCCCTCGGGACATAGCCATTAATTATATTCACGGGGATATCTCTCGAACTATTGAACTTTAATTTATAATTTTAATGAGAACCAAAAGTCATGCCATGCACTTTAAAATTATTGGGCCGAAGAATAGTGTAATGATAGTAGTAAATGGATTTGATAAATAAATATTAACAGATTCGATAGGACTACCCAAAAACTAAATAAACGCAAGCAAAACTGCGGGCAAAAGCTAGTGGTTTAATTACAGTAATAGAAGATGTTAACTATGACTGGGAAACTCTTTATACTAGATATGTACCTTGTAAGAGCGTATCTTCACAAAGTACACAATACAATAAGCAAGTAAAGCAAGGTACAAAGTAATTAAGGATGTTTGTGCGAACCCACGGGATAAAGCTGGCTCCACACTGAACTGCGCCCAGTCTGAACCCGCCTTTAATTAAATTAGACAGGATACCCCTTTGTAAATGCTTCCGAATTATTTTGTGTCAGAGTTATGGCAAAGGATTTTCAGAGCTTTAGAATTGATGTTTTTCTTGTTTGTAACTGTCATAAGAAGGATGGTACTCATTTATAGGGTTTATTTAGAAAGAAAGTTCGAATAGATATCGTTGTTAGGATCAACGCTCCAGTGTTAATCGAAATAAAAAGTTGCTTTATTTTAAATAAAACAAAACAAAAATTTTCTTGGGTACACCCGGTGACAGCGACGACTTTAATAAACTATTTTATTTTAGTTTCTTTTCAATTTTGAGTATTTTGTTGAGTTAAGTTTTTTAAAATGTTAATGTGGTATCTTATAACTTCAGTATAATTTATTGCAATCATTAGTTATATGTAAATCTTAGATGAAATAAATGAATAATATTATAGAATAAATAAACTAAAAACAAAGCAGATTTTTTCTCGTTATTCAATTTGACCATAAGATTTGTTTTCCCAAAGTGCGAAAAAGCTAAGGGTGTGTGAGAAGGTGGGCAAATAATTCGCTTTTAGTTTACCACTATTTCTGTACACATATTATTATTTTCTCGTTGACTGTCTGCACATCAGCTAATTTGCCCTAGCTTGTCGCCTGGTATAAAAGTATTTAAGTAAAGAGAGTCAGATTTTGATGTCATACAAAAAGATTTGTATGCTTAGGCATAAAATCAAATAAAAATTTCAATAACTTTATCAATCGCTCAATCTACACGGCCTATCCATTCTTAAATTTTATCAATATGTTTAATAAATACAACCAAGTACTCATATATGTTGTTTTAAGCTTTAAGACATCACATTTTTACATGGATTTTCGTAAATGGTAACTTTTTCCTCTTGAATTTAAAAACATTAAGCCCATGGTTGTCCGTAAATATTTGAAAAATGAAAAAGTTTGGTATGTAGGACATCTATAGGGTAGCAATAAAACGTAATGAGCTAGGATTAGAAATCGCTGTAAGAGTTACTGTCAGTAATTATCCGACAGGATATTGAGGAATTAAAAAATTGAAAATGAAGAGCATAGCAGCATAGCACTATTGTGGCAGCAACACATAGTTGTGGGTTTTTATGCTCTTCAAAAAACCGTTTCACCTTTCAATTAACATGTGAGATATTTAGTAGTAGTATTTAATTTTCGATAATAACGTTTTTAGGGTTCAATTTACAGAAAAATAATCCTCCCTGTATAATTTATATGCCTATTTGCCATAAGTACTTTTTTAGAAGAAGACGAAGCTCCCAAGTTAAAATTTAAAATAAAAGTAATGCTACCACTTATCCACATCTAGCTTAGAAATCTAAAGGCAACATTCGAAGACCAAACATTGCTAAGATAAAGCTAAGAAACCCTAAATACTAGTAAAAAACATACCAAAACGTTCACATTTCAGTCGAAATTCCTCTCAATCAATCGTAAATTGAATTACCAATTTGCCCCAAGTTCCAATTTGCCCCTCAATCGAAACCTGAATCAATAAAATAAGTCACCGATTCACATACGGCATAGCCTCATTGAGTTTCGAATTTGAGCAGAATTCTCGTAATTTCTCGTCAAGATAGTGGTGGGCGTCGTGCACTGAATAACTTTAAACAAAACGTTAACAAAAACACATAAATTAAAGAGGCTACCCAAGCTTAACCCCTTTTGATTACTAAACATTGAATCGCTTTAGAATTTATATATGAAAATAAAAATAAAAAATAACATATTTTTTACTTATTTTTACATATTAACTGTTATACTAATCTGTGCTATTTCCCGAAATTGAGATGTTATAAAACATTAAAAGGTTTCAAATAAAGTAGTTTAAAATAAGAAATAGAAGTTTAAATATTTCTTACACATTTTATTCAACTCTGTTTGGTTATAAATACCGTTATTCAGTCTCCTCACTATCGCTGAAATGCGAGCGATTCCGTCAATTTTACGACGATCCATCAGAAGCCTTCCTGGAAAAGGGTATGTTTCACGATCAGATGCGTTGACTCTAGCGAGTTTATTGACATTTAGTCTCGTTCACATACCTTCAATCTGGTTTCATTATGGTGTCGATTCTAACTAAGTTTAGTCTCTCGACTAAACTTAATTTAAGCATTCTGACTTCTTATTTCTGTATCGAAAAGACAAGGACAGGACGCTTTAAAAAGTCTGATAATAAGATTAGTCCTATCAAATAAGTTAAGTCGTGTTACACCAAATCGACACCAATGATAATTTTGTTCAGTTTTTAGTTGATGTGAATAAGATTTATCTGTTAGCTGGATACAACAACGCAACGACATGGAAATTATTTGTAGCGGGATCTTGGTTATTGTTGCTCTGTTCACGCCTTGGCATAAAAGCTACTAACCAATTGAACTGAAACCTATATTAACCGATTAAAAGTTTAGCTAAATTTCCGTACCTACAAATATTACGGTGCTTTATTCTTATTCAGAAAAATAAAAACATGCACTGCCCTACATTTTACGCAACATCTTCTTAACGACCCATCGAAGCTTGCCCACTGCTCTTGCCAAAGGGCTTATGCGATGTAAAATAAATAATAAGTAAGTTACGCCAATTTCTTGATCACAATCAACTATGGAAACTCCAAATGTTCACTGATTTTACATTTCAAGAAATTTCCCATGATTGCGTATCAAAGTCATAGACATAATCTCCCATGAGTCACCCATTTGTAATTTGTAGGCTGTGGCAAGTAAACGTATTGCGGCTGGTTTACGCAAAGCCAGTTGTGCGGACGATATTTTGATGAGCCCTTTACGATGTTCGTGGCTCATACTGCGGGTACTTATGTAAACATAGAAATCCTGATTTTACCAAAATTTCTGTTTGTAGATTCAGGTTTAACTAATAAATAATTATTCAAATTATATTCACGTATAAACGGTAGACATAATTATCTCGATTATTTGCTGTACGAGGGCTATTCACCAAAATAAATATCAAATGTCGCCACATCGCACTGTTCTGAGCTGGTCGTAATTATAATTTAAATTAAATAAGCGGAGTCCACTTATGTGCGGCTGATGACTCACGGATTCCACAGTAAAACTATAAGTAAATAAATATATTTTCTCAAAAACAGATATTGGCTTTTAACCTGTCCGGTCATCGTGCATTTTTGCAAGTTTGCAAATTTTCCCGCCAATTTTGTTTTTGGCTATATCTCCGGAACTAGTTGTCCAATTCTAATGCAATTTTGTTTTTCTAAAACTAGATAAAATTTCCTACAAGAAAACTTTTTTTTTTTTTTTTCTTGGCGTAAGTGAGGGGGGGGGGGCTTTCTCCTTGAAAAAATCTTAGTTATATATATGAATATATGTATGTATACTATATATATATATGTCTATTCAAATTTTATAATATTGTAAAAAAATATAAAGAATAATAAAAAAAATATAACTCTATACATATATTAAAAAAAAAAGAAGATTTGGGCCTAAAATAACAATCCACAACTTTTTTTATATTATTATAATATTTTTTTTTATTTTTTATTTTATTGCTCATCTTAATAGCTTTCGAAAAATAACCACATCACTAGGTTTATAATATATTAACTAACAATAATATTTTTTTATTTACAATTCGGCCTAGGCGTGACGATCGTCACGACTGTGACTCTACGGGTTTTTGGTAATTGGTGTTTTTTTATATTTATAAAATATATATATTTAAGGGCAAATAATTTTACAATTAAATGCGTTTTATTTCAATCATGAGGCGATCTCGTTCTCATTTATATAAAAAACACAATTCACAGTTTTACAGTAAAACCATATAATTATTGGGTCGGATCCTGCCTATAGTATAAGTCCGAACCGTTGTATATTTTTATATTCTACTAACCCTAGGTTAGGTCTATTTAAGTTTTTGTCTTACTAACTTTTTTCAGTAAAATAAATAAATAAATAAATAAATAAATGAATTATGCAGTTTTGTGGGTCATTGTTTAGTTTTTGGGATGAACCATGTTTTTTGATAGATAAAAGTATATATATAACCAAACATTCTTAGTCCTTTTTAACCATGAACAAGATACCGTGAAAATATTAGTAGTTTTCCTGTAACTACTTTCAATACCTTCGTTCTAGTAGTTTGATAAAATTGTATAACATTTTGGAAAATCTTTTCTAGATTCCTGTATAGAAACGCGATCAAAAGTATTATTTAAATTATCGAAATCAGGTCTTCAAATACAATATTTCGAATAAGAATCATGTGCATACTTGTAACATATTTTATTAGATGGGTCTTAATTATACATAGTGATTGGTAATTAGATGCAATCCTTTGAAGGGGTTGTAGACGAGAAAAATTGCAGTCAATTCGACTATGTAATTCCTTATGCAAAAGTGAACCATTTCTGAGATATTTTGAATGTATGCTTTTTTTCTAAAGTAATTTAAAAAAATTTACATTAAAAATACCAGGTAATATTTAATTTTTCGCTTTGATAACATCCCAACTAATAAATAATAACCCTAAAATGCACATTATTGACGTAAACCTTGACACTGTGCTCCAAAACAATTGAAAACTCTTGAAAATCGCAAAAAATTTACACAAAAAAGCTAGGTTATAACAAAAAGTCTCTATGCAATTTTTTAAGCGTATTAGCTTGAATACATTTGCATTTTACTAGCTTTCGAATGAGGTACAAAAATATTAAATTTACAGAGGAATGATAAAAACATGGCCAATAGAGTAGAAGCAGGTAGAATATAAGAAATAAATCTTATTCATACAAAATGTAAGTTTATAATTAATTGTTTCCTAATTTAACCGTTAATGATTTTTTTTAATTAGAAATAAAATTTTATACCCTTAAATATTAGAAACAAATCTTATGCATGCAAAATGTAAGTTTATAATCCATTGTTTTATAATTTAACCGTTAATGATTTTTTTTACCTGCTTCTATTGTTTTGGCCATATTTTTATCATTCATCCAAAAGCTAGTAAAATTCAAATATTTTCTAGCTAACACGCACAGAAAATTGCATGGACACTTTTTGTTTTAACCTAGCTTTTTTGTGTAAATCTTTTGCGATTTTCAAGAGTTTTAAATTGTTTTAGAGCACAGTGTCAAGGTTTACGTCAATAATGTGCATTTTACGATTATTGTTCATTGGCTGGAATATTATAAAAACGAAACAAATTGAAAAAATCTGAAATATTCGCTGGTTCTTTTGATATATTTTTTAAAAGTTTACTTTAGAAAAAAAGCTTTAATTCAAAATATCTCAGAATTGGTTCACTTTTGCATAAGGCATAATATAGTCGAATCAACTGCAATTGTTCTCTTCTACATCCTCTTCAAAGGTTTGCGTATAATTACCAATCATCCTGTATATTAAGGTTTTGCTTTGAAAACTTTGTTAGATATTTTCTTTTTAAAATAAATTTAGAAAGACATAATGTCGACCAAATTGGAAGGGCAAACTAAAAAGTACTCGGACTCGAAAAGTACAGAAGAGGTGATGGATGTAGAAGAAGCAAAAGAGGTGTGTTACGATCGTAGTAAATGGAAATATGTAGTCTCTGTCTTCCCTCTGTTATGTTATGATGTATGTACCTGTATCTCTTTATGTATGTATGGACCAAGTTCTGCACGACTTTTGACAAAACTAGACACAAAACAAAACGTGCTCTTTCATTCACAGAATAAATACATATTTAGTACCAACTTACAAAATAGTTCATGCGTGTATAATTACGTATCCCACTTGACAAAAGCTACATTTTGGTATAACTACACGAATTTTCAAAATCTCATCGGTCGTTTTGGGGAATGTCGTTCAGTTTAAACGTGTTAGTACGCTTGATACGTTCCGTTTCCGGAGGAAATCATCGTCCTCAGAACAAATAAAATAACCAAGATAGAGTGCAATGAAGAAGAAAGTGAAACCGATTTCTTAAACACGTGTGTCTTTTTTTATCAGATGAAATATATACGTAACTTGCAACCGTATTGACTTGATTTGTACTGATTTTTTTGATTGAGCGTGTGTCTTGTTTTTATTTGGTCTGAGATGTCTTCAAAGTCTTTGTCTTGTAGTTGCAGTAAATACAATTTAGCCGCCAATTTCGGTACAAAATATGGTTATAAATTATTAAACTTCAGACATGACACAAGTAACCTACCATTTTTCAGGAACAAAAATATATTACAGTCCATTAGTAAAAATAAAACAAATGAATCCGGCAACGCCAGAAGGCAAACGTGATAAATATCAATGGTGTACTGTACATTATATTATACAACAAAATATTGCTTTGCCCTTGTATGACCCAGGCATGTTTTATGGAAGATGAATGATAACATATAACCCTTTTGTGCCTATGTTGAGTGCCATGGACATAAGCGATTTAAAATAATTATATATTTCTAATTGTTGGCACTTGATTAATTCTCGGTAGCATCTTAATATGGATCATTCAATCAACAGCGTAACAAGTTTCTTGTCAGCGTAGCAATCACCACTCTCCGTAGAAAACTTGACAATTACTTTTTCTTTCATCTAATCCATAATCTTTTCCCGTTCCTCTCGTATCCAATATCTCTCTGACCACAATATTTATTTTTAAATAAACTTACTGGATTGGAGTGAAACTGAAACTACGCAAGTATATTATGTCAAACTAAACTAACAAATCATGTCACCTTTCATAAAAATACTCATGTTTCACTTAATTCAAAATACTTCATAGCCAATTAAATCATATGATACTATACAATCTAAGGGCTATAGAAAACGGAACTGACCTATAATACTACATTGCTGTTGGCGTAACCATTGTAACTTTGTCGAAATATTGGGCAAATAATAAAAACACTAGTGTTTTCGTCGGTACCTATAATACTGTAATCTTCAGGCACGTCTCCGTCTAATAACTGTTAGAGTAAGCTTGTAAATCTATAAACTTTTGTTGGATATTTATTGCAACAAAGATTTTTTTACCTCCTAGCTTTTTCCAGCGGCTTTACTCATGTGGAAGTGTCTTTCAATCAATGCTGTACATATATGTATTTATTTTATTTATTACACTTTTTGTACATTTACTCACATAGTAAACAACACATGTTAACATACAGATATTTTAATTTTTTACTTATGTTAGTATGTATTTGGTCAGACATTATATTTATTTATGGTCTATTCAGTTTATTTATCAACTTATTCATTAATTGCATTATGTAGGTATAATAATATTCTTATTCCAATAAGTCTTTATTTTATGCATGTGTATAACTTTAGTAGCCCAACTTAAATATAGTTTTTTTTAAATATATTTCCCGTTAGTATCATATTTGTTTAATTATAAAATATTATTTTTATACAGATTAGATTTGACATGTAAAACGTATACTTTATGTATCTGTTTTACAAATAAACATTTTGAACCTTTTTAATCTTTGAATCTTTGAACCTTTGGGTGGAAAGAAAAAAATGTTTAATTTGCGTTTATAATAAAAACTATTACCGACGGTTTTCGGCTTGTCAGTTATTTTATCAACACCCCTTGTAGCCTATATGTTGAACATGATAAATTTGATGATATTGTAGGAAACTACCTCCAAATCCTTTAAGAAAAACAAAGTAGTTTTGCTCTCAGTACAATACAAATAACCCATATTATACATATAAAATTTTGCAAAAATATTCAATGACCTTTTTACTAATTTATTATTATAACGAGTAGTATATAAAACAAGAAGAAAATGTGCATAAGCCCGCCAAAATGGAAGGTCCATAGCACGGTGGTGTCGTAGCGATCCATACAAACTAGATAAAGCTTCCTTTATTTTTCGTGCTAAAAGGGTCGAATTATATTATTATCGTGCTAGTATAATACTGTGGGCATTATCGCCGTCGTACAATATGTAGTGTTGCCAAAAAGGGCATCGTTAATATCAATAAAGAGGTGACGGAGGTAGCGCCAGAAGAACTCTGAAAAAATACTCATGATACTCGTCTTTATTTATACTTTTCTAATTTAATTTGTGGCTGAAAAAGATTTGGTGCTCCATTTCCTCTTAAGAAAAGTCTTCGTATAATTTCGTTTAGATTTATGTGTTAGTGCCGATTTTATTAGGGAAGCTCGTTTTTAAAATTGTACTTTAAAAGCTTTGCTTTGTTTTTGCTTGAAAGACAACGACGCAAGTATAACGGGTCTAACTTTGTATTAAACCACAATGAAACAACTATAGGTACTTCCTCATGAAAACGAGACAGCGCAAATGAAAAAATAATTGTGCGTTTCACTACACAATTGCAGTAGATTCTTTAAGTTATTATGGAGAAGAATAATTTTGTTCATAAGCGTGGGTATCTTCCTTTTGAAAAGTTGTTCAGTATGATCGGTGGAGTATGTGGTTTGATTTAAAGATAGCGATCTATTTTTAACCGGTATATTCAACAGAAAACAATAATTGCCTGCTTGTGCATGGCTTGTCGATCTTAAGCCGTACTGACTGACCTAAGTATATTTTTGCGTTACGTATGAAATGTAATGTTGCCAAACGGGACCCTCTATTACTAAGCTCCACTGTCTGTCTGTCTGTCTGTCTGTCTGTTTATCCGTCCCTCTGTCACAGGGGTCTACAGTTTCAGCCGTAATAGGTCGACAGTTGAAGTTTTCATAGAACACGTGTAACTATAGCCTCTACCCCGAAAAGTAATAAAAGGGCCTCATAAAGTTTCAAATATGGTAAGATTTAAAAAAATATTGTAACGTAAAAGAGAAAATATTAAAAATGGGAATCCCGTACCCGAAGGATGCCGAATTATTTGACAGGCGCTATCTTTCTAGCAACTTGTTTTTTGTAGCCTTGATGTTATTTTGGCACGTATATTGTTGTTATTTACCATAATGTTTGTAGGGTTCCGTACCCGTATTGTGGGGTGGTACGGAACCCTTTGTATGCGAGTCCGACTCGCACTTTGCAAATTATTATTAGGATTGTATGTAAGTCGAAGATAAAAAGGTAGCCATAGTAAATAAATAAAGATAATTCTGAAATATTCGCTCTTAAATCTCTTTACTTAAACTTGTTCTCTAGAAAGTTAACGAACGAACTTTCTTTAATTAACTGAAAAGTAGTAAATTAATTCACGTTGCGTCCTTTTCATTCAGTTCAAAAGTTAAGTGAATGTTTAATATTTAATTATTACTATTCGTAAATTACAAATTAGACAGTGACAGTTACAAATCTAGAAAATCAGAGGTAGAATTTCTATAGGCATTTAAAATCATACTGTCAGAAAGCAAAACGCCCCATTTTGTCAATTTAAGGCTTGGCCCATGGAGCACTATAAACTGACTGAGTGATTTTGAACTTTAATATGTTGTCAGAAAGTCTACATTAGAACGCTCGCTTTGCGCGCTGCCGGCACGCGTAATCAATGAATTTTCGAGGATTTTCTGGATTTTATGAAAAAGCATTTGTAGTATGAGTTTTTTCACCTGTCATCAGGAAATAAACCATGTGTTCTTGTTACAACAGTAATTTCGGATATAAAAGTCAAGCCGTTTGGACATAAAACGAATGAATAACTTTTCAAAAATATAATATACCAGGTGAAATGTGTTCAATTAGGTAACCGACCTGATAACGGAAAGATAAAGGTCTGAAAAAACACGTATCCAAGTTTCACATTGATCAGATAAGTAGTTAACTCAGCATATTAAAGCAAAAACCGTTGAAAGACCAAAGGCAAGCAGAAAAAAGTGTAACTATATGTTTTAGATTTAAAATAAATCCTGATTGTAGATACTTAAAAACAATTATTTATTTACACAGTACACATCACACATAAACAGATAGATGTAAGAGAAAAACCATAGAGAAAATAGAGAATAAAAACCAAAATTAATTATTATAAACAAAATAGACACATTGTTATTTAAAATATATCGCATGTACGAGTACTTTTCAAATGACATGGCCCTGGCTCAGTAAAATGTTGTAGGCGAACCTGAAACGCTGGTATTCTGCCAGCATCTGCTTGCCTGCCTGGTAATGCTTTTGAGTCCGCATTTATGCCCATAAAAACTATCTGACTGATTTTTGGGACAAAGGTGTTCAGATTCTACTTTCATTTCAACATTTGTCCCATATAAAATCATACTCGTAAAAAAATACTATTATTCCGATAACGCAAGAACGAGGATGAAGAATAACAAGAATTTTGCTCGTTCATTTCAGATATGAAAATATTCGTCACAGTGTTGGTGCGCGGGTTGTAATAACACTTAAGCCTTAAGGAGCAACCTTCAGCGTCTCTGTCGATCCTGTCCTGTATGTTACTTATATACTGGACAGACAAATCATTGCTTATTTTTAACCATATTAGCTTCGCTTACGTAAACGGTATCAAGTTTTTGGATTATATGTTATTTTGTTGACATTTTTATACTAGCCTTTGCCTACGGCTTCGCGTTTATGCAATCTCTGTCTCGTTTTTGGATTGGGCGTAATATTATGAACATCCCTTATAGCCTATATGTTGAATAGGATCACTACGAGGCTAATATAAAAAAAACTGCATTCAAATTCATTGAGTAGTTCTCGAGTTAAAACAGAGCATACGTACATACGTACAGACAGACAAAAGCAAATATAAATTAGTTTAGATCTCAGGATAACACCAGTAAGTCATTTTATGAACAGTTGCAAAAAAATACTAAATACAAACGATATTTTTTTTCTATGGGTCAGGTTAAGGGTGTATAATACCTCACTTTGCTTCGCATGATCCTGTTTTATACCAACAAATACTGCAACAATCACTCTGAAATTAATATGTGGTAAAGTTGAGGACTAATTCTATGTCCACGTTGTTGTGAAAACTTGATTCCATTTAATTTTATCGATAGAAAAAAATTAGAAAGTTACCTCCAAACCGTACAATAAACCGATAGCATTCAATGAATAGTTGAAATTTGATCTGAAACTTTGCTTAATATAACTGATATTAGTATAAAGCAGCTGCAGTCTGTTCCATAAAAATGAAAAAAACATCAGTGTAGCCGCGATTTCAAAATAACTGACGTTTTGCATGCGCGGCATCAGATTAGAGTAGGATAGACAGTTAAAAAGCAGAAGCGTTAGAGTAGGACTGCGAATTGAGGTATTATGGGCCCTTAATGGATGAAGACAGAACGTTGTCGTTGGAAGAAATTGTGTATACATATAAATTCGTAGCACTATTTTATCATCGTAGCAGAGAGTAGCTGGTTGTAGCATATACCATACATATAGTACACAAAAAGTGTTGGTATGACACTCTGAAATTTTTGTATAAGTATCCATACCGCGTCGTATATTTAGAACAAAGTCCTCGCGTGCCATTACTTCCGATGGAGTATTTTTGTGATGCTTAGGGGATTTTCTTTATAAATACGAGTATAAAAATTCTTTTCGTTTTCCTTATTTTGATTCTGAAGGTACTCGTTGGTAAAATGAGAAATTAGACCATATTTGTTATAATTATAAATACAATATATATAGGTAGGTATGATGTATTTATTTTCATTTTAAGTTGATGTTTTGACAAAAAGCTTTACATATTGTATGATTTGTATGAACGAAAATTGTCTGTCTAAATGTCCTTCCCAAAAAAGAGGCATTAGATATTATAACAAGAAAACAAAATATCTTATTTAGGAAACTATTAGCCACAGAGGCAGTCAATGTAATTGTCATTTTTATACTAATTCTTTCTATAAACTTAAACACCTTTTCCTTAACAATGTACTAGTACAGAGACGAGCGATCGATGTTTTTGTAGATACCGCTGAAAAGAAAAATTGTTTTCATTTTGAACGCGGAGAAAAATGATGAAACTTTTTTGTGACAATGGATTTAGGAATATAATCGCCGAGGAGGCGAAAAAAGGATGTCTTTTTATCTTTTCGCCAATTTTGTAAGTGATGATTCCTAAAGCATCTAGATAAATGTTTTCAAATTACATTACACAAGTTTTGTTCGTAACTTTCTAAGAGCTAAAACAACTATCTTGTTTAATTAAACTAAGATAGAGATTAACAATAAAATAAATACAAGGTACGCAGTCAAGTAAATTTCAAAATTACTTCTGTGTACGTTACGTAAATATGCGGGGGAGGGGGGTCTTTCTAACAAAATCTTGACTTGTGTTAAATCTCCAACTTTACGTTGCGGGTTGTGTTTGAGATTAAAACTCATTTTTTTTAATTAATATCAAGCGTATATAAGAAACTTTTTCAGCCATGTAGGCATTTTATACGTAAAATAGTTAGTTTTATTGATTCGGTATCCAAAGTGGGCCAAACAGAGCCCGTTTGGCCTGTTGCGTCAAAGGGATCTACAGTTTTAACTGTGCGTTTCCCCTGTGGAAACGATTCTGGGCGCCATACATTTCTATTATCCGTTTACACACGCAACGACACCTCACAGCACGACACACGTTTTTCAAAGGATAAATCGCTATATGGTGAGATGCTGCTATGTTCTTACGTTTTTTTTTGCGGTGACGATATAGCCAATTTCCAGAACCTACATGAACTTGTTCACGGCGTGACGGACCGAACGACACGACAGTTCAGTTAGATTGTTTTTTTTAGATTGAAAACTGGAGTCGATTTCAATAAAAGTGGAAAAAAGTTAAAGTACGTAAGTTTTATGAAGAATTTATTTTCATGGCTCTGCAGTTTGTTGTGAAGTGTGTTAAACGCTCCATCAATATATTTTTCAATCAGAAGCGGGTGAACCCAATGTTCTCTGCGTCTCCTTCTTTTTCTTATGTACTGGATTACAAGAAGTTCCGACGACTAAAAGCGGGACACATGTGCGTAGGTACGTGAAAACTGTGGAAAGCTACAACAACATACACGCTATCTGAAACTATTGGAACTATCATTGTGTTTTTGTCACCTCATAGAGAAAAATACTTTTAGAACATTTGGGCATACCTATATTTAAGTCAATTTTGCATTTTGCAACGTCATTGTTCTACCAAAGGTGCGATTATGATGCGGTGCAATATTATTGTAGCGGCTTAAGGTGGTAGAGCTGATGCCGAGCTTGACTGTGGGGGTACCACCATCTTGCTCACAAATCGTAAAATCATCACACATCAAATGATGTCGTACTGATGGATGGATGGATGGATAGTTGTAAAATAAAACCCTTCACCCATAAACACATACTAAACAATCAATAATAAATTATTTAATTGGATAAAATTTATCAGCTCCTACAGTCCTCTAAGATATGTAAGTATTTCTGGTTTGTAGTGTTTTTAAAGTTTCTAGAGTAAAATTTTATCAGATAGTCTTTCAAAATCATATTAAGTATCTTTGACAAGCATACCTTTACAAAACGGTTCACTGAAAATACTCTCGGTGATAAGATAACACTGCTGCCTATCGACTGAAAAAAGGGTTTCTCAACATCGCATCACATATTTTAAATTAAATAACGCTCAGGGTTTTAGAGTAAGCATACCTGCTATGCAGTTCCCTGTTAGCAACAAACACACACTCCAGAGTCCACTTGGGCTTTTGTAGTTGGAGTAAAACGATTGATCAACTCTAATAGCCTGTTGGTTTGGGCCACAATGTTGGCCCAAACATTCTAGGGATTAAAGTGAGCAAGTCTTCTTTAAAAGCCCGAGTGGTTGGGCCAAGTACCTGGCCGATATCAACAGACTTTTGTTATCACGCAAGTCTGCACCTACGAGTGTCCTAGATTTGTTATTTGTTGTATAACTTACAGTGTCGTGTAAGTTTCTGTTTTGAGTATGTATTCAGTTTTGCGGTGTTGGGTCGAGTGTCGCGGTTGTCCGCTGTCTGAAACACTTGTTAGGTTTACTCATGTGTTTTCGTGTTTAGGCGCAGTAGGTCCATCGCATAACGAAAGAGATAAACATAATCTAAAAAAACCAGTCAAGTGCGAGTCAGATTAGGAACTTAACTAGGACCGTAATTTGACAGTTTTGGGAACAGCCAGGAAGAAGGTATTTAAAATCTTGCCCATAACTGCTTATGATTACTAAAAAACCGGCCGAGTGCGAGTTGGACTCGCGCACGAAGGGTTCCGTACCATTATCCATAAAAACGGCAAAAAAATCATGTCTGTTGTATGGGAGTGCGCAGGTCTGACTTGCACTTGGCCGGTTTTAGTATTTGTTGTTATAGCGGCAACAGAAATACATCATCTGTGAAAATTGTCTAACTATCACGGTTCATGAGATAAAGCCTGGTGACAGACAGACAGACAGACAGACGGACAGACGGACAGCGGAGCCTTGGTAATTGGGTCTCTCTAAAAAAAAATCGATTGTACCACAAAAAAAAGTAACTCAAATATTTTTGTATGGTACTCGAAATAATACTGGTGGATGGAACATTTTATTTTGTCATTTTGCTATCGTGAATTTCTCACCCGCTACATTTTTCTTGTAGTCTTTACGTAATCCTAAATTACCATGATTTTTTCATATTTTTTGGTTTAATAGTTTCGGAAATAAGGAGGCAGGGGACATGCATTTTTTGGAGTTTTTCAAAGATTTCTCGAAATCGGTGCCAGTAAATATAATAAAAGTATGTATTTTCATAAACAGCTCTTCAATATCTAGAATTTGATACCCTTATTTTATTTTTGTAAAATATTCTTTTGTTTATTTTAAAAATATAGGTAATTGACTTCTTGTTTATTTTACTTTTTTTATATTTCTCATTTGTTAACAACTTTTTTTATCGCTTCAGTTTTCCTGTGATTGGTGTTGGCCTATAACCGTCATTTCTTGAATTTTTCTCTGTCCATCAGTTTCGGAAATAAGGGACCCCTAGGACCCCTTGCTCTCGTGAATTTCTCACCCGCTACATTTTTCCTGTAGTCTTTACGTAATCCTTAACTACCATGATTTTTTCATATTTTTTGGTTTAATAGTTTCGGAAATAAGGAGGCAGGGGACATGCATTTTTTTGGGTTTTTCAAAGATTTCTCTAAATTGGTGCCAGTAAATATTGTAAAAATAATAAATCAACTTTCTAATATCTACAATTTGATAGTCATAATGTATTCTAAGGATTTTTTTTTTAAATTTCTCACTTTTTAATGATTTTTTTAAAACATTTTTCTGCTATTTTCGTAGCAAATTTCAAGTCTTAATCTTTAACGGTGGTCAAGTTATGAGGCTGTGACATACGGACTCACGGATGCACAACGGAATCTCACCATAAAAGTTCCTTTTACCTTTCAGGTACTACAGAACCCTAAAAAGTGCGTGTCCGAGTAGTGTGGTGAAACAAGATCAGATTAGATAATGTTATTTTTTTATTAATGTTATTGAATATAAATTTTATACCAGAGCGTTTTAGAAAAAGTCTGCGTTGTTTTAGTTAATGGGTTTTAATGTATAATATACTAGCCTTTGTCCGCGGTGCCACCCGCGTATAAGAGATTTCCGTGGAAATAAGCTATACAAAGGAAAATGATTTTTCGAGCGACAGTAGATGCAAGGAAGACAGTTTTAGTATAACTGTATAAGTAGGTATATTAGTCAGTACTCCCAAACTACAAAGGCAAAATATATACCTACTAGCTTTTGCCCGCGTGTTATACGGTTTAACGACAGACTTTTTTTCGGGATAAAAAGTAGCCTATGTTTTAAATTGGAGTATATGCTATATCCATTCTAAATTTCATCCAAATCCGTTCAGCCGTTTCATCGTGAAAGAGAAGAACAAAAATACACACACACACAAACTTTTGCATTTATAATATTAGTAGAATATTAATTTCATATTATAGTAAAAACTTATTATAATCATAATGTAACTACAAATAGTGTAAACTATCACAACTCCACTGATTTCAGCCCCAGCGTACTTGTATTGTGTAATAGGATAAATGCAAATCTATTTAATATATCTAGTCATGTACAGTTTCATACACTGCTTTATCGAAACTCATGCAATAGTTATATACTCTAAATATTATTATTAGAGTGCATTACAAACCAGAAAAGATAAATTAGAAACAAATGTAAAGACAAGAATTTGAAAAAATTTTCGTTTAAAAATGTTTCGCTTGTCTGGGAAACAAGAGGTCGCAGGTTCGAATCCTGGCCCGAGGATTTTTTTCCATTTGTTTCTAATTTATTTTTTCTGGTTTGTAATGCACTCTAATAATGATATTTAGAGTATTCCAAAGCGATGGATTTCACAATAAAAACATAATCTCAGTTAATGAGAACTGTGAATTTCTTAACTGTCTGAAGCAACACATATAGTAGCGACGACAGCGCCATCTGTTTCTTAAGAACAAGGCGTGAAATCACATAACGCCCTCGTGAGCGATCAGCATGTGCATTACAAGCTAGTTAGATCAAATAGTCACAAAAATATTCAGTGGACAAGTATGGTGGATAAATTCAACGGTCTAGGTAAGTACCTTGGTGGCGCAATTGGTAGAGCGCTTGTCTGGGAAACAAGAGGTCGCAGGTTCAAATCCTGGCCCGAGGAATATTTTCAAATTCTTTTCTTTACATTTGTTTCTAATGTATCTTTTCTGGTTTGTAATGCACTCTAATAATGATATTAAAAGTATTCCAAAGCGATGGATTTCGCAATAAAAACATAATCTCTATAGTTATATACTTATTTTTCAATCCGTAAAAAAAATATAAAATTTGTCGTACATAAGCTTTTCTTGATTTTGCTGTTATGAAATTGTTTATCATTTTCATTGCTCAGTATCACTCGACCATTGTTGTCAGACATTTTTATCCAGAATAGAAACTAACGCACAGAAACAGTAACTATCTAATTAATTGTACAAATCATGGTATATAGAAATCTAGCAGTCCACCGCGAATACATGTGAGGTTATGCATTAGGCAAAGAAGGCATAGCGCTGAGGTCTCACACCGCCATGAAAACTCCTTGGTCGGGCCGCAATCACGCACGCATGTTAGGTTCGGCCCTCGGCCCCGAAGAGGCTTTGGTGAGGTCTCGCACCGCCATTAAACCTCCTTGGTCGGGCCGCAATGTATTGTTGTCAACAAGGTATTTGATTGTTGTACATGTTTGCCAATATTATGAATACTTAAAAGCTCAATGGTATTAGATACCTATAAAAACCTCAGACATGAGTCCATAGTCCATACAGGACTAGGAATTCTTTGCCATCCCACTTAGTGTGATTGGACTAGAATAATATATTATAATAATATATTATAATAATAAATAACAGGTGGTAGAACTGATGCCGGGCTCGACTGTGGAGGTACCACCATCTTACTCGCAAATCCTCCCGAAGTTATTCGGGGGAGAGTAAGAGAACAGCTCGCAGGCAAAACCAGGCGGCCCACCATTGCCTGGGACCAATGGATGGCGGTATATCCATCCCCAATTGCTGGGCTGGGCAGCGGCGTTACTGCTGCAAGGGTTTCGGCACCGCGCTCACCAATCGTGTGTGTGTATAGGCATTTCTTCCAGGAGGACCGCCAAGAGTGGCGAAATCCTGGAAAGGCCTATGTCCAGCAGTGGAAGAAACAGACTGATGGATGGATGTAATATATTTAGTAGATATCTAAATACTATGTTATATTATATGTTGTACTATAATATAAGAAAAAAATATTTTTTATTGTTAGGAAAACTGTAGTTTAATTTTTTTCTGCATTAGCGACTTTCGTGATTTTTTTTTTCAGTATGCGCTATTTTTTATTTTTAACATGATTTTACGGTATGAGTGCAGATAAATATATTTAATATGCATTTATAAGGCAGAGGACGTTCCTCATTACACTACGAAATGACGTTGCAGCCGCGAGCGTGTACAGATTTCCCAACACATGCAAGGCTATACGTTTGTTATTTCCCTCGACTTTCGTTGAGTTACCTGTACTATCGGCTAAAATTTGTAACTTATTTTTCACCCGTAGATAGGAGCGAAAATTGAGTCACTGGAAATTTCCTCCATGATACGTACCCTTGTCAGACTTTATGGATAATTTACCAAACGTACGTGTTTTCACAGATTAGCATAACTGTGAGAAGCAAACCCAATAATCCTATCGGAATTAGATACTGATTCGTTTTTTTAAGACACTACTCTTAATCGGGGTCCTGTTCGATTAAATATTATGATCGAGACGTTAACCACTTGTAATAGAGCTGAATTTTCTTTACTTTGTAGTCTTTGTACTGGACCAGCATATTGATTGATAGCTTGTCGAACGTTAACAAATGTCTACATGTTTGTTTGTGATCGTATCTAATGTGGATGGATGATGTATTGGCGTTATGTTTTTCAGGAAAGGATGATAACATTTGGGTAATCAATATTGTGAAAAATGAAATAATTTTTTCACGCGGATTTGGTCGTAATTGTGATATTTTGTTGCAGAAAAATTTACAATATTTTGTTACGACATGTATCTCCATCTGAGGGGGTGTCAGAGATATACTTAAAAAAAGGCAAAATGTTTTTTTTAAATATCTGTTTTCGTGTCTATATGAGCTCTCAGCGAAACATGCATTCACGCAGGTTTTTATGTAAAACTTGAAAATTGACTCACATCTATGTTTAAGGTTCCGTTAGTTTAAAATATCGGAATTGAAAAAAAAATAATTTATGAGAATACTCAAGAAAGACAACCTCTCTGTCCAAAAACGATGTTTACATAATATAAGGCAAGAATATGAAGTAAAGTTCTCGGTGTGAATTAAAAAAGCCATGGGTACCCAGCCCGTGGCCAAAAGTAAACTGAAATCTAAATATATTGTACCAAGGTTTACAAACTATTATGGAAAAATAACGGGTGCCTATTAATAACAAAAATATTTAATTCAATACCAGGGGACGTCAACGAAACCTGAAATAGTGGAATAAGTAAAACTAAATTTAAAAATATTAAAAAAACCGGCCAAGTGTGAGTCGGACTCGCGCACGAAGGGTTCCGTACCATTATCTATAAAAACGGCAAAAAAATCATGTCTGTTGGATGAGAGTGCGTGGGTCCGACTTGCACTTGGCCGGTTTTAGTATTTTTTGTTACAGCGGCAACAGAAATACATCATCTTTGAAAATTTAAACTGTCTAGCTATCACGGTTCATGATATACAGCCTGGTGACAAACGGACGGACGGATGGACAGCGGAGTATTAGTAATAGGATCCCTTTGGGTACGAAACCCTAAAAAGGGCCTATTTTAGTCAATTACATTACATAAATAATGATTCTAAATTATTTTATTATTTTTTTTACTACCGACTTTTTATGTACGGACGCCAGTAGTTATGTTACTAAAAAAAGAGCTGCCAATGGTAACTTATTATGCAAGCACCCGTACTTCGTCTCATGTATTAAATTTAAAAACTATGTCTTACTACTACTTACCTGTACGTAAATAAATATAATGAAAAGAGACATGAACCGAGAGTATAGGCGATAAACTTCTACGCAGTTTGGCTTCAATATTTTGAAGAAAACCTGTATGTTTTTGTTAACGACCACAAATCTATGATTGTTTACTTGAACTAACAGGGAATAGAGGTGTCCATTTATGCAATGCAAAGTATTCTAAAAATGTTATTAAGGCACCACTTACAGATATGTTTATTATTGTTTTTACTAATGCCTTGTTCTAACAACTCAATGTACGAGTATTTGTTTTATTTACAACAAAAAATCTCAGCGACTATATCAGTGAAACCGTAAGCACAGCTGTTTTGTTTCTCTAAACTCACAAATTCAGACTTCCTCTTCTTTGAAATTCCAACTGTAGTTCCAAACATTTAAGGTTGATTTTTCGTTGTGTAGAGAAAAAAGGAATTGTTCAAAGTAGCACTAGTATTTTGTCGTCACATCAGCAAAACTACGAATCACAATAAGCTGGTGTAGGAGGACTTTACTTCTGGTTACGGATTTCACTGCAAGGGATTTTATAGAGCTTGTTTGTTATGACCTAAATTGGATACATTGTGCTACAATGTGTTCTTTGAATATTTTTATGGGGTTCCTGAAAGTTAGGGTTGCCAACAGTCTCGTATTTTCTGCGACATCCCGTAAGTTTGCTGTGAATTCAAGTGTCCCGTCAGAACAAGCCTCGTCCCGTATTTTGTCCTGCCTTACAAAAATACGCAAATGAGAGAAGTCGATAGATAAGTAGATAAAGACAATTTAACAAGGTAATTTACCAATAGCGATAGTTCACATATTTTCAATATCATCTCTTTCATCTTTAGTATACCTATATCCCACGCTCAAAATTTATGTTCTCTAAATTTAATTAAAGTGGAACTTCTGACGATATTTAATTACGAATATGATTGTTTAAGTTTTAACAAATCGTACAAACACAAAAAATATGCTTCAATCTGCAAGTTCTATTGTAAAATACAGTTTTAAAAATAATTAACTAAACTGTAAAATATTGTTTTAACTTTACCTATATTCATCCTTAGTCAAAACTAGTTTGGATTGATTTTTGCAGTCAAAATAACTTTTGAAAGATTATAAGTTTTAAAAAATTATTTTATTTTGTAACATATACAACGAAGTTAAAAGGAAAACTATCACAGCTAAGTAGGTTTTACAAGTAAACGAGTAATAGTCGAGCAACTTAATTTAGCAGTTTCTTTTTATACAATTTGTAGGTAAGTTTGTAATTTTATTCAAATCATTTAAGCCTATTAATTTATTTGAATGCCCTTAAGGCACGAGTCCTACTCGCACTTGACCTTTTTAAGGTTCCATACCCAAAGGATGACCAACAGAACCCTATTACTAAGAGTCCGCTGTCCGTCTGTCTGTCTGTCCGTCTGTCCATCTGTGGCTGTATCTCATGAACCGATTTTGTGTTGCCACTATAACGAGAAATACTAAAACCTGCCAAGTGCTGGACCTGCGCACTCCCATACAACAGACATGAATTTTTTGCCGTTTTTATAGATAATGGATAATGGTGCGCGAGTCCGACTCGCACCTGACCTTTTTTGTATCTTCCTTGATTATTAAGTCCTTTACAAACCAGGAAAGATGTTGGCAACCCAAATGTCAGGTACCTCTCCAAGTGGAGTATACTGAGATGTAACCACTGATTAGTGCATTGAAGTCAAGCGCATGCTGGTCACTTACACCTTGTCCACATCACTCACGCTTTGTCGAAGTACTACACTGTGCACACATGCTACGCGCGAGCCATCACGCGAGCTATAAACTCGCGCGCGCAGGTTCTACGCAAGAATCTCGACTACGCGCGTATATGCACGAAGCCCGTGCGAGTCGAGGTACTTGGAACCTGTATGTCGCGGTTATCGCGTCCAGTAAAATAAACGCTCGAGCGTTGGGCCTAACAGACGTGTTCAAGGGAAAAACAAAGCATGATTTCGATACCGATTTTTTATTAATGAAGTGGATAAAGACCCGCAACATGGGATATGAAATCTATTGGTGATGCTAATGCAAATTTTATTATTTTATAACAATAATTATGTTATTCATGGGTGCAATTTAAAGTAAAAGTATTAGTTTTCTATAAAAAAAACATATTAATGAAATGGAAAGAAGACCTGCAATATGGGATATGATATCACATCTATTGGTTATGCCAATGCCAATTTTATTATTTCAAAACAATTAATTGTTATTCATGAATTTTAATTTAAAATAATAGTTCGAGTTTTGCTAATCCAATTTGTAATCCAAAACTCAACGGCTCGATCCAAATCCATATTGAATACTCACTGAGTTCTACACCAAATCCATGTGGACGCATCACACGCTCTTGTTCGCGCAAGGCCTCGGGCGTATAAAACGCGACATCTGGACAAGCTCAAACCGAGACCTAACTAACTGACAAATCCTTTCACTTCGACTCGTAGGCTCGGGCCGGAGGCTCGTCACCACGTGAAACCATGCCGCCAAGCGACGCGTCGTGATCTTGCATGTACTCAAGGGAAGTCGTATGAAAGTTGCGTAGAAGCAGTCAGCATTCGTCAGTCCTTCAGCAGTCAGCATTCGTCTAGTTTTTGCGGACGTCCCTGGACAGACTGATTAATGCCTCGCCTGCTTTCACTCTCTCACTTTTTTGGAGAACGCGCTTCTAGGTCTCATCGGCGCTATCCATCAGATGCGGTAGTAACCAAGACTTTAAACATATACTTACATATAGTACATAGGTATATCTAACAAACGATGTATGTGTGAGGAGAGTATGTGTAAAGGTCTTTAGGGCTGTTAAAGTGCCCGATAGTTTTTGTGTTATACATATCATACAATAGTACATTATATCCCAGGGGTGGAAAGGTGGGTATTGCCCGACTAGGTGAGTATATAATACGAATCAGGCCATACCAGTTTCGAGGCATATATACGGCTTTCCTCAAACAATGTGAGGCAAAAAAACCGTTTGCAAAATAACAATAATTAGTTTAATGGAAATAAAATAATACATAAACTGTTTATACTTGGTTTGCCTTCGCTTTGGCTGGGAGCAAATTTTTAATGACCGAACTCGCTTCTTCTTTTAAAATATTTATCTTCACGCTACCACTGATGCGACTTTCTTTGTTCCAACTCGTTTTTCGAAGAATGCCACCTTTTCAAAACTTTTTAATTTTCTGTTTTTCACCATAGATATTTTAAGAAGAAAAAGAAAAATACAGTGCTACAGTTGCTGGCACCGGCACAAAAATCGGGTACCGGCGCCCGTACTACAGATAGCAAATAATGAATTAGATGAAAGATTTTTGGGTATTATCTATCATGAATTCTGTTTAAACTACGGTACTAGAAACTGTTGCCTGTCGCGGAAGGGAATAAAATAGAGAAAAAAAACGTGTTTTAAAACGAGCGGTTGGCTTGGCTGCATGGCATTTTCCTCTTTGATCTCTATTTTTAAAAGTTAAATATTTGAAAATCCTTTTCTCCCTAGGGCAAAAAGATGAGCACGTTTCAGAAAAATACTTTTTTCCATTTGAACAGATAATGTTCTGGATGGCAGGCGTCGTTAAGTGCTGAAACAGGCAGTATGCGTTCTTGAAAGGAACATTTTGAAAGCAAAAAACATAGGGTCAGAACACATTTTTTTAGATATTTTTAGTATATAACTTAACATTATTTTTTTTTAGTTTCAGTAGTCTCTCAATTTCTTGAAACGATTCCTCGAAAGTCTGGCGTTGTTGATATTCTTGGCTCAGTGCCAGCCTTAGAGAAAAAGAACTTGACGCCAACATAACACTAGATCGTGCTCAGTGGAGAAGATCATAGACGACCGAACCCAAGTAAAAGGGAAAGGGAATAATTTTAAACTATTTCGATTTTCAATTACTTCTATACAAATGTATTTTTTGGATACATCAAAAATTATTTAATAAAATGAGAATTCAGGTGCTGTAAATTTTTTGTACACTATATAAAAGACCAAGTAAATAAATTAATTTAATTGAGAAGAACCACATCAATATTTGTATAATAATAGGTTGGGGAAAAACTCTTTTCGCAAATAGTATGTATGAACTTATAATAAAATCTCTTTGGCTAGACCATTTGTATATGGCTGGTTGTGGTATTATTAAAAAGTTTAAATTTAAAAAAAGATAATTCCAAATTCAAATAAGGTAAAATGTGTGATTTTCATTCGTTTCTCGTACTGTTAAGATGAGTGTACCTAATGAAAAAATTCGATACATTTTAAAATTTTACTACAAAAAAGGTAAAAATGAAACGCAGGCCGCGAAAAAAATGTGATGTTTATGGACCTAGTGCAGTGTCTGTGAGAGTAGCACAAATTTGGTTTAAGCGTTTTCAATGCGGAAATTTTGATGTCGAAGATGCACCTCGCTCTAGGCGCCCCGTTACAGATAAAATGGATGCCATTTTTGAAAAAGTGGAGCAAGATCGGCATATCAGTAGTTACGATGTAGCTGAAGAACTGGGGATTGACCAAAAAACAGTTTTGGCTCATTTGAAAAAAGCTGGGTACACAAAAAAGCTCGATACTTGGGTGCCTCATGAGCTCACTGAAAGAAACTTAATGAACCGTGTACTCATTTGTGATTCTTTATTACGACGTAATGAAACCGAACCATTTTTGAAAAACCTGATAGCTTGTAATGAAAAGTTGATCACGTACGACAAGAACGTGCGAAAAAGGTCGTGGTCAAAGGCTGGTCAGGCTCCACAGACTCTGGCGAAACCCGGGTTATCTCGCAACAAGGTAATGCTGTGTGTATGGTGGGATTGGAAGGGCATTATTCATTATGAGCTGTTACCGCCAGGCAGGACCATCGATTCTGAACTCTACTGCGAAAAACTGATGAGATTAAAGCAAGAAGTTAAGAGAAAGCAGCCGGAATTAGTCAACAGAAGGGGTGTGGTTTTTCATCATCTCACCTCACACATCTGTAGCCACTCAGCAAAAATTAAGAGAGTTTGGCTGGGACGTATTAATGCATCCGCCGTATAGTCCTGACCTTGCACCTTCAGATTTCCACATGTTTTGGTCTCTTCAGAATTCTTTAGGCAGTGTCAGGTTAACATCACGAGAGGACTGCCAAAACCACTTGTCGCGGTTTTTTGATCAGAAGCCCCAGAATTTCTATAGCAATGGGATCATGTCCCTAGCTACAAGATGGCAGAAAGTTATCGAACAAAATGGCACCTACATACTTTAGTTTAATGTAAATAAACTATATAAAAAAATGTTTTGAATTTTTATATAATATGCGAAGAAATTTTTTCCCCAACCAATACGTAATTGCGTAGCGTATTAGAATATAACGAAAATAAATGTAAATTGGCTATGTTTATATAATCATAAGATTAATTAGTTATTGTTGGCGGCTGATGGTATGAAAATAATATACGTATTTTGTTTATTATTATGATTCAATTTTACTAGTATATTTGTAGAACGAAGGAATGAGTAAGTGTGTTGATAATGTACACAAATTGAGTAAAGTGTCATCATCCATCCATCCATCCATCAGCCTGTTTCATCCACTGCTGGACATAGGCCTTTCCAGGATTTCATCACACTTGGCGATCCTCCTGGAAGAAATGCCCATACACACACACGCTGGACAGGCGGGTTGGTGAGCGCGGTGCCGAAACCCTTGCACCAGTCACGCCGCTGCCCGTCACCAGTCTGTTTTAAGGCCTGGCAATTAGGGATGGATATACCGCCATCCATCGGTCCCAGGCAATGGTGGGCCGCCTGGTTTTTTTGCCTGAGAGCTGTCCTCTTACTCTCCCCCGAATAACTTCAGGAGGATTTACGAGTAAGATGGTGGTGCCTCCACAGTCGAGCCCGACATTAGCTCTACCACCTAAAGTGTCATACTGAAACGAATTTAATGTGATTTTGATTAATGCTGTCTTTTTAATACTTCAGACTTAGTAATTATTTAGAACCAAGGTTCCATAACCCACTTAGTGAAATTATAAAAGTATATATTTTACTGTACCTACATACTTTAAGTTCAATTTCAAAGCTTTTAGTATATGAAGCCAATAATATTACATAGTGTGAATTTCACAAAGGGAATGGAACTTGATAATAATCACTTACTGAATTTCAAGAATAAATTTCGGCTGTATCAATAATGTTACCTTAAACTGGGGGTGAAAGACAGTTATTTTTAAACGAAACCACGAATTATACTGACCATACTGAACAACCAACGCAAAAATCGTAAAAACCGTAAATTAAAAAATATTTTTTTATGCAAGTGCTATTTTATATGCTCCAAAACTCAACTTTAACAACTTTACCACACTGTTTTTTTCAGTGTAATTTTTATTATTTATTGGAAAAACGTTGCCAGTCATTTATTGTGTACCATAGATAGGCTTGACAAAACGAGCTGCAAACGCATCAAACTCTCATCAAACTAAAAGCAGCTATTTCTGACAAGTTGGCAACTTGCTTGCAAAGAAAAAGAGAAGAAATGCCCGCCTAAAGTTAATTTGGAGTATTTATTGTTTGTTTGTTTTTTAAATTATGTTTCATTTATTTACTCACACTATGCATTGAAAAACGTAGTATGATACACGTGGGTAAAGATAATAACTTAGTTGTAACGTTTAAAACACTCTTGTTTCAAATCGTCCTCGTAAGATATTGCCTCCTTACCGCACTAATAGCATAAACTTCCTTCAAACTTTGAAAACATATTGGGGTTTTGTATGCATTAGAACGTGTCTTTAGATTTCCAAAATATTTCTTTGGGAACGTTCTGTGTAGTTTTGTTCATCATATGAATTAGACACAAATAAAATGCAGAAACACACTCGTTTATAAATTACCATCCAACCCAGGCAATTTAAGGCACATTCCATATTAATTTTGAATATTCAAACAGCGAGTGTAGATTAAGGGCTGTAATAACAAAGTAGGTAAACGTTTTTGCTCATAAAAGAGGATTTTTGAATAAATTTAAGTTAAACAAATGGGCCACAATAACATCGAATTGATAACAAAGTTAAGTACGTGAACTGATTATAATAAAGTTTACGATAGTACAATATAATTTCCATTATTTTATCAAAATCCTCTGCCCCAATTTTACAAGTTGTATTACTGTTATCAGGGTCGGCTCAAAATATAGGCCTCAGCTCAAACATAGCTTTTATATAGGGTTTCATGTATATAAAAACAAACTACACGCATGTGAAGTACAGGTAGCCGGTATCATGAAATGCATACATAGTTTTAATCACTTCCTTTAAGATCTATCTACACTTACAATAAAACTGTAGGTAGGGTTTTTTCTATACAAGGGAAAGTTTTTTAAAAGTGTATTCCTTTTTTACCCCATGGACCCTTTTTCGCAAACAAAAAACAAAATACACTAGCGTCGGTTGACTACAGACGCAGGAGCGGTCTCGATACATAACAAACACGTATGGTGTCTGGTTTCTTTTCTAGAACTTGTCTAAGCCTTCTTCTTTAAGCACTAGTCAACTTGATTGGTATGAAATACAGGACGAACCTGTTTCCACTAAAGTTACTTTTTAGGGTTCCGTCCCCAATGTCTGCCAAAAAGAACCCTATTACTAAGCATTCACCGTCTGTCTGTCTGTCCTTCTGTCACAGGGGTTAGATTTCAACAGCTGTAGCTGTAATATAAGACGGGTTGACTAAGATCATTTTTTTTTCTCGTGACATAATTCCTATGATCTTATATTTGTTATGCCTCTACTTAAGTAGGTATGAGAAAATTGTAAAGATTAAAATTATATTACAAACATTTTAAAGAAAAAAATAAAAGGAAAATTGAATTAAGACATGTTTGCTACGTTTCTTGCCCTTCTTCTTAGCAATACTAATCGAATGGTGCGGATGGTTAGGCATTCTTTTTATTTATGGTTTACTTTTTCAACACATTTGTTCATTGCATTATGTACAGGTATATAATATTTTTATTCATATATTTCTCTATTTTATGCAGGTTTATAATTTCATTACATTTTAGTAGCCCAACCTAAATATTTTTTGTATGTATTTCCTGTATTTATTTATCAACTTATTTGTTCATTACACAATGTATGAATAATATTTTTATTCCTAGATTTCTCTATTTTATTCAGGTGTATAATTTTATTTCATTTTAGTAGTCCAACCTAAATATTTTTTGTATATATGTCGCGTATTATTATATATATTTTTTATATTCCGAAGATATATATTGTAAAGATTAACTTTGACTTGTAGAAAGTATACTTTATATACCTATTTTACAAAAGAAATATTTTGATTTTGATAGGATAGGTAGCCAGTTGAAATTTAACTTTGGCCCCTAAAACGGCAAATAATAAATAAAAACAGTCAAATGCAAGCAGAACTCGCGCCCTGAGGGTTCCATACCATTCCAATAAGTAAATGGACTTATATGATTTGAATAAAAATTACAAACTTATCATTGACTAGAAAATGTATAAAACAAAACTGCAAAACTAAGTTTTGAGTATTCGGATACGTAACCGTAAACTTGTACTATAAGCCGGCGTTTTCAGTATTTGTTGTTTAAATAGAGAATATGGAACATTATATTAAGAAAATTGCAATTTCGTAACTAGTTTAGTTTTGAGATGGACCCCGTAACAAAAATGTTTTAAAATTAATCAATTTTAATGGAATTTTGATGGCTGTGCCGATTGTGGACTGTGACTTGCATGTCATTAATTTCGTGACGATACATATTTATATATTTTTTAATATTTAATATTCGGTTTTGTGTCAACATTTTACTTAACATATCTAAATTTCAGATCTGTAACTCATTCCGTCCACCAGCTAGGACGGACAGACGAATAGAAGACGGGGATATAGACAGACGGACAGACATTAGAGCGAAATTAATAGGACTTCATGTTGTCCTTCGGCTACGGAACCCTAGAAATCAGGAAACAGGAAACAAAGGAATACGAAAGTTCAATTAATTTCACGATTTCTTAATTCATATCTGTCTTACAAACAGTAACACATAAATATTTATTATTAAGGTAGATTGTATTACATATTGATAGTAAAACAACAAAATAGTAAAATCAGGTAAGTGCGAGTCGTACTCACGCACGAAGGGTCCCGTACCATTATCTATGAAAACGGCAAAAAAATCATGTTTGTTGTATGGGATTGCGCAGGTCCGACTCACACTTGGCCGATTTTAGTGTTTGTTATTATAGCGGCAACAGTAATACATCATCTGTGAAAATTTCAACTGTCTAACTATCACATTTCATGCATTATCTATAAACACGGCAGAAAATCATGTCTGTTTTATGGGAGTGCGCAGGTCCGACTTACACTTGTTCGGTTTTGGTATTTGTTATTATAGCGGAAACAAAAATACATCATCTGTGAAAACTTTAACCGTCTAACTATCACGGTTCATGAGATACAGCCTAGTGACAGACGAACAAACAGACGGACAGCGGAGCCTTAGTAATAGGGTCCCGTTGGTTACTCTTTGGATACGGAACCCTAAAAAATATTATCAGGAGAGTGCCGATTTGTTTGTCAGGCGCTACCATTTTAGAGCCTCGTCACAGTACAATTGTTAGTATACTGTGGCCTTGTTTTATGTTGCCTTGATGCTGCTATGGCATCTATATTTTTGATAGTGGCCACATTTGTTTTAGGGTTCCGTGTCTGAATACATGACTTTTTTCATTTTGCAGTTTCGTTTCATATGTTTTGTAGACAGTGTTAAGTTTGTAATTTTTATTATGTATGCCTATTATCTTATTTTATTGGTACGGAACCTACAACCCGCGACTTCTGCTAGCACTTGACTTGTTTTACTTGTTTGTCGTATTATAACTCTCATCCATCTCTACAATTTCTGAAATATTCATTTAAGCCAGAATACAATATACGTGTGTGTATACCTACTAAGAATGTATGTGCTTAGAAGATTTATGCAAAGTTAAAGGCTTAACTAAAGCTGATTTAGTAATCCTGGATTAATTTTGTATTTTCTTTGTGCTCAAGTATACAATTTAGTATCTCAAAGTTTCTCGCGTGTAGAAAAGATTGGTAAAATTTACTTGGAGATGGTTTTCTGAATGGTTTACTAATGTAAAATTTACTTAGATGTGGTTTTCTAAATGGTTTATGTATTGTTGAGTAGTCTCCAAAAATATATTACTTTATATACCTATATAGGTATTTTTTTTTGGCCAGTCTAATCATTTTTTTGCGCATAGTGGGCTTTCAAATAAAAATAGTTCATTTTGTAAAATAATTATGTATACGTTTTGCCTGTCAAAATTAATTTTTAGAAAACCATTTCATATGATAAAAAATATACAATATGAAAAATACATCAAATATGTATATATTTAATTTGGGCTCCAAAATTTTACTAAAATAACGCGCCTGTTTGAAATAAAGAAATATAGGAATAAAAATATTATAGGTATATACATATTTTTAGAAAATCGTATTTGTATTAGCAAAAGCAAAGAAATATACAGTTTGTGCGCTATATTTAGTCCCCACTGTAGGTGATCTTGTTAAGTTTCTTGCCCTTCTTCTCAGCAAGACTAATCGAATGAGCGGATGTTTAGGCAGTATATTTATTTATGGTTTATTTAGGTTATTCAGTCAATTATGGAAAAGCTTATAAATTAAATTAATTAATTATAACGCTTAACCATCCGCCCATTCGATTAGTCTTGCTAAGGACAAGAAACTTGAAGAAACTTAGCAACATGTCTTTTTGATGATATTGTCAAGTATGGTGAGAAGAGTATGGGGATTCATTTAAAGTTACAAGTTAGTGCAAAAGTTCCACCACGTTGTTAGAAGTTGCTTAAAAGACCTTCATTTGTCAAAACAACATTGTTCATAATGATGAAATTAATATTTTTTTCAGTTCTTTCCGCACATCTAAAGTCTTTAAATATATGGTATAATATTTATATGGGACGATTCACATAATATCCGATTTACCTCTAATAACATGTAGTCTGTCAAAATATAGAGTTGGCGACAGGTTGACATGGCAATTTTCTAGTGATGTGACATCACATACCAGGTAGTCAATATCGATCATATTTTTGGTCCGCAACAAAATCAGGGTTAAATTATTATTAAGTATCTTTTTATTTAAAGTAACATTTTATTCATTACAATCAAAATCAAATGAACTTATATAACACTGCTACAAACATTTAAGGAATCTGTTTTGTAAAGGAACTATTCATCTGGCCCTACAGATTTTGATTCGGATTTTATTCTGGACATAGTTCTTTTCGATGTTTCGATGTGTAAACACAGCCCTCTCCAGTGGCTGATTGACAGGATATTTATAACAATTATATTTATTTTAAATGTCACGATTTACCAACACTTTTCTGGCTAGTTCTCTTGCTTGAGAATTAATTATTGTTTTATTTTTTATTTTAAAACGTGACGAAGAGACGACCGAAGTCATTTTCGATACAGAACTAAAAGCAATGCGAGGTCGAAATCGATAAACGCGGTCGATACCGACTTGTGCAGCCCTACGAATAAGGTGGCGCGGGTGCTGTGCGGGTGTGCGGGGCGTCACCCCCTCGACGACTCACCTCATACCCTGATTGCCATGTCGGCCTGTCGTCATCTTAGTAGATGTCTCGTTTTTAAGATTCCGTACTCAAAGGGCAAAACAGAGTCCTATTATTGTCACTTTGCTGGCTGCCCGTATGTCAGGAGTCTCTAGCTAGTGAATGAGTTACAGATCTGGAATTTGGATTTTTTATGAACAATGTTGACCCAAAAACAGAATATTGAATAAGAAATTAAATTAAATTATGTTTCAGAAGACCCAAAAAATGAAAGAGCTGAATATATTTTTTTTGTTACCTTTACATGTGGGATGTCATTGCTTAGAACTTACTGAGTAGACACGAAAAACATTTTTTATTATTATTATCTTTAAAAATGAAGATATTTGGGGCCGTTTAAGTTGTTAGTTTTTACCATTTTTGTTATGGGTCTATCTATCACAAAAATAAACTGTAAAACGAAAATAAAAATTTTGAATTTCTGCATATTTTTACCTATATTACCGTTTTTTAACAAAAATTATTTAAACTTCATGAAATTGATTAATGGAAGGAGTAACTAGCGATCAAGTTAAAAGAGTGTAACTGCAAAATTGAGTTTGTAATTTTTGATAAAATTTTATTCCGGTTTAAATGTTATACCTACAATGCTACGGAACTCTCAGGGCACGAGAAATATTCACAATAGATCGGTATTTTTTAATTTTATGCCATTAAAGATTTATTATTTACAGTCGTTAAGTAACTTTTTAATTATATGGCAAATTTCAGGAATAACAGCCCAGCCAAACTCGTGTTATGTACGGACAGACAAAAATACATCGAATTGATATTATATAAATAAATCAATTGACATTAGCTACATAAGGGTTACTATCCTTGTTATAACACCGTCAAGATCTTAAGTGAATACAGTTGATGGCATATAGGTATTTGTTATTTATGGTTTATTCTACATTTACACAATGGTACGTGAACATTTGCAAAGGTGGAACGCGGTGATTTTTAGAAGCTCTTTTATTTATGAAGTTTTTTATGTAAATGAATTACCCGGATTCATAGTATATTTTTCATGTCGGATACCCGGATTCATAGTATGTTTTTTATGTAAATGAATTACCCGGATTCATAGTATATTTTTCATGTCTTACAAGTAGTTATATTTCAAAGAATTATCATCACATCACACGGCACGGCATTATCAGGCGATAAACGAAGACGTAAGAAAAATAAAGTAGATGAAGAATAGCCACCCTGATTAAACTTTACGTGCCTTTAGAAAGCTTTCTGTACTCTTGTGACATCCTGAAACATTAGAGAGATGTGGGGCGCAGGCGCAGGGGGTCAAACGACCCCCCGACTCGTCCCACTGATTAATGATCTTACAGACACAGAGCCCCAGTACAATGGACGAGAATTTGGACAATAGGATGAACAGGTCTGAACGTACTTTGCTGAGATAAAGGAAAAAATATCTCCATGTTTGTCAAGGCCCCTTTACATCAGTCTTGATTACAATGACTTTAATTAGAAGCCAGAGAATCAGCTGTTTAGTTGGAAATTATTAAAAGAGTTCAGCACCTGAAAATGTGCTTTGTTTTTAGAGCCGAAGATTTTACAAACTAAATGTATATAATTGCGGTATAGAAAATCAAAAAAATAAATCTGGACGTGAGGAGGTCTGAACCGGGATACTAACCCGGGATCTCTCGCTTACCGGGCGTTTATCCAGGGAGGTATCCAGTTCTCAACACAACCTGCAAATTTACGCATCTGCTTTCCCACACCGCAACGATAAGTATAGATACTCCTCTTGGCGCCTAGAGGACGCTAGTGTATTCAAGACGAGTCTTAGACTATAATTATGCCCTACTTCCACCTTTTACAGCATCAGGTAGTGAAGAATACACATTACTCTTATCGAAAAGATTTTACACATTTTGAGGGTTTCGTAGCCCACGCGTGAAATGTTCTATATTATAATGTTTGTATATATGTACATCATCTGTGACATGTCACACTATTCAAATCAATTTCAGTTCAGACAGAAACAAAATTATTAATATGCAGAGTGCATTACAAAACTGGAAAAAATCAACTGAAACAAGTTTCAAGTAAGAAAAGTATTTTGAAATGCCCTGACCTCTTGCTGCATAAATAATGGTAAAAAAATGCAAAACAATATTTTAGGATACCCATGGAATTAGTGTATTATATCTGAACTTTCTTTTTGTTTTCTGTGTATTGAGTTAGAGCTCGCTCAAAAGGCCTTTAATTTTTTTTCATTTAATCATGTAAAAGAAGTGCCCTTTATATTATTTATTATACGAGTATAATACTGCTCAGATATCTATGGACCCTCTGCATTTATAAATTTATAAATCTTGAAATTTCATAGCAATAGCATATAAGAGAAACAACACAGCGAAATTGTTTAAGAAATATAGTTTTTATTTTACAAATAGAAATGTTTGTATAACTAGCTAGACGGAGTAATAAGAAAATCAGAAAAAATTATAACAAAGCAAAATTGTTTCGGAAAAAACAACCAAAACGACATAATATTTGACGGGATTTAAACCTTATGCCGTTATTCATGTGTCAAATATAATTTGTTTTCTGGCGACCTACTTTTTCTCGAGACGTCAAACAAAGATTCATTAGGTCTTATTTTTATACACTTACTGAGTCTCCAGTATTCATTTGGCTATGTTTAAGTCACCTTGATGCTTACATACAAATCCGTATATTTGCTGAGCCGTACGGTACCCCACTGGCAAGGCAATGATTGATTCCTTCCCTACTGCATTGTGTAATGGCGCTAGTTATTTAGATACATGAATGAAGGCAACATCGTCCCTATTGCTATTATAAATAGGACATAAGCCAAGAGTTCAAATGTGGTGGTGAACTGTAAGGGTAGGCCACTGCCATGCATTGTTCCACTCATTTGTCAACGCCAAACCTAATACGCGCGCCTTGAAGTTCAAGGTTTATCATTAACATTTTCGCTGCTACGGTTGTGTACAGAGAGCACTTGCTATATGGTTGTGTAGGTATTATCGTCTGCACAAGTGCTATGGCATATTTTTACTTACAAATGTTGTAGAGGTAAGGTACAGTTATTCTAACCCACGAAGTTTGTTTGGCTACCTTTGAAGTAGTGCACTTTTTAGGGTTTCATACCTCAAGAGGAAAAAACGGAGCTTTATATTGGGAACACGTGGAGGTATCAAGTTGAAATTAAAACCATATACTCAAGTCTACAGTCTCTTGGAGCTGTGAAAAAATCAAACTTCTAAGTTGATGTAAGAAGATACAGCCGTTTAAAAACAAAAAACGTCTATTTTGACAGTCTCAAGGGAATCAAAATTTATAGGGTAGTTTTCTTTCCGTTGACCTAGAACTATGAAATTTGGCAAGTAATACCGTCTTATACTACAAGTACAGGGAAAAATCTGAAAACTATATATTTGTAATGAAATCATAATAATATAAGTATTTAACGGAACCCTCGGTGGGCGAGTCCGACTCAAACTTGTCCGTTTTTCTATTGTGCGTAACCTCGGAAGCGCTACAAAACGTACTACATACACACACAAACTGCGCTTATTTGTATTCGTCACTATTACAAACAACCATAGCCAAAAGAACTTTGTAAGATAGAATACCTCAATGCCGTGTAGCAAATAGCACAGCAAATTTGATTAATGCAGGTATCGGTGGCGCAGTAAAGAAGATTCTTAAGCCCAATAATAGTGGCCGGAAACGAGTCGGCCACATGACAATGACGATCAAATCCTTGGTTTCATTTGTATGGATAACTTAAAATGTACCTCTAGGTAAATAATCATGCATTTATATAGAAATCACAGTAATATTACGCATAGAGGAAACCGTACAACATGTTACGTAAACGTGTTATAATTTTATTGTTTTTATTTTTACTGAGCATGTACGTATTTTTGATTATTTTGAATGAAAATCCATTGTATCAGGCAGGAATAGCAGGTCTTTCACGAAACTTAATTTGCCAAAAACTACTTCCAGCATTTCCCAAGCTGTTTTCAGGCAAACGAAACTGGCCGTTTACGCTATAATAAACGTAGCCAATTGCAGGACTAAATTGAAATAGGGCTCCTAAGCTTCGTAGACGCTATTTGGCGCTATAAAAAGTAATGCCTATAACTTAATGCCGTAAAACCGTCTGCAATGTACAAGCGAAAACCATATTTCAGTAGAACTGCCATTTTCAAGATTCTTCGAAAAGGCAGTTATTTGAATAATCTTCAGTATTTTTTGTATCATCAACAGTGAACATTTTTTTATGATTTACTTACATATAATATACTGAATTTGTAAGTTTAATAAAAGTTTGTAGGATTATCATACCCAGTTTTTGTCTATTTTACGGTTTTGAAAGTAGGTAAGAATTATGGTCTGTTGAAGTAAGCGATTATTTTGGTCAAATGTTGAGCAGGTATTGAAGTCCTCGAAACGTACAAAACCGTATTGTAGGTACAGGATCTAAAATCTGTTGAACAAACCACGACAAAATCAAGTCCTGCGGCAAACGAGGTTAAAATTAGCAGGCTGCTTTGTTGAATGCTCTCTTCTTGGTGGAGATATCTGAAATTTTGCGGTTACAGTAAGCCGCTTGTTTCATCTGGGGGCACGGTAGTGCCCCCGTCAAGTCAAGCTAAAAAGCGGCACGGCCGTACTATCCTTTTCTCGAAGCAGTTCAGGTCATTTTCGACCCCCCATAACATCGTTGTGGACAAAACTAGAAGCCTGAATTTTTGGCATTGTACATTTACGGTATATTTCAAATTTAATTTAATTTGGACCAGTAGTTTTAGAATTATAACTAGTCAAATATTCTCAATTTTGTTACTCACTCATTTGGTTAGGCATTATTATTATGTATGGTTTATTTAGTTCATTTTTCAATACATTGTTCATTGCATTAAGAATATATGCAACGGACACCATGTTTAACCAAAGTGCTAATAAATACCAATCAAATAAGCCCAAACTCGAAGAGTATGCTGTTGTCCGTTGAGGAGATCCCGTATAGGTAAACCACAAAAATAAGTTACATCGGCATTCTTTGCGACGCAGATTCAATTTAAGACCTTGTTACACTACCTACGTTTATATCATGTTTGTTATCCATCTCTGACACATTTTTAAAGCATACATTCTTAGAGATGTCATCTTCTAGGTTTATTGCCTTTAGATTAACTACGAACAGTATGCTTAGTACAATGAAGTTTGAAGAAATACTTTCTAAGTACTGATTAATCCTACTCTTTTATTGTGAAACACTCAAATTGGTCTTATATATATCTTGAATACTTCAATCTGAAATTAACTTTAACTTCAAGATATCTTTAACTCAGTGTAACAAAATAAAACTCTGGTCGAGTACTTATTCGTCATTTATTTATATATTTATTTATCTATTTATTTATTTAAATATTTATCTATATATTAAAATTTTTATTTATTTAATATTATGGCCATAGTAATTTGTGATCGTCTAGTATCTACTTTGGTAGGACCTCTACATTGTTTTCATAACGGTTAAAATAAACAGAGAAATAGAATTTTGATCTGGACGCCGTAATAAATGGGTACAGGTACACAAGTTCAGAATTTATCAAATGAAAAGAGAGAAATCTTAAGATTGAAGTATTTCATGCGACTTAGCTGGATAAACCGCTCCTTCAGGAACAACAGGTTTCAGCAACTCCCAGGACTCCAACAATTACACTGTATTTTTATTATTACATACCGTATCACCGCATAACACTTTAATTTGACACGTTTTGATACAAAGATGATATACACCTGCGCAAATACGAAATTTGACGTAAGCCGAAGATGAATTCAGTGTGCAAAACATAATGTGTTATATAATTATTTTATATATGTGTGTTAGGTATAATATTAGGGATATATATATAGTTTAATAAAGAATATTGAAGAGTCGTCGATACCCGTAGCGTAGCTGCAGCTATAATTAAAATTTTGAGGGAATTCGAGATTCTTTGCAAATCCAGAATGAAATGAGGGCCCTAGCGATTTAGAAGACGACCTCCCTGCCAACCTTTAATAGTCGTCCCCACGTATTACACAGAATAACACGCTTCCAAACAAAATCCAGCGCCAATCTAGACTACAATTTAAACCCTAAGTCCCTAGAATTTTACTCATTCATACTAAAAACCCTTTCAAAACATCTCCAATTTTCACACATCTCTCCTAAAGACCTGACCAAGTCAGTTTTAAGTTTTCTAACTTACTAAGCTTGACTGTTTTTATTCCTAGATTCCTCTATTTTATGCAGGGTATATATTATTTCCCGTATTATATAATTTTTTAATATACTAAAGATATATATTGTTAAAATTAACTTTGACTTGTAGAAAGTATACTTTATGTATCTATTTTGCAAAATAAATATTTGGATTTGATTTGATTGACCGATCATCAAAACTCTAAGGCACTTTTAGCAGATACAGAAGCTTCAAATTTGAAATACAATTAATGTTTAGTGTATAAATCAAGGAAAAACCAAAATATTTTGCAATTTCAGTCCAGTTTTCTAGATACACCAACTATAAATATATAGGATTACAAAGTTACATTTCCAGTTGTAAGAGGAAGGTACTGGAAAGGAAAAAAAGTGGGACTATCTACAAAAAGAAATGAGATGCCATCAAAAATAAAACTTGTAAAAAAACAAGTATCGCAACTTAGTTCTTTTACCGTAAAAACTTGTGTGATCCATGTAAATCCAAGTCGGTTAATATTCAGTTCCTACTTAAGGGACCTTTTATCTTATATTATTACATAATTAGCTAACCAAACAACATCTTATAGTGACGATATCAATATTAAAAATCTTTTATGTTTTAAATAAAAAGATTGACTTGGTAATCGCACTACATAATCTAATTTAATGTAATATGTATTACTTTTGAGATACATTGTGTTTTCATGCAATTACTTTACTTTATGTCAATGCCAGTTCGTGAAAAACTAACGACACGGAAGAATATACCGGGTGTAATCGTTAAGTGTTACCAGCCGATCATTCCGTAACAATTACAGATATCAAGAAAATTTAAACTGATATCGAAAGTACGTTACCTAATCAGTAAAATGACATCAATAACTTTTTGAATATCAAACGAATAGTATTCAAAATTTTAAAACAAAAATATTTCCTTTCAAACATTAACCATTTTTAAATTCGATCCTGTATAAGTATTACTAGCCTTTTGCCCGCGGCTCCACCCGTCTATTCAATCTCTGCCCCGTTTTCGGCTGGAAGTAATTATATCAACACCCCTTATAGCCTTTATGTTGACCAGGGTCACTACTATGATAACTAAAAAACCGTATCCCAATCCGTTGAGTGATTTTTGAGATTAAAGGAAACATGCATAACATAAAACATTGTAGACAGACAAAAATTCTACAAACAATAGTTTTGACCTCTGTACAATACTAATAATAATAATAAGTCCACTGTGGTTTTGCTTTGCTCTAAGCCCGTTATCTAACTTGCTTAATACAACTAACACCGGATACTTATTAAAATATGACGACACTGAAAATACTACAGGCACAGAAAATCGAAATCAAAATTACTTGTTAAGCCACCTTTTATATATGGATGACATAAAACTTTATTCTGAAAGTCAGGAAAACCTAGAAACATTAGCTGTTATCACAGAAAAGTTTTCCCACAACATAAACATGAACTTCGGCATAGACAAATGCAAAATTAATTCAGTTAGAGCAGGACAAAACTACAGACACACATACGAAATGCAAACCGGAGAGCAAATAGACCCGTTAGATCAGAATGAGGCTTATAAATATCTGGGCTATAATCAGTTTAATCAAATAAAGTATAAAGAAGTAATTGCAGAAAGAGTTCAAACATAGACTTAATTCCATAGTTAAAACAGACCTCCACTCTAAAAATGTAATAAAAGCCATAAACACTTATGCGATCCCTGTACTGACCTACTCGTTTGGCGTTATTAATTGGACAAAATCAGAATTACTCAATCTGCAACGCGTCATTAATACCACCATGACTAGAAATAGGAAACACCATCCTCGTTCCTGCATCCAAAGATTGACGTTAGCAAGGAAAGACGGTGGACGAGGAATCATTGATCTGACTAACCTCCACAATCAGCAAATAACCAACTTACGATCATACTTTCATTTTAAGATGACTATTTCTCCATTACACAATGCAATAACCCAAAACGATTGCAGGTACACGCCATTAAACTTGCAGAATATGTCCCAACAAAATAACCAACGGCAGACTGACAGATAGACTAAACTGGATGAGTGGGCACAAAAATCACTTCATGGGAGACATCATCGCGATCTAAACCTACCTCACATCGACAAGACAGCGTCGAACAAATGGCTCAGTCGCGGTGAGCTCTTCCCTGAGACGGAGGGTTTTATGCTCGCCATCCATGTGTCGAAACACGCGAATTACCAAAAGTATATAATGAAAATACCAAACACGATAGATACTTGTCGACGGTACAGTAGAGCTTCAGAAACAATACAGCACATAACCGGCGCATGTTCGTCAATAGTTCAGACTGACTATAAATTCCGACATGACCAGATTGCAAACATAATTCATCAAAAACTTGCCATACAACACAAACTCATTACTACCCCCCCATTACCATATTACAAATACAACGCTGAAAGTATTCTTGAGAACCAGACTTATAAACTCTATTTTGACAGAGCCGTACTAACTGACAAAACTGTACATTACAATAGACCAGATATTACTCTTATTGACAAAGAACATAAGACTGCACAACTGATCGACATCGCCGTTCCCAATACGCATAATTTACAGACTGCAATTGCTGAAAAACTAAGTAAATACACAGATCTGAAAGACAAAATAACACGCATGTGGAAACTGCAAAAAGTAACCATTATACCCATAGTATTGTCTGCAACTGGAGTCATACCCAAACAACTTCATCAGTCTCTCCGTTCCCTAAATCTTCCAAGACTTACGTACTACAGCCTACAAAAAGCAGCCATCCTAAATACATGCCGGATAACCAGGAGATTCTTACAAACCGACCAACTTTATGCCACGTCCCAACAAGAACAACCACAAACAACCCAAAACAATTACACTCACTTGGCCTAGGCCCGTAAGTGCTCATACTACCGGCTTCTTGAAGCCGAGATGAAATTGCTCATAAACAGAATAATAATAATAAACGTGGACAAAAAAGCCTCTCTGCATTGGCTGCGCTATGGTGACCTCTTTGGGGAAACCGAGGGATTTGTCTGTGCAATACAGGATCAGGTGATCAAGACGCGGAACTACCGGAAATACATCATTAAGGATGGGACCCACGATCTGCCGGGCATGTGCTCACCCGGGAGAGTCACTTCGACATGTTATTTCCGGTTGTTCTGCTCTTGCCAACACTGAGTATCTACACAGGCACAATCAAGTGGCCAAAATCCTTCACCAAGAACTCGCCTACAAATACGGCCTCGTAGATCAGAGGGTACCATATTACAAGTACTCGCTGGCGTCAGTACTCGAAAACGACCGCGCCAAGCTCTACTGGGACCGGTCTGTCATCACGGATTGGACTATTCTCGCGAATAAACCTGACATCGTGCTGATGGACCGGGCACAGTCTCGGGTGTTTTTGGTGGATATCACAATCCCGCACGATGAGAACCTTGTAAAAGCCGAAACCGAGAAGAAAAGAAAGTATCTCGACCTGGCTCACGAGGTTACCGACATGTGGGGTGTAGCATCCACCGAAATCATCCCAATTGTTTTGTCCGCAAACGGGTTAATACCAACCAGCCTCGAAAACAACATAAGGCGGTTGGGGTTCCGCGGCAGTTCGCTTCCAGCGCGGATGCAAAAGGCGGTACTGCTTGATACTGCTCACATCGTTCGCCGGTTTCTTTCCCTGGGGCTCTGAACCCTGGTCGACTGTGCCTCTGCTGGGGATACACCGTCCCTGTCTCTTTAAATTCTTTTGGCCAAGAGAGAGAGACGAGATCAAAAATTCCCATAATAATAATAGTAATTTTATTTCAGACAATTTCAAGTCCATGTATGTACATACACAGTAATGTAATAACCTATTTCAATTTAAATGTAGAAATATATATTTTCTCAAAAATATATAGTAATATTACCATTACATACTGCAAATACTTCATCCTGGCGAGCTATTCAAAAGTGTCCAGGAAATCTAAATCACTGTCCAGGAAATTCGTATGAAAATCCATTACATACCATATGTTTACAGAGTACATTTCATGTTATTACATTTTCTTTTTAAAACTATCCGTATCTATGTTTCTAAGAGACTATGGAGTTTGGCGATCATAAGGTTTTAAGCGGCTAATTTACAAAGAAAAATAAAATGTATTACAATTTCATGTTTAGAATGTAGAAATGTTTGCTATATTTATAACTGCAATAACAATAATAAAAATACATAATTTTTATAGATTTTTTGGGTATATTTAAAACCATTGAATACTTAAAATTTAACCTCAATGAGCGTTTTTCTCGTTGTTTTCTTTTCTTAGTTCTTAGCGTTCCTCTAGATGGCGTTATCCATGAAGAAATCTGCATGGCAGTAAATACCTTTGCCCAGCTGGCAATAATAAAAAAGAGTTGCGTAAAAGCGGGAATTTATGTTGCTATAAATTTTAGTTCAAAGATCTCATTTTATTTTTGAGAAAAGCACTATACTTGCTTTGACCATTTAATTAGCAATCCTGGCCTCGTATATAAAAGTTCTCGGCCTACTTACTCGTCCAGGATTTCTTATTTCCTGGTCATAACAGTAATTTACTATTAATGTATGTACATAAAGTCACCACTTTTCATTCCTTTATTATTGGTATAAATGTAGATAAGAAACCTTCGGTGCCTGTTAACGATGTCGTGTCTTATTTTCTACATTTACTTGTAAGTTTAAGCATCTACAGTACTCACACGTGTATATACATACACGTGTATGTTGAAGGTGTACATAGTAAAGGGCTTACATTTTCGGATCGTTAGGCACAATTAATTCTACTTACATTGCGTCTTTGTTACGAGACTTTACAGAAAGGGAGTGCTACTTAGAGGCGCCTACCGTACACCCTGTCAGGGAAAATTGCGCAAACCCATGTTTAGCCTTTATTACTTTTGTTTTAGGAGCGAAAGTAAGCCTGCAGACCTTTCCTCGGTGGTACACACGGCTGTATTGTGTACCAGAAACATTCCTAGGCCGACCTGCACCAATATCTTGGTACCGGAGTAACCCCTGACTTTACTAAAAGACAGTTTTAATACATGCATACTATACTCACGCCTGTCTCCTAGAAGGGTAGGCTAAGTCTACAGATTTCCATCCTGACACACCTCTTTTGCTTCTTATAAAACCATCGATCTAGTCATACAAGCTCTTCTATTCCGGGTACTTTTTACTTTGCCCTTCTTGAGTATGTCGCCTATTTGGTCGGCATCCGTCCTTGTAGGGCGGCCCGGTCGAGCTTTACCTTCTACTTGTGCAGCATGAAATTTTTTCGTCATTCTGCCTTTATTAATCCTCTCTATATGCCCTAACCACCGAAGCTTTGATATATAAGTTATACAGTTTTAATATAATATTAATATTTAAGTCAAAGAGGATGAATGAAAGTAGAATTTTGGCTATATATTTCAAAACCATTTAAAACTAAACTACCACATCCAGGTTCTGACTATCTTTATGACATAAAAGATGTGTATCTAATTTCCTCACACATTATTGATTATAACAGGATACACAATTAAAAAACTACAGCGTTAGGGTAGGACTCAAGTTAGGATTTTGAAGCTCCCTAAACCGCGATATAATTATTTATTGCTGTTCTCTTTGTAATGACAATTATCGCATATATAAGTATAGTCTGTCAAGAAATTGTTGAAATGAATATTGAAGAAACTATTTTTCTTTGACCTGGTTACACCAAACAAATAAGTACGAAATCTGTTAAATCGAGTTAATCGTGTTGTTATTCCATAAATATATTACCTAAATTATACTACGGGAACGTTTAAAGTCCAATAAATTTCATTAAAGTTTGATTTTCATTTCAACACTTTTTTAACAGACTACAAATCAGCAGTCAATCGGTCCCAGGCAAAGGTAAGCCGCCTGGTTTTGCCTGAGAGATGTTCTCTTACTCTCCCCGAATAACTTCGGGAGGATTCGCGAGTAAGATGGTGTTACTCTCCACAGTCGAGCCCGGCATCAGCTCTACTAATTAGAAATAACGTTACATAACTAAAATTCTTCAATAATATACAAGGGAAATAAATCATTTGTTGTTATAATATCTTCAATTGAACTAAGTTTCAATTTATTTCTTTACATACATATGTACTTAAATAATTAAACCGGTTATGTATTTATTAAGTTAAAGATAAAAATTTAAAATTCTAATCAAGCCACAGATTCCAGATACTCTGTACTTTATTACGAATATTTTTATTTTTTTATAACCTCTGATTAAAACTGTCCACTAATTTTGACTTTCAAGGTCACCAGTATGTAAAAGCCCTCTTGAAAAATTAGTCAATCAAGCGATCACATAGATAATATTGTCGATGAGCGATCACCAATAATAATCTCTAAAATTCTAAATTTGAAATTTTTAGCTGGAGTTTGGTGTGATGATCCGTAAGCAGCTTCAGGTTTCACGGACGATGCTTGGTTCACGCATTTTTGTTTGGAACTCAATTATTTCCTAAACCAAGGGTGTTTCTGGGTATGATTCTTGGGAAAAGTGGTTCAGAGGGGTCTGTAGAATATGTGGTTTCTTATAATGGTAGCAGTCTATTTACACCCGGTATAGGCAGATAAAATTTACATTTCCAACTAGACCTACTTTTGCTTCAGTGGCGTGCATAGAACTTTCTGCTGGAAAAGCAATGAGAAGGTCAGGTTTGACGATAAAAACAAAATGAAAAAAAATCAAAACAAATTTGGGGGGGCAGTGCCTACTTTGGCGTCATACAAATAATGATTTTTCAAAGTGACATTTAATTTTTTTCATATTTGTTTATTGTCAAACTTGACTTTCTCATTGCATTTCCAGCAAAAAGTCCTAGCACGCGACTGCAGTTCGCTTCGGTCACATAATGGCAACTGAAACTTTGTCTGCTGGGAGCAATAAACCCTTTCAATTCTCATAATCGCTAAAACCTCAGATCATAGTCTAGGTTGTGGCTCGGATATATCTTGCATATTAAACGAGAACTTCATCAAGCAAATTTTTCAAACTATTAATTTTCTTTTTTTTTACAATGTTTCCATTTCGACGTAGAGTTATTTCAAAGCTTACTTTGATCTCATACCGCCTTTCAAGTTAAAATTCCAGCAACGCATATACAACAACATTTTACCACCAACAACCCGACATTAATATGGAGTCATTATTCAACATTCATAATTACATACGGCATAATTAATTTAGGCTGACATTCATGTTTAAGGGTCTGAATTCGACTACGTCCACATTCCCCGTATAATTGAATAAATGACGTCATCTAGATATTATCTCTCTGAATATTCTAATCGTGTCGCGTAGGGGGCAAATGGTATAGCCTACAGACTAAGTGGTATAGCAACGTACCTATTGCTTGTGTCTAACAGGTATCTACTTGTATAAACCTGTAGTCATAGATTAGGGGGAAGGAACCGGTCAAGTGCGAGTAGGACTCGCGCCCTGAGGGTTCCGCGCCATTTTATGATTTAAATAAAAATTACAAACTTATCTATACGTACAAAATGTATGAAACAAAACTACAAAGTTAGGTTGGTCGAGTATTTGGGTACGTAACCCTAAACCTATATTTAATTAGGCGTTTTTGGTATTTGTTGTTTAAATGATGGCACATAATACAGAGAAAATTCCAAATTCCTATCTAGTTTGTTTTTGAGAACGTAACAAAAATGGTTTAAAATTGATAACTTTGATGTACCCTGATTTCTTGTATTTATCCTAATTAATGAGCTCTGGATAATGACACCCCACATAAGCGAAAGAAAAAAAATCCTTGAAAATTTATTTAATTAAATATCCGGTTTTGGGTTAACATTTTACAAAACACAGATCTGTATACCTACTGTATATGTATGTATATTTTCGTATTTATGAGGAGATTGAATATATAAATAAATATAATTTATAAATATATATAGATGTTATCTGTGTAGTATATTTCAGTGTAGTTTAATGTATATATATAAATATCACCAACTTTTAGTTTAATTAAATATTTAACATTATTATTTTATCAAATTCATAAAATTATCTGCCACTATACCCTCTTGAACTCTCCACATAACCAAAGGTTAACTGGCAGGGAATGCTAATTAGCATTAAGTTCGCCTTTGTGCAGTGTATATTTTTGTGCAATAAAGAATTTACATATACCTTACTCTGTCTGCAAGCTAGAGACCCGTGACATACGGACGGACAGGCGAGCAGACTAGGGCACCGTTTTGCTCTTTAGGCGCGGAACCCTAAAAATGTTTCCTTTTCTCAGTTTCTTGTATGGTTGTCACGTTTATTTTTTTTTAATTGTTGTTGTTTGATAGAGACCATAAAATAATAACGCGTATTCTGTAAAAATTTCATCTAGTTACCAACTTATTAATACGGCTGAAGATGTAGTTCCTTGTGACAGACAGAGAGATGGACTGACAGACATACTTTCGGGTACGTAACCCTAATAAATATACTAATACCACAGCTTGGTCAATCATTAAAATGTAATAACGCAAACGATTTTAGTCTTTATGCGGTTGCCATAACTGCCAACGGCAACTACAACTTGGTTCCACTATTCAAATTTGAAGGACTTTGAGAACTCCTATTGAGTTATCCAGGGCCCTTATTTTTATTTGAATTATTGTAAGATTCAACTTCTGTTATATCTTATGTTACTTTCGATAGAGAATCGTAAAATAGGTACTTCAAATTTATATTTATTTTTTATGTTTCGCGTTTTACCTTGGCTCGTCTCTGACCATCGAATTTATCCAGTTCATAACTATTTATTCAAAGCTATCATAATTTTCACATTCTATTTCCTTTCGATGGCTCTGTTTTACTTTATCATTAACTTTATTTGTTAAACCTTTTCATTTTTTCCGCAATCTCGTACGGTGAAGAAAACTTTTTAGAATCTTATCTCTAAATCAAATGATCAATGAATCAACTATCGAATGCGTGAAAAGGTTATCTCGATTAGCAAAGTGAGTCACGATATCCCTCTCAATCCAAACTGATAGTCTGTAAATTAACATGTTCTATTAATGTCGTCATAATAGACGTTTGACGTCATACAATTTAGACATCAATTCATGTAGTTAGTGATGTTGAAGTGGAATCACTGCATCATTCTACTCCAATAAACAGTGATGGCAATTCTGTCACATTCGACAAAATTACGAAGGCAGAGGCCGAGTGACTTTGGAAGCTTTTTATACATCAACATGACCGATTTTAGAAACCTTTTGAAAATGATTTACATGTCGTATCACGACTCATATATTTGGTAAGGGGTGTCAGAGATGATTCCGAGTGTGAACTATCTCTGAAACAGTCAACATTAGTATCATATCAAATCTATCATGACAAATAATAATATAAATAAAATAAAAATTGTTGACAGATAGTAACCTCGAAAAAGTTGCAGTACGTTATTGGTTTTGGCTCTTACTTAAAGATCGATCAGATTGTACGAAATTGTCTAAAGTGTTGGTTCATGTCTAAAGTAGAACAAAAAAATATAGAAAGAGGGTTATTTTTTATCAAGCGCTACCTTTTTAGTCACTTGTTTTTTGTAGCCTTGATGTATATTGTTGTTATTTACCATAATGTTTTAGGGTTCCGCACCCGTATTGTGGGGTGGTACGGAACTCTTTGTCCGTGAGTCCGACTTGCGCTGGCCCAAATTATTCGAGCATGCAGCTGCACCTCAGTGTTTTCCTTCAACGTTCAGCAAGTAGTAAGTTTAAAAAACTATGTATATCACCTCCAAAAAACTTAGCCGTTTACTGCTCATCTATGTAGGATTTGAACCCGGGTCTCGTTTGAGAGGTAAGGGTCAGGTAAGGTAAGCAAACGCTGCTTGTCTTAAATGTTTTAAGAAGTTATATGTCTAATCCATAAATTTAAAATCACATGGCATTTATCAAGCGATAAACAGAAGTAAAATAAATTTAAAATAAATCGCCTGAAAAATATAGCTAGAATAGCCACCCTGGACAACGAAACAGGATGAGTGACAGGTTAAAAAATCGTTAGTTGTCACGCGAGCGGGCATCTTTTGTGGCGTGGAAATACTTTATTTTTAGAACCGCGCGCTTTTTGGTAGTTAGCTGTCTGAGGTATTTGTGTCGGGCTTTTTTAGAGTTCCGTTAAAACACGGAACGTTCCCTGTATTTTTAAATCTCTTACATAGAAGATATACGCTTTACAGCTTAGGTTTTTTATTTCATCCGTTTCGGTCATACTTATCATACTTACCATCGACCCCTACTCCCGCCGGTAATTGCGAGCAGGTTTCATCATAACAAAAATCAAGAGTACTGACTTCCTTCCATTGAAACATTACTGATCTATCACGGATCTTAAGATATATATTAACGTATATTAGACGTAAAATTAAGTCATCTAGGATTGTTATTAGTTTTGTTTTGTAAGAAAAAATATTTATGGATTTGCATTTTCTATATTTTAAGAACTAATATTTAAGGATTTGTGTTTTGGTGTGAACTGCAGTGGCACCAACGTTGATAGCCACGTATAGTTTTAATCAGTATCATTAACTGTATGTTCCAAATATGTGTCATTTTACTTTATTAATACTTGTTATATCCATCCATCCATCCATCAGCCCGTGTTCGTCCACTGCTGGACATAGGCCTTTCCCAAATTTTGCCACTCATGTCGGTCCTCCGTCCTCCTCATCCGGCTGCCCCCCGCTACGTCCTTCAGGTCGCCGGTCCAGCGGGCACGAGATCGGCCTACACTACGCTTTGCTGTACGTGGTCTCCATTCTAAAGCCTTTCAGCCCCAACGGCCATCATGTCAGCGACAAATATGGCCTGCCCACTGCCACTTCAACTTACTGATTCTGTAGGTTATGTCGGTTACTTTCGATCTCCGACGGATCTCTTCATTTCGGATTCTATCCATCAGAGATAACCCAAGCATAGCCCGCTCCATAGCTCGCTGAGCTACTTTAAATCGGTGGATACTTGTTATAATTATCTCCTAATTATTGTATTTATATAGCAGTAAACCTAGAATTTAATTAGAATCTTTTGTTTAGAAATGTTAAGTACACGAATTGTATTCAACTTTCGCTAAAATAAGTAAGCTCGGACACATAAAAGTGCAAAAAAAGTTCGATGGAGTTTCGCCAACCAAAAACTGAATCACCCCTAGTAAGCCTACTGGACACGCACACATTCACATCATAGTAAGCCTAATTCCATAGTAAGTCCGTTTACACAGTTGTGAACCGTCGCCATTGCTATGCTTCAGTTGTTGCTTAGTGGCAAATCCGTCCCCTTTTTATTTGTCTATGCTCCAACATTATAAAAATAGACGAAAGATGTTCTTAGTTGAAATTTATCAACTATACCTAGACAATTTGTAAGGGGAATCACTGCCATTTACTTCAAGCTGCATTTTATTCATTTTGATTCTACAACACCTGTAAAACTTAAGCCACAGCCGCCATCCTTAAAGCTATTATCGTCATCTTCGAAGTCAATGATTCTGTATTTTTTTATTAAATGCAGCTATGTGTGCGGATTACGAATAAACTAAAGAACGCATTGGGCAAGATCTAAGTGAATCACACTAATAATTATAAATGCGAAAGTTTGTGTGTGTATGTGTGTGTGTATGTTTGTTACTCTTTCACGCTGAAATGGCTTGACGGATTTGGATAAAATTTAGAATGGATATAGCTTATACCCTAACTTAATACATAGGCTACTTTTTATCCCGGAAAAAAGCATATCGCTATCAAATAACACGCGGGCGGAGCCGCAGGCAAAAGCTAGTTATCAATAAAGAATGGTTGTACCACTCGTACACTAATTGTTGACTATATGCTAATGGCTTCACCGATACAATTTCAGCATTAAGTGGCGTTTTTAGAAAGAAGACGCGGCTTTCACCACCATTGTCAATCGACCACATTCTTAAAAAATAATTTCGCTTCTCAGCTCACGTGAGTTTCAATAGATCTAAGTGAATTTACAAACAAATGTAACAATAAAATAATGACAAAGTTATGACGAAAACATGTAATCCTATGGCGCGTAAAAACTTTAAACTGCATTTACTCGAAATTGTGCATGTGTGAGTTCGATATATTGACGTCCAAGATGACGTTATTTAATCACGCGACTAATACACGGGGCAAAATAAAATTCTTGGTTCAGAAATCTAATTTTATTTTATTTCGTCGCTTTTAGGACCCTACAATAAGTAAAATACAGTGATGGAAAAGGATAAGAATTGGATTTTTTCACTACTTATTTATTTCACAACAGTATATTAGATTCCTCACTTCAAAAGAAATTCATACTTACATATACTTAGTTTTATAATATCTGATACTTTCAAGATAGTTTTCGTTTATGTATGGTACAGTGGCCTGCAGGATATAATATACAAATGCAAATGTGACAGAAAATGGTAATGCTTTTCTTTAAATTTATTTATAATCGAACAAGACAGTAGAAATAATTTACCTTCACTTAACAATATTCTTACAATTTAATGAACATTGAAGAAATTTAGTTTCACGGAGCGGCTTAAAATTATAGAGTTTTTGTTTTTCTTCAGCTCATTATCTATAATTATTACTTATATATAAATTATAGTGTTATTACAATAAGTTACAATTTCAAACATGGGTTAGGAGAAATTGATAATACTGGCACTCATTTCAGTATTAAGTTTAGAATGAAGAATATGAGGCCGCGACTACTCGAGAGAGTGACGAGCAACTGATGCAAGTAGCGTGAGACTAAAATAACAACTAGCCGACAATAATAAGACAACTGAGTTCACCAAAAACCACCTTTATGTTCAGCCTTTTAGAATATATGTGATCAGTTAACTGGCTTGGTTGCATGTAAAATAGGTCCACTGAGACATCTGACTCGCCTCATTACAAGAATTTGCAGCTAAACAGTATTTTTAAATAACCTAAATATACAAAAATATTTTCGGAATGACATATTTCAGGAGCTTCTAAAATGATTTTTACATTATAGCTGTAAGATAAGTTTATATATGAGTAAATTATTATTTCTCAGCACATCCTGTTACAGAAACATTAATGATGATAATAATGTCTGAATAGGTAATCCAAATAAATACAAGTAGACCTGTCATCTTGTATAATACAACTAGTGAGATCTATTGTACAAACTTTGGCAAATGTTCGGACTATCAGAGATACCCTTGTTAGTAAGTGCTTAATTTAAAATCTTTTAACTGGGGGATTGGGTAATGGCCCGACCACTCGAGTATTCACCCAAGTGAAGCCGCACCATCAGAGATACTGTCTGAATAATAAAAGCCTGTCCAGGAAAAAAAAAACGTCTCCATGTTGCGGAAAACCAATAGAACTAATTTCTTCTACTGGCAACCCTACCTTTAAAACGTCATTATTTCGATTACTTACAAATCGTGGTGTTCTTTTTTGGCTTATGTGTGTAAACAAGTGGTGTTGTTTTCTTGTTTGTGTGTGTGAATGAGTGTTGCAATCATAAAAGTAAAATGTAGCGCCCCTAGAACAGGTTTTTATGTTACCGGTCAGGCTTTTAATCTTGTGATCCCAAGTGCGTAAGAAGAATTTTATAAATACAAATAAAATAAATATATTGTCACGACATGAATCCCCGAAGGGGTGTCAGAGTTGTTCCAGGTGTGAAGTATTTTAATCACAATAATTGTTCCCCAAACAGTCCTTAACAATTAAAAGTTATTCATAAAGTACAATTAAAAAAGCAATTGGACTAAAAATGACGTTATCCATGACCTTGCTTTTCAGATGACACCATTCTCTTATTTGCCAAAAGCAGTGGTAGACCGTAGACCATTGGAAATCTTGAAGCGCTTGTTATCTCGAACATTTAGTCGTAGTGTCAAACGTACGGCAAGAAGTGACAGTGAACTAATATTTAAATTTATGTTAAAAATTTAAATTAAATACTTATGATAAGTACGTAAACCAATTATAATTATTATCCAATGATTAATATGTGTTCAGTCGCTCATCAGCACTCTGCAGCAGGCTTATATATTATTTGAAATAAGTCCTTTTTAATATACACATACACGCATAAGAATTACGAATTTACTATGGAAAGAAACTACATGAAAGAATTTCTTTTAGTTATCTCAATTAATTAAAAACATCAAATCGAACTGTCAAATATTTTTCCAAGCGTAGTTTCCCCACACGGTTACTGCATAATACATATATTTATATATTTCTTTACATATTTATTTATTACATTTATTTTTATTTAACACTTTAATTAAATATTTGTACCAAAATAAAATATATTAATTTATATAATAATGGTACAAATATTACCTTTTTATATCGTACCTTTACATTTCTCTAAGTTCACAATATTTACATCTTATATTAACACAATATTTTATGCTCCATTATGAATATTATTTAAAAATAAATAAATTTAGTAATATAGAACTTCGCTCTGGAGTGATATGTAATGGAGAGTTCAGTAAGATAAGTAGATATTTTATAAAAATAAAAATAGACAATGTGAATGAAAACAGAAAATAATTGGTTATTTTTAATCAGAGGTAGGTTGAGTGTAGTTTTTATATATTTTTGTGTACGTCGTACATACTTGTTTACAGTCTAGCTAGTGCAATGAGAACAGATATGCTATAAATGAGATAAAGAGTGATTCCTAAACCCTATTATTGTGTACACAAAGTGAATCGTACGGTTGTATTATTGTGACCGAAATTGTAAGGAAGTGGACTGTTTAGATCCAACTGTTTGGTTTGTTCTCGATTTATGGTCGCCACCCGCACAAGATATGTACATATTTGTATGCGATTTATGCATTGGAGTCGTGGTGACCAGAAAAGTAACTACAATAAGTGATGGCGCACGTATAAGTGCTACACAAACCTAAGTACGTAGGCTTTCTGGTACAAGGGGGATTTCCTGTCGAACTGCCTTTTTTTCGTTAAATCAAATCACGAACACCACCAATTATTAGCACCATCGCCATCTAAAACTTGAAAAAACCACTTGAATAAAATGAAAATTACATGCATGAGCACTGTTTTGAACCTTGACCACCGGCAAACTAACGCACGTACCAAAAAATCACATTTGTTTGACAACAACTACTTTGGAAACATTTTGAAAAATGACGTACGATTTTAGTTTATGTCATGTGCAGTGAGCCTAGGTAAGAAATTACTTTTATTATTTAAAAAATGATTATTAAAATCTCTATTTTCAATATAACTATTAATTTAATTAGTAGTGCCATATAGATTCACTATAGATTTAGTTACTATTTATATTTATTTTTATTTTATTTGATTAAAATTAGACGTATTTATTGTAAGTTATCTCACTTTGAAATTGTTTATTTTGTAAAAAATGCATTTTTCAAATGTACGACTATGTAATATAATACAATACAATACAGTTTTTGATCATTAACTGGGTCTCCAGTATGAATTTGGTCGCTTGATTTGATTTCACCCAATATAATTAGAATTTATTAAAGAATTACAGCCGGAGCAAAAAAATCAAAAGTGGAATTCTGGCAAGCCAATTTAGCTAGATTGCGATGTAGATGTAAAATTTAACTTTGGAACTATTTCGAAAAATCAAGATAAAGAGATCATGGTATTTTTTAAATTAAACCTTTGAAGTACCCTTTACAGAATTTTCACTGCCTCGTATTTTAACAACACCCTCTAGGAGTAAAAGTAGGATATTATGACAGAGCAAGTTCAATGCCACAATCCAAACAAAACACATTTTCCAAGGATTTTCAAACACAAGCTACTGAGAAGTTTAGTGTACAAAAATTATCTTCGGGACATTGTTGTTTTTCTGTCAGTTTGCATGAAATAACGTTACGATTCTCTTGTGATCCGGTGCGCTTTAGGCGTTACCTGTGGAATAACTGAAATTGAAATGTTATTTTATTTAAACTGACATAAAAATATGGGCCATACATTTTTGTTGCTTCAGTGTGCAACGTCACCTTAAAAAGCAAGGAACTTTATTTGTCAGCTGAATGATTTAGGCGTTTTTCACATGTTAAACTATTATCATGCGTGATATACAAGAAATTATACAACACGACTACATTCTACTATCACATGAATTTTTTGATTTTACTAGTTGGATACTATTCTTTACTACTTGGAAATATTTTGTTCACATGCAGCTATAATAATAAAAATACTGCTTTGTGTTTGTAACATCAAAACAGACTCGTGCAGTACGAAATGTACTTGATGCATAGTTGTCACAAATTTGGCTAAAACTATTTAAATTTATATTTTATTTTAACCTTTTGTAACTATTTGATCTTTTGGCTTTATTACAATTTTAGAACAGCTAAAAGCTGTTTTAATAAATCGGTTACTATTAAATAATTTCTTTGGTCTACACGAAAAGTTCAACAGAGCGATATTATCATACAATAAAAGTCATTTTATTTAATCACAGTTATAATAATGACAATATTACACAGTTATAATAAAATATTAAAGTAGGTTGAACTGCTGATCGTAAAAAAAAAGAAAGACGGTGCTAGATTTAATTTGTTCAACAAATATTGCAAACAATAATGTTGTTCATAAACAAAGAGGCTTAGAGGTTACCCTGGTTTTAGAATTAACATATCAAAGTAGTAAATACTGTTGTTCGAAACAAAAATAATAATAGTTCAGTTCTAAAATACCAAAGTGATTAAAATAGACGGTCACAGTTAGAAATGTTGTCTATCTACATACCTTTACTATTACAAACCTTAAATTCCTACACGATAAAGCGATGGACTAGTCAAACATTACCGAAATTACACAATGCCCATTTGTTTAACAAGTTACGTCTAGGATATCTATAAAGTTTTTAATTAAATCACAGTATCTAGGTCATTACCATCGACCTCACGCATTGACGATCATAGAAAACTTTCCGATGCTCGCGTCTCATCCTTGTCGATTGCTGAGACTATTTCTACACCTTCATCATAATTTTGCACCTTAGTGTGATGGTTCACACAGTAATGTTGATCCGGATCGCCATACTGAGTATGGTAAAACTCTTCCCGCATCATGAGGTTTAGATTGGAACATCTAAAGAACAGGATCTCTTGAAACGGCTTTCTAAAGTCTCTGTTTAAGGTCGCGTAAATAATAGGGTTCAGCAAACTGTTAACGTAGCCTAGCCATAGGAATAGAGCACTCACTGCATCTGGAATGGTCCCTTCTTCAACGAAAGGCCTTACTAAGGCGAGGACGAAAAATGGCAGCCAACAAACGACGAACGCTGACATAATAATCCCGAGCGTAGTTGACGCTTTGCGTTCTTTTGCAAGTTGAAACCGTAGCTTCTTCTGATGCGGAGATTGTGACGATTGAAGCAAGTCTTTGGTGGCGAAATGACTTTTATGAGCAAAGTTTGAAAGAGAAGTTCTAATTCTGTTGGCAGCAGACTTGTGACTGCTTTCAGAAGACATCCGTCTTCTGCTATCAGTGATTTGGGGCTTGACCTCAGTTCCTGGCGCATGTGAAATAGATCTGTTGATGGTTTGGATCGATTTGGTTGGTGTCTTTGGCTGCTGCAGCATGGGATATTGGGATTCGTTTGACTTCCGTTGTCCACTGGAAAAACATCTTCCAATTGTGCTCTCATTTTTGTCGGCGCTGCACTGTAAAAACGAAACAAGACAAGGCAGGTTAATTTCACATGATAAATGTTTTACGAAAGTTCTATTTAGGATTCTCCTTAGAGTTTTGATTGATTTGGTTCTGAATAAGGCAAGTAAGAAACTAATTGAATTGATCGAAACCATAAAATAAGTTCACATCACTCCACCAACCCATCCATTCCTTGCAATCTAGTCTATATTATATATCATATAAGTTTTTTTCATTATTTAGATTAATTTTAAAACAATGAAGCAAGATGTTCTTATTTGGATTTCGAATTGTTTATATATATTTTTGATTTTTCCATTTATATAAGTAGTATAATTTGCTTAAAAATGAAATAAACAGTAAGTTAATCCTTAAATGCATGATTTTTTCTTTTTGCATGAAACTGAAATATATGCTAGCAAAATACTCAAATGTAAAGGAAAAAATAATGAAAAAAATATTTTCGTATACTTAGAGTATATTTTTTAAGCAAAATAAAAAAAATAGTTTTTTCAAATTAACTTAAATATATACTAAAATATTTTTATTTTTACTTTTTAATTTTTTTTGAATCTAAGGTCTAATACGTGAATAATCTTTTAAAAATTGCTATTGTTCCAGAAAAAAAGTAAATATTTAACGTTTTTTTTCCGAAAGGTCTCGTTATGACATCGTTACAAAATAATAATCCAAATCTTTATTGAAGATTCAAAAAATCATATAAAATCAAGAAATGAAGTTTGAATCAAATGCATTAAACATTATTATTGCTCCATCTCTCTTAGACATACTAATACCAATTATTTTGAGTTATCATTTAAAATATTTATTTATTTAATTAAATACTGGTATGTTGCCAATTGGCAACACAATGCATAAGATTAATTATAGGATAGAGAAACTGTCCCTTAACAATAAGGTTTAAGATCGATTATGTATAACTTGGACCGTACCGTGAAAATCAGAATAGTCTAGTCCAGGGTACATTTGTAATACACTAACATATGTTACTCTCTTTTCTAATTCAATAAACGTATTTGTATTTGTATTTAATTAATCTGGAGCTAACAGTAGTAACCTCACTTGCAATACTTTTTCAGAATGTGGTATAAATGAGGATTATCTAAATATTTCGTGGAATCTTAGATGTTTAAATACAAGGCAGAACGTTAGTAACGCCGTGTATAACTGACAAACATAACAGACAGACACAGAAGCATTGTGCGAGTGAGTCGGAATTGCGCACTTCCATTCAATAGATATAATTTTTTTGCCGTTTTTATAGATAAAATAGTATACTTTGTGATTGTTCATTTATTCACCTAAAATGTAATATAAAATGAGTTGTTCAAATTCAAATTATTTATTTTGTAAAATACATAGATACATGAAGTATACTTTTATAGGTCAAAGTTAAACTTTAAAAAAACAATAGATTATGAAGAACCGGCAAACTGCGAGTCGGACTCGCGCACGGGGGGTTCCGTACCATTATCTATAAAAACGGAAAAAAAATCATGTCTATTGTATGGAAGTGCGCAATTCCGACTCGCACTTGGCGGTTTTAGTATTTGTTGTTAGAGCGGCAACAAAAATACATCATCTGTGAAAATTTCAAATGTCTAACTATCACGGTTCATGAGATACAGCCTGGTGACAGACGAACAGACAGACAGACAGACAGACAGACAGACAGACGAACAGACGGATAGATGGACAGCGGAGCTTTAGTAATAGGGTCCCGTTGGTTACCCTTTGGGTACAAAACCCTAAAAAAAATAATACGGGAAATACGAGTATATGTACAAAATAGGTTGGGCTACTAAAATGCAGTAAAATTATACACCTGCATAAAATAAATATATACTCATAGGAATAAAAATAATTATATGCATAATTAAATGAACAAATAAGCTGATAAATAAACTAATTAAACCATAAAAAAATAATGCCTAACCAAAATGTTTTTGTTGTTGTTGTTGTTGTATGTTGTTTTTACTTACAATTGTATTGGTGCTCGCAGTTGAACCTCTAGCTGCAGCAGGTTGTGGCGGCTGACTTCCCAGAAGTTTGGCTTCAGCTCCACCACCATTCTTTACATTGATCTCCAGATAACAGTGTGTCTCCAGGTGTGACTGAGCTCTCCTTTCATCTTTAACAATCTTCCTTGCCGCGCTAAATATCTTGTAGTATACTACAACCATAACAGTTAGTGGCAAATAAAATGAACCAAATGTGGCATATATCTGGTACCCTTGATTTTGTGACACTGAACACGAAGTCACTGTCTTCTCATTGCCTAATATTAAAACTGGTGGAAGCGATATGAAGGCTGCTCCCATCCAGACTATAAAAACGCAAAATAACATCCGTCTTGGAGTCCTTTTTACACCATATTCTAATGGCTTTGTAATTGCGTAGTATCTGTCTACAGAGATCATACATAAATTTAGAATACTTGCAGCACAGGATAAAACGTCACTGGAGACCCAAAAATCACAGACGTATGATCCAAAAGGCCACGTGCCCAGTATTTCATAGACCATAGCAACTGGCATAACCAACAATGCCACACAGAGATCACTAACAGCCAGAGACACGATAAGGTAGTTGCTAGGCCTTCGTAGTTTTCTGACCAGACAGACTGCCACGCAGACAAGTATGTTTCCCACCACTGTCCCAAAGATTACTATTATAAAAATTACTGCAAGAAGTATAGAAACCAACGTGGAGTATCTAGGGTGCTTAATGTGGATGTTGGTAAAAGTCGAGTTGTCATCAAGCAGCGACCAGTTGCCTGTTGAATTGAGGATACTTGCGTTCAGTTCTGGACTGAAATACGCGTCGCCAAGTTCATCCGTCGCAAAGGCCGAGCTTGACTGTAGTACTAGAGCCACAAGTATTAGAAGATACGAAGGTAAAGCGACGAAGCTAGGCAGTGGACAGTGGGAGTTATGACCTTGAGTCGCCATACGAGACCCTGGTTCGGGTGACGATTCTTCGTACCGTTTTTCTGGCGTTACCATACATTGATTTTTGCTTTTCTTATTTTTTGATATCTGTTGCAACTAAAATTAAACCTGGTGAAATGAAAAGTGTGAGCGCCAGGAATGTTCCATTCAAGTTTGAAATATAACTTCGTCGTGCAGCTTTTTGTTCCTCGAGTGGTGTTGGCTACACTTTAGCATAGGTTGTAATTGACATATAGTCTGGATCTTCGTTCCAATGCGGAGCATGTCCATTGGAGCACGTAGTGACGATTGGAGGAAGCTGTTCTTATTATGTGGCGAAAAGTTTTACTTTTGCTTGTTCTTGCTTCCTTGGTCGTCGTTTGTTTTATTTCTCGAAGAGAGCGGTTCAAGGCTGCTACTTCAATATCCTGTCCTTGGATTGCTTCATTAGGGATCTTGATTGAAGAAAGTTTGCGCTCTGCAAAGAAAAGAAAAAAGCGTTTTACAATTTCTACTGAGGTCCGAACTTTTCTTTTAATGTACAATGGATGGCAGAAAAGTATTTTGTACGGTTTATTGGCTAACTTTTAAAAGTGCTTTTATTGTAACTCATTTAGTGAAAGAAAAACTTAGTCAATACACCTGCTAACTAATAAAAAAACCCTTTTAAATAGTATTATTAAACATTTAAACCGTAGAATATAAAAGAGGGACCCGTAAGCTACCTTTGTTATGAGCGCGGTTTTGAGCATTTAATTTTGGGATCACAATATTAAACGCCAAATGGTTGAGAAATCAGAAATAACAGCTGTACAGAAGGACATAGATACCGAATTGATTCTTTGTGTTCTCCTTTCCTAATAACAATGAGCACGAAACACTTAAAACCATTATCTTTCCTAATTTTATTACTAGAACAACAATTGACGGTCGTAAAAAGTACCAAATCTAGGCACATTTCGACTTTACTTAACTACATGCTACATTTGGTCTGGAAGTCGTCATTGTCTTGTATGAGTGTGTTCTATAATTGAAACGTTGCTGAACTAACTACTCCTCATTTCATTGTATACTACAAAATATAATCTTTATGCGAACGAAATAAGATTGTTCATGGAATAAAACGATGTGGCGTTAACTGTACAGTCATTCCGTAATATCAAACCTTGTAGGTCTAAGTTCATTCTAAATTCAATCTTATTACAATAGGGTAAAGTTTTAAGCTTATGCTTCATCAGGCTTTTAACCGTACCTTCTTTAATACGGCAAACATAATTTACGTAGATTAATGTTTTTGTTTCCATTTTGGACTATAATGCATAATTTGTTTGTATGACGGACAAAGGTTCAGAAACAAAGTGCTCCTTAAAAAAAATTGCGTTATTTAGGGATTTTGGTACGTCATTGGGTAACATCTAGGTATAACCAAAAATAGGCTTTATAATCCTCAAAACGTCTCAACTTTAGTTGCTCGTACAAGTGACACAAAATAAGGAGATATAAATTGTAAAAATATCGTCATGTCTTTGTAGATAGAATAAATTTCAATATAAAAAACAGGCATGTGCGAGTTTAACTCGCGCAACGTGATTTAATGAAATACGCTACAAAAATGGTATTAAAATGCAATGAAGTAACATTAATTTAAAAGACTTCAAGATTTAAACTTTGTGCTCATGTGTCTCTCTCAATTGAGAGAAAAAACTAGTGTTATACAGTGTAAAAAGAGTGCGACCATTAAATGAAACCAATGATAAGGGACCGAACGTGCGCAAAAATTGCTAAGGCAGATTTTGGGTGATTTTAAAAGGGATTTTGTACGGATGTGTGTTGTGTTTTAGAGTTCCGTACCCAAAGGGTAACCAACGGGACCCTATTCCTAAGACTCCGCTGTCCGTCTGTCTGTATGTCTGTCCGTCTGTCACCACAGATGATGTATTTATGTTGCCGCTATAACAACAAATACTAAAACCAGCCAAGTGCGAGTTGGATCTGCGTGAGCCCGGTTTTTTTATTGAAAACCTACCATGTACATTATTTATATTCCATAATTTTTATATAATAAGGCTTAATTACTCCACTTTACATGGTAAGAAATTTATAATACAGTAAGCAGAAGTCTAACGACTGATATTGCGAGTGGAAAATAGTGCCAGAATTGCCACCCTGGATGGCGATTCTCGTTTCACCAGCAAAATACGTGCATTTGGATATTACTTTATGAGTTGAATTCTTTCGAAAATTTTCGGATAATCAGTAAATACAGCATTCTTGGCTACAAAGTACTTTGAATTCAAACAAACCATAAAGCAAGGCTAATGAAACAAAACAAATAATGAAAATAGTTAATTATTATTTGAAGAAAAACCTATACAAATTACAACTTCCTATTCTAATAGTGGTCGTATGTATGTGATGTTATTTTCTCTTTTACAAATATAGAGAAAGATAACATTGATAACTAAGGTCTTATAAGACGAAAAGTTTTTCATTAAATAGCGTTGCTCATTTCAAAGAGTTTCTACTCTACTCTACCATGTATTGATGTGAACCTGTGGCGACAACCCCTTCACCGTCTCCAACAAAATCTTCAAAAACAAAACGAACATTCAACGTAAGTAGTTTAATCGTAGTAGACCATTGTAAAATAAGAACTTGGTTATCTTAAAAGCAATGTGAACTAAAAACGAAAAAACTACATAAAATATCCTGTTGCTTTACTTCATAGGTTATCAATAATTCAGTGAGTTTTTATTATTATTATTATTACCAATGAGAAATCAAAGTATCCAAAGCGATAGATTTCGCTATAATCTAAGTTTTTCTAAATTCTACTAAACACTGGATGCACTAGATGATGGTTCAGTGCATATAATAATTTATTATGTAAAACCGCAGGTTTGAGTGTAAAGGTGAGTATAAAGTGAAACACAAGGCAAAAGCGAAGCTCATCGGCCCACCTCATACGGAAATCGATTTCGTCTTGTACCGTCCGTCTCACCAAGAACTGGGAAAACTTTCTAGCGTCACCTGAAAGTAAGACGGATCAGGGTGGCTATTCCGGCATTATTGCGCATTCGCAATATCAGTTTAGATATTTGTTTAAACTATGATAAATGCCATACGATGGAAACTAGAGTGACTAAACAACATCAAATAAGAACTATAGGATATAAGGACTGCTCTCTAGAAGAGCAAAAAATCTCTGAATCCGAAAAATCAATACGTTTCCGTACAAAACCCTTTTTAAAGTCACCCGCAATCTGCCTTAGATATTTTTGCGCACGTGCCAGAATTGACGGCCTGGCCCTCAATACTGGCACTTGCGAAAAAATATCTAAGGCACATTGCGGGTGACTTTAAAAAGGGTTTTGTATGGAAATGTGTACCATACCTGTGGACAAGTACAAGTGTCTTATTTAACAAGACAAAGGTAATACCTAAAAAACCCGCGCAAATCAACGTACGTACGGAAAAGCGTAGTGTAGGCCAACATCGTGCCCGCTGGACCAAGGACCTGAAGGACGTTGTAGGTGGCGGCTGGATGAGGAGGACAGAGGACCGACATGAGTGGTGAAATTTGGGAAATGCCCATGTCCAGCAGTGGACGAACACGGGCTGATGGATGGATGGATGGACCTAAAAAATATTTAAAAAAAAGCAGAATTTCTTTAGAAAAAATTTGTTTTATTGGAAATATTACACACAAACGCGTTGATTTCAGGAACTTTAGCTGTAAAGGTTGAAGTTTTATGCTTTTTAGAGAACTGTTGACTCCTAAAACTCCATAATTGAATGACATCTGTCGGTCTGACGTCAATAAAGCAAATGTAACTGATAATTGTCATTATGTCATCCACCATATTATTTACAATTACTACTAATATTAATATACACTTTCTGATATCTATTTTTGAAATTTACGACCCTAAATACCTCGAGAAGGGCACATCTTTAGCATTCCTGGGGTCAAAAATACAAATGAATTTTTTTCCCTGAATTTTTCCGCCATTTTGGTTTTTCCGGCCTTAAATGAAAAGATACAGCTGGCAACACTGAAAAATTGAAATCAAGGGGGTCTAATTAACCTAAAAACACATGTTGCCGAAAATGTCTCCACAAAAATTTTTCGAAAATCGTACCCGTCTATGAGGCTTTGTATAGAGTAAATATAGTATTAATATAATATAATATAATATATTATAAGTCCACGTGTGGTTATTTAAACTGCTTCGTGCGCTACTTGGGTATGAATGCGTGACGTCAAATTCTATTTTTAGAAATAGCTTTCAATGCAACTAGGTTATAATTTCCCTTAAAACAAACGATAGAATCCTCCTGCAGACATTTCAATCGAGCATGGGAATAGGAGGAGACACATCAATACACATGGCAGTGTCGTGGCAACCAAGTTCAGAAATAAAACAGCATGCAGAGCGCGTTTCAGACTCACGGAGCTAGGGTTCTCTATTTGTAAGTTTTGGGTAAAGTCGGGAAAATAGAAAAAAAGTGTTTGTTTGTTTTGGTCACAGCTCACAAAATTATTAAGTTAATTTTAGACTTATGTTTTAAGAGGCTATGTAAATTTAATTGTTGTCACTCTAGCTCCAAGCGTAAAAACGCGCAGTGCGAGAGGGGCGGATTCAGCGCAAACGAGAAAAAGGTATGTTTTTTAATTTTAGGAAAAGGAAATAGCTAGCAAAATTTCCAAAATCGATTTAATATTGTTCAAATCCATATAATAAAATATGTTTGAGTTCTGTACATGATTCCTATTCGTCAAAGAAGGAGAAAAAGTAGGTTTGAAGATCTTATTTCAATAATTATTTCTAATCGAGGAAGTTTATCCAAACGTGTTTTCCAAAAACAAAACCCTAGATTATATGGTCAAAATGCATATACCAAAATTTCATCAAAATTTTCCGTATACTTCATGAAATGCACATATATTATCCATATATTTGTTACATAACCTCTTAATTTTGGTTTGTCTTAAAGATTATATTTATCTTTATGTATGTATATCACAAGTAAATAAATGATTACAAATTACATTATGAATCGGCATATTCATTCAGTAATGGTTTATCCATCCATCCATTCATTAGTCTATTTCGTCTACTGCTGGACATGGGTCTTTCCAAGATTTCGCCACTCTTGGCTGTCCTCCTGGAAGAAATGCCCATACTCACACACGCTGGGCATAAGCCGCGATCGTCACGACTATTTGGCAATTTTGTCAAAATTGTGCTATAATCATGTCGAATAAACGTTTACAGCCAACGACCTATAGCTCGTTGTTTACAGCACTTTTTACCCCTTTTGAAAGATTTATTTAGTTAAAACGTTTGCGCTACACAAAAACAAAAAGCTTAAAGAATATCAATTAACAAATAAAAGCATAAAAAGCATTACAAAAATAAGAAATAAAAATTAAACATCACATTTAGGCATCACCTTCACAGAACCCTAAACACTCTCTAAATGCTGAATTAACGTGACTAAATCACTTTTACTCGACATCTTTGTTCTGTAACAGCAAAAGAACAGCTTATTCACTGAATAGGGTGCTTTTCTACGGCTATTACTCGATACATTTCATTTCAACTTTCGCGACTAAAACAATGTACAGACGCGACTTTTAGAATATATAGAGCGAACCAAACGAAGCCCCCTGGAGGGAAAGTGCCCTTAATATTGAAGATAGCAAATTGTACTTAAGGGAACCCTTATTTTTTAGTTTTTATAAAAAAAATGATTTCGAAGAATTTTGAAAAATTACCTTCATTTTTCCTGCGTCTTTTCCGTACTTCTAAGAATAGGTATACAATTTTCGGATACGAGTTTTATTGTTAAAATTTTTAAATTTCATGGTCTTCCTTTAATTTACGATACTATGTTACTTCGAAGAATTTGGTTCTAATGCTTAACCATTTCATAAAATACAAGATATTATTATTTATACATTTGTCCGTTTCGATTCCCGGTTCATGCAGGGATTTTTTTTTATTCATTGAAATCAGTTTTCCTTAACTTTAAAAATAAAATAAAGGTTTCTTTGAGTAAAATTTGCTATTTTTAATATTTAAGGTACATTTCCTCCAGGGGGCATTCGTTTGGTTCACTCTGTATAGCGTCATTGAAACTACTGTGATGGTGTTTCCTATCGCGACACTAATCCATCCCACACTCCCGCGTCACACAATATTTTAGAAGCAAGTTAGTTAATTCCAAAGTCAATAAAGACTTCGTCGCAGGACTTCAGTGGTGGCGCGGACTTTAGCTATCGACAGTTCTCAAGATGTCAGTCATTCGTACGTTTAAAACCATTTATTTGGATTAATTTTTCAGGAAAACTTACTTCGCCCCACGGACTTTAAAAAATCATGCAATTTTTTTTAAGATACAACTTTTTGCACTTTGTATAATGCACGTACTTTGATTTCTTGAACATGCCGTTACAACGAGAAAATTGCGGGCCACCAACTGCCACGATCCTTTCAATATTCGGTCTCGGGTCAAAATTATACAAAATATGTCAAAATTTCAGCTCTGTAAACCTGTAAACTCAATCTACAAGCTAGAGATCCGTGACATACCGACAAACGGACACACAGAAGAGTCACATGTGACAATGTGATAATAATAAAGCCTTTTGGTACGGAACCCAAAAAACGGGCGATAACGACGCTGACGACTGACTATTTTCGATTTATTGGTTATAAGATCAATGCTGAGTTATTATAAGGAAATTTCTTTATTTAGAACAATAATCGTCTTAAGATTTCACCAAAAACAGTGGCTTAAAATGTAAACATTTACCATCATAAATAATTCCGAGCACGTCAACTTAGATCAAAGGATTGTCCACGATGGTTTATTCATATGATTTATCACAGAAGGTTGTCAACAGTATTTCCTACGGACCCACATCAAGGGTTTTCAATAGCACCACTGTTTTGTTGCACCGAGTTGTTGTCCCACGACTTGTAACTTACGCTTGTATGACAAGGCCTTAAGAACTGTGACACGGGCTTTTGCAACCACTGGGTGCTTTGAATTTGTAAACAAAGAACGTAGATAAGAAGCGGATGACATCACTTGATGCTGATTGTAGGAGTGTTAAAGTTTTTGAAATGTTTTGATGATGGTTCTATCTAGTTCATCTGTACACAATTTATAAAGGAAGAAAGAAAGAAAGAAAATGAATTAATTGGCGCGTTTACAAAAAAAAATTAATGCTTACACAGGAGAAAAGGTTTACTTAAGTAGGGAGTAATCTATAGATAAAAACAACAACGTGACAAAAGGTTGTAGCTCATCTATGTGCCATCCAAAACATGCTTTGGTTGGCGCAGGTTTTCAGCTACCTCCCCGTTACAATTGCATGATAAGGTATATGAACGAGTAAGAGCAGGTAACAAATTTATTAACTAAATTTAAAAAAAAACATAAAAATTTACAGAAATGGCTTGTTAATAAATGAAAGAAAATAAAAACAAAACAAAAATGCGTAACAAGACAAAATCCAAAAAAAAAATTTAGTTATGATGATAGGCATCAATTGTATTTCAAAGTATTGTCAAAGTTATAGAAATGTTATTATTATGAATCATACATCAGTGCGAATAGCACTATTATGACATATTTTATTTATATTAGATCTTCGTTTTAAGTTAATCTTTATATGAGTTAGAAGCAAAAAGTTGATCGAATTGTTACCGATAGTTTTACTATATCTGTCTTCTATCTATAGGTAAACATATAACTGTAGAATCAACGTGTCTGTACAGTCAGTAAAAAAAAAATGGCTGTTTGGTTGCTTAGTCCCGCAGGAGTGTCTGTTCGCGTGTCTCACTTGCTGACCCGATATGTATCTGTCTCATAGGGTCTTCACATTACAATAGGGATAAGTAAAGACTATTGTTAAAAAAACAGGCAGCTACCGTATGAGAGATTCTTCAAGCTCAATTTCAGTAGCCAGCTGATAAAGTGCAGTGCAGAGCAGAATTGTAACCAAGATTTGTAAAGTATAAATGGAAATTATAGATTATAGGTTGTTAATTTTATTAAAAAAACAGCATGTTGTTTTAGTGAGTGGTATATTTATCTAAGTAAAAATAATATGTGATATAACTGAAAGAATAATATGTTACATTTTTCACCTGCATGCTTGACGTTAGTTATCAATGACGAAACTCGTTGAATAATATCCCGATAGGTTATCGATACCCACACAATCAACGATAATTTCGGTATCGTATATTTAATAAAATTAGTATTCAAAAGCTTGCCGCCGCTATGCTGGTTGGTTTATCGATCTGGGACCTGAGTTATTTAGTAATATAAAACATCATTTGAGTTACGTAAAAAATATTATAGCACACCGTGCGTAAAATGACCACTTTACGCACGCTGCGCTTGCGTAAAGTCGGCATTTTCCGCACTTTTGCTATAAAATATTATACGATACTCGTGCGAGAAACTTTTTCTCGACTCGTGTGATTGCAGCACTCACCTTCGGCTCGTGCCGCAAACTCACACTCGTCAGAAAACGTTTCATCGCTCTCGTATCGTAATGTACTATTAATAAATATTAATTTCTATCATATTATTAAAAAACCGAAACAGCTGAGGTTAGATACGTGGGAATCAACTTTTATGGATCGATTGGCTTCTGCTTCACGAATTTGGTTGCTTTGATTTATATGTACACTTATAAGCGCAAATGAACATAGCGTTGCATATAAAAAGCTTTACCACCGTTAACCTAAGTCGACAATCGATTACCAATGTCACGTGTCCGGAAACTGGATGTGGAACTTACGAATTTTTTCTGTTTTGCCACCACCTGTCTCGGTGTTGGTATCCCTCTACGCATCAAAAGGCATTTTGTGATGATTTCCGGCAAGCAAAGTGTTATAAATGTCCATCCATGTACATTATTAATGTTAATTGTGTAATGTGTATTAAGAGCAGACATCATGCGTGACCAATTTAGTTGTTAGGGCGGCCAAATGTAATGCTGTTTCATTTTGCTATAACGTGCACGCTCCACGAAACTTGCGAAGGCAATACAATCGTGCTGATTAAGTCGCGGGCGCAAAATTTAAAATTTTTGTCGTGAGAAGTTCGTCAGAAAGTGTCCGAACGTGCAACGTGCATGGTAGCAAAAATCTTCACCCAAATTAAGACGTTATGTCGTTAACATAAGATGCAATGTCAGTTGTACGAAATCGTCATTCGGTTTTGTCACCCCATAGCGGTGACAAAATGCATCGCGGACACTTTTTGAACGAGATTGGGAGTCTAGTTCTTTATGAGAGGTCAATGCATGAGAAACATAATTTTAGCAAGATTGTGGATGCTTTCAAACATATTTTTGATTGATATTGATCTATGTCATATCAATATAAAATTTACAACTCATGTGTCATGCATAAATAATCATGACCATAGCTTTGTCGTTAGGTGGTAGAGCTGATGCCGGGCTCGACTGTGGAGGTACCACCATCTTACTCGCAAATCCTCCCGAAGTTATTCGGGGGAGAGGAAGAGAACAGCTCTCAGGCAAAACCAGGCAGCCCACCATTGCCTGGGACCGATGGATGGCGGTATATCCATCCCCAATTGCCGGGCCTTATATAAAACAGACTGGTGACGGGCAGCGGCGTCACTGGTGCAAGGTTTCGGCACCGCGCTCACCAACCTACCTGCCCAGCGTGTGTGAGTGGTGAGAGTGGCGAAATCCTGGAAAGGCCTATGTCCAGCAGTGGTTGAAACAGGCTGATGGATGGATGGATTGATCTACATTACCTTTTCGATGCTCAAGTAGCTTATTTTTGATTTTATTTTAAACAATAAAAATAAATTCTGCTACACTTTAAGTAAAAATGGTCCTTTGATTTTTAAAACTATTGAACCGTGAGTCATTATTTAGCTGTTGGAATATGTTCCTTAGCACGTACTAATAATGTTCAATTTGCAATGTACAGTTTGGAAAGAGAAGCGGTCCTTTAATTTTATAAATAATTGAACCGTAAGTCATCTGAAAGTGCTCGGCAAATGATTTTTTCTGCATATCGTGAATTATTTTAAAACTACGGGGTCGCCTCACTCCGCTCCGCTTCGCTCGGCTCCCTAATTATCTACTTAGGGGCCGTTCAAGTATTACGTAAGCACTATGGGGGGGGGGAGTCTAGATGATGATTACGTCATCGGTATATTTTTGCCCCTTACTCTATGTTGAATATTGTATCAGTAAAATCTAATCTCTATCCTAAATCTATTTTCTTATTTTTAAAATTATAATTATAACATTATAATATTAAAAAAAAAAATTATAATTGAAAAATGTTTACGTAAGCATGGGGGGAGGGGGTTAGAGCTTTGCTTACTTTTGCTGACAAGGGGGATGGGGGGGTAAATAATTGTAATAAATCAGCTTACGTAATACTTGAACGGCCCCTTACGTGTCAACCTAACCGCTCCTTTTCGCTTCGCTCTTCGTCGCAACCTATCTCTAGCGGTCGAATAAAATTAAAACTAAGGCTATTTAGTCACTTTCTTTTTTATTTCTTATTCTAACTCGACGAAGTTTGTTCTAAATCGTCGAGCTCCCGTTTTTTACGTTTTTGGCGATTTTTTCCAGGCGAATTAATTTGAATGCTTTCTTCTGATATGCCTGCAAAAGAAGGTGAATAGCTAATTATTATTTGCCCATTAAATTGGTTTTATGTTTAAAGCTGGTATCCCTATTTTACTAACCCGTCATAACACTGACACGAGATTGAACCTGATCGGGAGGAATCATGGTGCATTGTTTGTATTTTCTCTTTCACAAAAGGCGTACCTTCAACACAATCTCTTTTGCACTATTGTTCAACGGCTTTGGCAATAGTAATACATAATTTATATAATAATTTTGAAAAATCTGAGTGACAACAATATGACAGCTAAAGCTTGACAAGAAGTGATGCCAACATGAATCCAAGGGACAAGTTATGATGAATGGTCTGTAGTGATAGTGACTTATTTTCAAGATTGGTTTGGTGCGTGGTCGAAGTAACTGAGTGCGAAGAAACTTGTATGTTTCCATTATGAGGCTTTATATATCGATTGTGTTCTTACTGTAATTTCATCATGTCCGATATCCATTATATCACCTTTTATCTAGTGCATCGCGTTGTAAATATTTAAGGAGTGTAACATTAAATTATCAATACAGACATTGTGAACCATCTTACTGTGCTATTATTTACAAGATCGACGTATCAACGACCACGTGGCATGTTCCTTGGACCATTGGCATTCTGACACCCATACCTGAAATCTTTCATATATTTTTTTCAAATTCATGATAACTCGTCCAATTTTATCCTATCATTTATAACAAATGGTCAACTTTGGATCAGATATTGTTAAGAAAGCGTTCGAGAATAATCCCCAAGCTTATCTTAGATCAGACAGATAAAATAATTTCAGCCCATAAATAATTTATGACTTTCGCTTTTGTAAGTATTAACAAATAGAATAGAATAGAATAGAATAGAATAATTTCTTTATTTAAGATAAATATGTAACAAACATAATTTAGACACTAGTTACCACAATAAGTTGTCTTGAAGCGTGGATAACTAGGCTCTATCCCGAAACATGTATTAAGAAATTATGTAATGTAAATTTAACTTAAGTACAACATTTTTATATAATTAAAAAAGAACACAAAGAAATGGATAACATTTAGTTCCTAAAATACGAAAGCCTTTCAATAGGCCAGTTTTACGAAGGTGTGTGTTTGTGAGGGAGGGTGTGTTTGTGTGTGTGAGGGTGTGTATATGTGTGGGGGAGAGAAAGCGAGGGTGCGTATGTGTGAGTGAGAGGGTGAGTAAGGGTGTGTGAAGGTATGTTTTTAGTGCATATATATACCTAAGGATATGTCAATAGATAGTACAAATATGTGAAAATGATAGTAGATTAATAAGGGTATCTATAAATATATACTTAAATAGATAAAAAGATTAAAAGTATGCGGATTAAAAATAATGTGTTATTTAGTAACTACAAGAAGAGCTTCTGTTTGATCGTATGACAGACTTTGTGGGTGGTTCCTGACTCGTAATTTACAATCAAATAGATATAGAGGGTGTATATTTAAGGATTTATTAATTTTATTATACAGAAAGACTGACAGGAAGCATTGAAATCGATTTGTAAAGCATGTTCGAAATTTTACATTTCTGAAAACAATATCAACTCGTCTTTTGGTTCTATTTGGGGTTAATAAGTTAATATTATTGTGTTGTCGAGTGATGGTAAGTAAGATAAAAAGCTGCCTTATTGTTAAAACTTTAGTGGCTTGATATAAGCTTAAGGTGGGTGTTCTAGTTGGCATGAAGTGACTCACTTTGAAATCATCTAAATGACTTTCCGTCTGTTAATACTTTCCATTTGACTTAATAATTGCATCTGTGAGTCGAAATAAAAACCATTAAATAAAATAAAAATAAATATTTATATACGTATAAAATAATATCGATTAATGGAACAATAAGACTATTGTTTTGAAAATTTTGCGTTTTTCGGGTTCCGGGGGAAAGAAGAAACGGATCGCTATTAATGTCACTTTGCTGTCTTTTTTTCTGTCTGTCTGTCCGTCGTAATGTCACGGATCTCTAGCTCATAGACAGAATGGGTTACAGATTGGAGATTTGGATATTATTTGTGGAACATTTTTGGGATACCAAAACCGAATATTGAATTTAAAATTAAATTAAATTATTTTTCATACACGAAAAAGGAGCAGAAAAATAAAGTTTTTTTTTTGTACCTCTGCAATTGGGTTGTCATTTTCTAAAGGACATCGAGTAGTGCATTCCAAAATGAAGAAATAGGGGGCCGCCAAAACTGTCAGTTTTAGAACATTTTTGTTACGGGGTCTTTCTTAAAAACTAAACTAGATAGGAATTTGAAATTGTCTGTATGTTATATGCAACGACCTATAGAACTCGTTGGTTATATGCTTTAAACGGTATTAAAAAAATAAATAAAAATGGCGGTTTAAATGTTGTTTAAATTGATTTTGTAGGTGTGATAAGTTTGTAATATTTGTTCAAATTATTTAAGTCTTTTAATTTATTTGAAGGGTATGGGGTGAGACCGGTTTTAATTTGTTACGTGCTATATTTTGTGCAATTTTAAGCCTCGCAATAGAGCCCTGGGCGCACATCTAGAGCGGTATTATTTTCCGTTTTTTTTATTTCAGTGTTAATTAAATCTGTTTCATTCCATCTCGTTAACATTAACGAACTTTGATTCATTTAAAGTTGGTCCAAAAATGGAGCCCTGCCCAACTCTCGACCTGGCAAAGCGCTTGCACTGGTAGTTCAATATTGTTCGTCCGCTGTATAACTAGCTACGTAAGAAAAACCAATCAAGCGCGAGTAGAATTAGCACCCTCGGGGTTCCGCACCATTCTAATAAGTTACATAAAAGATTTTAATAAAAATTACAAACTTATCAGTAGCTACAAAATGGATGATACAAAACTAGAAAATTAAATTGTTCGAGTATTCGGGTACTTAACTTTTAACCTATACAAACATCGGCATTTTCAGTATTTGCTGTTTAAACGCAGTATATACTCGTAGCATAGAAAATTCAAACTCCTAACTAGTTTAGTTTTTGAGATTGATTGAATAATGGTCTAAATCTGACAACCCCCATATTATTATTATTAGGGATAAAAAAAATACAAAAAGTATTTATAATCTATTTAATAAGTTCTGGACAATACATGGGTAAGCAGAAAATATTTATTAAAATATAAAATATCATTCTCCTGTATTTTTTTATTTAATTTTTAGTCCTATATAGGTTTCGGGTCAACGTTTTACATGACATATCCAAATTTTAGATCTGTAACTCATTCCGTCCGCAAGTTTGAGACCCGTGACTTACGGACGAACAGACGCACAGACAGACAAACGGACAGACAGCAGAGTAACATTAATAGGGTTCCGTTTTGGCCTTTAGGTGCGGAACCCAAAAAGACCGGCCAAGAGCGAGTCAGGCTCGCACAATTAGCGTTTAGATTCGAAATACAGTGAGCGGTCAATAAAAAAATTTAACTATTTTTGTTTCGGGTTTTTAACATTTTTGAAAAATAATATCGTTAGGACTAATATAGCTGGCATTTGACATGAAGAGGCCACTTTATAAAATTATACAAAAATTATAAAATAAAAAATAAATAATTATCAACGTGTGTGAAATATAAGCTACATTTATTTATAGTGTCAAACACAGTATTTATGTAATAACCAGTTAGGAAATGATACTCTTTTTCAAAGCCAGAGCCTAATGTTATTCAATACTCAGTTAAAAACAATAAAACTACAAAAATGTTCTGTTTATTTTATAAATCCTTTTCCTAGTACAATTTCCGTGACTTAGTATAGAAATCATCAAAATACGACTAAATAAAACAACAACAAATAGTTAACAATCACAAATAGTCACCCTGCGTTTCAATTTACTACCTTACTAAAGTTTTATGAACCAGTAAAATCTATGTTTTGAGGTCAATCAATGTCTCAAGTAATCTTTTTTAAGAGTTTACCGCGTCGATACAATCGGTATACCTTATAGTAGGACCACTTTACAAAATTAAATTAAACGCGGGGTTTTGTTGTTGAAACTTATAATTTGATTTGGAAAATAAAGGAATTTGTGGCATAAAGAACGGAGGGCGCTGGCAATTTATATGTTTAGATTGTTTTTATAGGTCAAACAAAATTATAATCAAGAAGGGGATTTCTTCTTGAGGACCACCAGTTTGCTTTTATATCCCGGTCACTGACTGAAGTTACAATTGCGTGCGCCAAAATGATTCAGAATTAGATTTTATGTTTAAAATTGATTTCAATTATAATGCCGGATTAAAGCATCAAAAGCAATTTAAGAAGGAGCGTATTTTCAAGGAAAGCATTTTCAAGAATAATATCTATCAAGCGCAAGTTTTTCAATTAAGTAACGCTATCTACAGCCAAAAGACAAAAGTGTACAGAAACATATAAGTTTAACATCGATTGGATACGCGGTAGACTCAGTAATATCATTAAAAATCCCATGAAAAAGGGAGGCCTCCTTTTCAATTGTATTCTGTTGAACCCAGTATTTTCTTAATGTAAAATAGTTCTTAAGAAATTACTCATCATATTTACCTACTTTTTTATTTAAAACTCTACAACCTGCTTTAACATTAAAATATCCAAAAGTATTGTACATATATTACACAGCTAGTATGGCACCTAAAGTAGATAGTTAATCTTTCATACACGGCCACCAACATGGCGCACGGGATGTGACGTCATGAATTATTAATGTAGAAGATGAGAGAGCAACGTGGTCGACACCAAAAGATTATGTGTACGATGTGTGTACGTATAAAGAATTTGTAAATGTTGTGGCGCTGCCGAGAAACAGGTGAAAATGGGAAATGACTACTCTAGAAGAGAACACTATAGCTTATAGAAATCTTTTCATCCGCTTTTATATTCGTTAAAATTTCCTATATCATAGAGGAAATTGGCACGTCTCGTCTAAAGAAATAGAATTTGGAAAAGTTTCACTGTATGCGAGAACGACTAAAAGGACTGTGGATGTATCGTTGACGGAGATGGATGTATGCTGCAGTGTCATCGTGTTTGAGTTGTCGGAGATCATGTGGAAATATATTATAAAGGAGCAATCTTTGCACATGATACTTGTTATCAATACTACAATTATTGTATTACAATTAAACATTTAAAATGTAATTTCTATTAAAAAGTCAAAATAATCTAAAACTTTAACAATTAAGAGCTCTAAGGCAAAATAATTAAAACAAAACCCGTCTTTTTGTAATTAATCAAACGTGAAAACCTAAAATGATTTGCTTTTGAAATATAATATACGACATAGGTTAAATACCCATGTATTAATAAATAGGTATAAAAACCTATAAGGTACTTCTAGTTGATTTAGAAACTTATGTCGCACAATAAATAATATATGTAACAGCAAATATTTTTAAGTGTTCAGTTTTGATTACTGACAAAAAGGCGGGCAAAGAAATGACTTAGTTTTTTTCTAGCGGTTTTCTATCGGTTTTATTGCTAAACCGTAAACCATAAATTCACGAACAAATTTTTGATAAAGGTGGTTGCTGTCGATAACGATCGTGGATCATGATATCAGAGATAGTCCTGCTGGAGCGCGTGCTTCCCAGCAAAACCACTTTCAAAAGACGTTTTTGCATAGAAATTAGTGCGCGGCTCCAATCCAGTTGATTTTCTCCTCCAAGCCTGGGACCGATGGATGGCGGTTCATACATCCCCAATTGCCGGGCCTTATATAAAACAGACTGGTGACGGGCAACGGCGTCACTGGTGCAAGGGTTTTGGCACCGCGCTCACCAACCCGCCTGCCCAGCGTGTGTGAGTATGGGCATATCTCCAGGAGGACCGCTAAGAGTGGTGAAATCCTGGAAAGGCCTATGTCCAGCAGTGGACGAAACAGGCTGATGGATGGATGACTTAAATTATCTTAAACAAAACAAGGCTGTTTTTTTAACTAGATTGTTCAAGTAAACTGAACAATAAATATAAACGTCACATATAGTATAATATTCCTGTTTAAATTAGCTATCCATACATCCATCAGGCTGTTTCGTCCACTGCTGGACATAGGCCTTTCCAGGATTTTGCCACTCTTGGCGGTTCTTCTGGAAGAAATGCCCATACTCACACACGCTGGACAGGCGGGTGCCGAAACTCTTGCACCAGTGACGCCGTTGCCCGTCACCAGTCTGTTTTATATAAGGCCTGGCAATTGGGGATGGATGAACCGCCATCTATCGGTCCCAGGCTTGGAGGAGAAAATCAACTGGAGTGGAGCTGCGCACTAATTTCTATGCAAAAACGTCTGTCATTTTCGATGGGGGACGAGGCAGCGTCGTGATGCACGCACAATACGAAATACTCAAACACTAGCTTAAACTATACGCACACAATCACATTCACAAACAACTTCCCCATTGCCAAAGGTTAGCTGGTAGAAAATACTAAATAGTATTAAGCTCGCCTGTGTACAAAAATTTTATAGTGTGCAATAAAGAATTTTATTATTATTATTATTATTCACACACAGGGACATCTATCGTTTTTATATAACCGGTATGCCCGCGGGGCTTATACCTTTGGCAGAGGGGTTTGCCTGTTGGTGGCCTGTCCAGTTGGTTTGTTCGTCTGAGGTCCCAGGCAATGATGGGCCGCCTGGTTTTGCCTAAGAGCTGTTCTCTTACTCTCCCCCAAATAACTTTGGGAGGATTTGCGAGTAAGATAGTGGTACCTGCACAGTCGAGCCTGGCATCAGCTCTACTACCTATGATAAATAAATTAGCTATAATCAGGTTAATTAAATCAATTTTTTATTTTTATTTTGAGCTAACTTATACAATAAAATTGCTGCTGTGGTAGAAAATCTTAGTCAGTCCACGTTTGCAGCAATTAAAACGCTTAACTACTGAGGAGTTGAAGGAAGCGAACCATAGAAATGACAGTAAATTCACTTATTGGTTCATGATAATATAAATTTCTTTTTGGCGACGTCAGTTCGACCAGATCTTGCGCTCTTACCGCCCTAGGTTTTTCTTTTTAGGTTAGGTATGTCCACAATAAAATTAAATAGCAGACGCGAAACTACGTCTGATACTTGCTAAATTTTGTAACAAGTAACTCAAACATTTCTTATTGTTAAAAGCAACTTTCACATTAATGTATGTAGGTATTTCAAAGAAGCCCTATTTTTTTGCAAAACTATACACATTAAAACTTTTTATTAATAAAAGCTGCGTATTTGAAATATGTCTGAATCGTTTCTTTTGCCTGCAACACAGGTTACTAAACACTTTCTCGTCAGTCCAAGCCTTGCTTTTATTATGAGGGTACACAGAAAAGGTTATGAATTATGGCCGCTCAGGCTTGAACTAGTTAATTTATGTGTAGAAGTATTCTGAGACAAACCCATTTTAGAAACCATAACAAATATGAAAAGTAAAACATCTATGAATGTTAAAATTAAGGAGCATACTGCTACCAAGTTAGCAGCTCGATGTGGATCGGTAAAAATACCGACAGAAATTACATAGAAATAAGCTTCATATTAACGCTCATTGCGAAGTGGCTGTTACGACGACTGTGCCAACGTGGATAGCCCAAATTAAAATAAAATACTTACTAAATAAATAATTACAATTACGATAAAACTCTTCAAAAATAATACGGGTACTATTTATTTTTAATTTTATTTAGGTTTATGTACCTGACAGCGGATGCTTAGTAAAATAATATGTCAAACGGGACCGTAAAGCCTTCGCTGTCTGTCTGTCTGTATGTCTGTCACATGGGTCTACAGCTTCAACCGTAATAGGTCGAAAAATGAAATTTTCACAAAATACGTATTACTATGGCCTCTATCACGCCAAATACAAGTTATTAAATAAACAATTTAAGGGCGGTCCCCATTTGAAACCTCGAAAAAGTTACATTATTTAAACGTTATTGATTTTGCCTCTTACTTAAGACGGTAATACATACAAGTTTTAAATTTAGTCAGATTGTAGGACATATACTTAAGTAAAACGAAAAATAATAAAAAGTAGGGTACCATAATGCTTTTATAGTTCCGCACCCGTATAGTGAAATGGTACGGAACCTCTTGTGCGCGGGTCCGACCTGAACTTAGCCAAATTATTTACGAATTTAAATACGTAGTTAATCTTTCGAATGACGCATTTTTCGACTTTTTAGAGATGAGGACATTTACATAGACGCAAACTGTTTTATGAATCATAAATGTGATGTCATCATCACGCAACGAGTACGCCAAAGTATACGCTTAGGTAATCACTGACGTACGATTTCAGCATTTTTATGCTAAAGCTACTGGTACACAACACATTGTTCATTAGTAGCATGCTTAGAGGGAAAATATTTCTATAAGAAGGAAAGAAAGAACCGACTAAGTCACTTTCCTTCTTATAGAACCCTCTCCCTCTAACCATGCTAGTAATGAGCATGTTTATCTGTAGCATAACACTCAGTAGAGGTAGTAAACTTTTAAAAGAATCAAAGCTTTTAAATTTATGAAATGTCTAGCAACGGAACTTTAGGATTATGTAAGGATTCCATCAGTTAAAAATTTTGAAAATGTATTTTTGGTCGCTGCTGAAAGTTCTCCGAGTCTACTGGAACAATCCGGCGTTTGTATGTGTGTATGTATGAATAAATTATACACAAATTCTTGTACTTTTATTCCACATATATTATATACACATCGATTGATGGTTCAATATATGTGGATTATATATATGTGGAATAAAAGTACAAGAATTTGTGTATAATTTATTCATACATTCAATTTATTCAAGATGATATTCCACCAAGAACCATCAATCGAATCCATCCAATGTATGTATGTATGAATATTTGTTCGACGATTACTCGAGTATCGTTGATCGGAATGTCATGAAATTTGGCAGCCGAGTAGATAAGGCAAAAAGAATTTTCAAGTTTAAACAGGAGCCAAATCGCTCAAGCCTGAATCAGGCAGGCACGATTTCACAGTTCGAGGCGAACTACAAGTTTATAGTGTGAATCACCGAGCCATTTGAATTGGTCATGTAAATACTGTGAGCGCTTGGTATGTATTTTATACATGAGGCTGGCAAGATCTCTTTGTCTTTCAATGTCTAAAATATTTTTTTCATTCAAATAGGGTGTTATGTGTGATCTTTTTGTTGTTCCATAGCAATTATTAAGGGGCATGCATCCACCAACGACCCTGAATTGACCTGTGTCTATACAAATATCGACCAAAACTATATCGAAATAACGTTCATATTAGCGCGCTTTGCAGTAAAAGATTGCTAGTTCTCCGGATAGCGCAAAATAGTAGAAAATAATACTTTCTAACTAGGACGCAATGGACAAAAAAAAAAGAAACAATAATAGTGTCTTGCCTGTTGACCATCTTTTGACAAGCAATTTTTTGCCAGCCATTGACTTTGGGTGCTAAAAGTTATTACACTGCGCAGTTGTTTATGTTTTTTTTGGTAGATTTAAAGACACTTTCAATGCCTTTTGATGGTTACGGGAAGTGTGAAATCAGTGCATTTTTTTGCCGTTGTCCAAAGTATTAAAAAAAGAATCAGGATTAACAGTCACGAGGTAATTTAATACTCTAAAAATGTAATAATGTAATAATATTTTTACACAATTTTGTGCAAATAACAATATTTGTACATAATACCCTTATCAATGGTTTGTTATGTATAAAATTTTTGGGGATGTATATTAATAGTCATATTAAATCTGAAATAATTACGGCATGTTGTTTGATCTAAATATATTTGAATCGTAATCAGGTTTTTTAAAAGTTGTAGTATAAAGTGTACGTTGAATTACCTTTGAAAAGTGTTATTTCCAGGGTTCAGTTTATGGCGGAGGCAAATAAATTTATAACTTAGCCAAACTGACTGACTGACTATCTATCAACTATTGATCTATCAACACCTAAACTCAACAGTTGAACCTAGGAACATGAAGTTTGGACTTTGGGTTGTTTGTTGTTATAAGTAAACATCCGTTAAATCAAATCAAATCAAATCATTTTTATTGTCAGGCATCATGTGTCATGTGTGCATCTGTGGTCTAAACATATATTACAGTATATTAATAATTACAAAATTGTGTTAGTTAATAAAGCTTAATACTATGTTAGTATCACTTCACTCTGCACTATGTCTTTGTGCTGTCCTGCCTGTGGCACTTGTCCACGGAAGCGACGGGACACCACGGCCTGCGGCCAAAAGTTAAGGTGGGATATAAGAAATTCCCACGGGATCTATAGGAACGGGGATCAGGCGTCCTTGCTAGGCGTCCGGTAGTTTCTTTTCAAGAAATTCCAGTATGGGCGCTAGAAAATATGATTTATTGTTGATTTTCCCTATGAAAACGAATCGTGAACTCAGTTGAACTGATGTTTGATTTGAAAGGGTTTCAAACATGTTATTCGTGATGTCATTTTCGTATGACATAACATAACATAACCATTCTGCTGTTTGACGCTGTCACCTTTTCAAGGTAAATTCATGAACTTTACTATAACTCGACGGTTTTGACCAATTGTTTTCACGTTCACAGGATAAATTAATAATATGCGATTAGGTCTCTTAGGTCTCAAAATCACAGGATAGATTGAAAGCTAATCAAATAGTTTATTTTGTAAAATAGAGATAGATTGATAAAGTATACCTACTTTCTACAGGTCAAATTTAAGCTTTATAAAAATAATAGAATATAACGAAACAAATATAATACGGGAATTATATAAAAAAATCTATTATTTAAGTTGGGCTAATAAAGTTAAACATATGCCTAAAATAAAGAAATATAGGAATGAGAATATTAATAAACATGCATTAATTATTATAAATAAATAAACTGAATAGACCATAAATAAATATAATGACTATCCTAATATATACATAAGTAAAATATTCAAATATTGTACATACCTACATAATACAATAAATAAACAAGTTAATAGATAAAGAAACTAGAAATAGATTATCCTGTTAAGAAAAAGGGCAAGAAACTTAGCAAAATATTTATTTTTTTATCATTTCATTTTTTTTTATTATATGGCTTAATGCTATTACAATATGTTTAAATTATATAAAATTATTATATTTAACAAGGCGTTTACTTTAATAAGTAAAGGATAAAAATATAATAGACAAGAAAATTGTAACATGAGAAAAATACCTGTCTAATCAGGTGGAAAGTTAAAATACTAAGCAAAACACCATCTTTCTCTCTCTTAAAGTTTCTCACATTTTACAGTCAAATTATCAACTAATAAACGTTAAGTTTTAAAATGTTCATGTCAATATGTAAAAGGCAATGTCATAATAATAAAAAACAGTGGTATTATGATCAAGATCAATATTCTCATGACACACCGCGTCACTATCGTCCAAATAGTCATTGATTTTATAATATGCTTTTATCAAAAGTCCCTGCACATAGTTTAAACTTATTTTCTGGAAAACCAAGGACCTCCTCTGGAAGTTTATTGTGAAGTATTATACCATGTTCTACAAAATAGGTGCCTACTTTTGCAGGTCAAATTTTTGGGAAAGCCAGTATATGTTTCTTCCTAGTGTCTATAGAGTGTTGCTCACCCAGCCTAATAATACTAATTTAGAAAAAAGTATCACCTCACTAGCCATGACTCAGCTAGTTTTATTACCCCCTAATTCAAAATCAAGCAATTGCAAATTTATTAGTTCATCTACTTTTCACGCTGCAAAGTTTAAAATTATTTGTATGATAACGGAATCCTGTAACTAATTGTTGCAAATTTCAAATATAACGTAGTTATATGGACTAGCCTAATAACTTTTCCATACCACTACGTTGTATTTGTAACAATTGATTACAAGATGTCAAAGATTTTTGACTTTGACTGACATCAGTGAAGTGAAAGGATTTCTCAGTTAGTTGAGTCTTGCTTTAACTGTTTAGGATGCGCCGAGCGTTTTGGAGTAATAGGACTAATAGAAAATTCATTCATACAACTCATGACTGAAATTTTATACCTGACACATATTCCAGTCTATAAAATTTACCTTATACTTATACAGACCAAATGGAAGATTGCTAAGCAATAAGAATGATAACAACATTGTACCTATGTCGAAAATCTTTTTTCTACCTTCTACAACATAGAGTACACCCTCATATACCCAGTAATACTCGTACAAGAACATTCCTCCAAAATAAACAGTTGCTACGCGAGTAGTATATTCATAACTAACACCTACAACAAGTCACCAACAATATTATATATTAATAGCTTGGGCGGCCACTACAAGCAACCCTACCTCACAATATAATTGAACCCATTCACTTTGTAGAGACGGCTGACCTTTAGTAGCTTCAAAAATACCTGCCCGGCCGAAGCAGAACTTGGCACGTTTTACATAATAAAATAACAATTCAAACTTTATTCCAAATGTGTGGGAATTTTATTTTCCGTTTTATGTGAGTTCTAATACCTTGATCTCGGTTTACCAACAGAGATTTATGATTTTTAAATAAAATTTCCATGCATATAGTGTAGAATACATATTATAAACTTTGAATTGTTATTGTTATGCAAAACGTGCTGAGTTGCGCCGCGACCATCTAGGTTTTTTAAAGGTACTAAGGTCGGCCGTTCCTACAAAGTGAATGGGTTCATTTATATTGTGAGGTAGGGTTGCTTGCAATCGCCACCCGGACCCCAAGTTGAGTTTTACATAAAACTTTACTGTGGATTAAAGGTTTTATCCAGATCGATGCCGGCGGATGCCGTGAATAATCGATGGATATCGAGACTTATCCTATTCAACCCGATAACTCCTAAAACTCTGTAAGTCTGTATCGATAATATACCACAGACATTTTCTGGAAATGGAAAGTGGTGATTGTTCTCGTCCTAATAGCCAAATCGCAACGAAAAGAAGACATAAATTAAAAATTGCTTTTCCATTCCATAGTGAAGTTAAATATCCGACTACTGAGACGACTTTATCAATGAAACATGACCTTATTTCTGAATAACAATATCTGTGCATCTATCCATGACATAAACTACGGGTCTGACTATGAATATTTAGTGCAGAATTTTGTGATTACATCTCAATCATTTATTAGTAAAAATACTTAAAACCTATCTAAGAAATTCAATCTAAAATAAATATAATGATATCAAATCAATAAATAAATACGCCCTAAAACATTGAACTAAATAAAAAATATTTTCTAAGCCGTTGCCGTCGGGTAGGGTGCCCAAGATACTAGCAGCATTACCCCTTTGGATCGCCAGACTGATCCTCTGGCCGAGGTAAGCCCCAGCCTTTGGGTCACCAGAGGCGTCGACCAAACGCGCCGACAGTTCTTTGAACAGACGCCGCGCGCTCGGACCCCACGGACCCAGGATTTCAACACCGAACGGCGCAAATAATGTAGCCCTCGCTTATGGCTGCGTACTTGCGTCGTTTTACGTTCCCCAAAGATTATGGAACAGATATTGTTGTTTCTTAATTATCAGTTTTCATTTCCAAAAATTTGCTTAAATACCGCTTTATATTAACAAAAATAAAACAGGAGCGGGTTCGATATCTGGCTAAAATATTTGAATGCAATTTTCGAATTTTCGTCTCTTTCAAAACTGATGACATGAGTTTTAGACAAAAAATTTCTATGTTATAAAGTTTAGATTTTCTGCGTACAATAAACACCTCCGCTGATTTTTACTTAACTCTATAAAACTCTGTAAAAAAATATATAGCAATTAAAAACGAGAAAGTTTTCGTAAAATAAGTAACTTTCCCAAATCAATTTCGGAAAATGTACCGTTTTTCGCATATTTCGTGTAATCATAACTCGTGTTGACGCATTACTAAAACAAATATTCAACAGCAGCTGTTGGCAACATTTTTAAGTAAAAGTCAAAATCTCGGAAATAATTTGTTTAGCATGTTTCCTGTACGGAATTTTAGCATAATTCCGATTTGAATATTCAGTGTTATTTTGTAGCACGGGGGCGCTATTGCGCGTGTTGTTGAGTGTTAAAAATACAACTTTATTTTTAACGTTTTTAATAAAAACTCAGTATTTTGTAATGGTCTCGCTACTATTTATTTTTCACTGATCGTTTTATTATTTTTTGTTACCATAGTACTTTTCTATAGGGTAACAAATCGATGAATTGTGATAAAACTAATGCAGTAGTTAGGTAGTACTTGAGTTTGCTTCTTTTAGTTCCGGGTAAAAGATCAGCTCTCTAGAGAATAAAAGGTAACTTAATCCACGCGGAAATGGGGTTACAATTGATATCTATTTACTTTAATTCTACAAGACACTTGCGCCATCAGACAGTTGTCAAATAGCTGAAGGAAGCCAAGGATTGAGAAAATAAATTTTGATTCTCTAATAACGTACAGAAAACTGAAATTTTAATCTACAGGTCGGGTACAGGGTTGGAGAGGTTACCCTCTGCATTTTTAGGGCTCCGTACCTCAAAAGGAAAAAACGGAACCCTTATAGGATGACTTTGGGATGACGGTTGTCCGTCAGTCCGTATGTCTGTCAAGACCTTTTATCTCGGCAACGCGTGGAGAGAGGTATCGAGTTAAAATCAAAACCATATACTTAAGTCTATAGTCCCTTGAAGCTGTGAAAAAATCAAACTTCTAAGTTAACGTAAAAAAAAGATACGGCCGCTTATGCCGCAAAAACATATAGTTCAACACTCTCAAGGGAATCAAAATTAATAGGATATTTCCCGTTGACCTAGAACTATGAAATTTGGCAAGTAATACCGTCTAATACTACAAGTATAGAAAAAATCTCAAAACTATACAGCTGTAATTAAATCATAAAAAATCATCGAGGCTTAGCAACGGTATGCGCGGTCGTAATTGTACGGGTGACCGAATCTTTTGTAGATTTTTTTAAACTTTTACTTATTTGTACGGAACACTCGGTGGGCGAGTCCGACTCGCACTTGTCCGGTTTTTTTATGGTGCGCCGGTCCGGATGGTGCAACAGTTCCGATACCCAGGTCACATTCTGTGGGAGAACCTTTGCGATGACTGTGATCTCGAACGTGAGCGTAGGGCTCTGGCAAATCGGTGCAACATGCTCGCACGACGATTCGCCAAGTGCACTAAGGAAGTTAAGATTACACTGTTCAAGGCCTTTTGCCAAAGCTTCTACACCTCTCATCTGTGGATTAAATATACCCATGAAGCCAATGGTCACCTTAGGGTACAGTACAATGACGCGATGCGAATTTTGCTGAAACAACCACGCTACTCTAGCGAGTCGAGCATATTCGCTCAGGCCAGAGTGCCTGAATTCTACGCCATAATTAGATCCAGAATCGCATCTCTTAGGGACTGTCTGCATATTCCAGCAATGGTAGGTATTCTAAGGATGATCGTTGGTAAAATGAATGAGAATCATTTCTTAAATCATTGGAGGGCTATGCAACGCGCCCCCAACAAAAAATAAACAGTGTATTTAATTATTTTTAAATTGTACACCTCTGCATCCACGAGTATTTTGACATTTTATGACAATTTGATATTATAGCTTTATTAATTAAATTTTCTTATTTTTATTTCAAATTTTAAATCTGTGTATCGATTGTCGAATATTTGTCAAGCATTTTTTTTTGGTCTGAAATAAAAGAATATATTATTATTATAACTCAATTCAGAATTTTTGTTTAATTTTAAAATACTAGGCAGAACAAGAATGATGTCAGGTAGTACTAGAAAGCCGTAATTTGGCATGGGCATATACATAGGTACATATTAATCATGCCAACCAAGTGGTGAAATATAATCTTGAATTTTTTAGGGTATACTTCTCTGTAGTTGTAGTTGCGATTTCTTTTTTTCGTCTGTTCTATAGTGTGGAACAAAACATTGCGAGTGTGTGAAAACAATTTTTTGATTCAGTGTTTGCGAAATATTAAGCTTTAAAGTGAAAATTTTTGTTAGATTCAAGTACCAGCTAGACGGTTGTTTTTAGATATATGAAAAAATTCACGGCAGCATAATAGGTATATAAGGTGACTTTAATTTATGCAGTCAAACTTTTACTGAAGACTCGGTAAGTGCTCAGTAACAAGGTTCGATGACACTTTTTATGAAATTCGTAAAAAAATCTTTTCGTGTTCCTTACAAACGCAAGCCCAGCCCTGAGTCAATTACTATGGGACGTCAACATTTTATTTTGCGAAATTAGCAAAAAGTGTTATCGACCCGTGTTGCTGATCACTTACCAAGCCTCCAGTATAAGTTTGGCTGCATAAATTAAACTCACCTCATATAACGAAGTTTAAAGGAAAACTATCACAGCTAAGTAGATTTTACAAGTTAACGAGTAATAGTCAACCAAATTTGGACCCGTTTTTAGTCGTTATATAGCCGTTAAGCCGTGGGCTCTAATATGTTCATAGTATCAAACAAAAAGCCCCCTTCTAAATCCGCATATTTATGACGTGCAACTACTGAACTCTGTGTTGCGCGTGGCCCGACACACACTTGGCCGGTTTTTGACATTGAGTCTTGCATATTATTATGGAGTCTGAGAAGCTATACAAAATATGTTTGTGTGAAACTAAAGATACTTTTAAGGATAACCTTTGTTTAACGCCAAATACTAAATAAGATTAAATACATAAATTAATTAATCAGTACTTGGAAAACCCGATTCTGTCTAACGAGAGATAAGTGTTTAAAACGAATAAATGTTATTTGAAAATGTCTACCTAGAAATAATTTAAGAATAAGCCACAATTGAGCTATGCACTATCTTTCCTGTTTTAACCTAAACATTATAATTAACTAAGTTGTGCCTAGGTATGAACATTTGTTTTTTTCGCGTTCTTTACCCAAAGAATTGTCCGGCAAATTTTCACTTTCTGCTCTGAACGATAATGTACTTTTTCTCAAAAATACATTGTAATATTACCTACACAGACCTACCAGAAAATACTTCATCCTGGCGAGCTATTTAAAAGTGTCCAGGAAATCTGAATAACTGTGCAGAAAATTCGTATGAAAATCCATTACATACCATAAGTTCACAGAGTATATTTCATATGTTTTCTTTTCAAAACTATCTGTGTCTAAGTTTTTAAGAGACTATGGAGCTTGGCGATCATGAGGTTTTAAGTGGCCAATTAACAAAAAAAAAATAAAATGAATTACAATTTCATGTGTAGAATGTAGAAATGTTCGTATATTGAATGTATGTTAGAAATGTTTGCTATATGTTATATATAACTGCAATAACAATAACAAATTTTTTTTTTTATTGATTTGATAGGTGTATTTAAAACCATTGAATACTTAAAACCTAACCTCAATGAGCGTTTTTCGTTTTTATCGTTGTTTTTTTTTCTTAGTTCTTACGTTCCTCTAGATGGCGTTGTCCATGAAGAAGGCTGCATGGCGGTAAATACCTTTGTCCAGCTGGCAATAATAAAAAAAAGTTGCGTTAAAGCGGGAATTTATGTTGCTTTATATTTTAGTTGAAAGTGTTTTGTGCTAATACATTACAAAATGAGTTGAGAAGCGGGCTCTGATATAGATTGCACTCCACTAATGCTTTGCTGAAGAAATCAATAACAATAAACATGTTACATGACATGGCAAATCGCCAAAATATGAGCAAATTTACCTAGTCAGCTTATTTTACTTGATATAACTCATTATCATGAAAAACATGAAAATGTCTCATTTTATTTTTGAGAAAAGCACTATACTTGCTGCGACCATTAATTAGTAATCCTGGCCTCATATATAAAAGTCCTCGCCCCCAGAATTGCTCATTTCTTGGTCTTAGCAGTAATGTACTATTCCTTGATTCCACTGTCTATTACAAACACATATTACAAACACAGATATTATATAATAGCATTTCAGCACGAGTGTGGCCATAAAAAGCGAAATTTGAAATAAGCGTAAGCCGTACCTCCACAAAAGCAGGTACTTTTAGGGCTAATTATATACTCACATGCTTTTTGAAACATAACGTGTGAGTGGTTCACAGTGGGTTTCTCGACCCATGGCTTTTAGAAGGGCCATTACTTTACACCCAAGTTATTTAGCCACTCATTACATAGATTGAGCAGTCAACGGCAATTTTACACAATTTAAAAGCCCCCTTTGTGTTTTTGGTAAATGAGACTGTGTTAATTCCAACAAGAGGCATCAAATACGCACAGGAGAATATTTCAAATTAGTTTTAGAATTTATTTTGCCAAATTATAATTATAATAATTTATGCTAGTTACATATTGAAAACAACACGAACGAACTCTTTTGCCCACGTTATATTCCCACTAATGTGTTAGTTTGGCCGTCTTTGTAGACAAGTGTTAGAGCGCTGTTAACTCAGAGGTTATGGGTTCAATTGCCATGGTATAAATTAATTTGTGTTCATTCTGCGTGCTTCGGAAGGCATTTTTAACTGCTGGTCCATTTGTGCCCGAAGTACGGCGATAGGGGTTTCCACGTTTGGGAGGTGATAATCTTCGATGAAAAGCGGGTGTACCAAGTGTGGACTGTGACTTGTATTTCACAGTTCACACTTCTGATCACTTCTGAAATCCCCTTGGGGATTCATGTCGTTTTGTTACGATGATGTGTTTTTTTATGTGTATTAGTTGTTTTTAGGGTTCCGTACCCGAAGGGCACCACAGATTGTTACCTTCCTTTAATTTCCACGAGAAGACATGAAGTGACAAAATTTTTTTTTAGATAACTTTGGCACACGCCACAAATGTTAAATAAAGCTTAAGTTTGTAGATAACTTTATCTGAGGTAGATAATGATGTTTTATTTTTTGTGTGAAAGATTCTGTTCAAACGTTTGTTCTATTTCTGAACTTGGTTTTTATATTTTACCACAAATTTTCTTCAAAGTTTAACTGCTGTTCTTAGTGAAGACATGATTAGGTATTTTCATATATTTTATTCAGAATTTTCTGTCGGTGAGACTTGACAAAAAATTGAGCTAATACACGCGTTGTTTTCCTTTTAATAAACTTGCACCACGTGTAACAGTGAACGAAAATAAAATAACGAGGGTACAATAAAATTTCAGAGTACTGTTTTATCTCTCTCAATAATACGCCCGAAACGTCATGCAATCAAATATTTGTACTAGGCTACCAGTTTTAATCTATCTATAATATATAAAATTCAGTTACTCTTCAAAGTGAAAAGTCCTGGGTTCTTTAAACGTATAGATCGTTTCATACATGATAATACTTAACGAAAATGTCAGAACGAAAGAAAGTGATTTAAGTATACGTAACCCCAATTAAGAAGTTATAAAAATATAATTTAAGTAATCAAATATAGATTTTCCATGAAATCTCTAGAAATCATGGACCCAAAAAGAGGTGATGTGTTGGCCACACGTGTAGTCTGATTAATTTTGCCCACATGTGGCGCTGTACTCGATTCTCAGTGTAATAATATGTATTCAGTTCGTGCTTTATCCTTTCTAATTTATTTAAATAATACTATTTTTAAATTGGTGGTTAGTAGGTGGTAGACCCGATGCTGGGCTCGACTGTGCAGGTAGCACCACCTTATTTGCAAACAGACACATCCAGTTGGCCCACCATGCCTGCGAGCAATTGACGAAGGTATATCCATCCTCGATTGCCGGCTCTTATATAAAACATACTAGTGACGGGCAGCGGCGTCACTGGTGCGAGGGTTTCAGCACCTTGGCAACCAGCTCGCCTGCCCGTTTAAATATGGCTATTTCTTCCAGGAGGACCGCCAAGAGTGGCGAAATCTTGAAAAGGCGTGGATGGACTTGGCTGATGGATGGATAGATATTTAATTTGGTTGGTTTGGTAAGATAACCAAAAATTATGTTTGAAAATAACATTTTCTTATACAAATTTTAACCATTTTAAATTTAGTATTCAACGAAAGTTTATAAATATACCCTAAAATTATAAAGGTTAAGTCCTGTATATTATTTCTGTTTGACGGAAGCGATCAAGAATCGAGAGTTCAGACTGGCATTTTATCTAAGCGATAACATTTTAATGGGTAATAATCTAGACATTTTTATGTCTATTTGACGTGAATGTTATCGCTCGACTAATTCCTAGGGTTGTAATAAATGGACATAATATAACATAATCTAAAAGTGCGTGGATACAAAATAAAGACACAACATACAAAATTAACTTGTATGTTACAGAAATATTATAAATATGCGCTTAAGGCAAGGTTATCCAGAAAAATCATTCCTGCTCAGCGGAAACGAGCCGCTCCAAAAACTCGCGGTTTTGAGGTGTTTTTTTATTTTTTTATTTATTATTAGAGGGATGGATTTTTAATATGATGGCCGTTTTATATCACTTTTTTACGACGTTTATTTTAGTATAAGTTTTACTGTCCAAAACTTAATATAGCTTAAATGAAATGTTATTTAGATCATAGCTTAGACCTATCTTTGAGATTTAATCGGATTGAGGAAAGTGTAAGCAATCTTAATATTAAGATCAAAGAGTGAAATATGACATATATTTTTTGAAATATTTTATCGTTACTTTTTATGGGTTTAAAATTAATTTGAAAACGACAGTCGGGATAAACCCCCTCTTAAAACTTAATTTTACAAGAATTTAAATTAGTTTTATAATTATAAAATTTTCAAATTACAGGTGGATTGCACTGACTTAACTATGGGCGGATTACAAAGAATTACGATAATTATTTATTATTGAGATTATCTGCACTTGGTGGAAATTATGAAAATTTGTTGGGATGAAAAAATAAAAATAGTGCTTTTATCACAACAAAGAAATAAAAATTAAAAAGTTATATTTAATTTTAATTCGTTTTTACTACATATATGGTTAGAATTTTTTAATTTCTGTATAATATGTAGTGTAATCTGAAATTTCCAGTGCTTAATTTACCAACATCTTAGAATAGATTTTCATACTTTTAAATACACGTTAAACATAGACCTGTCTTTTGTTTTGACAGTTCATATTTTATGTATTTATTTTTTGTAGTGATTAATCTCCCACACCTCGTCATTTTCAACTTCAATGAGCTAAATATTTCATTCAAGCTCAATTAATTTTGCTGAAAAAAATTACCACAACATAAGACATATAAGTTGACACATAATCACATAATGTACCAAAATAATTATTATTTGTCACATTTTCTGTTAAAAGAGAATAAAAATATAATTATTAATAATAATTCTCTTGATTAATATATCAACTGATGCCAGGCCCAGTAGGGCTAGAAATATATATATTTTTTTTTTGTGTATATGTGTTTGTATTATAATATTTTAAGTAACAAAAATGAAAAAATTAGCTCTTAAAGTTTATATACATTTATTTTATTCTCTATTAATAAATACTTCCGTCAGTTTTCCCGATTAATGTCGCCAGTAACTTAATCTAATTTTAATGTATTTGTAGTTGTTTGTATTGTTTTTGTTATTATTTTAGCATTGCTAATAATAAAAGTAATAATAAAATATTACCAATGAATGGATTTAATTTTTACAGTGTATTCTGATACATAATTGAAAAATTACATTGAAACACAACATGATAGTTATTGCCGTTATTTATGGACTTAACCTTGTCATCCATAGACTAATTTTATAATATATTTGCTTGAGATGTTTATTGCTATTTAAAATTAATAATTTGCTGGCCTGACGATGTGTAACGTGAAAGCGGTAGCTTAAGTTAAAATAAAAATAAATATTGCATAAGAAGTACAAGAATTTGTGCCTAATTTATTATTTCCAATACTGTTTCAAAACCTTATTTTTTGCTATCTAATATTTATTCCATAAGAATGGCGATAAGGTCCATTATGATGGGACGTAATAAACGTCGGTGAAACGTGGGTGTACGTGTGTGGACTTTGACTTGCATTTTATAGTCAATACTCGGAAACACCTCTGATATCCTCTTGGGGATTGATCTCGTGACGATCTGTGTAACGATGTAAGAGATTCGCAATCACTCAGTTTAATTTCCATCTTCCCAAAACAGTTAATAAAGTAGTAAATATTATTACTTTGTATTACGGTTTAGCCACTTCCATTAGAATAATGATGAATGAAATAATTAAATAAAATAATGAAAGAGGAGTGATTTAATCTACTGATACTGATCTAGTTCACGAGTTTAATGAAAAATACAGCCGCTTTATTAGAACAAAACGCGCGAGGGTGAAAACTGTATCAGTCTTTGTTAGTCGACCGTCCATTTGTCTTTCTGCCAGGTTGGCATGTTGCTCTATTTTTTTATCCTTGATGAAGACCACAAGGAAATTGTTTTGTTCAGCTTCACAGTCATGAAATGTGAATTAGACGAGCTATTTGTTTGTTAGATCAAATGACAACTTGTACCTACATATTTCTTTCTGTATGATCGTGAATCACACAGACCAACTGAACGTGTTTAAATAAAAATTTCACTGTTATAACATAGAGTACAAGGAGGATAATTAAAATAATATAATAAAAAAAGAGTATCGCAGTATACATTATTTCACACATGTTTATCCACATGCATTTACAATTTGTAAAGTGTCTAACCTAGAACTTTTTCATTTATTTTAAATAACAATTAGAAACATATAACTAATATAAATTCGAATAATTACCACATAATAGATAAAGCAAGAAAAAAAATGCCAGATCGCCGCCGTCATGTGACCTAGATGGCCGGCGGTATTCCCTGTTTGGATTGCCAAACTATGATCACCGGAAACTTCAAGCAGACGCGAAAAAAAAGAAGTTTCGCGTCCGGACCCCACGGCCCGATTGTTTTGACCCCTAAAGGCGCAAACATGTATTCAAAACCAAGTTCTGCATATTTACGCCTTTTTGTTACCTCAGCCGCTGCCACGGCTACCGTGTCTTATAGACCGGGCGGTAGCATTGCATTTTAGGTAGTGATTTTACGCCGATAGACTGCCATCTTTTTCAATAGATCTGGAATTACTAATAACAGAACCAAGCGTCAGTGGACGCACCCGCGGTGGGTGTGGACGTAGAAGGTTGCGAAACTGGTAAAAAAAAGAAAAGTAATAGTACGCCAGCTGAAACTTTTCTCACAGATAGTTGACATCATACTGAGCTGAAAAAAAATAGACAGCTGCATCGTGGAGGGGGGATTATGCGTCAGCTACTGGCATGAACTTGTAAAAAAAAAAACGTAAAATAAAGTAATAGTACGCCGTATGAAATTTGACTAGGTGATTTTTTAAATAATTAAAAGTACAAAAACAACAATCAGCTGCATGGGTAGCGGTGGAAAAACCGTCAGCTGACGCAGTAAAGTTACAGATTAAATATGATAATTCCATTTTACACACAATACGACAAAGAGACGCACACGCAGATGTTCCTTTGGAATTTTAGGGGGAGAAGCCCACGTAGCCCGAAGGTCGTGCTATGGGCTCAAGCAGTTCCGGAATCTATCTCCAAATATGCGTTTAAAGGGAAAATGCTCAAATATTATTTAACTTTACTGCGTTAGCTGACGGCCCTTCCACCGCTGGAGTTGATTGTTGTTTTCGTACTTTTAATTATTTTAAGAAATACCTAGTAAAATTTTATGTGGCGTACTATTACTTTATTTTACGTGTTTTTTTACAAGTTCATGCTAGTAGCTGAAGCATCATCCCCCCTCCACGGTGCAGCTGACAATTTCTTTTCAGCTCAGTTGATGTCAACTATCTGTTGAGAAAAGTTTCAGCCGGCGTGTATTACTTTTTTTTTGACCACTTTTGCAACCTCTCCCACCCAAACCCATCGCTACTTAAGCAGCTGACGGTCGATTCACATATTAGTCATGTGAGATCTACGATCGATGTCAATACCAGCCAGCTTATAATATTTTTTTTGTTTGCAGCGGTAACTCCCGGACTAAAGATAACCTATATTTTAATCCGTATGTATTTTTTTAGAATTAGATTAACTAACTGAGACGAAGTCATCACGCAGAACCTATTACCGCAACTGTATCGTTAGTCCTACTCTTTACATGCGTTCATTATTTTCATAACATATATTGTGCAAAATATTGAATTATGAGTAAATTATCTAATTTAATTCTCACAATAATTTATGGATGAAAACAAATTACTGCAGAGATATATTGCGACCTGCTTTGGGGCCGGCATTAGTGGAATGATTAATATTTTATCTATAAAATTTATTGTCCCGTTCATTGATGGAAAAACTTATTATAGCGGTATATATAACTATAGGTATTTCGGCTTTAAAGTTAATTTATTACCAATATTAAATTCTGTAATTAGACTATTTGGTAAGGAATTAATAATATATTTTTCAGTACTGCCATTATTGTAGATTGTCGAATATAAATCCTAATCAAAAGTAAACGTGCGAGATCTGAATTTCTGTCTAACCCTTTAGGAGACAGGCATGAGTATATTGGTAAGTATGTATGTTTTGTAAATAGTCCTATTATAATTGTACCGCGATACAGAACTCTTCGTGTTACGAATATACGAACAACCCCTTCGTGAACGAGTAATATACGGGTTGCGTCATTATTTTTAAGTGGTTCAGCCGTTTTGTTATGGCATACGTTGCACGGTAAATTGCTCGTTTATCAAGCTCTTGTTCTTTTATAATACGCCGGTTCAGGAATTCTGTAAACGAGAACTCGAAGTCCACGGCACAGTTTGGAAACCATTGTTCCAATTGAGCTGTTTCAGAATATTTATTTGACTTATTAGTAGTGAGAAAAAATAAGGTAAACATTAAAACACGTCGTTCTTTCAAAAGTTCAGGTCAGTTTATTTGATTTATGTCGTGTTTTTAGACAGTTACATCTGCATTGGTGAATGCTGTTCTATCTGCTTTTTGTTGTGTTGATGGCGTTTCTATGTATATTGAAGCAGCATTAGCAAGGCCCCTAAGATTAGTTAAGCAAGTTAAGTTTCATACCACCACACCAAACAGGTACAGAATGTAAATAACACCAATTTAAATGACATAGCAACATTAAGCTTTTAGCGGAATGTTTTTTGTTTTTTGTTAGCTTAATGTTGCTATGTCACTTAAATTGTTGTTATTTACATTCCGTACCTGTTTGGTGTGGTTGTATGAAACTTATTTACTATAATCCGATAAATTTTGAAACTTGTATATATTACTCTTTTTAAAATAGATCCGAAACAAATAACGTAACTATTTTCTTAGGTTTTTTGTATAGGGACCCCCTCGCGGATAAATCCCTTAATTTTTTTAGTTATTTGTCGTCCTAATGGCCATTATACCACGTATTCTGTGAAAGTTTGGACAGGCTATCTATTACGGCTGAAGCTGTAGACCACTGTGACAGACGGACGGACAAACGGACAGACGGAGGTTTAGTAATAGGTTCCCGTATGGCACCCTTCGGGTACGAAACCCTAAAATTGGTCAAACCTATTTAGTTTAAAACGAAAACACTAACCTGATGAATAAAAATCGACCTTAACTGCACAGATCGTTACCCATAACGAGTGGAAGGCCGTATATCGGTTTATAGTGCAATGAAAGCCGAGTCTGATAATGACATAAGGTACATTTTCCTTTGATAAATGGGCGAGCGAATTGCTCCGTTTGATGAGTCTGCCTGCATTGATGTTTGTTTTGAAAGCTTCCCCCAGCGTACATTTTACGGGCATCTACGTACTAAAATCTGTTTAGAATTATTTAATTAGGATTTGTTCATGGAAATCACGGTTAATTTGTTAATGAGACCATGATTTAGTTCGTTAGTATACGTTTATTGTTAGCACGGAATTCGGTTTTACATCTATGAAATTATTTGTGCTTGCGTGATTACTAGTCATTTGACATAACTTTTTAATTTCAACCCTGAATAATTGTATCGAATTAATCATCTGTCTTGTCTGGCTTTAGGTGTCTACCTGGAAATACAATATTATTTTGTAATTAGTTCTTGTTTTATTTTTTAAATATACTAACTGTAAAAATTTTTAAATGAAACAGGATCCGTGTTTATCAAACTTAATTTTCCCATAGGAGGCAGCAAACGTAAACGAAAATGGTTGTTCCAGCCTTTACACAAAATTTACGATAAGTATTTAAATTAAACAAGATTCGTGTTTATCAAACTTTATTTTCTCATAGGAGACAGCAAACGTAAACAAAAATGATTGTCCCTGCTCATACAAAATTTAATTATTTTAACTTACATTTGCGCTGGTGAATTTTTTCGAGAAGGTTATTTAAAAAAGTATGAAAAATAAATTGTCAATATGGTTTCATTTAAAGGTTAAGGTTAATTAACACCCGGTATAAAATAGGATGAAATAATTTTGAATTGAGAAATATATATATTTCAACTTTTTAAAGTAACTTGATTGAGACAACATTGAAGGAGTTGCCATAAGCACAAGTATTGTGTGGAGGGGTTTTAAGAAGAGAGAAAGTTCCAGAACGCAATGGCCTTAGAGATCAAGAACCGAAAACGTTCGCGAAGACAGGGGGGAGAAAGTGGATTCCTAATTATAATAAATAGATGGGACAAAATATGCACATTACGGCAGTGACGAATAGTAAAACCAGTTTAGCTCCTTACGAAAATGAGAAACGCGATCAAATTTGCGACGACCATAGATGAAGCGGATAGCTAAATTCTGAAGACGTTCGAGTTTATTTAATAACACCTTGGTGGCATCGGCCTCTATGCTGCTATGGTATCAATATTGTTGTATTTTTCACGTTTTCAGGGTTCCTTACACGTTTTGTGTGGTGGTACGGAACCCATTGTGCGCGAGTCCGACTCGCAATTGACCAAATTACCTTAACTTCAATGTGCTATTTTTGTTTGCTTACGTGTAATAATTATAGCAATTTAGGTTGGTATCTTATAACAATAACACCTTTTTCGTGCTTTTATTCAAACAGTTTCATAAGTATTTAGAGAAAGTGTCGTAATCATATTAAGTTGAATGGTCAGACTTGAGGATATGTCCCTACAATATTTTTTATTATCTTTATTATATGTGTGGTGATGACGCCACTGAAGGTCAAATTAATGATAGCTTTTTTCGATTTAATGAAATATGTGGACGCTTATTTTAAAATCTGTCTTGTAGTACAAAGGTTGTTTCTGTACATTGAATATTTTTGCGAAATTTATATATTTTTGTGTTATTGTTATTGCTATTACTCAGGACAAAACTACTATTTTTGGAATTTTTATTTGTCTGTCTGTATGTGCGTTCCGTTTATAGCTCTTTTTAACTTGAAAGCCACTTAATGGATTTGGATGTGGTTTTCTTTATTATTATAGTAGTCACCCTGGTCAGCATACAGTCTACAAGGTGTGTTGATAAAGTAACGCTCAAGCTGAAAACGGTGTAATTGCAAAACAAGCGATAAGTAGGTCAGCGATTGTTCTTTAATAGTGATGTGAATTGTGTTTCCGACTTTTTAACCGTCAATAGAATATTTATTTGTGTGGAAGATTACATTCTCTACTCCTTTGTGTTGTTAAATTATATTGTTTCGTTCTATAAACTTGTTTAACATATGTATGTACTTATACACCTCATAAGTATACAATCATATGTTTTGTTGCTATATCATATAAATATATAAGGTGACTTTTGTTTATGTAGCAAGATAAATACCGGAGGCTCGGTAAGTGGTCAGAACCAAGGTTCAGTTACTCTTTCCTATATTAATTAGACTTCCTATACTAATTGAGTCAAGGTTGTTATAGAGGCACAAAAATATTTTCATATTTTACAGACAGGATAACTGAACCTTGGTTCTGACCACTTAACGAGTCTCAAATATGAATTTGGATTTATAAACGAAGGTCATCTTTTATATTTAAACAAAGGTATTAAAACGGAACAATTTGTGTAAAAATTTTCCTTCTTTATCTGGTTAGCATAACAAAACCATTTATTCTTAAATTTGCACCTTTTTATATGTTAATGTCTTTGAAAATAAACAATCAAGCGATAAAGAAGAAAATATCTGCACAGGGTTGAAAAACAGCAACGGCAGCTTGAAATCTGAAATTAAGCAACGAAGTTTTAGGGTAATAAATATCAGAAAATTCATTTTAATTTTAGTACTTAGCGCAGTAAAATCGTAAAAAGTTAATTAAAGCACCCCTGTAAAATGAGATTGATTACAAAAGACGCATTTTAAATTTCTATTCAACAAAATTATGTGGCGTGAAATTCCGTTTTTCCCTTTCAAATCGCATGCTTAAAGAATTACCTTTTATATTTCAAGGGTTTTGCTTAAATAGGCTGAGTCAACTACTTAACTGATCAATGTAAAGCTCACAGACATGTTTTTTCTGACCTTTATCTTTCGTTTCGTTACCTAAATTGGACACATGCCACTTGATTGATTTTTAAAATGACACCTTTTTAGTGATAGATAAGTTTTTTTACCTAAGTTGCTTATTTTTAACGTCTGTAATTACTGTTATACCAAGAAAACATAGTTTATTTTCTGATGTAAAGCTAGAAATTACCTACGCCGAATACTTTTTTGTAATATCAAGAAAAATTCGAAAATTCCCTGATTGCGATGCGTACCTGCACCGCACGAAGCAAACGTTATAAATTTATAATATAGACTTTCTGCAAATATACTGAAGTTCAAAATCACTGAATAGGACTGCTGTGTCCCATGGGACAATTTTTTTTATATTGTAAAGATATACATTATTGTAAAGGCTAAATAATAGGGTCCCGTTTGGCACCCTTCGGGTACGGTACCTGAAATTATTTAATTGACCATAGGAAAAACGCATTTTCGCAGAAATCGCTGAGCGACTTTTAAGAGGCTTTGTAAATAAAATATGCATGCTTTGTTTCTGTGTATTTCATGAAGCACATGACTACATCGTCTGGTATCATATTCATGAGGTATTGTTTTTGGAAAACACATTTGGATAAATTTTCCTCCATAGAAATAATTTTAGAAGTGAGGTCTTCAAACACACTTTTTCTCCTCGTTTGACGAATAAGAATCACGAAAAAAACTCAAACATACTTTACTGTTTTTTTTTTATTGAAACACATTTTTTTCTGTTGTGCGTAGAATCCGCACTGCGAGTTTTTTCGCTTAGAGTTAGATTGACAAAAATAAATTTACATAGCCTTTTATCTTATCGGAATATTTTCGCCGTTTTTTCATTTAGGTAGTTAGAGGAAAGCCGTTGCCAGGGTTGGACCACAGGAGTAGGTTTGGACAAATTACACACCCCGCCTTTTTATGTAGATACGAGTTTTCTATTATTATAAATTTTATATTTTTTTATTATTATAGATAATAAATAATAAAGTAGTAAAAAGTAGTGTCTGTACATTGAATACTTTAGCGAAATGAAATGAAATTTTTCGGATTGTACTGAGGCTAAAACTGTTTTATTTTTTATTTTTGTCTGTCTACCTGACTGTCAAAATGTATGTATTATCCGTTACATATCGAGAATTTGGATTCGGTTCTAGGGCTCCTAGACCAATCCGTTTTTTATTAAAATGATTAATCGCTAAACGAACAAACATTGTCAGTAACGTTTCTCAAAAACGAATTAAACGAAACATACCGAACACAACAAATAATGCATATTTTATTTACAAAGCCTCTTAAAAGTCGCTCAGCAATTTCTGCGAAAATGCGTTTTTCCTATGGTCAATTAAATAATTTCAGGTACCGTACCCGAAGGGTGCCAAACGGGACCCTATTATTTAGCCTTCGCTGACTGTCTGTTCAGGGTCTGTCTGTCACAGGGGTCTACAGCTTCAACCATAATAGCTAGACAGTTGACATTTTCGCAGAGTACGTGTTACCATGGCCTTTATCACGACAAATAATTAAAATTAAAAACATATTAATTAAAGGGGTAACCCGTAAATAAAACCTCGTAAAAGTTTATTTTTATATCGTTATTTGTTTCAGCTCTTATTTAAAGAATTTTCGTAGTATCTCATAGCAACCTCAAGTTTCGTAGGCAGCTTGATGTTGCAATATGGTATTGTATACAATACCGGATTATACAGATTACCGGTAACATATATATTGTTGATATTTATCATGTTTTAAGGGTTCCGCATCCGTATCATATGGTGGTACGGAACCCTTTGAGCGCGAATCTGGCTCGTACTTTGCCAAAATTTCTCATTTTAGCTTACGGAACCCTAGGTTGTTGCGATTAATGGTCAGTGGTCGCTGCCTATGGGTAGAAAGCTCGAAAGAGCTTAATGGATGTCTGACCTTGACTCCAGAAATCAGGGCTTGAAATAACGTTAAAAAGATGGTAACGTTACCACTGTCAAACTTACTTCAAAAAGTAACGTTATTCCAGTTAACGTTATCTAAGTGACTTTTTAACGGTAATAATTTTTGACGTTAAAAAGAAACTAACGTTAATTTTACCGTTAGTTATTTAACGTCAATTTTACGGTTAGTTATTTTCATCTCTACTCTGCGCGCATTGAGTGATTCCTCATACCTCGGCTAGTTGACAGGATTGATTGTATAAGACCGTTCATCATACATAACCTGTCCCTTGCCGTCATGTTGGCATCACTGCTTGTCAAGCTATTGCTGTAATGTTTTTGTCAGTTAGACTTTTTTAAATTATTTAATAAATTATGTATTGTTATTGCCGAACCCGTTGAACAATAGTGCAAAAGAGATTGTGTTGAAGGTACGCCTTTTGTGAAAGAAAAAATGCAAACATGCACCGTTGATTCCTCTCGATCAGGTTCGATCTCTTGTCACTGCCATGACGGGTTAGTAAAATGCGGATACCATAAAGCCTATGAACTTAACTTTTGCAGGCATGTCGGAAAAAATCGTTCAAATTAAGGCGCATGGAAAAAATCGCCAACTACGTAAAAAGGGGAGTTTATTCATATATAAAATACACAGTGAATAGATATTATGAATGTGTAGTAGGTTAAATGCTACGTCAGCCATTGGCTACATTATATGGAATGCTACCATTTCCTAAGCCAGGGGACTTCTTATAGTGAATGGTCTTGTACGTATGATATTGAATAAAAGCCGTCTTTTGGCTGTCTTGTTTGTGGTCGGTACTATTGACCATAGACATAGTACTCGTATATTCTATGTTGTCTATCATATTGATGTCTAGTGAATATTTATTATATTTATATATACATATCCATTTGAAACATTCAAAGCAGTTATTTTTCAGGGAGGGATGATGTTATACATAATTAAATGTCCAATTACATTATAAAGAAATTGATTTTAAGTATATTTATTTTATTTAGATTAAATATTTTACGTTGAACTATTTGTTTTCAATAAGCTTGTCACGCGATTTGTAATAAAGTCCTTACTTCGGCAAGTGAATCAATCAACCACTGTCCAATTAAATTAATTGGTACCTACTTCTAAGAATTCTTCAAGCAACAAGATTTTTGAAAAAAAAAGAAATTCAACATGAAATATTAGATAAATTTCAGCAATTCAAACTCATTTTATTCCATTGAGTCTTTGAAATAAATAAAAGCTTGTTTTTAGAAAGGTTTTTGTTTATTATTTTATTTTGTTGATTTTTATTGAATAAAGTAATTTTGCTTGTCAAAACCTTTCATTTTGTAACCATGTCAAGGTGGCAGCGAAAGAAATTTACTCCAACATCTTTGGGCATCGGCCATATTGGATTTAGAATGACGTCACGTAGATTATCGTATTCTCCTCGTCAAATCGATTTTTTTCGATACATTATGTTAAGAGGGTTGGTTTAGAAATAAAACATTGCCATCTTAGATTTAGAATAACGTCACTTAGCTCACCATTCATAGTCACCAAAACTAAACGTGTGTGGAAAAAATTCAGCTCAATTGGTTGAGGATACCTAACTGGTTAAATATTCAGTTGTAAGATGTGACCTGGACTAACTTACTTACAAATAGGTGAAGTTAAATAAAGGGTTGTAAAAAATAGAAACTGATTTTAGTAGGGCCGCGTAAGGCGAATGTCTACTCTAAACTAGCAACTCGATGTTGTTAAATTGATGAAAAACGTATTCTCTAACAATTGAAATACCTAATGGAAATTATCAGTTTTTTTTTCGTTGAAGTAGCTATAAGGCCGAATAAAAATTTCAAGTTTTTAGTCAACTGGAAGTACCTGATAGGTAAACATGGTAAGACAATTTAAAAAAATATAACGTTAAAACACAAACTTATTCCAGTAGCAGCAGAGCGGCTTGATCATATGGTAGGTTTTTATAAACTTATCAGGATAAAGCCAACATGCCGTATAGACCGACTTGTTTTTTAAATAAAATAATATTTTATTATACTTTTTTTTTTGGTTTGGAGAGTCCAACTTCACTTGACACTAACGATTTATTAAGTTCTGTGTATCCAAAGTGTCTATTCATGTTTGTACTTTATATATACTTGAATTCATGTCATGAAATGAAATTTCGAATTTCCAACTCTACAGGGTTTCATGGTGAGCCAATTTGTATGAAATTGATTACGTAAAAGGCAATAACTTCGTTCGTGTTCAAGTAGAAGTCAAGGCCGTAGACTTCTGTAGGAGGTGTTTGTTTCAACTTGACATCTTTAACGATGCCCAACAGAGAGGTTCTTGACTGACGAACAACAAAGTGATCCTATAAGGGTTCCGTATTTTCATTTTGAATTATATGTATATCGGAAAAAAAATAGATTTTCAACCCACCGAATCTGAATACATTTAGAAACAACCTTCTTGTAAACTTAACTGCTATAAACACTCTAAACAAAACGAATACAAGATTTAGATAAACATGGAACCTTAATAATATTGTGGAAATATCCGAAAATTCGTACATTAAAATTACATCCGATTTCACGAAATAAGATATTTTAGTATGCGAAGAACGCTATATAAACCATTTTTTAGCACAAAAAAATTGATGTCTACCTCCGGTTATAAAAGATATCGAATTCTCAGTGAAACAATGTTGTAGAGAAAAAAAAACAGCAAAATGGTAAAAAATCTTATTTTTGACCTAAGTCGAGATAAACACCGATTTGAATTGTTCAAACCAAAATAAACCTAAGGTACAAAATTGTGTCAAGTTTCGTCTCGTTTTTTGCGACTAAAATGTACTAGAAGACCGAATAAAAAGACCCGAACAGAATAGTTATTTTTTGTCCACTTTAAATGACGTTTAGTACTGTGTACTGCACAGCACAAGTTTAACACTAATTACAAATAGTTCTTAGTCTTGGAGACCTTCATCATATAATAATTCCCTGTGAGTAGTACGAAGAACTTAAATCCATCGTTTACCATTTTATATGTATAAAAAAAAAATTAAAAAAAACCGGCCAAGTGCGATTCCGACCAAGTTCCGTACCATTATCTATAAAAACGGCAAAAAAATCATGTCTGTTGTATGGGAGTGCGCGGGTCCGACTCGCACTTGGCCTGTTTTAGTATTTGTTGTTTTAAGTGACAACAGAAATACATCATCAGTCTGTGAAAATTTCAACTGTCTAACTATCAAGATATAGCCTGGTGACAGACGGACGGACGGACGGACAGCGGAGTCTTAGTAAAAGGTTCCCGTTGGTTACCCTTTGGGTACGGAACGCTAAAAATATCAGAATAATAATTACCTCGGCATGAATAGGTAGGTAGTAAAAAATCTTTTAACTTTTGCAGTACTTGTTCGATAAGATTAAGAACGTAAATGTATTCTACCACAATTTTCCACTCGTGTACTCCATCTAAAAGCTTTCTGACTAACATATTGTGCTTAATTTCCACTGGGAATGGGTTTAAATAAAACCGATATTATGCTGTGATATGAATGTGCCTCTAAAAATACTGATATTTGCAAATCTGTATTTATAAAAAAATATATTACCCGTATTTAAGTATAAAAACTTTACTACGTGGTGATTTTTTGTTATATGAACTTAAAAAATTTAATTACCTACTAATCTTATTAACTCTATTCACTAAAAGTCCAGGCGATTAATCCGTAATTATTACAGACATCAAAAAAAAAATACTTCAATCAAAAATACGTTACCTAATCAGTAAAACTACATCAATGTGTTTAATGTCAAAATTTTGGATACTTTTCGTTTGATTTTCAAAAAGATATTGATAACGCGCAGTATCGATATCAGTTTAAATATTTTTGATATCTGTAATAGTTACGGAATAATCGCCTGGTCACACTTAACGATTACAAGCTCCTTGAAGGAATCGCTGTCTGTTTCTCTTGAAAAGTAAATAATTTGAAGATCAAATTATTTGGCGTGTCCTTGTAATAAGACACTTAGCGCTGCAGAGTGGTTATATTGAAATGGGTGGCTTGATCCGTGGACAACTTTGTACTCACAAGAAAAAAAATTACTTAGTTCTATTTGCTGTTAGATAAAAAGAGTAAACGGTTTTGAACAAACAAAAACTATTAAACACAATGAACCGAAATGTTTGCTGCATAACGAGCACAATTTTTTTATTTTCATTCTTATTTTTTATTTCAAATTTCATCTGTAATAATCAGCAGTGTAGATTTTCTCATGTACATAATACTCACGCTTAGGAGACAAAGAGGGTTAGGCAGAGACTACAGATTTCTATCTGATACAATTCTGAAACTTCATCCACATTATATGAAAAAGAAATATATGTATTACTAGCACAGTAAAGGTTCGGGAATGTATAGCTTAATATCTCTCTTTTACTCAAAGTAAAAACAATAAATATTTTTACTTTATTTCATTTCATTAAAACGAAAGAAAAAGTTATAAGCGTTCGGCTCTTTGAACTGCAAATATGTTAAGTATGTTTGAATTAGTTATGAGAGTGGTTTCCAGTTTATAAACAGAGTTAGCTGAGAGGGTTCGCAAAAAAAAATATACAAAGGAAAGGTTGAAGACAAAGATTATGTTCCCAACTCGATGTAATTCAAGAACCCAAGGTACATATAATATATGACTCTAAGTTAAATCACAGTATATTTGTGAATGACAATTTATTTATGATATTTGTGATTTGATTGTTAAACCAGATAGAAAAGCGTGATAAAAAAACTAAGCAATATTTAGCAATGTGTCGTACGATTTTCATTATAAACATAGCTCATATATTACTTTACATAATTAAGATTTTATTTGTAGCTAAATCAAAGTATTACGATAGCAACTTCTAAACGCTTTATAATATAGAAACCAATAATATCTTATTTATAAGTCAACATTTTTATTATCTCTCAAAGGAAAAATGAAAATTAAAGCGAATTACGCAAATACCTCACAAAAGGTAAGAGGAAAGCCTTTGACTTGTCCCCGGTATAATATAAGGGATTGTAGATAATGAGGTATATCGCGGATTTCACGAGGCAAACAATGTATAAAGTTTTTGGGCTCTGCCAAACATTTTCATCGCATGAAAAATTAATGTATTATTATATGTTTAAGAACAAATACGAGTATATTTTGTATCCTGTATAGAAGGTTTATAGAAGGTTAGACACATTTAGTAATATTTATAGGTATATACAGGTTGAAAATGAATACCTTAGCTGTAATAAAGGAAACTATTCTATATTCGAAATAAAAAATATATGTTTTGTTACATTTGTAATGATTTATAATTTAAAAAAAGATATCGACCGTCAAAAGAAGCACTAATACTCTAGTGACAGAGACAACGCTGTACAAATCTGAAGCTACATAGCCTTATGTGCATTATTTACCGCCGGGAATATGTACTGTCTATTGTCAGTCACATATCCCGTCGCGTAGGTTGGCCATTCATTCTAAATTTGGGAACCAGAAAAAGGTAAGAAAAATCTTTTTTACAAGTAACAGTAGAGAAATATACAGGTTGAAAATTTACCCCTAGCTTTATTGAAATCTACGAATCAGAATCACAAAACTGTAAAACTCTTTTTTTTTTTTAATATTTTTTACAGCTTTGTGTTCTATTAGTGATTCTGCTATAATAGCTTTCAATAAAGCTAGGGGGCTCATTTTCAACGTGTATATTTATCTACTGTTGACAAGTCTCCAATCCCACTAGCTGCCACTGCAAATGGATTAATGGCAAACATCCCAACCTCCAAACAAAAAACCGGCCAAGTCTGAGTAGGACACGCACCGTTATGGTTCCGTACCATTCTAATAAGTGACGAGACTTAAATAATTTTAACAAAAATATACAAAATACTTATCATCACGTACAAAATTCGTGAAATAAAACTGCAAAATTAATTGGTCGAGCATTTGGGTAAGTACCCCTATGATTGCACTATAATGCGGCATTTTCAGTATTTGTTTTTAAAGTCAGTACATGGCACATAATATACAGAAAATTCTAGATTTCTATCTAGTTTAGTTTTTGAGATAGACCCCGTAACAAAAATAGTTTAAAACTGACAACATTGACGGCCCGCCATTTATTTAAATTTGAAGAAAAGAAATAAAAATTGTGCTCTGCTCAGTGAGCTCTAAATATTGACAGCCCACTAAGAAAAAGATATTTTTTTTTACTCCTTTTCCATGTATGGGAACCCCCTGAAATAGAATTAAATATAATTTTTAATTCGGTTTTGGGTCGACATTCTACGCAACATATCCAAATTTCAGATCTGTAAAAATTAATTGACATACGGACGAATATACACATTTACAGAAGGACAGACAGTAGAATGATATTAACATAGCTCCGTTTGCCCTTTGAGTACGGAACCCTAAAAAGCAGCGAGTTGTATCAGAGATACAACCGTAAATAATTTAATTGGATACTTTTTATGCCGCCTCTTTACTCAACCACAGAGGAAGGAATTAATAATGGCGGCGTAGCGAATACGAGGGTTATTCCGATCAAATAAGCACAAATTATCAAAAATTCCTGACAAATAAAGAGCGACTAAAAATGTATTCAGGTAATGTATATAATGTAATTTTTTTATTAAAAAATGTACTAAAACTGTACCCACTAATGTACTAATCAGAATTTAAATTTTCCTACATAAAAAGGTTGTTCCTAAAGTGATGACGACGTACATATATGGTATGTATTCCAAAAAAGATGATACGAGACGTGAACAGTGATAATTAAGTATCCACTTTAAAAACCTCTCGTCTGTTAATTAGAAAAAATCAATATGTCGTTTTTTAAACATTTATTGAAATCTCTAGGCGCCAAGTGGCTCACTATTAAGTGAGTACCTATACATATGTATCATTGCAGTATGGGAAAAGCACATGCATAAATTCGCAAGTTGTGTTGACAACTGGATAGCTCAGTTGGCAGAGCAATCGCCTGGTTAGCGGGAGGTCCCAGGTTCGACTCCCGGTTCAGGGCTCCTCACATCCAGGTTCACTTTTCTGCTTTTCTATACCGCAGTGATATAATATTAATTAATTATTAAAAAAGTTGTAAGTGAAAGGACGAGGCGTGAACAAATACAGTGTTATGTATAATGTGTCAGTTGTTAAGTTAAATAAATAATGCTATTTTATTTCACTTTTACGTTTCACGCTCAATGAAACTTGTGAAGGCAATACAATCGCACCCATTTCGTCACGGGAACAATACTGAAAACGTGCGTCAGGTGAACTAAAAATTTGCCAATACACTGAAGGTTTTAATTTTTTATTTGTGCCTTTTGGCGTTGAAACCCTCGGGCCGTGGAGGCCGGGAGCGCGGCAGCTCTACAAAGAACTGTTGTCGCGATTGGTTGACGCTTCCGGAGATCCCAGGGCTGGCACATACCTCGGCCAAAGAATTGGCCTAGCAATTCAAAGAGGTAATGCTGCCAGTATCCTGGGTTATCCTCCACGTGACGACAGCGATTTCGGCTCAATTTTTTATCTAATTTAATTAAATAATTTTGCTAGGTAGTTTTAGTTTAGTTTATTTCGTAGAATAATTTAGTTTTTAAATCAGTTTATAAAGGTTTTGTTAATTTAATTTTTTAATAGTAAAATTTTATGATTTTATCTAAAACAATAAAAACACATTTTGCTGCACTTTTGGTAAAAGGCTGTTTACGTTTTTTAGGGACTTGATGTTGATGTTTTTTGAATTCTAAGGGACTCAGCCTAAAATATTATTAAATCATTCCATTGACACATTACAATTTTGTGTTTGCTTTTGTATGGAGGTTTGCGCGTAATAGCAATCCATGGAAATAATGTAACAGGATATTTCAGATCCATTGCTTTAGAATAGGAATGAAGGGATCATACAACGGAGTTCTATAGAGTGCCGAAATTGTCTACTAGTGCAGAATGAAATGTGTATAGCTGTTCAACAGCATAGGTGATTCCTTTGTTTAGTAAAAGAATAGTATTATATCATTACTCTTGCAATTTCTAACAAACTTACCCTAGACTGTTTAATGGAACCGTAAAAATTGAAGACGGGTTTCGAAATACGATGCTTTAGTTACAATAACGGTAAACCTTTTTTTTTTCAAGAAACTTTTTAATTGGTTGTTTAGGGATTTGAGTAAATTTGTAATCTGGATGTGGTAGATTTGACTGCTAGGGTAGCATTTTTATTTTGATATACTGACATTGTTAAAAGTATTTAAACTAGAGTATATTTTACTCCGTGCTTAGGTACAGCAGATACATTTTTTTAAATACAAAACATTATTTATTTATAGAAAAACCATCAAAATATAACGCTTAAATTAAAATATTCTGCTATTCATTCAGTAGTCAAGTCAAGTACCAAAGGTCTAGGGGTAGGCATACACTCAATTATGCATGTAAAACACTTTGTAAAGGCTTTCAAAGGAAACGAATGTATGTCCAGGGGACTGAAAATAAATTCGTCAGCATTTAAATAACAGAAGGGTCTTTATAATGACCGCGAAAGAAGTATATTATTAATGTAAAATAGGTCAAATATTATTTATACCTACTTAAATACAATGATGCTTCAATAGATTCAATGAATATACATCACTGGTTTTAGTTCATAAGGAACAATTATTTACAACTATCTATGATAGATATTTTGTGTACATCTCATTAAGCTTTCATAAGTTACAAATTTTAATTGATTTCGAGAAATTAGCCGGGATAAAATTATCTAATATCAATTCTAAAATTTACGGGATTTGATGTTCAAATATGACATTTCGATAGAAAGCGCCATCAGACCGAATAAATGTCCTGAATTTAATATAATTATGTTCTTCTTGGATAAGGCTTTGATTAAGTTTTCTTGTCTGAACTGCCTGAACCAAAGATCTCCTTAGAGTAATTTATAGTACTCATCATCTGGGGGCACGGCAGTGACCCCTCCAAGTCTAGCTAAGAAGCGGCACGGCCGTACCATCCTTTTCTCGAAACAGTTCAGACCCAACTATAACTTCTTTGTAGATAAAACTAGAAGCCTGAATTTTCAGTAACCAAGCAAGCATTGAATAAACACGGTATATTTCAAATTTCATTCAATTTGGACAAGTAGTTTAAGAAAATCTTAAGTTATTACATGAATAGCTACCCTAACAATATCTTGTAGTGACCATATCAATATTAAAAATCTTTTAATGTTTTTAATAAATAGATTGAATTGGCAATCGCACAAAATAATCTAATTTAATGTTATATTATTACTTGTGAGAGACTTTGTATTTTCATGCGATGGCAAAGTCAATATATTTATTTAAAACATAAAAGAATTTAATATTGATACGGTCACTCTAAGGTGTTGCTAGGTTAGTTAATTAGTATGTATTATCTTAAGACGGAAGGTCCCTAAAGTAGGGACTGAATAAATCAACCGACTTGGGTTTACATGGATCTCACAACTTTTTACGTTAAAATAACTAAGTTGCGGGACTTTGTTTTCTTACAAGTTTCATTTTTGATGGCATATACATATTCATATCGTTTGTTAGCAAGATAACACCAGCAGTGGTATCAAAATCGTTTAAAAATTAATTAAACAACTTACAAAAAAGAAGATTAGTATTACAGTTATATAATTATGTCAATTATTAAATATTTACTTAAATAAAATTTACAATAAAAAAAAATTATACAATTATAAAATATCCTAGGTATATAAAAATTACAATTTTAAATAATGTCTGAAAGTATATTGCAACAGGGATAATGAGTCAAATATAATTATGTCTAATTTACTTATCAAAAAATTCAATTAATTTTTAAAACGGTTTATACAATAATTACTTAAAGCTTTAGTAATTAAAGCTTATTTTTTTGGAAAGTCTGTATATTTTCGCTTTTTAAAATATTTTCGCTCAGGTTATTTTAAATTATATTTATACGCCATCTAAATGCCATTCCACACTTGCCTGAATCATTTATGAAAGTAGCTTGAAATAATAAATTAAATAAAAAGAAAAATTTTGCAACGTTGATATCATCGGCTAGAAGCCCAGTAGCGTAATACTTTCTCGAGTGTCTATCGGCGCTCCCACCCTTGTCAATCCGACACGTCACCGTTATTAGATCGAACCCGATGGATAGATGGCTCTTGGAATTACTTCTTGCACGTCTACTTCGGAAGTATCTAGACAGCCGTGAAATACTTCCACAACAGGATTAGATGATTTTGCGGTTTCTTGGCTAATTTTGTTTCAGTAATTAGTTTTAACATTGAAAATGTTTTTTCGCTCACTGCTGCTAGGGGCCCGTTTTCAGCGATTATGTTAAACGGGGATTACTCTGCCAGTATGTATTCTATCACAATGATTTAGGTCTCATAATCTGAAAATTAACAAGAGCTATAATATACAAGAAATAAAATATCGAAAAAGTCTAAAATATCAGTTAAAAATAAAAATTAATAAAAAATTTGGTAGTTTTTTCTCCGACTTCGGCAATGAAAAGTCTCATATCTCAGAATCCATGCAATGTATTTTAAAAATTCAATAAACACCCTGGTGTGTGATTTTATTATTTACTTAAAACTTATAGAATTGAAATATATAAATAAATAAGGGGAGATAGTATTTACATTATGCAGAGCGCGCGGACGCTCAGCGCTGCAGTTCTTTTGTTATGCGAGCTTATAGTGTAATGTGAATGGTGGATTTATTTACAATGAAAATATTATATTATTTATTTGTTTAAGATGTTAAATAAATAAGGGTAATAATATTTTAAGTTATTTAATAATATTAAATTGAAAAATAAATACATAATTGTACCATAAAAAATTAAATTTAAGGGGCTTAAGATGTTAATAAAAGATGTTTAAGAGACGTAAGCTAATTATATATTAAATAAATAAAGAGTTTTTGAATTTCTTAAATTAGGATAAGATATTCACACCCGTGTCGTGTAGTGTTAACTAAAACGGGCGGGCGGTGGGGTGGCGTTGCTGTTTTGTAGTGGTTGTACGGAAAAATATAATGTAAGTACGCCAGATTGCTTGCTGGAGCAACAGATAGTGAATATAATTTAACTGTTAGCTATTTTATTTAGTACTATAGCAACGGTCAAAAAGTTACCGATTCATCGGTAAAATCTCCCGATATTGGCTTTGATTTCATTTACTCAAGATAACATATTGATTTTGACACAGAAATCTCACGATATTCTGCCGGCCACTTGCACTTCGTGAATATTATGAACTGAGACTCGATTGAACATCCATTCATCCATCCACCCGACTCAAAATAGACGTGTCGCTAAACATGAGCCATTGTTGAACAAGGAAGCAAAGCGAGCGAAGTTCTCCGAGTCTACTAGAACAATACGACGTTTGTATGTATGTATGTATGAATGTTTGTTCGACGATAGCTCGAGTATCGTTGATCAGAATGTCATGAAATTTGGCAGGCGAGTAAATAAGGCAAAAAAATAATTCAATTTCAAACATGAGTCAAATCGGTCAAACGCAAATTGGTTGAGCACGAGTTCACTGTTCGGGGTGAAATACCAGTTAATTAAACGAGGGAGCGAGTTCCCCGAGTCTACTTAAACAATCCAGCGTTTGTATGTATGTATGTACCTATATTTAAGAATGTTCATAACTACACTGCGCATTTGTTTATGTTTTTGTTAACCGAGATTTTACACATTTGTTGTAGATCTATAGACATTTTCAATGCCCTTTGATGGTTACGGGAAGCGTGAAATCTGTGCATTTTTTAGGATACAAATTTAAGGAGGAATTTTCTTAATGTTATCTTAGTTTTCTCTCAGGTAAGGATAGTTGGAGCAGATATAGGAACCTATATTGGCAGCATAGACATGACTACAATGTTGAGCTCTGTGATCATCGTAAGAAAATTTCCAAAATAGTGTATAACCATAAAAATCAAAATAAATTTATAAGAATGCAAATTTGATCATATAAAGGGTGGAAAAAACGTGGATTGCGTATACTTCGATCGATTTGTTCCTCAAATTAGCCAACACAATATTCAAGAAAAATATATCTAATAAACATATCTTCAATATTTTGAATATACCTATATAATCGAATAGCAATCGAAATAAATCGTTTCTTTTTTCTTTTTCGTTAATTTCTCTATTATCTATATAATTATAACAATTAATAAACAATAGTCAAATAAAATAAAATATTTACAGTCTGACAAAAAATTTTTGAAATGAATATTGAAGAAATTATTTGTCTTTCGCCTGGTTACACTAAAGAAACAAGTACACAATCGGTTAAATCGAGTTTACCGCGTTGTTATTTCTTGACTATATTACCTAAATTATCATACTTGAACGTTTTAAGTTCAATAAAGTTCATTAAAGTTCAATATTCATTTAAACACTTTTTTGACAGACTATACATTATACTACTTACTGTCTATACTATCATATTGTGTCTATACTATCTGCATTTGTCTATCGTGTAACTACGCGGCACTAATGTTCTACCAAAAACAGGGTGAGTTTAAATACATAAAGCATTACTTCAGGTAGATTATACTTTATAAGAGCTACATAGAGGCCAACATTGAGACCCCATTTCATACAAACGCAGATGCGGGATCAGTTTTATAAATAGCGCTAAAATTGGGGTCTGTTGTGTTGTGTGATTAAAATTGCATCACTTCATTATCCTAAAAAAACATCTAAAGGCGTTATGTTCTACCTATGTCAAAATAAGGATAAATTGTACTCTACCAGAATTATCATAATTGAAATCTCAAAAGTCATTAAAACACTGGTTTTTGTGTGTGTGTTTGAAGTCCAAAATATATTTTTAGTAGTCTTTAATCACAAAAAAGAAAATAAAAGCATACAAAACTCGACGGAGAACGTCGGCGTTGCCGGTGTGGTACAAAAATGCTTCGCATTTTATGCAAATTGTTAACATTATGATCATGAATTTCTCATAACGGTTCTGCTGCCCCGACGTCATCCAAAATACGGTATCTTAATGAAATATTGTCTGTTTACATCTTTAAGGACGCAACTTCAAAGTGACGAAATGAATTTTATTTAATAGAGTGCATTACAAACTAGAAAAGATAAATTAGAAACAAATGTAAAGACAAGAATTAGAAAAAAATCTTCAAGCCAGGATTCGAACCTGCGACCTAACGAAATGAACGCAGTAAGTGATTGACTATAAACCAATCTGAAAAAAATACTGAGTAAACTAAGTCTTATTCCATACAAGACAAGATTCTCGTGAAACAGCAAGTTTTTTTATGGTTTATTTAAACAGTTTCAAATTTTCTTTAAATTTAATGTTTTTTCCTTCATAGGATATTTTTGTTTTTGTTCAAAATCCTCAAAGTCTAAGTCCGAAACTAGGGGAATTTTATTTTAATGGATAATATCAGGGTTGCCTGAAATCAAAAATACTGTCGCTTTAAGGTTAACATAGTACCCGCAAAAAACATAATTTGTATTGATAGAAGCCATAGTAACACGTAATCTGTGAAAATTTCAACTTTCTACCTATCACGGTTGAAGCTGTAGACCTCTGTGACAGACAGACAGACAGACAGCGGAGGTTATGTAATAGGGTCTCACTTGGCACCCTTCGGGTACAACACCCTAAAAACAAACATAATTTATTTTCTTGCTTATGCACCATTTATCAAAATCAGGGTATCAAGTAATCACATAAATTTTCCGACTCCAAACGATTCCAAAGATCATAACGTTGAATAAAGAAAGCTATTAAGGGTGTTAAATTATCAATCCTGTGGTTAATATCGGAAAAGTTCTACTTACTCACATATAATTGGGGCAAAAAGTATCCAATAGCTTAGCGTGATATAGTACGAATAGATGTGTGGGTAGTGGCGACAAACTTATGTACCTGCATATAAACGAGTTTGAAAATTGACAAATACAATGGTTGACTTATTAATTAGAGTGCATAACAAGATAGAAAAGATAAATAAGAGACATATCTAAAGACAAGAACATAACAAGGCGTGAAATCACATAACGCCCTCGTGAGCGTTCAGTATTTGCCTTACAAGGTGGTTAGATCAAATAGTTACAAAATAATCAGTAGACAAGTATGGTGGAAAAATTCAAGGCTCTAGGTAAGTACATCGGTGGCGCAATTGGTAGTGCGCTTGTCTTGATAACAAGAGGTCGTAGGTTTGAGGAATTTTCAAATTCTTGTCTGTACGTTTGTTTCTAATTTATCTTTTCTATTTGGTTATGCACTCTAATAATTATATTTAGAGTGTTCCAAAGCGATGGATTTCGAAATAAAAACATAATCATAATGGTTGACGTTAAAGTTTTTCGTTTTATTTATATCGAAAGTTCTTATTCTTATTCTTATTCTTTATTGTACACAAAAAAAGGAGATTACAAATATTTGATACAATAATTTGAGTACAGCGGCGAGCTTATCTCTCAAAGAGATTTTTTATAGCAAACCGAATGAGTATAGGAGTGCTTTAAAAAATAAATAGGTAACCATATGTGTACGTACTACATACTAAAATACTTAGTTGTACTGTTTTAATAAAATAAAGTAGGTCTACACCTGGTTGTTAGGTGGTAGAGCTGATGCCGGGCTCGACTGTGGAGGTACCACCATCTTACTCGCAAATCCTCCCGAAGTTATTCAGGGGAGAGTAAGAGAACAGCTCTCAGGCAAAACCAGGCAGCCCACCATTGCCTGGGACCGATGGATGGCGGTATATCCATCCCCAATTGCCGGGGCTTATATAAAACAGACTGGTGACGGGCAGCGGCGTCACTGGTGCGAGGGTTTCGGCACCGCGCTCACCAACCCGCCTGCCCAGCGTGTGTGAGTATGGGCATTTCTTCCAGGAGGACCGCCAAGAGTGGCGAAATCCAGTACAGCAGTGGATGAAACAGGCTGATGGATGGATGGAGGTCTACACCAGCATGACAGGCTACCTATAGACAGCTACAACCTTTTAGGGACGGTAGGCCTACCATGAGTTTTGCTTACTATACACGTTAAATTTAAAAATTTCATTCAAAACGCAGATTTTCGTGGGCGAGTGTTTCTTGGTGGTGTCAATACCTTCGGCTGAGAGCGCGCTATTTTAAACAAAAAGGAAACGTAATAGAGTTCAGTTCCAATTGATGCAAAATGGGGTGCTGAATCTGACCCTTAAAACTACGAGGGTCACCTCACTGCGCTCCGTTCTGCTCGCCTCCCCATTTCTTTTTTCCTGTAAACCTACAGTTTTGCTTGTCGTTGCACCTATTTGGTTAAAGAATTTTTATTTCTTACTACTCGTATGCTGATTTATATGATATATATTAATTTATTTATGTTATAATAGACTGATTACTCTTAAACATCGGAAAAAATCATCCCGTTATAACAAAAAGCTTACACTTTCTGTGTACGTTGTACAGACACCTGCAGTTTAGGCTACCGTAGGCCTACCATGAGTTTTGCTTACTATACACGTTAACGTCTGCGTAAAATATTTATATGCGAAATTGTGCAGCGCCCCTAGCGGCTTACTACAGGAACCAGCATTTCTCATACAAAATATTTTACGCAGACGGTAACGTGTATAGTAAGCAAAACTCATGGTAGGCCTACGGTAGCCTAAACTGCAGGTGTCTGTACAACGTACACAGAAAGTGTAAGCTTTTTGTTATAACGGGATGATTTTTTCCGATGTTTAAGAGTAATCAGTCTATTATAACATAAATAAATTAATATATATCATATAAATCAGCATACGAGTAGTAAGAAATAAAAATTCTTTAACCAAATAGGTGCAACGACAAGCAAAACTGTAGGTTTACAGGAAAAAAGAAATGGGGAGGCGAGCAGAACGGAGCGCAGTGAGGTGACCCTCGTAGTTTTAAGGGTCAGATTCAGCACCCCATTTTGCATCAATTGGAACTGAACTCTATTACGTTTCCTTTTTGTTTAAAATAGCGCGCTCTCAGCCGAAGGTATTGACACCACCAAGAAACACTCGCCCACGAAAATCTGCGTTTTGAATGAAATTTTTAAATGAATTTAAAATAATAAATAAATAAAAATGAAGTTCTTAAAATATTCTAAGACGAGCTGCCGATTTCATTTGTTAACTTATTTTAAATACAAATTTCAAGACGCTTTAACACTCGAAGAACATGAACTTTGTATTTTTTTTTCTATCGAGCAAACTCACAGATTTTGAGTTTTTTCTAAGATGAATCTATCAGCCCTATAGTCTATTATCTAATTTGTCCATATTATTTTTACTATACCGATTAACCAAGTTACACAATGTGATATGCTCATTTGAAGTTGTGCATCTAGCCTTATTAAGGGTTCATCTTAACAGATTTACGATGATATGCCTAATTCTACGACGATTCTACTACTGCCGACGAGATAAATAAACGCAACGTAGCGAAGTGACGTAGCGAGCTTTTCGAAATACTTTTCATTTTGAATCTGTACAAAAGTTTTCTATCCTACATATTTCATTTGTGTTACAGTTAGAAGGAAGATCAATAGGTACCTATATAACTTTATCACAATTTAATATACATACCGCTATGTAAACCTTTTCAGCAGATAAAAGTTGCACTGGATCATCTTTACCTGAAAAGAAATAAACAATATTCTTTAGGGTATTTTCAAGACCAACTTAACATGACTTCGGCAGAGCGTGGAATTGGGCAGATTTTAAAGTATGGAACCGAAAATCTTACACCAAAAGTGAAAAATAGGTTCGACGACGATGTTAGGTTGCTTGTGTTGTGATTATAAGTTTTATCTTTAACTTAAGGCGACGCCACGAAATTTTGGTGACCTGGATCTCCATTTTTTTCAGTAATAAAAAACATATGTCATTACCAATTTATATACTAGATTAAGCATTTCATTAACATCATTTTGCCCGAAGATTTAGTTGATTGATTAAATTTTCATAGCAGAGAAAAATATTAAGAATACCTCTTTTAAAACAGAGATTTCTATTTTACTGACAAACGGGAGCGAATGAAGCCTCTAAGTTTTTTATTTAAATTTGTCTACAAATACACTACAATATGGCCGATTGGATTTATTAAATTACTTATAGTTGTCATTTTAAATAAAAAATACTGTTTTGCCGCATACGACCTTACGGCATAAGCTAGTTCGTGAGCGCATATTTGTATGGAGTAAGTCCCCCTCACTCCACTCCCCTAAGGCGCCGATTTGAAATTAAAAGTTTAACAATGCCTCGCCTTAACCCTAGTTTTAACAGAAATACGATATGCCTGGGCAGATCATGATATGCCCAATTATACGATGTGTTGACGACATATCCAAAGGGTCTAATTAATTTCTTGTTGAATAATTAAATGTATTTTCAAGAATATTCCCTAGTAGTGTGCTACTCGTATATGACCTAGTTGTAAACGGAACTTTAAGTTTCTAAGTCAACTGGAAGAACCCTATAGGTTTTCATGGTGAGCCAATTTGTATGAAGTTAGTCACGTCATAAAAGGGCAATAACTTATTTTCGCTTTGAGTTAGAAGCCTGATTTTATTTAACAGAACTATGTGGCTGTAGACTTCTGTGCGAGAAATTAGTTTTAACTTGATATTTCTGACGGGGCCCAAAAAAGGGTCTTGACAGATCGACAAACAGATATATAGACTGAGGGACAAAAGGTTCCTTTTTTAATTTGAGGAACGGTACCCTGAAAATACATTTTTTGCTTAACTTAATGAACTCTAACGAGAAACAACTAATAAATTCTTTCGGGTCCTATTTCATGTCAATAAAAATGATTAAATTGAATTTCAAATTTGTATCTAAAAAACACATGAGAAAAGCAATTTTTATGAGTTATATTTCGGGACATTCGGGTCCGGTATCAGTCACAGTTAAGTATTTAAATATAATATTAGGTTTTGGGTCAAAATTCTACACGAAATATGAACATTTTAGGTCAGTAACTCATTCCGTCCACGAGCTAGGGACCCGTAACATACGAGCGAACGGACAGACAGACAGCTGAGTGAAATTAATAGAGCTCTGTTCTGCCCTTTGGGTACGGTAATATGTTCCGTACATCTGCCTTATGCAGAATCAGTTTATTTTGTACAATCTAAACTCTTAAACTTTTTGAAGATTTTATATGAAGCATATTGTTGTACGAACTATAAACTGAATATTGCTGAGCGATTTTATAATTATTTATAAAAAATCATAATTTTCATAGTATTCTTTACTTTTTTATTCTTAAGTAATTTTAATATAAAGTTGATGCATGTGATTGTTGGCACTTGGAGAAACTTTCAATACATTTTGATTGAAATGCACTGTACTTATTTCTTTTATTTTGCTAAGCAGTTTCGCTATTGTAGCATTTTCAAACGTTCATTTGGTTGTTTACGTACAATAAATGAATCATTTGGAATAATACGTAGGACAAAAATATATTTATATCACCAATATAGAATATTAATAGCGTTCCCAGCATATTTACTAATTATTTTTACTAGTCTAAGCGGGTTCAGATGAATTTATACTTAAGAACATAAGACATTCATGTATAAATGTTTACAAATAATGATACTTATAAGAAATTCATGCATTAATCTCTCTAGCTATCCAACGTGGCAACGTACATCCAGAGTTACGGCAACGTTTGTGCGCTACGGGAAGCTATGCTCTTGTCGGTGGAATAAGCGCCATTCTTTTCTTTTTAGGGTTCTGTACCCGAAAGGTACCAAACGGGACCCTATTACTAATCCTCCGCTCTATATCTGTCCGTCACTGACAGGGGTCTACAGCTTCTACTGTAATAGGTAGATAATACGTGGTACGGAACACTTTTTGCGCGAGTCCGACACACGACATAACATTTAACTTCCTCCTTCACTTGAGTAAAGTCTCATATTCGTCCGTGTTACCATTCCCTGAAACAGTTATATTTTGCGTGCAATATAACTCCGAGTAAATTAGTTCTTTCATTGTAATTCAGAAAACCATCTGGTAAATTGCAAAATAAATAGGTTTGTTGTGAGCTTAATACCTTTTAAGCTTTTTCATTAATTGAGCCCGTAGGTAATGTGACCTTAAAACAAATTTTAGTTTGTACGAGATAAGGTTAAATCCAATAAGTGCCACCTATTAGGTATTGTTGAAAACTTGAAAGAGATTGTTAGACTGATATTACATTCTAATTTTTATATTGAAAGATTGTAATAAAAGTATTTTATTTTGCCTAAATTTATTTTGTTTCAAGAGATTGCATTTTTAACGGCATGTTGTGCTGTAATGACAGTATAATTTATCATAAAATAAAATAACTAACACCAGCCAAGTTCGAGTCGGACTCGCGCACGAAGGGTTCCGTACCATTATCTATAAAAACGGCAAAAAAATCATGTCTCAATATGGGAGTGCGCGGTCCGACTCAATTTTGCCCGGTTTTAGTATTTTTTGTTATAGCGGTAACAGAAATACATCATCTGTGAAAATTTCAACTGTCTTACTACCATGATTAATAAGATACAGCCTGGTAACAGACGGATGGACGGACAAACGGAGTCTTAGTAATAGGGTCCCGTTTGTTACCCTTTGGGTACGGAATCTTAAGAACATACTAAGCAGTAAAACCTGAAAGTTTTTTTCTGCATGTATATTTTTGTATATTGTGTATTTCAGGGGATAGTTTTAGTGCTGGTTGTTTGTTACGATTTCGAAATAAATTGTCATAAAACATTTGCACTTAAAAAATGAGAGACGCCTACAGGAAAATGGAGATGCCTGTCTCAGAAGCCGGTTTGACACTTGACAGTCTACCTGTTGGCAGTTTTTATTGCGGCGTCAGCGTCTTACATAACCGTATTAAAATCTTTAACAAATATACATATAATATATATTGAACTGATATAAAAAACAGAAAAGCAATATGTTTTTGGGTACTTTTGTGATATAAGAGGAGTATGTTTTATTAATTTATAATTGAATAAATGTTATTTGAATGACTTTTGGAGCCTTTTATTATATTTAGAGGGATTGTATGTGTATAATTATAAATATATCAATATTAAGATATTTTGATTTATATGTCGGCCAAGATGGATTATTTATTTATTTTAGGCTCTAAAATTAGACTTAAGAATACAATAGAAAACTTTTTTATGTGGGATCTATAATTAAATTTTTAGCGTCGCAGTTATTCAATACGGGCTATATATATTACGTATGTTATACACATTTATATTATATTCTTAGTCCTGATTTATGAGTCGTACACAATTTTCGAGTTTCGCCAAATCACATTGAGTAAGTAATCCACCGAAAAATATCTTGATTTGCTTCTTATTTTCCGGGAATTTATTTTCCCACTTTTTACCGATATAATTAATGCCAAATATTACTAGCCCAACTGTTTCAGATAGGCGCAAAATAACTAAAAGCACGTAAAATTCATCAAATAGAACAAAGTCATTGACTTGTCGATTGACAAATTAATTAAATAAATAATTGTTTCTTAGAAAATGTTACTCACAAGATCTTTGCAGATTTATCTGTTCGTCCACGGCAGATAGATATCTGAAGTCTCTTACCTATTTCAAAAACAGGTGAGAGCATGTACTGAGGCCAAAGTTAGAAAATCAAATTTTGTGCCTGTCCGCATATTTTATTTTAACTGGAAAACCACTCAAAGGGTTTGGATGCGGTTTTTTTCATTATCATCGTAGTGATTTTGGTCAAAAAATAGCTAATAAGAAGTGTTGAAAAAATAATCGCCAAATTTAAAACATTGTCGACAATAGTTTTAAGAAATACATTGATTGAAGACATTTTCATGTGAGCGAAGCTGCGGGCAAGAGCAAGGAGATAATGTATAAGCACAGTTTGTTTTGTTTGGAATTATATATTTATAACTCTTTCATTGCGATCTAAGATATATAAATCTGGAAACGTATTTGATGGAAACGGAACAATATGATCCCTTTCTGATGAAAATATCATCCGCTCCGGGGCCGGATGCCAAAGCATATTGCGTCTTACCTCAAGGTGCAGGCAGGAAATAGAAATTTGATGATGAAAGCACTCTACTGCATGGGGATAAAAATGTTTTATAACCTCTGTTTTTGTTAAAGTAGTTATTTTTATATTCCTTCTTTTTATATCATTTTAATACTCTTATGTAAACTAAAGTTTATTGAAAACGAGTGAAAACGATGCCAACATCCGTGGTTTTGAATATAGCTTTCAAGTCCAGACAATCGTTATTATAAAAAAGTTCTAAATTACGCATATTTTATAATGCATAGATTCACACAAATTATGGTAGCCAAAATCTTAAAGAAGTTACATATACCTAAGTCGACCAGCAACCTCAACTACAGGCAAACCCGTAGGCAAAAAAGTAGTCAGTTATAAGTTATAACAAAGTTAAAATCTCGTTATTTTACAGCGAAACATGAAATAGTAATTTCTGTTTATGGACTAGTTTCAGTTAATTTATGTACCTATATGTAAATTGTCGTCACTTCCTATGTAAGGATTTTCAGGAAAGCGGTTACTTTGGTTCGTTTACATTTCAAACACGGTATTATTTCATCGAAACTTTGAAAGACAACAAATAATTTAACTTTTCCGTGTGCTTGCAAAATATTCGCAAAACGCTAAAGAAATAATTTGGCATTGACAACCGTTATAGACTAGCGTGATAACATGGCAGCCTACCTCCCCTAGCCGGGGACTAAAAATAGACTATTCGGTATTATATCAAGACATCGTAATTCTTGTATTTGGGGCGTTCGATACGCAGGCACAAAAGGTGTAAAACACATCCTAACCAGGAATCTTGCCCCTCTTAGGAAATTCCAAATCCATCCATCAGCCTGTTTCGTCCACTGCTGGACATAAGCCTTTCCAAGATTTCATTACTCTTAGCGCATACTGACATGCTGGGCAGGCGGGTTGGTGAGCGCGGTGCTTAACCCCTCGTACTAGTGACGCCGCTGCGCGTCACCAGTCTATTTTTTATAAGGCCCGGCAATTTGTGATGGGCCACCATGATGTATATATACATATATAGTATATATAATTATTTAAATTTTTACCTTTTAGAATTGTTTGTAGCTATTTTTCATGTTTCTAATATTTTTATCTACATTTGTGTCGTAAAATACTGATTTGCAACTCAAAAATAGTGCATAACAAGTGGCATGTTTCACTTACGAGTTATCTTGAAAAAATATGCTGGAACTGGTACATAAAGTGGTTATTAAAATACATACAGCCCTGTCTTAGGTTTTAATATCAATACCAATGAGCTTTTTTTATAATATTGTCTAATACGTACAAAACAATATTGTGGGTCCAGTAAGGAGGTTGCAATTGAATTTTTTTCGGCCATATACATTGTTTATGGCTGGTGGCCCGTACTAGGGCGTATGCGCGGCGGAATGTTGGAGTTTGGCGTCATAATTTACGAGGACATTTATTATTTACTTTGTTTTGTGAATTAAAGATTTTATTTTGATACTTATAATAATTTGACTCCACCTGAGATCCTGGAAATAGTGAAGAAAATGACGAACAAATATTTTACCAGAAAAAAAAGTTTACGCTATTTTTACCAATATTATAAAAATAGGTAAGTTATTTTACTTATTGCATGAGTTAAGATAAAGAACTGTATACAATTTCACATACAAATACTCGTGTGATACCATTGAAAAACGGGTCGTAGGCGACTGGTGCACACAGAGGTGATTAAAACTCACACTCGTGTTTTAATAACCTCTTTATGTACCAGTTTCATAAGTTACTCTTATTCAATCAGTAACAAATTTTATAAAAAAAAAAAATGTGTTTTTTGTCATCAAGGACATAGGAATTGAAAAGGCCCTGGAGATTATGGACATACATGTAAGTTCATATTGTGTATTAATGTTCAAAATCTTCTGGGCTCTCGTTCCAATTTATATAACCTTGAACGACTATCACTGCTTTAAAAGCAAACAATGTCATACACAAATAGGTACATACATATTTTTTGGAAAGGGCAATGAAATATTTGATTGACATAATGGCATGTGCCAGTGATAGGAAAATATACGGGGTCGAATCCTTTCTAAGATGATTCCAATTTATATTTTGTCTTTTAACTTAAATCACACGTTACGGAACATGGTTTTGAACGATTATCACATTTAAGCGAACGTAGTAAGAACTGCCATGGTGTACCGAGATGTGTTAGAGACTTAACGTATAGATTTCGCTATACGTAGATGCCACTTTAAGCTTTTAGCACTGACCACCAGTTAGAAACATTGTCAATGAAAAATTCATTTTTATTTTTTTTATTTCGAATAAAGAACCCTTTGGTAACCTGAAGACGTTTATAGAATTCATTTGTCATTTGTTTTTTTTAATTGGCGCCATTTTGAATAATAGTCCTTGAAGCACCTCGAGATGAATTTAACGCGAGAAAATCGGTTCATGATTTATTACGACTTTCGTTGTGACTTTTGTTATGATATACTTCGATTGGCCTTTAATGACGAAGCCCCATACTGTGCCACTGTTTACAACTGGTTAAGTGAGTTTAAGCATGGGCGTAGCAATCTCACTAATGATCTACGTGGGGGAAGTCCTTCAGCAGCGACAATGATGATAATTATCAGTGCTTCCAATGCGACGCATGATAGAGGCTGATAAGAGAGTTACCGATCTGCAGAATTGAGCAAGCGTAGGTGTTGGTATGAGTTAAGTAGGTACAAAAGATATTACATGAACATTTAAGCGTCCGAAAGCTTTGTACTAGATAGATTCACCATAGTTTGACCGAACACCAAAAATACCTTCGCATAAATTGGTGCCATGAAATGTAAGAAAAATTCAACGGTAGTGTATTTAACATCGTTCTAGGTGATGAAAGCTGGATACATTTCTACGAACCCGAAACCAAAAGACAATCTGTTGAGTGGGTGTTTCCTTTTGAGGATCAGCCAACAAAAGTAAAGAAGAAGTCAAGGAAAAAAGATGGTTGCCTCGTTCTGACAGTTGAGCTGGAAGATGGAAGAACAGTTACTGCAGATTTGTAAATCAACAAATAAGCAGTGCCTTCGTAGCGGGATCCTCCGTCACCGTGAAACCAACACTGAACGACAGATACTCTTACACCCAGTCTACACCTAAGCAACTAAGCAAATTTGATCAATGAGAGCAGAAAGTTAACTAGATTTTAAGTAGGTTAAGAATGTAGGTTTAAGTTTTATTATAACTTTATATCGATGTACAGGTATCTGTCAATTTTATTATCTACTTGATTTGATTTTTGATTGACGACGACGGCAATTGGGTTGAAAGGTATATATATTATAAACATATTTTTTCTTTGTAATTGATATTTTATTTAAAGTATTTTTTATAACAATAAATATACTACCCACTTTTTACTTTGAGCCGTTTTTTATTTTCTAAAAACTTTAGTGTCACCATGTTATTTATAATAACTATCTCATTCATAGTATTTTATTTCAATAACCGTCAGTATTTATCTGTAATAAATTTTTTTAATTTATTTTGTAACACCTTTAGTGTATTAACGTCAACTTGACCTAGAAAAAGGTAAATTTTCCGAAAACAGTACCTATCGACTTGTGTATGACATAATATATGACATTATTTATACAATCAAATTAAAACTGTTTGGATTAAAGTCACCTTATATCTACATAATTAATAATAAATGAGTCGGGTCTGTACATTGAATATTTTCGCGAAATTAAATTAAATGAATAATAAAATAACGCCCAAGCTGAAAACGGGGCGTAGATTGAATAAAAGTGGGTAGAACCGCGGGCAAAGACATACTATAATAAACCCGTAAGTGTATTTTACCGATATTTTATTAGCTTTTAGTCATATCCTAAAAGCGTTGATTTCCATTTTATTGCTATCCGATCTATTTTTATAATCCATGAAAATAATCAATGGCATAGTATATACGAGGTATTTACTCTCACTCGTAATAGGGATAGTTTAAATGAAGATAAGATAAAAACGTATTTATACTACACCTGCTTGGAAAGTTCCTTCTTACTTTTTCGAAAACGATGGAGAATATACGTCATTGCTGTCATATCAATATGCGGGCGGAAAAAATGTATGAAAATCCATTTTTAACGTGCTGAGTGGACAGAAAAAGTATATGAAAATCCTTTTTAACGTGCTGTTTTTTTTTATTTGTTGACAACATCTGTACGATAAGCATAAATGTTACATTAAAAAGGGTATAAACTTCTTGGTACATAACCTAGCTTGAACAATAATGCCAAAAGACAAAAAGTTTTTATGTCTTAGTTTGCAAAATAATACTGGTGTGTATTGAGGCCCCCGGCTACGCCTCGGACTTCAAACTATACCCTCGTTGGTAATCGGCCTCTTACTCCACTCGGTGAACAATGTACTATTATTTGTATAAGTTTGGCTATCCAAAGAGGAAATGTGGCCAGCGTTCCAGGCATCATACCGCAGGGGTAAATTTTAAAACAAATATAATTATTTGTAGGTATGTAAGTTACTTTTAATACATTTTAAGATTGAATTTAATATTGCTAGGTAATTTAAGTTTAGATTTATGTTGTAAAGTATAATGTTAATAAACTTGCACTTAATTTAATGCCGATAAAAAAAAATCTTAAGCATGCAAGAATTAAATCTCTATCCTTATGTAATATTTAACAATAGTGTCGTGTCGTGTCGTATCAAGAAATTAAAGGGAAGGCGGAGTGCAGAAGGGAGTGAAGAAGACTTCACTGACAAGAGCACAGCAGTAAATCATAATTAAGAAATATTTTAAACATGGATAAGCCATTCCTATATTTAAAAAAATGGAATCCCATAATGTAATGATTATGTTTGATCACGATACATAGAATTACTATTTATTTTACTGGCTATATTTGTTTGTTTCATAAACGCCTTAATCCGATTTAAAATTATTGATTTGCTGCTGTTTGTGATGTAGCTGCGTATTACTATCTTAAACAGTAACATATTTTTCGACCTATATTCTTCTTTATTTCCGAAAGAAAACTAATAATAATAACAGTACTGTAATTCTTCTTTAAAAGTCGTAAATAATCCGAAGTCTTAACTCGGAGACATGTAAAAGACACACGAGCATTCCATTGCGTCCGGAATGTTGGCGAATGTAGACTGCTTCACCGCAAAAGGTATTTTTAGCATTTTCAGACCACAAAGAGAGCATTTTTTAAAGAATTTCTCCGCTTTAAGTTCCAACCATTAAATAAACTAAGATATTTTGTAAGTTTTTAGAAAAAAAGTTGTAGTATAGTCTTAGTCTTAATTGCATCAAGCAATTTATTGTGTCCTTATTTCTGTAGTTTAATTTATGTGACAAAGACTTTATAAGTTAGCTTGATTTGAAATAAACTTTTTTTTAAATCCTTTAATAATCATTCGCGTAGTAATCTTCGCAACTCTTCGCAAAAGTCGTATAGAATTAAATTTTTCTACAATCCATGGTCGATAGTGTACTCCAATCAACTTTAGAGAACCAAAATGACACCCTTAATTGCTTCCAGCTCAAATTTTTTTTCAGATGTACTGAAGTCAGTTTGACTCCTATTTTCTCTCTAATAAGTTTCTTTATGATTCGGCTATTTTTCAGAATACGAACATTGGAAAAGATTTCTACGAGCATTATATATAAGGTTTATTTATGCAGCCAAACTCATACTGGAGGCTTAGTAAGTGATGATAAGTTACACGGATCGATAACACTTTTTGCTAATATCGCAAAATAAAATGTTGACGTCCCATAGTTATTGACTAAGGGCTGGGCTTGCATTTCAAAGAGAATATAATATATATTAAGCAACACGAAAAGAATAATTTACGAATTTTACAAAAACGGTAATCAAACCTTGTTACTGAGCACTTACCAAGTCCTCAGTAAGAATTTGGCTGCATAAATTAAAGTCACCTTATACAACGAAAAATTTAAGTAATTTTGTAAACGAAAACTCGTGATAGTACTCGTCCAATATGAACAGCTTTTACTATGAAGCCAATCCTGAAATCGTGAAAAAAAAATCAGCCGTTCCATACATTTGGGTCGAGTAGGTATTTAACTTTTCTATGGAACAGCTGTTTTTTTTTCACGATTTCGGGTTTGGCTCCATAGTAAAAGTTGTTCACATGGACGTGTACTATCACCAGTTTTCGTTAACAAAATGACTTAAATTTTACGTTGCATAAATATATAAATGACCACTTCCAGTATGTCGTCAATATAGATTGCTATGCGCATTTTATATAAGTATGAACGTATTTAAAAAAAAATAAGAAGTGCAAGAATATTTTACATTACAGCAGAAACATATTTTAGACTAAACAAATTAACGTCTTACATAATGTATTATTACATGTTAAGTAAATAATAGGTTCCTGATACCTAAACCAGATTTACAATCAAATAGTAATCCTTGATAGCCATAATAATATAAGATTGAAAGGTCATTTTTTTAAAAGAGACGTCAATAAAATTCGTTAGATTGCAATTACCTATTTTGCCAGAAAGTCGGTGCCCCTTTAACATAAACACATCAATCAACTTATTGTTGAAGTGTGGGTCTACGAGCCGAGTGCTACGAGGATTTTACAGTGCTACACTACCATTGCAGCGATTATGTTTATTTGCGAGACTTATACGCTTCTCCTTGATATCTTGATATTCATGATGCACTCACCGACAGTTTTTTTTTTCAGAATCAAACAAAAACAAAATCCCGTAGGGTTTATCAGTGATTGAGGAGTTCAGTACTTATATTTAATTATTATAGTAGCAATAGGCAAGCATCTCGGACCATAACCATAGCTAGGTGGTGATCGCGGTCGGGCCGCACACACAGCATGCTTCCGCCTGCCATACTTCACCGCAAAAAGATTCTCCCTGAAAAGAGCAAGATTCAAGCTGTACTTCCCTATATAGCCCGACCCGGATTTTAGCCGACTAGTTTTCCGCCAACGGTATGCTTTTAAACGTCGATTAAACTAATATTAAGCATTTTCAGCTACGAAAAACTAGAGATCACGACCAGAACGTTACGTGTAACGGATTGCTGATGCCACAAGTGGACCAAGTCAAGTACTTGGGCTTCACCATCGACGCTGGTCTCACATGGACGCCGCCCATTGATGTTACATGTAAACGCCTATCCTCAGCAAGCTTTTCTTTGTCCAGGCTCGTACCCAGTTTATCCCCTGATAACGTAGGAAAAGCCTATTTTGGCTACTCTCATATGGCGTGGACATCTACGGATACTCTGCAGACGGCAAAAAGGCACTAAAACTACAAAAACGTGCAAAACAAATAATAGCGGGGGTGCCTTGGGACCATTCAGCCAAAGAATTGTTTTAAACTTATCAGATTCTCACCCTTCCCTCCTTGTAGATACTGGAAATAGCAATGTCTATTCATCTATCCATTAGCCCATGTTCGTCCACTGCTGGACATAGGCCTTTCCCAAATTTCGCCACTCATGTCGGTCCTCCGTCCTCCTCATCCAGCCGCCACCCACAACGTCCTTCAGGTCGTCGGTCCAGCAGGCATGAGGCCGCTGCACTACGCTTTGCTGTAGGTGGTCTCCAATCTAAAGCCTTTCTGCTCCAACGGGCATCATTTTGGCGACAAATATGGCCTGCCCACTGCCACTTCAACTTACTGATTCTGCAGGCTATGTCGGTTACTTTCAATCTGCAACGGATCTCTTCATTTCGATTTCTATCCATCAGAGAATCCATAAGAGAAATTCTATCCATCAATAGCAAAGTATGCGAGATGAATCCCACATCAGTTCCGTAAAAACAACGATATGGATACCGTAAATTTTATACGAGGTGATCGGCTGTACATACCTGCCAGGAGACTCGCGAAATCAAATAAATTGTTTTTATTTTTTAACAAAATCAAATGTCTGTTTACATTGGTAGGTACCTAAAATATATAATGCTATCCCAGACGACATAAAACGCGCATTCAGTGAATCTACCTAAATATCACTTAACTAAAAGAGTTGTTGGTTGATATGCCATGTTATACTACCGCAGAATTTTCTAATGACAAATATTATATGACAAATTAAAATTTAAATTAATTATTTCAATGACATGTATGAATAAATATTTTTATAATGTATGAAATATACATAATTGTTACTATTTATCTTTAGATGAGTAAATATATTTTGTACTTTGTTGACGTGTTAATTTGTGTATATTAATAAATGAGTATTTCAGTACTCAACGTGACTTTTAGAAATTAAGGAAAACACTCACCTGTTCGAACCGAAAAAGAATGATTCAGATAATATGTATGAATCAATCAAAGCTAAACTGAATAGTGAGTACGTAAGCATCCATTCGATAAATTTGACAGATAAACTAGGTAAATTGTAAACGAGATCTCTTATTGCTATGAAAAATAAGAGCTACATTTTCCTTCATCGAAGCGATAGCATGTTCATACTTGGTATTATTGGATAAATGCTCAAAAACTCGACCACAACCTGTTCTTGACAGGCTAACTATTGACGTCGGTTTTAGAAAATCACAAACCTTCCAACTACAAAAAATATAGGAAAGCCTTTCTGAGGTTGAAAAGGCAATTTAACTCCTGTAACATGAGCAAAAAGCCTTGAAGAGTAGTTTTGAAGGCTTCCAGCGTGTACTAACTGCGTCCTTCGTTGTAAAAGATATTCACAAAAAGATCCAATCCAGCTACATAGAAATTAGAAACGTTCCTAAGGAAGAACAAGAAAACATTTTGGTTGTGTTCCAACCAAAATTAGAAACAACTTCCAGCCCGTGCGTGGGGAAAAATAATAATAATACCGGTTCTTTCGTTGACCAAAAGATAAATCAGTGTTCTCGTTATAAAATAAAAAGTTCTATTGAAAAAATTGCCATTCACCACACTTATTATATAGGCAAAACTAGGCCATCAGAGTTATTGTCGATAGCACATACGGGCACATATTATACCAGTATACGTTAACCTGGTACAATTATACCTTTACGTGAACTGGTTAATTACACCGGACTTACTGGGTGCCTTTATTCTGAAAGATCATAGGTTTTGTGAATATATCGCAGTTATATGGTAGAGATGATGCCGAGCTTGACTGTGGAGGTACCTCAAACTTACTCGCAAACCCCCCTGAAGTTATTTGGGAGAGAACAAGAGGCCAGCTCTAATACAGGCACAACCATGTAGCCCACCATGCCTATGACAGATTGATAGCGGTTTATCCATCTTCAATCCAAAGGGATATTGTAAACTTCGGTACATTTTAAACTATGAAGTAGAAAGTCTTATATTTACTAAAAATTTAAAAAATATGGGATTTGACGAGTGGAGCACGGAGCATGTGAGTTAATAAATGTGGGGAGTCGAGCGAAACGGAGCGAGGCAAACCCTGTAGTTTTAAAAAAATTATGATATAGCGAATTCTATGATATTCCGATGACACGAAACATGATCCGATTAAAATCATTGCCCTTTCGTTTGCTTTCCAGAATAAATAAAAAAAACATAATAGAAAATGGTGTCACATCACACCTTGTATCTTGTTAACACCATAATTTATCAGGATTTATTCAGAAATTGAACCAACGTTTTAAATCCTAGACTCGTTACGAAACCGCGCGTACAGTAATTTTTAGGGCTTCCTACCCGAAGGTTGCCAAACGGGATCTACTACTAAGCCTCCGCTGTCTGTCTGCCTGTCTGTTCATCTGGGTCTTCAGTTTCAACCGTTATAGGTTGCCATTGAAATTTTCACAGAGTACGTGTAACTGTGGCCTCTTTGACGACAAATAATAAAATATATGAAAGTATACCGAATACCCCATATAATAAACCTCGAAAAATTTGCATTGTTTTAACGTTATTTGTTTTCGCTCCATCTTAAAGCCAGTAACACATACAAGTTTGAAATCTAGTTAAATTGTTGTACATACTTTAATGTAAAACAGTAACTAATAAAAAAAAAATCCGTACTCAGAGTGTCGAATAGTTGTGCGTGAGTCCGACTTGCACTTGGCCAAATTCTCAATTCAAAACCCGTCAATAGATGTAACATATTACACTTATATTAATCGTATAGTTATACCTACCACAGGCATTATGCAGACTTACTTTCTGTTCATTGCTCCTACAAACCCGTGCGAGGTCGTGTAAAGCATCGAAACGATTTGTCTATGTTGCTGTGTCATGCTAACCCCACAGTTAGTTATAGGCTTGCCGAAGAAAATTTGCTGTTGCGAGGAAATTGAAGTGAAATGGCAGAATGATGGTGGTATTTTTATATTTACCCGAAATAGGATACAATGAATAATATTAACTATTCCGTTTTAAGCCACAGGGTGGTTGGTACTGGAAACTTGTTTTATAATATATTGTAGGTATAATAAAAAATATATATTTTGCGTACATAAAATATTGTAATCTGGTACAACTTACACCTAGTTAAGTAGTTATCTAGTCTATTGTTGCCCGGGTAATTTCTTGGACGAGTCATTTAAAGGACGGATTGAAAGGTGAGCAATGATAGCAACTAATTTTCACGACATATATTATGAGGACTAGAATAGTAATGGTACAATCACAGTGTCCATTGGTACAATAGAGTACATGCCAAGACTTTTGTACCAATTTGTAGAAAAGACACAAAATATTGAAAAATTTAGAACAGAAATTATCCTGAGCAGGATTGGACGAGGTATGTATATAATAGTATAATATATATATATATATATATAATATACATATAATATATATATCTAGGCACCTCTTTTAAACAATAAATCTATACTAATAAAAAAGTAGTTAAAACGTCGTGTCTGTATTTTATTAGACATATTGGTTATTTTAGTATTGTACTGAGGCCAAAACCACAACTTTTTGATTTTTTGTCTGTCTGTTTGTATGTTCCGTTTTAACTCGAGAACAATGAATCGGATTTGGATGTGTTTTTTTTTTATTGTCATGGTAGTGATCAACACGCTATAAAGAGTGTTCATAAAATAAAGCCACGCCGAAAACGAGGCAAAGATTGAATAAACGCTTTTAACTCGAGAACCACTCCACGGATTTGAATGCGGTTTTTTAAATTATCCTATATAACACAGACAATAAGGGGTTCATAAAATAACGCCCAAGCCAAAAAAACATATCGTCATGACATGGATCCCCGAGGGGTTGTCAGCGAGGTGTTCCCGAGTGTGAACTGTGAACTGCAAGTCACGTTTCACCGACGATTATTACGTCCCAACGTGATGGGTGGTGAGCCCTATCGCCGTACTTCGGGCACAATTACACGCTTTTTATGGCATGCAGGTTTCCTCACGATATTTTTAAAACATAATATTATATTATGTTTTGATAACAATAATATATGGTAGTTAAGGCCCTAGAGCTCTCTGTAGCTAGAGTGTAGAGTCTCGGAATAGGAACATAGCGTGACCACATTATTGCACCGGCTAGCGAACAAGATTTAATGGGTGAAATTAAATCAACCAACCAAATTCATACTGGAGGCCCGGTTAGTGATCAAGAACTAGGTTCAGTAATCCTTTTGGCCAATTTCGAAAAATATTTTTTTGCTCTCTTTCTGGTTGGACTAGTTTATGTACAATTCCTTGTATAGGCACTAAGGAGAAAAAATTTTTTTTTTTGAATTTCACCTAGTGGGTCATTAAACCGGATGCGGATGGTTAGGCATTATGTATATACTCGTATAATATTTTTATTCCTATATTTCTCTATTTTATGCAGGTGTATAGTATAACTTTATTACATTTTAGTAGCCCAACCTTAATATTTTTTGGATGTATTTCCCGTATTTATTTATCAACTTGTTTGTTCGTTGCATAATTTATATATTATATTTTTATTCCTAGATTTCTCTATTTTATGCAGGTGTATAATTACATTTTAGTAGCCCAACCTAAATATTTTTGTATGTATTTCCCTTATTAGTATATTTTTTTTATATTCTTAAGATATATATTGTAAAGATTAACTTTGACTAGTAGAAAGTATACTTTATGTATCTATTTTACAAAATAAAGATTTTGATTTGATTTGATTTGAAACCTTGTTCCCGATGACTAACCGAGTCTCCAGTATGAATTTGGTCGGTTGATTTAATTTCACCTAGTATAAGGTCCTACAAGAATAACCTCTGCGGTGTTTTACGCCATATTATGGCAAAAATTTTGCAGCCGCAACATGTTACTTGCCATATTATGGCTTTTTTTTTTCTTTTTTTATGTCATTTTTTGGTGTGTGCCCTCGTTTTAGAATCGGTCTGTGGTTTGTTTGAAATGGCCCCAAAAAACAGACAAAGCAGTCGTCGTCCTGCAGCACCCCCCCCCTCATATAGCAGGTCACAGAAGTGAAAATAATTCCAGTGTAGATGATATCGTATCATTAACTGATCAAATTCCAGAAGAAGAAAATAATTTTTGGTCAAATAATTTTTTCACTTCCCAGTACAAAGTGGTTCAATCAACTGACTAAATTTCTATGGAAAGCTGAAAAAAAAGTTTCCACAAAAAATTTTTAATCTTTGATTTGTGGCGTATTAGGGATACTCTATCATCTGTAAAAAAAAACACTTTGAATTGTAGGACCTTATATACAAACGGGATCCGGGTACGTCACATCCGCATTTCTTGTATAGCTATTTTATGTAAGATTTGTATTATTTTGCAAGCTTTTACTATAGTTCCTAGCCAAAATTTTCCTCGGAATTTTAGAGCCATGCATTCAAGGAATGAAGGAAGAAGTCATAAGATTTTTTTGCAGTTTAGCTCTGAGGAGGTCGACCAATACAAGGAGCATGATGTTCATTCCGATACGGAATAAAATCTTGGCAAAACGAGATAAAATTCTATTTTTATTTTGATATTAAAAGATATTAATACATTTAAGTTAAAAGTAAATTTAAAAAAATGTATATGCATAAGGTTGTTTTACGTTTATATAAGCAAATTCATACTTGAGACACAGTAAATGGTCAGGACAAAGGTTCAATCACCCTTTCTGTGAAATATGCAGAATAAAATGTAGAGTTTCTATACTAATTCCGTCCAGCGGGGCTATTATGTAACTCAGTTTCGGTTGCTAGCTGCAGTTGCTATTCACCAAAAACAGATAAAAAATGATCTTCCAAAATAACATATAATGGGTATTGAACTATTTACGAATTGTGAAGTCATTTCAAGTGCGAACTTATCCTTAGATAAGCGGATATGTATGTTTTAGACGATAGAAACTTGGTTTGGCAACTGAGTTTACGATACAAATCAGGAGGCAGGTTGTTCTTGAACTATTATAGAGGCACAAAAAAATGTTTCGTTTTTCGCATAAAGGGTCATTGATCCTTGGTCCTGACCATTTACCGAATCGACTATATGATTTTGGCTATTTAAAGTCACCTTATATTTCGGCTCTGCTGAAGCATAAATAGCATACATAATTAGCCTTTGCCCGCGGCTTCACCCGCGTTTATTCAATCTCCGGGCGTTACTTTATGAACATCCCTTACAGTAAGTAGTCTGTATATTTTATGTTGACCAGGGTCACCACAGTGATAATAGAAAAACACATCCAAATCCGTTGAGTGGTTCTTGAGTTAAAACGGAATATACATACATACGGACAGAGAGAAAAACCGAAAATCCAAAAATTGTGGCTTGGCCTTAGTACAGTACTATTAAACAATTTTATTTAAATATTCTCGAATATATACTTCATTATTAGTATATAGATATGACATCAAAAACAAAACTTGTGAAAAAAAAACGAAAAAAGAAATGAGATGCCATCAAAAATAGAACTTGTAAAAAAAACAAGTCTCGCAACTTAGTTCTTCTAGCGTAAAAAGTTGTGAGATCCATGTAATACCAAGTCGGTTAATTTATTCAGTCCCTACTTAAGGGACCTTCTGTCTTAAGTTATTTATTACGTAATTACATAACTTAATTACTTAAATTACTTTTAAATAAATAGATCGACTTGGCCATTGCATGAAAACACAATGTATCTCCCAAGTAATACATATTATATTAAATTAGATTATTTCGTGCGATTGCCAAATCAATCTTTATATTTAAAGCATAACAGATTTTTAACATTGATAATATATTATTTTTATAGATAATGGTACGGAACCCTTCGGCCTGAGTTGCACTCACACTTGGCCGGTTTTTTCCTTTTCGCTACCTTCTACTTCTTGAATACCAACAACGGATTTTCTTAAAGCCCACTGTCTGTATTAGGAGCTTTTCTTATTTTTGTAGGTAGTTAATTCGTCGTTAAAGTTAATCCTTATGTAAAATTTGTTACCTCTCATTCACTAATGAACTTATCAGAAAATTACAACATCAAGCTTAACAGAGGATTAACTTGAACTAAGGTCCGGCCCTCACTGCCGCACTCAAGTTTTCTTTATGTAATAAATTACTTAACCCATTATTTTTCTGTAGAATTAGATTTATATAAAGATTATTTAATTTTTTATACCCATACTGATTGATACAATTTGCGTTAGTTGAATAAAACGTGGTTTGTGTGTAAATCTGCGATATCGCAGTAAGACCCAAAGGTTGCTTGGAAGAAAGTGGCCGCCTTTCTGTGACGGACAAGAAGCGTGGAAGCAGCGGGGCGTGGCCAAGCCACCTTCGCGGGCCACGGTTATGATTATTAGTGTTTTTTCTTTCATGGCAATTTCGGGCAATTTATTTAGTCTACTTAATACTTTGCGGGATTTTGATACAACTTCATAAGACATGTCCCATTCTTGCTTTTTCATTATGATAATTACGATTTTACAAATTACCTTTTAACACAATTATATCAAGGTACCATTTACACCTATTATTCCATTATTATATTATGCATATACAGGTACACTGAATCATTCACTGCAAATGTAACTTTGTAATCCTATATATATTATACTTATATAGGCACACTGATTAATTCACAGAAAATATAACTTTGTAATCCTATATATGTATATGAGATTACAAAGTTATTTATGCAGTTGGTGTATCTAGAAAACTGGACCAAAGTTCCAAAATATCTTGGGTTTTTCTTGATTAATACACTAACTGTGTTCCGAGTTTGAAGCTTCTATGTCTGCTAGAAGTGCCTTAGAGTTTTGATGATCGGTAAGTCAGTGAGTGAGTGGGTGATCAAATTGAGAAACTTTGACTAGTTATAATTCTTAAACTACTTGTTTCAAATTACATAAAATTTGAAATGTACCGTGTTTATACAATGTTTACTTGGTTACTAAAAATTCAGATTTCTAGTTTAATGCAAAACGAAGTAATAGGTGGGTAGAAAATGGCCTGAACTGTTTCGAGAAAAGGATGGTACGGCCATGCCGCTTTTTAGCTCGACTTGGCGGGGGCAATGCCGTGCCCCCAGATAAGGTGACTTTAATTCAGACAGTTTAAATTTGATTGAATAAATAATGTCACCTTATTATGTCATTCAAGACGAAATACCTACAGTCCAAAAGGTCGATAGGTACAGTTTTCGGACAATTAACCTTTTTCTAGGTCAAGTTGACGTTAACACACTAAAGGTGTTACAAAATAAATTAAAATGTGCTTTTTGAACTCAGTCCAAGTGGAACAATCCTTGTTTATATGAACATATGAACGCACACGTAAATTTATTGTATGACGTAACTGGAGAGACTCGATTTACAGGTGTTTAGGGGCTGGAGATGGCGGGAATTTACTCAGAAAGATACCTAGTAATCATAAATACAAATTTGATAAAATGCATCCGATAGCTGGAACAAGGTATATTAGTGAATAATATTCAAATTTCTTCAAATTCAATTGACCAAAATCCTAAATTTGGTTTGAAAACCCTTTCTTATAAAATGAAGCTGTGTTTCTCGATTTTTTAGGCTTCTTATTATCTCTTATCACCTCGTATCAATAGTAATAAAATGAAAAATTGTTATAGTTTCCAATGTCAACCACTTAGTTATAAATAGAACAGATGTATATCAAAGAAAACAAAAAACAAATAGGGGTACTGATTGTAAGAACATCGAATCTCTTATTCATAACAGAATTGTTAACCTATTATTTGGAGCTCAAAAGATACAGTTTTATATATGTTTTGTAAATATTTATATAATTTGGACTGATGCGACCCAAAGTAGCCATAAATAAGAAAATAAAAAAATAAATTAAAAGCTAATATAGCACGATATTCAAATTTATTTAAATACATATTTTCTGGAATATGGTTAGTATCACATAAGTCAAGAGACACTAAAAATAACAAAAACACAAAATTATGAGTTTTGTTGATATGCGCTAAAAGAACAAAACAAAAAAATTTAACGATTTTGGATATCGTTACATGATATGATGCGCTGTAATCGTATGCTGTAAACATGTTTCTTGGTTAAAGGAAAAGCTAAACTTCTAATCAAGGAACTAAACGATAGACACAATAGATTCAATTGTTTTAAATAAATATTCTGCCATAGATATACTCACGCCTGTCTCCCAGGGGAGTAGGTTGAACTACAGATTTGCATCGGCTACGATCCAGACACACATATTTTTCTTCTTCTACATCCATCAATATAGTCATACACGTTCTTCTATTTCGAACACTTTTTACTTTGTCCTTCTCCTATATGTCACTCATTATATAACGCATACATCTAAAAATTTAAATTTTCTGTGTAAGAACACAAAACCCCTAGGCTAACGTTGGAATGATATTTAACATTTTACTTACTGCACTGCTTATCCCGTATCAACCTTTCATAATTTCTTTGATGACTTGTTTAGTCTCTCGAATAATACTACCTAGCCCAAGCTTTTTAAAGTAATGGGAGCCTTCTTTGTAATCAGCGAACGAAATTCCTTTGGAATTTCAGAAAATGTAGCCAGTAACTTTCCTTGCTATCTCCAGTTTCAACTCAGGTTTAAAGTGATGAATCCGAGTGTCCTTTTTGGTTACAAATCATCCCAAATCGGAGACTCTTACTCCAGTTTCTGATTCGATAAAATCTCGCTATGCGATACTTAAGAGGCGGTTTACATTTTCACGCGATAATTTAAAATTTCCAACGTCTAATTTACCATCTAAAGGAAGATTTTGATATTGTTGAATACATGTTAAACATAAACCAATCTTATATTTGCAAATGCTAAGTACTTTATTTTTGTTTTGTAGTGATTAATCTCCCACATCTCCTTTACAGAAAAATATTTATATTGGCAACTTCAAAGAGCTAAATCTTATAAAATATCAGTCACTTTGCAGAAAAAAATTGATACATATAAATTTGTTGAGATATAATTTATTCACCACATTACTTACCACAGAAACTGTTGAAAATAAAAACTTCTTAATATTCATGTTACAATAACTTATGATCCTTAACCAATCGATTTTTTGTCAATTAATTCCTTAATTAGACCATAAAACACAATTTACTTCACTCCAAATTCCAAGGAAATTAGGATCCACAAAGTCACGCCACACAAAAAGGGTAATTTGGTGGAATTACTCTTAATAATAATAGTAGTAAAGGTTGCCTGGGAGATATTGCTATGAGCAATAAGTGCCGCCCTTTTACAAAATACATGTCCTTTGTTTTAAAATGTGTTGTAAAATATATATGTGAATGTACACAAAGAGTAATAAATAAAAATAAATAAACAAATAAATTTTATATTGTTTTATTTCGGACCATAAGAAATCCATAAATGTTGTTAGTAACAAAGAAAACTTAAGACTATGTTAGTGGGTATGTACAGAAAAATTACTAGCTATAAAAGAATGATTATTTTATCGCACCGGTGACTATCCCCACCCAATGTCTCAACGTAAACTTACCTACAAATAATAAAATAAGCATAGGAAACATAAGGCAAACATTAAAGTCTGCTTTTTCCCGGAAAGCAAATTGAGAGGCCTTATTTTCAGAGTTAGTTTTAAAACCAATAACAAATTAATCTTTGTGATACAATTTTTCAGATAAAATAACAAATTATTTATCTTTGTGTTATAATTTTGCAGATAAAACAAACTATTTAAATAAGGTGTTTGCGTATTTGAAATGAAACTGTGATCAGGGTACTAAGCATGATATACCATATCGAGCTGACAGCTCAATATACCACTGTCTCTTCCTTTTTAGGTAGATCAACAGAGTGAGACAGAGCATTGTATCAATCGCTAACTTTATAGCTCCCTAATGGTCCTTCACGTTAAAAGTGCAGAAAATAAAAAAAATTAAGAACAGATGGACTAATAATAACTCAAATATTAACAACGAGCCCGTATTCTTGCATGTAGAATTAAAAGCGGTCGGTTGGGGTACCATACATTTTAAGAAGAAAGACAAAAATTTTGTGAAAAATTTCCTCAGGCCAGAATTTGAATCTTTACAAGGTGCGTTCTTTCTCAACTGAGCTACCGGGTTTCTCACCTGACCGTTGAACTTTTCCATCCTATACCTATACCAATTTAACATCCTATATTATTTATTATCACATACTAATCGATCAGTTTTGTCAGGAAATCTATTCGTCTTTCTACATAAAACTGTATCAGTCAAACTATAAACTACTCCTGTCTCACTTTTTATTGCCATTAAAGGTTACTTAATGAATTAAACTTTATTTAGAAATAGGCTTCGCCCGCGTGTAAGTGTCTATCAATCAATATATCTTTCATTTTCGCGTAATATAAAACTATTATCGACAGTTTTTAGCTTGGCAGTTATTTTATGAACACTTCAAGTCTTCAAGTTAACCAGGATCACTACGATGATAATAAAGAAAACTGCATCCAGGCTATAGATATACGTATTTTGTGAAAATTTAAACTGGCTACCTATTACAGTTGAAGCTGTAGACCCCTATGACAGACGGACAGACAGACAGCGGATGCTTAGTAATAGGATCCCGTTTGGGTCCCTTCGGGTACGGAACCCTAAAACAGGTGGTTTTGGCTTCAGTACAACAGCAATTTGCATTTAAAAATTTAAAAAGACATTTTGTTTACAGACTCGACTTTTTACTACTTTATTATTAGTATGAATAGATTGTGATACATACCTTTAACCTTACCACTCCCTTACCATCGATTTCATGGAATTTTGTACATACAAAAACACATTGGCGTGTTTGTCACGTAAATAAGGCAAAATTCATTTAGCTTTGTAAAAGGAACGCTCTGTAGCTTTTCTATGGGCGTTTTAGCTACACAAGCACACACCAATAAATCATGAATCAAGCATGACAGTCCAAGCGGTGATGCGTGCTAGAGAACAAGGTTCAAGGGCGACGTTACCCACTGATGTGTTATATCCATTCCGTTCCATGTCCTTAACAGCTTTTTACAAAATTTATACTAATAAAGTAAAAAGGTCGTGACTGTACCTAATAGAATACATTTTTCAAATTTTTAAATACATTTGGTTAGTAATGTTGCACTGAAGTATAAACAATAAAATAAATGTATATAAACTTGAACAGCTTATCCTTTTATTTTTTTATTATATTATATTAAATACACAAAACAATTAAAAAAATATTTTAAGATATATTGTTCGGACCCTACTAGGCCCGGCATCAGTTGATATAATAATGACATATTTACAATGAAATGATGGCACATAAAATGACATGGTGACAATGAGTAGATAATAAAAAAAGATTGAAAAAAAGGAAATCTACCTACCTACTTTCTTAAAATATAAACTTTTTAGAGATGAGTATCGGAGTGGGGTAGGGAGAGAGGGTGTTTGTGACTGTATGTGTGTGTTTGAGAGGGGATGTAAGAATGTTTGGATGAGTGGTAGTATCAGAAAATTTTCGATGAGGTTGGTCTGTCTGTAAGTTATATCAACTGATGCCGGGCCCAGTAGGGTCCGAAATATATCTTGACATATTTTTAAAATTCTTTTGTGTATTTAATATAATAATATAAAAAACAAAAATGAATTTATAAACAACAATTTTCAGAATTTTGTCAGTCTGAATGTTTGTATATATGTATGTATGTTCTGCTTTAACTCGAGAACCACCCAACGGATGTGAATGTAGTTTTCTTTGTTATCATCTTAGGTCAACATATAGTATATAAGAGGTTTTGATAAAATAACCACCAAACTGAAAACTGTCGATATTATTCCAAGACTGAAAGACACTTCCACGAGAGAGCCGCGGTCAAAGGTTGTTTTAATTATGAAATATGATATGTGAGAGTTTAATTCTCACCCTATTAAAACTGTCCAAACCTTTTCTAGATCGACAATTGGATATTATGCTTAAAACTAGAACTAGCAACATAGATCTAACATATATTAGTTCCATGACTCTATGAACGTGAGTGCACTGATCCAATCAATTAAATAAAATCCAATTAAATAACGAATGCTTTCGTACCGACATATTGTGACAATTTTAAAATATTCGTCATTTGATATCGGATAGGATTGGCTTACTAAAATGGGTAATTTTATTAATGGGTTTTATTTTAATTTAAATAAATTACAAGAATAGTTCTTTTTCGTCTTGTAATCATGTTGCATAATCCTGCGTAAAATACTCAAGATTCATAAAATTAAATTTTACAAAATGTTACGGCTTATTGCTTTCCTACTAAATTTAATTTTTTACATATACTCACACCTATCTACCAGAGTGGCAATCAGAGACTAGAGATTTTCATCTGCTACGATCGAGGTACACCTCTTTCGCTTCTTCTACATCCATCAATACACGCTCTTTAGGGCATGCAGCTTTACTTCACCATTCAGAAAATAGTAAGAAAACAAATATAATGTTATTTTGGTTTATATTCCCAAATTTGTACTGGAGACTCGTTAAGTGGTTATAACTAAGGTTCATATTATAATAGAAAGACACAGTATCGACGGCGTGTGTTAGCCCCCTATAGCTTCCTGCTGATGTAGAATCCCTCACAAAGCCACCAGTACATCGACCGTGTGTACTGATTCTTCTTGGTCTTTCCTCAATTATCTACACCGGGTAAAGTAGCGGAGTAATAACGTGACTCTGGTCTATAAGAGCTTATAAGAATAAATGAATATGGCATGAAAGACGTGAAAGTGCCGGAAGCTTAGGTTTCTTATATTGTAGATACTTTAAACGTCCAAGTTTGTGACCAAGTATACCAACTTTAATTTTATGTACAAATTTTCTGCTGCGAGTGAAAGTTTTTAATAGAAAATGATTTATTACTAGGCAGGAGCTCCTTTTCTGCCGTCTTAAAGGGACGTTAACTCATTAATTTATAAGCCTCTCTGGGGATTGTACATTTTATCCCATAAAATTAAAGTTCTTTCTGACAACATGATGAAGGCAGTTCTCAAACTAAAAGCTTATATCAGTACTAAAATTTTCAAGTTTTTGGGTACTTTTTTAATACACAAATATTTATATTTAAAATCTAGGGCCCGTACACACAAAGTGCGTTCTGCGTTCTACACAATCAGAACGCGCGATTTCTTTGACCTTGTGTGTAAAGATAGCTATCGCATAGTAGAGTGATCGTGGACCATCATACCATTATACAAGTAATTATACGGGTCAGTAATTAAAATCCAAATGTATTCATCCCTCGCTAACATCGGCAATGTTGGAAGACGACCCCATAGCGCACTCGTACGTCCAGATAGCGTCGGGATGTGACTATCCCTTCACATCCTGGAACGTTCTGTTTAATCAGTCACAGCAAGGTGGCTTGTGGCGAGCTGAGGGTGAGTGGCGACACCATAGACCCAGGGCCCAGGGGATACACACAAATATGCACTTACACACACATACACACAGGAGTGGAGTTGCAAGAGCGGAACCTATGCTCCAGGTTGGAAGTGTAAAATGTCTTATCTTCTTGCTTCTTGCGCCCCGCAGACTCACATCTCGACAACCTTAGCTGCTTATATAGTGTTGCCCCTGGCCGCCCCATGGTGTATGGTAAGTGAATGATTTTTTAAGGCAGATGTCCATTATCTTAACTCACTTCATAGCCCTGTTATCCGGTCCATTTAGCTTCCCATCCTCATAGCCCACTCCAAGTTGCTTCTTTCCTGGCAATAGTTTGGCAAATATGAGGGACTGTCCGTTAGTGTATCCTAATGATACATTTTGGTAGAGGCTTCCATGGATGCGGCCATCTCACATTTATTTATTTATTTATTTATTTAGGAAATTAACAGCGTTAAAAGTAAAACTAAACATTATTTCAAGACTATGACTAAGGCCAATAACAAATTTCCCCAACTGTTTAATAAAATAATAAAAACAAAAAAAAACTTAACTAAATTCATTCCTCAGAAACAGAATCTAAAATAAAATTTAAATGCTTACAGGGCAACTCATCTGCCTACCGTACTCTATTTTAGTTTAAATTGTTTAATTTGTTCAATTGTTTGACGGGGTGTTTGTGTTGTGTATGTGTTAATGTAAGGGATGAGTATGTATGAGTGTGTGTGTGAGGGAGGGTATGTAAGAGAAAAAAAAATGAGAGGTTATTCAGCAAAATCATAATAATTACGGTTATTCATCAGGGCAAAGTAATTCATTGATTATTTTATTTCGAAATGATGTCCTAGAGTTTCCATATGGATCGATATTAAAGAATATATATTAATAATATATTTAGATTAAATTGTAAACACGAAGACCTCTTCAATGTTGGCTTCAGCCCCATGAATGCGTTTCAAATGACCGGGTCCCTATGGGACCATGACAGAAAAGTGTACCAACATAATAATAATAATATAATTCTATATAGCACACAAAAAATGTTTGTACACAGGCAAGCTTGATACTATTTAGTATTTTCTATCAGTTGACCTTTGAATATGGGTAAGTTGTTTAGGGTTTGTAGTCCCATGATTTAAAATATTATTTATATCACTTATTACTCAAATACTAAGTAAACTATAAAACTCCACTACATGCTAATAAACATAATTATAAAATACTAAGAAAAAACCACATGAAGTGATAAAATATGTACAGGTACTAATGAAATAACTACCTTTAAATATCTATTGTAAAGAGAATTTATCTAATAACTCAATTCGTAACAAGCAATAGATTTATTTTTCATGGATCGTTCTGTAAATCAAAAAAGTGTTGTTTTATCTTTTTATTGAAGACTGAGATAGACGGAGCTTCGCGAATTGTAGCGGATTTTTTACGTCAGTACAGTAAGGTAGTGGTATATTATTGAAGAAAACTTGGGTTAAGGTATGTAAGTGAAGTTTGTCCACAAGTTCCTACTTCCAAGGATTATTTATTGCGTCTTAGCAGGACTGACTAAAAGTCCATACTGCTCAGTCCAAACACTAATTGAGTCGAGATCAAAGTTTACCTTCTGAACAGCATGAGACAATGAGTCCTGCTAAAGGTTGCAAAGTTACGTAGTTTTACCAAAAACGCTCTTAAAATACCGGAATTTTACGTTCATATTTATATATTACCGTATACTTACCGTCGAGTTATGACATTTTAAATTTTGATTTCTTTTTAATACCGCACGCGTATAGTTGCAAAATAATCACGCGACGTTGCCGATTAGTGTAAGTAGTCATCGTAGTAGGTACTCGTAGTCGATTTTGCGCCGTTGCCGTTCCGCTCCCGCTGTCGCGATGGTCAGTATTGCCGTTTTAGACACATCTAGCGGATTTTCATCGGTTTTAGACAAAAGATAATTTTAGACAAAAAAACGAGTCTAATACTTCTAGCTACCTACTTTTGGTATTTCTTTTAAGAAATAATTATTTGACAGAAGTTTGTTGTTATAGCCTTTTACTGAGTACTTTTATGCCACAGTTGTAATCTATAATCGCGGTTTCTCCAATGAATGTTTATATTTTTTGATTTGACCCGTACAGACATGACATAAATAAAATGCAAGTTAAATAAAATATTGTAAAAACCACTTAACCTATAAAATCATATCATACTATATACCCTCATGAGGCCACATTATGTGGTATGATACGAGTTCGTATAATACAGGTTTTACGAAATTTTACCGTAATTTACGTAAAATATTACCGAAACTTACCGTATCTTACCGACGTAATTTTACGGCTTTGCATCGCTAGTCCTGCTTGCAAGTCGTCGGCATTAAGAGAGTAGTACAAGCGCATTTAATTCGAAATAATTTTTTTGTTCGCTTTGGATAAGGGTTTTGGAATATCCAACTTTATTTAAATTTTTCAGAAAAACAAGGCAAACAAAAAAATTTAATATAATGGATTTTCAAAAATATGATCAATTTTCTGATCTTTTTTAATTGTCGATATTTTGATTACAACATTTTTTTCAGTACTGAGTAAGATACAAAAAAGCCATCAGATTATCACGTAGGTTCAATTTGATAAGACTGCTCGTATCTTGCTCAATGCTCAGTCGAGCTCATCTCTAGATTCTAGGTAAGTTCTTCAAATTCTGCACTGTCACAGGACGTTTTTGTGATGCCCACATCACCGTAAGGGAACTGATTGCTTAAAATTTTTTGGATTCCATTCGTTAACACCCTACCATTAGCCTTCATTTTAATTATTTTTAGCAACCAAATGGTATCAGCTCTCTTCGTTATGTAGATATGTCATTTCATCTGATGCTATATTATATTAACTCTTAAAAACTTAAAATGAATTCGAACCACAATCATACCTGCTGTGTATTGTTCAACTATTGTTTTAGCGATAATGGAAACTGAACAGGTTAATACTTTAAAAATAATAGCTAACAATAATATATATGATTTTTTTACTCTTGCCATTCACATCAAAAATATATATTTGTGCCGATTACTTAAATATCTGCAAATGTTACTTTTAATAATATACGTAGGTATTGAGATATCTATGGTCTATAATGACAGTCCAATTTTAATGAAATATTTGAAAATTTGTTCTAATTTGAGAAAGTATTTTCAATTCGTGTTTAAAACTGGTAACGACAGTTTGGTATTTCTGAACCTTTGTGTTATAAATTCTAGAAAAATTAATGAGCTTCTTCAAACACGTAGGCTCCTATCAGTCTAAAAATATAATTGAAAACATATCTAGAACATGAACGTCGTTGATGACATAATATGCGCCGCACCATATATATCTAAAGTAGAGATTTAGGTGAGAGGTTGACTAACGAATCTTCCTGCCAAGTGAACCCGCTCCATCTATCCATCCATCCATCAGCCTGTTTCGTCCACTGCTGAACATAGGCCTTTCCAGGATTTCGCCACTCTTGGCGATCCTCCTGGAAGAAATGCCCATACTCACACACGCTGGGCAGGCGGGTTGGTGAGCGCGGTGCCGAAACACTTGCACCAGTGACGCCGCTGCCCGTCACCAGTCTGTTGTATATAAGGCTCGGCAATTGGGGATGGATAAACCGCCATCCATCGGTCCCAGGCAATGATGGGCCGCCTGGTTTTTTTGCCTGAGAGCTGTCCTCTTACTCTCCCCCGAATAACTTCGGGAGGATTTGCGAGTAAGATGGTGGTACCTCAACAGTCGAGCCCGGCATTAGCTCTATCACCTAACAAACTGAACCCGCTCAGTTACGCTTTACTCGTTTCACAATTGAAACCCCGTAAACCTAATTTTCCCTTCGCTTTATTGATGCAGAGGACGTCCATCTTAATAAGATTTGGATCTTGTCACATCAATATTCCTCTCTTGCCCAATATCTGGAATTCCAAACTCCAGTCCCTTCGAGAAAAGGCCTTCGGCAAAGGTACTATTAATTTATTAAGAAGCCCTGTTATTCGTAGACTTAATTACTTAATAATCCCGACAGGTCGCGTTAAGGGGTCCCTTCTGACCCAGTTCAGCCAAAAGCTGTATTATGGTTCTAAGGCCCCCACTTTGAAGAACTTGACACTTTTCAACTCCGCTCTTTACTCCTTGAACCGGTTTTATAAATGCTTGACAGGTTTAATTTTTCAAGTTCTCGTATATAGTATGTATATTGTGTGATTTAAAACTGAATTGTTATTTAAAACTGAAATGTCATTTAAAATTGAAATCTTAGTAAATAACCAGTATTCGATTAAAATTTTACTAAATAGTTAAAAACTTGAATCTGTGGGTTAACGGGAAAATTTGAAATCTTGTGAGTAATCAACAGTTAATAAGCTCTTGCACCGATTATCATCTAGCTCTTTTATTACAGAGTCTGAAATGGGCCATGAATTGAGCAAAAATGAATATTTCAGTGCCCATTGAAAGGTTGTAAATATATACCTAAATATGTGGGGGGTTCATGTGGAAACACGCGTGTTAATTCTTAACACTTTTATTAAATTAATTCAAGAGACAAAACCAAACAATCAATCCTATCTGACTCCGCGTCCCTCTCTAACTTCAGGTCATATTCTTGAAACTAAAAATAAAGCATAGCCAACAATTTACGTACAACTTCAGGGTATTACCAACATTTAAATAACGAGTGAGCAAGTAACCCTAGCCCACATATATGCAGTTCGTAATACATATAGTTTCTAATACATCATCTAGGCATTATGTATAATATATCAATGCTCTGAGGCCTTCAAATTAAATTATTAATTACATTATTTGTAAAATTACAGAGCAGACTAGAATAAATGTAAATAAATGGGGTGCAGTCACGCCTTTCCTAATTCTCGGGTGAATGCTTAATGCCACTTGATATTTTGTCGGGAACAACAGCTTTGAAATGTTTACCTTAATTCCCAATTCAAATCTAGGGAATTATTTGGTATTCATACCGTTTATTTGTATTGGATATTACTTGGAAAATCGGAAATTGGAAAGCGAGATTTGTTTTTAATTTTGTTCTGTGCATATTATTTTAATAGTTTGCATTATGCAGGAACCAAAAACCGGCCAAGTATGACTAGGACTCGCGCCCTGATGGTTCCGCACCATTCAAATAATTTAAATAAAAATTACAAACTTATCAGTGCCCACAAAATATATGAAACAAAACAGCGAAATTATGTTGGTCGAGTGTTCGGGTAAGTAACCCTATGTAAAAAAACGGTCAAGTGCGAGTCAGACTCGCATACCTTGGGTTCCGTAATTCGACAGTCTTGGGAACAGTCAGGAAGAGTATTTAAAATCTTACCCATATCTGATTATGATAACGAAAAAAAGAATTGTTATACCGTATTCGAAATAAAACTCGTGGATGAAAAATTTTATTTTCTCATTTTGCCATCGTGAATTTTTCAACCGCTTTATTTTTCTGTCCTTTACGTAATCCCAAATTACCATGATCTTTTTCATATTTTTCGGTTCATTAGTTTCGGAAATAAGGAGGGGGACATGCATTTTTTGTGGTTTTTCAAAGATTTCTCGAAATCAGTGCCAGTAAATATATTATAATGAAAAGTATATATTTTTATAATCAGCTTTTTAATATCTAGAATGTGATATCATATTGTATTTTATAAAATATTTTATTTTATTTAATTAACATTTTTTTTGTATATTTCTCATTTGTTATTAAACTTTTTTTAATCGCTATAGTTTTCCTGTAGTTGGCCAGTTATGACCTATAATACTCATTTTTTTCGGTCCACTAGTTTCGGAATTAAGATTATTTTTTCAAAGATTTCTCTAAATCGGTGCCAGTAAATATAGTAAATGTACATATTTTTATAATCAACTCTTTAATATCTACAATTTGGTAACCATATTGTATTTTTATTAAAAAAATATATTTTTTTCTTTTGTATTTTAAATGTATTGAACAACTTGAATTTTTTAAATACCTTTTTGTGTGAGCAAGTAAATGCTCTTTTTGTGGCTAATTTCAAGTCTTTAACTTTAACGGTGCTAAAGTTATGAGGCTGTGACATACGGACGGGCGGACAACGGAGTCTCACCATAAAGATTCCTTTTGTACCTTTTTGTACCTTAAAATCGTCACTTTCAGTGTTTGATAATTCAATATGGCACATAATATACAGAAAAATAAAACTGCTTACTAGTTTAGTTTTTCAGATAGACCCCGTAACAAAAATGGTCTCAAACTTTTCATTCTTCCCACATTACCCCACATTTTTTATTTTGGGAGACATAAAAAATATTTTTATTCATACATATAGGTATTTATGAGTTTTAGACAATGACACCCCACATGTGGGGAAAAAAAAATATTCCGCCTCCTTTTTCAACTTTTGCCAAAAAATTATAATTTTATTTTAATATTCGTTTTTAGATCAACATTCAAATTTCAGATCTGTAAGTCATTCCGTCTGCAAGCTAGAGACCTGTGACATACGGACGGACATACGGACAGATAGACAGGTGGACTGACTGCACAGACTGAAAGACGGACAGACTGTCAGACGTACAGATCGAGTGACGGACAGATGGACAAATGGACAGACGGACAGACATACAGACAGACATAAAGACGAACAGACCGACAGATGGACAGACGGAAAGACGGACAGACGGACAGACGGACAGATTGAGAGACGGACATATGGACAGACGGGTCGACGGACAGACGTATAGACGGATAGATGGACAGATGAGTAGACAGACAGACGGGTAGATGGACAGACGGACAGATGGACAGACGGATAGACGAGTAGACGGACAGACGGACGGACAGACAGTACAGACGGACAGACGGACAACAAATGGACAGACAAACAGACATTACAGACTGACAGACAGACAGACGCACAGATGGACATACGAGCAGACGGACAAACGGACAGACATCAGAGTACGGAGGTCTTGTTCTTACTGAACCCTAAAACACGTTATCCAAACGTTGTAGATCTGGAATTTCTACCTGCCCCACAGCAATACAGGTGTGAGTATATGCTTGTGTTTCAACTTTCAGCTAACAGCTCAAATTAAGTTTTAGAAAACTAAATATGAAACCGTTCTCTTTTAAAAATAATTTTCCGTTAACTCTTTTAGTATGTCTTTTTGCCTGAAACATGTGTTTTTAACGTTCCAAAACGACACGAGGACGTTTTATTTTATCCACACAAACTACTTTGTGTTAACACGTTAGGAGGTAACAGTTAACGTTTCTTTGACAAGAACTGTAAAACGCTTGAAGCTTTTGTAGGTAAGCGGAGTCAACTACAGAGGGTTTCCTCCCTAAATTTTCGATGAATAGGAGTTATTTTAGGTTGGTTTTCTGAAAACTACGGTCACTATTTAGTGGTTTTTGCGGCCATTTGTGGGTTCGTTCGGGATGCGGCCAGGCCATTAAATGTCCATGATTTTACCGTGTCATTATGCTAGAAAGGACGTTTTTGTCCCAAAAGGGACGAAATGTCTGCGTCCTCGGAAGACATCAGGACATTTGTTTTGTTTTTTGGGCCTCTTATCAATTGATTAAATTGTTTTGCCTGAAAGTTAATAGTAGAGAAGGCATAGTTTATGCTTTTTTCATTGTTATGAAATATTTATGTAGCAGAATTTGCGTAACGTACGTCCTTCCTTGTTAGCAGGTGTTTGTTATTAACGTGTCAAGATGGCAAAGCGATTAGAGCGCTCTTAATTATTTAGTTCCTTGGAACCATTTAAAAAATAAAAAGTTTTATTTTTATTTCTATATTATTATGTTTCTAAAAGCTGTAATTTAAGTTGTTGGTAAACAGCTTTTACCTGTAAAAAATACCAATTGTTCAATTGAGAAACATAGATGACATTGAAGACTGGAATTGTATCGTGAAATAGTGTTTCTTAACCAACTACGAGTAAATTAAAGTTGGTTTTTAATCCATTATTTATTAAGTCCAGGCAACCAAACCCACAAATTTTTAGTTTATATTTATCCCTATTTATAACAGTCAGTTCCGTGACTGACTAACTCACCGACTGACAGGCAAAGCACGCACAGCCTGAACGGCTACTGTAGATAGAAATAAAAACATGAAATTTAAAATTTAAGTTCCTTAGAAAGTGCAAGGGTGCACTAAGAAATAATTTATCAAAAATCTACCCCTAAGGGGTGTAAAAGTTTGTATGCCAAATAGTTTTCTTTGTGTGTTTCAATTTGGAACTAATATATAGACACTCTTGATAACAAATAATATAACACAATTTATTACAGCACTTTTCGAAATCCATCCCTTAAAGAGGCGGACGGTAGATAAAGACAGTAATAGAGTGGCGGCAGAAGCAAGGAAAACGTTCAGTGGGTAGATTGATGGCCATGGATGAGGCTGGTGACCGACGAAAATGGCGTGGAGTAGAAGAGGTCTTTGCCCAACAGTGGGTGTATGTGGGCTGATTAATGATAAAGAGAGTGAAACAGTGTTCAAAAATGTTGAAAATAAAATCGTATTCCTGTGGATATTAACTCGAAACTTGACATAAAATGCTTGGAAAGAAATAATCAAACATGTGTTTTACGGAACGACTCCTAAATAAAACCAGCCAATCATATCGTTCCCACAAGCAATTATCTAAAATTGACTCGCTGGTAAGCAGACCGCCGGCTAACTAGCGTGTGAAACTCGGCGCCTGCATCGACGCACTGCCCTTGCTTCACCTCTCCACGTACTGTTAACGCCGTGTACCGCCCCTAACTAAAATCACTGTTTTAAGAGTATACCTATATATATTAAGGCAAATTTTGTTAATATTTGTACACCGATCCACAACACTAATAAATATAAGTCAAGAATAAATGATACAGTACAATAACACTTTTAAATCAAACTAGACACAAATAAAAATGTCTTAAGAGGATTTGTAAATAAAACATGGATGTTGTATATTTCATGAAGTACACAGAAAATTTTGTAAATGATGTGTAATATGCGTTTTTGACTATATCATCTAGAGTTTTTTTGTTTTGGAAATCACGTTTGGATAGATTTTCTTCAGTAAAAATAATTATTGAAAGAAGGTCTTCAAACACATTTTTTTCTAGTTTGTCGAATAATGATCATGTATGGAGCTCAAACATATTTTATTAAATGGGTTTGACCAATATCAATATTTGATTTTGGAAATGATGTAGGTATATTACTTTTTGCATTTTTTTATTTTTAACTGACACCACAGTGAAATAAGGTTCCTTCAGTATTTTCAAATATGTTGGTGGTTATTATGTTGGAAAAGGTAAATACTTCTACGATATAAAAGATAAATTGTTGGCATAGTAAGTAGCTTACAAAAATAATAATTTGCCTTAAGAAAATCCATATCGATTAAAAGCTCTAAAGTTTAAAAGTCTAAAAGTTTTCCTTAATAATTGAAATTTAAAAAACATTACGGTACAATTAAAAATTAAAGTTGTCATAAATTAAAACCAAAGCGCCAATTTTTAGGAATCACATATTTTAAAAAATAAAATAGGTTTGAAGGCGGTTTAATTTTCTTTTTAACTTTTTATTTGTGTTACTATGTGTAGTTACCTGACCGCGGTATATTACGGATTCAAGGTGTCCTAAAAAGGGCTTACAATCTTTACATTTGTTCAGAGTTTTCCTGCTTTCAATCCTTTGGCTTAGTGAAGAACAAATAGTGACAAGCTGGGGTAAGCCGTGCCATAGATTTTAATCAAAATAAAGTTATCGATTGACTTTTTTTTAGAAGAGGCGGTAGCTAGTCGTTAGGTCGCCATTTTGTTGATATTTAGACCCCAGTTCGAATCCAGGCGTTCTAGTATGCACCAATGAGATTTTCGGAACTTATCTACCGTTTACTTAGTGTAAATAACATAATTTTACACAACAAAACCTGGTACCTTAAAATTGATAAACGCTTGGGTTAACCGTATCGATATATACGCTGCTTTATGTTACGTTAAGCCAATGCAGATGTCGTCAGCATATTGTTGAATTCAGCATAACATAATCTGCCTAGGCAAATCGTATTTCTGTTAAAACTAGAGGGATGCCTCGCTCCACTCCGCTTAGTTCGGCTCCCGAAATTTTGCATGTAAAGCATCTGACATGCTCCTCCTCGCTCCATTTGTCGACGTATGTATTTTAACTTTAAGTATACGATTTTCGATATCATACCTTACGATCTGCCGAGGCAAATTCTGATACGCCAAATACTACGACTTCGCAACGACATAGATAACATAGACAAAGATACTTACCTCTTACACTACGCCACAATTCTCTAACTGGTTGCTGAGTTACATGCATCTGTTATTGTCTCTAGAATTATGTACCTAAGTCAATGTCAAGGAGTTGAATAGGTATGTTTACTTTACATCAACACTACGTGTTTTATTTACTTCAAAACTACGACTAACTGGAGAAAACGCGTAAAATGGGTTTCTATACCTATAGTGAAGATGGATGAACTTACGTTTGTTTAAGGCTGTCAAACCAAATCTCGGTGCAAAATGCACATAATAACATTGTTTTCCTTACTTTTGATTAACAAGTATGCTAAAATTTCGTTTTAAAGCAATTAGCGGAAATTTATTAGTAATAATTAAGTTTTCACATTTTATTTATTTATTTATTTTTATTTATTTATTTTTATTTGTTTATAACACTTTTTGCACATTTACAAAAATTATATGGGAGACAGATTAACGAAACAAACAAATATGGTGTACAAAGGCGGCACTTATTGCTAATAGCAATATCTTCCAGGCAACCTTTGGAAGCATACAGAGAGATAGACAAAGAAATTACATGGAAGGTGTAAATGCTAATCATAAAAAAGGAGACTAAGAAGAAAATACATAACAAAAAAATTCCTTATCTAGGGCATAAACTTACATATACTTACAAAATCATGAACCTACTTAAATTAAAATATACACATATATACACACAACTATATGAAATAAATAAACATTAAATAAATATACATAATACTGGATATTCGAATTCTACTATGATGGGTACTCTGTTGAGAAAAATTGTTTTAGTTTTATTTTAAATGAATTCGTATTTTTCAGTGACTGAATTTACACATTTTTAATTCTATTATTTTATGATTTACATTTTGATTGCATTCGGTTAACAAACTTAAAGGCGTATTTATCGTTGTAATCGAATGTAATCTAAATTTAAGGCATAAAATAACAACATTTTAATGCGAAAGCCCTATTATTAGTAATCAATTTCCGCCAATTGCTTTGAAACGCAATTTTTCATACTTTTTATTCAAAAGTGAGGAAATCAATGTTATGATGTGCATTTTGCACCGAAATTTGGTTCGACCACCTTAATACCGCGACACGCGGTAATTTTTTTTTGTGTATAGTTAATATTATAAAAGGGTGTCCTATATTTTTAAAGTCTTAAGTTTCTCATTTTATTTGATAAGTTATATAAAAGTCGTGTCTTTATTATATTGAATTTTTGCGAAATTAGAAACGAAATGGGTTATTAGTACAGACACGACTTTTGCACTACTTTATTATTACATTATAGTATGAGTGTGGATATCTTCAGAATCCTGGTTTCTATCCCGTTACCAACTAAAGAGTACCATCGGCCTATCATGATAGAAAACTTTCAAGATTATTTCGTCAAAATTCCAAAGTATTTGCAACTGCTACTACCAACTTCCTTGAGACGTACTTAAGGCCACAGCCATAAATATTTAAAAAATGCAACTTGTAACATTACACAATCTTAAACCAATGGTTTACATTTTATACAATTACACACTTGAATACTGTAAAGACCAAGGAAAAAGAAAACTTGAATTTCGTCATTATCAATCTCGATTTGTTTGTGGATCTTTATTTCAAGGATTAGAAGACCTGTTTTGTGGTATGTTACACTTCAGTAGGTATGCGATATTGTGGTACAACCGTAGCTATCGGTTACAATTACAAGCAATAAACGCCTACGCCCTCTAGCGCTATTTTGTTTGTCAATATAAAGTTGTTTTGTTGGTGGTTAGTTTATTTAGGAGTGGGCAAACCAATTTATTTATATCCAGTTTTATTTTACTGTAGTCAGATATATATCGGTACACAAAAGTTTGCCATAGAAAACATAATAGGAAAGATGACAGGCTATTTGATCGCCAATAATGTCCCATGAAAAAAATAATTGAAGGAAAGGTACGAGGGAAAAGAGAAGGAGGAAGATACATATATGATACATATGTTATACGTCAACAAACTTAAGGGTCGGCGCTGCTTGGGAAAGGTTCTGCTCTAACGCTTTTGTTTATTATCTGTCTATTTCACTCTAGTCAACGGCTGTGCACGCAAAATCTCAGTCATTTTGACTCTTTTGGAATATTTTTACTTAGTGAAGGAAAAGTATAAATGGTTTTGTTTTTTTTTATTATCATATTTATATCAAAATATATCTTGTCATTGTTATGTTTATATTAAATCACAATACCGAGAACGCGCAACGCTACTCAACGATTTTCTTAAATTCCTGTATTTTTTATTATAATATATTACAGCAACATTTTTTAATTAATTTGTGCTTAATTTTATCGGAGATATCAACTAAAGTAAGAATGCCAAACCCTATTTTTGTCCACTTTACGGACTCTGACCCTTAAGTATCGGCAATAATTATTTCATATTAATATTGCAAACCCTCTGAAAATGCTATTAAAGTGAAACGGGCTAAGTATATAAATTAAATAAAACAGTGGACAAGTACAAAAGCATTTCAATCAAAATGTATGTCGCAAATTCTACAAAGTGCCAACAATCACAAGAATTAACTTCAAAAAGACGAAGACGAAGCCGAAATTACTTTGACCAAGTGAAGGAAAAATTTTATTTAGTACCGTAGAGGGAAGAAGAGTGGTTTTCTCTAATGTATGAATGTACTCTGCCCTGCATTCTATTGTTTTTATATCCACTGTGTATTTTCTTTGAGCAAGAACATATTTATATGATTATGTACCTAAAAATGGACAAACGTAACCCTCACATGATTACGTTGCTGTCTCGTCTGTCTGTCTGTCCGTTTGCCAAGACCCTTTTTCTCGAGTCCCATGAGAGATGTCAAGCTCAAACCAATACCTCCTACAGAAATCTACGGGCCCCTTAGTGCTGTTAAAAAGTCAAGCTCCAACATTGATAAAAATTTATTTCCCCTTATGTAACCAATTTCATATAAATTAGCTCACCATGAAAGCCTATAGGGTACTTTCAGTCGACTAATAAACTTGAAACTTTGTTCACAAGTAGGTCTTGTATCACACATATAAGAAAAAACCGGACAAGTGCGAGTCGGACTCGCCCAACGAGGGTTCGGTTAAAAAGGATAAAGAGATAATCTATTAATTTCGTTTTGTTTTTAATATTATTTAACTCAACTTTTGGCCTGATTATCCGACTTTCTCTTATCCTGTATCTTCTATCTCTTTACTAAAACATTGTTGTATATAAATATTGATGATTGAAAAAAAAAACATGATCTTACTAAGTTTCTTTCCCATTCTTCTTAGCCATTGACGTCTCATAAACAACTGAGAGGTCAATGTTCATAGCAAGACTAATCGAATGTGCGGAGTTAGACATGTATTTATTTATGTAACCTATTAGTATTTAGTATATGGGTAGCTATTATTATTATCATATTGTATATACATAATTGTATACATTAAATAAACCTTTAGTTTAGTTCATGTACGTGTATTTACTTATTAAATATAAGCAAACCCAAAAGCTATTTTAATATATTGTATTTCCTCTTTTAAATTTAATAATTTTTATTATCCATCCATCCATCAGCCTGTTTCGTCCACTGCTGGACATAGGCCTTTCCAGGATTTCACCACTCTTGGCGGTCCTCCTGGAAGAAATGCCCATACTCACACACGCTGGGCAGGCGGGTTGGTGAGCGCGGTGCTGAAACCCTTGCACCAGTGACGCCGCTGCCCGTCACCAGTCTTATATAAGGCTCGGCAATTGGGGATGGATAAACCGCCATCCATCGGTCCCAGGCAATGGTGGGCCGCCTGGTTTTGCCTAAGAGCTGTTCTCTTACACTCCCCCGAATAATAACTTCGGGAGGATTTGCGAGTAATTTTTATTACCTATTTAATAACTCCTAACGTGCAATAAGTGTATTTATGTACCTATATTGCAGAAATAAAGTATTCATTTCAGACTAAATTTTCTATGATTTAATTAAAATTGCATAGTTTTCAGATTCATCCCTATACTTGTAGTATAAGACAGTATTACTTGCCAATTTTCATAGTTCTAGATCAACGGAAAATACCCTATAAATTTTGATTCCCTTGAGAGTGTTGAAAATACGTTTTTGGGGCATAAATGGCTGTATGTTTCTTTTACGTTAACTTAGAAGTTTGATTTTTTCACAGGTCCAAGGTACTGAGACTTATGGTTCAATTTCATGATTTAATTTTTAATTTCAACTTGATACCTTTACGAGTTCCCAAGATAAATGGTATTGATAGACAAACGGACGCACGGACGGACGGACGGTAAATAAAGACAGGCAGACGGACAATAAAGTGACCCTATAAGTGCTTCGTTTTTTCCTCCTGAGATACGGAACCCATAAAATAAAAAAAAAATGGCCATATTTAATTTAATTTTGAAACAACTTAGACTCTTTGAATACATAAATTTTAAAAGATCTTAATTATGTCAAGTAAAGTTGGTCTTATTCATAACTCCACTAGGAATAGGTTAGAGTTTTAAGCGGCATGAGTCATATTCGCACGTGACCGGATTTTTTTTGATATTTTCGTTATAACTTTATGTAAGGAAAGTTTATCGTTACTTGTTTTTTGCGGATGAACTCGTACTTTATTGAGTTAAATCAAACGTATAAATAAATCTGTACCTGCCGGAAATGACGGTGTGTTTGCGAACATTGTAGTTAAAACCCCATTATTCTGACATTAAGAATTGATGATAATCATAATTTTTGTGACCGACCGGAAATAAGCCAAATTATATTTATAAAATAAATGGTCAAATCAAACAAAAAGCAAAGGTGATTTTTTATTTTATTTTAGTCTTGTCGTCGTCTTTCATTTCTCCCTTTACAAAAGATCTGCATATTGTGGTGACAGCATATATTTTGTCTGCTGAATGTTGATTTATTTGTATTATCTAGATACTAAGATAAACTGTTTGGAGTTTTTTAGTAATACTAGGATCCAATTGTATAAAATGTAGTATTATGTTGAAATAAATAATAAAAACCTGTAGGTATTCTGTAATTGTATACCGATAAGTCAATTCTATTCTCTTCTATACAATACATATAAAACAGTTCCTTGACTGACCGACAGATTGAAAGAATACGCTCGGCATAAACTGCTGAAGTTTGGAAAATGTGTAACTACGAGTATAAGCCTTTATACAGTTCATTGACATTAAGTTTAATCAAATATAAGATAAAATGTCAAGTTTATATTTGATTCTTACATATGCTACATAATTAATAGTATACTATGTATCCATGACTGATTTCTAAGGATGGACCAACCAGGTTTTCCCTGTCCCTGAGCAGGTTTATTTCGCCACGGGCGACAATTACAGGCTGGCCAAGCATGTTTTCAGAATCGAGCAAAATTTTACGGCAGACTTTACGAGTTTGCTGCTTGATATATTATTACATTCTTATACTATCATTATTATTTTCTCATTTTATTTCGGTTAATGATGATGGAAAACATAATTAAACTGTACCTACTGTTTAATCAGTAAGTCAGTAAATATTTTGGAGAAATGTTCGTTTCTTAAAATACCTACACTAGGTAAATGTATTAGATTTTTATAGAAATATGTATTACCTATAATCATAATTGATTCTACTACTTATTTCCCTATTTTACAAAAATGAAGAATTATTTTAATTACTCGTACTATTTATTGCAAGTACTTTTGGAAACCCTAAACTTGTAAAAAATGGTTAGCGAAACCGAATCCTTTCTACAGAACATTTTGACAGTGGACAAACTACAAACTCACACGAACATATCTAGTTGACAGTCATTTGTTGGTTAAGGGGCTATGTAAAAAATATATAGATTTATAAAATATAAATATATTGATACGAAATAATATTTTGGGGAAATTCCTCTGATAGTGACTGCATATTTAAAATGCAAAAGAAATGTGTAAGGGCTATTAGAGGTATCAAATCTTAGGACAGTTGTAGACCTCATTTTAAGAATCTGGGAATTTTACCATTCCCTTCAGTTTATATCCTGGAGTGTCTTCTATTTGCAAGTACTTCCAGCAAACTCAGTATGTGTCAACTTGATTACGTAGTAAATAAAACTAACAATGCCACCTTCCAATACTAAACTTCATAGCAATAGTATCTACAGTATGGCAATAACGATTTACAATAAATTACCAGACACAATAAAAGAATTACCACAGAGATAATTTAGAGTGACAATCTTTAAGATCCTAAAAAAGAAATCGTTCTACAGCATTCAATGTTTCTTAGAAGACAATGACATTGGTATTTGAGATTGATTTTTGTTAAATAATTTGTATATTGTGTTATTAGGAGTTAAACATTGTTTGACATTTTGAAATTAATTCTGTTGGACATGTAAAATATTTGAATTATGATTGATTTATTAATTATTTTATATTTTATTGATTTGTTAACCAATTAGATTTATTTTTTTAAATTTTGTGTGCTTGCTTGGCAGAGAGCATTGAAACTAACATGTTTGTGCATTTTGTAACATGCTTTCGGACAAATAAACTTTTGATTGATTGATAGATGCTTTGTTTCTGTGTATTTTTTGAAGTACACGGAAAATTGTAATACATTTTTGGTATATGCACTTTGATTATATAATGTAGTGTTTTGTTTTTGGAAAACACATTTGGATAAATTTTCCTGGATAGAAATAATTATTGAAATGAGGTCTTCAAACGCACTTTTGTTTCTCGTTTGACGAATAGGGGTCATAATATATAGAACTCAGACATATTTTATTAGATGGGTTCTAATAATATATAGATATTTGATTTTGGAAATTTTCTTAGCTGTTTGGTTTTTTTTTAATTTAAATACATACTTTTTTCTCTTTTGCGCTGAATCCACCCCTCTCGCATTGCGCGTTTTTTTGCTTGGAGTGAGAGTAAAATTTACATAAAATGAGAGTAATATTTACATAGCCTCTTAAGCGGAAGTGGGTCAGGAGTTCGTTTTCGTGACCCAAACCTCGTCGGTTTCCGAATTTCGTAAATGGAGATGTAGACGACATGAAAGTGTTCTTTCAGAAACCAGGGGCTCTGTTGTTAGAAAACGATAGCGACAGATTTTGAAGCTAGATACTGAGGCCGCATGGTCTGTTATTTTAATGCTTCTTCGCTGATTTTTTTTTCGACAACATACAGTCACTCAAAAACATAATGCACTTATCTTAACAATAAACCGACCTACAGTTTTCCGAATTTATAAATTATGTGATATACATTTTAAAACTTAAGTAATCTAAGCTAAGGAAAAAATAAATATACCTATATAGATATAAAATAACAACTATATTAACTATATTAGTACCTGAAGCATTTTCTTTTTAAATATCTTTAATGTGTTACAGAAAATATAAGCATCAACCAGCCTGTTATTATAAAGTCTACATATGTACGTCTGATGTACGAAGAATGTTTTTCTTATTTTGCAAATTATAATTTTGTACAATATGCCCGTTAGCTCAATCAACGGAGCCTTTTTAGGGTTTCGTACCCATAGGGTAACCAATAAGACCCTATTTATAAGACTCCGCTGTCCGTCTGTCTGTCCGTCTGTCACCAGGCTGTATCTCATGAACCGAGACAGTTAGCAGTTGAAATTTTCACAGATGATGTATTTCTGTTGCCGCTATAACAACAAATACTAAAAAAACAGAATTAAATAAATAAAACAGACATTGTTTTTTTGCCGTTTTTATAAATAATGGTACGGAAACCTTTAAGTGCGAGTCCAACTCGCACTTGACCGGTTTTTTTTGAGCTGCGCCTTATACAATCGGGGAAAGTTCTGTAGGCAAAATTTTCGCTCTTATTACAATCGTTGGACATATAATGTTTTATGTTATTTTTATATAAAACTGATTAAAACCCGCGGCTTCGCTCGCGTGGTAGTGTTTTTCAATCTATGTTAGATAAAAACTATCATCGACAGTTTTCGGCTTTGCAGTTGTTGTATGTGTTGACTAAGATCACAATGATGATGATAAAAAAACCGCATCCAAATCCGTTGAGAGGTTCTCGATTTAAAACGGAATTAACAGACTGACAAACATTTGAACATATTTTTAACAGACTTCGTTGACCACATCTGATTGGCGCATAAACAAAATAGGTAATTTCGTACAAATGAAAAGCTTGAAAAGTATGATTTAATTAAATTAAGGTCCCTTAGATTAACAGCAAAATTAATAAAATGCAATTACGGTACTAGCAAGGCAAGTTTATAAAACAAACCAAGGTTTTCATTAAACAAATAGAAAAATTTCTAAGTAATGAAAAAGTTTAAAGCCTTTAGTGACGGAGATATACAGCGAGTATCTTTTTGTTTATTTCAGCAGATTCAGTAGAATTATTACGAGTTTTACACAAAGAAAATGTGCACTTTGTGTCTTTTCATGCTCATAACTTTGAAAATGAACAATAGTGTGAATAAAACAGGAGGAAAATTTTATTTTTTACTGTAAGACTATTAAAATAAAATAGTACATTTTGATGCAAGTGCGGAAAGGTTGATATTTAGAGTCAAAATTGATTCAGTCGGGACGAGAAATATCAACACTTTCGCACGTGTATCAAACGACGTTTTTTTAATACACCTGCGAAAAATTACATGAAATAATAAAATAAAAACAATTTTGTTGCAAATAAAAACAGATACAAGTTGACTGAAGAACACGCAATCTGTTTGGCGCCAATCTGTACTACAAAGACCACTGTCTCTTTCTAAAAGCTTTTTAATAATAATTTCTAAGATAGTTGAAACATTATACAAATTATGACGTCTAAAATCGTTTTGAATTTTCAAAACATCTTTTACAATTTAACATAATATATATGAAAATAGTCATATTATAATAGAGTATCTGGTAAAACAAAGTTTTACATGCTTACTAAATGATGTGGCCGGTTTCCCCTAGATGGTGTCAGTAGGTAGTAAAAACAAAAAGCACGAGTGCGAAATATGCCATTTTACGCATGCTAAACAGGCACGTAATATTTTTAGCAAGTGTATAAAAAAATATTTAATGATTGGTAATTTTTGTTATGCCTTAAACCCTGCCACCGTTTATTGAATTGCATTGAGACTTTTGCGGCCGAATAAAGTATACCTAAGGCCTAAACAGCAGCAAGCGACCTTGTTTAACTTGTTATGTCATTTAAATAGCAGTGTAGTGTATGCTCTATAGCATACATACGCTGTCTCGTGTGTTCCTGTGTTGGTTAGAATAACGTCACTGTCACGAGAGCTACGGGCGAGAGTGCACGGTGAAGCTATTACCAATTATGTGGGCATTGTCGAGCCAGTGAAGTGTAGGTAAACGAAAAACAACAAACCCTACAAGCAGTATTCAAGAGCTCCAAATTGACATGAGGAAATTTCCAAGCAATTCAAAATAAAAGCTTTATTTTATTTTGAGGTAAACATTTTGGGTATTGAAATTCCTTCAATTAATAAACATTCGGGCAATTAAGCAGGTTTCCGTTAAACAGGCAGCTGTGCCCACATATTGGTACTATAATATGTAAATTACCGCCTATTGGTTTATGTGTGTGATTTTGATTAGTTAGAATGATTTTGTGTCGTGGTTTCAATTTGAATTTTTGATACGAGTCTTTTATAAGAATAGTCGAAAAATGTCTAGTACCTACCTGTTTTTAATGACTTCAAACCAACTTTTACCCAAGTTCATACTCGTATAAGCGCTAAAGTCACTTACAGAAAAATTGGGCATTTATGATATTAAAAATTCGTTGAAGATATAAAGAGGATCTAGGGACTAGTATGTATTACATAAAAGGAAATGATTATTTGGGTATGGGTATAAAAGATGGATGAAAGGAGAGTAACTAACGATAGATGCACATATAAGGTGACCTTTGTTTATATAGTCAAATTCATACTGGAGACTTGGTAAGCGGCCAGGACCCAGGTTCAATGACCCTGTTTGCAAAATACGAAAAATATTTTATTGTTCCTCTTTACTAGTTCAAAACAACCTCAACTGAATTAGTATAGGAAGTCTAAATTTCCGTTTACGTGTTTCACAGAAAAAGTAATTGAACGTTAGTCCTGAGCAATTACCGAGTCTCCAGTGTGAATTTGACTATATAAACGTTTGGCTATATAAACGAAAGTCACCTTATATAAGTGATAGATAATAAAAGTATACTAAGGTGACTATAATTTATGACGCCAAATTCTTACTGTAGACTCGGTAAATAATCAGTAACAAGGTATACCCTTTTTGCAAAATTCGTAAATTTCTCTTTTCGTGTTCCTTATAAACGCAAGCCCAGCCCCGAATCAATTACTATGGAATGTCAACACTTTATTTTGCGAAATTAGCAAAAAGTGTAGTCGATCCGTTTTACTGATCACTCACCAAAGTATGAGTTTGGCTGTATAAATAAAAATCACCTTATTTTATGGAGCAAAAGAAGATAGAGCTGATCAGGGTCACTCTAGCTAGAATAACGTCTGTTGACCAAATTAACAGCATGCTAAAGAAGGTGTATTTTATAAAAACCGCAATAAAAGAGCTTTTAATATTTGACTGGATAAAAGAAACACAAAAAGAACATCAGGATCGCAGAAGAAAACAAAGTCGTCTTCACGTTTCCCTCTGAAACAAATGAGTTCATGTGAAATGAGGCCATTACATTTCTAAGATCAAGTACGAGTATAATATTCTGCGCCCATACAGCATCTGACACACTCGTAAACAGTGTATTTGCATCGGACAATAACCGTATAAAAGCCATTAATTATTTTGGTTTAATATTTGTTATGATGGGCGGAGTTTCCGCTTATTTTCGAGCAGGTGTTGCTAACCATGCGAGCCACGAATATGATGTACTCGTTTTGATGTACTATGGTGTAGAATTTACTTTGTAAATAGTATGCGAACGCTAGGTTAAAACTTATAAAATATATAGCAGTAAAGACTACAGAAAATTAAAACAGTCAACAAAAAAAGGAATTAAAGTGATTGTTCCAGGTTTCGTTCCCAAACGCACAAATAATGTTTGTTTTTCTTATTAATAATAAATTATTTTAAATAAAAAGTATTAAATAAATGCGGATTATAGCACTAAGCGACAATAGTTTAATGTCATTTTGGCTTTTCTAGCAATATTGTGTATATTTTATGCATTACTCCGTAAATGATCCTGCACAGCAACTATAAACACGCTTTAATATTGTTGAGCAAAAGAACGAAGTGTTTCGTAATAGGCCACATTAGTGTCCTAATGGTTCTAATGGCTAATTGTGGCCAGTTGGACGCAATACTTTATCTACAACCATTAAAAGTGGGTTGGGGAAGATTCGTGCTCCGCGAAATTCGTGCCGTGTAAACTCGTGCCAAAAATCTTTATTTTTGGGTGTAGATACGTGCTTCGTTAATAAAATATATCCACTACGTGTAAACTCGTCCCCTTTTTTGGTGAAGATTCGTGCCGTACAACTAGACAATTAAAAATGTTCATTTATTTCACATTGGGTTACTACCAGTCACAAAGGTCATTTTAAAAATAATAAATAAATAGAAGTAAAATAGATTAAGTTTGCTTAATATCGATTTGCCGTTGGCACTGCAGTCCAATGTTGATCGCAAAACTGTTGAATGATTTAGAAGTACTGAAATTAAAACAAAAGTCTGAATAACAGCTAAATTTTTCTAATTATCTCTATTTTTTCTGTGTTATTATTAGTTATAAGATAAAGCGTTAATTTTATAAAAATAAAAACAGACTGATAATTAAATTGTTTTATTCAATTGTACTATTTTCAGTTTTTACATCAACTGTAATTTTCTAATTTTGAGAAGCATTGCCAATTTACTAGTAAATAATTTCAACGGAGCACGAATCATCACTGGCAAAAAACAGCGGCACGAGTCGCCACCAAAAAAAGAGCACGAATTCCGCGACACGAATCTTTTCCAACCCTTAAAAGTATCGTCTTCGAGTGACATTATATATTTGATTAAACGATATAAAATTCATCAAAATCCTTAATATTGACAATACCATGTAATACAAATTTTACATAATATTTACGTGTAGTTACACAAAATAAATTTTATACAAAATCTGTTTTCTAGTAGACCAATTTTCAAGTTATCGCATACACGAAAATCAGATAAAAAAATCATGAAGGTTTCACTTTGTAAGTTGAACAGCTTTGTTTTTATATAGCTATGTAATTTAGCTTTAAAGCTTTCTTAACATACTTGGTTTAATACTCAAGTCAAGATTATTCGCCGTACAAGTTTATAAAATAAACTGTTGGATGGTCGAGTAGTTTAATACACTCTATAAACATTTCAACTAAATACGTTATGATTTGTTTTTAAAAGAGACGCTGTTTTCTTTTTTTTATTCCTTTTTCATGTAAACTTGGGATCTTTGTTCAGTCTAATTGTCAGTAATTACCTTATTGAAGCTGTTCTGCGGGTGCATTTGAGGCTGCATGGCAGAGGTACCTTTCCGTAGCCCAAAGCAAAACAAAAAATATTTGTTGCTGATTAGTTATGTGGTGTTCTAATAAATTGGACGAATCACAGTGCAGAATCGTGGTATTTATTAAATATGATGACATGGGTTCGGACAAACTATTTAGTTACTTATTGTAAAAGGTGTAGTTTAGATATAATTTTAATATATTTATTACTAAGTTATGTTACATTTAGTTTTTAGTTTAGTTTTTTATTACTATATAAGTAAGTAATATTTTTATTATTTAAGTTGGTTGTGAAATAAAAATACCATCTCAGTTTATTATGAAAGTAAGTGCTTTAGTTTAAGAAAAATCGTAATTATTGTAATGATTTAGATGTGAATCTGTTATGTTACTTTAATTTTTGAATAAATACATTTTATTTGAATAAAATAATTACTAATTTAATTGCTTTGGCGAACTTTACGAACATAATTTTTTTTCTTATGAACACTTGGAAAGCTTCCCTGGCTACAAACTTTTAAAATCATAAGAATCAGATGCATTTCATTTTATTTTAGTCTCACGAACCTGTAATAATATATTTGTAAATGTATCTTTGAAATGTACATTTATGTAAGACAAAAAAACTACTTAGGTACTTATATCAGCTAGAATTAGGTCCCATGGGTAAACCAATAACTTAAAATAAATGGAAATAGAATTCGTATTCAATCGAGTTAGTTCCTCGTGGGATTCCCAGGCTGCGGATATACGAATCAATTCTTGAATAAGCCGAAGTAAAGATACGAGTAGCGTAGCATTTGATCTAGATATTTCAGCTATTTGATACACGATTATTTACATTTTCCTTGATTCATTTAAATCGCAAAGATAGATCTGAACTATGATCTTAATATCATTTCATTTGAGCCGTTAAGTTTTGGAGAATAAAACTTATGCTGGAATAAACGTCTTAAGAAATCACACTTATATTATAAATGCGAAAGTTTGTGTGTGTGTGTATGTTTGTTACTCTTTTACGCTGAAACGGCTGAACGGATTTAGATGAAATTTTGAATGGATATAGCTTATACCCTAACTTAACACAAAGGCTACTTTATATCCCGAAAAAAAGGATGTCATTAAACCGAATAACACGCGGGAGGAGCCGCGTGCAAAAGCTAGTGTTATATAAAACGGCCGTTATATTAAAAACCCATCCCCCTGATTCCAAAATAATAAATAAAAACACCTCGAAACCGCAAGTTTTCTGAGCGGCACGCTTCCGCTGAGCAGGTTAAACATGTGTAAAATGAAAGCGTTGGAGAAGCTGGTCAGATTTCGCCGGATAACCTCGCCTTTAGGACGGACGCTGTGGACGTGACCAAATGTAATGCTATTTCAGTTTGCTATTACGTGCACGCTCGATGAAATTTGCGATGGCAATACAATTGCTCCCATTTCGTCGGGCGCACAAAAATTTTATAATTATTATTGGTTTAAATAATTAAAATAGATAGTCACGAAATTAGTAAATATTTTTTATTATATCTAATACAATAAAAAAACATGCAGCTACAATTGTGGTAAAGCCGATAAATTTACGTTTTTCAACTATTTGTTGTTAAAATATTATTCAAATTTCCCAATTCTTTGTTCTAATTTGGCAGAGATCTATAAAAGTTGACTTTAATTTATGCAGCCAAACTCTTACTGAAGACTCGGTAAGTGCTAAGTAACAAGGTTCGATGACCCTGTGAAATTGCCAATTTTTTTTTTCTTATTATTTACAAACGCAAGCCCAGCTCCGAGTCCATTACTATGTGAAGATAACATTTTGTGAAATTAGCAAAAAGTGTTATCAACCCACTCACCAAGCGTCCAGTACGAGTTGACTGTATAAATTAAAGTCACCTTAATGTCAAAAAACTCAGCTTATAATATTATCAAAGACACCTCACAATTTTGTGTTTGCGTTTGTATGGAGGTTTGCGCGTGATGGCTATTTTTAATTCGCAGTAAGCGGAACAGATATACTCGTATAGTGGAGAAGATGGCAGATGAAGCCACAAAGACCTGCCCTCTTATTGTCTATAGCTTCAATATCTATCGTTATAGGCATCAAATGTGTTGTGATTGGCTAAAAATGATGTGTAATGTCATTTCTAGCCAATCACAGTGCGTTTGAAGGCGAGTGCGATGGATGTCGAAGTTAGACAATAAGGATCTTGTTCTGAAAACCACGTACAGGACGAGTCCGGAGCACACTGTTCGCAGACCACGTGCCTGATGTCAAATAACATCTAGCTGGAAAGGAATTAGAGAAGAGATAAACTATTCCTATAATTCCAAAACTATTCAGAAACAGTCAATAATAGCAACTCCATTTTGGTTAAGTTGAAACTCTTTACAAATACTCTAAAATTATTTAAACCAGCATTTAAATCTTTCACATGATTCTTCAACCTACGAAAAGCGAAAAAATGACGCATTTTATGTTGCTCCCTAAAGAAAAAGAATATTGTTACATGTTGGATGACGATTTGATTTTTTTTTCTGACGAGAAGGTCTTAGAAAAAATTACCAAGATTTGTGACTAAGGCCTTTCAAATCACGTATTTCAGACTAACGGACTCAATCGTTGAAACCATATTAGATGCTTCTTGAGTGATTACTTTATTGAAGTGTGCAGCCTAAGAATTTAAATATTATATTATAGTATATTTTATCATAAAATCCTGATTATGAACTCAAAAATTGTGCATAATAACATATTTTTATTAACGAATCTCTCTAATACAGAAAAAAGGGTAAGTTATGGTATTGTTTCCTAACAATATATATATTTATAGTAGATTGTTATCCAAGGGAGGTAAGTGACCCGTACCCGTGTGTAATACTCTACTTTTCATCACTTGTGCGAGGCAATAAAAAAAACTTACAAAATTATAACATGATGATCGACTGCACCTGTACCTACTTGTTTGTTTCACAGTAATTTTATTTATCCCGACCGGTTTCAGTTTAACACTATTACCAAGGGTCTATTAAATAAAAAATTACACTTTTTTGCAAAATTTAAAAATTAATTCGACCTGCAATCAATGAAATAATTTGCAACAACGTTTTCAACAAGATAATTTTACTGCCGCACTTTTTACTCGTATTCTCATGTGACTTTCTTTTTTTGTGCAATCCCGTCTTACTAGCCGGTGTGATTGTTTTAAAAATAAAACTAATTTAGTGGCTGTTTTAAGTCATAAAAGTCTTTTGATCATTTTATTTAGCGTATTTACTTATATACGCAAGTCACATTTTTCCATAATAATACATAAATAAAATACAGAATAACAAAATAAAAAGGCATTTGGCGAGACGAGTGATTGACAATAAGACTCGTAGTTAGTGACTGTAAGGTACACTCGTTTGATTTAAATCGAATTTACCTCCCGTATTTAGAGTTATATATGACTTACTTTCATTTGATTTGACTCTATAGTTTACGGGGTAATTATTCACTGTGTAGTGGGTTTAATGGAGGAAAAAGGTTTTATTTTGCTCTTATGTGGCTGACAACAATGACATTGATGATTAGGTACTCAAATAAAGAACTGAAGATGATTATTTGAATCCACTTGACCTTTTGTAAACAGCGAAAATTACTTCAGATACCAACAATCTAAGAAAAATCAAAAAATCTTGGAACATATTTGACCAAGACTATGAAAATAGGTAGGAAACTACCTATTTCATGAGTTTAGATAAAGAAGTTATTTAAAAAAAAAAGATTATTTTTATCGTTATTTGTTTCAGCTCTATCTAATACATACAAGGTACAAGTTTCAAATTTGGTTAGATTTTTTAACATATTGTAAAGTAAAACAACAAATAAAAAAAATCAGGATGGCATACTCAGCGGGAGCTGATTGCTTGTCATACATCTCTGTTGTTGTGATTTACCATATTTTTAGGGTTACTGTGGTGGAGCGGAACCCTTTGTGTGCAAGTCCGATTATTTTTATTTATTTCGTGACTCTCTAACTTACTTTATGGAATCGTCTTTTTGACCTTTAATACTTCCGTATCTACATAAACTTAAATCTTTAAAAACATTACTTGTATACTATATAGGTACATACTCGTATCTACTACATGTATCGTACGTACAAACCCTAACAGGTTTTTGATACACCTATATATTATTGTAATGTATGTTTTCTATTTTGAAATAAATAAATAAAATAAAATAAAATAAAATGTACATAATACCTACTAGTATGTACTTACATCGAAATGCTCTTGACCTTTTTTCCTAGGAGTTCGTTCCTACACTATTTATAAATAGCACTTGATGATAGCGGTTTTGTTTCTTTTTAGGATATATTAGAAATAACCATCTATAATTGTGCAATAACTAGTTTTAAAATAAAATGTAATTTTTTGGGCGTATGAAGGGCAGAAATAAAGAGAAACTGTATCACTATTTATTATTTAATCACAGGAGAAGATAGATAAATTTTTCATCGTAACCAACAACTACTTCACATACTTTTTTTTACATTGTTGTATCCTAATTTCCTAGGCATGAGAATGCAACAATTTGGCTTGAATAAACCGTTGTTACTTGTTAACAAATATAGTAGTTTATGCTATAAGTGCGAGAAAGTTATTGCCCTTAACCACGTGTATCTACGTTTTTAAACGCATAGTGTGAGTAAATAAATGTAGCGTAATTAAAGAAACAAACAAACAATAAATACTCTAAATGATCTTTAGGCAGGCATTCTTTTTTTGGGTTCCATAGTTCGAAAAAGAACCCTTTTAGTTTCGCCATGTCTGTCTGTCCGCAGCTTAGCTCAGAGACTACTAGAAAGCTGTAATTTATAATTTATTTATAATTTATCCATGATATACATAATAACAAACGGGTTAAACAATTTTTTTTTACTTAAATTGGGGTTTATTATTTTTTTTCGTCTGTTCCATAGTGTGGTGTATTGTTGGATAGGTCGTTTAAAAACATTTATCGGTGTGTGTCAACCTGCCGACTAAGCGGTTGCTTATGAATATGTGGAAAAATCCACAGAAGTAGTATATATAATGAACTTAAAAGAAAAATTATCACAGCTTAGTAGGCTTTATAAGTTTACGAGTACAGGTCGCACCAAACTTTTAGTCCCCTCTAAACACGACAATGTATGGGCCGTTCTTCAGTTTGGAACGATCTTTATTACTAGACCAACTTATAAAATGTACCGGGCGACTACGGAACCCAACACTGTGCGTGGCCCGACACGCATTTGGTCGATTTTTCTTTTCTTTGCATGTAAGTTGCCAACTTGATGGAAATAGCTGCTTTCAGTTTAATGGGTTCGTAGCTCATTTCTGTCAAGTCTATCTATGTTAGACAAGAAAAGACTGGCAACTTTCTTTTCATAAATTAAAAAACCATAAAATTAAATCACTAGTGTGTTAATGTTTACTTTGACAACAGTTTTGAAGCACATAAAATAGGTCTTAGCGAACACTTGCATCGAAAGATATTTTAATGTTATTAGCAACCGTTCAAATTCTCCAAGTTACAATAAAAAATTCTCATAATAATAACAAAACCACTACTAATAAAAGTATGCAATCAATTTTCTTTCCTGAAACTCGTTGAAAGTTTTGCGGTACAGTTTTTAATCAAGTAAGAGTTTCCAGTTAAGTTAAACGTAATCAAACCATTTTACGGAAAAAGTTTGGTTCACTTGCTTTTTTGAAAGAAAGCGATGTTGAAGGATCTCTCCGATTGTAATAAAAAACCGGTCCAAAGTGGTTTGTACTTGGATATTGACTGATTTGATTAGTCATTTATGTAGGTATTGGGAAAACCTTAATAAATTGTTTAGACATTAGGGTGATTAAAAATTACACTTTTTTTAAAGAACGGGATGTTGAAAGATTTCTCTGATTGTAATAAAAAACCGGTCCAAAGTGGTTTGTACTCGGATATTGACTGATTTTACATCCGCTGTCTATCCGTCCGTCCGTCGGTCACAATAGTCTACAGGTTCAGCTGTGATAAGCCACCACCACGGCAAATAAGGACAAAATATTAAACCCAAAGATGATCCTTATTCAAATATTGGATGGATTCGATTGATGGTTCTTGGTGGAATATCATCTTGAATAAATTATACACAAATTCTTGTTCAATTGTTGTTAGATTAGCTAATTATGTAATAACTTAAGACAGAAGGTCCCTTAAGTAGGGATTGAATAAGTTAACTTACTTGGATTTACATGGATCTCACAACTTTTTGTGGTATAAAAACTAAGTTACGAGAATTGTTTTCTTTTACAATTTTTTGGTGGCATCTCAAATCTTTTTGTAGATAGTCCTACTTTTTTTCTTTTCTGGTACCTTTTACTTACAACTGCAATTTGCAATAATATAGCAATGTTTATATGGGATTACAAAGTTATGTATGCAGTTGGTGTATCTAGAAAACTGGACCGAAAATATTTTAGTTTTTACGGTACTTCTCCTACACGAGAAGTGTTTTTTTTCGCGTCTACTTCTTGTTCTAACTAACCTAAAAATGCCGTGAATTTTTTCACACATCCAAAAGCTTAGCTGGCAGGGGGGACACTAACAAAAATTAGCACTTTAAAGCTTAATATTTCGCAAATGGATCACTTTGTCGCCGTAATTAATATGTATCTTATGACAAATTACAGCTTTGTAGTACTAAGAGCCTCTGAGCTAAGCCGGGAACGGACAGACAGATTAGCGGACATGGCGAAACTATAAGGGTTCCTCGTTGGCTACGGAACTCCAAAAATGAAATAATGTCGATTGTTAGATTTTTTTTGTGCAATATGCGTATCACCAAGGGATATGAAACTTGCGGGTAATTGAAATGAATTGAAAAGGTACTTTACTGATTACTTTAATTGATCATTTTTCGAAAATTTGTTCTTTGAGTGAAAAATGCGTTTTTTGAAAACGTGCGATGTATCGGTTGTCGTAACAGCCAGATCTCAGAGCGTGCCATTTTAAATAATAATAAAACGTCAAAGAGTTCAGTTCTACTTGATGCAAAATGAGATTCTTAAATATTAGGACTATAAGAGGCCCAAAACAGAGGTGACTCCGAGTGTAGACTGTCTACACAGACTCTTGGTGAAGTGGGCGTTAGGAAATTCAAATTATTACAAATTTTTCAGAAAAAAATAATAAGTACGAAACTTTAAGAAATACATTTTGGCTTTGAAGATATAATTTATCTTTTTACTACCTTAAAAATATGATTAGAAACTTTCATTTACTGTAAAAAACAATCCTCAAGATACTTACCTAATATTTCAAGACGAAGACAGGCTTTATTCCAGAGGAGCATACTCTACTTTTCACACCTTTTGCGAGACAATAAAAGCCAGGGCTCCATAAATTAAGTATTTTCGTCATATGCTTTTTCGTACTATATGTGTTGTGATTTTTCCGGTAGTAGATTATTAATAATCTCTAAAGCGTCTGTTTTGATAAACTCTGGAGTAGAATTACTATCACTCGACATTTTTTTAACAACATAAATATTGCAATGAAATTCACTGACAATCACAGCACCAAACACCGTCTTTTGTTTCACATTCTTTATAAACTCACCTTTTTCTTTGTTTTTATTCCGCTTATGGTGGCCAGTTCGATTTTCGAACAAATCTCTTTACAATGCCATTATAAGCATTTTTTTACTTTGTAGTTGTCCACGAGTTTCTACACGAATTTGACGTTCTAAATTCAAATCACTTCATTCCCTAGGGAGTTTCATACAACTTTATATCCCATAAGATATAATGATTTACTTTACGTTGAGTTTGCATGATATGTAATTGGACATTGTCGAGCAGGTGGTGTGAAAAATATATTATACGTTTATCTTTTGTATGATACTCATAAATTAAAAAAAGCAAATTAATAATTATATCTTCTTTGACGGGCATTTTTCTTCAGTAAAATATCTAAAGAGAAGAGAAAATTTGCTCGAGTGCCTTCACACTCAATACGATCTGGGATAAATCGATTTTGTTCCTTGTCGTTGATTCACAGTCGGGACTATTTGGGACCCGGAAGGCGAGCTAGTATGCATCGATAGGAAGTGCATTACAAATTTGAAATGTCGCATACATGGGATGCATGCCGTGCATGATATTATTCAATCAAAACCCGTGCATGACATTATTCAATCGAAACGATGACACATTATGGTTATAGAGATAAAAAGTATGCAAATTTTGCATAAAAAATGCAATCTCAATTAATTTTAACCAATAATTATATTTAAAAATCTTCACAGTATTACCAAATATTCTCGAATTTACAATAATATACAGGCACTGTGATATTGAGACATGTTATGCTCACGAAGCTAAAATCAAGGTGGCAAACTGCCTTAAAATGGTAGTTATGAGGACACAAAAAAATTACTGGATCCATTTACTGACTATACTGGGTGTAAATAAACTGCTACCATTAAATGAAACCACATATTCTAGCGACCCTACTTTCCATAGAAACATATCCACGCTAACCACTAATTTGGGAAATATTTGAGTTTCAAACAAAAATGCGTGAACCCTAACGTACCGACATACGAGTAGTATCGAGATATCAATATCGATAGAGTTTCGAGAGAACGTCGACCGTGAAACAGCTGTTCCGGTGCAGCGTTCTAAAATATACCTTCTTCCTACAAGATAAAGTCTTTGAGTTATAGTTGAAAATTTTTTTCTCTGGAGATTTGCGCGGGTTTTTTTTTCGAAAAGTTGTTTAGTATGATTATTAGAACATAACGGTTTTATTTAATGGTTGCTCTCTATTTACACCCTGTATTAAACTCTATAAATGTCTGCTTGGGCATGTTTTAAAATTATATATATATTTTAAATTAAGAAATATATTTTTGTAGCGAAATCCATGGCTTTGGAATACTCTGAAGTTGGTACGTACGCTAATAATAATATTTATAATATCTCTGATTTTGTTTTTATAAAAGGGTTTTCAATGTATTTTTTAGTGTTACATATTTAATTTTATCTGAATTTAACGTGTAGTAACTTTACTTTATTTTTCTTGTATATTTTACTGTATTTTTTAATAATAATTCTATCAAATAAAACAATAATAAATTATGTAACTTTTCCATTCACAAAAAATCTGGTACATATCCCAAGTTACTCGCCTAGCTGAGTTTGGTGACCCCTGGTAAATTTTTACTTTTACCATGTGCAGTGTAATAAATATTTGTATTAATTTTGCAATAAATTTAAATTTCTTTGCAGCCTATTGCGCAGGGTGCGGGCATATCCTTAACGCATTCGTGGAACAGTTTGACTGTACTTACTTGAATCATTGCAGCATGATTCTTGCACTGACAGCTGTCAAAATATTGTAATTTATTTGTGTGTATTTTATTATTATTTGAATATTGATGTATTTGTAATGTCACATATTCACTTGTATTCATTTCCTTCTTCCACACGTTGTCTATTCTGTGCCCGCGACGAAATCGGTGCGATTGTATTGCCTTCGCAAGTTCATGGACCATCACATAATAGCGAAATGAACTAGCATTACATTTGTTCACGCCCACAACTGAGTTGCTGCTCTTGTGACGACCGCCCTTAATTTTGGAATATGTAGATTTGTATACTTTAGAGGAGTGTAATATTTGATTCTATATAGGATTTTCAGCACCGCTCAAAATTTTGAATAATTCCCTGTTTTTCGGTATACTTCCGACGACATTTTTAGTTCATGATGGGTACTTTTTTGGCATGACGAAATAAAACAATTAAATCTCAATAATGACCTTAGTCTCAAACTTATCATTTAATTCATGTACGAGTAGGTATTTAGTCATGAATTTGAGATAAATTATATTACATGTTTATGTTAGGCAAGTAATTACATGTCACATGGTTTATCGGAACAAAATTAAACGTCAATAAATTTGAGTAAGGTCAGTAGCGATATGGTGAATTTCAGGTTTGTACTTAATTATTGGAATGAAATTATTCTAATAAAGCGATTCGAAATAATAATGATCGATTCACACTTTGTAAATTTAGTTCATTTGATTAACATTGTATTACCATTACAAATAGAGGTAGAAATAAAAAATTGAAATATGCTTATTTTCGACTTAAATGGTTTACAGTAATAAAAACAGAAATGCTAAACTAGGTTTACATAAAATCTTGAATAAAAAGTAAACTTATGTTTACTGGCGGCCCTCAAGGTAGGAACAGCCCTGAATCGGGGGGGGGGCGTATTAAGATGAGCCATATATAATTATAATTTGAGATCAGAAAGAACTTAAAAATCTATATAGAAGTTTAGCAAACTTAAAAACTTCTTAAAATACAAGGTGTGATTATCAAACTTTAATTCGAGTTTACATTTTATTTGGCGTTTATACATTGTCCAGAACTTTCAAATACACTTTTGGGACCACAGAATGATATTAATGGTAATTTTGTTCTTATTTAAGTTGTCAATGCAAATAATGGTACATTCATCCTTCTATAAATACATAATTCACTAATTCACTTTAAAGTATATTTTTAGTGGAATATAATGTCCAATGTCCGTATACTCGTATATAACTATAAATACCTATACATTAATAAAATAATATTGTCAACTTGGTCTTTTTTTAAATGACTGTTTAAAATTTTCTACCTGGACATATAGGTAGTATACAAATACAATACAAAATACAAAATATCTTTATTGGTAAAACATAAATAGTTTACAATAATCGAGTTGTTGAAATCACCTTTTAAGCATACAATGCCTGTACCAGGTGACTCCGCTCTTCTATATCTTCACATAATTCACTGATTTTGAAATCAAGAATTTTTAAAAAGAAGTTTAATAAAGATAGCTATTGTTAGATATTATAAATATGTTATGTAGGTATATTTGTGTGTGAGAAGTGTATATTTTTAAATATACATATATGTAATATTTGTTTAGTTTTTATACAACTCACTAAATTGTTTTAATTATAGAAGTACTTTTTTATTATCCTGGACGTGGAATTTCACAGGCTACTATATATTCATATGCAAGTTTTATTTAGAAAATTATTCAGTTTCTTATAGTAAAAAAAACAACGCCCTGAGAGTTTCGTGCCATTTAAATAAGTTAATAGAGTTATGTGATTTGAATATTGATTGACTCTTTATTGATTTTAAAAAAGCGTTTGATACATTAGAACATAGTCAGTTGCTAAAGGCAATGGAAGAATGCGGTAGACGTGGTCCTATCAACAGGTTCTTTCAAAGTTACCTGAGTAACAGATCTTTGTGCACGTCTGTGGCGGGGGTGACAGGAGAGAGCGCCGACGTTACGTTAGGAGTACCTACTGGTTCAGTATATGGGCCAGTAGGCTACATTATGCATGTCAACAGCATGGCTAACGTGGTACAACATTGTAGGGTGTTTATGTACGCAGACGACACCTGCTTGCTTATAGCTGACAAAGATGTGCAAAAAATAATGGCATTGTTACAGCAGGATTTCGAAAATATAACAAAATGGGCCCATGACAATGGTATCATTTTAAACAGCAGTAAAACTAAATGTATGCGTATATAGTCACCCTACAACAGAGTAGCTAAACAAATAGATAATAAAAATATAAATATTGTAGGACACAACTATGGTTGCTTACATAACAATAAGGATAACTGCACATGTCAAAGTTTAGAATACGTTGAGCATATTAGGTTGCTGGTGATCATTTTGGGAGCAGAGTGACCGAAGTGAACCGTACAGTTTTTATCTAATTTAAAGGGAGATCTCTTACACTACTCCTCACCTCCATTAACTTTCTGTTCTACACATGATTATTTTAGGCCTAGGGTAAACTTAGGGTAGTACGGTGTGCAGCTACTACATTTCACCCGTTAGCATATTTAATAGAGTTAAAAAAGTTATTCATTGTGAATCCTGGTTTTCCAGCAAAGTTTATGTCTTGAATTCAAGATTCTAAACTACGTTTTAACAAAATTTAAGCAAATTATTTGGGAATCATTTAAATATACTTAGTGAGCACACGTTGGTGAACATTTTTGTTAAAAATGGATTTTTTTCGGTAAGGTTTTATGCACAATTTCGATAACATTGAAAACAGAGATATACTATCGAATTCCGATTATCTAAGCATACGTTCGTACTTAAAGTGGCGTCATAGTTCGTAAACAGTTGAATACACACTGAAGGCAATTTTGAAAGTTCAGTTCTTATCTATGTTTTTAATGTTTGGCTACCGATACAACTTAATAGGTCCGCGCGTTGGTCTGTATATGTATCTTTTTTCATCTTATACTCATATTGTTCTAAAAAAACAAAACAAATCGGTATTAGTAAAATAGAAGTAAGTGACGGGCTTTTAAAAGTATACAAAAAAATCGTTAAACCACGATCAAAGTTCGGAGCGTACTAAAATTTTTGCTCCTATCCTTTGTGTACATAATTATTCACTGACCAAATGATTTTCATTTGAATGGGTGATTTGCTGTTGTCATAGACCTCACTTTACGCCAACAAAAGTTTTACCCAAAAATCATCAGCTGACTCGCTTTATACGTACATGATAATATTTCATTTTCTTATATTCCGCACACTACTCTTATAGCAGAAAGAGAAACATTCTGATTGTACAAATTGTATTGTATTCATGGATTCTCGTTTATCCACGATTATTTTTCACGCGAATACCAGAATAGAACTTTTTTCTTTTAGAATTTTTTCCCATATCTCCTTTGAGGGCACAATAAAATATTTCCTCCGTAATATCGACTGGGCAATACAACCGATACGTGACCGTTCTACTGAATCGGTTGAATTGCTGGGATTATAGTTGTAACTCAACGGTTGAGAAGTGCCTGTTTTCAGACAAATACGGCGGCACAATTTTGTAATTATTTTTGGAAATATGTTTATTTCATGAAAGTAAAAATATATATTGTAATTGTCCGTGAAAATTATCAAGCAAAACGTTTTTAGAGTTTCATACCCAAAGGGCAAAACGGGAGTCAATGTAACTGCTGCTGTCTATCTGTCTGTCCGTCCTTACGTACATGGGTCTCTAGCTCGTAGACGAAATGAGTCACAGTCTGTGACTCACAGATCTAAAATTTTGATATTTTGTGTGGAATGTTGATCAAGAACCAAATATTGAATCATAAATACAATTTAGCTATATTTCAGGGGGGTAACATACGTAAAAAAGAAGACAAAATAATTAATTTTCTATCTTGACATGTCCGGTGTCTATAACTAGATAAGTAGAATATAAATATATTTTTTACTTTTTAATTATTTTCAAAAATACAGAAATTGGGGCCTTTCTCAAAAAATAAACTAGTTTGGAATTTGGCATTTCAGTGTATTGTGTACCATTACTACATTTAAACAAGAAAGACCGAAAATTTAATTATTCAACAAATAATTAATGGCCAACATAAATTTGTAACTATTGTTAAAATGTTATTCAAGTCTAGTCACTAGAATGCTACGGAACCCTCACGTCACGAGTTCTACTCGCCGTTGATCGATTTTACTCATGTTTTGGCTGCGTAGTCAATGAAAATAATATTTTTTGTGTAAATTTTTTTCATAACTCACCTATTATTATATCGCGTCCTGACCAGCTCAGCCGACAGTTTTACCTGGAATGATAACATATAACCGTCACGAAAAATAAACAAATAATCATATATGTAAATAACACGCAAGTAGATGTAAACTGCTTGATAAGAGTATTATATATTTTTAAGAAATAATCTTTTTACCTGTACCCTCCTGGTCCTTTTTGACTGTGGCCTTATAAAGAAATAGTACGACCAAAATATTAAGCTTCTGGATTTACACGGAGCTGTAAAAAATCAATAGAACAGGAACAACTACGTATAACAGCAAAACCGTCCAAGTGCGAGTCGGACTCGCGCACGAAGGGTTTAATTTAATTATTTATTTTTAATGTGAATAATATAACTCAATATTCTGTGAACATTTCAAGCGTCCACTTGTTGCCGTCATCAATGTCGAGCGAAAACGAGCAAAACAAATCACGTTTATTCTATGGGAGCATTAATTACTTGTTTTATTATATATTTTTTTTTTTTTTGGTGAATATATTACTGAATATTCTGTGAATATTTCAAGCGTCTTCCTGTTGCCGTTATCAATATCGAGCAAAAACGAGCAAAAATATCACGTTTGTTGTATGGGAGCCCCCTTTATTATTTATTTTATTCTGTTTTTTAGTATTTGTTGTTATAGCGGCAACAGAAATACTATAATACAATCATCATCTCTGAAAATTTCAAATGTCTAACTATTACGGTTCATGAGATACAGCCTGGTGACAGACGGACAGACAGACAGCAGAGTATTAGTAATAGGGTCCCGTTGGTTACCCTTTAGGTACGGAACCCTAAAAACGCACTTCAGAAAAGCGTGATTGCACACAAAACGATATTTACAGAGTGATTTTGCTGCGAATACGAACTTGTAAGAGCATAAAGAAACGTACCTTTCATCTGCACTGTGCTTTGCGATCAAAAATCAATTTCTGGTGTTCTGTACCTCAAAATAAAAAATTAAAACAGACCCATTATAGAACTTTGTTGTCGGACTATCTTTCTGTCCGTCAGTCAAGACCGCTTTTCTCGGGCTCCGTGAGAGATATCAAGTTGAACCTACAGAAGTGTATGCCCCATAGTGCCTTATTGTTGTTCTGTGCCATAGTGCTGTTTGGAAACTTGGCTTTTATATCAGCGCGAAAAAAGATTGCCCTTGACGTCACCAATTTTATACATTTTAGCTCACCATGAAAACCTATAGAGCACTTACAATTCACTTAGAAACTTATATTTTATTCATAAATAGGTAGCCCATGTATAGCAATAAATTAGAAAATTACCTATATTGTTTTCAACTATTGAGGAAATAATTAATTACCAACTTAAATTGGAACCTCTGGAAACATAGAGTTTGATGGAACATAAATAGGTTTTAAAATAAGCTGATCATTCATAACTGAACGTAGAATAAGTTTGTGCTTGAAACGGTAGTCGGGACGCATGAAACTCTCAGGCTACGAACCCTAAACGCACTCGGCCGTCTTTTTTAACTTTAATAAAATTTGACATAAGTCTCTTTTTCAAAATAAACAGACCAATTGGCTGTTGTATAATAATTGGTAATAATTATTTGATATTTTCCGTTTTATAATTTAAACATAATATATTTTTATTTACTTGATTAATTTAAGATTTAAAATAAATTTCTTTGAATGTTTTTAAATACTGAGTGTCTAAACGTTCACCGGCAAAATTACACTCTAAAACAGTTCAGTAAAACAGTTCGACCATTCCGCGATGTGTGGCAGAATCCTACAAAAGAACGATAATAGCTGTCCGCGCATGGGCAAACATGACATACCTTCGCTTGAAAAGTCAAAAATAAATGACGAGTGAAGTGATGCGGGGCAAGAAGGAGCGTTTTATGTTTTTATGTAAATAAATAAAAAATATAAAATCATGACATTTATTTAACAGACGAGAATACTATTATAGCAATTCTTAAATCTACTTAAATAACTCCAGTTATGGCACTTTTAAAAAGGATTTGGCTTAGCATTCGTTCCTATACCGAAGGGATAAGGAACGCTGTTATTCTGCCACCACCATTAAACTTTTAAATTTTAATATTAACTTAATCTGAACATATTCAATAAAAAAACAAGAGTAAATAAATGTTTAAAAAGGAGACAGTAATGTTATTAATATATTTTTGAGAATAAAAATACAAAAAATATTATTGCTATAAAATAAAATATTCATAGGGATAAGTAGCAGGATATGCAATTTTAGATATATATTTTTAACAGTTTATGTTTAGTTTAGTTTTAGTTTAGTTTAGTTATGTGTATATGTATATACATATATATATTAATATTTATATATGTACCATATAACATAAATAAACATACATTATCCTAAGTGAAGTGTCAGTGATATTATTGTTTTCGTTTTATATCTCTTATATTTGAGTATATGACAACCAATTTTTATAGTGCATTTGAAAAGTAAAAGGGGGGATATCATTCCAGTATTTCGATGCAAAATGGTAAAAAGACTATCTGAAAGCCTCTATTCTAGGTCGCGGGATGTTCAAGTTCTCGCTGTGCTCTCTTTTATATTGCGATCGACACCCCCGTAGTTTTAACAGAATTCATAATAGACGCAAATATTCTTCTTTTATAAAAAGGCAGAAGAATAACTATATACTATGTGTTGCCGCTGTCGGACGTTTAGCCACACCCTTTTAAATAAGCGTGAATTAGATAAGATGCTTGAAACCATTACATTAGATTAAAAACTTTTGTTCCCTACACCTGAAACAAAAGATGACTTTGCTCCAAAAGGGAATTTGGCTTATGAATTGTCATACTTTCCTGTTATCTTCATTTTATACCTGGTTAATTTCAAAGTAATATTAGGGTTTGTGTAAGATATAATCTTTCTTTGAAAGGTTGACACCTGCAGATTTCAGCCTTAGATAGTTTGCTTCGAGAGCAGAAATATCAGATGCTCAAATATATCAAGGATATTTAACTTTTTAGAAATGCTAGAGATTGTTTTGTAAAACTGTTGTGAAAGTGTCAAACCGTTTTTTTGCCAAAATAATATTCTGAAGCTCTCATGCAAAAATCATGAATAAGGCTGAACGTCATGCCAGGTTTCTGATCCAAAAAGGTTACCCTTTTATTTAATCTCATAATTTTCAAACAAAACTCACAATTGATTGAAAAATGCTCACCGCCAAGACAATTTTTCAAAAACCACGGGTACGGTTTGCCATAGAAAAAGTTAATTCATCCTAATAAACCAGGATTACCAGGCGTCCGATTTTTAAACAAAAGTTTTCGGGAAAATCTGCTGGGCCAGAGCTTTTTTATCCATAAATACGTAGGAAAACGTGTGCATAAATGGTACAGTAAATAATATAAAAAATATATATATCACAGCTATCAGTACTAAAGCAAATCTCCTTTTATCTGAGACAATGTCTGACACACAGTGACCAGATTCAATGATCTCAAAATATTGACCCGAGGAGATAATGTTGAGTTCCTCAAAAAATATTGAAAAAAAATATATTTAAGGAAATAACATTGATGCCGGGCGTGACTGTGGAGATACCACCATTTACTCGCAAACTCTCCCAAAGTTATTCAGGAGAAAGTAAGAAGACAGCTCTCAAACAGGCACAACCAGGTTTTTTTAAATGCCCAAAATATTTTATAGCCCTCCAACTGATAATGTTTTAGGTAAATAATCTAACGAGGTAATAAGATATAACATGCTTTGAACTCGTTTAAGAGTATCTTTTAATTAATTTGGTGAATTCCTGATATCATTTTTAAGCCCTCTGAGAGTTTAATGTTTAATTGATAAGATATAAAAGATGGAAAAATCCTGCGCTATAAAGCAATAGATCTAATAACAAATAAAATACCAGCGACATACTTCATAATGAAAGAAAACGAAGCTCTCTACTTTATGCTCTCATCCCGTCAGGTCTAAGGTTTATGACTTTGACATACTCATTATTTGATCACTTTAAAAAAAAATAGCGTGAGATTTTTAAAGCAATAAAATTCATATAATTTTGCAAAAGTCAAGTTAATGTATATATTTTTTTAATTTTTATCTTACATACAATTTTTTAAGTTTAGCTATGCTCGATAACTTAATAATCTATGACTTAGATCATTCGTGCCATGAAGATAACTATGCTTTAATGAATGATTATATAGCAAAATAGGCAGCAAAATATTTATTTATTTTAAAAGTTGAAACTATATATCGAAAAGCCTTGTGTGAAATACCTATGTTTTACGTTGATACTAACACGACCCTTTTAATTATGAAATTTGAAACAGCAATTATAACTTATAAAGCCATAATGGCAAAATTTTCAAGTTATTGCAGTTTAATAACCCCCTTTTATGTCTAAAACCCAATTAAACATGTAATTAAATTTTATTAAACAACTCCTACACGTTATGAATAAAGCGAGGAAAATGAAGAAGCGTTAATGTTCTGTGAATATTTAAGCAGTTTTCATTAAGGTCGAAGCGACGGGTTTCATTCCCAAACGTACAACTTATTATTGTTTTGAATAAAAGTAAAAAGTATTAAAAAAGACTTTAGCATTGTAGCGTGTCAGAGTTAATGAATAAATATAGTTATCCTTTTCATGTATGGGTTCACCGCCTAAAAAGAGTTTAATGTAATTTTTTATTCAAAATTTGGTTTTGGATTAACATTTTACACAAAATAGCCAAATTTCAGGCCTGGGCGGCTATTCCGGCATCATTTCGCATGCGCAATATCAGTCATTCGATATTTCTATAAAGTTTGATAAATGCCATGCTATGGAAATTAGAGTGACTAAACCACATCAAATAGAAGCTATAGGATATAAGAAATGCTAACTATAAGATTTCAATCACAAAAATCAACACATATCTGTACAAAATCCCTTTTAAAGTCACCCGCAATCTGCCTTCACAATTTTTGCGCACATGCCAGAATTGAGGGCCTGGACGTCTATGACGTGATGGAAATTAGTCAAATTAGAGGGACTAAACTCATCAAATAGAAGCTATAGGATATAAGAAATGCTAACTATAAGATTTCAATCACAAAAATCAACACATATCTGTACAAAATCCCTTCTAAAGTCACCCGCAATCTGCCTTCACAATTTTTGCGCACATGCCAGAATTGAGGGCCTGGACGTCTATGACGTGATGGAAATTAGTCAAATTAGTCAGTTTACATCAAATAAAAACTATAGTATATAAGGGATGCTCACTATAAGTTTTCAATCAATAAAATTTTTGCGCACTTGCTAGAATTGAGGTGCTGTAATCTGTAACTCATTCCTTCTACGAGCTAGAAACCCTTATCGTACGAGCGGAAAGACAGACGGACAGACAGCAGTGTGACATTAATAAGATCTGTTTTGTCCTTTCAGTTCTGGTCCCTAATAAATATAGGACTTGCGCCCTGGTGCACCTTTTTCCTAGAAGGAGCTTCGATGTACAATGTGATGATTTCTGATTCACTGTACATTACTAAATAACGTTTACGATATCAGCGCAGACGACATAGTTAAAAGGCATGCTAAAAATAACACTAACTCTCTACGTTTTAAAGTTCAAAATATGTTCATCTTGTTTGTTGTTCAATATGTTTTTTTTTTCAAATTTTCTCCCACAAAGACACAACGAGCTTTATAGCCAAAACGTTGTTGGTTGGCAACCAACAACATTTCAGTAGACACGCTCAGATTGTTTAGTCGTGTTTTTATTTTCTCTGTGGTCAGTACGCCGGCAAAGTGGTTAGAATATTTGATTTCAGAGTTTTTGTGTGCTATCGAGTTCAAATAAAAATAAAATTAAAAACCGGTCAAGTGCGAATATAACAAGGTTATCACCTAAAATACATGAAAAATAAAAATATATGAAACAGAACTGCAAAATTAAGCTGCTCTGGTATATGTGAAGGGGCCCTGCAACTATGGCAAACTAGGCATCTTCAGTATTTGCTGTCTATATAAATTACATGGAACTTAATATATACGGCTGTGCAATTTTAAAACCTAGTAAGGCACACATTGTAGAAAAAAACGGGTTTTTGATTTATACATCATTTTAGAAGATTGCCCACGAAACTGCATCGTCAAAACCGCAAAAACCCGCTTGGAAGCCGAAATAAATTTCAAAAAAACCTAGTAAGTACACCATGACGAAAAAAACTTGCCTGATGTGTTCGTTACGCACTATATTAAGTCTAGTTGCTCCAGCTAGTTGTTATTATTTCATAACTAAAATGGTTTTTGCTAACTGTAGTAAATGCTCCAGGTTGCGCCTAGGCAACCCTATTTATTTTCATGACGTTTTTATACCACTACGGGTTTGCCATTTATCTTGTTACTCGATGACGTAACGTTACTTACGATGCGCCCAAAATCTATTAGACCAAATGCACCAAGCAATTTAACTCAGGTTAAGTAACTTTTTATGTTCGATTCTTGTCACACTAAAACACAGAGATAAGCTAAAACATTTAGCAAACCTAGGTTAAGAGTCAATGTAAATTTTATTTTTGTCATTCCAAGCAAAAACAGGGGCAGTGCGAGAGGGGCGGATTCAGATAAAAGAAAAAAGTATATTTTTTAATTTTATTAAGAAAACTAAGATAGCTAGCAAAATTTACAAATTCAGAAATCAAGAAATTGTTAGAACCCGTCTAATAAAATATTTTTGAGTCCTGTATATGATTTATAATCGTTAAACGAGAAAAAAAGTGTGTTTGAAGACCTCGTTTCAATAATTATTTCTTTCGAGGAAAATTTATTCAAACGCGTTAGCCGGTACAAGTCGGGACTGCACTTGACAGCCAGTACCGCACTCACGCTTTCTCTACGAAACCAAGAGTAAGGGACAACCCTGCAACAGTAGGTAGGTATTTTAAATTCTAGCGAGGCGCGGGAGTTATCCTACTATTCTGTTTTTACAATGCACAAAGTGAGCAAGCTTATTACGGTCAAAAAATTCCTGACGTCCGGGACGGCTATTCTGGCATTATTTTTCAGTCGCAATATCAGTCGTTCAACTTTTGTTTACAGTATGATAAATCCCATACCATGTAAAGTGGAGTAACTAAGCTATATCAAATAAAAACTATGGAATATAGAATCCTCATTGCAGGTTATCTATTAAAAAATCAACACACAATCGCACAAAATAACATTTAAAATCAACCGAAATCTGCCTTAGCAAATAATAGTATCCATTGACTGATATTACGAATGCGCAAACGTCGGAATAGCCGCCCTAATATAATTGAGAGAAAACGGGGCTAAAAGCAGATAATCTGTAAGTGTATGTCGGCACATCAGCGGGTAAAAGACAATAAGTAATAAAGTACAATAAAGAAAAATAGAATTCCAGAAATTCGTTCTCCTCTGGAAGACAGACGTTAGTATTATGTGAGTACAATACTGGAATATACACTTACGGAACCTTTTAAACCACAACAGAGTCCATACCCAATCGGTCGATAACTAAACTAAAACGATAACCATTCTTCTTCGCCACGCTGCCTTTCCACAGGTTTATATTGCTTTTGCTACTAAAGGCCGTTTTATACACGACGGCACGGCGAACGGTGCGAGACAGTTTTGGATTGGGGAGATTATGATTTTACTAAAATAAAAGAAAGAAATGTAAACAATTCAGCTTCATGTTGCTGATATAAATGATATTAGCCTTTGCCCACGGCTCCGCCCGCGTTTATTCAATCTTTGCCCCGTTTATCTGGGTCTCTACGATGATAATAAAACAACCGCATCCAAATCCTTTGAGTGGTTATCGAGTTAAAAGCGTTCATTGAATCTTTGCCCCGTTTTCGGCTTGGGTGTTATTAAATGAACACTCCTTAAAGCCTATGTGTTGAACAGAATCAATACGAATATAATTTAAAAAAAAAACGCATCCAATCCGCGCGGTGGTTCTCGAGTTATAAAAGCGTTTAATCAATCTTTTTCCCGTTTCCGGCTTGGGCGTTATTTTATGAACACTCTTTGTATCCTTTGTGTTGACCAGGGTCACTACGATAATAATAAAAAAACCATATCCAAATCCGTTGAGTGATTCTCGAGTTAAGACGGAACATACATACAGACAAAAATTCTAAAAATTGTTGTTTCGGCCTCTGTACAGTACCAATAACCCATTTCATTTAAAATTTCCTGAGAATCTTCAATGTACAGACACGACTTTTTTACTACTTTATTATCAGTATATATATATAGGTTTATCGTCACGACATGAATACACAAAGAGGTGTCAGTCAAGCGTGTTTACAATTATGGACTGTGAAGTCCAAACTCATACACTCACGTTTCGCCGACGATTATATTATAACGTTCCAGTGTATGGATCCATTAAGCACATAGAACAAACACAACTAACAGTAGCGTGCATAGAACTTTTTGCTGGAAAAGCAACGAGAAGGTCAAGTTTGACGATAAAAATAACAGAAAAAAAATTAAAACCCAATTTGAAAAAAAAAATTGTTGTATGAAATTTTGTACTCTAGGGTAGGCAGTGCCTATGGCGTTATACAAATAATGATTTTTCAAAATCATATTTAAATATTTTCATATTTTTTTTATTGTCAAACTTGACCTTTTGATTGCATTTCCAGCAAAAATTTCTATGCACGCTACTAACTATACCCTTATAGATTTGAATCGCACTGATAGTCGACGCTTTTGAACTACTAGGTCAAAGACGCACTATGTAAAATATGTTGCTTACATACTAATGTCGTTGAGTGTAAATTCACCAAAAATGTATATTGCCCCAGCAGCAACATAAAGCCCGAAGCAATTCTTGTTCGTCTTTTCCTCTAATACTTTGAAATAGGTTGTTACAAGAGATTGGCTAATGAGATAATACCTTTGTCGTTTTTGGGGTTCCGTACCCAAAGGGGTAACCAACGGGACCCTATTACTAAGACTCCGTTGCTAGTCTATCTGTCCGTCTGTCTCCAGGCTGTATCTCATGAACCGTGATAGTTAGACAATTGAAATTTTCACAGATGATGTATTTATGTTGCCGCTATAACATCAAATACTAAAAAACAGAATAAAATTAATATTAAAGGGGGCTCCCATACAACAAACGTGATTATGTTGCTAGTTTTTGCTCGATATTTGTTGTATTTGTTGAAATATTCACAGAATATTTAGTTATATATTCAAATTCAAATTATTTATTTGCGTTATCACATACATAATAAAGATGACAGGTTTTTTTTTTTAGATCTTGTGACACTCTGTAGGGGCACAGCAAAACAATAACAATAAGGGGAGGACATACATTGTTTAACATCACTTAAAGTATTAATACGCTTACAATATTTAAATCTTACAAAATAAAATAAAAATCACATTTATCTCAGTAGTATTTTAGTATTCTTAACTTTCGATAGAAATCATCCGTAAAAATATGATAATCAATCTTATGTAGACCGGTAGAATTTATTTATCGATTGTGGATTGTTTTTATTTTTTTTTAATTATATATTTTTTGTATCTAAAGTAAGTTAAACTCATAATGTAAGGTTGTATATATATTTTTTTTTCATGTCATACTTGTCATTCATTCAAACTCATATTAGACTTATGGTTGTAGGTATATATTTTATGTCATGAGTTGTCATTCATTCGACTGATGCCGGCCCCAAAGTGGGCCGAAATATATTTCTGTTTTATAAATGTTTCATTTTATTTAGTTAAACAAATATAATAATAGTAAATGAAAAGCTCACAGGAGCGATATATATATATATATATATACTTAGTTTAGTATAGTTTTAGTGGTTCTAGATTAGGGGTTCCCTAACTTATTTGGGACGCACCCAAATTTTACAAAACAAAAATCCGCGCCCCCCTTCTGCCCAGATAATTGTAGAAAAAATAATTTTTGACGACAAAACAAGTAGTTTTATTCCATATTTAAGTTAAAAAAGAATTATAGAAAACTAATTTGGTAATAGTTACTGGAATGTGATGGATGAGCTTGCATCGATTTTATACTATACAATAGTTTCTTGTTTGTCTCTAAATGTTGGCCCACGCCCCCTTTTAAAAGTCTCTGTCTCTGGTCTTTTGAAAACCCCTGTTCTAGATAATGCAATGGACTTAGATTAAAAGATTATAAAAACATTTCATAGACACATCACACAATTTAGTGTTTGCGTTTGTATAGAAGTTTGCGCGTGATGGCTGTTCTTATTGTTACGATCATAAGGGACATAAAACCTGATGAGTTAATTTTTCATTTTCTTTTTGTATTTATTTTCCATGAAGTTAAAGTTTTGATTCACGTTTTCAAGATAGACAAAACATTAATCACACTCAGGTTGAAAAATAAATCATTTCTGTAGTTGGATTTTCTGAAAAACTTGCATTAAAGTTGGATTTCAAATACCCTGTCCCCGGCAATAAGCTTTTCCTTTTGATTGAGTTTTTCCAAAGCTTGATTTATCGTACGTTTGCATATATAGGTAGTTCCCTGCACTTCAAACTACGGGTACCTATGTTGAAATAATTTTAACGACTTCACGCCACAATAAAAAGTTATTATCTTGTTAAGTGGAGTTAAGAGTTTATTTTTCTTTTTGTAGTTTATTTTAGTTCTGTTTAAATTAATAAGAACGTTTTGTAGATGCTTGACACAGGAATGAGGGGCGTATTGAAGAAAATACACTCAAGATTCGACAGAGTGATGTTCTTAAAAAAAAACTTTATGAGCGTAAGTGGCATAAGAGAAACATTACTATTTTCTAAATAAACATTACTAATAGCCACATAAGAAGCTAAAAGATGATGAAAAAAAGAAGAGTGATAAAATAAAAACTAATATAATATTGGAAGATAAATGTCGTTAAATAAAACGTTAAGGGATTTAAAAAAATCTAGGTTTAATTAAAATGCACCTCTGTTTGACACGACGGCAGCGTGGCGTCTTATGAATAATGAAAAATAAGTACTATACTAGTAGTACGTAATTATAGTAAGCAATTTTATGCATAGTAATACAGTATAATATATAAAATCAAACATGGCAATCTCCATTTTCACCAAAATATTCAAACAAAAAAGGAATATTACTGACGATTGCTGCATTAAGATAATTTCTATTGAATAATGCAAATTTTGAAATTAAATTGTTTTTTCTATTGAATTTTAAATTTTAATCACAAATATAAAATTTTAAATTTACAGCTTATAGTCGATGGATGGAGATTGCGATAGGTGTGATTTTATATGACTCATATGTGAGACGTTCCATACCACGACAAGAAGCATTTTTTAAATTAATTATAATACATATACGAGTAATATATAATATTTAAATTAATTATACATTCTATTTTTAAATATGTTAATACATATGATTAGGATGGCAATGAAATTTTTCTAGTTCTAGGCAGGTGAGGACACAGTACGAGTAACTCAAGAAGATACTTTTTAAGTTTATTTGTTATATAAATCACAGCTATCGTAATATTGCAAAATAAATAACCTGAAATAAAAGCATTTACCCGCAGTTGAAAGATTATAGAACTATTCTTGTCAAAAGAACCTCGTATTTTTTATTTACGAGTATCTACACGACCAGTCCTCAGGCCACTCTAAAAACAGTAAACGACAGGACATTAAAACCAGATTTTCATTTTCAGCGCACAATCTAATTTAACCTTTGCAGCTTACAGAATAGACCTCAAAATACGCTGAATGTGTAGAAATGTATAGAGCAGAGCTGTTCCGAAACTCATACCCAAAGAAAATACAGAAAAATTGTCGCGTCATCACGAGTAATCAATCATGACTTCGAGTGACACAGTGATAGCCAGGTTTGGGACACTAATGGATCCCGACTGGAATGACTGAATGGACACCTAGCAAGTGCAGAATGGACACCCTGTCCTTTGAGAGACAATAAAAACAAATGATGCTGGATGAATTATCCTTTACAAAAGAAGCAAAAAATAAACGGAGGGATTTAACGATTTAAAATATTCTTCATTATTGGCTGAAAGGATGCAGGTTACTAAAAAAAGGATACGAAGTCCGTATGTTCGGCCAACGCTCTGTAGGCCAAGCAAACCAGTGAATCGATTTCAATGACATTTGGTGTTTACGAGTAGCAGTTAATTTTAAATTTCTACAGGTGCTATTTCATTTTGTTTCTCTTAGTTAACTAGAAGTGCCCTGTAAGTTTTCACGGTAAGCCAATTCATATAAAATTGACTTATGTTAAAGGTATAACAGTATATAAGTTTATATCCCGAGAAAAAATTCTTGATAGACGGACAGACAGATAGAAAACAAAGTGATCGATAAGGGTTCAGTATTTTTAATTTTGACGTACGGAACCCTACAAAAGTAGAGTACAATTGTGTATTCTGTATAAAAGAAACGAAGCATAGATCCTAATAAAACAATAATTTAATTAAGTAAGTAAGCGTATTAAATAAATTTCAATTAGCAATGTAAATGATCATACGAAAAAGAAGTCCTAGATAATTACACTGTTTGCTTTTTTCAGAAATAAAATAGAACATTTATATAAAGTTAAGTTTCCATGTAATTTGTGTATTAGTATATATATTAGTGGTGATTAATATTTATTGATTATTTAATTACTCAAACTTGAGAGAGCCCAAAGATCAATACTTAAAGGGATGACTTTTAAGCCCTTTAGATACCCCACCGAGTTGTTGTATAGCTAATGTAAGGTTCTTACTATTCGTCAACTATATATTCAGCAGCTAATATTTAACCAATATTCAAAAGTATCGTTTGATTTAGATTTACATACAAATAAAAGAAGAAATTACCTAGTTTTTAAAACAGAATGGTGTAAAACTTATTTTGCCCAACGATATTTTTTATTTCTAGGACCATAAGTCTGCAATAAGTTAAATAAAATCCTAAAGATATATCCTCTGATACGTCACGCTTGTAAGACAGCAACAAATAATTGGATCCTTACCCAGAATTATGCTAATACAGGGTCTCTTATTGTGACAATGAAATAAAATCTTGAGTGCTTATATATATATATATATATATATATATCGTATTATCTATGTAAGATTAATGCACATATAAGTTCATACATATTTCAACATCCACTCCCTCATACTCATGTCAATTACTAAATAATTATTTAAAAGAACTATTACGCAATTTGTAGTAAGTGTCGCTGTATTTGTTTCTTTCTTCTTCTATAATATGTAATAAAAACTTATTTCCCTTTAAAATAGAAAATTCAAGTGTTAACTCTGTTTAATCAGTCATGCACAGTTTAGGTCTAACATGCATTTTTTTTTATTTTGTTGTTAATATGTCAGTAGTAACTTATGGCCTACAGGAAGGCGCTGGAAGCCATAACCCAGGTGTTCGCCTACCTTGGTCTCCAACGTTACTCATTATTCATGATTATTTTTACTTCTTATTATAAGGTTTAATTTTGTTTATTTTACGTCACGCAACGCCATAAAATTTAAATACCTACTAGCTTTTGCCCGCGGCCCCGCCCGCGTGTTATTCGGTTTAACGACATGCTTTTTTCCGGGATAACACACACACACACACACTCACACAAACTTTCGCATTTTTAATATTATTGTGATGTGATGTAAGCCATTTCTAATCAATATAATCAAAAAATTTAAGAAAGTATTTGAACAAAAAGTAAAAAGGTGTGATTGAGATAATAAATTCGGAAGCTAAGCAAAACAGACCGAAGCGAGGCGACTCCTGTATTTCTCAACAGTATTCATAATTGTTTGCTAAGTTTCTTGCCCTTCTTTTTAGCAAGACTAATCGAATGGGCGGATGGTTAGGCATTATTTTGATGTATGGTTTATTTAGTTCATTTTTCAACACGTTTGTTCATTGCATTATGTTGGTGTATATAATATTAACCTACTAATATTATAAATGTGAAAGTTTGTGCGTGTGTTGTGAGTGTATGTGTATGTTTGTTACTCTTTCACGCTGAAACGGCTCAACTAATTTGGATGAAATTAAGAATGGATATAGCTTATAACCTAACTTAACACATCAGCTACTTTTTATCCCGGAAAAATGCATGGTTCCTGTAGGATAGATCAATATCATTGAAAAATCAGGTGTCTAATTAGCGCGGTCCTTAATCGTTTGTGGTGATTTAAGACAGGGCTATGTTATCTCATCACACATCACACTAATATTATAAATACGAAAGTTTGTGTGTGTGTGTGTGTCTGTGTATGTTTGTAACTCTTTCACGGAGCCGCAGTCAAAAGTTTGTTATTCCTATATTTGTCTTTTTTGATAGTTTTGAATTTTAGTAGCCCAACTTAAATATTTTTGTATGTATTTTCCATTAAGACTTAATTGTTCATTGCATTATAAATATATAATATTTTTATTCCTAGATTTCTCTATTTTGTGCAGGTGTATAATTTTATTACATTTTAGTAGCCCAACGTAAATATTTTTTGTTTGTATTTCCCGTATTATTATGTCTATTTTTTAGATTATTATTATTACCCTCGGTCCGAAATATATCTTGAAATTATATTTTTTATTCTTTTGTGTGCATATATACTTTTATACAATAAAAAACAAAAATAAAAGAACAATCTGGTAAAGTTTATATACATTTATTTTATTTTTGTAAAGATTAACTTTGACATGTAAAAGTATCCCTTATGTATCAATTTTACAAAATAAATATTTTGATTTGAATTGATTTGATTGATATGGCCAATTGGGGGTGCTAACTTTCTGGACAAGAAAAGGAAATCTTAAAACCATTTCGAGAAATATGTTTTCTGTACAGTTGCTACTTATCAGATTAATAAATAAATCTATACTTTTAAAGATATTTTAACAAAACACAATGAACTTCATTTGACTTATCTATGACGTCATGACGTGACATTTGACATGCAGTGCATTCCGTGTCGCGACATAATCGATTATATCGCGTTTATCATCATTCCGAGTCACTGTGAGCCCGATAATTAATAAAATCCAGAACTCATATTGGAGACTCGGTTAGTGATCAGGAACAATGTTTAATGAACCTCAAGGTAAAACTGAAAACAAAAAATTGCTCCCGTACCTACCTACTGCCTATTCAGTCAGTATGGAAACAATTTTTTTATGATTTCGAAAATAACGATCATTGAATTTTGTTCCTGATCACTAACCGAGTCTCCAGTATGAAAAAGGGTGATTGATTAAATTTCACCTTGTTTATCATAGACGAAATCCTTAACGACGCCATGTTGTGATATGCCTATGCTTCAGAGCGTTTGCACTATGAGCAATTTATGAAAAGTGCTAGCTGGCCGGTGGCAATTTCAAAAATAGGTTTTTCGAAGAATAAGAGCATTAGTTATATCATGATTATAAGATTGTAGTTAGAAGAAATTACTTCTTGGACCTAGTAAAGTAGTATATCCTTTGTATTCACGTAACTTAAATGAATTTCTACAAATTCTGTCATCAGTCATGTTGTGTTCAAAAGAACCCTAAATGGATTATAAGTATAAACAGTGATGGACGCCATTTTTAATTCGGAACGACTTGATGGGCGTGAGAAGTTTGATGGTAGTGTTAGCACTATTAGCGCCATGCGGAACGCCTCCAGTGACGTCATATTCACTTTTGGCGGGTAAAATTTAAGTTTTTGTTTTTAAATAGATGCAATGAATAAAACCCAAAAATATTGAAATTAGTTTCATAAAATAGTCTACATTTTCAAACTAAATTATTTAATAAATATATATCAGAAACATGCATGGCTAATTAAATCATAATAATTATGGCCCGTATATGTGGTTCACCTGTTACCGTTATCTCATTCGCAAACGCCCTCGAAGTTATTTGGGGAGAGTAAGATGACAGCTCTCACCATGACATATCACCATGTCATGTTTAATCTTGAAACCCTTTTATGCAAATTGGCTCACTATGGAGTTAGGGGCAAATCTTTGGCGTTATTTAAGTCATACCTTAGTGATCGAATTAAAAAGAATTAACAGAGTAAAGTCAGCTGGAGCATTGGTTAAAATGGGTGTCCCGCAGGGCTCCACATTGGGGCCTTTATTGTTCTTAATATACATAAATGACCTTCCTTATTTTAGTTAAAGACTAATCTGAGATAGTGCTATTTGATGACGACACGTCACTTATTTTTAAATTTGATAGAAATAAAGATATCCTCGATGATGCGAATGTAACTCTATCTATAATTCTTGATTGGCTTACTGCAAATAATTTAGTTTTAAATGGGAAAAAGGCAAAATGTTAAAAAATTCACTTTACCAAAATAATTAACAAAAAATATTCCCAAAGAAACATATCTGTGAAAATAAAACGTTCACTTCTTCTTTCTTATTTTGGAAATCTACTGGAAATAATTATGGGCAGCTTCAATATCTTTTTCATTTTGATTTAAATTTGTATTATTAATTTTGAAAGATGCACATTATGATCTGCAGGTAATCTGGTTTCATTTAAACCTGCGGGCCTATTATGTAACTCAGTGTTGTCGGTTGCCATCTATGGTTGCTATTTACCAAAAATAAAAAATATACCTATATATGATAATCTGCAAAATATCTGAGGTGCAATTACTTAAGCCAAACTTATTTAAATTCAATTGTCGGTATTTGGCTATATAAGCAAATAAGCCCATTTGACAATTTAAATCGTACGTTTCTGGTTGTCAACAACAAAACAAGACAATCGTATTCATTTGACAGCCAAAAAGGTACGATTTAAATTGTCAAACGGGCTAATTTGCTTAGCCGAATAGCCATATGACAATCAATTTGAATACGATTGGCTTACACAATTGCACCCCAGGAATAATTTGCCTTGACTAGAGTTTAATACTTTTATCAAAATTTTAACTAAATAAATACCACACCTAGGTCTAATTTCAAACCAATATCCAGTTTAACTAATTAATTATGCAAAGAAACAAATTGAAACTTAGTCATATTGAAGATAATAAAACAACTAATGATTTCCCTTGATTATTTTTGAAGGATTTTGATTTCCCGTCAAGCAACGGAGGGATCAATGTGGAACGAGTCGTGCGAGTGAGAAAGACGCACGTACCAGGGGCCACCAGCAGTAATGATGTTTGCTCCGGGTCTAGTTCCGCAAAACTTATGATTATTTATCTTATATTTAAATAAAAAGTGTTCAATGATTGTGGTAAATGGCACTATGCGACATTATTTTAATGTCAATAAAGCTATTCTACCAAAGTTGAGTTATCTTATTCATTACTTATTAAATGATCCATCACAACAACTACAGACACGCTTTAAAGTTGTGTGCAGGATCATTCACAAAGTAATGCATAAAATAATACAACTTTGATATAAAAGCCCAATTGACATTAAACTATTGTCGCATAGTGCAATATACCACAAAAAACAATTATAAGTTGTGCATTTGGGAATGAGATTCGTTGCAATCACCTTAATCCTTATTATCGCTAAACAATAAATCGTAGTCCAGCAGTGCTTTGACCCTTTACAAGGCAGAGAAAACGGACTTATGTATGTTAAAAAAACACTTGCATTGTAATATAAAAATTCAAAACAAAATAAAAAATCACAAAAAAAATATTTTTCGTTTTATTATTATCTTTATTTTTAGTTTAATTTTTATTTTGATCTTGATTCTTTATTTGTTTTTCTAACTTTTCCATTTTCTTTGAAACAAAAATGTCAATTTACAAATATTTTTTTCATTGTTTTGTTTTTACTTCTTCTTCTTCAAGGTCGTATTCTTCAATGCTGAAGGTCGTGTCCGGATGCAAAGTTCGTTGACATAGCCTCAGTTGTTTTTTTCCATTCATGTCTGTTCTCGGCATGTCTTTCATGTATCTCAAGATCAGCGAGTTCTCCTGTACGAACCAGTTGCTTAGTTCTATCAATTATCATGATTTTAGTCTTTGACTTGTTGATCTCTAGCCTGACTAGATTACTCTCTTTCTCTACCCTGTCAATAAGTTCAGCAAGTTCACTGTCTGTGGATGCAAATAATGTGGTGCCGTCCGCGTAACGAAGATTTTTTAATTTCTTGCCGCTAATCTTTGTTTTTACAAAGTGGGCTAAAATATGGTGTCCAGTATATAGCCAGAGCATTATAAAAGATAAGATTTCTTTGAATCAGTTGACAACTCTCAAAAATTAACACCTTTAACTGTCAAACGATAGATTCCGATTGTCTACGTACTACGCACCTAAAGTGACGCAGTTGATAGCCAGATCAACATCCAGCCAACGACCTATAGATCTCGTTGCATCCAGCCCATTTTGAAAGTTCAGTTTTTATCTATGTTTTTAGTGCTTGGCAATCAATACAAAGTTGTCGTGGCTCGTATGTAATGTTGAATTAATTTAGCTCGGAAACTATACGAAAAATATTTGATGACGTTATATTTTCAAAATATGTCAGAAACATTACATTTAACTTGCGGAATTCGTACATTGTTTTCAGCGTCCACTTTTCAGACGTTTTTTGAACCTATACATTAGGCGGACATGGCATGCTCCAAGCTATTAGACCATAAGGGTATAGTGCATAGTCAGTAACCTTAACTCATCAAGTACCAGCTTGACACAGTCTCTGCGGAAGGCAGGGCAAAAAGTAACTCTTAAAAAAGCTGGCCAGCCTTGGCGAAACCAGACAGGTTATGTACAGTTATGAAAAAAAACATGGAATTATTCTAATAGGTTGGTCAAGACCACAATATAAAGTTGGTTGTATGCTGGTACCTTATGATTATGAGTTAAAATGTACCCCCGAATGCGATCCTAAAATAAATCCGACAGTCTAAACTACCAAGCCGACTCAAGACCGAAAATGTTTTTCTAGCTATACTAATCGAGTGTTATGGTATGAACACAGTTCAATGCTGGCTGATATTAATAAAGATCCACTTTTTTCATTGTCTGTACACAACCTGCTAACAAACCTGTGTCATGTTGGTCTTCGATGAGTTAATGTTACCGACTATGCCCTCACGGTCTATACGCATTAACCGTTAGAGTCTGACGAGTCTCAATTACCATCGTTTTATGTATATAGGATGTAATAATGACGTGCTCATTAAATTAAACCGCATGCTCTACTGATCATCCTGATCCACTTCCATAGAAAGCTTTTGAAAAAACGCGAAATAAAAATTCACTTCTCCATATAATTTTTAATACCTCCGTGTCATTTTCTACGGGAACTTTTTATTTTTTTTCACGTTTTATCTGAAGTTTTTCTATGGAAGTGTTTAAGGATGATCAGGAGAGAATGTGGTTTAATTTAATGAGAACGTCATGATTACACCCTGTATTAATTCAACCTTCCATAAAACCTTCAACATTGTCTTTCATTATTCACATTACCGTTGATAAGAGTATTGTTGTAAAATATAATATCATAAAACAACTTCAATGAATTTGAATGATATTTTTTGTTGGAATGTCATGTTGAAATCACAAATCCAAGCGATTTTTATGGGGTATATGCATTGACCTCTCATAAACAACTAGACTCACAATCTCGCTCAAAAAGTGTCCGCGATGCATTTTGTAACCGCTATTGGGTGACAAATTCGAATGACAATTTCGTACAACTGACATTGCATCTTATGTTAACGACATAACGTCTTAATTTGGTTGAATATTTTTGCTACTCTACACATTATAGGTTCGGACTTTTTCTGACGAACTTTTCTTATAGACTGTGTGTCTTGTTGTTTGTGAGAGGTCAATGGGTATATGTAACTAAATTGATATTGGTGTTGTTTTGGTCATTTTGGATAACTGGACATTTTGATGCACTGGTTATTACTATGTATAAAACCTAATGAAGGGTTCTGAGGTCAAAACAATAAATTTATAATTCTTTAGCAATTACTTTTTAATTGGTACTTTTGGGTGCATGTGTGAATGATTTGTTACAATTTCGAAACTAGTTGACGGGGTTTCAAACCGTTTGTTTTTATTGTTAACATAAGGCCTTGGATTAAAATTTAGGCTTTATAAAATCCAAAATAATAAGTATAATTTAATAAATAATCCAAATTTGATTAAAAAATTCCTACGTTTTTCTGCCTTTTTTATTCCAACACAAACCGTTTTATCATCATCAAAGTCTTCAAAATTCAACTATTCGTCTAAAATGTTTGAACGTTTACGCTGATGAAGTGGAAATAGAAAACAAAATAAAAATAGTACAAGGTGATGAAACGCGTTTAGGAAATGTGAAAAGCATTGTATTCTGTGTGGGTGTGACAAGTCATGATCTCTTAACGATAACAATAGGCGATTGGAAGAAAAATACTTTCAGCGTCTGATTACACACTTGAAATATCTTTGGGCTTGAAACTCACACTCCACAAACAAACTCCTATTTGTTTTAGTCAATTGATGATTGTGGTGGATGCTTTTGACTTGGCTCTTCTTTAGTATGTCACTAATCTGGTCAGTAAACACGCCTGTTGTTTACGAGCATTACGCACTGTGATGGCTAAAATCAATACATTATAATAAAACAGTAGAAACCGCTGCGTCTGTACATTGAAGAAAAGTAATAGAAATAGAAAGGGGGTGACTAAAGAAGAGTAAAGAACAGAAATCAAAGATTTTTCAAATTGTTTTCTATCTGTCTGTCTCTATGTTTGTTCAAGCACATCTCTTAAACTACTGAACGGATTTTCATGTAGTTTTTACACTTGTAGAGCATAAGCTTTACTTCATTAAAACCGGATCTCGGAAAAAATTGTCGTAATTTAAAGATTTTATGAATTCAAAAATGATTTGGCTCATGTTAAAACTTAAAAATTAAATTTGCCTTATTTACTTGCCTGCCAAATTTCATGACATTCCGATCAACGATACTCGAGTTATCGTCGAACAAACATTCGTACATACATACATACATACAAACGCCGTATTGTTCCACTAGACTCGGATAACTCGCTCGCTCGTTCAATTAACATTATCCTTGAATGAGCCCCTAAAGCGGACGGAAATGAAATTTAAAAGCTCGTTAATCTGTATCTGAACAATTTGGCAAAGAAAAAATCGAAATGTAAAAAAACGCAAAGCCGTTTTAGCTATTGGACAACTCTACACATATTACATTCCCTATTCATTTCTATTTTCAGAACAGAAACCGTCCGGCTGCACTGGACACGGATCAGCTGCTCTAACATATTACTCTACGACTTCAAAAACATTTAGCTCATCAAAATACATCTTTATTGTAAGTCGCTTAAAGATTACACTTGTGTCTAAACACTGTGGTATAGCCAGTTTATGTTTATTGCTATTCTAATCGTTTGTTTTGCAAAGTGTTGATAATGGATACAATGATTGTAATGAAGTTTGGGTTCTATTGAGATTTCCGCAGTTTTGAAATTTGGTTATAGGTCAAGACTTTTGCTTTTACGTATGTAGTTGGCGTGTAACATAACAATGAATTTTGATAAACAACACAAGAAAATCTTGTAGCTTCGTATATGTTTAATTAATACTGTTCGTACACTTTGATTTTTTGTGTGATTTTTGATTACCACAATTAATCTAAATTGTCTAAAATATACCAGAACAAAAACAATAAAACATTATCATATCTTATTATCAGAAAAGGGCGTATCCTGTCTACTATGCCTGAAATTAAAAATAATAGAATATTCTGGTGATCAAATTGGATCTGTTCCTTCCTTTAGTCATGTCGTTACCGAAATAATTATCGTTTACTTATTTGAGGACTGTTGGCAAAACAAAACGTTTGGTCGATCTATAAAATAAAGAAAAACGTGAGCTTTTCTTAACACTGGCTCCTGAAAGAAGTGCAGTTTGTCTTAATCACAATCAGTCACTAACAATTCTTCAGTTCTAACTTTTAAGAGGTGGCCCAAAATGTTATTTGTATGACAAGATAAGCTTACACGTATATACAAAGTAATAATTTTTAGTTTTAATCAATTTTAAATGTTTAAATTTAGATTAATGCATTGAAATACATTAAACATTGTCATCTTGGGTAACATAAAACACACCTAGCATCATCCAAGTTTGTTTGTCGATACATTAGCGCTTTCCTTGATCCATCACTCATTGTACACTCAGCCAAAAGGTATACCTATCTGTTCAATTATCAGTGCTTCGCGGGAGCAATAACGGCTTCTATGGTAAACATTTACGTGTAGACTGTACGACTGTTTCGTGATCGTACTGTTAGTTTGACGTAATCAAGATTTGCCGTGATTAGATCATAAACATACATTTATTTCTGTCAGAAGATCTCGGTGCAAAAATTTGTAAATATTTCACGTACTTATCTAGCTATATTATTAGCCCGTACGAGTTATTTGTGTTTATTGCCTCCTCCAGTATTTCAGTTCTATCGAATCGAGTCATAAGATAAACACTCGTGGTTCATTCAGTTTAACGCTTTAGTTTTACTGAAAATGCACCGGATGGAATAAATAAACTGCGAATTGCTGCGTACAAAATACAACAGACCATAATGAAACTGTCGAACAAAATGACTAACTACGTTTAAACAATAAACAGCTTTCATCTAGTGGGACATCACCGCAGGCTGGAGTCCATTTAATTACTTCGTTATACAGACAAAGAGAGCTTTTTTTCTCTAAAGCACCTCATTGGGTACCCACATGGGGCGCCGGTAAATACTTGGTGCAGAAACGTAACATGTTTTGTTTGTGTTAATAAAATTGTATACATTTTTTCTCTTATTGCATTGTGTACATTTTAGACTGTATTTTTTATAAAAGGCTCTAAGTCATGAATGTTTCAAAATATAAAGAATTTAACGTGAGCTATTAAGTTAATTTAATTTTTGTAGCGGGCTTTTCTCGTGACTAATATTTTTTGAATTAAGACTGTTTTATTATTCAGAAAAGTCTCTAAGTCATGAATATTTCAAAATATAAAAAATATTACATGATCACAATATACATATTATATATACCGGGTGTATATAGACTGCTACCATCAAATGAAACCACATATTCTACCGACTCCACTGAACCACTTTTCCCACGAATCATACCCGCGGACACCCTTAGGTTGGGAAATATTTAACACAAATGCGTGAACCCTAACGCACTGACATACGGGCGACTTTAGAGAGAGCGTCGTCCGTTAAACTGCTTCATGCATTTCCAATGTCATCTACTCGTACATAACACTTAATGTTAAACATCTCGTGCAATAATTTACATAATAGATAATGTCGGTACTTACATATAGAAATGGTTCACATTGTCTGTTTGTTTGTATTTAAATTTACGCCATTGAGGTAATATATCTTAAATAGATATAACCTATCCGTAGTTAAGTGATTTATTGCAAAATTTATCGCTTTGAACACTCTAAATATTTTTAGAGTGCATTGAAAAAATTTCAAAGTTATAGTTATTCACTAGACGCTAGTAATAGATAGTAAATATAATATCGCTAACTTTGCGAATACAATAAAATAAATGTATGTAAACTTTACCAGCTTGTTCTTTTATTTTTGTTTTTTATTATATTTAAGTATATATGTACACAAAAGAATAAAAAAATATAATTTCAAGATATATTTCGGACCCTACTGGGCCCAGCATCAGTTGATATAATAATGACATTTACAATGAAATGATGGCACATAAAATGACATGGTGACAATATTAGTATTAAAAAGAGATCTATGTATCTACCTACCTTTTTTTTGAGAGATGAGTATGTGAGTGGGGTAGGGAGAGAGGGTGTTTGTGAGTGTGGGTGTGTTTGAGAGGGGATGTAAGAATGTTATTATGAGTGTTAATATCAGAAATATTTCGATGAGGTTGGTCTGTCTGTAAGTTAGTTAAATTTTTCTGATATTAACACTTACATCCCCTCTCAAACACACCCACACTCACAAACACCCTCTCTCCCTACCCCACTCACATACTCATCTCTCAAAAAAAGGTAGGTAGATGGATAGATCTCTTTTAAATACTAATTGTCACCATGTCGTTTTATGTGCCATTATTTCATTGTAAATGTCATTATTATATCAACTGATGCCGGGCTCAGTAGGGTCCGCAATATATCTTGAAATTATATTTTTTATTCTTTAGTGTACATATATACTTAAATATAATTAAAAACAAAATAAAAGAACAAGCTGGTAAAGTTTATATACATTTATTTTATAGTAATAGATAGCCAATATAGCTGTCTATAGACGGTGATGCCCAATTTTATTTCTAACAAAACTAGATAAGGACTCATGGCAATAATTTGCGTTGCCGATTGATATATTTCTATCTTTATTTATGTATTATTATGCCATTTTTCTATATAAAGATCGTTTTATTAGAAATAAAATAAGGTACTACCGTTTTTAAATCGTAGCATCATCTAGTAAATATCTGGCAATACCGTATCTTTTCGTTTGAGAGCGTCGCTAATGGCAGATTTGGTAAAAAGATGTAAAATTATGCGACCATACCACGAACATAATTCTAAAATAAATGAAATTTTTACTGTTTCGTCAAAATGAATATCACCAAGTGCCTCTTAGTACTATAAAAATATATTCCTCGGATTTAGTTTCAATTCGTCCACCTGAATAAATAAGATGGTGATATCGTGCACTGTAATCTCTATAATTGAACACTGAGACTTTACCTTGTGACGTATGGTAATGATGCCATCTTCTAAATTACTCCCGGTTTGCGTGACTTAGGCATTTTAAAATGTTGATTAGTTTTTGATACAAAAAAGTACTGATGTGAAAATGTGATTTCCTGATATTTTGAAAGTTTAAAAAAGAGACATGATATTTTCTTAAACTGGTATTCAAGTAATATGTCAAATTCAAATGGCTCAGCCGTGAGTGGATGGTTAGGCCCATAAGACATCAATTATCATGCTTTCTTAAATGCAGATCAAAATGAAGATGGCGAGACAATTTTTAAAGGTTAGTAACAATTTGGGTGCCATTTTGTAAAAAATAGTTGGTGCCTCCAATTTCACCCCAAGTTTTCTGGGTAAATAATGGTACAATAAGCTTTCACAACCATTTCGCAACGCAGTTCTGAAGCAAACTAATCATAGTAGTCCAGTAACAACAAATGTATAAATCGCTTGAAGTGCGAATAAATATTACTCTACTATTTAATATATTGATTATTAATATTCCAAAGAAGAGGGAGACACGGACAGAGCTATGTGAATCAATTAAAAGAAAAGGCTGGAGTCGTGTCATACCAGGAAATAAAGGAATTATTAAGGAATGACTATTAATATTATATATAGGTATTTGAGATGAACATTTTTCAATTGTGTATTAGTTTTGTTTGAAGGTAATTAAATTTATACTTACTGAGTTATATTTTATAAGGGCTGATAATTAAAATATTATTTTTTTGCGCTTAACATAGTACTAATTTCGACAGTTTTTGACTTGGCGGTCATTTCATTAACACCCCTTATAGTGTTTAATATACACAGATTATGTTGACTCTAAATCACTAGATGTGGGTGCCAGATAGGTTTTGGTATAAAAGGATTAAAGTACCTTGGTAAGTTTTCTTCTTCGATAGTTCAGATCAGCACGAACACTGACGAAATTTGATATAGGTACACGTAACACTGCGTCCCTTAAACTACACATGGGATAGGTAATTCGGTTGGAGTCTTTAAATTTGTATATTTTATATTTATTTGTAATTATTTGTTTGGAGCACTCGCACAAGCCGGCATTAAATTTTTCGTAAGAGAGAGTAGTTCTTGTTTTTCACCTTGGTGGCGTAGCTGTCGCTCTTGCGTCTTCCTTCTTCTTTTTAGTGAAGGCTAGGATGGGTATAGGAACATAGTAAAATGTATTGTTTTTTCTTAGTAGTAGTGATAGTGCGTTAATAAATATAAATATTATATGAAGACTACATCTAATTAAGAAACGCGGCGCGTACACTAGATATACGATGATAATAACAAAAATCGCATCGAAATCCGTTGCGAGGTTCTCAAGTTAGAATAGAACATACAGATAGACAAAAATTCTACAAAACCATTTTTTTTTATTTTGCGATGTTACTCATTGTACAGACACGATTTTTCTGCTACAGTATTATTAGTAAAGATGAGATCTCATTCTACATGAATAGTTTATTATATTTATCAATAGACTAGCTTTTGCCCGCGGCCCTGCCCGCGTATAAGAGATTTCTGTGGAAATAAAATAAACACAAAACATGATTTTTCGAGCGGCAATAGATGCAAGGAAGATGGTATATGATGGTATTAGTTCAGCACCTTCGGTAAACGAAATTTTTTGTTATTCCATTAGTTTTCTGCCCGAACTGACTTGGGATATGGCAACATACAATTGACCATGTGAAACTTGAGCAAGTACATGACTTCAATCTACAAATAAAGATGCTCGCATATTTGAATTTGGTCAAAGATAACTTCATAAGTTGGGCCAAATTTAGAAGCGTGTCAAGGCATGCATTTCATTTCATCTGCTTGTGTTATCCTACCTTCAGGAGTACTTTTGTAAAACATGGTGACATAAGTCTGATGATGAGACTGGTAGGTGGATACGGGAATTTTTCAATGGAAAACAGTATGATTATACTATTACGCAAACCGTTTAAGGTGGTAGAGCTGATGTCGTGCTCGACTGTGGAGTGTGTACCACCACCTTACTCGCAAATCCTCCCGAAGTTATTCGGGGAAGAGTAAGAGAACAGCTCTCAGGCAAAACCAGGCCGCCCACCATTGTTGCCTGGGACCGATGGATGGCAGTATATCCATCCCCAATTGCCGAGCCTTATATAAAACAGACTAGTGACGGGCAGCGGCGTCACTGGTGCAAGAGTTTCGGCACCGTGCTCACCAACCCACTTGCCCAGCGTGTGTGACCATGGGCATTTCTTCCAGGAGGACCGCCAAGAGTGGCGAAATCCTGGAAAGGCCTATGTCCAGCAGTGGACGAAACAGGCTGATGGATAGATGGATGGTAAACCAGCCTCGATATATATGATCGTAACACATTACTTTTACCTAATTTCATGCCAAGGTTCATGTGTCTAGAGGCGTAATAGTCCTTGGGCATTCCGATGGGTTGCTACAGAAATTCTGCCATTATGGCCAGTCGTTGTCATAATACTAGTCAGCTCAAACTTGAAGGATTTGCTGTTATCCGTTAAGGAGTTCCCGTATCCGCCTTTCAGTCCCATCGTCAGAGCTGTCACCATGTTTTACCAAAGATCCAATCAAGTAAGCCCAAACTCAGAGGGTCTGCTGCTGTCCATACAGGAGCTCCCGTTTTCACCTTTCAGCCCCATAATTAGACCCTAGACATCAGGTTTTTCAAACATACTCATCAAAACCGACCAAATGAACGAAAATTAGGTAGGTCTGCTAAAAAAATCCAGTTAACTTATTATGGTAAGGAAGCGTTACATACGATGAATATTATAATTTTCTGTGAAGATATAGCTTAAGTAAATACGACGAGAATTACGAGAATTAAAATAAATTAATAAACGGAAACAAATTTAACCAGTGTGGGCTTTGAACAAGTGACATTTGGATTCCATTCGACTTTGAAACTGCGAAACTTCCAGATGTTTCACTAAAACTCTTATTGCGCTACTCCCTTTAGTTTTATCGTAATAATCTATAGCCTTAAGTCTTTCCAAAGAAATGTTCTATCTTACAATAAAAACTACATCAAAATCAATTGAGTGGTTCATAAGTTATAAGCGAACAAACAGCCTAAAATAACACAGTGTTTTATTTAGGAACGGGTGTTTTGGGAAACGGACAGAACGTTCCAAAAGGTAAACGTTAGAAGCAAAATTCCAAAACGTTCGGCGCTTTCACTGTTATTTCATGAAGCGTTCTTTGAAAGCGCTTTGCAGACAAAGGCTACAATTGGACCCTACATAATACCTACAGATACTAGGAAGATTTGGAGTAGCGCAGAACGGGAATTAAAATTATTAAATAAATATTATGTGTCGCACAGAGCTTTCAAGTGCCTTTGGTGCTCCAAAACCTATAAGGGGCCAACCTAACAGAGAGTTCTGCATTCCGTGGTTACTGATGCGACAGCTAGGATCTACACACACCAATGACATTATACACACAGATCGCGGCGAGAGAGGAGATCGCACGTTCTATGTTTGTTTGTACTGTGGAACACAAACCACGCTTTGTGTGGTCGGACCCTAATCTACAGAGCCATATATCTGAATCTGGCTTTTGGAAACTCACAACCGCGATATTTGTATATGAAAATGAGCAGTATTTATTCAGTAGCGAGATAATAAAGAGGCAAATTGAAAAGATTAAAGTATCCTTTATGCACTTTGCGTTTCCTTTCTTTAAAGTGTCGCTTCTATCAGTCTCGGACTGGCTATAGAAAAAGGGTGGCGTTTGACACCCGAGCCCTGACTGATGCGGGCTCCTCCAGACTTACCATACTCGAAAAATAGTTCACAAACGAAGATACATTTTCAAAGTTCATTATCTTCATTGCAAAACTACTATTTCGTAACTGAACTAAATTTCGCATCCTATAGTTTTGCGTATTTTAAAAAAAAACCTTAAACACCCGGCCGATTAAAAGCTAGCCTGGGAATTTTGAAGCATATTCACATATTTCCAAAAATTCTTGTCTTTGTGATTATGATTATAATTTAAATATATTATATTATAATGGTATCATCTGCCCTGATCCTAGGCGGGCGGCGGGACCTAAAATCAAAATGCCACTTGGGCCCCTTAAGGTCAGTCCGAAGCTGACTTCTATTAATATTATTTATTATCTTATAACCTTTTAAGTACTCGTCTGGTGCACTTTTTAGATAGCATTAGTGTTTTTGATAGTATAACAAAATGGTATATAAGGTGACTTTAATTTATGCAGCCAAATTCATATTGAGGACTCGGTAAGTGCTCAGTAACAAGGTTCAATTACCTTTTTTGTGAAATTCATAAATTATTCTTTTCGTGTTCCTTACAAACGCAAACCCAGCCCTGAGTCAATTACTACGGGACGTCAAGATTTTATTTTGTGAAATTAGCAAAAACTGTTATCGATCCGTGTTACTGATTCCTTACCAAGCCTCCAGGATGAGTTTGGCTTCATAAATAAAAGTCACCTTATATAATAATAAGATAGCTCTTTTCAACTTTGGGGTCGAACATTCAAATAAAACCTCTTTTTATGTGAATTCCGCAAGGAAAATATAATTCTCGTACAGATATTGATTTCAGACAAAAACTTGGGTGTCCGTAGTCGTTCGATCCGTTAAATCACAATCTTTTATTCAAAAGAAAAAATGAAGGAAAAATTATGCCATAATTTATGAAATTCAATTTGGACAGTTGGACCTTTTAGGAGCCGTTTTATTACGCGAAATTTTTGGGAGCAATAAAAATAGGAATTTTATTCCATTACGAATACCTACAACGAATATCTTAGCATTATTGATTAATGGCTTAAACTCGTGCTGTAGTAAAACAGGTTGAAAACAACACGAAATATCTATTCTATAGCACAAACCGCTGGCGTTTTCAATAAATATTTGATTTTGGCGCTCTCAACTTTTCTCAAGAGATTACCTTTGCAGGAAAAGATATCTCTGTCCGCACATTATATTATTCATTTAAATCTTTTTTCTAGACGAGAAGGAAGACCTAGACTACCTACTTTACTCAAGTGAAGGAAAAATTTAATGTTATTTCGAATCAAACATTAAATCATTCCCAGAAAAAACAGAAGAACGGCGGTTACTCCACAGATAAGAGCATAGCTCGTAAGTTATCTCGTAGATAGATAGACAAATGTCTTTCAACCTAGTCACGTTGTGCATGTGTTGTGGCCAGATTGTAGAATTGATCACTTCATGATCTGCTCAAATGTCATGAAATGTGTAAAAACTAAAAGAGTCGCCTCGCTCCGTTTCGCTCGGCTCATGAATTTATGATCACAAGCAACCTAACACGCTCGCTCCTTTTTTACTTTTTTTTTAATTATATCGTAATGTTCTTATTTAAAACTTTAAGATACGGTCACTCGCATCATGAAATGATCAGCTTTACGATATTGCCATCACAATATCAAATAATATACAAATGAAAATTAGGCCGTTTGACAATTGGAATCGCACATTAACAACCAAAAACATACAATTTCAATTGTCAAACGGGCTTATTTTCTTAGCCGAATAGGTATATGACAATCAAATTTGAATACGATTAGCTTCCACAATTGCACCTTAGGAAGTGGTTTCTGGGAATCAAGCAATTATGTAAAACTTGTTCGAATGTATGATAATAAACACTGGAATTTACCAATGCCTTACGTCAGTCGAAACCTCAGCTTTTAGCAAGACGCCCGGATTTATTTCCGCCAGGCGGGGTATGCACCAAGCCTTAAAAGTAATTTTGATGATTTACAAATGAATCTGGCATAAAGTTTTCACAACATAAACCAGGTAAAATATGGATTAATTTTGAATGGCTTCATGCTAGTACTTTTATGTAATGGACGCGCAATGCGGAGTAAATCACTTACAAATTAGGACTGGTTTTCTTCTCACGCTGATCTTCGAATGATAGGTCAGTACGTATATATTACTTTGATGCGTTCCTGAATTACGCTGATCGGTCAGCGATGACGAGCGACAGCGGCTGAGTTGTACGCGGTAGTACGTGCCGCGCGTCAGCCCTGCTGAGTAATTGGCGCGACACGATCGGCGTGAGAGAAAAGCTAGCTAAGGCGCAGACCAAAAGGTTTTAGTGCATACTTAAACTGAAATATTAGACCTGCAGGCCTAACAGGGCAGGCCACTTTAACACCATTTTATATTATATATATTTACTGTCAAATGGCGTTTAAAATGGTGTTAAAGTGGCACCATGCTAGGTTTCCTGTAGATGGGTAGTTTTATATACTTGAAAAATGTTAGAAATAAATATTAAGTTTATTGTTCGCTGTGGTTACTTCTGTCAAAAAAATAAGATATTAAAAGTTTCTTATGATTTACGCAAGAATTTCTTTACTTCTTTCGAATACCTGATGCAATTTTGATGATTCTTTCGTCAAATTATACCCAACTTACATAAAAGTTAAGTTTTTTTTTTGTCGATCTCGTTAATGTGTAAACTATTATTTTCTCCTATTTTGCGCTACCAGAGACGCAGCGATCGTCGTAAAAGCTACCTACTTTGAAATGCGTACTGATGTAAACGTTATTTCAATGTTGTTTCCGCCGATATTTGTACGGACACACATCGAGTTGCAAATTTTTGATTATGCATGTGTCACCGGCAATCTGTGTAATTCAGGTATTCTATACAATACCTAGGTAATGTATAAAATACCTGAGGCGTCCAGGCAATGTATGAATATTATTGTCCGTTACATACTTTACCTAGGCAATGTATACGTGTACAATTCCCCGGGATTGTATAGAGTACCTGCTGGTCCACCGGCAAAGTTTAAAGGTAAGTTTGCAGTCAAAATTAGGTTTTTTAAGTCCTGCAGCGCAGAAGAGTGCCGTTGGTTTAATAAGAATAAATACATAATCTTAGTGGTTATTTTTTTATGACCACCCGGAAATACAATTTAACTAAAAGGCTAATTTCATAAAGCGTCATTTAATTACATGCCCTAATCAATTTCCCGCTCCCGCTTCGTCTTTTATATACATTACCGGCTGCGCATTTGGCACTGTATAGAATACCTAGGCAAAGATAAAATAAATAATATTTCATACATAACCTAAACGTTTTAGGTATTCAATACATTACCTAGTTATTGTATACAATACCGGATTATACTGGTTGACGCGAAAAAGTTTAGGTAAGTCCGTAAAGTTAACACAGTTACTTTTAATTTGTAAGGATAAGTTAAAAAGAAAGGAGTTAGTATTGTTTCTTCGGTTTGTTTTGTATGATCAGTAAATTATGTGTTTTTTTATGAAACTTACATACCTATTTACATTCGCTGTTTACTTTTAATGTAGAACGAGTAATAATAATTTTAGTAGGTGATAGGATGTTGGACACTGTAACAATATATATATATATATATATATATACACACACACATATATATATATATATATATATATATATATATATATATATATATATATATATATTCTAATTTACTAAGAAGATTTTAAATCTTTCCTCGGGATATAAATGTTTAATGATAAGAGAAACCACGTAATAGAAACATTGCTATGATGGAAAACTTCATGGTATTCATAATTCGTAACAAACCAACGAGCGCCAAAATCGATTCCTAATTGTGACTCAACTATTTGCAGTCGATTCGGATACACAATAATATTAACATGTGTAGGTATTTATAAAACCTTGGCAGTAGCGGGTCCATCAGTTAAAAGGTTCGTGTTCCCTGCTCTTCACAGGAAGTTGAATGTTGTGAATTAAATATGAAGATGGAATGTTGGAAGACGCCTTGGCGAGGAAGTGGTCTCTTGATATATTCTAAATTGTGGCTCAGACTTGAAGTTTTCGAAGAATCCTTAATATTGAGAAACAAATACTTGGCATATATTTCAACCATTGGTTGACCGGGTGACTTTAACCTATTTTTATTTAATAGCCCGTAAAATTTCTATAAATACAGTAAATATTCAATGTTTTGAAAAGAATTTTACTTTAATGTAATTTTACTGAACTATGTCACATAAAATATGATTTATACATACATATGTCGTCAGCATATCGTAGGACCTAGGCAGATCGTATTTTTTTATTAAAACTGGAGGGGTCGCCACTCCGCTTCACTGGGCTCCCCAAATTTATTTAAATGTAAACCTAGATTCAAAGATTCAAAATGTTTATTTGTAAAATAGATACATGAAGTATACGTTTTACATGTCCAATCTAATCTTTATAAAAATAATATTATATGATTAAACTAATATAATACGGGAAATATATAAAAAACTGGGCTTAAGTTGGGCTAATAAAGTTATACATATGCATAAAATAAAGACTTATTGGAATAAGAATACATAATGCAATCAATAAAAAAGTTGATAAATAAACTGCATAGACCATATATAAATACCTAGATATTGCCTAACCAAATATAAATATACTAATAAAATTAAAAAAAATATATATTGTATATACCTACGTAATGCAATGAATAAATAAGTTAATAGATAAATGAACTATAAATAGTTAAAATGCCTAAATTCACCCATTCGATTAATCTTGCTAAGAAGAAGGGCAAGAAACTTAGCAAGATCATGTCTTTTTTTATATTTTGTTTTCTAAAAATATTGCTTAATACTATTACAGTCATTTATACTTATATACAATTATTATACTAAACACGGTATTTAAATTTAATAACTAAAGGAAAAAAATATACAAGATAGAAGGAAATTGTGTCATGAGGAAAAAAATACGTATTAGTCTACCTGTTTAATGAGGTAGTTAGTTAAAATACTAAGCAAAACATTGTCTACCTGTCTCATATCTTTTTTTTTAAGTCTAATTATCAACAAATAAGTAAATGCTACTATAAAAGTTATAAAATGTTCATGTCAATATGTAAAAAGAAATGTCAAACTAATAATAATAAAACAATATAAAAATAATAGTCTACATAAAAACAAACGATTAAAAACACAAATCAGTTAGAAAATAAACAAACAATAGTATTATGGCTAAGATCAATATTCTCATCACACCAAGCCTCACTATCGTCCAAATAGTCAGTACCAATAGTTCGGTTACTGGTTACTAACATGCTCTTCCTCTCTCTGTATCGTCCATCTCATTTAAGATTTGAGAATTTAAGATCGGCTGAGGTAAATAATGATATGCCAAATTGTACGATTTGCCGATGACATATACACTGGGCCGCAAAGAAAGCGGGTCGGTAACAAAAACCTGAATAACTTCCAAAGTATTGGAATTAGCTTTAGAAAATAAAGACTGTATTATAGACAATTTTATATTGCTTAAATAAAAGTTAAAGAAGCCCATGTTAATGAAGTTTATTTTAAATGTCATCACGTCAGTCAAACAAGTTAACTTCTTAGTTATAGATAAAATCCATAAAAAAAAACTTTACTAATTAAGAGCAATAAATGTATTTTTTTCTAAATATCTGTTCTCCTAAGATCAATGAAATCTACTTTAGTGCTACCTGTGAGACTATTTAAGCTTATTTGTGTTCATCTCTCCATATTGTATAAAATATAAAAGCTGTATTTTCTCCATATTATAAAAATAAATAAATAAAAGTAGGTTAATAAAAACATTAAAAAATTCATTTTTTCGAAAAATGTGCTACGGTATCAATTATATTTATGGTTTTTAATACAATCACCTAAAATAAATAAAAAGGTTTTACTTCTTCCTACATTTGTGATTTAATAAACTTTAATTTATTCTTTATTTCATAAAGCTAGCTCCAGTATTTTAGAAGTTATTGAGATTTTATAACCGACCCGCTTTCTTTGCGGCCCAGTGTATAAAAGAAAAAGAAGTAATTAAATAATAATTAATACCATTAATTTATTTTTTTATAATGGTTTTCGCTCATCATAAATTGGATGCCAGACGGTTAATAACCATCATTTATTTATTTATTTATTTATTATAATGACTACAAACGAACCGAATTACAGCAATTATTTAATACTTATTATTGAATAAAACTTTAGTTTACATGATTAAACTTAACTTATGGCCATGCAATAACTAATAAACTTACAAACTAATTGACATTTGCTATAATAATAACGTATCCTGTGAAAATTTAAACTTTCTACCTTTTACGGCTAAAGCTGTAGACCCCTTTGACAGACGGACAGACAGGCAGACAGTGAAGGCTTAGTAATAGGATCCTGTTTGGCATCCTACGGGTACGGAACTCAAAAAATCACCTTCTTTTGTTTCCACTATGGGACAGCGTTTGGCTACAAAGACAAAACCCGAAAAACTCATGCATGAGTGTGTATTGTGTAGGGTACGCTTGGCGGAGTTTCATGATTAGGTACCTACCTAGTTCCTTTCATAAACGAAATCCGAATTGCCTTATCATTTAATTAACGAGCCAGTAGCGAGAAATCATGTTATTCTGTACAATATATTGTTTTATCGACTAATATCAATTGATACCGATAATGTCTGATAAGATTAGACGTTGAACGGAAATTAAATGTCAATACTTAGTAAAATATTTTGTTTTTGTAATAAATAAAAAACAATCGCTTTCTATTACAGAACAAAGATGTTTTTGTATCAATATTTTTCGCTACGCTTCACAAATGAAAAATACTACTTAAATATGTATAAGAAAATCACGAATACAAACCACGTTCAAAAGAGCACCATAGCTTCAGTAAACAGCAATGATGAGTTCAGGAATATAATGTTAGGGTTTTCCTTTGGAAGGGCAAATACGGAAAGCTTTAGAAAAGTGCTCATTCAGGAAAAACTACTAAATCTATTTGATGAAAGTCATTTAGGAAAAACTTGCGAGTTTTTTGAAAAAATATACGCTCACTCATTTTTGTTACGTATTCAGGAAAATGGCATCTCGCAAAAACCCAAAAACTCTCAATATAAAGATACAAGAATTACAAAAGTTTAGTCAGTACAGTCTATTCACGCTTATTTATTTAACCGCACATTTATTACTTGAACACTTTATAATATCTTTCTGAACTTTCATGCCAAAAAGGTCAAAGGTACTTGTTTATTTTTTGTTTGATTACTTGTTTATTATCATCACTACAATTAATCGCATTTTTTCAACCTTCTGTAAAACCCTGGCCTTAACTGAAATAAAAACCAGCCAAGTGCGAGTCGGACTTGCGCACGAAGGGTTCCGTATCATTATCTATAAAAACGGCAAAAAAATCATGTCTGTTGTATGGGAGTGCATGGGTCCGACTCGCACTTGGCCGGTTTTAGTATTTTATGTTATATCGGCAACAGAAATACATCATCTGTGAAAATTTCATCTATCTAACAGACGGACAGCGGAGCCTTAGTAATAGGGTCCCGTTGGTTACCCTTTGGGTACGGAACCCTAAAAATGAATAAAAATAAAATTTTCGGCATTTTAGCCTTTAATTTGTAATCCATTTATTAGCGGTAGTTCGGTTGTTAGTCCGGTTGACCGAACTAATGCAACTTTTCAGTAGCAGTAGTTCGGTTGATGTAAAGCACCGAACTAGGAGAATTGATTTGACATGTCAGTTTCTAGAAAAACACCATAGAAAGGTAAAGAGGAAGACCTAAACGCACCTGGGTACTTTACTTATGTGAAGGAGAAATTTAATGTTATGGTCGTTCCAAGATGTCAAGCCATTAGCAGAAGAAACAAAAATCAGGTGCTTAATATACCGACAGTCATCCATCATCCATCCATCAGCCTCTTTCGTCCACTGCTGGACATAATCCTTTCCAGGATTTCACCACTCTTGGCGGTTCTCCTGGAAGAAATGCCCATACTCACACACGCTGGGCAGGCGGGTTGGTGAGCGCGGTGCCGAAACCCTTGCACCAGTGACGCCACTGCCCGTCACTAGTCTGTTTAATATAAGTCCCGGCAATTGGGGATGGATAAACCGCCATCCATCGGTCCCAGGCAATGGTGGACCGCCTGGTTTTGCCTGAGAGCTGTTCTCTTACTCTCCCCCGAATAACTTCGGGAGGATTTGCGAGTAAGATCGTGGTACCTCCACAGTCGAGCCCGGCATCAGCTCTACCACCGACAGTGTCACCAACTTATCTGTTCAGTTGGATTATCCACCCATCTCGTTCTAGTGCGGTAGAAAAGAGTATAATAAGGAAGAGACGGCGAATGATTTTACTGAACAGTTAAATTGGTGGCACTATATAATGTACCGTAAGGAGGCAGTAACTTACAAGGACGATCTGAAGCACAATTAGTTATTGCCCTTACCCATCATACTACGTTTTTCAATGCATGGTGTAATTAAATAAATGAAACGTTATTTAAAGAAACAAACAAACAATAAATACTCCAAATGAACTTTAGCGGGGCATTCTTCTTCCTTTTCTTTGCACGCAAGTGAACGCCAGCTTGACGGAAATAAGCTGCTTTCAGTTTAATGCGTTAGTAGCTCATTTTGGCCAAGACCGGCAACTATTCTTTAAAAAAAAATTACAGCAATGTGGTAAAGTTGACTTTGACAACAATTTTGAAGCATATAAATAGGTCTTTACGAGCACTTGCATTGAAAAATATTTTATATATTTCTGTACTGATGACGGCCTCATCGAAAAGGCCGAAATTGTAAAGGTATTGAAATATCGTCAATATTTCATTGTTCATATTTTATCCATACGGGATAAAAAAACGAAATAAAAGGTATAATGTAGATGAACAAAAAAAATAACTAGATACATAAGCTGTAGACGTTGTAGAGCTTCGTACGCCTTAATATCTCGGGTGCAATCGATAACTTACCTGCCTTGTATGACAATCTACATTCCATCACTAATGCGAGGAATTAAAGAAAACGTACAAAATTATAACATGATTATTAACTGCACCTGTTCTTGTTTCACAGTAATTATATTTATCCCAACCGGTTTCAGTTTTTCACCATTACCAAGGGTCTATCTATAATAAAATAACGAAGTGATAACACATTTTGCAGGATATAAAAATTAATTCGACGTGCAATAAATTAAATATGTCGTTAATCAATTATGAAATTATGTTTGCAACAACGTTTTTAACAAGATAATTTTACTGCTGCCAGTGTGATTGTTTTAATAATAAAACTAATTTAGTTGCTGTATCAACTCTTAAAAATCTTTCTAAAATTTTATCTATCATATTTACCTATATATGCAAATGACAATTTTAGATAATAATATAAAAATAAAATACAGAATAACAAAATAAAAAATAAATAGGCAGAAATTTGTCATTTAGTCAGACGTACATAGTTGGTGATTGTAAGGGACACTCTTTGATTTTAAAATGTACTTACCTCCCTAGATTGGTAAATCGAATTTACCTCCCGCATTTCGAGTTATATACGACTTACTTTCAGAGCATTAGTGATGAAAAAGATTTTAATAAAAAACAGTCAAAGCGAGGGTAATTTTTACTTGTCCGCTAGGATTGTTTGCTTAATTTATTAGTTTAAGATCTCGCGAGAATATGAGAGAGCTCGTTAATTATTTCCACTTTAGAGCTATGAGATAATTTATTTTTCAATAAGAATTGTAGAAATGATTTATTTACCTACGAGCATAGCAGATGCTGAATAGATTGAACATTTTTACTTGATGTTTTTAAGAAACGTCCCATTTGTTTTTTTATTATTATTACCTTTGCGTGGGTTGTGAACTTCTCTTGTCAAACGTGAGATCGCTTTGTTCGTAATAAATACATTAAAATAATTTAAAAAATTTACCAACTCTATAACTACTAAGTCGTCCTTAACATATAATAACCCAACTCCGATAAAAATCGATCCGTTGTTTCGAATCAGGGAAAGAAACATATATTTTTTGGGTTCCGTACCTCAAGAGGAAAAAAACAAAGCCCTTAAAGGATCGCTTTGTTGTCCGTCTGTCTGTCTGTCAATACCCTTTATCTCGGTAACGCATGTAGGTGCCGAGTTGAAATTAAAATACTCAAGTTTAAAGTCCCTTAAAGCTGTGAAAAATTCAAACTTCTAAGTTAATGTAAAAAAGATACGGCCGTTTAAGCCGCAAAAAACGTACATTTCGAAACTCACAATGGAATCAAAATTTATAGGGTATTTTCCGTTGACCTAGAACTATGAAATTTGGCAAGTAATACCGTCTTATACTACAAGTATAGGGAAAAATCTCAAAACTATACATTTGTACTAAAATCATGAAAAATATATTCTTTAACGGAACCCTCGGTAGGCGAGTCCGACTCGCACTTCTCCGGTTTTTTTGTAGTTTTCCGAAGACTTATCTAAATACATATACTACATATCGGGCGTGGATTGCCAAATCAGAATTTATAAGGAATAGCGAAAAGTATTCAAAAGAGTCCCGGAGCCAATTTTGATAAAAACCAAAACTGCACCAATAGATTTTTGAAAAAATAATTTCGCTAGCTTCTATATTTATACTTAATTAGCTTCAAGAATATTTAGAAGTTTAAAATATAAAATAGGAATCAGTTTATTAAAAATACGTACTTCACTTTAGTTTGTCTCATGTCATTACTTCCTAGAATTTAAACTTTATAATTATAATTATGAGCAACGCTATTGGAAGGTATTGTAATGTAAAGTGTGTTTTTCTCAGGCTAGGGAAGTTATTTTTTTAAAATGAAATGATGCATTTGAGCATTAGCTATCCCTACACTTTTGGATTTCTCCATTCACGCCTTCTTGAAATACCAAGTCTGGTATATATTTTAATACTTCACACTATTGAATTTTTCCCATTTAATATTTTTCATATCATTATTAAGCTCAAAAAGAGTAAAATATATATTTATTCATGCTTTAATACCTATAGGTTTTAGAACAAAACGTATGTTTTGGGGCGTTGACAAAGATAAGCTCGCTACTTTGTAATAATCACCAAGTAGCACTTGATAGGAGTTGTTTATAATGTAGCAACCTAGTAAAAAACCTTAAATTTACATGATCAGTGTAAGTTATATCAAATCGCACAATATTCTTTACAATACATATTGGAATATTGTCACACTCTAAATATTACATAGTCTACGGGTGAATAAGTAGACCGTATTGCCATAGTATAAATAAGTAATAGTATTCTATCTCCATACAAACGGGCCGAAACGAACCAAAAACTCGGTACAACTCGGTTTACGATAGTCGAAGTCGCACCGCAGTTACGTACGCACATTGTCTCTGTGACGTTCCCGCGCATTTTCGTAAATTATGGCATGAAATTACAGAGTATGTTGTGCATTTTATGGTTGCTTAAATACAACTTTTATAATAATAATATAGCATTATCAAATACGTAAACAGTCAGTTGGCAGCGCTAGGGCGTGTGTTTAGGCGTGATTTCAAGGACACCGCCTAGTTAAACTACTGTTGTTACCTATACTGTGGTATTGGTCTCAGGAAACTACTCCATCAACAAATTAATTGATACCCTCTAAAGTTGAACCACACGTTACCGTCTATAACGATAAACTGTGTCCATTATAAACACCAACATTTTCATTATACTAGAGCAAAGGTCCCGAAGTGGTAGGTCGATGAAGTTTCGAACTTATCTACGTGTTCAATGATTCGTTAAAGTTAACTCACAGAAATATGTGTGGGCTAACTTGTCGCTGGTCAGAAGCTTGGCTCAAAAACTTTCACTCTATGGCCATTCAACATTTTCAGCGGGCATGTCGCTTGAACTACATGTACTAACTTGTTCTAGTCCAGGATACGTATTTAAGCACTAGTATCTAGTGAAAGGATGTTTGTTTAACTAAATACGTCTAAGATCGGGAACCCCGGGGAAATAGCAACGTGAAAACAATGAGACAGCTGACGCGACCACCGGCTTCTGGGAATAATGGAATACCAGGAGTTTTGTAATCTCGTGCAAAATTTGTATCACGTTCTGAAAAATCATGTCTAGAAAATTGATAATTTGAAGGCTTTCAAATATTTACTAATTCTATAGTATTTTTAAATATAACAAAAAACATATCACGACACGAATCCCAGAGGAGGTGTCAGAGGTGTTCCGAGTGTGAACTGTGAAATGAAAGTCACAGTCCACACCCGGTACACCCGCGTTTTACCAACGATTATTACGGCCCAACGTAATATATATATTACTCGTATAACGCCAAGATTATGTAATTTGTTTCCCACTGACGTTGAATATTTTTTTAAATAACCCTAGAAATCAGTGTTCAGACAAATCAGTTCCCAAAAGTGATTAGAAAACAAACCGATTTAAAATAATGTGAATGAACACTTGTAAACAGTTGATGCAGTCCAAAGATATTTTAGTCGCTTTACGCCCATTTGCTCACGAATGAGCATATCGCAATAGAGACGGGCTGAATGTCGTTCTGTTGGCCGAAATGTAAAATATAGGATTCAACTTTATAGGTTTTAGAAAGATTACTTGGGTGAGAGGACTAACTATTTAAAACTTTTTAAAAACATTTTAAAACTGAAACATAATTGTAGATACAAACGAAATTTTTTAAATCGCTAATATACTAAACATTACTAAGCAATTAAATTAACATAGGTACTTTTACAATAATAAGTGAAAATAATTCTAGGGTAGATCATGTATCAGTAACTAATTAAATTCCAGAAGAAGAAAAAATTTTTGCGCGAATAATTTTTTCACTTCCCAGTAACAAGTGGTTCAACAAGTGACTAAATTTCTATGAAAAGGTAAAAAAAGTATGCGCAAATTTTTCGGTGGAATGTGGCCTATTAGAGATACTCTATCATCTGTTAATTTTTTTTAACTTTGAATTGTAGGAACTTATGTAATATATTTCAGTTAAATTTGTTCATCAAAATTTTTCATTTGATAAGCACGGATGACAAGAGGGTGGTAAAAGAAATTTAGTCCGCGGTCTTGGGGCATCCGCCATATTGAATTTATGTAGAATAATGTCACCTTACCGTCCATTGTCACTAAAACCAAACGTGCGTGCACAATTTCTGCGGGAACTGGTTTAAAATTCAGTTGCATGTTATTCTAACACACAAGTGAGTTCAAATTTAAAAGCTTGTAAAAAGTCTTTTCTTTATGTTAAGATATTTTAATTTAGTATTAAGTTAGATTTTTATTTTAGTTTACATAAAATCTATATTACCAATTTCTATCTAAAGCAACAAAGGTGTGTCAGGATTGTTGCAGATGGAGATCTGTGTTTCCTGCCTACCCTTCTAGGAAACAGGCGTCGGTATATCCAAACTTATCTAAACTTTTACATTTGGCCGAAAATCAACCCCTAGCTACCAACTGGAACGTTCCACACAACACGCGTGTTTTCTTGCCGATATAACTTTTAATGATTTGGCTCTGACGCTTCTGAGGGAACCTACGTATTTAGTTATTCTTACGATTCCGAAATGATTTCCGATTTGCTCTTACTTCTATTCAGTTATTGGAAACGATTTCGCATCTGAAGTTACAATGACTTGGCAATTTTATTATCCCATTTTGGTTTAGCTTTATAATACTTCTTAGAAAGGTCATTTCTTTGATTAAGACGAACCTTCATAGAGTAATTATGTTTTGTATTAGTTAATATTTGTTTTAGTGATGTAGTTAAAAATAGGTTCTTTGTAAAAAATCAATAAAAATTAGTACAAATTAAAACGATGGTCCGTTTCTGAACCCAAATTCTTTAGTGTTAAATAAAAACAATTTTTATCATAAATTTCTCAATCGCTACATTTTACCTGTTATTTTTACGCCATCACAAATTACCAGGTTTTTTTTATATTTTTCGGTTCATTCGACACACAGGGATACATATTTTTCTGTGCTTTTTTAAATATTTCTCATAATAGACGCAAGTAAATATAGTCAAATTATATATTTCTACAATCAACTTTTAAATAAGTACCTTGAATTAAAAACCCATTTCGTATAATTACATATAAAAAAAAAATTGCATTTTAGATTTAACTCATTGGTGTTTAAATTTTTTTAATCGCTATAGTTACCTTGTAATAAGTTAGTTATAGCCTATAATCGTCATTTTTTTTGGTCCTCCCGTTTCGGAAATAAGGGGAGGGACATGCATTTTTTCGTGGTTTTCAAAGATTTTTCGAAATAGGTGCCGTAAATATATAAAAAGTATATATTTTTATAATCAAACTCTTAAATAAGATGATTCATCTGTAGGTTTATAACATAATCGCATGTGCGAGTAATACTTACATAAATATATATTTAGCTATATATGAGCTTTTTATTTTGAATGATATGATAATATATATGCATGATAACTTTAAATATATAATATATATATATATGTGAAAGAATATTAAAAACTTGATAAATATTTCGGTCCTTATTGGACCGTCATCATTTAAATAATAAAAACAATTTCTTGACTGATGACGATCCAATAAGGACCGAAATATTACAGCTACATGTCCGCTGACACAAAAGAATGAGGCCTCCATTTCTTGCCTTAATTACGGCCACGTTATACTATCTGAGATTTTTCGTCAGGAAAGACCCATACCATTATTCGTTTCCAGATCATACCGATAGATCCATCTCATCTCGTAGTGCACCCATCATGAACAAAGATGATATGGCCAATACTGCGATCAGATATATTTGTCAAAATTTACGAGTATATCCAACTAGAAAAAGTCAGTAGCTTAATTATGTAAAATAAGAAAGAAACTTTTCCACACATACATATACCTACTTACAATACATTTTGTTAAGATCTTGACACTCCTTTTTCTCTTTAAAAACAGAAAAAATAAAAATAACATTACTTCAATAAAATTAAACCTAACTAAACAATTTAAAATCTTAAAATTACATAGGAAACATAAAAGTTATACTAAATAAAATATTTTCTCTTTCTCTTTTGTTTCGTCTACATCCATCAATCTAGTCATACAAGCTCATTATATTCTGGGTACTTTTTACTTTGTTCTTCTTCAGTATGTCGCCAATTTGGTAAGCATACGCCCTAGAAAGGGCGATCCGGTCGAGCTTTGACCTCCACTCTTGCGCAGCATACATTTTTTTCGTCACTCTACTTTCGTTCATCCTCAAATGCCCAAACCGAAGAAGCATTCCTTTTTCTTTTTTAAGTATTTACATATTACTTTTCTTTCCACTTACATGATTTTTTACTATTTCGTTGATAATAGAAATCAGCTAAACATTGAGGTTCTGTAAACCAGTTCTCTCAGCAGAATAAGTAATAAATTTATCTAAACATGAACACCGGCGCAAATAGAAATTTGTAAGTATCGTCTTTAATAATGATAAAGTATACTAAAAAAGTCGTGTGTGCATGCATATTTACTATTTTTGCAAAATTTAATTGTAATGGGTTATTAGTAATAGGCTATCATTTAAATGGTCAGCAAATTAAAGAGGTTTTGGTCAGCTCCAACATAATATTTTGTCAGCAAAAAAAGTTAGTTAAGCTGCTTCTAGTGATCGGCACAATTAACTCAATTGATCAGCAACTAACATGGTATTATACAGCTTTAAAATTGATATCACAGGTATTTAAATATATCTTCAGCAATATTACTAATAGAGCAGCAAATCGTGATATGTATTTTATTAATTTTTGGCAAGCTGTAAAATTTATTTTGATATACATAGGTAACACTAAAAGTTTCCGGAACTGGCCACTTACATAAACAATATTTAAAAATTTATTGCAACATTTGAAAATAGAACTCTTTGGCTGTAGAATGCAGTTTGTTTCATCTGACTGTCTTTTGTTTTTACCTTGTGGCGCCATTTAAAAAATTGTGTGTCTGCATCAACATGGATTTAACTCGGGAAAATTTTCGTAGTATGATTTTCTACGATTTTAAGTGTAATTTGACAGCTCAACAGAGCATTGCTCGGCTTGAAACAGCTTTTGGCAATGAAGCACCATGCAAGACGACTGTTTATAGCTGGTTTGCAGAATTCAAGCGTGGTCGTATCAATCTCAGTGACGAATCTCGCGATGGTCGGCCGTCCACCGCTGTGACCAACAAAAACATCGATGCTGTGCGCCGTATGATTGAAACAGACAGGCATGTGACCTACCATGAAATTCACGCATCCTTAAAAATAGGCATGAGTCAAATACAATCAATCCTACACAAACATTTGGGTGTGAGAAAGCTGTGCTCGCGGTGGATCCCACACAACTTGACCGAGGCTCAAAAAACGGACCGCGTCACTTGGTGCAGTGCCATGCTTACCAGATTCAACGAAGGTGCGTCAAATTTGGTGTGGGACATAGTAACAGGTGACGAAACATGGATTTATTGCTACGATCCCAAAACAAAGCAGCAATCGAGCGTATGGGTCTTTCAAGATGAGCCGAAACCAACCAAAGTGGCGCGCGTGAAAAGTGCATCTAAGCGGATGATTGCTTCTTTTTTTAATAAAACTGGACACGTGGCTACTGTTGCTTTAGAGAATCGTCGTACCGTGAATAGTGACTGGTACACAACCATTTGTTTGCCGGAAGTTATTGACGAACTCCGTAAAAATAACCGTAAACGCCGTATCATCCTGCACCACGACAATGCTAGTTCTCACACGGCCAGACAGACAAACGACTTTTTGAAGACGAAAAATGTAGAACTCATGAGTCATCCTGCATACAGTCCCGACCTGGCACCTTGTGACTTTTTTTTGTTCCCAAAAATTAAGAACCAATTACGCGGTCAACGATTTTCATCACCAGAAGAGGCTGTCGAGGAGTATGAAAAACACGTTTCAGAGGTCACCACAGGGGAGTGGCACAAAAGTTTTCAAAACTGGTTTGATCGAATGAAAAAGTGCATAGACGCCAAGGGAGATTATTTTGAAAAACAATAAATTAATTTTGTACCTTTAATAGTATTTTTTCATATTCATTCCGGAAACTTATAGTGCGTCCTACTAATTAATTTTATTTCTACAGCAACAAGTGTGCAATTTTCGCTGCATTGAGTAATTGTGACATAATTTATTGCATTAATACTACTATACTATAATACTACTGTACTATACTCTACCTACTATTTGAAAAGAAATTAAAATAAAACTAGGAATAACACATATAAAATGCTTTAATAAATAGCTAATTTAAACGTATAAAATATATTTTATTTTTTTATGTCGAAATGTTTTATTGGTATTGTACTGAAGCCAAAATAACCATTTTTAGAATTTTTGTTTGTCTGTCTGTATGTATGTATGTATGTTCCGTTGTAATTCGAGAACCACTCAACGGATTTTGCAGGATTGTATAATCCTGCTGACCAAATATTAATTTTGTATTTGGAATATTTATTTAGCAGACATATAAATTATCAAGCTGTCCAAATATCTACTTATCTTCTGGTAATCCTTGATTTAGTTGCTGACCAGGTATTGCTGGTGGTTTTTTTACGGCCGGCAAAACATATTGTGCTATCAAAATAACTTTTTAGTAGATTTTTCTTGCTGACCAAATATTTAAAATAAATACCATTTAATTACTTGCGTTAGTAATGCACTGAGGCCCTTTTTTAAAATCTATCTGTTCCTCTGTCTGTCTGTATGTATGTTCCATTTTAACTCTAGAACCACTCACATATTTGTATGCAGTTTTCTATATATTCATTCTGATGACTCTGGTATTGATAAAATAACTCCGATAATTGTTTTTATCTTAAGCGCAAATAAAATATAGATTTTTTAAAAGACCTTGCACACAAATGACGCCGCAGGCTAATGCTAGTAAATAATAAAGCTAAAAAGCAATAACAGCCAACCAACACAGACTTTTCCGAGCTCAACTTGTTCTCTTGCTACTTTTTTCTTGTTTTCTTTGTAAAGACAATATTCGCTATTCGCAAGTACCCGTTGTCTCAACTAATGCTGGCACAATTCCATGTAAAACATAATACGATCTATTAACGTCATAAGTTGTATGTACCCGCTTTTTAGGATTTAATAATGATGAAATAGATAGCAATAAAATTCGCTCAACAAAAATTACATACCGGTCAAGAGCGAGTAGGGCTTCTGCCCTTTATGTTTCCTTAACGATTCTAGGACTCCTTTACCATCATAATCAAATAAGTTAGTAAACTTGAAATGTTGCCTAACATACGGAACTGCAAGATTTAGTTGCTCAAATATTATTCACAGAGGATTATAAATCAGTGATTTTTTGATCCTTCACATTTATGCCAAAAAACCTCCTTTCGTACCAGGAATGCATAAGTTATCGGAATTGTTTTTTTTTTACTTTTCTATGATTATTCAGAGCGTGGAATTTTTAGTAGGTATGATCAAAATACGTTTTGAAAGGCCTTAATACGCGGACAGATAGAAGGAAAGCAAAGTATTATACAGGATGTTAAGACAAGTACTGGGATCCTACCAATCACGTACGGGAGGTGTGTCGGGGTGTATATGTACATGTGTGTGTGTTTTCCTTGGAGGTAGGGTCCGTGGTGTAGCCACTCACCATCGGCTCGCCACAAGCCTCCTTGCTGGTACGTCCAGTGGGCGATGGAATCCTTACATGCCGACGATATCTGGACGCCATTATTATAATTATTATTATTATTTTGTATGTATAACACTTACACTATACGTGATTGAGTAGTAGTACGCAGTAAGTACTTATCCTAACACCGTAAGAACCGTTTTTACCGTAACAGTATGTTTAAGGCATAACAGCGTGACGTTTTCAGAAATTTCCGCTCCCTGCTCCGCTTATCGCCCGCTGCCTGCTATACTCATAGTTGAAGACGCGGCCTCACACCTGCCAATGACAAAGCACTATTCACGAGAACTTCTCAGTTCTTAAAGCGGAAGTTTCTGTTAACTCGTTTATAAGTTTCTTCATAAAGCACTCTATGCACTCAACGATAATACAAAGAATGGGTTAACCCATTTAGATAATGGTGACTGTGGAGGGAGTTGTATGAATGTTTTATTTGCAGTCTTGTTTAGGGTATCGTAAATAATAGAAACCCTTCAAGGCAAGTCTGCGGCTCAACTCAATAACGGCTATATTTATAGATCTGGAATTTCCTATGTATAGAAAGTACTTTTATCTGACAACGGGTCAGACTTGCTTGTTGTAATAGTTTTTGCAATAGTGACAAACAACGTACTAGTAAAACAAATAAAGTTTTATATAATTGCGGTATAGAAAATCAGAAAAGTGAATCTGGGCATGAGGAGCTCTGAACCGGGACTCAAACCCGGGACCTCTCGCTTACCTGAGCAAAGGTTCGAGTCCCGGTTCAGAGCTCCTCACGTCCAGATTTACTTTTCTGATTTTCTATACCGCAAATATATAAAATTTAATTTGTTATCTCATTGCGATGGATAAATTGCCAAGTGTTTAAAATATAGAAATGTATTTCTATCATAGTTTTACTTGTAAAAACGTTTTTGATATTGTAATATAATAACATTATTATGGTACGGTAGTAGACACTAATTGCCTTGTTTTTGAGGCATCGTTCAAAAAATGAATTTTGAATAATTGTTACATTTAAATTAGATGTAATATTAGAATATTGAAAAATTTATGCTGCTTTGTGTCTTTCATTTTGAATTATAAACTGATTTGCTTAGCAGTTATAGCAATAAGTTTCAAGATAGTTATTCGCTAGAAGACATAATAAATATTAATTGAAATAGGCATTACCTTGCGGAAGTCCATCACTAAGTAAAGGATATATGAATATAATTTGCAATATTCCGCTTGTTTAGCGGAATATTGCAAATTATATTCATATATTCTTTACTTACATAATAAATAATTCTAGATTTTTACCGAAAGAAGGCGCCAAACTGACATAATGCTGACATATAATTTCATTGGATACACCTAAGTATTTTCTTCGATTCTTTTAAAACTACATATATCTTTTAGAAAACACAAGCAAGTTTAAATTTTAGAAGCTATGGGAATATATCTTTTCATTACTGCTGCTGTGAAATGTAAATTCGATTAAAACCCTAGAAGTAAATTTGAAAATAGAACGATCTTCCACATTCACTAGGTAGTCACTAGATGGCAATGAAAAATATTTGTTCCACCTGATCTTTTATTATTCTGTTATTAATTAAAATCTTAGGGTTCGGTACACGAATGGTGCCAAACAGGGCCCTATTAATCTCTCTGTTCGTTTGTCACAGAAACTTACAGCCTCAACCGTAATAGGTAGAAAATTTAGATTATCACAGAATACGTGTTACTATGACCTCTACCATAACAAATAAAAAAACATTCACACATATATACACTTATATAAATATAGCAGTATTTATATCATAAATGAATAACCCTTATCTGTGACTTCTTTAAATAAAGTAGTAGATTTAAAAAAAACTCTATTAAAAATTAATTAATTTGCTTAGTCCTCATTATCACTAAAACAATAGTTCATCAATACTTGCATCGCAGGCAGGCGATCGCCATTGCGTATCGCATTGGTAACCATTTTTTGAGTAAAAGTCATAGTAGGCGGTGTCTGGGCTCTCTTACTGGTCTTACGTCATCCTGTCTAGTACGCTATTGGCGTCAATAATGTAAAAGTATTAGGACTAAATATTATATTACTCAACTCAAATTAAACATGAACTTTTATCACGCAAGAAACCATTTATTTGTAACCGCAAATCAACATAACATAAATACTTCTTATTATGTATGCAAAATAAGGAAAACAAGAAAAGGAGAATAAACTTGAGTAGATTTAGGTAACAATGGGCTGACAACATTTGGGTGAAAGATATTTTGGAAGTTAAAGAAAGCGTAGGATAAAGCAATAAATATGTACCTTAATGAAATTATGTAGGTATCAAAAATCTTTTTTTTTTGTGATAACCAAATATTTTCATCGTTACAATTACAGCTGGAACCTTTTTCTTCGCTTGACGCCTATAGCGTCTTGTAGGCCTAGTAGGCGTGAAGGCAATCCCAACCTTTTTGTGTAAATTTTACTATGAATAAACCATATTCTATTATATTCTATGTTATTTTAAGTAAAAAATACCTGTTACAAAAAGACTCCGCTCCTTCAGTCCACAGCTTTGGTTTAAGAAAACAGTTTCAAATATTTACACAAATTGATTTTAGTAATAAAAAGTATAATAAAAGAAAAATAACATGCAGCATGCGTCAGTGCTATGGAAGGGTGTGTGAGAGTGGGTTTGTGTGTGAGAAAGGGTGTGTATGTGAGTGTGTGTGTGTATAATATACTTAAATGAACATTTACTTGAGGTATATTTCTCAGAAATTTTGTTTTTAATTGGTAATTTTATATGGTGAAAAGCATTCTAAATTTTTTTGAGTTTCTAGTGCGATGGATTTTGCAATAATAAAATATTAACAAAGAATGTTAAATATAAATAAATACAAAAATAAATAATTATTTGATACAATTAAAACCATAATAATATGTACATCTATAATAATTTAATAATTAAAGAGCACATTTTTGTCCTTTTGATATTGTTAGCCAATTTCATAAGTGTTTCAAAAATAGTAAAAATTTTTATTTATCAGCCGAACAACTTTCACTGTAAAAGACTTGTTCTTAGAAAGATGAGGTGGCATATTGTGTCTTTAGTTTCAGACTTTCAATTACGCAACCCTGCCGCCGACTGAGCAGTGACTTTTCACCATGAGACGGTCAGATTAAAATAAGCTCTCGCACGTGGTGATTCGGTATATTTTTATATTTTAGCCACAGATTTTAGCCTGCAAGCATGCGTGGTACAGGTGTGATCCAAAGTCGAATTGATTATCATACGTAGTAAATTAAGATTTTATTTCTGTCACTCTCACTCCAAGCGAAAAAAGGCGGCGGCGGATTCAGTGCAAAAGAGAAAAAAACATGTTTAAAATTTTATTAAAAAACTAAAACAGCTAGCAAATTTTCCAAAATCAAATATCTCGATATTGTTAGAACCCATCTAATAAAATATGTTTGAGTTCTGTACATAATTCCTATACGTCAAACGAGGAGAAAAAGTGCGTTTGAAAACCTCATTTTAAAATTATTTCTATCAAGGAAAATTTATCCAAACGTGTTTTCCAAAACCAAAACCCTAGATTATATTGTCAAAATGCATATACCAAAAAGTTATTATATTTTTCTCTGTACTTCATGAAATACACAGAAACAAAGCATCCATATATTTTTTACATAGCCTCTTAACAGTTTGTGATAGTGTGAAATACGCTTTTAACGCCTATGGTGTATGATCCATTTCACATTGCAACTATTGCAACATTGAAAAGTTCGTGACAAAGTGAAATGGCTTATGCAGTGTAGGAGTTAAAAGCGCATTTCCCACTATGGTGAACGAGTTTACTCCTTCTGATTAGCAATTCGACTTCAGTTTGCACGTTATTTCCGCGTGGCGAAAGTAGTTACTTATTTAAGTATCTTTGAAGAGTGGATCTTCTGTGAAAACTCGTGTTGCTACTATTTTTTCTGTGGTGGCGTTGAGTGAGATGCAATGGAGCGACGCGGCACGGTGCGAATAAATATAGTTTATATGAATTTGCATGAACCATATCGCACTAGCAGCACATATTGAACTGCCACTAGTATCATGTCCATATAACTATGTACATTTTGCCGCTCCGCCACTCCATCTTGCCGTTTCCTGTATGATTTTTATCGATAAAATTTCTTACATAGCTGCGGTAAGATTCAAGGCGTTTCACAAAAAGCTGGCGCGCTTTTCACAAAATAAAACACTAACTCAGCAATTTTCCAGATCCTAATTCCATCTTAAACAAGTACTCGAAGTTTTCAGAGAAATGTCTTATAAATCACTTTTGAACTCGGGGCGCGCAGAACTTTGAACGCTGCTGCACTGTGCGGGATAAACGAACGAATCACATGATTTATTGTCGAATACGAAGTTCTAAAGAAGGTTTGTTTATGTTACCTTGTTACTTGCTTTAATATTACGAGCGCTTATCCGCTTAGGTACACGAAACGTGCTGACAGCCTCGAATATTGATTTTTTGCAACAAATTTCTATTTTTATTCTTCACAGAAAAGTGCTGGGGTAAATAGTAGTTCTGAAATCACGAATAATTGATAAGCTTTCATTTATTTTTAGTTTAAAAAATCTTTTTTTAGAGATATACGAGTAGCTTATCAAAAACGCATTTTAATTAGGCAGTACCTTATTTCTAGTGATATGGGCCAAATACAAGAAGTTTATAACAAGTCTTGAGTGTTGACTTCTACTGAAAGCCGTACGCTAAAATAAATGATTTTAATGTGTCTCTATCTCTATTACTCATGAAAAAAATATCTTCAAGCGAATCTGTGTTTTTATTACCATTGAAAAGTGAAGAATTTGGAGGTAAAATTTTTTGACGTGACCTCGTTATGAAAACTGGCTATTGTTATAAGCTTCTCATCTTGGCCGAAGAGTTACAATAACAAAAAAGTACCTTTCTTATATTTTAAGCTCTATGTCATGCCATTTTGTTTTATTTTTTTATAGACGAAAAAATTACAACTGGCATACGCACTTGAGTCATTCGTTATGCTCCTAAGGTTATCGTTTAGAAATCCACGACTGAATCACATTTTTGGAGTAAGGAAAGTTACATATCCCTTAGCCTTTTACCTACTTGAATATTAGCTACTAAAAACTAATGGATTATATCGAATCAAGTGTCTTATCACCCTCTTCTGCTCTGTTTTCAATGATTCAAAATCATAGAAGGAAAGGTCAGGGGGAAAAAGGAAGAAGAGCATTGACGCACCTACTTTACTCATGTGAAGGAGAAAGTTAAATTAGCAAAAGAAAGAGAATGGCGCGGTTACTTCACTGACAAGAGAGTAACTCTTGAATTATAGATAGACAGATGGGTTATATGCCACGCAGCTAGTGGTGTGGCAAAGAGCATAAGCGGCTCAGTTTGAGAGCATGTCTCGCCAGCACAACGTCTGCCAGACTTGTTGGTTCATTTTAACATAGCACCTAGATAAATTGTTATTATTATAAATTATGCTTCAGATAAGTGTCCTGATTGTACGTCAATAACAACTATTATCAGGCATCACTGGATAAATAAGCTCTTATTTATTGTATTAAATTGTTTTTTTATCTTCTTGAATTTTAATTTTATTGATATAAAACATGTACTTACTAGCTGTACCCGCGACTTCATTCACTTTCTTCAAAGTGGCTAGTTTGATACGTAACAACTCATTTTAAACACTTTACTATATAAAAAATAGAAGTTAGTATGGAGCTCGTCTTCTTCTTCTTGTGGAAACTTAATTGTGTATTTCCAGTAATTAGCCAGCGTAATGGCTTTTTCATTAGCGTGCATCAGGTTTAAGAAAGTGCAGGAAGCCGGATACGACTTGAGATGGTCTGTCATTTGCGAAACACCGCATAGATAGTCAGTTCGTGCCAATATTTTTGTTGGAAACTGCCCAGCGTTTGAGGTTATCCTTGGACCGACTGACTCGAGATCTAAGCCGATTCAAGGATTTCCACACTGACCAGTCTTGATCATGACCCGGTGGGAGGTGGTCCTCTGGGTTTTCTTAGTCGGCGTTCAGACATGGCTGAGGCAAGTGTTTGTTTCAAAGAAACAACCTAGTCTCAGTAGACGTCAAAATTGAAGCACTGATTTTAGCCAAGAATTTTCGTCAAGATTTAAGACGAGGTTTTACTAGGGCATGTTGGAGTATAGAGCTCAAGGAAATATATTATTTTTTAGCAAAATGCAAGCGTAAACAAATTTTTATTTTTTAGGAATTTTGATTCAAGTAGTTGCCGTATCAGCCATCCCTGAATGGCATTACTAATTAAACAAGGTCTTATTAATTATATATTTATTTTTATTTTTGACTTCTCTAATTTAAATTTCATTGACATACGTGTACTTATATAAATTAATGTTTACCTAACCTACCTAGGTAGGTGGTAGAGCTGATGCCGAGCTCGACTGTGGAGGTACCACCATCTTACTCGCAAACCCTCCCGAAGTTATTCGGGGGAGAGTAAGAAAACAGCTCTCAGGCAAAACCAGGCGGCCCACCATTGCCTGGGACCGATGGATGGCGGTATGACCTGGACTAAATAAACAGCACTAACTTACAGACAGACAAACCTCATCGAAATTCAAATATATAATATAAGTGTGATGTGATATCCAGCTTTTCCAGATGATAGTTATATTATAACAAAATTTATTGTAGATCATGTTTACTAATTTAAATATAAGTAATACAACCTAAGCCTCAAAATAAAACAAGATTACCTACCAAATAAATTTCCCTATAAATGAAAAAGTTCCGCCACTCATCCCACCGGCGCAAAGGCCGCGTTAAATGGCTAATGGAGATTCTCTGCGCCAAATACGACATTATTTATAGGCGACGCCATGAAATTTTGGCGACATGGATCTCCATTTTTCTCAGCAATAAAAAAACATATGTGGTATACCAATTTGTATACTAGATTAAGCATTTCATTGACATCGTTTTGTTCGAAGATTTAGTTGATTGATTAATTTTCATAGCAGAGAAAAAAATATTTAGAAAACCTCTTTAAAACAGAGATTTCTATTTTACTACTTTTATTTTTTATTTCTATTTTTACTATTTAAATTAGTCTACAAATACACTTCAATATGGCCGATTGGATTGATTAAATTACTTGTAGTTGTCATTTTAAATGAAAAATACTGTTTTGCCACATACGACCTTACGGCATAAGCTAGTTTGTGGCGCATATTTGTATGGAGTAAGTCCCCCTCACACCACTCCCCTAAGGCACCGATTTGAAATTAAAAATGTATCAATGCCTCGCCTTAACATACATAAAAGGCGATATAATAAGATTGCTAAAACATAACTACATAAATTCACAAAGCATGCCATTAAAAAAATCTAATCTCATTGTCTATTATGAGTAAATTCGTGACATAATATTTATTTGTAAACTTCAATACAACTGATGCAGACTCAAAAGAGTTCAAAATTATATTCCAACTTTAATACGTATCTAAATATATTATGTAAGTAAGATATGATTTTTAAGCTGTGCCATTGATATGCAATTTAATAATGGATTTTTCTACAGTAACATTTCAAACAATTTTTGTCCCAGTTATAATTTGTCAATTTCTTAATCAATTTCTTTAACTCTTAAATCTTGTTTAGGTATCAAGAACCTATTAAATACTTACTAATATAAGACGTCATATAAGTTTTTAACATTTGTGTATCTTATATACTGACGGACGGACAATATAGTGATTCCTAGTGGGCATGGAACCCTAAAAATAACCTTGAACAATTACGAGTACTACTTTTGAAGTCTGAAAGACAAATATAAGGACTTTGTGTACGTGTCATAACCATTATGAAAGACAAATCAAAATTTACAAGAGCAGCCCCGCATTTCTTAATTGAATACCAGAAGTTTAAAACTTTGTTGGTACACAAGAAAACTTCGGAATCCATCTTCCATCTCTGTCTTTGTCACTAATTTATCTTCAGTGATGTTGAACAACGTAGCTTTTTGGCACCATTTTATTGGGGGATTTTTGTTGAAACACTATAGTTATCTACAAAGTTAACTATACTCGTAAGAGTAAGACTTAATAGCAAAGCAATGTATTATCAAATTTTCCCTAGAATATTTTAATCCCATCAAAAACATAAATTTAAAATGAGAGCCAAGTTCATGCCTTGTTTGTTGACTTCAACGACAAAAGAGTTGAGATCTAAATGGGTGCCAAGTTCAATGGTCAGTTCTGAAATTTATTTATAACAACATAAAATATCATTTCTTCTTATAACTTAGCATAATTTATTGAAGCCTGACCTGGCTACTTCGAATATACGAATAAAGAATAAGTTTCTCTAGTAAAGTTAGTTTATTATTATATTTGTCATATAACTACGAATTATATTATTATTGCCTTCGGAAATTTTAAAGCTGTAATTTCTTATTTTCTCCTTCCAAAAATTTGGCTTGCTGGTGGAAACTAGCCATCGAACAAAGGGCTCTTCCAAACTGTTTTAGTAGGTACTTAATAATAATTCGTATATTCGAACTAGCCAAGTCAGACCTTAGGCTTCAATATATTATCCTAACTTATAAGAAGAAATGATATTTTAAGTTGTTATAAAGTATTTTATGTTGTTACAAATAAATTTTAGGACTGACCCTTGAACTTGGCACCCATTACGATCTCAACTCTTTTGTCGTTGAAGTCAACAAACAAGGCATAAACTTGGCTCTCATTTCACATTTATGTTTTTGATGGGATATCATTACTTTTTGTACAGAAATTACGACGTATATACTCTACTATAAGCACAATAAGTAAGGGTTCCTAACCGAATCAATTAATTGAAAATTATATTATTTTATAAAAATTTACTAGTTTCTTATTTATTCCTATGTATTTATCTAACTACCTATCTGGATGCCAAATTTAAACTTTCTAAGTAATCTGGAACTGGGTTAGAGTTTTTATCTATAGGTAAGTCAGTGATAAATTTGACAATTTTAGGACGTTAATATCTAAATGCCTGTGTGAGGTGTGTTTATAAAATTGGGAGCACATTTGTATCTCGCAAGTCTTAATATATCAGCCAAATTTGACATGTTTATGTGAAATAGTATTTGAGTTATGATGGGGTCAAAAGTGGCTCAAATGGTTCGTGTAACATGGTACCGCTCGCCATTCTGTTAGCTAGAATTTGGCTTAACACGCTACCGCGTGTATAGATTTTAAATAAAAATCACGTCGTTTTAATATCTTGTCAGATTCAAATATATTTGGGGTAGCTTTAATAAAAGTTAGGACAAAATTGTACCAGCGCTAGAAATACTTGTCACATCAACATTATATTATCATAATGTCGATATTTGTCAAACTTTTCCATCGTGAGTGTTCTTGATATTATTTCGTATCTTATTTCATCGTAGTAAGCATTCATCGTCATTTTCAGTAAAAGTTTTAAGTAGTAAAGCTAGAGAGAAGCTTGCATTGTATAACATCTCCAACGCTATACATTTCGTACAATAGACAGGATCTAAATTGGTTGGGCAGACTTCTCGAGTTTTCTTTTGTGGCTGAGTGCCGCTATGTTTGCTTAGGTTCGGCTACTAAATCAAGTTGCTCAACTAAAAGTAGCTTAGTGTAGATGCAGTGATGTTGAAGCACGTAGCATTATTAACTTCACGAACTCATTAGCGGCTTCGTCGGAAATAACTTTTAATTTTAACTGAATTTTATAGTTGACTTGAATTTAGAAAGAAACTCTAAATGGCATGATTTCATTATTATGATAATTTAAAAAGAGGTAAAAGCTATTTATTTTGTTTATAAACATGTTTGAACAATTATGGGTTGACTAAAAAGAAACAAAAAAAAATAAAGAAATGTTGAACAATTCATCTCTGGAATTTTCTAAATCTTTTTAAATTTCAACAGTACCAATAGTGATTGATAATATGTTCTATGTTCATGTGTATTCCATGGATGGATAGATGATTATGGTTGATAATAACATTTTGGCTATAAATTATGCAAAAAATAAAGGTTCTATCTGAGGGACGTTGTGTTTTGAAGCTTTTTAGAGAACTACAGCGAGGTATTTTTTTAAAGACTATTATGTGATGTTTGTTTCACACAGCTCCATTTGTAATCACAATATTGCATAACGTTATCATAATACAAAGTTTATGTATAATTCCGTTTGAAACTAATCGTATAGAAACCACAAATCAATCCGAGCTTTAGAGATACGTTTCACTCAATTTCAGCAAGTAGAAGGGATTTATTGAAAGGGTCTCATATTATCGTACTTTCACGCCAGCCTCACATGTCAACTTATACCTATAAATATGTGTGCGTGTTCGCTACACACACATACTTAGAATACGACAGCTTTACCTTAAAATGTTTACTGTCTACAGAATCGTGCCAACCTTTTTGAAGAAGAAATAATAAAATTTAATAAGTCGTTCGCAAGTCTCAATATATTCAATGGACAATATATTTTTCAAACTGACCAGAAATGGCAATTTATCGTGTAAATTTTGTAAGCACCAGTATTTTGAAAATAATTAATAGCCGCAGAACGTACAGTTAAGTAAATTATTTTGGAGGTAATGCAGATGTCTGATGTTTCTGGGAGTCGAGAGACAAGGATTTATTCAAATCGTATAATTTTTCAGAAACAGCTACTTTTTGGGGCACTCTGGAGGGGAAGGTGTTAAAAAATCCTAACTTTCTCTTTAGGAGTCTGGAGAACACATGAAAATATATATTTTTTTAAATCGTAGATTTTTCTTCACTTTTGCACACTATACACTGGACTAGTGACATTTATCGCATAATTACAGAATGGTTCCAAAATCATTAAGAAATAATTGTTTTGCGGAACTCTTAAGGAAATGAAAAGCGAGAGAAAATTTTTGAGGAAAAATTTTGCAATACTGGGGAATTAGGAAATAGGGGAAATAAATATATTTCCATCATTTCCACCCACACTTCCGTCCAGAGGAATCATTGGGAAAGAAAATTTCGAAATAAGTGAATAATTGTGATTAAATCTTAGTAGTCTTTTTAATTTTAAAAGTGTGGTTTGTGAAAGTTTTAATAAATATTGATTAATGGTATACGAGTACTATCGTATTTCATTATAAAACCATAAAAAAATGAAATATTGATTACAATAAAACAATATTTGGGGAAAAGTTGCTGAAATTGTATATTTTTGTGCATTTCTTTTGTCCCGTGCTGGGAAATTTATTAACCCTATCTGGAGACCGTGCCACCAACATTGGCTCGTCGCTAAACTTCGGTAATTCGATCAGACCATCGTAACTTGTTGATGCTTCACAGTCATTTAAGATGGCACCAGTCAGCGTTAGTACGTGGTGCTGATACACACACCATGTTTCTAATAGATTATGTCACCATTATATACTGAGATGTTGATGTTTTCAGATATGCTTTGGTGATAGAACCCATAGGCGTTGTTTTTTCTCGGGATAGTCTCAACTGCAAAAGAAAATCTTAATTGACTTGAATTGCAATGTGGTAAAGGTGCAAGAACCACGAAAGCCAGAAATTACTTACACAGCCTTTTCCTGCATCACCATCGCCTTCCCCTAGAATATTCTATCTACCTATACTATTAATAAAGTCGTAACTGAATAATAAATATTTATTAAAAAATTTGTGATTCTTATACTGAAGCCAGAACCAAAAATTAAAAAAAAATTATCAATCTGTCTGTGTGTATGTATGTATGTTCCGTTTTAACTCAAAAACCACTCAACGCATTAGAATGCGGTTTATTTATCATCATCGTAGTGACCCTGGTCAACATAATAGGCTATACTTAAGGGATGTTAATAAAATAACGGGAGAGCCGAAAATGGGACAAAGATTGATTAAACGCGGGAAGAATCGCGGGCGAAAGGCTAGTTATTGAATAAATGTGGGCTTGTTTCAAAAACTTTATATAATTTCACGACTTTGCATACTGTCAACATCCTATATTTTAAGCTCATATTACCTCAAACACCTACGTCGTTGGGCCATAAAATTTTATCATTTTTAGGGTTCGTTGCCTCAAAATAAAAAGTCGGAACCCTTATAAGATCACTTTATTGTTCCCCTGTCTATCTGTCTATTCATCTGCTGAGAACTTTTTTCTCGGGAACCCCTGAGAGATATCACGTTAAAACTAGTAATACCTCTTCTTACAAGATTATTAGACAATGTGTGTTATACTCGCACAAGGCAGGTGCTTGCTTACCCCAAGTTAAGTTGGTCGTCAGTAACTGCTCGTGGAATGAGTTTGCGTTTTAAATGGTATGTACTGGGCCCTCATGGCATGAGGCCTTCTCGCACTGGACTAGATTTTTTATCATGAATTTTGTGCCGAAGGAACTTTTGGAGTACTGTTCAATATCTGCAGATTTTTGAAATCGCTTTTCTTCTCTGTGACCCGATTCAAGACCTCTCCTTTCAAAGTTTACCAGTAGATAAAATTAGCTTTATCCGTATATAATTTGAAATAAAATTCTTTTTGACTTATCTCAAATGAATGACACTCAACAAATACTCGTGTATGTTTAGTAAGAAGCAAAAGTTTAAAAAAAATTACGCGTTTACATCAATACGTAATGAAATACTTAATTTCTAAGAAAAACAACGTTTTTATATTCAGGAGAAAGCTATTTACGGCCTGTGTACTCTTATGTACTATGTACTGTGTACTAGTATGATTTTCTCTTTAATTTCGAAGGGATAAAACAAATAATATTTTTTAACATAAAGAAGCGATATTCATCTTTCCCCGGCAGTTTAATGTCGCTGCCCGCAAATTACCCCTCAGTCACTTTGACGCCATGTTAGGCAGCCACACACTGCTCTGCTCGCGCTACTCCACAATCGGCTTCGCAGTTTGCAGGCTGCCACAATTTAAACAAGGGATATTGTTTAAGTAGCAGCTCACAAGTGAGTCGCCGCGGCGTGCCTATCGGAGGCGGGGTTGTTTTGCAAATGGATGAGCATAAACAATAATATTACTCGTATCATCACAACAACAAAAATCAAATATCGTCACTACACGAATCCCCGGTTTCAGAGGTGTTTCCAAGTGTGATCTGTAAAATGCAAGTAATACCCACACTTCGTATACTTGCTTTTCACTGACGGTTGTTGTAAGTTATCAAAATATAACAAATTATTTATAGCCATCAAATTGTAAATGAATGATTTTTTATTATCACGGTCCATTTTTTTAAATAGAACTGTTACAAAAAAGCTATACCTTCGTTTTCGTTTATGGTATCAATGCTAGATATGTCTCATACGACCTATCAACGAAAACACAATTTTTAGTCCATTGTCAAAAAATTAAGCTCATTTATCTCCAAAGTATATTTTTGTAACTTACTGAATTTTACCAAGAACCTACGAAATATTAGTCTTATGTACCAATTTATTAGGTGGTAGAGCTAATGCCGGGCTTGCCTGTGTAGGTACTACTATCTTACTCGGAAATCCTCCTGAAGTTATTCGGGGGAGAGTAAGAGGACAGCTCTCAGGCAAAAAAACCAGGCGGCCCACCATTGCCTGGGACCGATGGATGGCGGGACATCTGTCGCAGTCATCTGGTTGAATCTGCTATTTGATTGAATGACTAGCGCGTCTATTGAATGACGACATTTAATTGAATAACTAAAGGACAACACGTCAAGTCGTTGAATGTAACGTTCAACATCTTGACTGAACGTCATTTAGCAAAGTCGTTGAATGGGATATAGCCGACGTTGTAATGTTTGGTTAGGGTGACCATGAGTTTGCAACTTAAAAGTTAACCTTACGATATTACTGTCGATTGCCGTAAGTTTCATCATTGGCCGCCAAAATTTTAGGTCGTCTATAGTGGGGTCCCATGTAGGGTGACCATAAAGATTAGGTTTGCTTATTAGGTAGGATGCTCATGAGAATTTTGAGAGAATTAAAAAAATACTGATTTATAAACTGCTAAGCTTAAAATAATAAAAGATTGTGGCATGATTTCCAATGCTCTACTTAATCTCATATTTTTGCTGCGTATAAAAAAGTGAAAACATAGAAAAATTTAACATATTATTTCAGAAGTAATTTATTAAAATATGCGAGTCTCTGGGACTCCAAAAAGTTGTTAAATTAAGTCTTTGTCACCTAGTGAATTGAGGGTTTAGATTTAAAAAAAAATACTTAAAATCACAGGATCAGTTTCATTTACAAATAACGCACTATAAAGTAAATTTAATCTAAAAATATATAAACACAGTTCTATCTATGCGAGCTGTTTGACACCATATTTGTTTTGGTGACTACTAGCGCCGCAGTGGAAAAAAATGAACTAAATTTGAATCACCTGACTGATTTTACGTCCGCTCTGTTCATAGGGCTGTGTTACAATCCGCTAACTAGTTGGACGTTGAGTGACGCTTGTTCAATCAACGTTCGGCCTAGACATTCAATTGAATTTCGTCATTCAAGGAACGCACTAGTCATTCAATCGAATAGCAGATTCAACCAGATGACTGCGACATATCCATCCCCAATTGCCGGGCCTTATATAAATCAGACTGGTGACGGGCAGCGGCGTCACTGGTGCAAGGGTTTCGGCACCGCGCTCACGTACACCTGCCCAGCGTGTGTGAGTATGGGCATTTCTTCCAGGAGGACTGCCAAGAGTGGCGAAATCCTGGAAAAGCTCCAGCAGTGGACGAAACAGGCTGATGGATGTACCAATAGGTAGCCAGCCTGTCATGCTGTCGTCCGTGCAATAATATTATTATGATATCTATGTATCTTATTCAAAAGTACCAAAGCCATAGGTTTCAAGACGCTACGCACGATTATATACCCAGAATAAACATTTTTAAGTATAAGAAATACAATTTTGGGCGTTGCGGTCATCATTTGGTGTACTCTATAATTTTTTTAGTTTAAAGTACCTGTACAAAATAATAAAACTCCAATATGAAACCCACAAATCCTTCAAAGTAAACTTGGATACTAAGAAAGATTTATCGTTCGAACGAACAAGAAATATCCATCCATCTCCTGACAAACGATGCGATTTTCTTGCATTTCCTTTTTATTACTATTGAGTTGCTTTCAAACACGATTTTCGCGTGTTACATTTTGGTTGTTCTACCTTTGTAGATTTTACTTTTCAAATGTTCTAATATTGTGAAATAAAATCGCAGGTGTTCTTCAGGAAAAACTCATACGGATTCCATGAAAATGAAGAGGGTGAAAGAAACTCCGTTAAATTTTCTGAACCTCCAGGCATCTGCCACTTTTTTTTTAAAGGTAATACCTATAGTATAGTTATTATAAAGTCTTCCCAGATAACATTTTTAAAATTTGAGGATCAGTTTTAAATTATTAGAAAGAAAACCTAAAAAATTTATATATTTTCACGCGTGTGCGCCCATGATCTCATAAATTGTATGGTACGAATTTCAACCTAGTTATAACGAGAGCGAGAACCAAGGGTTGATAGGGCCTTAACTCTACTAAACTCAATTGATAATTGGAATTAATTTATTCCGATAAAGGGATTGATTTTAAATCAAATTAAAAAGAAGAGCAATAAAAACTCTCCGTAAATATAAGGTTTTTTTTTTCTTCTAAGTATTGTTGATTCATATTGCAGTCACATTACATAAGCCGTATTGTGTTGTTGGATTAATTTACGAAATTCAAGCTAAGTCAATAAAATACGATTTCTTTTATGTTTTTCGGTTTCTTATTAAAACATTGAATATTGATATTATTATAATACATATTGATATCCTTTGACTACTTACAGGACATCCTAGCTTTTCACCTTAGTTTCCCTGGTAAAAAGTGGCAAGTTTGGTGATATGTTTTAAGACTTTCTACCTACAGAGTAAGCTAAAGGACTGAAACTTCACCCTCAGGTTGCCTAAGAATGGGACCCAAATACTAATCCCTATTAGATCCATAGACAAGATTGGCTATCTTGTCTATGACTAGATCTGGGGCTGTGATTTTAATTTCTCATTTCAGTTCTTTCATTGAAACGCGATTTAACTGCGAGTTTTAAATTTACATTTAACCACATTTTGATTAAAAATTGTAACAGTTTCATCTTTTGCTATTAGTAATCCCGTATTTTATATATAAATATTTAATCATAGACTCCAAAAAGCAATCTAATGAATAGAATTTCGATACTTAAAGGAAAAGGAAAAATTATGGACGATTTATTTTTCGATTATTACCACAGTTTTTGAGAAAAATATCTACTGTTAATACAAATAAAGTAAGTTAAAAAAGGGGAAATAATGGGTGGCCGTTAATATTTGTATGTACTGGCAGTAAAAACTGATATGTTATTGAAAAGATAGTATGAAATAGAGAGTAAATGCCACTTCTCTGCAATTCAATAAAATCGTGTAGGGTTAGTTGCCATTTATTCGCGAGTGGCTGTCCTATGGAGCCGCGTAAGCTTGGGGTAACAAGTCTACATTTCTGATAATTTTCAAAACTCCTTGACGTTTTTTACCAGAAGACCTTTTTTAGGGTTCCGCATTCCGACAAGGAACCTTTATAGTTTCGCCATATCCGTCTGTCCGTCCGTCCGTCTGTCTGCGGCTTAGCTCAGAGACTACTAAAAAGCTGTAATTTGGCATTTGTATATATATTAATCACGCCAACAAAACGGTTAAATAAAATCATGGATTTTTTTTTTATGGGTATACACGTAAATTGGGGATGTTTTTTTTTCTCATCTATCCCATAGTGTGGGATATCTTTAGATAGGTCGTTCAAAAACATTGCTGGTGTGTGAAAACTATTTTTCGATTTAGGGATCTGTTGGCGAAATATTAAGCTTTAAAGTGCTAATTTTTGTTAGAGTCAAGTGTCCCCCGCCCATGCCGGCTAAACGGTTGTTTATGGACATGTGAAAAAATTCAGTAAAAGTAGTATATATAATGAATTTAAAAGAAAAACTATCACAGCTAAGAAGGCTGTACAGGTTTACGAGTTCAGGACGCGCCAAGCTTTTAATCCCTTCTAAACACGGAGCGATTCATAACGGCAGGAACAAAATGTATGGGCCGTCCTGCGGAAGAGCGACTTCCGAGCAGAGTAGAAGTTTGGCGTGATCTGTATTAGTAGACCAGTCCGCATATTGTGTAGGCCCTACACCTCACTGATCTACTGTCTATGTACACCTACACTGTAGGTAACTACGGAACTCTTAACTGCGCGTGGCCCGACACGCACTTGGCCGGTTTTTAATGTATGTCTTTGATTATTGTAAATTGTATGTTAGATTACAAAGATTAGATCAATTTTTGGCTAAAACGTAAGTGCAAAATAAAAACAAATGTTTCGGCGCTCTTGTCCATTATAATAATTCCTGTTTTTCCGCACCAATGAATGATTTGATTACGGCTGTATTGAAATTGATTTCTATTGTTTCGTACTGTCTACGCCTCTTTTGTATCTTTTCACCCATTCCCCATTAAATTGTTTAGGTTTAATACTGGTTTGTTTTCGTATTTATTGCTGTTCGGTTTATGTCTGTTGTTGATTGTTGTTTTATTTTTTGTGGTGAATTCGGATTGTGTTTAGTCGGATAAAAAGGGTTCATTTTGGGAGCTTTGAGTAACTTTTTTACTTTCATGTGCTTTGTTTCAATATCGTTTAATGCCCATTTGGGTGGCTCTTGCCTGTCATATCGTTGAGAGTTAAATGTTGTTTCCGCTGCGCAGTCGCGTGTTGTTCCTGATATTTATTTTTGTACGATTTTAAACACTATCACTACGCGTTAAGGACGGCTTAGTAAATGGCCAAATGGTAAATTGACGTGCGTTTGGATTCACAATACTAAATTTTACAATACCTTACATTGTGAAGACACCGTTGGATTCTTTTCTTGGATTAGATTCTGGCATTATTTTCACTCGCAGTATTGATATTATTATTAATTGTATTCCCATTTTTGAGTCAACAAGGAACCCCTATAATTTTGCCATGTCCGTCTGTCTGTTTGTCTTCGGCTTAGCTCTTAGTAATAGAAAGCTGTAATTGGCACGAGTATACATAATATATTAATCACGCACACAAAGTGGTAAAATAAAATTTTGAAAACATTTTTTTATTGTACCTCCCCTACACTTAAAGTGGGGTTGATTAATTTTTTTTTCACCTCTACCCCATAGTGTGAGGTGTCATTGGATAGGCCTTTCAAAAATATTGTGGCTTGTGAACAAGCATTTTTCGATTCAGGGATCCATTTACGAAATATTAAGCTTAAAAGTGCTATTTTGTGTTAGTAAAGTGTCCCCCTGCCAGCTAAACGGTTATTTTTGGATATGTGAAAAATTCACGGCAGTAGTAAATAATGAAAGAGAGGGGAGGGGAAGGGGGGGCAAAACATTATATTAAACATACACTTAGCCGAACGTTACAATATATATATATCAGTATAATATTTTTAATATATTTACGTCTTTACTATTTTAAAAGTTAACATATTAAAGACAGGCCAATAGACGTTACAGTTTATACTATGTACCGAACAGAACTTTTAAAATATAGATTATAAAAATACTGGCTCATAATATCATAACTATGCACAAAAAAATCTTTTTAATACACGTGCTCAAAATATGATACCTTACGTGCCTGTTTAGCGTTTGTAAAATGACATATTTCGCACTCGTGCTTTTTGTATTTACTACCTACTGACACCATCTAGAAAAAACCGGCCACATTATTTAGTAAGCATGTAAACCTTTGTTTTACCAGATACTCTATAGGTATAATAAGATGAGTATTTCCAAACTTTTATATTTTATTATTAAATACCTATATTATTTATGTTAAGTTGTAAAAGATGTTTTAAAAATTCAAAACTATTTTAGTCGTCATAATTTATATTCTGTTTTAACTATCTGAGAAATTATTATTAAAAAGATTTTAGAAAGATACATTGGTCTTTGTAGTACAGATTGGCGCCAATCAGACTACGTGTTCTTCAGTTGACTTGTATCTGTTTTGATATGCAACAAAATTGCTTTTATTTTATTAATTCATGTAATTTTTCGCAGGTGTATTAAAAACGTCGTTTGATACACGTGCGAAAGTGTTGATATTTCTCGTCTATATGTATGTACTATTTTTTCAGTAACAAATACATATAGAACACTTAAGTCAAAAAGTTACCAAAAATGACCACATGAAGAAAATGTATGTAATAAAAGAATTAATCTAATCCACTGACAATAGAACCTGATTTTCTCTTTCCTACAACTAGATAACCGTATCAGTACTTGATTAGGATAAAGTGACCTTTTCACCTGAACCCTAAGAAGGGTTTCGTTTTCTCCATTTGAGGTGCCCTAATGGCTCTTAAGTGAGATAAGCAAAGACGTTTTCGGCACGTTATATAAAATGGACTTTTCCGTGTATGACCCGCGACACAAGGACCCCGATTTCAATAAAAAAAGATAATGAACAGAAAATCACTTGTACTATTCCACAAAATATATTTATGATAGATCAGTGGAATAGTACCAGAGATTTTCTTTTCAATACGTATTCAAAGTTCCACCAAGTGCCAGTATTCCATCAACAGTATCAATACAAACAAATTACAATATTTTTTCTTCAATGCGTCATCACATCAGATTTTTTTAAATATATTTGGTGCAACTGGTTGGAGCATGAATGTGAGCTATATTTCTAATACATTTCTTTTGCATCTTAAATAAATCGTCAGCATTTACACTATTTCCCCGTAGAATAATACCGTACTTCAGCCAAGAATACAAGTATGCATAGTAAGCAGTAATTGCAGTTTTAACGTCTGTTGCCTTTTTTAGTTCCCGTAAACCATAAATGAACTTCGACAATTTTTTCGTTATTTTTTCTATATGGCTTTCCCAATTAATGTTGGTATCTATATTTATACCTAATAGACAAAAAATTTCAACCGTTTCGATTATCGTGTTATCATATGACAAGACTCAGTTTCAATTTTGTTTTTGGTATGGGTGATATTGCATTAGTTTAGATTTTTTAGGTTTATCTCTAAATTATTTTCACTAAACCAGGTAGTTAACTTGGAGAAAATTAAATTTATCTGTTCATTAAAACTGTCGATATTGTCAACTTCGAGAAGGGTGGAGATATCGTCAGCAAATAGAACACACATATTGTTTATTATTTTGGGGAGATCATTGATGTTAATTAAAAAAAGTACATATCCAAGGACACTACCTTGAGAAATAACATTTTTCATATATTTTTGTTCGGATGCAACATACGTTATTTTGTGATTAGTTTCATTATAATATTACATTTCAACGCATTGAGATCTATTGTGCAGATAAGATTTAAACCAATTTAGAAGGGGTCCTCGTATTCCAATATGATCTAATTTTCGAACGAATATACTATGCTTAACTTTATCATATGCTTTAGTCATATCTAATAAAACCCCTACGCCATATTTTTTCTCATTTATTAATTTCAGTATTTCATTAACGTATTTATAAACTGAAAGTGGTTGAGCGATTTTTCCGGAATCCGTTTTGACTTTCATCCAGAAGTTCGTATTTTTCTAGAAAGAAGGAAATCTTGTTAAATACAGCTTTTTCGTATATTTTTGACGTGTTAGGTATTTGGCTTATAGGGAGATTTTTCTAGCTTAGAATCTTTTTTGCGAATTGGTATCACTTTTGATATTTTTAGGGCGTCAGGAAAGGTCTCATTTTCAAATGATTGGTTAATGAGCATGCATAGCGGTATTCCTATTTTATTAGAACACTTTTTCAATAACAGAACGGGTATTTCATCAATCCCAACACTTTATGTTCTGATCTTGTTATTTCGGGCGGGTCGACGGGCCGCAGGTAGATGCTTTGTACCGCGCGTTCACTCGCTATCATCATGCGACGGGTTTGCTCGCTTGTATTTTCCTCTCCACCAATGTTTATAGAATATAAATCAAAACACTAAGCTATGATTTTTGGGTCCGTTAAAGTTTTATCCTCAGAATTTATTTTGATATTTTCATTTTTTAAGCCTTTTCCTGGTTGATTTTTCTTTTATAATTTGCGATAATGTTTTGTTTTATTTTCGGAGTTTTAATATATTTTTTTTTAATTTTGCTGTATTGCTTAAAGTAGTTTTTAGGGATAGAGTTGTTTGTTTCTTTAAATAATGTGAATAAAATACGTTTGTCCCGACATGATTTTCTGATGCTATTTGTTAACCAAGATTTCTTTCTTTTAGTTATTAGTGCTATTCGTTTTTTTAGGAGGCGGTGTGACTAGGGTCGGCAGCGCTCCGCAGCACGCCACTTTGGGCGCCGTACGTCGCACCGCCGGAAAATAAATTGACAACCCTGCAACAGTAGGCATTTAAGCCTCGCACGGCGCCGGAGTTACTATTCTGTTTTTACTATGCTATAAGGTTCTGTAGTTCTTTAACTTCATTATATATTACTGCGTTGAATTTTTTCACATATCAAAAATTACCGTTTAGCTGTCAGGGGGGGAGGGCACTTGACTGTAACAACAATTTGCACTTTAATGTTTAATATTTCGCCAATGGATCCTTGAATTGAACAATGATTTTCAAACGCCTGCAATATTTTAAACGACCTATCTAACGACATCCCACGCCATAGGATAGACGATAAAAAAATCATCCCCCCTTCACGTGTGGTTGTGATAACCCAAAAATGATGTTTTTAATGATTTTATTTTTCTATTTTTTCCACGTGATTAATAGCAAACCCACGCGAAATTAAAGTTTTCTAGTACTAAGAGTCCCTGAGCTAAGCTGCGGACAGACAGACGGACGGACATAGTGAAACTACCTATAATAATTCTTTGTTGACTATGGAACCCTAAAAAGGGCATACGTTCCTAGCATTTGTAAGCAGAGGAAAAACATTGCTTTGGGAAAGGCAAGTATTCCGTAAAAGAATACCTATCGGATGATGTTACGTGAGCGTTGTGTTTGCTTAAATATTTATAAAATATCTGTAATATTCAAATTTGAGCTTACTGTTGTAAAATATAATTTAAGAATGTAAATGGCCTTTGTAATTTTATTTTATATGTAATTATAAATTATGTATAAGATTATATGACAATGAGTATGCTTTGCGTAAAAATCTCTTTAATAAGTAATATGTTACATATTAGTCTTAAGACGACGTAGGTAGTAAAAACGGAGTTTTTGAATAAGTAGTACTCCCAAACTACAAAAGATATGGTTCTGAAATAAAGACACGTGATAAACAAAGCCTTTTTTAAGGCGATGTAACAGCCCAAAACGCGATAGAAAAAAATTGGCTTGATCGGAAAAAATTGCAAAGTGGAGGCTATTTTTTCATTCAATACAAGCATTATATCCAAACTCATAAAGTAAAAATAACAATTATTACTGTTTTAAACTTGTAAACATATTATCTAAACGATAGCACAGGGTTTTTTTGAAACGCAATTGTGAGAATTTATATTAAATTTTATTCCTTAAAAATAAAACAGCACTATACACTCTCTTCTTGATTTACCGCTCTGCTCAGACGCGCGCTTTTTCAGATATGCTTATCTCTTTCGTTGTGCGATCGACCTACTGCGCCATAACATAGTAAAATGTGTAAGTATCATCTATGTTGTATACAGAAAACATTAAATTAACCTTTACTTTACTTCATGTAAGTGTATTGTATCAATCAAGTAAGCCCAAGACGTTACTTAGCACCCTAAGTATTTTTTATTGTTACATTTCAGTTATTATGTAATATATAATAAGTGACAATAACGTACTTATTCACTGTCAATCATTATCTATTTCAAATTTAGTCAATCTCGTAGTGATCACTTTTCCATAAGAAAATGGCAGCAAATTGAATCACCATTAAAAAGAAAAAATAAAAAAAATGTTTCTTCTTTTGTGTCTAGTTAAGGCGCATAGGCATGCCACCGTTTTAGTACAAAATGTTATCCCGTTTCTTTGTTGTTTTTCGTTATAGACTAAAGTTTGAGACCTCTATAGTTTAATACAGACATTTACAAAGTCACTATCTGAATGAAATGTATAATTTTGGAATAGGTACATTTTAAGACAAAAAAAAACACTTTGTATGTAAATCTGTCCAGCTTGATTATCTTTTAAACAAAATAAATATTCAACATTTTGCCAAAATTGTGCCTTTTAAAATATCAGTACCAGATGATAGAGGTCTTATGCTTTGGTATATATTATAATATAAAACAACTCAGAAAAGGATTATCAAATTTTGTACTAAAACGGTGGCGTGCCTATGCGCCTTAAAGATATACAATCTAGCCTAGAATTATTTTCAATTATCATTCTAGGCCCATACATTAAGGTGACTTTCGTTTAAATACCCAAAATCGTACCTGAGACTCAGTAAATGGTCAGAACCAAGATTTAATTACCCTTAAGACGACTTTTGAGAAATACGCAAAATAAAATTTAGACTTCATATACTAATCGACTTGAGGTTGCTCTTGAACAAGTATAGGTATAGAGGGATGGATGAGGGATGTTTCTTATTTTGCCAATAGGGTCATATGAATTTGACTATATAAATGAAAGTCACCTCGTATGTATATTTTATAACATTGACTCTTGGTGCTTACTCAAAAGTCCTACAGGGACAAGCTCATAAAACGTTATGCCCTTCCTCCTAATAAGTTAGAAGACGAAAATTGACACATTTAAGCGGATATACAGCGTTTCTCAGCGTGCCATTAGGGCTCATTTCGTATGAGTGACCCAAATACCCTTCTTAGCCTTAGTTTGAACGTAAGAAAAAAGTTTTACGCCATTTCCGTAATGACAAGTTGGATTAGACTTAAACGGATTATGCATATTTAAGGCTGTTTTATCAAAAGTTTAATCTCAATGTAATACGATCATGAAAATGCTGAACACTTCTCTCTGTTGAATCAATTGAGCCCAGAAAGCGATCGACTTGAACAGGCCTTGCTACTTCGGGTGCTTTAACTTTTATTTTTCTTCGGTAATCTATATTTTCAATCTATATACCTAATAATAAAGTAGTAAAAAGGTCGTGTCTGTACATTTAATATTTTCGCAAAATTTAAATGAAATGGGTTATTAGTATTGTACTGAGGCCAAAAGCATAATTTTTAGAATTTTTGTCTGTATGTATGTTCCGTTTTAACTCGAGAACGACTGAACGGATTGGGATACGATTTTCTTTACTATCATTATAGTTACCTTAGCCAATGCACAGGCTATAAAGGGTGTCCATAAAATAACGCTCAAGCTGAAAACGGGGCAAAAAACGCTTTAATTTGATAACTCGAGAAGCACTCAACAGATTTGGATGTGGTTTTCTTTATTATCATTGTAGTTACCCTGGCCAACACATAGATTTAATCATAAAATGACGCGCAAGGCGAAAACGGGGCAAAGATTGAATAAACGCAAGCGTGGCCGCGAGCAAAGGCTAGTACTAATATAAAGTAGGAAAAAAGACGTGTTTGTACAAGCAATATTTTTGCGAAACGTTAAATGTTATAGGTTATAAATACGTTAAATGTAATATTATCACTCGCGGTATTGTACTGACACCAAAACTACCATTTTCTGTGTATGTCTCGAGAACCACAATGGGTTAAGATGCAGTTTGCTTTATAATAATCGTTGTGACTTTGGTCAATAAATAGGCTCTAAAGGATGTTGATAAAATAACACCCAAGTTGAAAACGGGTCTGATATTGAATAAACGTGGATAGAGCGGCGGGCTAATTGCTGGTTCAATTTAACTATTTGAGACTTGATAACACATTTATAATGCCACAAACACCTTGTTTTCCATTTTCTTTTTTTGGAAACAAACAGATAACAAAATTTTACATACTTAGTAAAACACTTTCCCTTATCAATTTTAATACATAAACAATCACGCGATAAAAAACGCACAACAATATAGCCTGCAATAAAAAGGAGTCGTCATTACTTTTGAAGACGTAATAGTACATTAAGTGACATTACACTCTCAGCTCCATTACGCCCTCGCCTTCAGCTCGGGCTGCAATCCCACCTCGACTGTAATGTCTAATGCTCACGCGTTTCATACGACGTTTTTCAACACACTTGCGATGAAAAATAATAAAATTTCACCGTCTTATTTTTCCACATAACCAAAACCACAGCTATGAATTCACAATTTTCCATGAAAAATGGCGACGGAGATTTTGTTTTTGCGCGCGCAGATGGAAGTAGAGGGACTGACGCACCCGTCAAACAGCCAAATATTAAATATTAACCTACTGAATATTTATGTATTTATAGTAAAATTTTGTGTTAATTTGTTGATAAAAATAAATAATTTGATAAAATGAAATGATTATTTATTATATTTTAACTGAGAATGTTTTTTATTCGCAAAATACTTTACTACTTCTCAGCAGACATCAAAACTCTTTGCTAAGATTAAAAAAAAAATACTGTTATGTAAAAAACACTAATTCGATAGTGTAAAGTGAAAAGAACACTCAAATATACTGTATTATGACCCTAAAAACGCTGCAATAAGGGCCACTTTATAAGCAAGTGTGTTGAAAACTATATTTTTCTGATGCAATAAGACATTACAATAATAAAAACCTTAATTCAGGTTCGGCATGCACCAATGAGTTTTTCGGAATTTATTTGCAAGAGATTTTTGTGTTCTTACCTATCATGTACTTAACACTAGACGGTAAAGGAAGACACCACGAGGAAACCTGCATGCCCTAAAAAGCGTTTATTTGTGATCGAAGTACGGCGATAGAACTTACCACCCATCACGTTGGGACATAATAATACCGGTGAAACGCGGGTGTAACGAGTGTAAACTGTGGCTTACATTTCACAGTTCACACTCGGGATCACCTCTGACACCCCTCGATTTATGTATATTATACTCTGAATTAATTTGTTGATTGGAGTGGACCCAAGGTGATAGGTACAAAGAAAACCGATGGGTAAAGAACAATAACATTCACTAACACTAAGGCTGAGATTCAGAGTGCATTTTGAGTCCGAACTCAATCTTACAAACCTCAAAAAGCGACGTGATCTCATACTAGAGTGACGTTTGTAAGATTGAGTTCGGACTCAAAATGCACTCTGAATCTCAGCCTAAGACTCCATTGAGTGGCTTGCACGAAAACCTAAAATCAAGATTTTGTCCCAAAATACAACGAAATGATATTGGTTTGTTCTTATTGTGAATGTATTTATATTATACTCAGCATGAGTACTAAATCTGGATTTAGATATTGGTGCAAGTCAGTCTAAGTAAATGAAACAGACATTAGAAGACACTTTATATACTTACTAAATATGACTTCCAAAGATTCGTTGTACTCGGTAGTTTTCACGTATTAGTATGTACCTATACATATTGAATACTTTTTTCTACTTATTTTCATAAAAATAAATAAAAGATAGTTTGGCACTTTGTAAAACTCTTGGGAGAAAGGTCTATTAAAAAATCTCCAAACGATACTTTTAACGTTATTCGCGTACAAACAAACTTTTATCTGAAAGAATGTGCAAAATTATATATGTATTGTTTCATTGCTGTTTGTTTAATATTTTCCTGTTGTTTGTTCAGCACTTATGCCTTAATGAATATCTTTCGCGAATGAGATATATCACTTTTTAGTTTTACGTACGGCTTTAGCAGCACATGATATGATAAACACATATTATGATAAACCCCCCTCTCGACAGGTGTAATTTAGGTTTCGCGTGCTGGACCCATTTTTATATTGTACAAAAACTAAAACCTGCTAGAAAGGGGTTTTCCACACGAGGGGGCCTTAAACACTAAATCCCGTTACACGGGTAAATGGTTAAAACACTCACATTAAAGTTCACTTTTACGTCCTGGACGTGTCCTCCGCGCTCGACCCGATGGCACGACTCACCCCTGGTTCATAGGAAGTCAACGTCTTCTAACGTTGACTGTCGTCGACCTCGGCACGGAGATTTTCGACAAACAACCAGCCCAGCCAGCAGTTTGCAGACATAGATCCCTAAACTCAACCTCTACCCCTAGGCTAGCCTGTCCCGTTAAAGGTATCACGATTTCTGTAAGGTGGTAAAGAGAATCGTTTCCCATCACCTTCCACTATTATTAAATTTACGAAACTTTTCGCGTACACGTCCCGGATCACAATTAATACTGATTAACTGGTTTATTTTTCTATTTTTAAGTGTCTAATTGTCTATTTCCTTGAAATATTAAAACACATAACCTTTTGCAACTCTTGTTGAATTAAAACGCAATATGTCCGTCTCACTATTTTTGACAGTTCCCCGGAAGACAACTCGTGTTGCCATATCAATAAAATAAAATAACTTGACACATACAATGTGCGTTCCGATACGTTTTAAAGCGAACAGCTGGCATTGGCGGGATGGTTCTAACGAAGCCGCTGAAACCAAGTTTTTTATTAAGTACTTTAAGGATAGACAAAGCCGTTTTTAGCCTCCAAATATTATATGATATAACTGAAAATTATATTTGAAGAAAATCATCAAAATAACCAACTTCACCAGATCTTAAGAAATTCCAAAGTAACTCAACGAGATTTAAATCCAATTTTAAGGCATTATTTATATGTATGATTAGAAGCATAAATTTAATACTACAATATTAGGCGTGTAATAGTGTATAGGATAACGTTATAAAATTGTATTCACCGCCTAAAATAAACATTGAAAGATTATTATTATTAAAACACCTAGAAATCGCGAATAATCGCTCCCACACAGCAGAATGGACAAGTATTAAATAAAAGCGTTGGAGCAGGGCAGATTTTTACGAATTATGCTTATGCTAGGCTATGCTCGCCTTAACTTCCTAAGCCGAGACGATGAAGAAGAAAAACGGATAACAGGAAAGAGAAACGACGGAAAACGTCAACGATTTCCGTCACAACAACTGCGACTTCGTTCGTTATTACGTCATTAATTAGTGTGTATACTTTTTTTCTGGACACCACTTGACGACCTTCGTTAGTCAGTGTCCCGATAGGTCCCGAATTTCGTGTCAAACGATAATGACACCTATTTATAGGTTCACAACAACTTCTAACACTCGCACTAATTGGGAAAAACGTGGACGAGCTTGTGAAAAACTGGTCAAGAGGGATTCATTGTTCGGTCAGTACACGTAAAGTTTTTTTTAGAGGTTTATTTTTTCAAGACGATCATTAAAACAAAACTCTTTAAAGGTAATAAAACCACAAAACAAATTATGATTTTTTGTTGCCATTTTCCATACCTACAAGAATAACTACAAAACAAGCCAAACTACTAAAAAAACAGCCAAACCAAAAGACCCGGAGTAAAAGGATTAGAACAACTAGATTGATGGATACGGAAAAGGTGAAATAAGTGTGTCAAGACATCCACGTATGGAGATTTGTACTCCCTGTCTACCTCTTTGCGAGGCAGAGGTGTGAAAATATGTAAGAAATAAAAGGTAAAGCGAGGCCAAACTTTCAAAATCAATAAGTTACAAACTGTTTCAGAATTGGTTTAAGAAAAATTGAAAGTGCCACGCCCCAAAAAATAAATGGTTACTTCACTCACAAGAAGCCATTTCAGTAATAACTTGGAGTGCTTGGTCGATCATCCATAGATTATGAAGGTGATAAGAGGTTGGGTGTTTCCACTCCACTAGGTCTTGTACATTTGTACGAGAATCGGCAATTTCATATACTAGGGCCGATTTCACGAACCTTTTGCGCTATGGTACGTTACACACAGGGAAGTGTCTAATAAAACCTCGGCCATAAACGGGAACCATCACAAAAGGAAGAAATGTAATGTAAAATAATGGTTCAAAATGCAGATAGTTAAGTATTGGTCGCCAATTGGTGTTTTAATTTTTTGTCAAAAGTACGATACAACAGTAAACAAATACCCTGTTTCTTTCCCTATAAATTATTATCATATTATATTATTATAAAGAGGAAACCCGTTGGAACTGTATTCGTACTTCAAGATAGATTTAGCCAGAGCCTCGTAGAGTAGGTACGTAGATAAGTTGCTCTCAAGAAATAAATGTTTGAGCATTTTCGACGAGTAGTTGTCTTGGTTCAACCTTTTCCAAAACGCTACACCTACATACATGAAAATTATACATTCAATAATAATAAAGACGACAATAATATATTATAGTAATTAATTAACGGAAAGTGAACGCAGGAACTAAACAAACATATTAGCAAACTACTAGCCTACAGTGACCAATAATACACTTCACTATACCTTTAATACCATCTGTACTTTCAACAAATTTAACCGTCCATAGTACGTACAAAGGGTAAAGGTTGAGGTGGTAGAGCTGATGCCGGGCTCGACAATGGAGGTACCACCATCTTACTCGCAAATCCTCCCGAAGTTATTCGGGGGAGAGTAAGAGAACAGCTCTTAGGCAAAACCAGGCGGCCCACCATTGCCTGGGACCGATGGATGGCGGTTTATCCATCCCCAATTGCCGGGACTTATATTAAACAGACTAGTGACGGGCAGTGGCGTCACTGGTGCAAGGGTTTCGGCATCGCGCTCACCAACCCGCCTGCCCAGCGTGTGTGAGTATGGGCATTTATTCCAGGAGGACCGCCAAGAGTGGCGAAATCCTGGAAAGGCCTATGTCCAGTGGACGAAACAGGCTGATGGATGGATGGAGTACGTACAAGGCAATTTTTTAATCCGAATGAATCCGTTAATTAATTACTATAATATATTATTGTCGTATTATTATTGAATATATAATTTTCATGTATTGATTGCTGGGCAATGGATATAATAAATTGACCCTTTTGTTTGTATTCAAATACACCTACATAACCAATGCCGAATCATTACATCGATTTAGGTGTCAGTTTTGTAAGGACTTGCTTCTCAAATATGTTTGTCAAAGTTAATTCCAAGGCACATACGGTTAAGTTGCAAAATATTTGCCGCCCTTATAAGAACTTACTATAGTGTGGTTTGTATATATGACGTCATACATCAACCCAATATCATGGATTATTTACGTGACTTGACTATCCCGGCGCGCCGTTACGAAAATAACAAAAAGCTTCAGGATAACAAAGCCTCAGTTACTTTAGAGGTTTACCACAAAACAGGGTCTACATTACACTAACGCTTTCAAATTCCGAGAACTATTTCAATCAAGTACGAAGGGTGCGGTCCACCCCGATTCGATTTAGGTAAATATTTTTGGTTTTTATATTTATTTGTATACGTAATGGTCAAGTAAAAAGCACTCGGAATTGAAGACTTGAATAACTCGATTGATGAAGATAAAATAATCGATTGGGTGTGTCAGGACCGTAGAGACCTTTCGTCCCTGCCTTGGAAACAGTCAAGTTAAAGCGTGTATGAATAATTTTCAAAACAGTAATATTCCAGGCATCGTCCCCGCGTGTATATATAATGTGACTTTTATTTAAACATCCAAATTCTTACTCAAGACTCGGTAAGTGCTTAGTAACAAGGTTCAATTACCCTTTTTGTGAAATTCGTAAATTATTCTTTTTGTGCTCCTTACAAACGCAAGCCTAGCCCCGAGTCAATTACTATGGAAAGTCAGGATTTTATTTTGGGAAATTAACAAAAAGTGTTATCGATCGGTATTACTGATCACTTACCTACCAAGCTTCCAGTAAGTATGAGTTTTTCTGTATAAATAAAAGTCAACTTATATAGGTTAATGTGGGTCAAACATAAAACAGCCACTGATTGAAATTGTCAAATTAAGTGTTGAGAGTTGAGACATTTACCAAATATTAAATTTATAAAATAAGGGCCCGTGCGCACTGCGAATTTTCACCGCGTGATATTTACTCTCGCGAATTATTTCCGTGTATTATATTTTATTTTATATCGCTAGTGCGAATACTCGTATAAGATTCAATGTGTTACAGAATTGCGAGAAAAAATCCGCGCGGTGAAAATTTTCACTTCTGTAACACATTGCATTCACCGCGCGATATTTACTCTCGCAAATTATTTCCGTGTATTATTGGTTTCAATATTGCAACAAACTAAACGTTATGGGACCTTGGTTCTTCCTGAGATTTGATTTGATGGATCTGACAGCTGTTTTCAAATCTTGTAACTATTTGTCGTCTTATCTTTTTGTTTGATTAACTAAATGAAGAACAGTGTTAGTACTCATATCCCTTATTCTACTAAAGCTGATTATATCATATTATTATAGAGTAAAGAATCATTCTCATCAACTAGAAAGCATCAATAAACAAAAAAATAAATTAATACGGCATCGAAGAAACCATAAAACCTTGAACTTAAAGAAACCAGTGTCTACAAAGTCAAATAAATTAACGGTTAAAATCGATTCAAGGACATTCTCTGTAGCAATACGTAACATTGTTACCAAGTTCAACATTCACTGTCAACCAATAATTTTTAAATTCACCATATTCGTTTTTTTACTGTATATGTTTTTTTTTATAGAATTGACAATTCATTATTATCAAGATCATTCAATCAATCAGTAGTTTATTAGATGAACTAGGTGCTAGATTGTCTATGTATATATCATTAGGATATAATAACATGCATCATAAAAATAATTAAAGTTACTCTGCTATATACCTGTCTGTATAGCGTTTAAATGAGGCTGGGTAATTCTGTTCTAAGTCATATTTTCAAAGGCTTACCCAGAACTCTAGTTATTTAAACAACAAATAAAGGCGTTATCTAAAGTCATTTTTTATTTTTACGTTTTACATGTCCAATGTCACATAGAATTCAGTGTGTAATAATTAGAATACAATTTTATTTCTATATAAAATTCAATGTTGTTAATTTACTAATAATATCCATATTTTTTTTTAAGTTGAATGTATTGTGTACGCTACATCAATAATTAAGTATATATACTTACTTCTCTCCACTGATAACTATTCAACACGATCCTATCACATATCTTTCACTTCTTCCGCATCCATCAATCAAGCCATACAATTTGTTCTATTCCGGGTACCTTTGACTTTGTCCTTCTCCATATATTGCCAATTTGATCGGTTCCTATATGTGGATTAACGGCGGCATGGTCGATTTTTACCTTCCAATAGCACACCATACATTTTTTTCGTCACTCTACTTTCACTCGTAAATCAATACTTATTGCATATACTACAACTAAACAATATTTACGTCAGTTATTGACCTACGCTTCCTGATTTTTTGGTTTGAAATGTTGTACACACAGACTAATAGTGATTAAAACCAGTTCGTTAGCCAAAGTCTATAGGAAAATGCTTTGTGAAGGTCATTCATACGAAGACGATACCGTATTGATGAGATATTTTTAACCGAGGTTAAGTATACTTTAGACACATAAATCAGTATAATGATTGAGTATTATCGTGACGCACAAAAACTTTGAAATTTTCTTTTTCTGTATAAATCGCTGTTTACAAAATGTCTAGTTTCTTGAACGCTTTATTCTTAGGCTTCACGTAAAAAGGTCTGGATTTAGTAAATAAATGGAATCATGCTACAAATATATTATAGATACACAAATAACACAACAAAATAACAAAAAAGCTTGCATTATAGATTTATGATAAAATTTTCAAAGCATTTTGTAATTTAGGTCAAATTACCAAAATGAGCAATTTACGTAAAGTCTTTTGTTTATTTTTGTAATTAGAAAGTTAATTAGAGGGAATGTCTGACATAAATCGTATAACAGTCGGAATAAACGTACAATATTTGAGGCATCTGTTTTACAGTTTATTTTGAAAATATACACAAGAAACTATGTAGTTATATACATCGTCACGACATGAATCCCCGAGGGAGTGTCAGAGGTGTTTCCGAGTGTGGACTGTAAATTGCAAGCTACAGTCTACACTCGTACACCTACGTTTCACCGACGATAAATACGTCCTAGCATGATGGGTGGTGAGCCCTATTGCCGTACTTCTGGCACAAAGGTTAAAATGCTTTCTGATGAACGCAGACTGAACACAAATGGGCCCCTATTGGATTTGAACCCACTGCCGCGATTAGTAGTCAAGTACTCGAACCACTAGATCATTAACCCAATCAACGAAACATTACATCCCTAATGAGCACTGAAACAACTTTTTCAATCCATCCATCAGCCTGGTTCGTACATTGCTGGTTATGTCATATCGGCGTTTCCAAGATTTCGCCACTCCCAGCGATCCTACTAGAAGAAATGTCCATACACTGGGCAGGCAGGTTGGTGAATGTGGTGCCAAAACTCTCGCACCAGTTACGCCGCTGACTGTCACTGGTCTGTTTTATATTGGCAGGCAATTTGGGATGGATATATTGCCATCAATGGGTCCCAGGCATGGTGGGACACCTGGTTGTACCTGTTTTCGAGCTGTCCTCGAATAATCTAGCAGAGGTTTGCAAGTAAGACGGTTCAAGAGCAAAGTCCTGCAAAAAAAATATCTACAAGGGGGTATAATCCTCGAGGGGGCGTCAGAAATATTTTTTGTTAATAATTTATTTGAGTACTTCATAAAGCAACGGCTACTGCTGGCTGAACAATGAGTATGGCAGTTTTGATTGCTTAAAAACATGCAATTTTTTTTCTTCCTCTAACGCACTCAAATGTGATTTAGGTTCATTTATCAAATACCAAGAGGAATAAAAAAATAGGCGTTGTTGTTGCTTAAACAGAATCCTCTTCTCCTCTTCTGATATGTATTACTTTGTTGTATTAATTGTTTTATATAACAACATAATAATTCTCAATTCTTATTTATTCCCAAACTTTTATATATGTAAGTGAATTATTTAATTTAATTTAAGTAAGCCTTACTTTGTATTTAGTTCCATTGTTTTTTTTTTTCAATATAGAGTATATATTATGAAGCTTTATTAAAAAATAAATGATTTGATTTTACTGTGTAAAAATAACCTATGAAAGTAATTTTACAACGTCTACGAGTTCTGCGACAAAAGAAGCGATCTCAAGAATAGCTACGATTGAAAAGAAATTTACACAAAGACCTTTGTTTAAAAAGGCAACAAGAAATCTGAAAAGAAGCAAAAGAACAGCATTGCATACTCATATTATTCTTTAATACATGTGAATAGAATCTCGATGATACAAGTTAGCACAATAATGCCTTAAGGTGACTCTTTTTCGCAAAACTTTACTATCAAATATTTTATAGTACTACGATAAATGCAGTCTACTACCTCTGAAACAAAAAAATAATTAAATACCAAATGCTATTTTAAATTGGCATGTAATTAAACAGACTTCTTTTTAATAGTATTCTCATCCATCCATCCATCAGCCCGTGTTCGTCCACTGCTGGACTTAGGCCTTTCCCAAATTTCGCCACTCATGTCGGTCCTCCGTCCTCCTCATCCAGCCGCCCCCTGCAAAGTCCTTCAGGTCGTCGGTCCAGCGGGCACGAGGTTGGCCTACACTACGCTTTGCTGTACGTGGTCTCCATTCTAGAGCCTTTCGGCCCCAACGGCCATCATCTCGGCGACAAATATGGCCTGCCAACTGCCACTTCAACTTACTGATTGTGCAGGCTATGTCGGTTACTTTCGATCTCCGACGGATCTCCTCGTTTCGGATTCTATCCATCAGAGATACCCCAAGCATTAATAAGCATTAATAGCATTATTCGCATCTAAAAATCTAAATTGCCTTCTAAATTACTAAGTCAGCCGCAATCAACGCGCATCAAAGTAATACTATTTTAGCCACTAGTCACCTCCTATGTAAGCTACTATAAATATAACTCAGCATTGTGGTTATTTTTTAGCATCCAAATTTGTAACATGCATTCAAGCAGTTAACTTCTATAATATTAATATTTGGCACCTAGTCTAATCACCACTACAGTACCGTGTCGGACTTTTACACTCTCACCAATTTCGCGAAGAAATTCTGATACAAAATGGCCACTTCCGTGTAAAACACGGTAAATTCATGACATCGTTTTAAGGCATTGTACCTTTTATTGCAATACAAATGCACGATCAACAATAAATAAATACGGGTCGATAACTCGTCGGTAGATGGATCGAATGTCGCTCTCTGTTTGGTGTAAATGGCCGGTCGCTGTCATCTCGCGCACTCGCGCCAAATCATGCAGTGACTATTTTCACGATATAAAATATGATGTGTTATTTTTCACGCTTAGTTACAATATATGATATTGTCTATTGAAGCTTGAATTATATTTTTTTAAAGAACTTGTGTTGAAGCTGTAAAACTAAAAATGGTGATAAGTTATAAAATCCGTGGCTGAGTTAGTAAATTAGGTGGTAATTTATAAATCAGAAGGACAAGTAAAAATAATTGTTGATCATTACTTGACGCTTTCTTTAAAAGATTAAGTTGGCGTTATAAAAAATACGAATTAGTTTTTTAGAGGCTTACTCATTTTCCCGTTGCTTAGTTATAGAAAGAGAAGTTTGATCACGTGGCCAAAAAAAATTCTATGGCTAGACTTATAATTTCTCTTTTAAATTTATGTAAAGAAAATCCACTGAAAATATTATATCTTTTTTAAACACAATAACACAATTGGTCAATTTTACAGATACTACGGACACTACCTTAATAAAATTGTATCCGTCATTATTATATATTTTTTTTTATTCTGGATGCAGTCGAAAAAGTCACATAATTAGTTTCTGTTCATAATACTATGTCGGTCGTGGCAGCGATGAAAATTCTTAGTGCCTAATGTATGCAGACGCCAAGAACTGACTCATTCTGTCCTATTAGTCTTATAGGGATCCATCTGGTCATTGTCATAGTAGTCAAAATTTGTCCACAATCCATTGACCAACACACTTGCAGAAAATGATAAATCTTTATGTAGCTGCTGCGATGTTGAACACTAAAAGTTGCCAATATATACACTGAGTCAGCTTTTGGACGAGTTTTGGCTGACATTGTAGTATTTTAAACAAGATATAGTGTCATTTAAATTGTATTTGTTAGAAAACCGGTTATATGTTTGGTTTTATAACACAGATCGAATAATTAGAATCTTAAATTTCACACTAAAATTAGAACTGAATAGCTGCACGAGGTCACGGGTTGCTACTTGCCTAATAAGAAATTTAAAGTAGCCAATTTGCGTCGACCAACCTTAAGCTTTTATTTTTTAAAGAATTAAACTATAGCGATCACAAATAACTATACTTGTATGAATATTTCACTTGGATTTTATTTTCTAAGTTAATCTACGAAGGTAAGAAAATCATTATAAGTATTAGTTTGTTTTGGTACTGTAAACTTCTGAGTTATTTAAATCACGACTTCTGGAGTGAAATTGTAAGGAATTGTAGATTGGTCTGCTTTCGCATTTAATATTTCTGGTTAAACTTACTTCAGACACGGATATTGGTTATAGTTACGCAGCTTTTTGAGCGAGAGCGGTCCTAAGTCTTATCGACCGTTTCCCTGCAGCACCTCCAACATGAAGGACCATATCGAGCTCGATAGCGCTTGATACAGTGCTCTGTCTCACTCTGTTGATCTACTTAAAGAGGGACAGACAGTGGTGTATGGAGCTTCAAATCTCAATATTGTCTACCATCCATGCTAGAGGTGCTGAATGGTTATTCTGGCACGCGCGTAAAAATTCCCACGGCAGATTTGGAGTCATTTTAAAGGGATTTTCTACGTACATGTATTGATAAAATATTGAAAACCTATACTGAGCATTCCTTATATTTTATAGTTTTTATTTCATAAGGCTTAGCCACTGCGCTTTACATCGCATGGCATTTATCAAACTGCAAATAAAAGTCGAATGACAGATATTGCGAGTAAAAAACAATGCCGGAATAGCCGTGATGGACTTCGTCCTTTGTGAAGCTCGGCCCCTTCTTTCTCACATCGCATATACCGTCCACCTATTTATCGATTCTAGATGCAATGGAAAGGTACATCTCTAAATGCTAAGCTTTGTGCTGACTTACTTCGGTGCTCGGCTCTTTGGGCATTATATACTAATAATAATAAAGTAATAAAAAAATAATGGGTTAAGTAATGAGGTCAATTTTTTATTTTATTTGGTATGTGTCTATCTGTTTCGTTTAAAATAGTGGACTACTCGACGGATTTGGATGCAGTTTTCTTCAGTACCATCGTAGTGACCCTGATTATTATAAATGGTATTCATAAAATACCCGCCAAGCCGAAAGCTGCGATTAATAGTTTTGACTAACGTGCAAATAAAAGATGCAATTATGTAAAGATAATTAAAACGCGAATGGGGATGCGGGAAAAAGCTAGGAATAAGTAAGAACCATTTGAATAAGCATTTTTAAAATGAAAAAAAACCAGCCAAATGCAAGTCGGACTCGCGTTCAAAGGGTTTTGTACCATTATCTACAAAAACGGTCAAAATATCATGTCTGTTGTTTGGGAGCCCCCCTTAAACCTTTTTTCCATTATTTATTTTTAAAGTGAATATATAACTCAATATTCTGTGAATATTTCAAGCGTCTATCTGTTGCCGTTAAAATCATGTTGTTGTATGGGAGCCCCGTTTAATATTTATTTAATTCTGTTTTTTGTATTTTTTATTATAGTGGCAAAAGAAATACATCATCTGTGAAAATTTCAACTATCTAACTATCACGGCTCATGAGATACATCCTGGTGACTGACGGACGGACGGACAGCGGAGTCTTAGTAATAGGGTCCCGTTGGTTACCCTTTGGGTACGGAACCCTAAAAGGGAAGCTTTGGAATCGCTGTAATCGGACTCCCTTCCATGATGTAAGCTTACACGTGTAACCTCCTTTTCGATTGGGGATCATAATATACTAGTACTACCAACGAGCGTACTACTAATAGAACTTAGCTCTTCAAATGGTTATATTCATATTACCTACGTATGCATTCGTATTGTAACAAAATGTCAAAGATCAATTAGGCAGCACTTGGTATAATTATTAAAATTATGCATGACTTGGCAGTTCGCATAGTTCTTACAGTGATTGCGTCAAAGCAGTTAGCTCCTTTTTCAACAAAATGTAAAAAATATAAAACACCTTAGTCATTGTGAACTTACATTTTGACTTTGAAAATAAAACATACATAATGACAGACTTGTTTTGTATTGAAACGTGGGATTTTCTAAATCCAAAATTACTGTACGGAATCTTCTTTTTTTACGGAGTGACTGAAAAGTGCCTTGTGTTTACCGGATGTTAGCCTGTTCAGTTATCAATTTTCAATAATAATTAAAGACAATAGACACGAAGCGTGATCGCGCCTTGTGCAAGAAGATGACTAAATAAAGTGCTTAAAATTTACTGAAATTGCAAATAAATACAAAACAGTAAAGTACGAAAAATTCTAAAAAAAAGGTTGCATTACTTATTTAAACGAATTAAAGAATAATTTTCCTCCCATAATTAAGATACGAGTATATTCGTAGGTATTTTCATCCCTCTCTGATAATGGTATTATGAATATGTATTAGTATATGTAATATGATATATCGTGTATTCTTATGTATATTGATATGTAGATTGTTTTGTATTTAGGTTACTAGTTTAATTAGTTTATTGAATATGTAGATATTATCTTTACACCACCCATACCTTAATCTCTATTTAACACTATCTCCCACACAAAGGTTGTCTGGAAGAAATCGCTTAAGCGATAATGTTACCTTTCTGTTAAAATATTTTGTAATTTGTTTTATTATGGTGCACATTAAAGAGTGTTTATGTTATGTTATGTTAAACGTCTTGGATTTTGGCTCCTACTTAAAGACGGTAACCATGGGTTATTTTTTCTGTGACGGTAACACATACAAGGTTTTAAATTTAGTCAGATTGTAGGACATTCTCTAAAGTAAAACAAAAAATAATTATAAAAAGTAGGGTTCCGCACGTAGAAGGCGCCAAATTTTTTGTTAGAACTACCATTTTAACGACCTGTTTTTTGTAGCCTTGATGTTTCTTTGGCATGTATAATGTTTTTAGAATTCTGCATCCGTATTGTGGGGTGATGCGGTATCTTTTGTTCGCGAGTGCAACTCGCACTTGGCCAAAATATTTTAGTTACGCGGCTAGTAAAAACGACTATATTAAATTCACGCCAAGTATGGTAAAATAAAAGTACTTCATGGATTTAAAATAAGTGTTTCCTGGTTTTAACTTCATGTCAATTTATTATTTACTTATGATAATTCCCAAAACCATTTTACAAGTGAGGGTGCCATCCTTCCAAGCTTTCCCTGTGTCTGTTATAGTTTGGAAGACCTCCGCTGTGCTCCAGGGGGAGAGGGAGGGGGCTTGAAGAAGTGCTCTGGTGAAACCTAGATACTTGTCGTGTCCGGAGAACCCCAAAATGTTAGTAAATTAAAACCAGTCTAAGTCCAAGTAATATCATAATGCGTGCGAAGTTCAACGTTTCGTTCGTTTTCTGTTCAATCAGCGCAGCGGCATGCACCCACGCGCATTTTAGCGCTCTCTGCCCCTCTTCGCGCTTCCCTCACCTAAGTCCACTGACACCCGAGGCGTTAAGGGGGTAACTTTTTACAAACAATTTCGACATTACAATTTCGGTATAAAATGCACAAAATAATATTGTTTTTCTTACTTTTGAATAAAAAATATGAAATTAAATGTGTTTTAAAGCAAGTTGCGGAAATACATAGTTTATTAATAATAAAGTATTTACAAACAAAACCTATTATAATGTATTACATTTTGTTTGCATTACATTAATAAACTTAAAAGCGTGCTTACAGTTGTAATGTAATGCATCTAAAATGTAACGCATATATTTAATAACTTTCATGTGATCACCTAACTATTAACAAGCAGTTTGCGCGAATTGCTATAAAACGCATTTATTGCAAAAATTTTATTCAAAAGTAAGGAAAACAATATTATGATATGCATTTTTCACAAAGCAAAAAACTTAAATTAAGAATTTCAACAGTTATTTTCTCTTTATTACAAAAAAAATTAATGAGCGCCCGATAGAAATACCCGGTTTCTTGCTATCCATGGTCACAGTATAGGTAACAATTGATACTATGCCATGGTTTTGGAAGTATTTTTCCGGCATTGACAATTTAGGTGATGACAGCCCTATTGTAATAATATAATAATAATAAATAAATTTCTTCATTCCAGGCCTTAAGCCCATATTATAAATACCTTAACTAATACAATATACAAATATTAATGGGCCTATTATTTTTTAACCATTATTCACGATTTGAAAACCGCGTTTAAGGAATAGCCCTCCTTAACTGTTTTTAATATACATATTTTAAAATAAGCTTACTATATATTCTTTATAAATAATAAAAAGAGACATCTTTCATTTGACCTTCAGTGACGTCATCATCGCATTACCACGAGCATATTTAGTTTTCTCGAATGCATCCTTAAATTGCACAAAGATCCGATCATTCAACCTAAATGTTGGCGTCACTTCCTGTAAATACTAAAATACTCGGCTTAAAAGCACGTAAACTACCATAATAACACTAATTAATAATACGAATTAGAAGTCACTTTCACTTCGTGTAAATAACATACAAGCGATAATGAAAATAAAACGACGTACACACAGTACACTAGGTATTATAAAGAGCGCATTATGAGATAGATACGGTTTTAGTATTATTATATTTTTCAGGTTTTTGTATATTCAATAAAATAAAGTTTAAGTTTCGTAGCACGTTGCAGATGCACCTATATAAGCTGACTTTTGTTTATGTAACCAAATTCATACAGAAGATTCACTTGTTGGCCAGGACCTAGGTTCATTTACCCTTTCCGTGACATACGCAAAATAAAATGTGGACTTCTTGTACTAATTGAGTCGTAGTTGTTGTATAATAAGAAAAGGGGCACAAATTTTTGTTTTTGTATTTCGCAAACAGTCATTGAATCTTGCTTTTTGAGTAGAGTCTCCAGTATTAACTTCGCTATATATGTAGATAAACAAAAGTCGCCTTGTTTATAAGTGTGTTTTTGACTGATACTGCATATTTATACTGACAACTCGCTTAGTAACAACTAACAATAATAAACGTAAATGTATATTTCCATTTTACTTAATTTAATTTTCTGTTTTAGATACGTAGATTTAGTTTGTACTTTTTTTTTTTTCTTTTATAGCTTAGTTTAGATATTAAATTATTATTTTTGTAGGTTATTAGTTTATTTAAGTTTTTAATTATTTCCATGTATATTTTGGCACAATCGGGGCTCGGTTAGTTTAATTTCTGGTTTCACAAAAGGAATCTTCGGACCTTGTTTGTAAAAACTAAAGTCTCGTCGAATATGAATTTGGCCATACAAATCAAAGTCAACTTCTAGAATAACTTGGTAAATATAAATTAATATATTTCGCTAAAAGAGTTATCGCGCCTTGATTTCTCAACAGTAAAGTTTCAAATATGAATTTGGCCAAACAAATCAAAGTCAACCTCAATAATAACCTAGTAAATATAAATTAATATGTTTCGCAAAAAGAGTGATCAGGCCTTCTTTCTAAACACTAAATTATATAGTAAGAATTTTCCCATACAAATCAAAGTCAACTTATATAATATATCGTATCCTAGATATAACTTAAAAGCTATGCCTGGTTTTTCGCTTTTTCAGCTAATGATTTGACTTCTTGATACGACATAGCATTAACTTTCCTCTTCACTTCAGTAATTTTAGTGCGTTTAGATCTCCCCCTTCCTCTTCTCCTCAAAATTTTCTTCTATTATATTTTTGAATAAACTTTCAATAAATAATATCGTATTAAATACAAATTAATAATAATATACCAGTTCGTACCCGTTTATGTACATAGGTGACGTAAACACATACATTGTTTAGGGATCAAAATTAATCCACCTGTGTGCAGTATGCCGGTTGAGTTGAGCAAACAGTCAAGAACCTACCTATTTGTTTGTACAAATGTAATATTGTGTTGCGGCTACAAAATGTCTACTGCGGCTATTTGTTAGTTCTATTCACGATCCTGAACATTTAATGGCTGCTTTTGTCCGATTGGTGACGAAAAACATGCACTTTTCGTATGCATAAATGTCCATTTGGTTGCCCTATTATCTACTGTTGCAATCAGGATGTGGTACTTAAAAATATGAAAAATTTATTTATATATGTAAGTTTACACGACTAATAATTTTTCATTTGTATTTTCAAAAAGCCAGTTTAATAAACGTTAACAAAACCATTCATTTCTTGAACTAAATTTGTATAGTTGATAAGAATATTGTCGGTTTGTGCCTATATAAACGTATAGCAACAAAACATTTTTAGAAAATAAAAGTGTTCAGTAAAACGGAATCTTGAAGTTAAACATTCGTACACAAAAATTAATACAAAACAAATTACATATTTACTCAGGTAGCTTGCCGTAAACTCAATTAAACTTTTCTTTTTCCATTAAATTGTCAGGAGGAGACAAAACTCATTTTTTCCGTTCATTAGTTCGAGTTAAAAGTTTTCTGCAAGATTTACCTTGGAGTTACCTATCCTTTTATTGAACATTTTTCAGCGTCAGTAACGGTGTTAGAACATTTGTAATCACTGAAATACTGGACATTCAGTTCCGACAGAAAACTGAACTGAATTTCTAGACTTTGTTTGCTGTAACTTTGCAAACAACAGCTCGTCTCACGTTATTATATTGAATTCTAATGGCACTATTACTTTAGAAAACTAGAGAAAACATTAAGGAACTTGTTAAAACTTTTAACACCACTTAGAAACACAATACAGAGGTTCTAGAAACAAATGAACTTGTTGAAAAAGTATAACTAGAAGACCAACGAGATCTGTTGAAGTACACGTAGATGTAAAAAACTTGCTAACTTACAAAACAACATAGATTTGATTGAAATTTAGCTACCACAATCTACATAATAATTTGGATTATTTTGTTGCAATAATCAGGAAACTAAGTTATAAAAAAATATAGCTTTATATTTCTAACGTACATGAAGTAAGTTTGAACATGGTTTCAACAAACCATTACAATTGTTTCATTTATTAACGGTAAATAAAATCCATGGTTAACCTATTCTACTCTCATAATGATATTATTTGGTGTCGAAATATCAATTTCGGGATTTAGTTTTTTTTTTTTATAGTAACTAATGATTCTAATGTTCTAAATAGTGTATATTATATATTATTATTTATCAGGCACTCGCGGACTCTTTATTGAGCTATGGGTTGAATTGTTACGGGCTGACTTTTAAAACAAATTTACATTCTATACATACATCAGCTACAGATAAGAAGTATGAAATATCTAGTAGACAATAAAACCAAATAAAACTGTAAGCAGGATTATTTTATAGCTATTTGGTATTAGTAAAATATTGCCGGCCAGTAGCAAGGTTAGGTATTTGATAGCTTTAGAGACATTTATAGTGAACAATATAAAGCAATAATTACTCACCGATATTTAACAAGATCTGTAAAAAAGGGAAAATTAGTACAGCCTATCGCTAAAAACAACTATGGACAAAGAACCAGAGAGTACTTGACACCAAGAATTTGTAACCATAAGTTCTCCCAGCCTCTTCTAATTAATACAAAAAAAATTACCTCGTTTAAAAACCAAATAAAAAAACAGCTTTTTTGAAATTGTTATTTTTATTATTTAAGTAGGTATTTACTATTATTAACTTATAATCAGTGTAATGAGCGCATCCCGCCAACAAACTGTTGTACAGTTTTCTGTTTGTGTTATCTGTGTATTATCATAAATAAATGAAAAAAAAAAAAGTTTTATAGAATATCCTAGATATTAGAAAATAGATATTAGAGTGATCATATAATGCTTCCGTCTTTCTTGTTAATGTAAGGAACCATAAAAATTACTTTCAATAAAATTACCTTATGAATTATTAAAAGTAGTATTACCAACATTTAGCGAAGATTTTAACATGACTTACGTTACGCGATGAAGTTAAATCTAGGTAACTTAGGAGTGTTTGTAAACTCACAAGAGGAGCTACGGCGCACTTCATAAGTTGTATAATTACTGAGCAGGTTCTTCATTAGTGCTTCAAGTTGATTATATTTTCAGGTTTTTTAATTATGTTCTTATGCTATGTGTTAAGATAATGTTGTGGAAGCTGGAAACTGGTGATAGAACTCGTCCATGCAAACAACTTTTGCTACGGAGAAAACCCGGAAATGGTGTCCAAAAACTGCTTTTTCATCCATTTTAGTCCAGGTAGTATTGAACATTTTTATGGACAGCAGTTTTTTTTTTCGTGATAAGAATGTTGTTTCCTTAGGATAACTTGTTCGTATGGACGATTACTATTGCCTGGTTCCGGCTTTCTTAACATCATCTTAACACCCATTATGAATAAATATAATAAAACATATTAATTAAAAATAAATATAAGATATGGTATTTTAGTTATATGTCATGAACCAGTCACAGTAAAGAAGAGGACAAAAAGAAAAGTAAAAAAGTATAATTACACCTAATCTCCTTCCAAGAAAATAAAATAAACACAAAAGTTTGACCTTAGTTTGTAAAGCTTAAGCACTTTTTGTTTTTTATACAAATGAGATAAAAAGATACCACCTCAGTAAATACACGTATCCATCCATCCATCCATCAGCCTGTTTCGGCCACTGCTGGACATAGGCCTTTCCAGGATTTCGCCACGCTTGGCGGGCCTCCTGGAAGAAATGCCCATACTCACACACGCTGGGCAGGCGGTTTGGTGAGCGCGGTGCCGTAACCCTTGCACCAGTAACGCCGCTGCCCGTCACTAGTCTGTTTTAAGGCCTGGCAATTAGGGATGGATATACCGCCATCCATCGGTCCCAGGCAATGGTGGGCCGCCTGGTTTTGCCTGAGAGCTGTTCTCTTACTCTCGTCCGAATAACTTCGGGGATGTTTGCGAGTAAGATGGTGGTACCTCCACAATCGAGCCCGGCATCAGCTCTACCACCTCAACCTTTACCCTTTGTACGTACTATGGACGGTTAAAATGGACGGTTAAATTTGTTGAAAGTACAGATGGTATTAAAGGTATAGTGAAGTGTATTATTGGTCACTGTAGGCTAGTAGTTTGCTAAAATGTTTGTTTATGTATACATAAAACTAACTTGAATTGAATCTATTAAACTACTCAGCCGATTGAATTAAGGTGTAGACACAAGTAGGAACACCGAGAAAAATACGAAACCTATGTTAAATTCAAATTCAAAATGTTTATTTGTAAAAGAGATAATAAAGTATACGTTCCACCATGTCATATTTAATATTTATAAAAATAATATTATATGGTGAAAAAAATATAATACGGGAAATATAAAAAATATATATATTTAAGTTGGGCTAATAAACTTATACATATGTATTAAACAAAGAAATATAGAAATAAGAATATTGTTATACATAATGCAATGAATAAATAAGGTGATAAATTAACTAAATAGACCATAAATAAATATAATGCATTACCAATACTACCTTATAATATATTGTATTTCTACAAAGCGTCCTTAGAACATTTTTCATCACATTGTTTTTTTCCGCAGCTAGGCCTAAGCTACTTGACAAAAATAGTTTAGTTTTTACTATAACTTTACTTTAAATATAACTTTTACTGCGATTTTTCTAAGACAGTTAAATGTAATGTTAACATTCAACTGTTTTATTTATATTTTTTCCAGCTTAACTATATACGCCTCCCTTTTTGGTGCATTGTTGAAACTAAAGAAATATAAATACATATATAGGTTTTACAATTACAAGATAGCGTGCGAGTTGAATGCAGTCGGGGGGTGAGGTGAAGCCGTCCGCACAGCTCCCTCACACGCCTGCTCCATAGTGTTGTGTGCATAGAGAAAACGGTTGTGTGTGTATACAGCGCATCCTTAAGCGGTTCTATTACGTATCTTTGAATCGTTTGCCAACTATGATTCATATTCACCAAAAACAGATAAAAAATTAACTTTCAAAATAACCTTCAATGGGTATTGAACTATTTACGAATTTTGATGTCATTTCAAGTGTGAACGTATCCTTATATATTATAGATAAGCGGATATGTATGTTTTTGACGATAGGCACTCGGTTTGGAAACCGATTTTACGATACAGAATCTGAGGGCTGGTCTGCATTCAAGTTACGTGCCATATTTTGATTTCTATTAAAACAGGTACTGGCTCACCTTGCGTAACACGTATATGTACAGTATATAACCCACTCTTCGGCAGAGATCGTATTTTATATCTACACAGAGTAGCTAGTCATTATCCACGTTGCAAAGCTATGTTTTGCAGCAATATTGCCACCAAATAGTTTTTTTAGTACCTACTTATAGTTCCTATAGTTAATATTGGTAATTTAATTATTTCATTATTTCAATTTAATTGCATGTACCTGTTTGTATGATTTATGTGTTAATTAAGTTTTAATTTTGTTACTTATTTATTATAATATATTATGTTTTCATCGAAGTATTTATTAACTAGCTTCTGTTCGTTGCTTCGCTTGAGTAGTAGTGTTTTTAGTGGGTAGTATCGACAGTTTTTGGCTTTGCGGTTATTTTATCAACATACCTTATATAATTATGTTGACTTGGGTCACTACGATTATAATAAAGAAAACCGCATTCAAATATTTTGATTGGTTCTTTAGCAAAAACGAAACAGATATAATTACAGACAAACCTTTAAAATAATTTAGTTATTTTTTGTAACAACCCATTTTATTTAAAACTTCACAAAATTCAACAAGTTTTTGCCCGCGGCTCCACCCGCATGTTATTCGGTTTAACGACATGCTTTTTTCCGGAATAAAAAGAAAGTAGCCTATGTATTAAGTTAGGGTATAAGCTATATCCATTCTAAATTTCATCCAAATACGTCCAGCCGTTTCAGGGTGAAAGAGTAATAAACATACACACACACACACACAAACTTTCGCATTTATAATATTAGTGTGATGTACAGACACGACAAATTTTCCACCTTTATTATTATATAGGTAGTATAGATTACAATAGATTAACCAAAAGGGGTGAGTCGCAGCTCTATACAATTCCATGACAAATAGTGCACATCCGGTCAGCTATACCTAGATAACTGCCAAAATGACGCGCTTAATTACTTCCTGTTCCGATTGTTTGCCCATTACTTTAAACTACCTTGACTCCTATTTTTCTCTGAAATAAGTTTCTGAATGCCAGTGCAATGTTTAGGGCTCTCACAATTATGATGGCGCTGTTTTCAGTAATCTATGCATGATGGTCGTTGGGGCCGAAAGGCTTTAGAATGGAGACCACGTACAGCAAAGCGTAGTGTTAGACGACCTCGTACCCGCTGGACCGACGACCTGAAGGACGTTGCGGGGGGCGGCTGGATGAGGAGGACGGAGGACCGATATGAGTGGCGAAATTTGGGAAAGGCCTATGTCCAGCAGTGGACGAACACGGGCTGATGGATGGATGATGGATGGATGTTTTCATAAAGACGTAAACTGGCGAATATTTCTACGTGCATTATATCTTTAGAAGATCTGTGTACATACATTGTGTTTGTTTTATATATTACAACCATAAAGTTACAGTTGTTTCTACACAATATTTCTATGTCACTTTTAATGTTCTCCAGTTCCTGTAAAGGTGGCTGTACTTTGAACAAAACAAGGTAAGCAAATATTCAAACATGTGCAAGTTCAAGGAACTAATTCATCGTAAACAAATGCTACTTTACAATCGGCTTTTACATACAGACAACTGAAGTGTTTTGAATAATACTTGTCATTCAATTTTGTGTGCTGAATCCAAATCTGAACTCAGATTTTTTTCTATCAGGTCTCAGTTTTTGTGAAATCAACTTTAAGTATTGAAATTTTACTTTTCTTTAATGCTTCTGGACATTTTTTTTACTTATTACAAATGTATTTTATACATTTATTTTTCTTCATTACAGCTCCTTTATAAATACTTATCAAGGTGAAAATAACAGAATTCGCGATTGAACCTTATTTTTCAAAATAAACAATATTTTGTGAGAGCTTGTTCTGTCCATACATTACATACCAAGTTTTGAAAAATTGGGTGTGATTGTGTTGAGACATTAAATAAAAAACTAGGCTTGGTTACATTAATCTTTTTATCATACTATTAAAAAAAACTACTGAGAAGAATTATTATTGAAAATTAAAGCCGAAAAACTAACTATGCTAAGCGTAAAGCCCCAGCAGAAGTAGTAAAAACACGAGATTTTTCAAAATGTCTTGGACAAATATTAGACGTGATAGAGAAAATCTGAGTTCATATTCGGATTCAGCGTATCTATACCTCGTTGGATTCAGCACATAAATTTCTAAAATAGTTTCAATAATTCGTTTCTGGGACAGAAAATTTCTACAATTTTGTTGACCAGAATTTTGTTTGATGGTTGCTTTGGTGCCAAAACCAGCCTGAATTAATTTGTAAAGTTAATGATTATAGCTGGGAACGCTTGTTAAAAACATTTTTTTTTAACGTCTCACCTGCTTTCTGGGCGAGCGCTTTTCATGCTTAGCCTCATCGACGTCATGTACAGACTACACACCGACTTGTAAGTTTGTGATACGGGCGGAGCGTAGGCCCAAAAATTATCTATCTTTATCTACGTATACAGGCTGATTTTCAAACAAACCCCGATACTTTCAGAGGTTAGTAGAACACATTTTAAATGTAAAAACAATAAAACTTAAAAGTCAAAATACTATTAAAACCAGTTTGTATTCTTCTACAAAATACTAAATTATCGGGGTTTGGTTAAAAGTCAACCTGTATATGTACTAATAATAAAGTATTCAAGAAGTCGAGTCTGTACATTAAATATTTTTGCGAAATTTTAATTGAAATGGGTTATTTATTTATTTATTTTACTGGGCCGAAAACAATTTTTTTTTAATTTTTTTCTGTCTATAACTATGTATGTATGCGCCGTATGAACTCGAGAACGACTCAATGGATTTGGGTGCGGTTTTCTTTACTATCATCGTGGTGACTCTGATCAACATAAAGGCTACAAGGGATGTTCATAAAGTAGCTGCTAAGCAGAAAACGGGGCAGATATTGAAAATAATGCGGGCGGAGCCACGGGTAAAGGCTAGGAGAGTATAAAATTACTTAAGGTGACATAGGTAGTAAAAATGAGATTTTAAAACAGTAGAACTTCCATACTACAATAGATGGGGTTCTAAAAAAACATGTTATAAAGGAGGCCTTTTTCATGTCGACAGCGTAGCCCAAAAGGTGAAAGATAAAAATTCTTTCCATCAAAAAAATGCAAAGTGAACGATATTTTTCAGTTCAAAACTGTAGTACGTCTTAACTAAAAATAACAATAATTTATGTTCCAAGCATATTAATTTATTATCTAACACATAGATTTGCGTTTTTTTTAAAGGCCCTGTGATGAATGTATATTAAATTTTATTCACTAACAAACAGCAAGATCCAGCCACAATTTTCTAGATATGTTTATCTCTTTCGTTATGCGATAGACATATTGCGCCTTAAATACACTTGGTCTATGCCAATTTTGTACACCCTTAGGCCTATGAGAATAACATAAATAATAACATACTCATATATATGTACAGACGGCTGCAGTTCAAGCTACCAATAAGTAGCCTGTCACACTTGACTGGCGTCTGTGCCTATACTTGTGGGGACTAAAGAAGGTTAGAAACAGACGCTCTATGGTTAAGTGGCTGTCATTCAAAACTGATTTCATATAAACACTTACACAGACACCATTATGTGTATGTAGACACACAAAGCCAGCATGTCTCAAAACTCTCATTTGATCTAAATATTGAGGTTTATAAGATTACAGCAAACTGTAATCCGATAAAAGATATGTTTTTAGGCTAGTTTTAAACATATTCATTTGTTTATCACTTATGCTGTTTGAGGGCTCCGTATTAAAAAGGAAAAAATAAACTCTTGCGGGATTACTCGTGTTCAGTCACAATCCCTTTTATTTTTTTATGGGGGCAAAGTGGGTATAAGGTAGCAAAAATTCACTTTTTTTGCCCTCGCACGTTGTGTAGACCTAATGTAAAGACTTGGGATATTTATAATATTTTTATCAAAATAATGTTCATTATTTTTCAAGTATTTTCAGTAGCAAAATCGTAAGACAAAAACCCTCACTGTTCGTTATAGAATGAGACTTTAAGTTTGCAAAATATAATATAATTAAATAAGGGTATCTGATTAGAACAGAAAAACTATTAGTGCTATGCCAAAAATTCATAGAGTTAACAGAAATATTTACGTGCCCTCGGTCCGCGAATCGAGTTCGCACTTGTACAGTTTTTGTATTCTTAACGTACATGAATTTTAATATTATATTTAAACTTCATCTCAGGTCCCTGTTGTTGTATGTTTGATAACAAATAACTGATGAAATCTCAGCGAATTTGCATACTTTTACATATACTGATGTGATGTACGGGTATGTACTGTACAAAGGGTACCAAATTTAAAAGCTTCTGAAGTTTGTCTAGTAGTCTACGTCTCTGTCTATCTCTGTCTTTCATCTATCTCGGTCATCTATTTCTCTCTATCTGTCTCGGCAGAGCTGACTTTACTCGGATGAACTGTAATGAGTTGAGGAAAATCCTCCACACCTAATTACGGAGAGAAACACCAAACACTAGAAAATCATAGTGTGTTTGTGCATACATAGTTAACCGATACAAATAAATTCACTGGTTATGTTAATAGCATGCAAATTACAAAAGACAAGGGTACACATTCGACAAAAAGTAGACAAGTCTCATGTTAAGCAGGCTACGTAACTTCTTGAATATTTAAGTACCTACTTACTATTTAGCAAGAAAGAAGAAACCTAAATAAAGAAAATATATTATGCGAAAGGTAAGTTAGTAAGCCTTATTTATTTAGACTACCAAATATTCTAATTTGAAAGAATAAGATAAAAATATCCTCTTTTTGACGAGCCTTTGAATTTAAATTTTTTGACGTATTTTTTCCAGTCTTAATATCATTCGGTTATATTTGCCTTTAACCAGGGATCATTGCGCCGCATGAAAAATGTATTGAGTAAAATAGAAAAAGGAAGGCTATGGTGGTTTGGTGCGCAAGTGGACTATAAAATGCGACCGGGCTGCCTTGGAAGGATGCGCATGCGCGATGTCAGGACCTTTTATCTCGGGAACGCGTCGAGGTATCGAGTTGAAATTAGAACCATATACTGAAATCTACAGTCCCTTTAAGTTGTGAAAAACACATACTTCTAAGTTAACGTGAAAAAAGATACGGCCGTTTATACCGCAAAAAACGTATATTTCGACACTCTCAAGGGAATCAAAATTTATAGGGTAAGTAATACCGTCTTATACTACAAGTTTAAGAAAAAATTAGAAAATTATGACTGTAAATAAAATTTAATTTTACTGTTTAATATCTTTTAACTTGATACTAGTTAATATTGGTACAAATAACAAAACAAAATCACATTACATAATTAATTTTTGAGATTCATTTATTTTATTATATGTTTTAACGATAAAAACATGCAGCCAAACAAAACTAAAATAACAAAAGATTAATCCTATGTGATACTAAAAATTTAAAGAAAAAAGCATGTTGATTTTATTTTGAATATCAATGCACCTAAATTACCACACACCTAAATATGCGCAATTTAAAACCAATCTATCAAATACATAAATAAAAATATTACCTCAGATTGATAGAGGAGTATATGTGATCAACACTTGATATAAATAAGAAACAGCTGACTACTGACTGACTGTAGATTTTTAAATTAAATATTTTGCAACAACTATACTTGTAGTAGGTATATAATAGGATTCATTTTACTAAAATCTTTATGTTTAACACGTCTGGAACTTTCTAGACGAAATTCTATTAAAAGTGATTCGTCCCCGAATTTACAAATTCTAGTATTAATTAGCTCAATTTGAATTAGCTTATCTTATAAACTACCTGAGCGTTAATATTACGTGAAGATCTATTTTACAAAAGAGCCATAGTTTTTTTGACATAGCTTTTCAGACAAAATAGACCTTCAACATTAGACTAACAATTTGTCTGTTTTTTATCAAACACATGTTTAGAAAATATAATAAAAATCCATAATTGACCTAAGTTTAAGTAGCATTTTATGTAATCTTTTATCCGTAATGAGCTGTGGATTTACTTTTTAATACTAGATAAATTAAATAAATAGTTTTTCAGTTATTTATAATGAACGATGATTAAAGATATAATTGATACTAAAACTAGTAGCTGTTTAAGTATGTTTGTAACCATTTGGCTTTTTGTTTTAAACGTTGATAGTTGTAACAGTATTATTCATATAATTACATTATAAAGTCGATTCTGAACGCTTTAATTTTAGTTTTAGTGGTGTCAAACTTTAATATTTCCAAAGTTACATAGTTTCTGTTGTTATCACTAAAGAATAACAACAGAAATTTTGGAATGAAGAAAATTTAGTCTTGACAGCACTTCAACTAAAATTAAAACCTTCAGAATCGGCTTTCATATATTTTTTTCGCGTTTCTTCGCTAGCCCTAACGTAAAATTTGTATATGTACCTATATTCATGGGAAAAAGGTTATTATCTTGACACCCTACAAATGGCACAAAAACTGTATGATCACGGTCTCATAAACAAAGGGAAGTCTCAATTGGGCTGTTAAGATCTACAATTGTGATCAAGACATTGCGAGTCATCCCATAGTCTATAGTACTTTTGTCCATATTACAATGTGTTAAAGACTACGACCAGGTACTTGGTGATTGTTAACAACGAGTTGATTGTGCAGGAGATGCGCGTTTTCATCAATTCAGTAGCTAGATCAACGCTAACTTTTGTTGTGATGGTTGACGTGTTTTTAGTGTTTATTTTTTAATTTAGATAATTGCTGTTTGGACTCGCGCACAAATGGTTGCGTACTACCACAAAATAAGGGTGCGGAACCCTTAAAACGTAATGTAACATAACAACAATATAGATTTCATAGCAACAGTAAGGCGAAAATAAAACAAGGCGCTAAAATGGTAGCATCTGACTAACAATTCGGCAACCTCTGACTACGAAACCCAAATTTTCATTATTTTTTGTTTTACTTTCAGTCCATTAGGGTAATTTTATAAAAATACATTTAGTAAATTAAATATTTTTCAAACATATTTTCCCTTATTTCGGATGAAGGCAAATCAATGCTGTTTTGCAGCAAATTTCAGATTTGGCTTTTACATAGGGACAGACAGACGGATAATGGAATCCTACCTTAATTTCTCTTTGTTACCCTTTCGGCACAAAACCCTATTGAGGACTTCACATATTACGATATTCAAAACTGTCTGCTAGATATAGTACCTATACATATTTATACAAAACTATGATAAAAAATACCTTATTGCCGATTTTATCAACAAAAAAAACTTATTTGTCAAATGTCAGGTATTTACGTTTGGTTGGTATCTTTTGTTTAAGATAGTATGTATCAAAAGATGATAATATTTTTCTTTTGTTGTCTTGACAGTAACATCACGTTGTGCAATGTTTAGATATAATATAAGAATCAATCCATTTGTTTGGTTATTTTTACTTTTAGGCGAATTATGATCGTAAGGTTTCTTATGACAATTCATACCACTACAACTTTTTTTAACTTTGTCAAAATCGTCTTTCGTCGTCGTCGTCGTCTTTGTTGCTTTTTTAAAGATATAAGGGCGTTCAATATTGATTGTGCCTTTAACCTGGAATCACTTGTTTTGACTTCTCAATTATAACCCTTCTTGAAGTTAAACCCGAATCTTTACTTGTCTTGAGTACTCAGTTGTAACTAATGTCTTGACTTTATTCTTATGAAGCAATTCTTGTAGGTGAACTCGAATAATTAGTAATCCTGATAACTCTTTTGTAGCTCTTCTTAAAATTAAAGTGAAATCATTACTTGTTTGACTATTCTTGAGTAGCCCTCCTTAAAGTTAAACTGGAATCACGTAATTACAGGAATTGGAATGGCTTCTTACGTTAAATTTTAATCATAATCACCTTTTAAGTACCTATTCCTTAGTATCGTTAGAGCAGTTACAGGTTGCTGCCCATCCGTCTGTTACATCAAGCTTGTCATTTCTAAACTATTAGGTAACAATGAAGTTGAAAGGTGCGATTACAGAATTTCAAAGACCAAAGGAAGGTCAATGCTATTATTTCAAAAGCTGTATATTTTAGAGGATAAAAGCGGGTTAAATAGTAACAATTTTTTTTTGTTTGAGGCATGAGTAGTTTTTGATGAAAGCTTACAATTTTCAAGTTAATAGACAAAGAATATTATGTAGTTGCTCTATAATGTGTAAAAAACAATAAGTGTCACCTACGAAATAATTATTACACTAGACTAAGTCGCTTTTGATCGCTAATTGATATATAGATTCAACGAGAAATCCCAGAAAAATATTAAAATCAAAAATATTTTAATTATAAACTTGACAATCTTGTATCAAGCAGATTAGATTTAAAACATGGCCTGTTTTATAACAAGTTTGAATACTTGAAATGGGTTTTTTAACAATTAATTTTTTAAAGTTTGTTTCAAGTATATATACATCTTACGACATCAAGTTTTACATCGATTACTTGTACGTATTGTCTTAAGGCAATGATGTGTTGTTTAGAACTGGAACATTATATTTTACTATTCTGTCATTCGAAATTTAAAATCGTCATCATGTAAAATATCGAATCAAATAAGACTCAAATATGGCTCAAATAAGATTAGTATGAATGTATATATCAGCATGAGATTTTAAATCTGGTAGTTTATAGAATACTAGGTTTTTTTAGGTCCAGAACTACCCAACAAAAACTTATCACATATCAATATCACAGCTTTAATCATAACCTTGCAACATAATATAACATTTGCTAGATTTTAGAATAAACTTGGACCTCTATAAGGGTTCCAAAGAAGCGTAATATCATATGATATATTATATTACGGTTCTCTGGAACCCCCATAGAGGTCGAAGTTCATTCTAAAATCTAGCAAATGTTCGTGGTAACGGCCTAAAGTATATCTGAACGATAAGTAGAAGTGCAATGATGAATAATCATGTGAGACCTACGTCAGTCGATAGTTATAGTTAGTCCTTCAATAGTTAACAAGTAAGCAGGCGGTCATCGGTCTAGAGCTTTTCAAAGTCAGCCGAGTTTTTGTCTTACTACGCTAAAAAACGTTGGTGCATTCTTCTCTCCACGTCGAAGCTTCAAGAATGCGCGAACTGCGATGCCATACTGACTTCCCGCCACCTTCTGTACTGCCCCAAACTACAACGATACTTTTATACCAATTTGGTTTGAAGAAATACTATTAACAGACAAAAACCAATAAAAACTTACAAAAGCAGTTACGCGATGTTATACGGAGAAATGAAAATGAAAATTTCTAAAGGTTACAATATTTATAAAAACACTAGTTTCCACAAATAGATTCCTTGAGTAGAGGAAACTAGGCTCCTTTCAAAAAAGTAATTTAGACGTTATTATATCAGTAAAAATGGCTTCTCCTGTTCAAAGTTTTCATTTTTACACTTATCTATCCTGTTCAGGGGAAGCAGGCCGCTCAGGAATCTCACAATTTTAAGGTGTCTTAATGTTTATTAAAACTATTTTATAAATATTCTTTCATTAAAAAGACTTGACAATACTAAATCCTTTCACTTGATCTATTTTTCATTGTGAAACAATACTTATACTATAAATTAAACTGGTTTTAGCTGAAAATTATTCACAGGTTGTAAATAGTGTGCGACCATTAAATAAAACCACATACTCTACTGATCATACTGAACAACTATACCAAAAAAAACCGCGCAAATCTTCAGAGAAAAAGATATTCAACTGTAACTCAAAGACAATATCTCGTAGGGGGAAGGTCTATTTTAGAACGCTGCACCGGAACAGCTGTTTCATGGACGACGCTCTTTCGATACACCCCCGTATGTCGGTGTGTTAGGGTTCACGAATTTTTGTTTGGAACTCAATTGTTTCCCAAACTAAAGGTGGCCGCGGGTATGATTCTTAGGAAAAGTGGTTCAGTAAGGTCAGTAGAATATGTGGTTAAATTTAATAGTAGCAGTCTATTTACACCCGGTATATGTTTGAGAATTTGCATTGCATGAAAATTCCTGTATTAAGATTATGTTTGTATTGCGAAATCCATTACTGTGGAATACTCTAAATATTATTATTAGAGTGCATTACAAACTAGAAAAGATTTAAAAAAGTCTTTACATTTGTTCCTTATTGATATTTTTTAGTTTGTAATGCACTCTAATAAAAATTTTAGCTTACTCCTATATTAATTTACATTTGAATTAGAATTACAAATTTGAATACAGACATAGAGCAAGCACATACCTATACTTTTTTCAGAAATGTTATGCTTATTTTATTACCCCAGAAATTAATTTATATAGACGTACAAGCACTTTCAGGTAAATCACGAATACCCTCGCCCTTAGTTGAAAATTTCTGTTCTGCCATTTTTTTAAGGTGCCTAAATTGTACTGTTTCAGCATACTTCTATTTTTAGTAATGTATGGAACATAGTACTATCGATACAATCTTCCAAGCGATCCTGGGCCAATTGTTGTGCTCGTATGTCTGTATACTACTAATAATAATTAATTTGTTAAAAGTCGTAACTACGTAGTGAATATTTTTTAAGGTGCCTAACTTGTACTGTTTCAGCATACTTCTATTTTTAGTAATGTATGGAACATAGTACTATCGATACAATCTTCCCAGCGATCCTGGGCCAATTGTTGTGCTCGTATGTCATGTATACTACTAATAATAATTAATTTGTTAAAAGTCGTAACTACGTAGTGAATATTTTTTAAGGTGCCTAACTTGTACTGTTTCAGCATACTTCTATTTTTAGTAATGTATGGAACATAGTACTATCGATACAATCTTCCCAGCGATCCTGGGCCAATTGTTGTGCTCGTATGTCATGTATACTACTAATAATAATTAATTTGTTAAAAGTCGTAACTACGTAGTGAATATTTTTTAAGGTACCTAACTTGTACTGTTTCAGCATACTTCTATTTTTAGTAATGTATGGAACATAGTACTATCGATACAATCTTCCCAGCGATCCTGGGCCAATTGTTGTGCTCGTATGTCATGTATACTACTAATAATAATTAATTTGTTAAAAGTCGTAACTACGTAGTGAATATTTTTTAAGGTGCCTAACTTGTACTGTTTCAGCATACTTCTATTTTTAGTAATGTATGGAACATAGTACTATCGATACAATCTTCCCAGCGATCCTGGGCCAATTGTTGTGCTCGTATGTCATGTATACTACTAATAATAATTAATTTGTCTAACTGTATGTTCAAATATGTTCCATTTTAACTCTAGAACCACTCAACGGATTTGGATGCGGTTTTCTTTATTATCATCGTAGTGACCCTGGTCAATATATTATAGACTATAAGGGGTAGTGATAAAATAACACCCAAGTTGAAAACGGGGCAGAGATTGAATAAACGGGCAAAGGCTAGTACAAAATTATAAACTTACTGTCCGTTTAAAGTGTAAAGACTCCAAATTATGAAGGCTCCTATATATGCACAAAAATATTAATTGTGAATCCTCACATCTTTCGTGGACTAACTGCAAAAACGCACATAAACAGGTCATATGTTTCAATCAAGATTACGTAATATTCCGACAAGGTTCTTACATAATTCACCAGGTCGGATTTATGGTACATTACAAGAACTTTAGAGCGGCAAACAAAATGCATAAAAATGGTAGCGCCTGACAAACAATTCGGCTCTGTCTGATTAAGAAACCCTATTTTTTTCATTGTTTTACTTTAGAACAAGCATAACAATTTCACCACATTGAAAACTTGTATGTTTCACCATCTTTATGAAAAAACAAATAACATGAAATAATGCAATTTTTTTGAGATTTATTATTTCGGAACCCCCCTTGGGTTTATTTATTTTCATATTTTTATATTTTTTCCGTATAAAAGACCATAGTAATACGTGTTCTGGGAAATTTTCTATTTAAACCCTATTTTTACATGTCTTAAATGTCTAAACTCGATTAAGGTGGAAAAAAATGGAGACCATTTTCCAAAAAAAGGTATATTGACATCAGTTTGTCGATTTTTCTCGTGAAGAAAACGCAGTAATTCTTACATTTAATCTATTGTAGCGTTAAGTTAGGCATTTTAATAAAATAGTATATTAGGTGACATTTAATTATGCAGCCAAATTCAAACTGTAGGCTTGTTAATTAACCAGTATGACGGATCTATAATACTTTTTGCTTATTTCGTAAAATACATTTTGGCTGGGCTTGTATTTGTAGGTAATTTGAAAATAATTATTTTTTTATTTCCCACAAAGGGTTATGGAACCTTGATACTGACTCCTTACCGAATCTTCAATATGAATTTGGCTGTTCAAAGAAATGTCACCTTATATACGTATAATACAACAAGACCGTCGCAAATATTTTTATCTAAGGAGGTAGGTAGGTAGTCATGGAGACTAATAAAGTAATGTACTGTTCTATAACAGCTCAATACCTCCTGTACTCACGATCCGAATGTATTAGGGTAGAGTACATGGACTCATCATTGTTTCGACCATAATGCGCTGCTTCCTCCACGCACTTCGTATTGTACTAAGCAACCAAGCAACCCATCTGATCATAATCACTTTTATCGCTTTACGATAACAGACTAGCTCGGTCTCAAGTAAGCGTGGTCGATAGAAGCTATGTCATGTGATGTGTGACCACGGGTTTACGTAGCTGATTGTTTCGTTTAGCGATGTAAAATAGGTTTTATGACATAGCAATACGAGTGACTTTTTATTTGGAGCTTGGCTTTCAAAAGGTTTCACTAGCCATAACTTAGAATCTGTGCATGATCCTGCTTCATCTATATTGTTTGCGAAAGACAATTTATTCAATTCATTTTTTTTATTCCTCTATACCTATTCAAGTACAACCTCAATTATTATAGGAAGTCAACATTTTATTTTGCGTATTTCACAGAAAGGGACATTGAACCTTTGTCCTGACCACTTACTGAGTCTTCAGTATGAATTTGGCTATATAAACGAAAGTCATCTTAATTTGGCTACAAAATTGTTCGTAAAATAACCATCAAGCCAAAGAGTGATAAAGTGACGCGCAAATAAAATATACATTGATTCAAAGCAAGCGAAGTAACGGGCAAAAGCTATTTCAACACAAATCTGGGGCCACGGCAGTGCCCCCTGCCAAGACGAGCAAAAGAAAACGGGACACTACGTTCCTTTTCTTGGAGCGTTTCGTCATACTCGTATTTTCGAACCCTCGTAAAATGCTTGCGCCTGACAAATAATCGACACCCTCTTGAGTAAGAAACCCTAATAATACCTTGACTGTGGAATTTTTCGGAATTTTTTAGGTGTAGAGAAGGAAGGATATTAATCGCGTCACCTCACAATGCCATGTCGCTGCTATCGCAGCCCTGATCTATCGCTTATTGCAAATAATAATCTAACAAGAAAAAGGGCAAAGATAGAGAGTGGGCTATAAATAAATTCAAAGCTGAGGCGCAATAAATACACCCTGAAAAATAGCAGTAGAGCATGTTACAAAACGATATGACATCCCATCAAAAATATTTCATGTAAACTAGGCCGCCAAGACTTAGAAGCTCATAACACTTTCACGTTTTAAAAGTTATCAAATCTCATGTAGACCCAAGCCCTTAACAAGGCCTAACTCTACAAACCAAGTGTGAGTCTTGGCGGCCTAGTTTACATGAAATGTTTTTGATAGGATTCAAAAATCATTAACATTGTATACCTAAACACCAAATAAGACCTTCAATCAGCGTCAAAAATTTAATACGTAATTATTTGAAATAATATCTCGTTATAAAATATTAGCTTTTCCCCGCGGCTTCGCCCAGGTTGATTTAGTTTATTCCTATCAAATCTGTTATAAAAATGTTAGAGTACGAATTTAAATTTGAATCTTGGTCCTCATGAAAATAATTTTATATGTCTGACCCTATGTCTATGTACCTAGGAAACTGCTCGTCTCCCCAAGTGAAGAGTCTTACCAATACAACAGAGAAAGAATTTTTTAAATCGGTTCTGTAGTTTTAGGGCTTACTCGCACAAAATATTTAATAGCTATGTCCTCAGGGAACTACTAGTCTTCACAGTACCAGCTATAAACTATAGCACCCAGGGATAATGTAGCCTCCAATTATTGAAAGAACTTTCAAAATCAGATCAATATTTCAAAACTCACAAACACCTCCTCTTTATAATACCATACAGGTTAAAATCCCCCTAAAAATACAGTTTTTGTTGCTTTTGTCATGATTCATAATTAAAAAATTATGTCGGCCATCAACGAAGCACTACCACTCCGGTGACAGAGACGACGCTCTACGAATCCAAAGCTACAATAGCCTTATGTGCATTATTTACCGCCAGGAATATGTACCGTCTACTGTCAGTCACATGTCCGACGTGTAAGTTGGCCATTCATTCTTAATTTCGGAAGCAAAAAAAAACAAAAATATGATTATTATATAAAATAAAATAAAATTACGGTGTTGTATTTGTCGACCGTCAACGAAGCACTACCACTCCGGTGACAGAGACAACGCTCTACGAATCCAAAGCTACAATAGCCTTATGTGCATTATTTACCGCCAGGAATATGTACCGTCTACTGTCAGTCACATGTCCGACGCGTAAGTTGGCCATTCATTCTAAATTTCGGAAGCAAAAAAAAACAACAATATGATTATTATATAAAATAAAACAAAATTACGGTGTTGTATTTGTCAACCGTCAACGAAGCACTACCACTCCGGTGACAGAGACGACGCTCTACGAATCCAAAGTTACAATAGCCTTATGTGCATTATTTACCGCCGGGAATATGTACGGTCTACTGTCAGTCACATGTCACGACGCGTAAGTTGGCCATTCATTCTAAATTTGGGAAGCAAAAAAAAATATTATATAAGATAAAAATAAATTACGGTGTTGTATTTGTGATTCTTATTAATAGATTTCAATAAAGCTAGGGGATATATTTTCAACCTGTATAATATTATAATTATATTATATTATTGTAGACACAAATGAATAAAAAGGAATTTGCTCTAAATGATTGAAAATTAGAATAGAATAAGTAGCATTAAGTCACACAAAAAAGGTTTAATAGATACTGTTAAGTTTGAAGCGTCATAAGTAGATACGTACCAACATAATATTTATCTCACTAAAAGTAGATAGCATTTACCATTTAGGATGGGGGAATGAAAGATGGTCCAAAAATAACTTGTCATTTGGCAAGGCCTTGAAGTTGAAGAACGGTCGAAATGATGCAACCATCCGTCCATATCGCTACTGACTACCTATAAAGAAAATTTTTCCGTGTTTGAAATGAAAAATTTAATTTTAAAGTCTTTATTTTTAGAATAGGGTCATTCTGCAATAGTACTAGTAATTAATAATACCTCATCCATATCAAATTAAAAATAATCTAGGTATGACTTTCATAAAATCGCGGAAATTAAATAAAAATAAATTAAATGTTTTTTTTTTAATTGAGATAGAGAAAACAGATGATTACTTTACGTCGTCAATTAACAAAATAATGAAAATTTTTTAAAGAATAAATTCCATTTGTGCCCAAAGAGACGATTCTTATTCCTTTAAAAGGAAAAATAGGAAAATCAAAATATCGATTAGTTTTTTCGAGCTAAGCGTTTTAGTCTCCAGAAAGAAATTGTTTGTCTGTGAACCTTCGCATAATTTTTAACTCAAATAATCAAATTATTGCTCAGACTACCCATTGACCTGATTTCATTCTTCTTTCTGATGTCTCTTTATGTGTCCCTGAAAGTGTTAAATAACTCCCAGCTAAATAAAATGTATATACAATAATATTGTTTAAGCAAAATACAGATTATTAAAAATTATATAGTAGGTTCTTACAATTTTCTAATTTATACTTGCGATTATCGACATTTGGTAAAACTTAAATCATTTTGATTCAAATTGAGTTGAGTTAGTTTCACAGATCTATTTTTACACAAAGCTTCCGATCGGTTTCCGTAATTTTGTGACAGGATTTTCAAGGGATTCAGGGATGTTAAATTATTACTTGCCATAAAAGATGTAAACAATTAACAGGTCGAAACGAAAATAAAATTGCAAATTCAAAATTACTTACGTGAAATTCCCCACTTTTTTTATGAATATTTTTACTATGACATAACCAAATAAATCACCAACACTCTTCTTTTTGATTTGAAATTATCCTCGAAAAATCACGTGAAAATAGTATATATTAATAAAAGAAATAACCGAAACCGGTTGGGAGTTTAGTAGATATAAAAATACCTATGTAAATCTGTGAAACAAGTACAAGGTTTTTCCAAAGTCACGGATTTGGTTTAATTTTTTGGATCCATAATTAATTATTATGAAGCCACTATTTTGTGGATAGTGCAATATTTTTATACCTTTTCAGACTGAAATTTGTGTTTTGGGTGATAATATTATTTTTTACGATTTCGTTACAAAACAAAAACAAATACCCTTGATATTTGATTCAGACACAAAAGATTCAAATGAAAAAAATCATTTTCAAACACTAATGTAGTATACTAAAAGTGTGATACTTACTGAAAGAAATGTATGCTGCGCAAGTGAAAGGTAAAGGTCGACCGGGCTGCCCTAGAAGGACGTACATAATAATGTATTATATATTATGCCGACCACATTGGCAACATACGAGTACTTAAGAAGGACAAAATAAAAAGTACCCGGAATAGAAGAGTTTGTATGACTCGATTGATGGATTAGAAGCAAAATAGGTTTGTCAGGATCATAGCAGATGAAAATCTGTAGCCTCTACAGTCTCCATCTACTCTTCTGGGAGACAGGCGTGAGTGTAATGCATGTATATGTGATGGTAACATTGAAAGAAGAGTAAATGCGGTAAATAAATTAAATTTATCCCTGCCCTATTTTATGGGCAGCCCAAATGTGACTGCAAAGGCACGATTGGTGGTTTATAATGAAGTATTGGCTCTTACGCTTTTGGGTATGGCAAGATAAGTAATGCTGTGGAAATGTGTTCCTTACTAAGTGAACGGAGTACCTGTGGTTATGAAAAATATAAACACACGTTGCGGACTGAAATAATATGTAGTGACCAAAAAAGAAAAATGAATTTTTCGTTGGTTTGAACATCAAGAGAGGATAAATCAAATTAGAGCAACCAAAGAAACTTATGGTTGACCAGGTCGCCCAAGAAAGACATGCTGACCAGCTGCAACATACTGAAGAAGGACAATATTAAAAGTACCCGGAATAGAAGTGCTTGTATGACTACTTAGATACATGGGTGTGGAAGGGAAATCTGTAGTTTCTGTCTACCCCTCTGGAAGACAAGTGTGAGTGTATGTATGTGTGTAGTGTACCAAACAATTAATTTTAAAATCTCAGTTTTGCATTGACGTAGGTACATACGAGTACAACCCAACATAAATACGACGTAAATAGACAGGCTGTTGCATTGTTTTTCAACATAAAAACTGGAATCGGGATCCAATACGCGGCACCAACCATAAACTAGCACAGTTTATTAAGTGTCTTTAGTTTCCGACCCCGACAGGAAATCCTGAGGGAAAGGACTGGAATTATCTGTGTTTGTATTGCTTTGTTTATGTTTATTATTCTATGAGAGCCGGTGGCCATCGAAATGGAGAGACTTTAGGCAGTTGTACTTTTTAGTTATCTGAACACAAAAGCCAGTGATTGATTTAAAGTTAGTGGCTTCTAGGTCGGTGGTAAAAAAGGTGCAATTTAAAAAATTTATCCATTGGGCCATGCATGCATTTGAAATACTCGTAACTACGTATGAATAAAAATGTTTTGTTCTTTTAGTATGTGAGTTTGGGCATTTTTTCCAAGAGGACCGCCAAGTTGAGGAGTATGTCAAAAATTTGCATAATATGATAGAAACTTGCTTACAGAAAGAGAAAAGAGGTTTACTTATTTATGTACTCGTATGTATGTCAACCTGAAAGTTATAACAAGTTATTCCTCCGTCGCAGACAATTTTAGATTTTTTGCTGATTTAAATAAGAAACATTTAGTTACCCTATTTTGATTTTCACCAACTCTCATCTTGCTTGTGAACGTAACTTTTGAATTCACCCTAAAATTTCATAGTGCGATGTTTTCTACTTCTCATGTTTCCGCACGTCCGCAATCCTGCCTATCACGCTTTATTGTCAAAATACTAGAAGTTCTAGATCTAATTTATGTTCTCAAAACGAAAACACTATTTAGCTTTTCAACAACGACAAACTTCAGATTTAGATAATGGATATAATCTTAAGATAAGAGTATAGCTGATAAAATAGTTCTCGCTTTAATTTTTTTATCTCTAAAAGACGAGATTATACATATACTCGTATTTAGAAAGAACATTATTGTTCCATACGCCTGAAAAAATTACGTTGAAATGTATACTGGTAAACTGACCTTTCATTCTTACCAAAAGGGTTATTTGATTGTAATACTCTTATGACAGATTAGTAATTCTATACGGATGTCATTTATTTATACGAAAGTGATGCAATGAAAATGTTTCATTTTTTGGGGCCTGATGCAGGCTAATTTTGAGTAGCTGTGAATCCCGGTTATAAGTAGACTCTTACAAATGACTACTAGTACAACAATTTCGTGATTTTTTTGGTAAATTATTTCTTAGATTTCGTTTGTTTGTAGAGAAGTTCAATGATCTCGTTTAGTACGAAAGAACACAATTATTTTTAGATGTAATAATAAGTAATCAGAACCATGGCGATCTTTTCTCGTTTGAATGTTTGCGTTGTTAATTTTGATTCCTGGGTTATTTTTGATTCTATATAAAAATAGTACCATGAGATACTTTTGAGTCCATAAAAATGAGATCACGATTTATTTCAAGCAAAGCAGTGTGCCTATCGAGGGTTACCAGACGAAATGAATTTTCCCGATTCGTTATGAATTTTGGCCTTCTGTCAGAATCTTATATAGTTTATTTTTATTTTTTTTTAATTACAAGAACTATTATAAATTGCGCTGCCTTACCGGTAGTAATAAACAATAAAACAAGCCAAAGTCGCTTTAGAGAGAGGGTTTCTCAGCATTACAACAAATAGGTAAAGAAAAATTCGTTTGTTTGTCTTACAGCTTACAAACCACATTAAGAATCGTCATTTTTCACTATTTGTGGTTTAAATTTTAAATACCGTATTTTTTATTAATTATGCACCGAATATCCATCAATTCATAACTGGGCTCCGTAACTAAAGCGGTCTAAAACTAACTACTTTGATAGTATTATTACATTTAAAGTATTTCTTTATTTATGAAGATAAAAACGCATTAAAATACATTTGTACTTGAGTGAGTGAGCTCTAGATAATGTCATCAAAGACGACAAGCACAGAAAAAATGTGCTCCTTTTTCATTTAGATATGACTTCCCAAAAATAATATTATTGAATTTCTAATTGAAAATTCTGTCGATGGTCAACATCAGCTCAGGTCATTCCATTTATGAATCAGAGAACAGTTTCATTTGGACCAGCGGGCAGACAGACAGCAGAGTGACATAGAGCTCCGTTTTGCCCTTTGAGTATAAAAAAAATCATAGAAAATTTTGTGGATTATCTGAGATTTTGTCATAAATTCACGTTACTGGATATAGCAGCTCTGCGCCCGGACAGACATACCTAAATCGCATTTGTACAAGGTTTCTGACATGATACAAAATGATTGAATTTTGCTTTTAGATGCCTGAAATAATGTGAAGTGATTTTATCTATTAGGCACAAATTAATCAAAAATGTCTGGTTATCCCGAGCATAGTTTTTTGAGAAAACCCTAAGTAAGAAGGTTAAATCAGGTTATTTCTTAAGAACTGTCATTTTTTTAAACGTGTATTAATTTATTCATAGTGTAGGAATTTTTTAAATTCCTTGACAAAATAATAACAGAAAATAACAAGAATTAAAGTATCGTCGAAAATGTATGTGGGTTACAAATTATAACATTAAAAAAAACGAAGAACGAAGTTTCCTTCTCTCCACTGCCCCATTAAAAAGTATTTTAAATTTCACTGCACGCTTTTTTCACCATCTATTTCGTAACTAGGTCGGTGATTTTCTCTTTTAACCGCCCCTATTGTCTAAAATGACGTACGTTTCGTTTAACACCTAAAAATCAATATCCTAAACGAAACGTGCTACAGTTTACGGCGCACAGTGTTATAAAAACGAGTTCCTTCGATCAATCATATTGAATTTTCAGATCAGATATTTAAATATTCTGTTTTATCCTTCGAACACACTTTGGTAATACTTCCGTATTTTTATGAACGCATTCTGCAGACATGATCGCCATAGACGAAGGGGGAACTTATATTTGGATATAAAAAATATTAATATTTTTGTTTTCACACAACCAGAGGTTGCTATTATTTTTGGGATTAACATAGCGCCTTCTAGTTACCTCCATGGCTGGCTGGTAGAGCGTACGCCTGTTAACCCAGAGGTCATGGATTCAATACCTGCAGTCGGTCTATTTGCTTGGGAAGGCACGTCAAGCTGTTGGTACATTTGTGCCCGTAGTATGGCGATAGGGCTCATGTTTGAAATGTAATGAATCGTCGTTGAGAAGCGAGTGTACCAAGTGCGGACTGTGACTTACATTAGTACACGGTTAACAGAATATGTCTGACACTCCATTAATTTCGTGATGTAAGAGGCGCATATTATTAAATTTTTTACATAATTGGTATTATAATTTATTGCCTACGAAGCCTATAGTATGAATTTGGCTTGTTACACTAAAGACAACAGTTAAACTAACGAAAAAAATAAAAATAATAATCTGTAGTTACGTTGTACAAATTCGTCATCTTGCAAGCAAACAAGTCAAGTAAAAGTTAATGTTTTTCATTTTCTTATGAAATGATACAAATTAAAATCAAAACGATTCAAAATTATTTGTAAAAATATTTTATTATCAATCCCGTGTAGCTATAATGGTAAACATAGGTGTGTGGTCTAATCATTATGATTTATTGCGCGTGATTTGTATTTGTCGTGCATACTAATGAGGAACAAGAAATATTATTACTCTGCACTGTACAAAATAATAAAATTTTAGCAGGTATTAAGCCTTATAAATGAGACTTGTCCAATACGATTAAAAAATGTTGTAGGTGTAACGAAAGATGCAATATCATAATATAGGTATAATAAAGTCAAATGACGAAGTAAATAAAAAAAATGGGACAAAGTACGTAGAGACAATTTCAAAACCATCATCGAAAGAAATAATTGCTGTAGATTAATACAAATACAACAAATACAAATATATTTATTTCCAAAAAGAAAAAATCTTACATACTAGGCAGTTAGAAAAAGAGGGTACATCCGATTTTAACACATTACACAAACACAATTTCAGTTATTGTAAGTACTTAATTACAATTTACACGATAGTTAGCATGTATTAGGTATTAAATGAATTTATTTATTAAATTAACTGTAATCTCCGCGCTAGGCCGGGCCTGTCCGGCGGAGATTCTGTGATGTTGTTTAACAAAATAGGTAATTATGTCGCGTAGGGTAGGAGGTGATGCTTAGTGATTGTGTATAGACCAATTGAGTTCGGAGAGGAGTAGACAGGACGTTAGGCATAATTTTTACGTTAAAATTAAATCTGACTATTCAATTTGAACATAACTTTTAGAATTTCACATGGAAATGTCGTCATGTTATATAATAGTACGAGTTATGTCAACCGTTGCTGAGATTTAGTGTTTTTATGATAAGTGTTTCTTTTTTAGAGATGATGACGAAAGAAAAATAAAGTCAATTGTTTCTAATATTTATTGCATATTTTCCGAAGAAGTTATGGGCGATATAACACATTAGCGATTTTGAATCGCGTTCAAGATTTGACGGGTATCTTTTGCCTTGCCCTTCTATTTATTATGACTAATCCAGTGGGTGGAGTTAGGCATATTTTAATATATTATATATATTTTCATGTTGATTATTTATCTGCTAATTTTGTTGTATTTATTGCATTATATTATTTCTATTTTTTAATTACGCAATTGTATTATTTTATTAAATGTAAGTAAAGCCAACTTGTTTTTTTTTTGTGTATTTTCCTGTACACGTTTTATGTATCTAGCTATATTTTTGTTTTACAATGAAAATAAAAATTTAATGAGTGTATAATATATAATACTATGATGCATCTTAATTACAAAAAAAAAAGATTTTGTTTAATTTGATTCCAGTATTCCAGCCTTCGTTACAAGGGAAAAACCCATTATTATTGCGAAAATGCTAATGTTGTCCCTGACCTTGCCCCTCTAAATACAGGGTTCGTCATTTTGTGAACATTTATAATTAGTTCTTAGGAGTTGCGTGTACCACCATATGTTTTTTTTTTAAATTGATTGGGCATGAAATAGCGTTATGTTTTCCATACCGGGTAAAAAAGGAGAGGTGAGAAGAGTATAGTACATAGTTCGCCGAGGGAAAAAAGTGCTGATTACAAATTGCATTTCTTTCGAGTGATTTAAAAGTAGTGCTTTATCATACCTACTAAGAAATAAAAAGACAAAATATAGAATTTTTGGCGGCGTCATTGAATCTGCTCTATTACTGATAGACGATATTTTGATTAGCGAGTAATTTTATAATTTGACAATAATAATAAAACAAAAGAAATGTGTAGCTTTTTATTCGGAGTTTTTATAATATGGCATTTGCGAGTAATAATTCATTAAATATTATATAATTCACTACTGGAGTCTTTAATTGAGTGAGATTTAATATTATATATATTTAAATAAATAAAAAAGTTTAGGAATATCTTGATATATTATTTATAATCTTTTTATTTATTTAAATATATATAATATTAAATCTTACTCAATTAAAAACAAAAGAAAGCGACTCGTACTTGATTTTCACTTTTTTTTAAATACTGTACCAAAAAAGTGAGCGAGTGGCCAGTATCATTGTCTTTTGGTATCACTGACATTTATCAAAAATTATAAAAATACCACCACGGTAACAAAACATTTTCTTATACTTTTTCTACCCGCTCAGCACGTTACTAATAGATTTACATGCACCTTAATTTTGCGTCTGCATATTTGCATGATAGTAGAGACGTATATTATGTATCGTTTAAAAAAAAGTAAGAAGTACTTGCAAGAGTAGATGTGGTATAAAATTTATTTGGACAATTTTTACCTGAAGCTAGATATAAAAAAATGGTTTTATATCGTGTGAAAGGAAATTTTTAGCATACATTTTTAACGGAAAAGGCGCTTGATGAAACAAATGCAGATAAGTGAATTTGGAAAGCTGTCAGCACTCAATAAAAATTGGAAACTCCATAGAGAAAGATCGATCAATAGAATTTTTCTCTAAGACAGGTTTATTGTACAAGTAAACATTGGCTTTTCAAATTTTAACCTTATCTCTGAACACGAACCAGAAATGGAAATTGAATTACAATCACTTCCTAGTTCATATAAATATTAATGTAGATCTTTATAATGGATGGGTGGATGGATCTTTATAATAATTTTGTAAATATTTCCATAATTTCAGATAAAACATTTTTACAGAACAATAAAATCATGACTAAACATAAGAATATTTTGTCAGTACTTAAAATTTATGTATAATTAATGGTGATTGTTTCTGCTGTAAAAGTATTACTAACAACAACTGATTCCTTTGGACCTAACCTTACTGATACTCGTACAACAAATTTTGCAATCAAAGATATACCTTTTTAAATAAGAAGCGAATACTGAGAAGGTGCAAAAGAAAACGGTAAACACGAAACAAACGTCGAAAATGTTTACTTTGAGCAAATACTACCTCATAATACGACTCGGTGTCTGCTATTTAGTCATCCAAAATAAAATTAAACTTCCATATTATTCGCACTTATTTCATTTGACTGTGACAAGCGGTCAAATATTTTTGTTCATTGATAATTATAAATTAGACAATTTAGTCAAAGCACAAAAAATCTGGTTTTATCAGACAAGCTTAAGATTCGAGTCAAATCTATGTATGTTCCTATTATATAATAATAATAATCATGGAAAGAAAATGTTAATACAATACTTGCCATATTTAATTTTAAAACTACTTTTTAAAATTATATTTTGGTCTCTCTATGTGTAGGTCTGTCTATGTGGTCGGAATTAACGAAAAATCTACGGAACATATTTGAACGGGTTCACAGTGTTGTATGATTTAATAACTTTAGAGTATCATAGCCTTCGTATTTTTTTAGAAAAACTAAATTAAAATATACATCATTATAAGTTTCATACCAATATACCCATATTCCGTTTTTTTTCCAATGCTTTGATTGGTGTATGGACTGAACTGCTAGAAGGCGCTACTATTGAGTCACGTTTAGGCCGTCGTTTTGAGGGTATCATGGACCAAGACTAATAAACAAAAATTTAAAAAATTAAGCTATCTTTTCTCGCGTCTGGTCTAATCAAACATAGGCAGGAAACTGAAAATCTAAAATGAAGAAATCGCAATTGCCAATATGTAGAAAGAGTCAAATTCGCATAGCTATCATGAATACTGTTTAAAAACATTTTATAAAAGGCATAAGTCTACGTATATAACACGCCAGCTAGAAGTATAATAATCCCATTATTAAAAAAAGTGATGTTACTGCTAGTGTTAAATTATCTTTATAAGGAAAACAAAAGGCTCTCAATTGTCTGGTCTAGTGTGCTTAATGGAACATTGTGCGTAATTTTAGCGACGTCTAATTTGAGTTGACAGTGACATTGTCATTGGGACATGTCAATATTGTCTTGATGCTAACTTTGACCTTCCTTCGGTGTCGCGGTGTGCAGAAATGTTAAAATTAAAAATATTTCCCACTAGTTTCTTACACAACTTAATAAAATTGAGTACCACATGTTTTTTGCTTTTCAATAAAAGATTATATATAAGGTGACTTTAATTTATCCAGTCAAATTCTTACTGAAGACTCAGTAAGCGCTCAGTAACGAGATTCGATTAACGTTTTTGTGAAATTCGTATATTATTCTTTTCGTGTTCCTTACAAACGCAAGCCCAGCCCCGAGTCAATCACTATGGGACGTCAAGATTTTATTTAGCGAAATTAGCAAAAAGTGTTATCGATCCGTGTTACTGATCACTTATGTACCAGTATGAGTTTGGCTGTATAAATTAAAGTCACCTTTTATACTAAATACTAATTATTCATACATAATATATTACTAAACAACGCATTTGCACGCATAAAATATTTAAAATGACTTACATTTTATGGTCCGTTGCGGAGAATGAGGTGGAAGCGCTTTCCCATAAACGCCAGGTTTTCCCAAAACTTTTCTTGAAGTTGGCAAAGAGTCTTACAGAATGTTCCTTATTCACTTTTTAAATAAACTTTATATCCAATGTTAGTACTTAAATTATCTTGTAATTTAATATTCAATCTTATCACTATCAATTTATGTCCTTATGACGCATCTAAAACTAAAGATAAGCAGCGAGTTATCTAAACCTTAGTTCTTAAGTCACTTACGATTTAAAATCCTACGACGCTATTTAAAAATATTATGACACTACACAAAATAATACTTTAATTTTTAAACTTTTGTTTACTGTCCTGCATTTTTCGGGAGCGATATTTTCGGTCACATTTCGGCTGCGTTCGGGTATATAGAAGCGCGATACGGTACGTACGTCTGTATCCCGCAAAGAGTGCCAGTCGACTGTCGGCGCCACCTTTTCGGTCGGTCGCTCGGTTGGAACTTCGGCTGTGAGTTGGCGCACCTGTAGCTAGCTTTTTGCCGACTCTACTTACTTGACATTTGAAAATCTCATTTTTTTTTCTACAGTTACTTATTGCTAATATTTTAAAATATACCATGTTACAGTTATGCAAAAAAAAAATAGTAGAAAATAATAATCGGGGCTATTTTTAGCTACATATAAGTCCTACAAAAATTGTGTAGACCGTCTCTACAAAAATTAAAGACTATCGTTATTTTTAAGTGAGGTTTTTTGCTTATTCTAATTGTTGTTCTATGGAACGTATCAGCAGTGATCGGAATATGGGTACATTTTGCGTTAACCTGTACCCATATTTCGATCACTGGTGATGGATGGGTTATGTAATGACAAATTTATTACAAAATAAAATAGGTATAGGTACTAATAAAAAAACAAATTGCTTTTTAGTTTCGACTTGTATGTGCGGCCTGGATAAATTTTCTTGACGAAGCATAAAAAAACTGGTTAACTAGTCAGATACGTGCAACTAGGGTTCCGTATTTCATCAAATTTGGTGAAAGTCAGGAAAATGCTATTTAAAAGTTTGCTCATAACAGATTATGATGTCTATTAAAAAGAACTTATTGTACCATAAAATTACAAAAGAAAAAACAAATGGTAAATTTATTTTTATGAATTTCTTTACCGTTATTATTTTCCTTTAATATATGTAATAATAATTGATATTTTTTAATTTTTCGATCCTCTAGTTCCGAAAATAAGCGGGATAACGTAGAATTTAGTGCGGTTTCTCAAATATATCTTTAAAAGTATAAAAGTTATTATATTATTTATATTTATTATTACAATATACTTGATAATACCTACAATTTGATACATAAATTGAATTTTTATTAACAAATATTTTTCTTTTCTCTGTTTTGGTAATTTCTTTTTAGGTTTCCGTACCTCAAAACGACGAACAGAAAACCCTTAAACGATCACGTTGTTGTCCATTTGTCCGCCTATAGACCTTTTACTCGGGCCTCTTTAGAAATATCGAGTTGACACTAATACTTCCTACAGAAATCTACGGCTCTTTATCCATCATCCATCCATCAGCCTGTTTCGTCCACAACTGGACATAGGCCTTTCCAAGATTTCGCCACTCTTCGCGGTCCTCTTGGAAGAAATGCCCATACTCACACACGCTGGGCAGGCGGGTTGGTGGGCGTGGTGCCAAAACCCTCGCACCAGTGACGCCGCTGCCCGTTACTAGTCTGTTTTATATAAGGCCCGGCACTTGGGGATGGATATATCGCAGTAAATTGGTTAAATTAGACACTTAATTAACACCCTAGACCGTTAATTAAAGACCGACGTTTAACCAAGTCGCTAGAGTTCCGTCAGACAAGCGAGTGAATGAATCGTTTAACGAGTTGTCTAAACGTTCTTAGGCAACAAGACGCATTTCAACTTTGGTAGGATGACCAAGATATTTGATTGGAAAAAAATGGATACTAAAAAGACATGGCTTGTCTTAATATATTATTATTAGAGTGCATTACAAACCAGAAAAGATAAATTAGAAACAAATGTAAAGACAAGACTTTGACAAAATTCCTCGGGCCAGGATTCGAAACTGCGACCTCTTGTTTCCCAGACAAGCGCGCTACCAATCGCACCACCGAGGTTTTTACCTAGACCGTACTAGAGTATTCCAAAGCGATGGATTTGGCAATAAAAACATAATATCATGGCTTCTCTTCTGTTTATTCAATGCCCACTTAGGTGGTGTGGCGTAACATCGATCTGATAAAGGCCACATTTGCACGGCATGTTCTACCCAACTGAAATTGAAGAACATGCCATGCATTTTTTTTGCTTTATGTTTCTATAATTAGAAAAATATAAAACCTGCTCTGCTACAGAACATAAATGCTTGGTATATTTGTTTGGTGCGTTTTACCAACAACATGTTTATAATTGCACCAAAGACCAAATTTTAAATAAATAAAACAGGCCAAGTGCGAGTCGGCCTCGCGCACGAAGGGTTCCGTACCATTATCGATAAAAACGGCAAAAAATTCAAATCTTATTTATGGGAGTGCGCAGGTCTGACTCACTTGGCCGGTTTTAGTGTTTGTTGTTAAAAATACATCATCTGTGAAACGTTCAACCGTCTAACTATCGCGGTTCTTACATTAACTAAAAAAACGACAAAAAAATCATATCTGTTGTATGGGAGTTCGCAGGTCTGACTCTGTATTTGTTATTATAGCGGCAACATAATTACATCATCTGTGAAAATGTATACTGTCTTACTATCACGGTTCATGAGATACAGCCTGGTGACAGACGGACAGACAGACGGATGGCGGAATCTTAGTAATAGGGTCCCGCTGGTTACCCTTTGCATACGGAACCCTAAAAACCACTGAACACAACAAACCAACGTTGCACAAAGTTTGCTAAGAAGATAGACTATGAAAGTAATCAGCTGTTGTCGTGACGTCATCTTGTTTTACATTATAAAGCCAGCACGCCGGCTTTCGGTAAGACAGATTGCTAAACGTTTTCAACGATGCTGTATTTAAATCCAAATGCTAGTGACTTGGTTAAACGTCGATCTTTAATTATCAGTCTAGGGTGTTAGTTAAGTGTCTGATTTAACCGAGTAACTGCGACAGATATACCGCCATCAATCAGTCCCAGGCAACGGTGGGCCGCCTGGTTTTGCCTGAGAGCTGTCCTCTTACTCTCCCCCGAATTACTTCGGGCAGGTTTGCGAGTAAGATGGTGGTACCTCCATATTCGAGCCCAGCATCAGCTCAACCATCAACGGCCCCATAGTGTAGATAAAATATCAAGTTCCTAATTTAACGCGAAACAAAGTTATTGCCCTTTACGTAATCATTTTCATGCACATTGGATCACGATGAAAACCTATAGAGTACTTACAGTTAACTTAGAAACTTGAAATTCTGTACAAAATTAGTTTTTGTAGCACACACTTTGGAGAAAATCTAAAAATTACAGAAATTTAATTACTTAAAATGGATTTATTTGCCAATATTTGCCCTTTGGATACATGGAGTTTAATAGATCGTAAGTGTCAAGTTAGTTTGGTTATTACAAATGCTCGTGGAATAAGTTTGTGTTTTAAACAGTGTGTACGGAACATGTATGTCACGGGTTCTACTCTAGTACCAGTTTTTTTTATTGCATTGCATTCTGTGGTTAAACCATTACTATAGGTATATATTTTTGTGCCAAACTAGGTATTTATCTTGATGATAATATATACAAGTTTAAATTTGGTCAGTTTGTGATAAATACTCTAAAGTAAAACAACATATTTTAAAAATTAGGGTTTCTTAACGGAGTGTCACGATATGGTTTGTCAGGCGCTACCATTTCGTCGCCTTTTTTGTCACCTTGATGTTGTTCTGGCATCTGTATTGTTCTTACTTACCATAATGTTATAAGAGTTTCGTACCTGAATTGTATGGTGGTACGGAACCCTTCGTGCGCGAGGCGGACTCGCACTTGGCCAAATGCTACGATTACGTATTACGTACGATTTCCCATACAGCCCTATTTCAATGCGCAAACCTCTATACAGCTTTTGGTGATAATAAGAATTAGTACTTATTATTACCCCTATATTTTAAAATAAATGATACAATATAATAGTTATTATGTAAATTTCATTTTTTTCACTCTCACTCCAAGTGAAATAACGCCCAGTGCGAGAGGGGTGGATTCAGCGCAAAAGAGAAAAAAGTATGCTTTTTAATTTTATTTGAAAGACTAAAATAGCTAGCGAAAATTCCAAAATTAAAAATCTAGATATTGTTAAGACCCTCCTAATAAAATAAATATGTTTGAGTTCTGTACATGATTCCTATTCATCAAACGAGAAGAAAAAGTAGGTTTGAAGACCTCATTTCAATAATTATTTTTATCGAGGAAACTTTATCCAACGTGTTTTCCAAAAACTTAACACTAGATTATATGCCTAGTCAAAATGCATATACCAAAAAGATATTAAACACAGCTGTGTACTTCATGAAATATACAGAAACAAAGCATCCATATTTTATTTACATGGCCTTTTAAGAACACAAAAGTGACTTTATGTGTGTCTTCAACTTTACGCTACAAATTACAAGATTCTACAAATACATATTTATTGATTTCAATTGTCAAGGTTTCGATCGTTTGCATATTCAAAGAGTATGTTTCTCACCGTTCTATTAATACGTTATAGAGGTAACTCAACGACAGTTAAGGCAAAAACAATAATCACACAGACATATTTTTTGAATTTGAGTATTTTTACGGTTCTGTACATCAAGAGGAAAAACTGGAGCCCTTATAGGATCACTTTGTTGTCCGTCTGTCCGTCCGTCTGTCTGTCAAGATCCTTTATCTCGGGGACGCGTGGAGGTATCGATATGAAATTAAAACCTAATACTCAAATCTACAGCTTTTTTCTATTAACAGCTTAAGTTAAAATTTGTTTCTGGCTTTCATTTATTTATTTATTTAACACACACGCATGAAATACATTACAGACATTATTTATAGTATAATAACAAAAACAATACAAACACAAAATGTATTTATGTACACACAAGTAATTTATAAGTACTTTGGACTCTCTTTTTAAGCTAACAAAAACCTGTATTAGGCAAAAACAAGCAAGTTTTTTCAGCAAAAACACCTGTACGTGCTCATCTTAGAATACTCTAAATTTAATTCAATAATGACTCATAAGTAGGTAGTTTTTTGTTGAGCGTCCCCTGACCAACCTTACAAACTTTCTTCGAAAACCTTATTAAACAGAGCTAAAATATTATTTCTAATTAACATAAGTTAAACATATTTTATGATTTTACAAATAAAATAACTTTTATTAAATCAATAGTGATTTGTGATTTATTCTACAAATAATTGAGCAGAGCGCTGGCCTCTCAATCTTGAGACCCAGGTTCGATCCCCGGTCGAGCATGCACCAATGAATTTTTCGGAATTAATTAATCAGCTAATTACTTAATTGTATTTATTCTTACTTACCACTTGCTGAACGGTGAAGGAAAACAACGTGAGAGAATCTGCGTGCCCTAAAAAGCGTGTAGTTGTGCCCGAAGTACGGCGATAGGGCTCACCACCCATCACGTTGGGACGTAATAATTGTCGGTGAAACGCGGTGTGACTTGCATTTCACAGTTCACACTCGGAGCACCTCTGACACCCCCACGGGGATTCATTGTGTTCGGAAATGATCGTGTCTCACGTAATTTTACGATGAGCATCGTCACAAGGCTTTAGTTATGGTTGGAGCGGTTTGACGGAACTATAAAGAACCTAAAAGGCAATCAAATGGCCCTCAGCATGCAACATCGATATTAAAAAGTAACATTAACACAGTTTGAAAGTAAATAGTAAACACGCAGTCAAGTCAAAAGATTAATGGCGCTTAACTTCAGTCAGTGGTCACCAATCGACTGGTGACTAATGATGATTGCGGCTATTTGTGACTGGACTGATTTTGAAATAATATATTTATGTTTCAGGGTTCCGCTAAGACAAACACTTTTTCTTACGATAGTTCTTTTTTACTTTTTCTCTCATAATTTAGCTGTTTTAAAACGGTAAAAATATTAATAAATTATTTCAGGACTTTTAAGTCTTTTTCGTGCAATGAATTGTAATTTTTTCAAGTAAAAATAATCTTTTAATATAAAAGTAGTAACCGACGTCAAATGGTACAGCAGATATTCACTAAAAAGCTAAAAATAATTATGTACTGACCCATGGTACCGAAATAACACTTTTGCCGACAATTGTTTTCTTGCTGAAAAATATGTTCTCTAGAAGTCGGCGCTCTCATATTTGTTTTTGGATTCCTATACCGTACATACTTCTAGATAACGGATGTTTCAGGAAGAAAGAAGTCGGCAATAGTGTTATTTTAGTACCCTAGGTCAGTTTATAATTATTTAAAACTTTTTTGTGAATGTCTGCTGTAACATTTGAAGTCATTTACTATTTTTATGTTAAAAGTTTATATTTATTTCACGTTTTTGAGTTAATTTTTATTATAATTTTTTTAACTTTAGATTGTGTCACAACCTGACTATAGTTCAAACTTGTATACGAGTACGTATTACCATTTTTAAGTAAAAGCCAAAACAAATGACGTGAAATTAATGCAACTTTTTCGAGGTTTCTTGTATGGGGACCTCCCTTGAAACTAAATTTTTAGGGATCCGTACCTCTCTTTCTTTCATTCTGTGCGTCTGTCACAGGGATCTACATCTTTAACCGTAATAGATTTAAAGTTGAAATTTTCACAGAATACGTGTTACTATGGCCTCCCTTTTTTCCCTGACGGTACTTGCTCTCTAGTAAGCAAATAATTTAAAAATAATTTACAGTTGCGCTGCGTATAGATAAATGAGATTATTTAATGACAATGTGTGTATATTGTAATCTTTTTTCATTAGGAAAATCCACTAATAATGGGAAAGTTAATGTGCGTGAGTATTTAGAAACTAAAACATTGGAAATATTTATTTATGGCTAGCTTTTGCCTGCGGCTTTGCTGGCGTGCAAGTGGCTTTCAATAAAACCTTTTATTCACAGTTTTCAGCTTGACAGTTATTTTATCAACGCTACTTTTAGTGTATAATGTTGACCAGGGTCACTGCGATGGTCACAGATTGCCCGCGTGATTTTAATTTATGGCTATGTCTCTTAAGATCTGACCATCTTCAGGAAACAAACGATGGTCTATAGCACTTAAGAGATAATGTTATAGTGAAAGAATTCTTAGAATCGGATCAGTAGCTCCCGAGAACATTCAAATTTTGAATTTCCTACATTCGAACTCAGAAACTGACAAAGTCACAAACATCTCTTTAAAATATTAGTTTACAGGTGTAGATTCACAAAGTTTGAAGAAAGGGATGCATATATTTTTTCACTAGCCTTTGCCCGCGTCTCCACTCGCATTTATTCAATGTCTGCCCCGGTTTTGGCTTGGGCGTTATTTTATTAACACCTCTAAATAGCCTATATGTTGACCAGTCACTACGATCATAATAAAAAAGCACATCCAAATTTGTTGAGTGCTTCTCGAGTTAAAAAGTAACAAACAGACAGACAGACAAACAGAAAAAATATTCTAGAAATCGTAATTTTGGCCAAAAGGACAAAAAAGGTCGCCGGATTTTCCTTTACATATTATATTTTTCTTTTTATGTTCTAACGCTTGGCCATTACCTCGCCTGTTATAAGTCTTAGAATGATGCGTGCTCACCCAAAAACTGGAAGAGTGCAGCCCACGAGGCGTTAATCAGACTTTCCAGGGCCTTCAGCAAAGATCTCCGTAGTCAGTAACAGATGAATGACTGATAGTACGCAACGGCATGTAACCACTGCCCTGATACAGCTACTTGTGACGTCATGCCGTATCACGACGAGTCGCTTGGTGGCATGGTTTCATTAACAAGGTAGTGACAATCAATGAAAGTCTGTAACAGACGAATGACTAACAGTACGCAACGGCATGTAACCACTGCCCTGATACAGCTACTTGTGACGTCATGACGGATCATGACGAGTTGCTTGGTGGCATGGTTTCATTAACAAGGTGGTGACAATCAATGAAAGCCAGTAACAGACGAATGACTGATAGTACGCAACGGCATGTAACCACTGCCCTGATACAGCTACTTGTGACGTCATGACAGATCACGAAGAGTCGCTTGGTGGCATGGTTTCATTAACAAGGTGGTGACAATCAATGAAAGTCAGTAACAGACGAATGACTGATAGTACGCAACGGCATGTAACCACTGCCCTGATACAGCTACTTGTGACGTCATGCCGTATCACGACGAGTCGCTTGGTGGCATGGTTTCATTAACAAGGTGGTGACAACCAATGAAAGTCAGTAACAGACGAATGACTGATAGATAGTACGCAACTGAACGGATCAAACATTTCTGAATTTTTTTTTTGGAACCCTGGTTTCCGAATTTGATGGTTCCGAAATTTTTGAGGTCCAAAAGTCTTATACTCGACCCCCTATCTAGTAGAAATTCTTTCCCGTTCAAATATCTCAACGGAAACATGATTTAGCGAAAATGTCCAAAAAATGTGAAAGCCAATTTTTTTTCCATCTATATAACTCCATCCATCCATCCATCAGCCCGTGTTCGTCCACTGCTGGACATAGGCCTTTCCCAAATTTCGCCACTCATGTCGGTCCTCCGTCCTCCTCATACAGCCGCCCCCCGCAACGTCCTTCAGGTCGTCGGTCCAGCGGGCACGAGGTCGGCCTACAATACGCTTTGCTGTACGTGGTCTCCATTCTAGAGTCTTTCGGCCCCAACGGCCATCATCTCGGCGACAAATATGGCCTGCCCACTGCCACTTCAACTTACTGATTCTGCAGGCTATGTCGGTTACTTTCGATCTCCGATGGATCTCCTCGTTTCGGATTCTATCCATCAGAGATACCCCAAGCATAGCCCGCTCCATAGCTCGCTGAGCGACCTAAAATCGGTGGATCAGGCCCTTTGTAAGAGACCACGTCTCAGTGCTATACGTCATCACAGGAAGGACGCACTGGTTGAACATCTTAGCCTTTAAGCACTGCGGTATTGACGACGTAAATATGTGACGCAACTTTCCGAATTCTGCCCAACCCAAGCATATTCTTATGTCAGCCTCGGCGTCGAAATTGTTTTTATCCAGCTGTATGACTTGACCCAGATAAACATATTTCTGAACAACTTCGATGCTGACATTGTCGACGGTTAGTGGCCCTTGGATGACGTGACAGTTTGACATGACCTTAGCCTTCCCCAAATTTACCCGCAGGCCCACTCTTCTCGAAGAATCACTAAGGCCGCGCACCATTACCTCCAGTTCCTGCAGCGATTCTGCCATTATCACGATGTCATCGGCAAAACGAAGATGTGAAATGTACTCTCCGTTTACGTTTATGCCTCGTCCATTCCAGTCTAGTGTTTTAAAGACGTCCTCCAGCGCGGCGGTAAACAGTTTTGGGGAAATAATATCTCCCTGTCTCACGCCGCGCTGAAGATGTATCGGTCTTGTTTGTACACCCTGTACTTGGACGGACATCGTAGCGGAGTCATACAGATATTTCAACATTTCCACGTATCGCCAGTCAACTTGGCATCGCTGCAAGGACTGCAGAACAGACCAAGTTTCGATGGAGTCGAAGGCTTTCTCGTAGTCCACAAACGCTAGACATAAAGGCTGATTATACTCTTGGGTTTTCTGTATAACCTGCCTTAGCGTGTGAATGTGGTCCACGGTGCTGTAGCCTTTTCGAAACCCAGCCTGCTCTGGAGGTTGGAAGTCGTCGAATCGTTGAGCGAGACGATTTGTGATAACTCTTGAGAACAGCTTGTAGGTGTGGCTCAGGAGTGCGATTGGTCTATAGTTCTTTAGTAGGATTTTGTCCCCTTTTGTGAATAACAAAATGACCAAGCTCCTGCTCCACTCTTTTGGCGTAGTATTTGTACGAATAACGGCATTAAAGAGGTCCTGTAGCTGTCCGAGTATAAGGTAACCTCCAGCTTTCAGGAGTTCAGTTGTGATGCCGTCCTCGCTCGGCGCCTTATTGTTTTACAGCTGTTCAAGAGCTATCCTAATCTCACCCATTTCGACATCTGGGAGTTCATCAGTGTAGTGGCGGACTAGAGGTCTCTATATACCTAGCATATACATAAAGCAACTAGCATAATTTATAAATACAAGGTGACAGACAGACCGTCAGTAGACAGAGCCAAGTTCAATAAACCTTTTTAACAAAATTCGAGAAACAATAATGAATACGGATAATTTTTATTCCGGGTAATTTATACAATTTTTTTTAAAGAACCCGGAATACAAGAGTTTGACTAGATTTATGGATATAAAAGAATGATCGTAGCTAATGGAAACCTGTAGTGTCTACCTACACCTGCCTTTTACAAGGGGCGTGTATCTACAAAAAAATTGTATGATATAATACTTAATTTTATCCATAAGGGAACAAATACAAGATAATACGTTTAGGCATTTAAATATCTCACGTCAAGTCACGTTATTTATACAATAAACTATAAAAATATTTTTTTTTGTGTAAATTTTTCTAACACAACTTAAAAATGCACCTCTTGTGCCACCCTCCTGGCACCAATTTATATAAATTTTATCTCCCGTTCTTGTGCAGCGAAGGAAAATAAAATATGATTTTGCAAATTTTAGGCACCTCGTTAATGAGTGCTTGCCTACTGTTCCTTTAGTATAAAGTCTACACTTTCTTATCATTTTTATCGAAAATGCACATCAGAATTTTTATTATCATAGTACAATTGGTTTAGTAATAAGTATGGCGTTATTTGTAAATATGATTCCTTTGAAATTTCCAACTACTTTTAAAATTCCAGAATTTCGCTTCTACATGCTGAGATCGATAAATCTCATTTCCTATCTGTATATAACTTGCAGATGCTCTTGTGCAACTGACAAGAATTAAGTTCCTACAAATATTTTACAGCAATATTCAGGGAGCTAAGAAATACCAGAGGAATCTCTACAAAGCGAAATAAGCTACTTGCATTTTACTGATTTTATAAAATTAAATGATATAATAAAAAAATACTAAGGTTTCTAATGTTATGCTAAACTTTTTCACACGAGTACTTTCTGTACAGTTAAATAGCGATACTGTTATTATAGTAGTAAAGAGGTACATAGTGTCTGTACCTTGAATTTTTTCGAGAAATTTTTGTTATTCTGTCTGTCTGTCTGTTTGTATGTTCCATTTTAACTCGAGAACCACTCGATGGATTTATAAACGGCTTTTTTTCCGTTAGTGACCCTGCTCAACATATAAGCTTTAAGGGCTGTTCATTATATAACGCATAATGGGGTGTTAATAAAATAACGCCCCAACCGAAAATGGGGCAGAGATTGAATAAATTTGAGTGGAGCAACGGGCAAAGGCTAGTGAAAAAATATACGCATCCTTATCTTCAAGCATTGTGAAACTACACTTCTAAACTAATATTCTAATTTTAAAGAGATGTTTGTGAGTTTGTCGGTTTGTAAGTTCGGATGTAAAAGGTAATCTCGAGAACTACTAATCTGATTCTAAAAATTTATTCACTAATAAATAGCTACATTATTCTTAAGTGCTATAAACTACTGAGTGCTATAGACTCAGATTCCTGGAGACGGGCAGATCTTAAGGGACATGGCCATAAATTAAAATCGCGCGGGCGGTAATGTGAAAATACTAAACTGACTTTGAAAATACTTTCACTGTTGTAATGGTAAGACTCTTCTTCCCTTGTACATGGGTTATAGTTTGTTCCCCAGGAATGGGCAGTTTCCTGGGGACATAACCCTTAATTAAAAACAAGTGGGTAATCTCTGGAGCAACTGAACCGATTTTGAAAATTCTTTTACTGTTGTAATGGTAAGACTCTTCACTTGGACAAAGACCATAAATTTTCCCTGGGAATGGGCAGTTCTTTAGGGACATTGTCTTTGTTTCCTAGGAACATAGTTATTAATAACCACAGAACCGATTTTGATAATTATTTCGCTATTGTTCGTTTCCAGTCCTCTAGGGACACAGACATCGTTTCAGACATATAAAATACAACATTTTATTTGTTCCATTAAATAGGTGTCCAAAATTTCCCTTTCTTTTATTTATTTGTATAATATTTAAATTGCTAGGTAATTTTAATTTTTAATTAGTTTAGTTTTGATGTAAATTGTTATTTAAGTTTTAGAATATATACCAATATACATAAAAAGAAGAAAAACATGACAATTGATTACTATTGTTATATATTTTTTCATTTGTAAGAGGTGTAATATGTAAATACAACATATCGATAGTACATAAATCCCCGACGAGTTGTCAGAGGGGTTTCTAAGTGTAAAGTATGAAATGCGAATCACAATCCACACTTGGAACACCCACTTTTCGCCAATAATTGTAACGTCCAAAACGTGATAGGGGGTGAAACCTATCGCCCTACTTCGGGCAAAAATGGACCAACAGCTTAACGTACCTTCCAAAGCATGCAGACCGAACACAAATAACACACAATTGTGCACCGTTAGCAGGCGAGCGCTCTACCAGGCGGCTGCAGAAGCGGTCACAAGTATCTATAAAATAGTTTTCATGAGAACCAAAAGTCAATTTCAATAAATATGTGTATAAATAATACGTTATCTACTGTAAAATTAAAGGCCCAAAAAATATGAACAAAATCGATAGTACTATCCAAAAATAAAATAAACGCGGGCGATGCCGCGGGCAAAAGCTAGTAACGTATAAGACTAAAAGTGATTGAGTGGAATTTCTGCGTTGAGATAAGAAGGCGAATGGAACCCCATTTTCATTACGCCGAAATCCTTCTCAATAAAAAGAAATCATTTCATCTGTCAGATTCCATACATTTTGGAATCGAGATAAAAAATCTCATCTCCTCTGATTCCCCGGAGTCGAAATAATTCATCGATAGACAAAACCCAATAACAGTATTCTAGTAAAAAATCACAACTACAAATTTGTGTTTTGTTGTGTTATTTTATTTAAAATGAAAAATATCATTTGTAATTCTTACTACACATTGGCAGAAAAATAGAATAAAATGTAATTAAAAACTTATTTTTTTACAAAATCAGATAATTGTGAGGAACCAGGTCAATGCTTTTCTTAAGAACGTAGCTGTAATTTTATTTTGATATAAAATAGGTGCCTCTGATAAATTATTTGCAATAACAAAGTTTTCTTCTTAGGGTGCATCTCCAGCTAGTGAAGGTTAGCAGTCAGCTCGGCATAATGTGTATCTTGTACGAAGCGAAACTGGTTGGCGGGACTCGTAATTATTAACCGAATTGAAATAATGTATTCTTTTTTTTTTATATAATATTTTTTTTTATATTTTTTAACTTAACTAAAAATAATCTCAAATAAAAAACCTAACAAACACAACCTAAAAGCTTAAATATTTATAACAAATAAAAAATGCTGACCAGATCGCTACCGTCGTTGGGAAGGGTGCCCAAAAAGCTGGCAGCGTTACCACGTTGAATGGCCAAACTTATTTTTTGGGCAAAGTAGCTTCCAGCCCTTCGGTCAACTGAAGCGTCGACCAAACGCAATGGAATTTCTTTATAAAGTGGTCGCGCTTCTTGACCCCACGGCCCAAGAGTTTCAACAGCAAAAGGCATAAATATGAAGCTCTCGCCAAGGGCTCCATACATGCGCCTTTTTACACCTTCTGCTTTTTCAGCTGCCGCGGCTGCCTTTGTTGCGGTCATTTGGACATGGGACTGTGCCAATGTGTCAACGCATGTTGCGTCCCATATCAGTGACCGCCCGTTTTTCCAAGGAATGAGCGTCATTCTGTCGGGCCGCCTGCCGTCGTCACGTGCTATGCCCTTTGGCTTTAATATAGCCGGCACACTGGCACTGGCAAGGGCCCGATGAATGACGTCATTCAAGGCTGCATGGCGCGGCAGACGTCCAGCACTATACTGACAAGATAGGCCGTGGTGGCCCAATTGGTCGATACTGTGTCCACAACGGCAGCGATGTGGCTCATTTATTTTAGCTCCTATTCTCAGACCGACGGCCAGGCTGAAAGTAGTCCTCTCCAGTAGCGTCCCGATGTTGGCAGATTGTAATTCATTTAACCAATATGCCTATTCTGGCTCGCTAGTTGCTTATTATTATTTATTTAGTTGCTAGTTGGTAGAATACGGGCTCGCTCCTCAGCAGGGTTTATTGAAGTTCCCAGTAGGTTCGTTTGAAGAACAAACTGCAGAGCGGTCCGTCCCAAAGCTCCCCTATTCTGTTAAATAGACACATAAAGTATACGTTTTACAGGTCAAAATCATGTTTAAAAAACCAATAGAATATGATTTAAAAAATATTATACTGGAAAAACATCAAGTTGGGCTATTAAAATTTATTTAAATTATACACCTGCATAAAACTAAGAAATGTAGGAATAAAAATATAATATACATTACCAGGGTATTATATACCTATAGAATACCGGATTATACATACTCGTATTATGGTTAGTACATATAATACAATGAATAAATAAGTTGATAAATTAACTAAATTATACCTAACTATCCACCCATTCGATTAGTCTTGCTAAGAAGAAGGGCAAGAAACTTAGCAAGATCATGTCTTTTTTTATTTTTCCATTTATTTTTTTCAATCATTTTTGTAACATAAAAATATATTAGGTATATTACTCGGTTGTTGCGCAGCCAGGACTTCTTTCTGCGACCCGTTTTCCTTTTAAGGTTGGAATAGTTGGTATTTTACCTATAATTTCTCTGCACTTGACCCAGGTACGCCAATTTTCTCTTTTTGATAGTGTGCATAATGTCGTGGTTTCTGTACGACCGTCGCAGTATTTCTACGCTGGTTATTTTCTGAGTCCGGCTAATTTTTAGCATGCGGAAGTAACAGAATAATTAATCAAAAACGCAATCAGGTAAGAAATCTTAGACTGTACACTTTAATGTCAAACAGAATTAAAAAGTTATCGAAATTTTTATTGATCTGAATGTGATCATTATGCAAAAGTGTGCTAAAATCCATTTTAATCCATAATTTGTTATTAGTCTGGAAAAATTATTGAAGATTTCTTGATTTATTGTTTTCACCATTAGCACGTTATTTGTTGGGCTTTACGGTTTCTTGGTCATTAAATAGTTTTCTAAAAAGCAAAAACTTAACGTCTAAAATGGTTGGTATGATATTTTTGACAAAAATTCGTTTATTTTTTTAAATAAATAAATTTGTTATCTTTACCTACGGATCACGAACAATTATATACCTCATAGACTTATAAATTTAAACAAGCAAAATGAAAAAAATGGTCACATAAAAACATTTTCAAAATAAGATCTCTATAGTTAGTATTTTAAGTAATATATAAAATGTTGCACCGCAATAATATGTTTTGCTATGTTACTGTCGATTAAAAATCAGCAGGCCCGCTTATGGCGACAGTAATAAGTGCTTTAAGTGGGTAAGCCACAATTTCCTTGAAAGTACATGGCCAATTCTGCTAACCCCTGCTTATTACATTTAATACTGTATATTTTTCAATTTATTCCCTCAAATTTTACAGTACATCAACTTGACGAAATTTTTACAGAACCCAGTGGAGGATTTTCGCTTGAATCTGATCTGAGACTCACGATGGTAATCCTTTCAGTAAGGCTGCTTGACAGGGATTCTTGAACTTTGACTTTCGTTGTCAGGGTGTAAATAAATACACAGATATTCAATGTTATATAAAAAAAAAATATCCCAGTCTTTTGTCATTATGACTGCCTGTGCTGGTGATATATTGCCGCCTGCAGTTGAATTTCTCTATTTCTAAACAGCTTTGACGGTTTTGACGCCTTAGTAAAGTTATTATTAGGGTGTCAAAACCAGTAGGTAGTCTGCCATACTGGCGTCCGTTCGTACCAGATAAATATGTGTATAATTATTTGCAGTATTGTATCTATCTATGTTTATACAATTTTAGTCGATATGATAGTATAAAAAACTACAATGTGAGGGCACCATTCGGGAAAACTTACGCTGATCCAGTCTTAGCTCTTATTATCATTGCATTATAGGCTAAAAGTGGGTCTACGCTATTTTCCCCTAGTACATTATCAGCCGGACTGGTTAAAATGTGCTTTGACAAAATTTTTGAATACCTGTGAAGCTTACACATATTTTGACCCAAATAAAGGAATTGAAAAAAGAAATCTATTACGACGATAATTTTAACCTCCCGTAAGCAATAATAATTAATTAAATTCTTTCATGGTACGGGTATCAAGTAGCTCTTATTATCCTGGCCGTGATCCGAGACGCTTGGCAGTAAGTATCTCTTTAAGTTTGTTTACTGTTTTGTTAAAGTATTAGTCTTATTAATTTAGTTAGCACAGAATACTAATTAGTATTTAGCTCGTCTTTGTACACTAATTGTATTTTTGTACACAATTTTTATTATTATTTATAAAATTTTAAATTTTTCCAAATATGTTTATTTAGAACCGGGAGGTGGTCGCAATTATTATCACATTTATCTGTCATAAGCAAATAAATATTTGGTTACATTGGTAATATAAATAATACTTGCCTTTGCTCGCGACTTCTGCCGCGCCTATGCAATGTTTGCCCCATTTTTGGCTTGGGCATTATTTCATTTTATTATACCCTTTATGTTGACCAGGTCACTAAAATAATAATAAAAAACCGGCCAAGTGCGTGTTCCGTAGTTGCCCGGTACATTTTATAAGTTGCTTTATTAATAAAAATCGCGCCAAACTTCTAGTCCCATACATTTAGAAGAACGGCCCATACATTGTCGTGTTTGCAGGGGATTAAAAGTTTGGCGCGACCTGTACTCGTAAATCTGTAAAGCCTACTTAGCTGTGATAGTTTTTCTTTTAACTACATTATTATATACTACTTCTGTGATTTTTTTCACATATGCATAAACAACTGTTTAACCGGCAGGGGAGGGGCGGAGACATCCACTCTAACAAAAATATTTCTAAATATTTCGCCAACGGATCCCTAAATCTAAAAATGGTTTTCATACACCCAAAATAGTTTTGAACGACCTATCTAACGACACCCAACACTATGGGATAGATGATAAAAAATTCATCCCCCATTTACGTGTATGGGAGGTACCCTTAAATTATTATTTTTTTCATGATTTTATGTTACACTTTTGTCAGCGTGGTTAATCTAAGCTGCGGACGGACGGACGGACGGATAGATGGACATGGTGAAACTATAAGGGTTCCTTGTCGGACTACGGAACCCCTAAAAACCACATCCAAATCCATCTAATGGTTCTCGAGTTAAAACGGAACAAACATACAAACATACATACAGACAAAAATTCAAAATTGTGGTTTCGGTTTTAGTAATTTGATATAAAATTTTGCGTAAATATGTACAGACACGACTTTTTGGGTATAGTTAAGATTTAAGCAAATCTTTACCTTCATGATTTTGGTTCCTAGATTATATGTTTCAGTAATTTGATATAAAATTTTGCGTAAATATTCAATGTACAGACACGACTTTTTGGGTATAGTTAAGATTTAAGCAAATCTTTACCTTCATGATTTTGGTTCCTAGATTATATGTTTCAGTAATTTGATATAAAATTTTGCGTAAATATTCAATGTACAGACACGACTTTTTGGGTATAGTTAAGATTTAAGCAAATCTTTACCTTCATGATTTTGGTTCCTAGATTATATGTTTCAGTAATTTGATATAAAATTTTGCGTAAATATTCAATGTACAGACACGACTTTTTGGGTATAGTTAAGATTTAAGCAAATCTTTACCTTCATGATTTTGGTTCCTAGATTATATGTTTCAGTAATTTGATATAAAATTTTGCGTAAATATTCAATGTACAGACACGACTTTTTGGGTATAGTTAAGATTTAAGCAAATCTTTACCTTCATGATTTTGGTTCCTAGATTATATGTTTCAGTAATTTGATATAAAATTTTGCGTAAATATTCAATGTACAGACACGACTTTTTGGGTATAGTTAAGATTTAAGCAAATCTTTACCTTCATGATTTTGGTTCCTAGATTATATGTTTCAGTAATTTGATATAAAATTTTGCGTAAATATTCAATGTACAGACACGACTTTTTGGGTATAGTTAAGATTTAAGCAAATCTTTACCTTCATGATTTTGGTTCCTAGATTATATGTATGGTTTCCCATGTAGATTTGGGTCCAAATGCTAGCCTAAGAGCCTTTGGATGTTATTTTCTTCTGATTTTCTTACGGTATGCTCTACTTTCAAAGTTTTCTTCAAGTATTTCCTTTTACAAAATTACCGTAGAGCTTTCTTGTTTGAGCACAGAACGAGCAATAATTTTCTTGAGATTTTTGTATTGTTGAACAAAGCTCAGAACATAAAAAACCGTATTGTGAAGACTAAGACGTCCATCCTGGCAGGTGTGGAAAAATGTATAAGGCACTCTGGCACTCCTAAGGCACCTGGTGATTTTAAAAGTAATTTTCTACGTACAAGTATTGTTTTTTTTTATTGAAAATCTTCAGTTAGCATTGCTTATTTTCCAAAGATTTTATTTGAGGCTTAGTCACTCCACTTTATCTTTATACTGTTATCCAAAGTCGATCGACTAATATTACGAGCGATAGCTTGGCGAAGTAATTCCAAAATAGCCGTCCTGATTCCAAACCCAATTTTCAGTTGTTTCAGTATTTCCTACAACAGATAGTCTTTTATTAAACGATATCTATTAGTTCCAGATAAATCGGCTTATCGATAAGACTTCTCCATGGGTGACAGACAATCTGCGGCGCACTTTTTTGTCTCCGAAAATAATCCACATACTGGACGGCAATTCTGACACGTGCGAAAATTTGCGAAGGCCGAAGGCGGGTGATTTTTACAAGCTCTTTAAAAAGAAACGTATCAAACTTTTAAAATATAAAGTGACTTTAATTTATGCAGCCAAAAATCTTGACGTCCCGTAGTAATTGACTCGGGGCTGGGCTTGCGTTTGTAAGGAACACGAAAAGAATAATTTACAAATTTCACAAAAAGGGTCATCGAACTGTGTTACTGATCACTTACCAAGCCTCCAGTATGAGTTTGGTTGCATAAATTAAAGTCACCTTATATAAACCTTGTGTCCGTATTCATAACATTTTTACGTGTCTTTATAATTATCATCACACGGCATTTATGGCGCGATAAACAGAGGAGTATGAAAAGCAAAGCGTGGGAAAAAAATTGCCAGAATAGCCACCCATGTTGAAAGTTTACCCCCCCGTTCTATTGAAATCTATGAACCAGAATCACAAATAAAACACAAAACCGTAAAAAAGGCTCTTTTTGACATATTTTTTTTGGTTCCTAATTTCGAATGAATGACCAACCTACGTGACACAACATGTGACTGACAATAGACCGTACGTGTTCCCAGCGGTACATAATGCATTAAGGCTATTTAGCTTCGGCTTCGTAGAGCGTCGTCTCTGTCACCGGAGTATTGTGCTTGTTTTGTCGGTCGATATCTTTTTTATATATTATGAATCATGACAAAAGTAAAAAAACATGTATTTTTCATTTCGAACATAGAACAACTTTACTAAGAGGTTCATTTTCAACCGGTATTTAATTATGAAGTAATACATACGACGCGCAACAATTATTATTATAGTACACAGTTGTTAGATTAACGGTTTAAACATTTAAAAGCGACGACATCTTTTCAATAATACTAAATTTACGCAATTTTGCAAGGTTTTCTTGAACTGCAAGGAAAAATATTGCAATGGGATCTAACTCATTGGTTACTTACTTTACCATTAAGAGGGGAAAATATTTACTAATAATAGAATAGTAAATAGTTGCGGCTGTAGAGATTTTTTTTTTTTTTCAAAATTTGAGCGCATTCGATTATTGTACTGAATCCCAAACTACCATGTTTAGAATGTTTCGTTGTCTGTCTGTAATTTATGTTCCGTTTTAACTCGAGAATCACTCAACGGATTTGGATGCAGTTTTCTTTATTATCATCGTAGTGACCCTGATCAGTAGGTTTACGGGCTATAAAGAGTGTTGATGAAATAACGCACAAGCAGAAAACGTGGTAGAGATTAAATAAACCTGGGCGGAGCAGCGGGGAAAAGGCTTTCTAGAGTTTCTAGTAAAATTCATTATTTATTAGTCTTCAATTATCTTTAGACAAACATTAAATCTTGTACGGATATGTACAGCTAAATTAACCATTTCAGCTAATTTCAGCATGATCTCCGCCCGCCCACGTTTACAGCCTGTCATTGCATCGCTCACTCTGTTCCAATACGTTTGAACTCATTTTACCCATTTGACTGGACAATATTTTAAATATTGTGTTTTCTCTCAAGAGTTTTGACTTATACTAAGTAAAGTTTAATTCTTTCTTTTAAACACTTATTATGCCTAACGATCAGATACCCACGTAACATACATACGATTATACGAGTATTTTCATTTTTGCGACTACGGTAGGAATAGGAAATGTAATCTCGTGAGATTCTAGACAAGCCAAGATCTCGTGAGACCGGAATTTTAAATTTAACGAGTTCCCACGCGATTGAGGGCTCATATTTTTTGAAATTTTCACCGAAATTTGACGTTTTATAATAAAATTAGAAAATATTTATTGACAATCAATCAAAGTATAAGTTGTTTTGTATATTCGAGCTGAGATCTGATCAGTCCTGTAATATTCCTATATGTAACTCTTATTTATTAACTTGTATTAGAGCCAAAATTTGATCGAACTTGTCGTAACTTTAAACGAGAAGCGATAAATACCATATTGATATAATTAATACCATGGAAGTCGTGGTGAAATTAAACGTTAAAGAAGAGATAAGATCACGACGCTAGTATCTGGGGGCACGGCTGTGCCCCCGCTAGGTCGAGCTAAAAAGCGGCCCGGACCTTATATACGGTTCGGCTGTGCCATCCTTTTCTCGAAACAGTTCAGGCCATTTTTGACTCCCCTATAACTTTGTTGTGGATAAAACTAAAAGCCTGAATTTTCAGTAAACAAGCAGGCATTATATAAACATACCATGTTCATTATTAACATTAATTCCAAATTTCATTCAATTTAAACCAGTATTTTAAAACTTATAACTAGTCAAAGTTTCTCAATTTTGTTACTGACTGACTGACCGATCATAAAAACTCTAAGGCACTTCTAGCAGACATAGAAGCTTCAAATTTCGAATACATTTAATGTTTTGTGTATAAATCAAGTAAAAACTAAAATATTTTGCAATTTCGGTCCAGTGTTCTAGATAAAAATGCATAAATAACTTTGTAATCCGATATAAATAAAGAGGATTACAAAGTTACATTTGCAGTTGTAAGAAAAGGTACTGAAAAGGAAAAAGGTAGGACTATCTACAAAATGAAATGAGATACCACTAAAAAACAAAACTTGGAAAAAAAACTTAGTTCTTCTACCGTAAAAAGTTGTAAGATCCATGTAAATCTAAGTCGGTTAATTTATTCAGTCTCTACTTAAGGGACCTTCTGTCTAAAGTTATTACATAATTAGCTATCCTAACAACATCTTATAGTGACAATACCAATATTAAAAATATATTGACTTGGCAATCGCACTAAATAATCTAATGTAATATAATATGTATTACTTGTGAGATACATTGTGTTTTCACTCGAGGGCCAAGCCAAGTCAAGTGACTCAGGGATGGGCTTGCGTTTCTAGGGAACACGAAAAGAATAATTTACGAATTGCTCCAAAAGGATCATCGAACCTTGTTATTGAGCACTTAAGTCTTCAGTGAGAGTTTGGCTGTATAAATAAAAGTCACCTTATATATAATACAACATATTATTATACAGGCTGTAAATATAGAGCGACCATTAAATAAAACCACATACTCTACTGACCATCCATCCGTCCATTCATCCATCAGCCTGTGTCGTCCACTGATGGACATAGACCTTTCCAGGATTTTGCCACACTTGGCGGACCTCCTGGAAGAAATGCCCATACTCACATACGCTGGGAAGGCGGGTAGGTGAGCGCGGTGCCGAAACCTTTGCACCAGTGACGCCGCTGCCCGTCACCAGTCTGTTTTATATAAGGTCTGGCAATTGGGAATGGATATACCGCCATCCATCGGTCCCAGACAATGGTGGGCCGCCTGGTTTTGCCTGAGAGCTGTTTTCAGGAAGATTTGCGAGTAAGATGGTGGTACCTCCAAGGTCAAGCCTGGCATCAGCTCTACCACCTAAAGCTGACCAATGATAAATGAAAAAAACTCGCACAAATCTTCAGAGAAAAAGATATTCAACTGTAACTCAAAGACTTTATCTCGTAGGAGGAAGGTCTATTTTAGAACGCTGCATCGGAACAGCTGTTTCACGGGCGACGCTCTCTCGATACTCACCCGTATGTCGGTGCATTACGCATTTTTTTGGAATTCAATTATTTCCCAAACTAAGTGTGGCCACGGGTATGATTCTTGGGAAAAGTGGTTCAGTAGGGTCAGTGGTTTCATTTAATGGTAGCAGTCTAGTTGCACCTGGTATATTGTAGGGCATATAGTAATGTGTTGAAATCAATACATATTTTAATTTATTGAAAAGTTCCATGGAAACATTTATTCCCTGAATAACCACAACTAGGTCTAGCCGGAACACGGTCAGGCCGACGGGTAGCAGTAGTTCCAAAATAAACATTAGATTTAGCTCATTTCAATCACTGCCTCTAATTTAGGAATGTATACAGGGTGTAAATAACTGCAGAATTTACTGAAACCACATATTGTACTAGTCAAACGGAATTTTAGAACTGGAAGATTCCACGCCAAAGAATAAAATAAAATTATTGCAACTTTTAATAGAAAAGTCCTTTTTATTTTCGAGTGTCCACTTTTTGTATTATCTTGTCTGTATTTAGACTTCCCAGGATGAAAAAACACAAAATTATAGTCAATCGTACAAAATTTGTAAAATGACGTCGGAGTGATTTCCTTCACCGTACAATAAGTTTAAACATTTCCGATAAATTAATTGCAACATGCATCAAATCTACAAGTTAGCGCGGGTATGATTCTTCGGAAAAGTGGTTCAGTATGATGCGTAGAATATGTGGTTTCATTTAATGGTAGCACTCTATTTACACCAGGTATATCAATAATATTAAGGGTCATAAGGTCATTGAATATTGGCCGCGTCTGTAAAGACGACGTGGGAATCTATTTACTGGTGGCTATGTTTCGGCAGTGGCTTGTCAGCACCCTGATGACGTCACCATGCCACCAAGCGACTCGTCGTGTTCCGGTATGACGTCATCAGTAGCCGTACCGTGGGAGTGTTTACAGACACTTGCGTAGTATTAATCAGTCGTCTGTCTCCGATTTCCGTAGCCTCTTCACTCTTCTAGTTTCTAGGCAAGTGCTATTCATCCTAGGTCTTATCGAAGCTTTCCTTTAGGCGCGGTAATGGCCAAATGTAAGACCTAGTAGGTAAAAAAGGCGTAAAATTGAGACTTGAGTATTTTTCTAGCAGTTATATATGAGTTTATTATGTACACCCCGTATATCTTGACAAATTGAATTTATTTACACAAGCTTTTAATTTGCTGATTAAACGATTATTTTAAATCATGTAATACTTTCACAATCGAAATTTACATATTTATTTTGTTAAAATTTAAACGCTGCCTTTAAATCATAGAAACACTAAGTGTTTCTTTGTTCGAACATGTATGTAATGCCACGGTATGGGTAAATTAATTCTGAAAACTTAGAATAAAAAAAGAAAATGTTTCCCATGAATGTACTGAACATGTTTATAATAAATAATTTATACAAACAAAACATCGCAATTCTAAACTTGTCAGGTAATAAAGCATTCTTAGTAAATATTCCGAGAATAAAGTGTTTTTTTTTTTCATGAAGTCAAAGGTTACTGTAAGATTTTACTTTGTAAAATTTACCATGTTAATTAAGTCTCACTATACATATTATCTGAAATAGCATTCCAATCTTCGTTCTCAACTATTTTCACAGCATAATTTGAATTAAAACTACAGCGGTGCAATATACAAAGTATGCAGGCTGCATAATAATTATTTTACAGATATTCTATCTCACAAATAATTTTCAATAAATCATATACATAAAGTACTAAGTTATTTACCATTTTCAATGAAAACTGCTACCTGCTTGGTCTACATAGTTGTTAGTTATTATAGTTATTAGGTTATTGTGACCTGATGATGCCGTAAGGCGAAACTGGTAGTGTAATAAAGGAAATTTAAGTGAAACAGTAAAAGTGTATTTTTTAATATGTTGATGATGTTTCACCAAGTGCCGACAATCGCAAGTATTAATCACTTAAAAGTAAGTTTTGAGTGGGTGGAGCGTTTTGTAGTGCTCCCGAGGTTACGCACACGAGAAAAAACTGGTCAAGTGCGAGTCAATGTACGTACTCGTAAGTGAATGCTATTGTTGTGGTAAATTTCAAGTAAACGGTGCTAAGGTTATGAGGTTGTGACGGACGGACAACGGAATCTCACCATAAAGGTTCCTTTTACCTTTCAGGTACTACAGAACCCTCAAAAGATAAGATTCATATGTGAAAAAACTCGAGACTGTTGTTCCCACAATTTCAGGAGAAATTTACCAAAATCATCAAAAATCACATCTTTTGGTGGACACATCGGGTGACCAGAGAGTTATCGGGTGACCAGAGAGTTCTGGCGCAGTCCTTGGCCAATCAAACGAACCACTTAGTAAAGTTGATAGATATCACCCTGCGCTTGCAATTGACATAACTTGGAAATCAGTTTCTAAGTCTATGAAAAATAATCCTAAAGTTGATAAACTAAACTATCACAAAAGTAATTATAAACTTATAAAGCGTGACTTAAGGACGATTGACTGGCACAAGTTGCTTGCCGGTCTTGAAACAGACTCTGCTGTTAGTGAATTTTATAACAAAATAACGAATATTATTAAATTATACACACCAACTCATAAATCAGGATCTCAAAATTATCCTTATTGGTTTAGTTACTCCCTTAGACGCTGTTTAGAAGAAAAGAGAAAATATCATAAGTTATATAAAAAGTTTGGAAACCCCAGAGATTATGATACATTTGACACATTGCGGTCTCGTTGTAAAATAATGATTGATGAGTGCTATAGATCCTTTTTGGTTTCAGTCGAGGAAGGACTAGAAGATAACGTTAAAGTGTTCTGGCGTTACGTTAACAGTAAAAAATCCAGTAACTCAATACCACAGACAATGACTTATCATGGTCAGCCTGCATCGGATAACAAAGCAGTATGTGAATTATTTTCCTAATATTTTAAATCTGTTTTTGAAATACCTACTAATTCGTCAGTACCTGACAATACTGAAGCAGTTAACTTTCCTGTTTTGTCGAAAATTTGGATATCTAAGCTTGAAATACTTAAAAAGTTGAAGAGGCTTGATGCAAATAAAGCTGCTGGTCCAGACGGGATACCAGCAATGTTTCTTAAAAAGTGCGCCGATGAAATTTGTATTCCCCTAGAAATTATCTTTAATAAATCTATTACTTCGGGTATTTTTCCTAGTATTTGGAAAACTGCTTTTATAATTCCTATATTTAAATCTGGTGACAAAACTAAATGTGAAAATTACCGTCCCATTAGTATCCTTTCTTGTATGGCTAAATTGTTCGAATCCTTAGTATACACCCACATCTACAGTCATGTTAAACCTTTTATTACTGAACAGCAGCACGGCTTTGTCAAGGGTAGATCCACAGCCACTAACTTGCTAGTTTTTAAAAGTTTTATTAATGAATCTTTTTGTAAACGACAGCAAGTAGATGCCATATACACAGACTTTTCGAAAGCCTTCGACAAGGTTAATCACAGCATACTATGTTCAAAGCTATCTCACTATGGTATTCATGGTAGTCTACTTCGTTGGTTAGAATCTTACTTAACACATCGTAACCAATTGGTAGCTGTTAAAGGTTATCAGTCTTCTCCCGCTTTTGTTACATCAGGTGTTCCCCAAGGGTCACATTTAGGTCCGCTGCTTTTTATAATCTTTATAAATGATCTTGTACAGTGCATTGGGGGCGATTGCCTATTATATGCGGACGATCTCAAGATTTTCCGAGCCATTCATGATGCTTCTGATTGCTTGGCCCTACAACAAGATATTCAAGCTGTTTATGAATGGTGCTCTATAAATAAAATGTATTTAAATATTAGTAAGTGTTTTGCAATTTCTTTTGCTACCAAGTCGCCGAAATATGTTTATAATTATAAAATTAATAATACTTGCTTAGAACGAAAATCATTAGCGAAGGATCTAGGCATATTGTTCGATGGGAAACTATCTTTTAAACAGCACTATGATTACTTAACTGCGAAATGTTTCAAGTTAATGGGGTTTCTTACACGAATTACCAAAAACTTTAAAAGCCCCAAAAGTCTTTTAAGTTTGTATCTTTCAATTATAAGACCCCTTGCCGAGTATTGTTCTATCGTTTGGACACCATTTTATAAAGTTCATATTCATAATATAGAAGCCATACAAAGGCGTTGTATGAGTATTATATGTCGTCGATACGGTTTAAAACGTCAGCTACCAACATATGAATCAAGAACTAAATATTTCGAATTACAGCACCTATCGACTAGGAGGAACATCAGTGAATTGATTTACCTCTTCAAGATCATCAACTCTCACATAGATTGTCCTAAACTCTTAAACATGATAAATTTTAACGCAAAAATTAGAGAGCGTGCCCCGCGCATTTTTGGGCTTCACACTTTTAAGAGCAACATTACTTATAATACACCATTAGCAAGAATGTGCAGATCGTATGACGCGCTAAAAAGACATAGCGATAACTTTGATATTTTTTCAAACAACTATAGTTTATTTAAAAAAACATTGTGCTCACTTTATGAAAAAGGTTATTAAAATTTTATTTTTCGTTCAATTTAAATTTTGTAATTTTATATTTTGTTTGTATAATAGTTAAGTACTTAATGAATGTTTAATTTTAGTTTTTCATTGTGCATGTTGTGTGTATACGTTTTGGAAAGCAGCCTTGTTCAAACAGTTATTACGTTATTATAAGCAATTTTTGGCTGTAATCTGTTGTATATACCTTGAAATAAAATAAAATAAAATAAAATAAAATAAAATCACACTAATATTATAAATGCAAAAGTTTGTGTGTGTGTGTGTGTGTGTATGTTTGTTACTCTTTCACGCTGAAACGTCTAGACGGATTTCGATGAAATTTAGAATGGATATAGCTTATACCTAACTTAACACATAGGCTTCTTTTTATCCCGAAAAAAAGCATGTCATTAAACCGAATAACACGTCGGCGGAGCCGCGGGCAAAAGCTAGTAAATACATAAGTTTGGCCATTCAAAGAGGAAATGGGCACCAGGCCGCAGGAGTCCAATCTGGAATAGGTATTTTATTTGTAGGTTTATTTAAGTTAATTTTGATTAAGATTCTTAGTTTTAATTGTTGAGATTGTCGGCACTTGGTGGAATTTATCAGACATTGTTGTGAGTAGTGTAATATTAAATTTTTATTAAATATTATTTGTGGAAAAGTATAAGTGTTTTTCTTAATTTTATTTTATTTTTATACATGTAAATAAATAAATATATCGTCACGACACGAATCATCGAGGAAGTGTCAGAGGTGTTCCGGGTGTGAACGGTGAAATGCAAGTCACAGTTCACACTCGGCACACTCGCGTTACACCGACGATTATTACGTCCCGACGTGATGGGTGGTGAGCGCTATCGCCGTACTTCGGGCACAAATCACGGTTCTTAGGGCATGCGGATTTCCTCACGATGTTTTCCTTCACCGTTCAGCAAGTGGTAAGTATTAAATACCCTGCATATAAATTCCGAAAAACTCATTGGTGCATGCCCGGCCGGGGATCGAACCTGGGTCTCAATGATTGAGAAGCCAGCGTTCTACCCCTGAGCTACCGCCGCTTATTTATTTTTTACGTTATTGTAGTAAATAAAGTAGAAACTAAATGAGAATACTTATTTTGGATGGCCATGAAATAAACTATGTAAATTTATAATTTTGTTATATGGTGTAAGGCTTCTACGAAATTTCAGCACATTTTACATCTTTTACTTTTATATCCTTGTAACTTTGAAATGCGTTTAATTTTTGTTTTTTGTTTTAGATTCAAGTCATACATATTTTACAGGACATGTAACATAAATTTAAAATTTTGATAAGAACCAAAAAATTAAGACTATTATTTAAATTATACTTAGTTGACTGTATACTCGCCAAAATTTAAAAGTTGACATCCCATTGCTTAATAAAGTTTGGTCATTCTTGCTTTATTTTCTGTTCAATATTTTTAAGATTCCGTATTTCAAATTGAAAAAACGGAATCTTTATCACTTTGTTGTCTATCTGTCTTAACTGTCTGTTTGTTAAGACCCTTTTTCTCAGGCGCCGTAAGAGATATAAAGTTGAAGCTAATATTTCCTACAGAAGTTCACTGCTGTTATGCTCCAGTTATTGTCCTTTAAGTTATCATTTTCATACAAATTGGCTCACTAGTAAAACCTATGATGTACTTCCAGTTGACTGAGAAACTTTATATTCCACTCAGAAGTATAGATAGAGCACATGTAATAAAAAATCTGAAAGTAACGTTAATCAAGGAGTTGTAATTGTCCAACTTAATACATAGAGTTTAATAGATCGTAAGTGTCAAGTCATGCTGGACGGTACAAAGTGCATGCGAAATAAGTTACTGTTTTAAACGGTATGTACGGGACCCTCAGGGCACGAATCCTATTCGCAATTACCCGTATTTTTCTAAATTTATGAATTATTTTATTTTACTAATGTTGTCTTAGACCAAAGGTTGTCCGAAAGAGGTCGCTTTTAGTGATGAGACCATCAATTGTACCCTGCTACCTATTATTGTAAAATTGTTTTTTTTATTTCTGTCTTTTGGTGTGCCATAAAGAATATTGTTTTGTATTCATTCTGTTTTACATGTTCGAAACAGAAAGTTTATATATTATATTATAACAAAAAACTGCAAGTTCTATTTTGAAGGAAAACTGTACATATTTTTCGAAGGTCATCTTGGAAACAAGAACAACATTATTATTTCCTATTTGGTTCATATACCCACAATTGGTCATCAACATCATCAAAGCTTGTATCCTTGACCGGTATACACATCCGGCAGTACTTATGCAATCATAAACACTTGACGATAGTTCTTAATACGAAATAATAAAAATTATAATCGGACAAACAGCAAAGCTTTGATAGTACTTTTTGTTCCAATAAACATCCTTCTTGTTAATGTGGTGACGATGAGGTAATAACTTACCTATAGAAAATTAACATAGAGTTGTACAAACAATAAAAATTAACACATTCAAAGATGTATCTTTTACTTTGTGCCAAAAAAAGAGTTGAAAGGAATGTGATAAAATAAAATGGTCGGCTGGTCAAACTGAAAAAAGTAAAATAACCGTCAAAAAGTAAGCAACCAGTTCACAGCATTGTCAATTCTTATTTTTTTGTATAATTTGTAATGTTATATGGACATTTTCACAAGTAAATGAACTCTAAATTAATACAACTTATGAAAATAGTCAAAGGATAATAAAAATAACAGTTTACCAGCAATAGTCCAGTTAAACTAGGAATGTTTGTATGTAAGGTTTAAATTAAATGGACACTAACTGAAAATTGCAAAAACATCAGTTAAATAACTGAGAAACTTAAACTTAAAAGATTCCTATATAATTGTTTGATAAAAAGGTACCAGCTTAATTGGACCATGGAAAAACAATATTGGTGAGATCAGGAGACTAATAAAGTATTGGTGACAGAAAACATTCGCTCTTATATTTCCAAACCATTTTACTATTCTATCTTTAATTCAATCTCAAATCTTTCATTTACTGGACTATAATGTTTAACAGAAATATCGCTGGAAAAACAGCTTCCGTTTATTTTTAAATATAATCCCGTTGCAACGGAATGTTTTAAAGAGAACTGCTGCTGAATTAAACGGTTTAGTTTAATCTGGTTTATCGCCCAGCGCCATTTTGTAGCAAGAAATGTTCAAAAAATTTAGGCTTCCGTACCAAAACCGAAACGTTCTTCTATCGGATAAAGCCACTTTTAGGGTTTCGTTCCTCAAAAGAGGAAAAGATCACTTTTGTGTCCATCCGTCAGTCACAGAGGGGTTTTTCTCGAAGAATGTAACGTAGGAATTTGAACTTTGTGCTTATCGTTCGATCTTGGGGTTGCAAACATATATTGCTACTAGCTTTGCTCCGCGGCAGTCTTTGCCCCGCTTCCGGCTTGGGCGTTATTTTATGAACATCCCTTGTAGCCTATGTGTTGTAATGATAATAAAAAACTGGCCAAGTGCGTGTCGGGCCACGCGCAGTTAGGGTTCTGTAGTTGCCCAGTACATTTTATAAGTTGGTCTACTAATACAGATCACGCCAAACTTCTAGTCCGATCGGATGTTGCTCTCCCGAAGAACAGCCCCCAAGTAGCACACGAAGCAGTTTAACTAACCACACGTCGACTTATACAAAGCCTGAGGTTTGTTTATTGAATTACAATAGTTCACTCAACATCTACAAGCTGGCTATTAGGACTACGGGACATTAATTACACTTTATTTACAATGTTCATAGAATTCCTTTAAAATGCTGTTTTACAACTAATGGAGGATAAAAATACCCTAAGCAATCTAAAAGAATTTGAAAAGTGGCAATAACATACATGGGATGTACAATTGAACACACCGGGTCCACTGTAATGCTTGCATTTTAATGGTGTAACTGTGAACCATTATAACTCTTCTAGTTCGACTGTGGCTAACAATTCTACAAATGGATATGTTGCCAAGCCACATATTGGTGATCTTTGTATACTTTGTACGCCATTTTTCATAAAAAGCTATTTAAGGGGAAATTAATTCAACCGCCTACATTTTTGGGGAGTTTCAGTAGTTGATAGACACTATATTTTTTAAGTTTCAGGTAGATCAGCTCAAATTATTAATAGTGAAAGATTTAATATAGAGGAAATTTGTATTTTTGTTTTTAATCGTAAATAAACGTATTTTAGATTTCAATTTATTGGCTGCTCTATTCCCAGGAGAATTTAAAAAACCAATCATAAATAGTTATTATTATTTGTATGTTTTTGCAAAGCAAAGGATTTGAGGGGCTTACTAAAGATTCAGCAAGCTGTTTTAGAAATAACGCCATTTTGTACATCCTTTATAACCTATTTATTGAATAAATTAATCAATTATGGGGATTTTAAGGGAATGTTAGAAAGGTGATTACGATGTTTTTGTTTGATTTTTGTCTTATAATAATACAACTTGATAAAAACTTCTTCGTAAGAGATAATAAAATATAGGCATACACTGATTATTTGTTACCTAACATATTTTCATATATTTCATGTTTAAAACTGATAATTTTATGAGGCACATGAAAATTTTTAATACAAAAGTAATACAATTCAACAATAAAATTACGATTGCAATTATTTTGATGTCAGATAAAGCAAAAAAACTTTAGTATTTTACACAAATACAATAACAAAAAACAACGCCTGGACATCATGCACACCATCTTATTTGATTCGATTTATAGCATCTTATGAGATACTGTATTCCTTTTAACGAAAACACATATTCCCTTTTAAACTTCAACTGTCTCTCTAATGCATACCTTACAATTCCGTAGGCTGTACAAAGGATATCGCGGAGTGTATAGCTGTTAAGAATATCATATGATGCCCCTTAGCGGCCGTTAATGTGCTCTTACCTTTTTGTGCCCTTATAAATGCTTCTATAATGCTTTTGTACACACAACAGCCTATGTTTGATAGACAAGAAAAAAAAATCATCCCCAATTTACATGTAGGGGATACCCTTGTAACAATTTTTTACCGGTTTGTCGACGTGGTTAATATGTATATCCCTGGTATACCCATACCAAATTACAGCTTTCTAGTACTAATAGTCTCTAAGCTAAGCCGCGGACAGATGGACGGACAGACGGACATGGCAAAACTATAAGGTTTCCTTGTTGGACTACGGAACCTTAAAAACCGCATCCAAGTCTACTGAGTGGTTCTCGAGTTAAGACAGAATATCACAGACCACTTAGTGCGGAATATACATAAAGACAGACAAAAAAAAACTAAAAATTGTGGTTATTGTCCAGTACTCATTAATTCATCTAAAATTTTGCGAAAATATTCAACGTGCAGACACGACTTTCTTACTACTTTATTATTAGTATAGATATAGTTTGGGGGATAAGAAAAAAAAGGTGTCAGTCTAATCCAAAGGAAAAAAGTTTTAATTAATGTGTTGTTTGACAAATTATTTGAAAAAACTACCACTAAGGATAATGAAAAAAATATTTTTATAGTTTTTGGTCCAGTGGATTTAATGACAAAGAATGAAATTTTCTTCAAATTAACGTTCCCCCTTTGATCGCCTAGGTTTCTAAGGCTCAAATTTAGATTATATCGGATTATGAAGATAATGTCTAGATCACATAATGACTATTGAACAGATTGGTGAAGGGAACGAATTCACGTTGGTCTATTAATGTTTTTGACAAAGCTTTTTTTTGTTTTTGATATACCTGGACGAGACTGACCGAAGACCGAAAATACTGGCAAAGCTTGGAGGAGACTTTCACCCAAGTTTGGGTGTCCAACTAACATTATGAGCATCACATTGAAATTATAAAATTAGAGATTCTGCATGCTCTTAATATTAATTGTTTAAGTGTATTTAAATCTAGAATATAACTGTTTTTTATATAATGTAGCTATATATAAAAAACGACTACTAGCTAGGTATATATATTATATTTGATGTATATGTATTGAATATATTTGCGATTAATACAGATTATTATATAGGAGATAGTAAGTTATAAATAATAGAAAAAAAAAACAAATTAATAAAGTATACTTTACTTTTATCTATTGACTGCTCATTGATTGGAAGCCTGATTGTGTGAGCCTGCTCTCTCTCCAGTTCTCTTAGAACAGATTTGTATGATTAACCTGAAATTCGAAACTGAAATTTCTTGTCTACGAAGTCTACACTAAAGTAAACTTTTGTCAAAAAATTAGCTTGTCACTAATTGCAATATCTTTATAGCTCATTATCTCTTAAGTATTTTATACATAATGAGTTTTTCCAATAAGCAAAATAAGAAATTTAAGTCATTTTTTTAACGAAAACTGGTGATAGTACTCGTCCATATAAACAACTTTTACTATGAATCCAACCCTGAAATCGTGAAAAAAAACAGCTGTTTCATACATTTGAGTCGAGTAGGTGTTTAAGTTTTCTACGGAATAGCTGATATTTTTCTCATGATTTCAGGGTTGGGCCCATAGTAAAAGTTGTTCATATGGACGAGTACTATCACCAGTTTTTGTTAACAAAACGATTTCATTTTCACGTTGTATAATTAGGTTGAAGTGGAAACAAAAGAAATAAAATACTTGGCAAGTGCCTAATTTGAAATTAAAATAATTGAGGGAAACGCAACAAATAACACACAATATTACAAAACAACGGACAAGTGTGAGTCGGACTCGCCCACTGAGGGTTCAGTTAAAGACTATAACTTTTATGATTTAATTACAAATGTATAGTTTTCAGATTTTTCCCTATACTTGTAGTATAAGACGGTATCACTTGCACAATTTCAAAGTTCTAAATCAACTAAAATACTCGGTAAATTTTGATTCCATTGAGAGTATCGAAATAAACGTTTTTGCGCCATAAACGGTCGTATCTTTTTTTTACGTTAACTTAGAAGTTTGATTTTTTAAACTTCAAGAACCTGTAGACTTGAGTAAATGGTTTTAATTTCAACTCGATACCTCCACCCGTTTCCGAGATAAAGGGTCTTGACAGACACGACGGACGGACGGACAGACAGACGGACAACAAAGTGATCCTATAAGGACTCCGTTTTTTCCTCTTGAAGTATAGAACCATAAAAAAGGTCCTTATCTCATTATTTCCTTGAATTTGAAAGTGCGGTTAAGAAAATATACTAATTGAATTGAATGAAACATTGCTATTTTGTCTTTTTTACTCTAACCTACAAATTACCTAATTAAGAAAAGATAGAGCTACGTTTATAACCTAAAACCAAACATCCTAAATCCGTGGTCTACGCCTACGCGCTGTCGCGGGATGCCGCAACATTAGCCCCCGCGCATCCGGCGCGGCGGCATATTGCCAAAGTCACGCGTAGCGTAACACGACTAAAATTATACATAATGTACACTCACTTTTTTCCTTCTGAAAGCTTGCAATGTATTTATTCGTTAAAATAATAAGTCTTTCCCATAGTTGCACGAAACCGAGATAGGTTTAACGGCGACTTTAAACTCCTATGTACCGTCTCTTATATTTCCAATGAGAAAGAAAGTGACAGAATCAATGTAAAGTCACCGTTAAACTCATCTTGGTTTCGTGCGACTTGGGGTAAATATCTTACATTTGTAAATTATTTTGCTTGCCTTGTTTACAAGGTTACTTCAAATGATTAGAAACAAGGTTTAATGACTGTTGTTGCAGAATTAAAACCTTTAGGTCTCACCCTACGCCAACGACCTTAAACGGTAAACTTGACTTAGTAACAATTTTAAACGGTATCTATTGCATTTTTAAAAGAAAAAATACGTGGTAGGCCACATGACTGAAGGAGTAATCTGTGTTTTCCAGAATTTTATTTTAAATATAGAAGTGAAGAAAAAATTTATAAATTGTAACACTTGTAACAAATATTACTGCTGCAGTTTTATCGAAACAGTATAAATATTTATAAACTCCCAGACAAAATAATATCAAATGATATTAAGGGGTAACGTTTCGAGCTCAGTGCAAAGTGCATAACAATGGTTTGTTTACCTTTTTTTAAAATAAAATGTATGAAATAAAATAGTTTCATCTTATTTTGCGACTATTGTTGAATAATTATCAGGGGTTTTTAGCAGAATTGCGTCATTTTATGCATTACGTTGTAAATGAATGGGTATACAAACTTAAAAGCGTGTTTTAAGTTTGTATGCCCATTCATTTACAACGTAATACATAAAATTACAAAATTTTGGTAGAAAAGCCTAATTGACAGTAAACAATGGTCGCGAAATGCCATATATCACAGTTATTTAGTACTGTTTATGCAATAGTAAGAAAAACAATCATAAGTTGTGCATTTTGCACCGAGCTCGAAACATTCCCCCTTAATTTCTCACTTTTTCAAAATTTATTTTATTTTATTTAATATAAATTAAAAACTATTTTTTTTGCTCTGATCAGCCGCAATGACTGGCGTAATAGCCATTTTGCAGTGTAAGCTGAGAAAAAAGTTATTTAAATAATGGTGATGTTCGAAATTTCAACAACCACGAATCGAATATTTCCGGCGTACCCATTTTAACTCGATAGGTACCTAAGAAGCTGAAATAAAGGGATTATAAAATATTTTAACTAATCATTTACCAAGTTTGCGGTATGATTTCGGGCCTAGCAATCAAAGTCAACTTAAAAAAGATAAGTATTTTTTCTTTAACGTTACATAACACCATAAAAATAAAATTTAAATAAAACTTATATAGTAATGATAGAATATCATAAGTAAGTTGAAGCATGAAATGTGTTCCAGTTCCATGGCTCTCACGTGTAGATTACGGTGTAGACGTAAATAGTTTAGTTAAGGATGGGTTATCCTGAAATTATCTCTTTTCAAATTAATTTAAGATCATGAAGTTGTGATATTTTGTTGTCTCAAAAGTATAATTTAAAATACGAGTAGATCATTTTTGGAGACTTTTTTATGGTTCAATTAAAGAAACGTTTCACTTTGCTCGATAAAAAAAACGAAAATTTGACGATCTTTCAAGATTTTTTCGTTTTATATTTAATTTACATGACCAAATTATATAAAACTTTCAGGTAACTAAAGAAATGGTACTTTAATAATAGGCTTGTACACAGGGTAAACAAAATATTATTCTATTTAGTCCGTCATTTAGATTATCAAATAATATTGGACACGTATTTTTTCTTTTGTCAATTAAACAAAAAATGACAGAGATAAAGAGCGTCAAAGTTTGGAAGTGGGGGTAAAAAACGTCACTTCTAAGTAAAATTTTACCTAGATGTGACGTCACGCGGAACTTCAGCGGGCTATATCTTCATCATTGTTTGTTTAATTGAAAAAAGAAAAAATACATCTCCAATATTTTCTGATAATCTAACTGACGGAATAATAAATTTTTTTAGTCATCATGCCTATTATAATAAAGGAAAAGTATATATATATTTTATTCCACCCTTGTTTCGTTTTTGAGAGAAAAACAGGATTTTTGATAGCGTTTGATTTTTCGGTTGTCGTAACAGCCGCAGCGCAGAGCGCGCTATTTTTAACAATAATGAAACATCATATTATTTAACTGACCCATAATGAGGTGCTCAACCACCATACAGTACGGGTACGGAACTCTAAAAACATTATATGGTATATTACAACAATAAAACAACATTAAGGCAACAAAAATATAGGCGCTAAAATCATAGCGCCTCACAATTTGGCACGCTCTGAAAATGGAACCCGTTTTTTTATTATTTATTGTTATTTTTTATATCTAAACAAACTTAAAATTTGTATGTATTATCGTTTTTAGATAGAGCTGAAACAAATAATGTTAATAATGGTATTTTAAAGAATGCTATTTTCTCAAACGGTTTATTGGTGTTAGAATATTATAAAACGAAGTTAAGATAGGTAAATTCTGCAGGTGGGTTTGGAAATATGCTTTGTGATGCCGTGTGCCCCATTAGCGAATATTGCAACGTGATGTAAACCTCAGGTTATTGCTAAAACCAGCTTTATTTAGCCAGAGTTAAGATTATTTCGGGTGTAAATGGAATGGTAACTTGAAATGAATCCATATAGGTAATCTACTGATCATACTAGAAAACCTATACAAGAAAAAACAAACACGAAATGGAAAAAGCAAGAACTTGCCAATATGAAAATCAGAGTAAATTAATCAAACTTAACAATAAAAATTAATCAGTCAAAAGACTGACATGACATGACAAATCTGACAAAGACACCTGTTGCACGATACCTCGTTTATATGTTGTTTAAAACTAACAGACCGTCGTGATTATTAAATTTTTGCATCGGAATAGTTAATGTTTTGGGACAAAAATATAGATTACTTTTTTGCGGAAAATTGGGCAATTCCCTATGGGTACTGAAAAATTTATACTACGAAGGCTAAGCCGTGAAAAAAAGTTAATTAATGAAACAGGAAAATGAAAAAGGTACGGTTCACGCGAATCTTGATTTTTTTTAAAGTTAAAACTGATTTATCATAACTTCCTTAAAATGTACTTACAGCGTTTATGCACATTTCTTTTATCTGGGGGTACGGCAGTGCCCCCGCCAAGTCAAGCTAAAAAGCGGCACGGCCGTACCATCCTTTTCTCGAAACAGTTCAGGCCATGTTCGACCCCCTATAACTTCGTTGTGGATAAAATTAGAAGCTTGAATTTTCAGTAACAAAGCAGGCATTTTATAAACACGGCATATTTTAAATTTCATTCAATTTGAACCAGTAGTTTAACAATTATAACTAGCCAAAGTTTCTCAATTTTGTCACTCACTTACTCACTGACTGACTGACTGACCGATCATCAAAACTCTAAGGCACTTCTAGCGGACAGATAAAATATTTTAAATCTTTGAATCTTTGTGGGATACATTGTGTTTTCACGCGATGGCCAAGTCAATTTATTTATTTAAAACATAAAAGATTTTTAATATTGATATGGTCACTTTAAGATGTTGTTAGGGTAGCTAATTATGCAATAACTTAAGACAGAAGGTCCTCAAGTAGGGACTGAATAATTAACCGACTTGGATTTACATGGATCTCACAACTTTTTACGGTAGAAGAACTAAGTTGCGAGACTTGTTTTTATACAAGTTTTGTTTTTGATGGTATACTTCTTTAACACGTAGCCTCGTTGTCTGTTTTCACAGCATTTCTCAAATGTGTCCGATTGAGTTGAAATTTGATACGTATAATATTACGTATATAAATTTCCATTTTTATTAGCGATATACAACATTATACTTTACAACATAAAAAAAAATATTCTAAACTCAAATTGCCTAGCAATATAAAATACAACATTAACCTTATTAAAAATAACTTACCTACAAATAATATTATTGCTCTAAAATTGACCCCTGCGGCATGGTGTCCAGAACGCTGGCCACATTTCGTCTTTGGATAGCTAAACTTACACATTGCCCGAGGAATGCGGATAAATTGAATATTACCCAACTTCTGTGGCGGACTAACCCACAGAAAAACTTTGGACTAACCGCCTCTGTGGCCGAGTCTTATTAGAGCACTAATTGCCCGCTAACCTAGAGCTCGCAGATTCAATCCCTGCAGTGTACAACAATTTGTGTTCGCTCTACGTGCTTCGGAAGGTATGTCAGTCCATTTGTGTCCGAAATACGGCGATAAGGCTGCTCACCACCAATCACGTTTGGGACGTTTTAAGCGTCGGTAAAAGCGGATGTACCAAGTGTGAACTGTGACATGCTTTCACAGTTAATACGTTATATAAAACACCACAGAGACCTCTCGGGGATTCATGTCGTGCGTGACGATACGTAATGTTATTTTAAATTAAATTATTTTGCCAAATAATTTATTTTGGTAATGGTAATTAGCCTTCGTAGTATTAACATATTGTAAAGGTTAAGAAACTGCATAGTATTGAGTTGTACGTGTTACTGAAAGACTCCGGCTGACACAAAATTATTGCAACATAAAAGAGAATTTAGTACTTTTTCCCCTTCAGCGTAAGCCCATGGGTGCAAAAAAGGTAAATTATTAAAAAGATTACCTTTTTAAAATTCTTGTTTGGTGTCAAATGCGGCATATTTTGAAGTAGATTCTATCTACATTAATGGAAGCCGTATTCCGTATATAACATAATTTATTAGAATATACTTTTTTACCCTTTACCATCCGTCTGTCTGTCCGCCTGTCCACGGCTTAGCTCACAGACTATCAGTACTAGAAAGCTGTCATTTGGCATGGGTGGGTATACATGCTGAAAAAGTCTCGTCTATCTATGGTGTAGGGTATTGTTAGATAGTTCGTTCAAAAACATTGTGGGTATGTGGAAACCATTTTTTGATTTAAAGATCTGTTGGCGAAATATTAAGCTTTAAAGTGTTAATTTGTGCTATTACTAAAGTGCTATAACTTGTAACATGTTTTATCATAAAATATAAATGTAATTGTTGTGTTCTGACATGTAAAATCAAATATAAAATATGTACTTTATTTAATTATGTATACATTCAATTTAAAATAAAAATGTAATTGCTGCGCACTGACAGGGTAACATGTTCTATATGTATACACTATTGATCACCTGTGTAATTTACATGTTTGCAAATAAATAAATATGAAAATAATTTTTGTTAGAGTCAAGTGTCCCCCCCTTGCCGGCTAAACAGTTGTTTATGAATATGTGCAAAAATTCACAGAAGTAGTATAGGCATTTGGTTAAACCAGGCAGAAGAGAGGCGGTAGCTTAGTTTTTAACTTTAGTATTATATAATATTCATTGCGTAGATTGGTGGTAGACCTCTTACTTTCAAACACCTTCAAAGTTATTCACATCAACACAACCACAACCAGGTGGCCCACCATTACCTGGGACCGATTGATAGCGGTATATCCTTCCCAAATTGCTGGGCCTTATATAAAATATTCATCCATCCATCAGCCTGTTTCGTCCACTGCTGGACATAGGCCTTTCCAGGACTTCGCCACTCTTAGCGGTCCTTAGTCTTAGTGGGGATGGATAAACCGCCATCCATCGGTCCCAGGCAATGGTGGGCCGCCTTGTTTTGCTTAAGAGCTGTTCTCTTACTCTCCCTCGAATAACTTCGGAAGGATTTGCAAGTAAGATACCTCCACAGTTGAGCCCGGCCGGCTGGTACCTATACTGGTAGTTATAAATAGACCACGGCGTCTTGATGCAATTTAAACAACAAAGTTGAAAGATAGATAAGCTACAAATAGATATATCTGATATGTTCTGAGGAATTTTATTGATACAATCCTATTAAAAATACCTAACAGGATATAGCTTTATGCGCTTTGCATATCTGATTTAAAAAGCGTGCCATCTCTCACACTAAATTAATTCCCCTACAGCCGTATGCAAAGCCTTTTTATGACAATCAAACTAGACGTTATGTATAAGTAAATATGAGCTATGTTTTAAGGGCTCAATTTTAATTTTTGTTTTCCCGATTTACCTCTACATTCGTCGTATAATATTTATAAACTTATTCCAATTTAACATTGACTTTTACAAATAGGATTGTATAAAATTAGGTTTTCAACAGTAAATTTAAGCTGGACCTTCAACTGAATTCTCTAGAACTTATGATACAGAAAATAAAAAGAAAGTAATCAAACCGACTAACAATAATTTCTGAGATCAAACAATGGCTGAATATTTAAACCGTACAGACGATAACATACGCCATCTCTTATGTGTACGGGTAATCGTATGTTATCATTCAATGGTGGATTCAGAAACATATTTGGGGGGGGGGGGGGGGGGGCTGAGAATAAGTTTTATATAGCTTAATACTTGCGATTGTCGGCACTTGGTGAAACATCATCATGGTTGAAGCAAATACTTGTACTGTTTAACAAAATTATTATAATAATAGGTTGGGGAAAAACTCTTTTCGCAAATAGTACGTATGAACTTATCATAAAATATCTTTGGCTATACCATTTGTATCTGGCTGGTTTTGGTATGGTAAAGTTTAAATTTTAAAAATACATAATTCCAAATTCAAATTAGGTGAAATGTGTGATTTTCATTTGTTTTTCTTACTGTTAAGATGAGTGAATCTAATGAAGAAATTCGATACATTTTAAAATTTTACTACAAAAAAAGGTAAAATACAACGCAAGCCACGAAAAAAATTTGTGATGTTTATGGACCTACCCTAGGTGGTAGAGCTAATGCCGGGCTCGACTGTGGAGGTACCACCATCTTACTCGGAAATCCTCCCGAAGTTATTCGGGAGAGAGTAAGAGGACAGCTCTCAGGCAATAAAACCAGGCGGCCCACCATTGCCTGGGACCGATGGATGGCGGTATATCCATCCCCAATTGCCGGGCCTTATATAAAACAAACTGGTGCAAGGGTTTTGGCACCGGACTCACCAACCCGCCTGCCCAGCGTGTGTGAGTATGGGCATTTCTTCCAGGAGGACCGCCAAGAGTGGTGAAATCCTGGAAAGGCTTATGTCCAGCAGTGGACGAAACAAGCTGTTGGATGGATGGATGGATGGACCTACTGCAGTGTCTGTGAGAGTAGCACAAATTTGGTTTAAGCGTTTTCAATCCGGAAATTTTGATGTCAAAGATGCACCTCGCTCTGGGCGCCCTGTTATGGATAAATGGATGCCATTTTTGAAAAAGTGGAGCAAGATCGGCATATCAGTAGTTACGATGTAGCTGAACAACTAGGAATTGACCACAAAACAGTTTTGGCGCATTTGATAAAAGCTGGGTACACAAAAAAGCTCGATATTTGGGTGCCTCATGAGAGAAGTGTAGCTCATGAGTTACTTAGGTAAGTCAATTTAAGACTAGTACAAAATTACTAAGAAAAATTCTGAGTCCTACAATTTTTGGGGGGCTTCAGCCCTCTAGCCCCCCTGGATCCATCACCGTTTACTATAGTAACGCAGTCTTCACAGATTAAATCCATGAAGAGCTATGTTATGTTTGATAGAAATGAAATGACAGACAAATCGATAAGCCAGTTTAGTAACTAGATCTTGATTTAAGATTCTGTTACACAAAGGCCTTGTTTCTGATAATAACTTACTGATAAGCGCTATCCTTAACGTATGTTAAACAAAATGGAACGTATATGATAACACAATAACGTACATACAAGTTTCAAAATTAGATTTTAGTTTTTCCAGCTTTCACTGCAATAGTAATATGACATGGTAGGGCAAGCAGATGAACCACGGTTAAAAATACATTCGAACCCCCCAGGAGGTATCAGAGGTATTTCTGAGTATGAAAATTTCCGAATATTGCATTCTTTGGATAAATAGTACATTACGCAATCCTGGACGAGTAAGTTAAAAGTCCGAGCCCGTAGGGTGAGTGTAGTATAGTGCTTTTCTCAACAATACAATGAGACATTTTCATGTTTTTCATGATAATGAGGTATATCAAATAAAATAAACTTACAGCACAGCTTCCAGCGTCACGGACCGTGCTCGTCTTCTCGCAACCGGTGAGCTGGCTGGTTACTGGCTGCATGCGCTTCCTTCCGCACATATTGGCACACTGTTAGACAAGACCACGCTTAGCCTTTCCATCTGTCTGCGACTCGGAGTAAGAACCAATGAAAGTCATCGCTGACACTGTGGCACAAGCGTCGACCAGCTAGGCCATCACGGTCTGTCATATCAGCGTAGTGCCGGTCGCTGGTCCCGCCACGCCAGTCTGAATGACGTCATCCGGAGGACCCTTGCAACCGTCAGCGTGCCAGCCATCCTAGAGCCAAATGGTATTGCGCGTAATGATGGAAAGAGGCCTGACGGAATGACGCTCATTCCGTGGCAGAACGGACGCTCGCTCATGTGGGACGCGACATATGTTGACACTTTTGCCGCGTTTTATTTATTTTATTTATTTTATTTATGAACAAAAATCCACAGCAAATACATTAAATATAAACTAATAATAACATCAGCTAACAAGGCCAATAAAGGATTTCACTATGCTAGACAATAAATACATACTATTGACTGGGAACATGATAATTAATTTATAAGTTTAAACAATTCAATTAAGAGACAATAAAGACGCAAGACTTTGTGTTTGGTTACTAAATAGGAATTTTTTGCGAGAGTATGTGGGTAGATTGATAAGTGTGTATGTGTACGTGTGAGGGTGTGTGGGTGAGTGAAACTCAGATAAAGATGTAAATAAAGGTGGGTTTACATGGAAAATTGTATGACAAGTTTTATACAAAGGATTATTAAGTGGTATTTTACAGCTTATTAACGGTGTTCAATGTAATTATAAATAGTGAAATAGTGAATACGAGTAATGGGTAAGGTATGTTATGTTTTTTATGTCTGTCTTGTGCAAGTAATGAAAGTTGGTTAAAGTTGATCCAGCAGCCGCTGAAAAATGTTGCGTTTGAAAACAGATTTACTTGTACAAAATGGATCCAAATCTGCAAAGTGCTCGTTGTATGTTGTAGGAAGCCGACGGTAAACACAGTTTGATTCGTATTTAGTACGTGAGAGGCGGGTAGTAAATAGCTTAGTGTGTCGAGTACGGGTAGATGGAGCTGATAGTCGGAGCACCTCCGTTACTAATGCTGGGCAGTCGAGTGCACCTGAGCAGATATCATGGAGTAATGACATATCTGACATGATGCGTCTGTCTCGTAATGGCAACAAACTGTGTTGGCTGCAGGACTCCTCATAATCCTTACATATAGTCCTTGAGCGATAGTTCAGGTGTTTCAAAAACTTACGTTGAATACGTTCGATATCAGTATCGTATTTAGCATATTGTGGATTCCAGACAGGACCGCAGTATTCTAGTACGCTGCGGACATAGGCATAGTAAAGAGTTTTTATGCATGCTGTGTCTGAAAAAGGCTTGCTAACGCGGATAATAAATCCGAGATTCCTTAGTGCCTTGTGGGCAATAGACTCAATCTGCGTCGAAAAAGTCAATTTAGAATCTAAAATGACACCCAAGTCCTTGACATTGTTGACTTTGTTTAATTTTTTGCCATTCAAATTGTAAGAATAGACAACAGGATTTCGGCTTCTGCTAAAAGTGATCTGAACGCATTTGTTAGCATTTACACTGATAAGATTTTGATCATAATAGGTACATAATCTGTTGAGATCGTCCTGTAATAACTGACAGTCGGTGGTGTTATTAATGCTTAAGTAAATCTTTTTGTCATCAGCGTACATCAGGTGTTAAGAATGACGAAAACATTCTTTAATGTCGTAAAAATAAGCGATGTAAAGCAGTGGGCCCAATAAAGACCCCTACGGAACACCGGAAGGAATAAAGATGAAGTCAGACCTATACCCACCTATAACGACAGCTTGCCTACGGTTTGTTATATAAGATTCCATCCATCGAAGCAAATGTGCGATTTCATGTGCGATCGACCGCTGTTACAGCTGGCGCAGTGGCAGCAGCGGCAGAGTGTAACAAGCGGAGCAAATATGCGGCTCTAGGAGAGGGTTACATGTTTGTGCCGTTTGAAGTAGAGACGTTCGGACCGTGGAGACCAGATGCGTGACAGCTCTCTAAGGACATAGCGTCGCACCTGGTCAACGTTTCGGCTGACCCAAGAGCTGGGGTTTACTTCAGACAAAGAATCAGTCTCGCTATTCAGCGAGGTAATGCCGCCAGTGTCTTGGGCACCCTGCCTCGTGTTAGCGATGACGTGGACAAAATATTTTATTTGGTTTAGTGGTCTGTTTTGATTTAGTTTTGCAGTAAATAATGTAGATTCTTATTTAATTTCATACATTTACATAATTTGTTTAATTTTTTCTAGAATTGTATGATTTATGTTGTTTTAAGATGTTTTGTATACGTAAATAAACTTAAAAGGTAATGTTAAAAGTTACTTGCTCATATTTGGTCAGTTAGTCATGTTTATTGTTATTGATTTCTTCAGCAAAGCATTAGTGGAGTACAATCTATATCAGAGCCCTCTTCTAAACTGATTTTGTTACTTATTTGCACAAATAGTACATTACGATACGAGAGCGATGAAACGTTTTCTGACGAGTGTGTTTGCGGCACGAGCCGAAGGTGAGTGCTGCAATCACACGAGTCGAGAAAAAGTTTCTCGCACGATTATCGTATAATATTTTATAGCAAAAGTGCGGAAAATGCCGACTTTACGCAAGCGCAGCGTGCGTAAAGTGGTCATTTTACGCACGGTGTGCTATAAACACTTTTAAATAAATTATAAAGCAACATAAATTCCCGCTTTTACGCAACTTTTCTTTATTTTTGCCAGCTGGACAAAGGTATTTTACCGCCAAGCAGCCTTCTTCATTGACAATGCCATATAAAGGAATACTAAGAACTACGAAAAAAAACAACGCCAAGAACGCTCATTGAGGTTAAATATTAAGTATTCAATTGTTTTAAATATATGTATTAAATCAATAAAAAATACCTTTGTATTTTTGTTATTATTATTGCAATTATAAAACATAATAATTATAATTGTTATATATATATATGTTCGCTTTAAAACGTATTTAAACGAACATTGTATTTGTCAAGATATTTTATTTTTATTGATATGGCAACACGAGTTGTCGCGGTGTGAATGGCTGGTCGTCGTGCGGGGGCCATTGCGTTTTCAGACAACAAGAGTTGCAAGAGGTTATGTGTTTGATATTTCAAGGAAATTAGTGTGTAAAAAAGTGAAATAAACCAGTTAATCAGTGTTAACTGTGATCCGGGACGCCTACGCGAAAAGTTTCGTAAATTCAATAATAGTGGAAGGTGATGGGAAAAGATTTTTATTACCACGTTTTACTGAAATCGTGCTACCTTTAACGGGATCGGGCTGGCCCGGGGTTAGAGGGTTGAGTATAGGATAAGAATCTGGCTGACATGCTGGCTGGGCTGGTCATTTGTCAGAAATCTCCGTGCTGAGGGTGACGACAATCAACGTTAGAAGAAGGGAAACGCACACCCAGGGGACCTGTGCTTTCCTCTGAATCAGGGTTGAGTCGTGACCTTGATCGAGCGCCGAGGTCCCGTCCAGGACGAGAACGTGAACATTAATGTGAGTGTTTGAACCATTTACCCTTATAACGGGATTTAGTATATAAGCTCCCTTGTTTGGAAAATCCCTTTCTTGCTATACAGTATTAATGGGCCCAGCAAAGAAATAACAAAATTGTACCTGTCGAGAGGGGGGTTTATCATACATATATATACCTATTAATATATAATAATATAAATTATATTTAATTTTATTTTACTTTGTAAATTGGCCGCTTAAAACCTTATGATCGCCAGACTTCTTAGTCTCTTAAAAACATAGACACAGATAGTTTTAAAAAGAAAACCTATATGGTATGTAATGGACTCGGAACAGTAACTAGTTCTTATTCTATGGTAATGGATTTTCATACAAATTTCCTGGGCAGTTATTCAGACTAGCAATTTAGCAATACTTCGCCAGGATGAAGTATTTTCTGATAGGTCTTTACAGTATGTAATGGTAATATTACAATGTACTTTCGAAAAAATATACATCACAACGTACCTTCGAAAGCACGTACGCACACTGAACAGAAATCTCTACCTTTGGGTTTTGAACCCGTGATCTCCGGATTAGTAGTCGGGTACTGTAACCACTAGACTACAGAGGCCGTCGATTGAATGAAATGATGCTACGACGACACGGTGCTATGAACTACGATTCCTTGCAAGTTGCAGCCGTAGATCAGTATCGGTTATAGTAAAATTTTAATTTTAGTGCTGTCAAACCAAATTTTCTGCATTCCAAAATAGTTCTTTAGTGTTAACAACAGAAGCTATATTACTTTAGAAAAATTCAAGTTTTGACAACACAAAAATTAAATCTTTCAGAATCGACTTTATAATACACCTGACATATTTCACACCTAACATAATATTATATACCTCTATATAAATTGACTTTCGTTTATATAGCCAAATTAATACTGGAGACTCAGTAAGTGGTTAGAAACAAGGTTCATAGATATTGTTTGCGAAAAACGAATAAGAAATTGTTGTGCATCTATACTAGTTTAAGAACAACCTCGACTCAATAAGTATAGGAAGTTCAAATTCTATTTTGCGTATTTCACAGAAAGGGTCATTGAACCCGGGTCACCGTGATACCGTCATACCGTGATTTACTCGTATTGGAGACTGTACTAACAGATTTCATTCGCTCGTCCTTCTAAAATAAAAAGCTTTCAAAACATTGAATTGTGTTCAGTGATGCGTGAACCATTGATAACCAAGTAGCTAATAGATGATTCGAATGAACCCGCACCACAAAAGGTCTGGCATTGACAATACCTATTTTACCATTTTGACTCAGAGACTGTAATTAATGTATGACAAGATAGGAATGATTCAAATGTTTGTGTCAGATTTTTGGTCTCAATTGATAAAGCGGCCATAACTCGATCGAAAGGACACTGGGTTCTTAATTTAGGTTTCTATGTTCAAATTATGCTAATCTGGCAAGCAGCAATGAGTTTTTCGGAATATTGCTTTCTGTGTGTAATAAAATGCATGCTTTCAAAAGCGCATATTTGTGCTTGAAATCGGTGATAGGACGAAAAAATGTGAAATTCGTGTGATTACTATTATAATTATGACTGATTTGTTTAGTTAACGATGAACACAACATCCACACTTTGTTCTTTGTTTCCATTTTTATAAATACATAGATACCAACCAACAAATGTTGCATTTTATATGTACCTACAATAACAAAATATCTAAGAGAGTATTCAGAAAACGTTCTCGTAAAATTTTCCTAGTTTTGGACTTGGCCTAGACAATGAAACATAAATATGAGTGAAAGACCCACCAAAGATCACGAATCACGGATCACGGATACCAATTCCCCAGTCGATTAAAAAGCTGTCTTGACCAAAAAATCACAAACATTTTAACCTCAGGGTTGAATTCGGCTCGATTGTTTCCCGGGAATCACGTTTCTAACTCCTTTCTAAAACTATTTTATTGTTAATACTTACGAACTTGTCATATTTTATTTTATTGTTGGTATAAGCCACACATGTAACAAGATTTTTTTGTGAAATGGTTACCGTTTCAACGTCAACTTTGTTATTATCTACACATATTAAAATGTCTTCCGGAATATCTTGTAACGAAACATACATTCCGAAAAAGTAAAGGAATAACGGAAAATAAAAACACGTCGTGAACTAAAAAAAATATAGTTACACCCAAAACATCTTGTAGATAATTATTATTTAATTCGTCATCTGTCAGAGTTCGGGTGAATTTTAAATTGATTCTGTACGGATTTCTGTAGATTTTAGGGTTCCGTAGTCTTCGCCATGTCCGTTTGTCCGTCTATCCGTGTGTCCGCGGCTTAGCTCAGAGTCTATGAGTACTAGAAAGCTGTTTTTGACATGAGGATACATATTAATTACGTTGACAGAAAGGTAAAATAAAATCTCGAAATAATTTTTTTTTAATGATACCTCCCTTATACGTAAATTGGGGATGAATTTTTTTTCTTGTCTATCCCCTAGCGTGGGGTACAGCAGGATAGGTCGTTGAAAAAAAATTTGGGTATGTGAAAACCATTTTTCGATTTAGGGTTCCGTTGGCGAAATATTAAGCTTTAAAGTGCTAATTTTTGTTAGAGTCAAGCGTCCCCCCCTCCCCTCTGCCAGCTAAACGGCTATTTATAGATCTGTGAAATAATTCACAGAAGTAGTATACATAATGAAGTTAAAAGGAAAACTATCACAGTGACGCCGCTGCCCGTCACCAGTCAGTTTTATATAAAGCCCGGCAATTAGGGATAGATATACCGCCATCCATAGGTCCCAGACAATGGTGGGCCGCCTGGTTTTGCCTGAGAGCTGTTCACTTACTCTCCCCCGAATAGATTCAGGAGGATTTGCGAGTAAGATGGTGGTACCTCCACAGTCGAGCCCGGCATCAGCTCTACCACCTACTAAATAAACCATAAATAAAAATAATGCAGCGGATTGTAGCAGACGGATCTATCTTTAGTTACCCAGGGGACAGGCGTCAGTATGTGTATTAATTATGTGTATTATTATAAGCAAGTTTTATTGTTTTTAAGTCTTTTACGTGGTCTTAACCTTCTTTTAAATAGAATATAAAGTTTCTTATTCGACTGGAAGTATAGGTTGTCATGGTAAGGCAATTTGTATGAAATTGAATTGATTACGTAAAGGGAAATAACTTTTTTCTGTTTTAGTTAGAAGCCTAATTTCTTATAGAACCATGTTGCCGTAGATAGCTGTGGTCTTCTAGGGCCCGAGAAAAAGAGTCCTGACAGACGGACAGACAGAAAGACAAACGCACAACAAAGTGATCCTATAATGGTTCCGTTTTTTTATGTTGAGGTACGGAACCCTAAAAAAGCAACACAGATAACTAATTCAGACGAATAAACACATAAAAACATTTCAAACAGTACTTGGAAATATCGGAGGCGTGTAGGTAAGTACAAATAATTCATTTTTAGGGTTCCGCACCTCAAAAAGAACAAACAGAACCTTTATAGGATCAGTTTGTTGTCTGTCTGTCCGTCGGTCAGTCCGTCTGTCTGCCAAGACCCTTTATCTCGGGAACACGTGTGGAGGTATCGAAATTAAATCAAAACCATATACTCAGGTCTACAGTCCTTTGAAGCTTTCAAAAAGTCAAACTTCCAAGTTATCGTAAAAAAAATACGGGTGGAAATGCCGCAAAAGACGTATATTTTGACACTCGTATGGGAATCTAAATTTATAAGGTATTAGCCGTTGATCTAGAACTATGAAATTTGGCAAGTAATACCGTCATATACTACAAGTATAGGGAATAATCTGAAATCTATACATTTGTTATTAAATCATAAAAAAAAATATTTATTCAATTTCATAAAATATTTTTATTTCGTACCTACACATTTGTACGAAACCCTCAGTGGGCGAGTACGACTCGCACATGTCCGTTTTTTTTCCTCTTCACGTTTATTCCATCGATTCAGTGTTGAATAATAAAAACCGGCCAAGTGCAAGTCGGGCCAAGCGCAATGTACGGTTCCGTAGTTGCCCAGTACATATAAGTTGGTCTACTAATACAGACCGCGCCAAACTTCTGGTCCCATACATTCTAGGGGACCAAAAGTTTGGCGCGTCCTGTACTCGTAAACCTATAAAGCCTTCTTAGCTGTGATAGTTTTCCTTTTAAATTCATTATATATTCTACTTCTGTGAATTTTTTCACCTTTCTATAAACAACCGTTTGCCGGCAGGGGGGGAGGACGCTCCACTCTAACTAAATTTTTCACTTTAACGCTTAATATTTCGTCAACCCCCTAAATCGAAAAATGGTTCCGACACACTCACAATGTTTTTGAACGGCCTATCCAATGATACCCCACACTATGGGATAGACGAGAAAAAAAATCATCCCCAGTTTAAGTGTAAGAGAAACACCCTTAAAAAAAATTTTTTTCAAGATTTTATTTTACTATTTTCTCGGCGTGAGTAATAGTTATATCCATGCCAAATAACAGCTTTCTAGTACTAATACCGACATGCCAAAACTATAAGGGTTCCTCGTCGAACTCCGGAACCCTAAAAAATACAACTTAGTGTTACCAATGTAATGTTCACATTATTTATCTATTCCATGTTCAAATGTTACTTTTCTTGACATTATTTACATTATATCATTTTCATAACGTGTTTATTCCAAGCGCCCTTACCTTATACGTGCTATAAGTTTCCGGAATGAATATGAAAAAATACTATTAAAGGTACAAAATTAATTTATTGTTTTTCAAAATAATCTCCCTTGGCGTCTATGCACTTTTTCATTCGATCAAACCAGTTTTGAAAACTTTTGTGCCACTCCCCTGTGGTGATCTCTGAAACGTGTTTTTCATACTCCTCGACAGCCTCTTCTGGTGATGAAAATCGTTGACCGCGTAATTGGTTCTTAATTTTTGGGAACAGAAAAAAGTCACAAGGTGCCAGGTCGGGACTGTATGCAGGATGACTCATGAGTTCTACATTTTTCATCTTCAAAAAGTCGTTTGTCTGTCTGGCCGTGTGAGAACTAGCATTGTCGTGGTGCAGGATGATACGGCGTTTACGGTTATTTTTACGGAGTTCGTCAATAACTTCCGGCAAACAAATGGTCGTGTACCAGTCACTATTCACGGTACGACAATTCTCTAAAGCAACAGTAGCCACGTGTCCAGTTTTATTAAAAAAAGAAGCAATCATCCGCTTAGATGCACTTTTCACGCGCGCCACTTTGGTTGGTTTCGGCTCATCTTGAAAGACCCATACGCTCGATTGCTGCTTTGTTTTGGGATCGTAGCAATAAATCCATGTTTCGTCACCTGTTACTATGTCCCACACCAAATTTGACGCACCTTCGTTGAATCTGGTAAGCATGGCACTGCACCAAGTGACGCGGTCCGTTTTTTGAGCCTCGGTCAAGTTGTGTGGGATCCACCGCGAGCACAGCTTTCTCACACCCAAATGTTTGTGTAGGATTGATTGTATTTGACTCATGCCTATTTCTAAGGATGCGCGAATTTCATGGTAGGTCACATGCCTGTCTGTTTCAATCATACGGCGCACAGCATCGATGTTTTTGTTGGTCACAGCGGTGGACGGCCGACCATCGCGAGATTCGTCACTGAGATTGATACGACCACGCTTGAATTCTGCAAACCAGCTATAAACAGTCGTCTTGCATGGTGCTTCATTGCCAAAAGCTGTTTCAAGCCAAGCGATGCTCTGTTGAGCTGTCAAATTACACTTAAAATCGTAGAAAATCATACTACGAAAATTTTCCCGAGTTGAATCCATGTTGATGCAGACACACAATTTTTTAAATGGCGCCACAAGGTAAAAACAAAAGACAGTCAGATGAAACAAACTGCATTCTACAGCCAAAGAGTTCTATTTTCAAATGTTGCAATAAATTTTTAAATATTGTTTATGTAAGTGGCCAGTTCCGGAAACTTTTAGTGTTACCTATGTACTAAACGAAATCGGCTCTCATAGTGTACGTTAAAAGTGGCTTTCGTTTGCTGGGTGGTTTCGTTCGAACTAGCCCGCCCTAAGGGCTTGTATTGGGTCTTTCAACGGTTTTTGTTTTAATATGCTGAGTCAACTACTTGTCTGATCAATGTAAAACTTGAACACGTATTTTTTCAGACCTTTGTCTTTCCGTTGTCAGCTCGGTTACCTAATTGGACACATTTCACTTGATAGATTTTATTTTTGAAAATTATGCCTTTTTAAATTATTATTTCGTTTTACGGCTACAGTTTTATCTCTGAAATTACTGCTATAACAAGAAAACATGGTCTATTTTTGATGTCATGTGAAAAAAATTTACACACATATATTCTACATCAAATACTTTTTCGTAAAATCCAGAAAATCCTCGAAAATTCACTGAGTTTGCGTGCCGGCAGCGCGCGAAGCAAGCGTTCTAATGTAGACTTTCTAACATACTGAAGTTCAAAACGGCTCAGTAAGATTATCGTACACCAGGGGTAAGGCCTTAGGTAAACAACCGTTCAGTTGTGGACCGCTTAAGAGTTTAGCTTGCTATACTATTTTTGATTGTTGACTGCTATATATTCAGTGAAGAGAACAACTATTCAGTTGATGGCTGCTTAAAAGATTATGACATGTGATGATACCTTTTGACTTGCATATCTAACCCACCTAAATTTCTTAAACCTAAGCTGGACGTGGTACCAATTATACCCCATGGAGATACAAACGAGAAACAAGTCAGTCAGAACGAGACGCCAGCATAAACCTAAGTCCTCATACTTTTACATATATCCCGCTGAGACTTATACTAAGCAAGCAGAAAAACTTTAATATCGCGACGCAGGAATCTATAGAAAAACCAAATTCCCTTGTCTTTTAACTTTATTGCCATCTGGTGAGCAAGAAAAGAACTCCTACATGACAACAAAATCATTGTAGCTGTCTAATTATATTTTGTTTCATGTTTACTCAACTTTAGCTTGACTTTTAAATGGTTTTGTACCTAGGTATGTATCTGAAGTCTAGTAGTATTATATTTGGAGAGGCAATCAAATATTAAAATGAAATATAAATATGACTCTTTCAAACAGTTTTGTACCTCTGTAGCCAAAGTTAAGATGATTTTTGTGTTTGGCAAACAGCTACATAATGTTAATTTACTTGTTGGTAATAATATTGTAGCCAAATCCAACTATACAAATGCAGCTTTACAACTTTAGGAGATCATAGATTCATAGTAGTTTTTAATTCCTAAGCTCTGGGTAAAAATGAAGTAACAAAACGATTTATTAAGACTATTTTTTTCGCGAAATCTTTCTCTAGAACAGAAATACCTAATTGAGTTAAATAAACGTTATTTAAGTATTTTTTTCATTTTTGAATGTGTTGATTTTTTATACATAATTCAAAAGTAAAATTTGATCATTGAAACTCAAACGACTTCCCAGGTAAGGCAAAGATTACGTACAAGAGTTTTGATTTTATATAATTGGTCACCCTGCAATAATAACAATCTAATAAAATCTTTCCCATTCCCATTCAATAAGCAGTATTGAATATATTTCTCGATTTATTTGAGCAATGCAAAACCACACCGAGAGCGGTTTAATATTGTGCTTATTAAAAAAGTTCCTGGGTTACCAGGGTTCCATAGCCGAAGAGTTTATTGATATAATATTTGTTTAATGCTTTAATTCTGTCCACTTTTTCGTTTCAAACAAAAGATTGCTGTTTTGGGTCCAGTCAACTGAATTATTTTGTTATGATCATAATAATCTAAAAAAAATTAGCAATGTTCGAGTCAGACTCGGGTACAAAAGGTTCCGTAACACCCTAATATACGGGTGCGGAACCCTAAAAGCATTATAGTAAATAACTACAATAAAGATGCCAAATCAACATTAAGGTTACAATAAAAAAAAGCCGGCCAAGTGCGTGTCGGTCGGGCCACGCGCAGTGCAGGGTTCCGTAGTTACCCAGTACATTTTATAAGTTGGTCTACTAATAAAGATGTCACCAAACTTCTAGTCTGCTCGGAATTTGCTCTACCGAAGAACGGCCCACACATTGTTGGGTTTAGATGGGAATAAAAGTTTGGCGCGACCTGTACTCGTAAACCCGTAAAGCCTACTTAGCTATGATAGTTTTCCTTTTAACTTCATTATTTATACTACTTCTGTGAATTTTCCCACATATTCATAGACAACTGTTTAGCCGGCAGGGGGGGGACACTTCACTCTAACAAAAATTTGCACTTTCAATCTTAATATTTCGCCAACGGAACCATAAATCAAAAAATTGTTTTACACACCCATAATAATTTTGAATGACTTATCCAACGATATCCCACACTATGGGAAAGACGAAAAAAAAATTCATCCATAAATTGATCGGGAGAAATCATAATCAATGAGCCAACAAGAATGTTTAATACAAGAGCAACATGTTTGGATAATTTTATAATAAATAAGGACGACTGCAAATCAGTGGGAAGAGTAATAGATAAACTTTCTGACCATAACGCAATTTTATTAGAGTATAATTATGAATTTGACCTTAAGTGTAAAAATACAATTGAATTTCAATACTGTAGAGTTATGTCAGAAAATAATTATAATTACTTTCATTATTTATTTAATAAGGAAGCCGAAAAAATTAAACATGACTTATTATACACGACCGATCCTAATGAGAAAATGAACATTCTTCTTAATACTATTAAACATTGTTTTAACATAGCATTCCCTAAAAGAAAAATTAAGCTCACCAAAAAAGCAAACACATGGATCACAGAAGGAATAAGGGTGTCAAAAAACAATTTAGAAAATTTACAAATGTTACAAGAAATTAAACCTAGTGATAACCTAAAACATAAAATCAAAATATATAAAAAAACATTACGAAAAGTCATGCTTAAAGCAAAACAAATTGAGTACGCAAACAGAATCAATAAATCTAAAAACAAAATAGCTGAAACATGGAAAGTTATAAACGAACAAACAAATAAAAAACGGAAATCTCCAAACGATGTTGATACTCTTAAAGATGAATGCGGTGATACGACTAAAGACGCTAAAAAAATTGCAAATATATTTAACAACTTTTACAGAAATATAGCTAAAAAAATGACAAACGGTCTAAAAACGGACATAAATAAGTGTGACGACTTCTTAAAGAAGTCAAATAGTAGGAAGTTGATAGTTGAGATTGTCGGCACTTGGTGGAATTTATCAAACATTGTTGTGATAAAAAAACACTTGTACTTTTCCAGAGATAATATTTAATTCTACACTACCCAACCGGTTTCACTATATAAGCATCATCAGGGGCTTTTTAATTACATAATTTTATATATAATTATTTATTTAAACAATCTTTCTGTTGCTAGATGTCCGTGCAATAATCGTTTATTACTTTTAACTTCTGAAATTATATCAAGCAATTCTTTTTTAGTCAATGGTGAAAACTTTATTTTGACATTTATACTACTATTTGACTTTGTTGTGATAAAAAAAAACACTTGTAATTTTCCACAGATAATATTTAATTCTACACTACCCAACCGGTTTCACTATATAAGCATCATCAGGGGCTTTTTAATTACATAATTTTATATATAATTATTTATTTAAACAATATTTCTGTTGCTAGATGTCCGTGCAATAATCGTTTAATAATAATCATCGTTTATTGCACGGACATCTAGCAACAGAAAGATTGTTATAATAAATAATTATATATAAAGTTATGTAATTAAAAAGCCCCTGATGATGCTTATATAGTGAAACCGGTTGGGTAGTGTAGAATTAAATATTATCTGTGGAAAAGTACAAGTGTTTTTTTTTTATCACAACAAAGTCAAATAGTATTATAAATGTCAAAATAAAGTTTTCACCATTGACTAAAAAAGAATTGCTTGATATAATTTCAGAAGTTAAAAGTAAAAAATCATTAGACGTTTATGAAATGGACTGTAAAACGATCAAAGAGCTTATTTTGAAAAATGATACTTTGATGTACTTATTGCTGATTGTGATTAATGATTGCATAGAAAAAGGTGTTTTTCCAGACGCTCTTAAGGCTGGTAAAGTAGTTCCTCTTTATAAAAAGGGAGAATGTATAGATCCTAGTAATTACAGGCCCGTATTCGTGCTACCGGTCATTTCTAAAATCTTAGAGAAAGCAATTAAAAGAAGAATAGTGCAGCACTTTGAAGATAACAATCTATTTGTTTCTATACAATTTGGTTTTCGTAAGGACAAATCAACCGAAATGGCCATTAGAAATGTGGTATATTTTGTATTGGAGGCATTGGATGGATCACAGAAATGCTCTAGTGTGTTCTGTGATCTCTCTAAGGCATTCGATTGCTTGAGGCACGACATCCTCCTGCATAAGTTAAAGCACTACGGATTTTCAGACGTAGAGCTAAACCTTTTGGAGTCATACCTACGTAATAGGAAGCAAGCAGTCTTCATTAATGGTCAGTTCTCATCTTACGAAATAAATGACATAGGAGTTCCACAAGGATCAGTTCTGGGACCGGTATTATTTCTTATCTATATAAATGACTTGGCTAGCTCTCTACCAGAATGGGCTTTCGTTTCCTTATTTGCTGACGATACTCATGTGGGTATAAAGGATAGTAGTTTATTAGGTATCGAACAAAAAACCAAACTAATCTTGGATAAACTGAAAGAATGGTTTGAAGCTAATGGTATTATTTTAAATAATGACAAAAGTATTATTATGTCCTATAAAACTAGAAAAAATAAAAATGACTTTATTCATGCTAAGGAGACTACTTTCTTAGGTTATATCATAGTTTACACTCTGACTCACTCGGCCCACATTAATAAAGTCTGCAAAAAACTAGCAAGCGCAAACTACGCTTTACTAAAATTAAAGTCTCTTGTTAACAGAAAAACCCTCATTGCTGTTTATTATGCCTACATTCAATCTATTATAATTTACGCTATCACAGTATGGGGAAATGGAGCTGATATGAAACGAGTCCTAATTTCTCAAAAAGGGGCAATAAGAATTATAAACGGGCTACACAAACGTACGTCTGTACGAAGTTATTTTAAAAGAGACAAAATTATGACCGTAATTTCATTATTTATTTACAATTCTTTGATCGAAACTTATTTACAAAAAGACAATTTACCTAAAAAAATGGACATTCACAGATATAATACAAGAAATAAAGAGAAATTCATAACACCAAAAACTAGACTAAAAAAGACGCAAAAACAAGGAAAACATATTCAATTAATTATGTTTAATAAAATACCTACAGCTATTTCAAAGTTGCCGCTCTTGGAGTTTAAAACGAGGGTGAAACGTTTTTTGGAAAATAAACCGTTTTACTCAATTAATGAGTTCTTGAATTTAAAGCTAAAGACACGTTCATTTTCTGATTATACAGTTAAAATATAAATTTATTTTTAATTATGACATTTTTAATTTATTTTTAATTTAAGCCATTATTTTATGTAAATTTTTATAAATTACATTGTGTATGTACATTGTACATATTTTGTATTTCGTGTAAATTTCTTATGTATTGACAAACCTTTTATAACGGACATTGTTATATGGTGAATAAATATCTTATTCTTATTCTTACTCAAAAAATCGTTTTTTCCCAATTTTTTTCCGTATTGTCGGTATGATTAATATCTATACCCAAACCAAATTGCAGCTTTCCAAGTTTCTAGTATTAATGGTCTCTGAGCTAAGCCGCGGACAGACGGACATGGTAAAAATATAAGGGTTCCTCGTCGGACTACGGAATCCTAAAAAACAAGCCAATAAAATAAACGCAGCTGAAAAAAAATTTGGCACCGTCTGCGTACGGAACCCTACTTTTTTATTATTTTTTTGTTTTTCTTTTGAGTTTTTCGTAGAAACTGGCTTAATTTAAAACTTGTATGTATTACCGTTTTTAACGTTTAAATAATTATATATTTTCGAGGTTACCTGACCGCATAAAAGCAAACGCAGATGCAACACAGACACCCATAGTCTGTGCTGCATTAAGTCACAAATGACTTAGAGGGTAATAATAGTTCGTCCGAACCCTGCCGCAATACAGCGGTCTGTAGTGCAGCAGCATTTGTTTGTGTAAGGAATTGAAAGTGCTGATTCAACACAGACAGACACCTAAAAATAAACTTATTATCTTTTGATTCATTAATTATACGAATGAAGTGGTTTTTTAATTTTTCAACTTGATTGGCATGCAATTATTTAATTCATTATCTTCAAAATCCATCGGAGTTATTAAGGGATTGTCTTCAGAGCGTGTTTACAAAACATAGATATCTTAATAGTAATGGTAATTCTCGAAACTTTCCTCTGACACCTTCTGGACAGGTACATACTGCTATGTCTGTCATTACAGTTTGTTTCCTCCTCCAGGAAGTTTCCTGAAATCTGTTCGAAATCACGAATATCTTCCGTTTTTTTTTAAATTTGGTAAATATTGTATCTGTAGGGCGCCGGCAGTTTGCGAAATCTAGCAAACGTAGTTTGTGGTGCCTTTCAAATTCTTCAATTATAAACTGGACCAATACAATAATTTCTGTTACTTTAAAGTAAAGATCTTTGTTGACTTGTGACGCAGCATAGACCTTAAGGCTTAAAGTCTATGCCGCGTCACAAGTCAACATATATCAAATCACCGTGTCCAATTAAGCTGTCTGTAGAGCCGCCGCATTCGTGCAACGCTGCCGTTCCGAACGCGATCATAATACAAACAGTTTAGCACGTACGAATCTGCAGTGCATCAGTGTTTGTTAAATAATAGGTATGCGTATCAAGCTTCATCACAGACAGAGCGAGCTGTACTGCAGTTGCCTTTGTAGCGAAAATGTTATTCGTTTCCGATCACATTACAGACAGTCGTCAAGTGGGGTGCAGTAGAGTTTGTAATACTTTTTTCATACGGATGCAAGCTGCGCTGCAGAGCAACCCATGTCCAGCACCATGACCACCCGTAATTTATTTTTCAATGCAAGTTCTAGTAAATTTCTATTTTATATGCGTCTAAACTGTTGTGAAAGTAAATTTTACCACACTTTTGTTCTATTTTTATTTTATTTTTTTATTAAAAAGAAGTTGCCAGTCTTTTCTTGTGTATCATTCATAGATGGACTTGACAGAAATGAACTGGTTTTAGTTTGATGCGTTCGTAGGCTGTGTTCAGTTTGATCGTCGGACTACAAGCGCCTACCACTGACAGCAGCATGTTGTGGTCAACCGATATATAACAATAATTATTTGTTCATAGTTCCATAGTAATGATTTTTAAAATAAATTAAAAAATTAAAACATTAAAATATGTAAATCCGTAAATCTGAAACTAGCCTAAACTACTCTATGGTCCTTTGTCTATGTGTATGACCAAGTTCCGTTTCCGCTTGGTTTTTGTGGCGTTTTGTTGTCATGTCATGGCAGCTTGTTGTTCAGTTTGTGATATGAGCAAGTTTAATGTAAAGTTTGAAGTTACTATTAACCTGGTGTTCAATATTTAAACAAGTTCCCGTCCTAATGTCGCAGACGGTTTCTCTTGAAATCTCAGTTCTAGACAAATTACCCTTTCTGTGTAAATAATAGCAGCATATAATTTAGATTTCCTATACTGACTAGCGATTGTATAGGGGCATAAATAATATTTGTATTTTGCAAAAAGGGTCTTTGAACCTTATTCCTTAGGCCCCTGAAAAGAACCATAACAGACAAGGGAAGTCGATACTTCAATGAGTGAACTTTACCTTCGTCAAAGAATACTTACCTTTGTGATGTGGTATTATGAAGTATTATATTATGTACTAGTATTTGTCTTATTGCTATCCCTGTAGAGCGTGCGCTGCGCGTGGAATGGGATTTATTATTTCACTAGCTTTTGCCCGCGGCTCCGCCCGCGTGTTATTCGGTTTAACGACATACTTTTTTCCGGGATAAAAAGTAACCTATGTGTTAATTTAGGGTATAAGCTATATCCATTCTAAATTTCATTCAAATCCGTCCTGCCGTTTCAGCGTGAAAGAGTAACAAACATACACACACAAACACACACACACGCACAAACTTTCGCATTTATAATATTAGTGTGTAATCTCTTTGGCGGTATAAAAGTGACAGCATAAGTATAAACGCTGTAGGTAGGTATACATTTCACCTGCTAAGGGTAGGTCTATACTTCACAAGCTGTACTGCTGTTAGCTGAGGCAGTATAAATACAAATTGAACCCTCGTTTTGTGCGTTAGATAGTAAATTTGTTGAAAATTAATTTGAATTTAACCCTTTTAAAGGTTTAATAAAGTGAACCCTCCACGAGATGGGTCCACGTGATTGAGTTTGCGCTGACCAACTTGTGGTCATGACCAGGCTTTGGTCAGGAGAGATACAAGACCACACGAGTTACATTATTTCTGTTTGTTTATTGTTTCACTTTGTTAAAGTAAGTTGGTAAACTCTTATATAACATTATTTTGTGACGGCAAACATTGTTATATTTATAATGATAAAAATGTGTAAAATTTTTCATGAAATCAAACCTTGACTGATTTTTATATACTGACATAGCATTAAATAAATTTATACAGATAAAGGGTTCTAGAATGGTAATCTTGAGCGCTTTGGTGGTTGCCTGAAGAATGAAAGAACTGAAGAATTAAACTGCTTGTGCTATGGCACGCTGTTGCAGAATAAATCGTAGACTTACAGCAATAAACTCAACCTTGGTTAACTTTGCTTTTCACTTGTTGTCACTTTAAACCATAGAGATGGGGATTCAGAATAAAGAGTTACCTGGGCCTTAGAAAAATAAAGGTTTTGTAATTTTATTAAAAAAGCAATTGGTAAAAAATATTGCATATGTTAAATGAAGTATGTTTAAGCAAATTACCTACGCTAATTCGTTCGAGTACCATAGTGCAATTTAAAATCTACAAGGAAATATATTGTCATTGTTAGCTCGTTAGCTTCTGTCTGACACCACACATCGTTTTGTGCTCGTACTTCCGTCGGTTGTTTTATTACCATTTATTTTATAATCATGGAATTTTCCTAGGGATATTACTGTGTACCAAAATCTGTTTAGTGATGTACAAATTTAAGGTTTTTTTTTCTTCTCTACTGAATTAGCCTATTGATTTATATTAGGACAGCCACACCACAGACAGGTCCCCTAACTTCTATTGCGTGCAAAAGTGAAAAGAATGTAGATAGAACACAATGTTTGTAAGTAACGCAAAAAGAAAAAAAATGAAACTACTCGAAATTGATACGAACTATATTAATTGTGTGAGAAAATTTGGAATTCTTACCTTAATTTATACCATAAACAGTACGAATCTGCTCATATGTCACATGTCGGTCTTTTTGTATCATTTTATTTTCAATTGGGTTTTTTTTTGGCGAACATTGTTGGATAAACAAATAAACCAGTATTCACGCACCAACAAGTATTTATGCTAGCTGAGATGAAAGTACTCTTTTCCCGATCATTTCGGTTTGCCCCTCGTAGTGAATTATAACGTAAAACCAATGAGATTCTATACACAAGGTCATTGCGTAAAACACATTGATTTAGTTCTTTTCTGTGTCACAGCTTTATCACTAAGAGCATAGTTATATACCTAATAGTTCAATCATACTGTCATATTCAAAACTTCTTTCCAAAATTTCTTCTGATTTAAAAGCACCTATGTTTTGAGAAGTTATTCTTGTACATAAAAGTGCGAGATTTCTAAAGCTTTTACGCTCACACGTTATCGTGTAGTGCACAAGATAGGAAGAAAATACATTTTAGATAGTGAAGAAAGGCACCTTTTGCTTGTTTTGTTTATCTTTGTAAGCATTTTTGCAGCACGTTATTCCTGGCTTGAAGCAGTGGCGGTCCGAGGGGGGGGGGGGGCACAGGAGTCATGACCCCCCCGAAAATAATTAGCCTCAACTCGAAAAATTCCCGAAAACTTGACGGCTTACGAACATTCCAAACAAATTATTACCTGCCTACTAACGTCTAAGTCAAAAATATTCAAAATAACGTTTTATAAAGTAATTCAAACGGAGCAAACCAAATTTGGCGGCGGCCACATGACCCATTAAATTAATAGAAGGCTTTCATTTGTTTTGTGACTGGGATTTTTCAATTTATGAAAAATTTCTTTATTTGCTTGACCTGCTTCACTGTTATAGTTGGCCTCTTGAACTGTACTTGACTGTTTAGACTTTCATCACGCCAAAATTAAATATTATAACGATGCCATGTCTGTATATATATTGCTGTATTATGTATGCTAGAAAAAATCTAAGAATGTACACTCAGCACAAGGACATTCACGACTATTTCACTAGAAACAGAAACAAATTGATTGTGCCTCATACAATACTGGCTAGGATTTCCAAAAGCTTCGTCGTAAATAGCATTAAAATGTACAATAAAGTTCCAGAACTTATCCAAAATCTGAACGAGAAACATTTTAAAAATAAGATAAAATTATCATTGACAAAAAACCCTATTATAGTGTAGATGGCAAAGATCATTTTGATGACAAAAATCCATATGTGGTCGGCTAGAAATGTACAATTTTTTAAAATAATTTTAATTTTATTTTATTTTTCATTTATTGTGACATTATTTAGTTCTAATTCATGATTAATCTTATTTTATTGTTACGGAATATTATTTTCAATAGTTGACTTTTCATGTTTTGCATTATTTTATTATGTATTTCAATTGTTGGTTTGACGTGTATAAGTGTGCTCCAACTGTACCTATATACTGAATAAACGCTTTGACTTTGACTTTGAGCCAAGAAGACCCCCCCCCTCTCCAAATCTTGAGCTGTGATCGTGCCTGGCTTGAAGTGTACCTATCTATTATACCTCTGCTCAAATTGAATCTATTTATTCAGAACTACCGTTCATTTGAAACTAACTTTTAAATAATTAATTATCCATCATACTAGAGATAACATGAAGTATCGTAATAATTTATTATCCATCATACTGGACATAACATGAAGTATCGAGATTCATTTAGAGAAAAGTTCAAGGAAATTAATATATTTACGGTCCCATGTGAATTTATTTATCAAGTTATTAGATATGTCAGAAAAAATATTGATAATCTCCCGAGCCTTAGTGTGGATCACTCTGTTGAAACCAGAAACAAACATAAACTCGCTTTTCCAAAATTCAAACTTGCCAAGGTAATTGTAGGACATGGTATAAGATTTTACAATAAACTTCCAAAGGAGGTCCTTAGTTTGCCTGAAAATAAGTTTAAACTATACATTAAATAGGGACTACTTAAAAAAGCTTATTATAAAATCAATGATTATCTGGACGATAATGAAGCATGGTGTAATAAATAATTATAATCATTATCAACATTGTATGTCATAATTAGCAAATTTTAATACGAAATGTTCGATTCCTCTAAAGGCTAATCTTAAGCCCTTTATAGTCAATTAATATGTAAACTGACTTTGCTGTAAAAGGTAATAGACAATGTAAGACGGATTGACTAAGATCAATTTTTTTTTTCTCCTGGACATAATTCCTATGGTTTTATATTTGCCTTTACTTAAGTAGGTATAAGAAAATTGTATAGATTAAGTTTATGTTACAAATGAAAAAAAAAAAAATGTTTGCTAAGTTTCTAAGTTTCTTTCCCTTCTTCTTAGCAATACCAATCGAATGGTGCGGATGGTTAGGCATTATGTATAGGTATATTTAATATTTTTATTCTTATATTTCTTTATTTTATGCAGGTTTATAACTTTATTACATTTTAGTAGCCCAACCTTAATATTTTGTGGGTGTATTTCCCGTATTCATTTATTAACTTGTTTGTTCGTTGCATCATTTATATATAATATTTTTATTCCTAGATTTCTCTATATTACGAGCTGATATAAAATCTCCTTTGTTAAAGAAAGTTTAAAAAATGTTACTAGCCACTATATTCTCGTATTCTTTGTTTATTCCTTTTTAAAAAATTATGACACTCATTTATTTATACGAGTTCAAATTTTTTTGTCGCGTCTTCGTTTTCATCAAGTTGCAATAAAATTAAAAATTGATAAAATTGAGAATCGCGCTGTGATTAAATTCCTCGGTAAAGAAGGGAATACGCCGACGCAGATCCAAGAGCGCATGTTTAAGGTGTTCGGAGATTCATGTCCTTCCGAATTTGTAATAAAGTTTTGGTCAAAGCAGTTTAAACGAGGCCGTGTGAGCTTAGAAGACGATCCCCGTAGTGGAAGGGCCATTTCTGCAGTTACCGCAGATAATGTGGAAAAAGTGAAGAAACTGAACCTTGCCGATCGGTGAATTAAGCAGTGGAAAATAGCTAGAGATGTTGGCATTAGCAAGGAACGAGTTCATGAAATAATTCATGAACATTTGGGGATGTCCAAGGTGAGCGCGCGTTGGGTGCCTAAAATGTTGACCCCCTTTGATAAGCAAAGGCATGTGGAATGTTGTCAGTCATTTTTAGACTTGATAAAGGATAAAGAGGAAGAAACTATCTTGCAAATAGTGACCTGTGATGAAACTTGGATTCGTCAGTGGGATCCCGAAAGCAAACAAGAATCGATGCAATGGAAATTTAAAAGGGAAAACCACCAAGGAAGTTCAAGGTCCGACCGTCAGCAGGCAAACTAGTGGCAACCATTTTTTGGGATGTTGAGGAGATTCTTATGATAGATTACCTGCCAAAAAACACGACGATGAATGCTGAATACTATGCGAACTTACTTGATCAGCTACGCGACAAAATAAAAGAAGACTGGAGGGGCAAACTTAGCAAAGGCGTTTTGATTTTGCATGATAATGCACCCGTGCACACGGCCTTTAAGGCGCGGTCATCTCTGACAAAAAACGGCTTTACAGAGATTAACCACCCACCCTATAGTCCAAACCTGGCTCCCTCTGACTACATCTTATTTTAAAATTTAAAGAAAAATTTGAGAGGGCGCAGGTTTTCAGCAGACGAAGAGATGAAGGACACTGTGAATGACTATTTTGACGATCAAAATAAAAATTATTATTTTAATGGTATGCTGTCACTTATTGACAAATGTCGTAAGTGCATTTCAGTTGCAGGGGACTACATTGAAAAATAAAAATAAATTATTAATCCATGTCTTTTCTTTCATAGTCAGGTAGATTACTTTTCAGCCACCCCTCGTATGTAGGTGTATAGTTAAATTTTTGTAGCGCAACCTAAATATTTTTTCTATGTATTTCCCTTATTAGTATATACATATTATTTTTTATATTTTTTATTCTAAAGATTTTTATTGTAACGATTAACTTTGACTTGTAGAAAGTATACTTTATGTATCTAATTTACAAAATAAATATTTTGATTTGATTTGATTATCAGTGACGTGCTACAAAATTTAAACCACGTGTGGTGCTGATTTCACTGAACAAAGTGTAGAAAAGTGAAAAAATAATGCTATTATGGAACATTTTGATATCTTTGTGTGGGAATAATAATAATTGATGTGCACTTATGGCCTGTTTGGAGGCAAGTATGATATCCAAAACACAGCAAACGCGTGCCATATTTTTGTTACGGCAACAAGGCTCTACAGTACCGGAGACGTGACGTTCAATAGTCCCACATAATTAGACTCCCGATCTTGCCACTATTGTTTCTAGGCATGGCCTGGTTATGAATATGCAGGTCATTTTCTTTCTTTAAAAAATACGCACTTCCTTAGGGATGGGGAGTGGTAATGAAGGGCTCCCCTTTCCTCGCCCTTATTCGAAAGTCTTGATGCTATGTCTAAACTACTTTGATAAGCCGTAACTTTTTTTTGTTTTAAATAAGACCTTTTCTAAACATATCTAATTGATTTAAGGGATTCATTTTTTTTAATATAACTGCAGGTTAGAATCAATGAAGTAACATGAACATCATTCATTTCGGTGATTAGGCTAGGTTTTACAAAAAAGTGCCCTTCATTCTTTAAAAATAAACTATTTGTTTTTGAGAATGTTGAATGTTGCCCAGTGTAACACTTGGTTTGAGTTTTACGGCACGTGGCTGCACATAACATACCTTGTTTACTTGCCCACTATTTCCCAGAGAGTACGGCTCAGACAAGGCAATTTCGCTTCGCCGGAAGTAACGTTCATCCTCTAAATCCTCTTTTCCTTACCGTGTAGTAACGTTAACAAGTAGACTATTTGTTTTTGAGAATGTTGAATGTTGCCCAGTGTAACACTTGGTTTGAGTTTTACGGCACGTGGCTGCACATAACATACCTTGTTTACTTGCCCACTATTTCCCAGAGAGTACGGCTCAGACAAGGCAATTTCGCTTCGCCGGAAGTAACGTTCATCCTCTAAATCCTCTTTTCCTTACCGTGTAGTAACGTTAACAAGTAGACTATTTGTTTTTGAGAATGTTGAATGTTGCCCAGTGTAACACTTGGTTTGAGTTTTACGGCACGTGGCTGCACATAACATACCTTGTTTACTTGCCCACTATTTCCCAGAGAGTACGGCTCAGACAAGGCAATTTCGCTTCGCCGGAAGTAACGTTCATCCTCTAAATCCTCTTTTCCTTACCGTGTAGTAACGTTAACAAGTAGACTATTTGTTTTTGAGAATGTTGAATGTTGCCCAGTGTAACACTTGGTTTGAGTTTTACGGCACGTGGCTGCACATAACATACCTTGTTTACTTGCCCACTATTTCCCAGAGAGTACGGCTCAGACAAGGCAATTTCGCTTCGCCGGAAGTAACGTTCATCCTCTAAATCCTCTTTTCCTTACCGTGTAGTAACGTTAACAAGTAGACTATTTGTTTTTGAGAATGTTGAATGTTGCCCAGTGTAACACTTGGTTTGAGTTTTACGGCACGTGGCTGCACATAACATACCTTGTTTACTTGCCCACTATTTCCCAGAGAGTACGGCTCAGACAAGGCAATTTCGCTTCGCCGGAAGTAACGTTCATCCTCTAAATCCTCTTTTCCTTACCGTGTAGTAACGTTAACAAGTAGACTATTTGTTTTTGAGAATGTTGAATGTTGCCCAGTGTAACACTTGGTTTGAGTTTTACGGCACGTGGCTGCACATAACATACCTTGTTTACTTGCCCACTATTTCCCAGAGAGTACGGCTCAGACAAGGCAATTTCGCTTCGCCGGAAGTAACGTTCATCCTCTAAATCCTCTTTTCCTTACCGTGTAGTAACGTTAACAAGTAGACTATTTGTTTTTGAGAATGTTGAATGTTGCCCAGTGTAACACTTGGTTTGAGTTTTACGGCACGTGGCTGCACATAACATACCTTGTTTACTTGCCCACTATTTCCCAGAGAGTACGGCTCAGACAAGGCAATTTCGCTTCGCCGGAAGTAACGTTCATCCTCTAAATCCTCTTTTCCTTACCGTGTAGTAACGTTAACAAGTAGACTATTTGTTTTTGAGAATGTTGAATGTTGCCCAGTGTAACACTTGGTTTGAGTTTTACGGCACGTGGCTGCACATAACATACCTTGTTTACTTGCCCACTATTTCCCAGAGAGTACGGCTCAGACAAGGCAATTTCGCTTCGCCGGAAGTAACGTTCATCCTCTAAATCCTCTTTTCCTTACCGTGTAGTAACGTTAACAAGTAGACTATTTGTTTTTGAGAATGTTGAATGTTGCCCAGTGTAACACTTGGTTTGAGTTTTACGGCACGTGGCTGCACATAACATACCTTGTTTACTTGCCCACTATTTCCCAGAGAGTACGGCTCAGACAAGGCAATTTCGCTTCGCCGGAAGTAACGTTCATCCTCTAAATCCTCTTTTCCTTACCGTGTAGTAACGTTAACAAGTAGATTAATCTATTACACAAACATACTTTAGCAATTTGGCCGACGTACTTTTAGTCTTGCACTATTTTCTTTCATCACTCTCAAATCAGCCAACGTCATTACTTCAGCTTCATATCTGATTAAGATATTTTTAGGTTCATTTTCTGGCATCTGTTTCTACTGATATGTTCTCAAGAGCTTTTTATTGTAAAATATATATGCCAGGGGCAAATAATAGAATTCGTTAGATCGTAAAGTAAGAAATCGAAAATCTTTCACCAGAAGTCAAAAATAGGTGCGGTGACGACGAACGGAGCGCTGATGACTGCTTCAGGTTTAACTTTAAATAAATTGGGGGAGCCAAGCGAAACGAAGTGGAGCAATGCGACTTCCTCTAGTTTTAACAGAAATATGATATTCCTGGGCAAATCATGATAATGTCAAATTCTACGATGTACCGACGAGATATACAAGAAGAAGATATTAATACAATCAAGCAGACGAGATAAAATGTCAACAAAAACATTTTAAAAGAAAGAATTTTCAGATTTCTCCGTCTCTATTGTCTCAAAACATATTATACAACCTTAGATACAAGAGAACAACAATACTGAGATTTAAATAGAAAAAAAAACTTGAAAAATATTTGCGTTGCGAATAAGACGTGGTGACAAATGTGGAAGTTGGTGGATGTATAACGACCAGATGTGGATAAAAGACGCTCTTTCTGGAGTTACCAAGTGAAGCTCCGGGCGATGTCATTATGTTGCGTGACTCGTGTTTTCCAAGCGCTTTGCACCAAATGTCTTGATGTTTTAATAATTCACATTCTTGGAGTTGCTCTACATTAAAATGAGTTTAAAAACTAGGACGTAACTGCTCAAAGGTAGAAAATAAAGTTTTCAAAAGGAATATTCTCGAATAGTTTCACTAAAATTCGGAGGAGAAGACACTGGATGATTTTATAAAAGTTCATATTTTAAAAAGAGTTGGCTTGGGCTTCTTTGACCTGTTTTGATTTATATTTAATAAAAGAAACAACAACAAAAACGTAAATAATTTCTTCAATTCCTGAAGGTTTGAATACCTTTTAGGTATAAATGACTTGTTTTCGATTAAATTATTTTCGTTTTAATTCAGCCCACTCCAAGCATACTTTTTTTTGTAAGATTTTAGCCTGTTTCGTCCACTGCTGGACATAGGCCTTTCCAGGATTTCGCCACTTTTGGCGATCCTCCTGGAAGAAATGCGCGTACTCACACACGCTGGGCAGGCGGGTTGGTGAGCGCGGTGCCGAAACCTTTGCACCAGTGACGGCGCTGCCCGTCACCAGTCTGATTTATATAAGGCCCGGCAATTGGGGATGGATATACCGCCATCCATCGGTCCCAGGCGATGGTGGGCCGCCTGGTTTTGCCTGAGAGCTGTCCTCTTACTCTTCCCCGAATAACTTCGGGAGGATTTGCGAGTAAGATGGTGGTACCTCCACAGTCGAGCCCGGCATTAGCTCTACCACCTTTAGACGGTATTACTTGTCAAATTTCATAGTTCTAGGTCTACGGAAAATACCCTTTATATTTTGATTCCCTTAAGACTGTCGAAATATACGTTTTTTGCAGCATAAACGGCCGTATCTTTTTTTTTACGTTAACTTAGAAGTTTGATTTTTTCACAGCTCCAAGGGACTGTGGATTTGAGTATATGATTTTAATTTCAACACGATACCTCTTCCACGCGTTTCCGAAATAAAGGGTCTTGACAGACAGACGGACGGACGGACAGACAAACGGACAAAAAAGTGATTTGAAACCTAAAAAAATTCTGAAAAAGACGTACTCGTACAAGTACTGAACAAGCTTCCCAATAAAAGATGTGAGTAAAGAAGTATAAACTTTAAAATGTCCGTTTTCATGCTCTTTAATTTAAATGTTTCTTCAAGACATTGGGTTCTTATCACTAAGCCTGTCGATTGATGCTATAAAACTACAGATGATTATTTTCGCATTTCTCGCACTAATGGTACTCTCGGTACTAACGGGGTAAGACTGGGTGAAGTGAGACGTGTGGGCGGGCGAAGCGCAGAATGCTTCAGTTTTATAGCACGTCGCAAAATGTCGGCACTTCGAATGAATGCGCTTCCCTCTCCCCGTGTCGCACTTCAACGCAGGTCTCGGTAGGAACGGGGTAAGACTGGGTAAAGTGAGACGTGTGGGCGGGCGAAGCGCAGAATGCTTCAGTTTTATAGCAAGTCGCAAAATGTCGGCACTTCGAATGAATGCGCTTCCCTCTCCCCGTGTCGCACTTCAACGCAGGTCTCGGTAGTAACGGGGTAAGACTGGGTAAAGTGAGACGTGTGGGCGGGCGAAGCGCAGAATGCTTCAGTTTTATAGCACGTCGCAAAATGTCGGCACTTCGAATGAATGCGCTTCCCTCTCCCCGTGTCGCACTTCAACGCAGGTCTCGGTAGTAACGGGGTAAGACTGGGTAAAGTGAGACGTGTGGGCGGGCGAAGCGCAGAATGCTTCAGTTTTATAGCACGTCGCAAAATGTCGGCACTTCGAATGAATGCGCTTCCCTCTCCCCGTGTCGCACTTCAACGCAGGTCTCGGTAGTAACGGGGTAAGACTGGGTAAAGTGAGACGTGTGGGCGGGCGAAGCGCAGAATTCTTCAGTTTTATAGCACGTCGCAAAATGTCGGCACTTCGAATGAATGCGCTTCCCTCTCCCCGTGTCGCACTTCAACGCAGGTCTCGGTAGTAACGGGGTAAGACTGGGTAAAGTGAGACGTGTGGGCGGGCGAAGCGCAGAATGCTTCAGTTTTATAGCACGTCGCAAAATGTCGGCACTTTGAATGAATTGCACTTCCCTCTCCCCGTGTCGCACTTCAACGCAGGTCTCGGTAGTAACGGGGTAAGACTGGGTTAAGTGAGACGTGTGGGCGGGCGAAGCGCAGAATGCTTCAGTTTTATAGCACGTCGCAAAATGTCGGCACTTCGAATGAATGCGCTTCCCTCTCCCCGTGTCGCACTTCAACGCAGGTCTCGGTAGTAACGGGGTAAGACTGGGTAAAGTGAGACGTGTGGGCGGGCGAAGCGCAGAATGCTTCAGTTTTATAGCACGTCGCAAAATGTCGGCACTTCGAATGAATGCGCTTCCCTCTCCCCGTGTCGCACTTCAACGCAGGTCTCGGTAGTAACGGGGTAAGGCTGGGTAAAGTGAGACGTGTGGGCGGGCGAAGCGCATTCTCTTGAATGCATCAGTTTTATAGGGGAGAGTAAGAGAACAGCTCTTAGGCAAAATCAGGCGGCCCACCATTGCCTGGGACCGCTGGATGGCGGTTAATCCATCCCCAATTGCCGGACCTTAATAAAACAGACCCGTGACGGGCAGCGGCGTCACTGATGCAAGGGTTTCGGCATCGCGCTCACCAACCCGCCTGCCCAGCGTGTGTGAGTATGGGCATTTCTTCCAGGAGGACCGCCAAGAGTGGCAAAATCCTGGAAAGGCCTATGTCCAGCAGTGGACGAAACAGGCTGATGGATGGATGGAATTCCTTTTTTTTTAATAAGTTACACTTATACTTTACGTAGTTGAAAGGGTGGCAGTTCTTTTCCTCATTTTATTTTATTTTATTTATTTGATAGGAGAAAAACAGAAATAGATACATGTTTGACAATAACAATGGTGATAACATTAGTTTAAGTATATCTATTCCCTTAACATTCTCACAAATTACATAAAGAGATAAAAATGAAGCAGATGAAGAAGATAAATGGTTTATGACAATATTGGCTATAAACCCAAAGCCAAAAATACAGACTAAGCAAAAAACCTACAGCATGCACATGCAAACTTAAAATAAAAAATCATTAAAACTAAAAATTAATAAAGAAAAAGATACATTTTATATTTACCTAAGAATAAGACATATATTTCTGCTTTACCCTATTTCTTTTGTTTTATTTCCTTTTTTTTTCTTTTCTATGAACGCTTTCTTTACTTTATTTTTATATCTGTTACGAGAGCAGTTAAAGAAATCTATATTTAAAACATTATCATTGTAGTAATTGCACATACGATGTATCGGAGCTCTTTTTCCATTCTGAGTTCTAGTTCTTCTGAGATGAAAGAGATATTTGGGTCTTTTGCTACGATGACGGAGACTGGGTAGTTGGAAGTTAATCTGACTTAAGAGGTCTGCACATTTATATTCTCCAACACATATATTTCGAAGAATTACTGAATCAGTCACATGTCGGCGATCTGCAAGAGACATAAGCCCAAACTTGGCAAGAAGATCGCTGTAGGACAGACGGCTGTGATTAAGACGATAGTTCAAGGCACGTACAAATCTTTTTTGGATCATTTCAACCTTCCGAACATAGATATCAAACACCGGATTCCATATTGCTGAGGCATATTCTAATTTTGACCTCACCAGACTCTGATACAAAATTATATATGTGAGGGGGTTTTTAAAGCATTTGGCTACTCTAAGAATAAATCCTAGCATGCGATATGCTTTTTTTATGATATCTTCAATGTGGAGGTCAAATGTCAATTTAGAGTCAAATAAAACGCCAAGGTCACGTATTTGATTGACAACTTCCAAGGAGTCATTCCCAAGCTTGTAGGGAAAACAGTGTTTATGCCTCTTCTTAGAGAAAGCCATTACTTTGCATTTGTTCTCAGCAAGTACGATTTTATTATCAATGCAGTAAGTAAACAGTCGGTTTAGATCGTCCTGTAATTGCAGACAATCATTATTGTTATCTATACGTTTGTATATTTTTAGATCATCTGCATACATCAAAAAATTCAGAGTACTTAGAACATAGTGTAATATCATTAATAAATATTATAAAAAGCAGTGGCCCTATAATTGAGCCTTGGGGAACTCCAGATGTTACAGTAATGTAGGACGAGATATGCCCATTCAAACCAACAGCCTGTTGTCTCATGCACAAGTAAGATGAAAACCATCGCAGCAAATTACCCTTTATTCCATTAAAATAAAGCTTTTGCAGCAGAAGCTTATGATCCACTTTATCAAAGGCTTTTCTGAAGTCTGTGTACACTGAATCAACAGCTACACCATCATCAAGAGCTTTAAAAAGAAAATTTGTGTAGGGTAAAAGGTTTGAAACGGTAGATTTTGATTTCACAAATCCGTGCTGACGAGTATCTAGAAGTGGTTCAACGTAAAGATATACTTTGTTGTGAATTAACATTTCAAATACTTTGGGGATTATTGATAGGAGAGAAATGGGGCGGTAATGTTCAATAAGATTTTTAGCACCTCCCTTATGAATAGGAGTCACATGAGCTATCTTCCATTTTGCAGGGATGATCCCAACGTGAAGACTTACGTTAAAGAGCAAAGTCAATGGAACACAGATTGTAGAAGCTGTATGTTTTAGAAAGAATGAGCTTATTTTATCCGGCCCTGGGCCCTTATTGCTATCGAGATCAAGAAGGGCTTTTTCAACTTCGGACACTAAAAGATTTATCTCAGACAAAGGAGTAGCCAAAGATGGGCCGTCATTTAAAGCAATAAAATCTGTGTTATAAGCATCGTGATCCACTGGTTCAAAAACGGAAGAAAAGTACTTTGAAAACATTTCACATATATCGGAAGGACTGTGAGAAGATTGATCCTCAAATGTCATTGTAGATGGATACCCAGTATTTGTTTTCTTCAGAGAAGATGTGTATTTCCAGAATGATTTGATGTTAGTCTTTGTTAACTCTTCAACGTTTTTTATATATGTTACATGACAGCTTTTAAGCAATTGCTTTACGCGACAACGATATGTTGAAAACCGTTGGTAATCAGACAGAGAGCCATAAGTTTTCCAGCGAATCCATGCCTTTTCTTTTGCTCTCAACTCTCTAATTAAGTCACGTGAGAACCAAATAGGATACTTGGCTGGCTTCGTTTTAACAAGAGGGACATCAACGTTCAGTATCTCGTATATAATACAATAAAAACGATTGACTGCATTTTCGATAGTCAGGGCACTAAGTTCGTTCACCCAGTCTATCTTGGAAATTTTGGAATTAATGGAGACATAATTAGCTTTAAAAAAGTTGTATTTTGGAATTTCTACATTTGGAAGAGAATTTGTAGTGATAGGAATAGGTAAAGTTAATGTCAAAGGAGGGTGATAAATATCAACTTTTGAGAGAGGTGCATCGCAAAGTGAAACAATACATGTTGTATTGGAGAGAACAAGGTCAAGTAAACGTCCAAATTGATTGATTATATTATTATATTGTGATAGGTTTAAGAATGACATTAAGGTTTCGAATAGTCGTTCAAAACCTGTAACTGGATCGTCTAGAGATCCATGTGAATTATTATTATAATCGGATGAAAACTTCCACTTAATATCCGGTAAATTATAATCACCTATAAGGACAATATTGTAGTCAGGTATTTCAACACCAATATCAAACATTTTATTAAGGTGACTGTCATATAAATCCTTCTTAGAGTCAGGCGGTATATAACAAGCATTCAAAAATAGTCCTTCAGTACCGAAAGGAAATAACAGCGCTATCTCTTCCACTAACGGTGATTCCCAGTCATGACGGCGTATGACGTTAAACTTATTCTTGACGGCGACCAACACACCACCTCCATCAGTTTTTGATGAGGTGCGTGGATTTCTGTCTTTGCGAAATACTGTGTATCCATCCCCAACAACCTCAGCGTCAAAAATTCCTTCCATCAACCACGTCTCAGTGAGAACCAGAACATCATAATTACTATTCATTATGTTACAGCGTAATGTTTTGAGCTTACTTCGAAGACCACGACAGTTTTGGTAGTAAATGTTAAGATCATGGCTACTTTTCATTTATATTGTAGAAATATCTTGTAGAGACAAAATTATGTCGGGAACTTAACAATAAAACATCGTGAATGATGTTCAATAATACTATGAGCTGGTATACATAGTGTATAAAACAGTAATGTATAATATCTGTCGCAGGCGAAGAACATAGTAATGTTGTAAAATATTGTTGAAATGAGTTGGAAAAAGTTGATAAGTAACAAAAAGAATTATAGTTAATTAAAAGGATGTACAGAGAGCGTTCATTATCAAACAAATTTGTTAAGTGGTAAAAGCAAAGAATATAAAAAGTTTTAATATAATATGTGATAAAAGGTTTAATCCTATTAAAAATTAGTAAACCCTTCATTAAGATCAAAACAGATAAAAGTCATACAATTTTGGAGAAATCACTTTCTTGTCTTATTTGTATAATGTTGCTATTATCTGTTTTTCGCATACAGGTCGTAGCGTTTTTTACCCACACATACTTATAGTTTTTTTCCTTGCGCAAAACACGGGCTTTGGAATAGATAAGCTTATTTTTCAGCGATAAATGTTCGTTCACATAGAATGGGTTGGGTGGTCCGGATCCAGGCAGTGTCAGTTGTTCAGTGGTTAGCTTGCGGCGAGCGCGCACAGCACTGAGCACGTCATCACGGAGGCGGCGCGTGGTCAGCTGGAGAATGATGTTCTTAGGTCGAGGACTAGGGGCGCCATGCGCGACACGGTGGACTGCGCGTATGCTCTCGGCTGGGATTGAGACGCCTACGAGAGATCCTATGTCGACAACAAGTCTCACCAAATTCTCGCCCCTTTTTTCAGGTATATTCTGAATCTCTAGGTTGCAGCTCCGGCAAGCTTGATCCATGTCATCGAATTTCTTTGTGATCGAATCGAGACTACTGCGTAATTCTGCGTTTTCTGCCTGAACGGATTCGGTGCCGGCTGTTTCCAGCTCGGTTACTTTGGTTTCCAAGGTTTTCAGACGGGTTTCCCAAGCCTCACTTTGCTGTAGAATTTTTTTCATGTCTTCTTGGACTGAAAGCATGGACTTGTTGATGTCTTGTTGAATATCTTGACGCATAGTTGTGAATTTGTTGTTAATATAAGTCATCAATTTTTCCGTATCTATATTGACAATAGATGGAGAATGATTTTCAGAGAGTGATGGCGCTAAAAGGTTTTTGCATGTGACTGGGCTCTCAGAGCTGAATATTGTTGTACAGTCAGTGACACAAGAGCGTACGGGGTGAAAATAAAGAATGGTGGACCAGGGGAAAGGGGGGATGCTACTAATGTATACAGCGGAGCAACGACTCTGATGCACAGTGCATGGTCTCGGGAAAAATATGATTGTTGAGTTCTATCTAGGTTTTGCTATGTAAAAGTGAGACCTAGTCTCAAGCCTAACCTTAGGTCTCTGTGAATATGAGCGCAAAAACTCTTTACTGTTAACCTGTAAGTGCACCTTGTTGTAGAATTGGTTGTAGGTAGCAACATCCATATCAGTAAATCGTTACAGCATAAGAACGGCCACCCGCGACGGCGATAACGCTCTTATCGCTGAACTTAAATGGTATTTATATTAATTTCCTCTCATTCAATTAAATATGTTATCGGGTTCAATTAATCGATCTCATCCTGTCCGTGGGGTTTATTGAAATATTAATAGTTCGGAAAAATGAAACAATACACCATTGTTCGATAAGGTTTGACGTCATACCTACGGTAAGGCATACCTATGGTAAGGCATACCTACGGTAAGGTGTACAGGTACACCTGCCGAGGTAATTAAGTGTTCATCACCTAACGATGGTGTGCATGGACGATTCAACAAAAACCCAAGTCTCTCGGGTTCGCTTGGTAAACTGCTTTGCGGACATGAGTGCACGCTGCAACGCTGTAGTGGGATAGCTTGTCGGAGCCGAACATCCGAAGAACATACAACATAGTCGAGTAAGACTGCAGGTCACGTAGCAAGACTGCGTGCATACTCAGCATGCCGGGGTGCTTGCAGTTAGAGTTGAAACAATCGTTGGTTGCATTTGTACCGTAACGAGCACGTACTGAAGCTTACCTATACTTTTTTCCATACGGAGCATGATTGTGCTAGCTAACAGAAGTTAACACAGTGTATGATATGACTCCCGTAATAAAATGTAAAACTGTATGCATTATCCTTATCAATTTTTTCCTTTTCAGCTGAAAATAACTGGGTATTGCCGATATATGCATGTATTACCCGTTGACATCATCGATATTGCGCCATTTTACCACAAAATACGTTTCTCTACCTAATTTGCTTATCAATTCTGTCGTTACTGCGGTACACCATGATGTCACGGTATTTGAATTATCCCTCATTATAACGAGCTTATTCAAGTGGGAAAAAATTCGCGATAATTATGGAACAACGAGTCCTTGTTAGGTAGTTTTCGGGTTAGTATAAATGGAGGAAAGTACATATACAATCAATCATTAGCACATATACACTCGCCATAATCACAAGGCTGTGTACAATCGATCAGTCTTAACAAAATCACCATGTCATCATTCACAAAATCATCATCCACCATGAGCGGAAACTCTGGAGAAGCCGTTCATCGAGACAACGGGGAAAAATCTCGGAAGGAGCAAGAGCGGGCGGAAGAAGAAGCAGAAAAGCGCAGACAAGACTTGGAGCGTGAGGAGAGAAAACGTCAGAAGGCAGAGCAGCGGCGACTGGACAGGCACTTGATGCAGTATGCACTAGCTTTGCGTGAGCAGGCATCGTGGCGTGGAACTCTCAACCGGCCGAAGTAGTGCTAGTCATAGATATGATCATTTGTTTATATAATAAGTATTAGGTATTTGTGTACATCAGTATTAAGTATATTGTGTATGTGAGTGTTTGTTTTTGAAAATAAAAAAAAAAACTTGTTCCCGATACATATTTATTTCATTTCAAAATGCATGCCGACTTACAAATGTCACGACATACCAGTTTCCTTCATGATACTAGTTCTATCCACTAAGATGTTGTACAATCTACATCCATGCATAGATAACCGTGGTCACTACACTTTGTAACACGATAGAGGGGCGACGCGACATGCTATGCAGCGATAGGTAGGTACGGTGCAGTGTTTAGGTAAGGTATCTGTCATACCATAGTCCTAACATTACAGGAATCATGAAAAGTATACATATTTAGAATGATGTTTTGTACATCGTTATAGTCTAACCAAACCTGAAAGCTATACAATGACAAATCTTAAGTATAAGTGAGGTGTATACATGTATGAAGCACACGTGTATGTCCCGGTAATTTTCTATGGTCACTCATCAGTTTTGATTTCGTTTCGAAATACACGCCGCCAGTCGGATACAGATCATAAAATGAATATAGCACGGGTTTTCCCGAATATTTCAAGACAGTGCCAACTAAACGTGGGTTGCCGTAATACGCTGGAGCTACTTACGTTCGGCCGGCAGCCTGTAATAATATTTCGATGAAGGTCCCGTCGTCTTATCATATTTACCTATCTTTTGAGTAGTGACACATAGTTTGTTCCATATTTAAACGATAGCGTGCCATGTGGTCATACGTATTATCGGTCCATAAGGAGTTACAGATGTAACGCCAATTGCCGCCGGTCTTTGTCATAATACTGTTTGCGGCTTACATGCAGTTATTCATAGATATAAAGTTAAGAAAAACCTTATTTAGACGTCTCATATTCCTGTATGGTCAGCTCCATACCTAAACGTCGCAGATACACGTAGTCAGAGGCGAATGCACACTCAGGCCTTGCTCAAGACATATGATAAGCATATGCCAAGCATAGTTTGTGATAACGGAGCTTTGCATCCCATGTGCACATAACGCTAATCATCACGCCTTGCAACTTATCTGCGTTAGTGATGTGACGTGCTATGCAGCGGCTAGTAGCACGTTACCTAGACGTTACATCTGGTGCAGTCCAAGCTTGACTTGATTGTATCTAACATAGAGTGGTCACGAGAGAAACTAAATTTCAACTTGAAGCAACGTCAGAGGGAATGATCTCAGTACCTTACCTGCACAACTCTCCATCATCCTACACTCATAGGGGTACAAGAAAAAAAAAGTAAACATATTATAAACACAAATATTTATTTTAATAAGCGAACGTCACATTGCAGCAGCATTGCTGCACTATTTAGCACTATTATCACTGATGTTGCGAGCCGAGTGCAGCAACATTTCTGTGTCCGTCCGGTCACCCGTCGAATAGTATTCGAGGATTTGCGGATCACCTTCATGCACTTTCTGGATGACCTCTCTGAAGATTTCTTGGGATTCTTTCAGCAGAATCGCCGGGACCATGTACTTGGTTATCCACGCAGAGACGTGCGCCGTGCAGAAATGATGAAAGTGCTGTGGGATCCTGCACTCACGTCCCGGTGGTACCACTACATTAGGCCTCTTGCCGCAGGAACAGGTGTCCCCGGCGACCGCCTTGCACTTCGAAAAGCGAATCTTCTTTTCAACAAACTCCAGTATAGTGGGCACCCTCACGAGATCCCTCTCACCTGGCGGCGGCCCCCAAAATAAGGGCATGAGCCAGTCCCAGTTCACCATCAGACGATCTTCTTCTGGCCTCGTCGGATCAAAGTTGTAGCGGACGGGGCATGGCTTCCCGTTAAGGAAAGTCAGGTCGTCCAGCTGTCGTTCCGCCTGAAGAAACTGTTTGTATGCTTTATTGAATTGCAGAATTTCGCCGGGGCTGAAAGGGGCCTCCTCGGGTATAGAAGGCCCGCGCGTCGTGAAGGTGTCCACCGGGAAACTGAGTATTCTGTCTTGGGACTGCATCTTGAGTTCTGGATGGATGTCACGGGACTCCTAAGTCTATATGATGTTCTTGCGGTAATGTTGACCGTGTAGTGTCTAGCGACTGACTGCCCGCATAGCAATTTATACCACTCCAGTTGTTTATCGTACCGAAAAAAGAAAACAATATAGGGATAATATCGATTTGGAATTCCCCACAACCTCGCGTGCGGGTTATCGTTCGGCGCGGTAATTGGATCATTCCTAAAATAAACGAGTGAATACTAAAATATTCTTGGACCACGTCAGTCAAACTTTCATCCTTATGAAAATAGACGATTTACAATTCATCCTGCGCTCCCATACTGGGGCCCCGGGAGTCACTCACGTGTTAACATAGTCACTATAGATCGTATCACATACCTACGATAAAAATTACGCTACCAATTTGGGACATCGATAACAACGTTTAATTGCTGTACTCGATGCATTGTCTTAGCTCGCAACACCATAGTATAAATGCCGGGCATTCATAGGGAAAACCAGGTCAAAAGTTTGTAACTTTAGTATACAGGTAAAACATACCTATTAAGCACATACGGCATTGTGTGCGCGATAAGAGCGTGTCTTAACAACGACAATGATGCAGATCGGATGCAGTTTTAGTAGGGTGAAACAACTAGTATGTGACTCTTGACCGAATACTGATAACACAGAAGATATAAACAAAATAGACTGGGTTTCTCCAAAACGCGAAACTGTTAGGTTATCGGGCGACTTAGTGATAAGGTATTTAACTCGTGTAAAAGCAATGCTGAGACCACGTCAGCCGATATTTAGATACACGTCGCACTTAGGTATCATCCCACTTTAGTACTCCTGTTTGAAAAAGAACTACAATTATAGCACTAGTGGATCTTGTGAGTGCCCGCTATGAATGCTGCGCTGCAGTCCAGCGTCATGCTTACATTATGCAAAAGTGGCAAAGCGGTGCATGGCCTATGAGAGGCGGGTGACCGCTGCATGGCAACAAAGCAGATAATTCTACAAGAAGTATGTTTATTCTAGGCGTTCTAGGTATCGTTCCGTGAGAACGTGAGCTGTAGGTTTCTGGCAATTCGGCCCCAGCTTGGATGCTGATGCTGCGGCCCCAGCAATTCATGTTACCTGCTGCTTTGACCCATACTCATATCACTTTAGAGGCGGCACATACAAAAAAAGTCAAAATTTTCGGAAATGCATCTGACCCCTATGCATTATAGAATCTTCATCACTGGGTACGAAAATAGTACCCTTGCCTTACCTAGATGTTTAATTTTGAAGTTATAGACCGTACGCTACCGTGTCATTGACTGTAGCTTTATTTGCATTTTTTTTTCCTTACATGATGAACATTTCCATTTCAGTTTGTTCATGGGTAAAATTTTTCTGTAGTCACTTTCAGATATTGATACACATTCATAGTGATAGTTTTTATGACAAGCCGCGCAGTTTAAGTTATCTTTGTCTGATGTCAGAGTAGAACAAACAGAGCATACAAGAGCCATAATTGCGCCCTCTATCCTATTTTTCGTTCAAGAACGTATAGAACAATTAGCACCAAGAGTTTTAACTTGTCACCTTAATCGATGTATAGATATGTAGACTGGTTGGTTATAGGTAACAGGTATAGATGGCGTTATTAAAATATTACTGTTGCAAATATGATTATAAATTATATTTTTCGACTGGGTCTCGAACTAGTACTTCTGGGGTTGCACGAAGATAAACACTGTTTATGTATAAAATACAAAGATGTATAAACGTCTAAAATAAATTATTTTCCTGGAATCGAACCCGTGCACTCAGGTCAGATTACAAACCACTAGGCCACCGAAGTCAGTTACGCAAACTGTGAAATAAGCGTACGTATATGAGATTAGATTAGCTTTAGAGTTCAAAAGCAATTTATAGGGTAGTTAAACATTTTTTATTATTTTTAACAACGAGCCGCAAAGATTCACTTTCACCGTCTTGACACTTAACTGGTGAATTAAAAGTAGTTGATTTAAATGGCTTAACACTTGATTTTTTATGCACTAATATAATGTATCTATACAATGTCACTAAGTTAAACACTGGTGAGAATTTTGGAACTTAAGGCGCAATATTTTCACAGTTATGAAATAAAATAGATAGGACTGACGTTAACACGTCTTTCTCAGTCTGCTACGAGAGAACTATATACCAGTATAGTAAGTTTCATACAATGCCTAGATATAGTAAACATATATTTTTTCCTTTAAAACCGAGTATAAAAGCGACAACATCAAATCAAAATATAAGTCAGGTACGCAGGTCTCCGCGTGGGATGGGCCCTCTAAATTTTGGATACCTTTAATGTCGGCTACTGTGACCTTTCATCTCTACAGACAGACCAGTGTTTGCTACAAGCTGTATTTCTCAAACTTTGAAACTTTTGTTTCATACAAATATCAATTGATCGCCTCTGTGGTATAGTAGTTCGAGAACTTGGGTTCACATCCTGCACCTCTAACGTGGATTACCATATCGAGCTTGATAAAATGCTGATACAGCAATTATCGAGCGTTATCGAACTCTGTTGATCTACCTAATGAGGGGCAGACATGGTATATCGAGCTGTCAGTTCTCGATTATCGTGGTCTACCATGTCAGAGGTTCTGTCAAGGCACATTTGTGTCTGGTCTACGTGCTTTGGAAGGCACGATAAGCTGTGGGCCCGATTTGTGCCCGCAGTACGGCGAATATCGTAGGTGAAACGAGGGTATACGAGTGTGTACTGTGACTTGCGTTTCACAGTCCATACTTGAAAGCATCTCTGAAACCCCCTCGGGGATTCATGTCGTGAAGATATAAGAATATAAACTGAAGTAAGATGGTTCCTGATGGCAAGCCGAACTTTTATTATTTGTTTTTTTTTATCATTTCTTAGTATTTTTTTTATTTTATTCTGACTTTTAATACGTGTATGTAATGTTCCTATATTATATAAACAAATATATTTCATTTATTTTCGCTTCAAAACTTAAGATTAAACTGAAATTCACACGTTATTGAATTGAATAAATAAAAATGCTTGTAAAAATACAAAATATTTGTCATACTCACAGGTACTCGTATACATAAATTGTAACTTGCAAATAAAAATCTAAATGTATTTTTCTTTAAAAATATGCTTCGACGGGTATGGTTTGATTAATATTTATCCACAGCAAAATTTTACGTAAGCCATATGTACAAAGATATATTCGTGTAATATTATTCTGGTCATTTATATTCGTATTATAAAAACTGTCCCAAAAAACCTATCAAGTTCGAGTAGGACTCGTGGTCTGAGGTTTCTTTACTGGAAGTCAAATAAGTACGCAGAATTGATGAAAAAAAGATATACATAGTTCACGTATGTACATATATTATGTATGTCAAAATTAAGTCAGTCAAGTATTATCTCAGAATTGGAAATAGATAAACTAGATACGGGTATAAAACAAAATTTTCCATAAACATTTTAACTTTGTACCTCAAGACCAAATTCGTGTATGCCTCAAGCCATGCTTGAGAAAAAGGGCCTTCACACACGGATAGAAAGACAGACGGACAGGACAACAAAGTGATCCTATCAGGATTTCACTTTTCCATGTTGCGGTGTTGAACCTTCATTACAAACGTGATATTTATTATTATTTCATTATTACGAGTATTAGTACGAGAGCTTAGTATAAATTAAACATGTTGGAAACCCCGGGAATGGTTGTGGCTTCGGAGCAAACAAAATTACAAGATAAAACCCTGTCCTTATTTTGTAAAGAGTATTTAGAGGCGCACTGAAACCCTTCTCTTTTATGAAAAAAGTAGAGCACTCCTCTCGCTGGGAAGATTGTAAAAAACTTTGTAAGAAAACGTTTCGTTTTCTTTTGTAACAGTTGGTAACAATTCACGTACAGCGGATACTTTGTATACAAGTCTGCTGTACCATTACTATGTTGTTTCTCTACTAAAATGTTCAGTTAATGAAAATTTATTTTTGTAATCCTACTTTTAACCTGTTCTAAGGCAAAGGGATTTTTTTTTTCTTCGATGTACGAGTATGAGTTTTTACTTGTATTTTATGCGCACTATTTTTTGACAAGGTTGCAAAATATTATTTCATATTTTTATTTAACTTGCTTTTTTGAATGCGTATCTTACGCCAAAGTTATTGTAAAAATACAATTATATTCAATTCCACAAATAAATACATGATAGTTGGGTTAACAAACGTAGTTTCATGAAAATCGAAACTTATGTATACCTAAGATTCGAACTAAGTTAAGCAATAATGCATGATCTTATTTTCATAATCTCAAAAATAATAGTAAAGCTAGATTACAGAGTATGATTGTTTAATTGATAATTGAATTGATGGGTTTGAGGAAAAAGCTTTCCTGTTTTATTCAAATGCTCTTTTATATAGCAGGAAATTTTCAGATTCTTCGGTCGGTTTCTTTTATCATCTCTGTCTCAATCTCGCCTAATTGCATAAATTTTGAAATGAATGTGTATTATGTATATTACGAGTATGTGCAATAAAGAATATGAATATGAATACTCCAATAATTAGAAATTTGTTTACATTTACAAAAATAGTACAAGAATTATAAAGTTCAATACTTAAAGGATAATTACACCTCCTTTCTTGATTTTTGGTGTCTAATATCTTTTCGTTTTTTCGCAGCGCTTTGTAATTTCGTGGATTGTCCCAAGTCAAACTACTCTGTTGAGAGCTCGCGCACTTTCGTTATAACACCCGTTGTTTTTACAACCAAAATACTCATAGTATGCTTCTGTATATCAATGTTATTTACTTTGTTATGTAATTTGATTTTGGTTTAAATAGGTAATTTTCTTTGTGAATACGTCAATATGATTCTGAAACAAAATTACCCATTTAAACCAGAATCAAATTACATTACAAAGTTAATTACATTGATATACAGAATCATACTATGAATATTTTGTTTGTAAAAACAACGCGTGTGTTAACGAAAGTACGCGAGCTCTCAACAGAGCAGGTTGACTTGGGACAATCCACGAAATTACAAAGCGCTGCGAAACAAAGTCATCTGATGAACGGTGTAATTTAAACTGCAACTGGAAATCGGAAAAATTCAACAATTCGATATTTAGGTCACCTACGTATGTATGTTCTTTTATGGAACAGCTGATTGATTTTTTATGATTTTCGGGATGGCTTTACAGAAAAAGTTATTTGTATAGACGACGAGTGCTATCTCTAGTATTCGCCTTTTCAGAGAAAAACATCCAGCCAGCACTTACTTGTATATTCATCGTGTTTTTAAGATTTTTATGTATAAAATTGAGTAGTTTGTACAGCCAGTATTTATTAATAACCATAATGGTTTTCTGAGTAAGGAACCTAAAAAGGGGTTTTAAAAACCAGCCACAACAATATTTTTTGAAAATCTAATATATTATTTACTAAATGCATAATTAGCTTTTATTTTCTACGATAAATATAATGCTACGACCATAAATATCTATAACTCGTTGTATATATGCAATATAATTTTAAATATTATTATACATATTTCAAGTACTTGACTGATAACGGTCCAATAAGGACCGAAATTTATATCAAGTTAATATATATTTAAAATAAAATTGCATATTTATCGTACAAAATAATATATTTTCTTGTATACAACGTAATTTATTAATGGCATATACCTTACGTTGATATTTGATGGATAAAATAGTTTAAACGTATAGTTACATGTATATAAACGCTTTTGTTATTACGACTGAAAAGCAGAACTATGAGATTAATCCCCTCAAAACTCTCACGAAATAAAAATTATCTTCTAATGTGTAAATAACGTATTGTTAAATACTTATTACTAAATAAAAACTAAAATATGTTTGACCAGACGAGCCATCGCAAACTGGGCGACTTGTCGCCGCGACAAGACGCGGTGTTGTCGTTTGCATCTGGCGTCTTGTCGCATCGTACGTATCCATGTTGAGATTTTCAATAAAATAAACACGTGCACCTTCCTCAGCGCTGTCGGGCGACAGGGCACGCGTGACTATAGACGCGGCGATAAGCAGCGAGCGCGCGGGACTCCCCTAGCTTATCGTCGCGACTCCCCTAGCTTGTTATCGCGACTCCACGACTCTGATGCCAAGTGTGCGGAGCTTTGTACAAAATATATGAAAATTGTCGGCCGCAGCCTGTCGTTGCGTCTAGTCGCCGAGCAGTCGCTGTCACGTGTCGCCTAATGTGCTCCTAGTCTAAATCGTTATGTTTGGATTTGAAATAAAAAAACCAACAAGTTAATAGAAATATTTATTTTTTAATAATGTGACACATGTGAACTCTTTTACGGCTCAGTACCACACTATAAAGCAATTTTTCTTATTAAATGAGACATAATAATACCAAATATAAATTTTAATTTAGGACATGACCGAACGGACCAAAAACGGCGTAATGTTTATATTATTTTAAAAAACCAAACAAATTATATTCTCTAACCCTTAGTGTCCCTAGTGTAGATAACAATCACGTTTGGGTCGTGGGATGGAAAAGGTTAAAATTATAATCGCTTTTGAATTTGTAGCCACGAAATACTAAATTGTGAATCTCCAAGGGGTGTGTGAATTATTCCCGGCTATGAACTGTGAAGTGGATGTCGGAGTCCACTATCATACAAAAGTTTCATCGGCGATTATTATTTTCCAGCGCGATGGTTGAGCCCTCCTATCGCCGTATCCGGGCACAATAGACAGGACGCCGAATATGTAATTCAACAAGAAACAGAGCTTCAGCTCAGTAGGCAGGACTCCGGTCTGTTAATTCAAGAAGAAAAAGAGCGTTAGCACCGTAGGCAGACGCCGGATTGTTAATTCAACAAGAAGCAGAGCGTTACTTCAGCATGACGTCTGACTGTTAATTCTATATGAAGAAGAGCGTTTGATCAGTATATATCACGCCGGGCTATTAATTCAACAAAAAGTAGAGTGTTAACTCAGTAGGCCATACACCAGACTATTCATTCAATAAGAAGCAGAACTTTAGCTCAGTAGGCAGGTCACCGGACTGTTAATCTCAAAACATGGGTTCGAATCCTGCTGGTCTATCATGCACTAATGATGTTTTGAGAATATAATGTGCAAAGCATTTAAATACTATTTGCTAAACGGGGAAGGAAAATACCCGCATCCCTTGAATAATATTCATCACAGAAATTGTAGTTCAAAAGAGAGTGCGAGTTTATTTTTCTTGGCTGGAGGTTATCGGGCCTTGGGTCTTGGCTCCGTCTGCAAATACGATGTAGCACCTATTTACTGGTTGTAGCCTTCGGCCGGAGTTTGCCACCAGTATTAATGGGTAGGGGTATTCTTGTATATTGTGTACCTATTAAAATTATTTGACATAAATGAATTTATATGGTGCCAAATAATGTTTTATATAGAGCAAAACCTATTATTTTACAAATAGTCAGTCAAAATTAAACGTATTCGTCTGTTGAAAGATTTTTAAGTAATCAACAAACGAAAAAACAAAGGATAAATAGATAAGCGCTGAAAGGTGACCCCAGGAAAGCTATGCCGGTATGTTAAAGCCAATCACGGCTGGCCCAGTATCATGACACAGTACAAACTAGTCATTAACCTTTGGCCCTTTTGAGTCTTATGTAACATTTTGGATGTTTTTTTTTAGAAACGCTTATTGATCTACCAAAGAGCATAGTGACGCCTGAATTTCAGTGGAAACCTTTCGATAGATTTTAAATTGTTTGCCTTAAGAAGAATGTTGTTTTCTGTGAGTTTCGTAGGTAGACAAGTACGAGTACTTTTCCACAATAAAGTGCCCGATTTTGTAACCGGAAAATAAACATTCATTAAAATTTACTAAGCCGTTCAGTGTGGGGAAACGTTTCTAATATTATGTAAATAAATGAAGCACCAAAACAATAATGCTATTACCGTTTAAAACGAAAGTCATATTGTGATAAACGACCAAACTCTACTGAATCCCATTTTAATGTTACGAGTATGCCATTAATAACCCAATAAAATTAAATCATATTAACCAGTGTCGGGTTCAATTTAAAAATAATTGAAAATAAATCATATTTGACAGTACATTTATTATTATAGCTCGGCGTCGAATAGAATATGATTTCGTATGACTTTTAACTCTTACCCCTAAAATATAAATTGAAGAACTGTGTTTTTTTTGTTTGAAAAGGAAATGGATTAAGCTGAATAAGTTATTCCACAAAATTATTTAGTGCGAAAAAAGTCTTGAAAAGAAACAAAATAGGATTATTCGATGCAGATAGTGTTTGAGTAATGTATGTCACTGTCATCTGCATCCAAGGTGCTGATGCGATAAACTGTTGTTTTCAAGTGGTTGTTTCCAGTGCTCCAGCTGTTGTTGCGCATATTTACCGACAAGCATGAAATCATCCACGTACGAGAGACGCTGTGGTAGAGATGCCTGTAAATTTGTAACGACAAAGACTAAATAGTAATGGATGAATTGCTAAGCCCTGGTGAATTCCGACATTAACTTTAAATTGCTTGCTGATTCCAGCAGGGTTTATCACTAGTGTTACTGATACTGAAGTACATAATATCCTGAACAAGTGTTATATAATTCTCTGGTAACTATTCTGTGAGCTTCTATCGCGTATAAACGCCTTTTCAAGATCTACGAAGACGAGATGTAGACCTTCAAGGTTAGAACAATGTTTTTCCATGAGAACTCTTACTATCTGGACTACATCAGTGCTCTCAAAACTTAATTATGATGACGTGGTTTATAATAGTTGCCTTCTTACTAGATCTAAAGCACTCATCCAGCATGTCCAAAATGCCTGTGCGCGTTTTTGTTTTAAGGTTCCACCACGAGCACATGTGACTCTTTTTATTAATAAAGCAGACTGGCGCAAGATGGCGGCTCACAGACAACTTCACCTGTCTTGTCTTATATTCAAAAGCCAGAATATCTGTTTAAGAAGCTGTCCTGGACACGCGCTCAGCACAGACTTAACAAGAGGAATATGGCTACAAATTTTTCTCTCTCATCTAGGTTTATACTCTGCCACTTTCTGTGGAACAAGTGCCGGAATAAAATTCCACCACCAATACGCAATCTTAAATCACTTAACACCTTTAAACTTAAACTTAGGCTTCATCTTCTGTCCCTTCAAAGGTCTTTCGTTTAGGTCTGATTTTCCAGCACTTCTGTTTTCTTTTTATCTGATTTTCTTTAACTGTCTTGTGTGTTATCATATCAGTCTTATTTTATTCTTATTAGTTGTTATTCTCTTGTTACTCATTCGGTAGTAAATCTAGTAAGTCGTAGCTGTTTTTCATCTTTTTTATCTTATCGATAATGCACATTTTTATATGGATTATATAAAATTGAATTTTATTGAATTTTAAGCCTTATTTCCTTGTTTTTTGTTATATCTTTGTACAATATACAGTATATTATGTACAAGATCTATGCTTGAATATATCTATAGGTAGTTAGTCATTTAATTATGCATTTATATTTATAACATTGAATAATATTATTTTATTTTATATTATTTTGACCCTGGCTGAAAATCAGCGTCGTAAGTTCATAGAGCTTGCGGCATATGCTGAGTCAGGGACATTTTTGTTGCTGCAATTGTTATATTTATATTTCATTATTTTCATTACTTTTCTGTTTTCTTTGTTTTTCTTTGTATACTTAAGTAATGTATTTTGTTTTCTGTTTTTGTATTTTGTTTTTGTTTGTGTTTGTGTAGCAACAAATAAGGGTTTTCTTTCTTTCTTCTTTCTAATTTTGAAGCAGTGAAACCATATTGGTATTCAGGTTTTACTCCCTGGGCTAGAAAGGGATGATGGTTGCCAATCCTTCCTACTTAATGTAGGTTAGTATTGTAAATAAACCTCTTTCTTTTTGTAAATATGTAAGTGACATTGTATGTATAATTATTTTTCAACTGACGCCGGGCCCAGTAGGGCCCGAAATATATCTTGAATTTATTTTTTCTGTGTTTTTTATATATATCTAAATATTTGAGGAAGGATTGGCAACCATCATCCCTTTCTAGCCCAGGGAGTAAAACCTGAATACCAATATGGTTTCACTGCTTCAAAATTAGACCTACTTAATGTAGGTTAGTATTGTAAATAAACCTCTTTCTTTTTGTAAATATGTAAGTGACATTGTATGTATAATTATTTTTCAACTGACGCCGGGCCCAGTAGGGCCCGAAATATATCTTGAATTTATTTTTTCTGTGTTTTTAACCTACTTAATGTAGGTTAGTATTGTAAATAAACCTCTTTCTTTTTGTAAATATGTAAGTGACATTGTATGTATAATTATTTTTCAACTGACGCCGGGCCCAGTAGGGTCCGAAATATATCTTGAATTTATTTTTTCTGTGTTTTTTATATATATCTATATACATCTATTACAAATAAAAACAATAAAAAGCTTGAAAGAGCCAAATATTTATTTAATAAAAACTCAAATATTTAGGGTATGCAAAATAAGCTTGTTACCCCTGTAGTTTCTAGAAATGCTGACGTTACCCTTGTTTTAAAATGAGATGAGGTAGCTGTGGTGCCTAAAGGCTGGTGTTGTGTACTGCGCTAAAATGGAGTGTTAGCCATATAAAGCCCTTTTTAGGGTTCCGTAGTACCTAAAAGGTACAAAAGGAACGTTTATGGTGAGACTCCGTTGTCCGTCCATCCGTACGTCAAGGCCTCATAACTTTAGCACCGTTACAGATAAAGACTTGAAATTTACCAAAACAATAGCATTTACTTGCATAAATAACAGGGTGTAAAAAAAATTGCTCAAAATATTTCCAATACAAAAAAGAAAAAAAATGGTATACCGAAAAAAATGACGATTATAGGCCAAAACAGGCCAATTACAGGAAAACTATAGCGATTAAAAAAATTAGAAAAAAAAATATATTAAATATATTTTATAAGAATACAATATGGGATCAAATTGTTAATATTAAAGAGGTGATAATAAAAATATATACTATTACTATATTTACTGGCACCGATTTCGAGAAATCTTGGAAAAACCACAAAAAAGTGCATGTCTCCCCCCTTATTTCCGAAACTAATGAACCGAAATATAAGAAAAAAATCACGGTAATTTGGGATTACGTAAAGGTTCTATCAAAAATATAGCACTTGAGAAATTCACGATAACAAAATGACAAAATTAAATTTTTCATCCACGAGTTTTATTTCGGGTATGGTATAAAAATATTTGAGTCTCTCTTTTGTGGTACAATCAATTCTGTTTTTAGTTATCATAAACAGTCATGGGCAAGATTTTAAATGCCTTCTTGCTGACCTTTTCCACAACTGTCAAATTACGGAACCCTAGGTATGCGAGTCTAACTCGCACTGGACCGGTTTTTTTTTTGAGACGTCAATAGGTATATAACCATTTCCTGCATTCCTAATTATATTCTTCGTTCAGAATATCTTATCTTAAATTTAATAACTTATGTCACTCTATGCCCTTTCCTACTTACTTCCATATCTCCCCATTAGCACAGAGCCTCTCCCCTATCTATTCTCCTCTGCTCCCATTTAATCTTGCCCTGCTTCGTTTATATCATCTGCCAGCGTTCTCTCTTTTGAAATCTTGTCCAGTTTAACTAATATTGTCGCTTACACAGTTTGTATGAGTTACAAACTTATTACTACAATAAAGATTTCTCCAACAAATTTCTTTATATTTCTTCATCACGATTTTAATCCCAATTTGCTAGCTTTGCAAATCCTAATCGGGAACGCATGTGACGCTTTTCATCCAGTGTTCTCTATTTTTCCTTTTTTGTGATATCATAACAAAAAATTTGTATTAACCTTTCCAAAAATTATGTATTATTGTGCCGTGAGAATTTACCTTAGTTATTCGAAAGGGACATAACCTGGCCCCAGTACGGAACAAGGGCAATGGGTATTATTCTGAATTCATCTATCTACGAGTACAGCTCCACTGTTTATTAACCTGCCATGATCCTAATGTGTTTAGCTCTTGGCCGGTGATTCATGCCAAAAAACTCTTGCCTTGATCATGAATTTAAAAAGAGAATGTAAAAAACAAGCATTATGTTGTTAGTATGATTCAGTTTCAGTTAGCACTGTCTTTAGATTATCATTTACTTGTTTTTCTTATCTTAGTGTGTCAATAGGAAAACATGTGTAGTTTTATCTTACCTGCATATTATTTATTTATTAAAAGTACCACTTAAATTCAAGGGCTACAAAGTATTTCATTGGTTGATAAACAATAATTTATTGTTGTGCAATGCACGCAACAACTTATTTAAAGGATGTCAAGAAATGGACTTTTTAAATATTTTCGTTCCAAAACGTAAATCCTTATTTGATGTTTGTCTTGTCAACGACATACAGAACTGAATGAGATGCTGTAATATGGTCAGTTAGGTAAAACGGATTACCTAAGACGGAACAGAGCAGATATGTATGCGCATTTATTTGGGGTAAGAGGTGTTTGTTATTACCTTGTACCTCTAGCACGGAAGAACCAATTTAAATCTGTTTTAGAATGCCGTAAGCAAAAATGAGAAAACGGAACCCTTATGGTATGACTCAGATATAACCTATCTGTCTCTTATAGCCACTTTTCTTCAAAACGGATACACATATAAATTTAAAAGTTGAAATGTATTAAAATGTGGAGTTGCATTTAGTACGTCATTCTTCATACATAACTTTCTAACATTTTATTATTTAAGATAAATATCGGTGAAATAAAATATGTTATAAACAATTAAACATGCTCAAGATATATTTAATTGTTTATAATATATTTTATTTCACCGATATTTATCTTAAATAAGAAAAAACTTATGAGCTTTTACAGCACCATATATTTTTAACATTTTATTAGCGGTAATTATGCCATGTAAGCTTAAAATGAGAACTCACAAAAAGATAAATAAAAATAACATGCATAGAATTCAAGTGGATATAGAATAAATTGATTTCAAAAAGTGATATGATTTGATAAACATTGATGGACGTGACAAAAATGATATAAATTTGATCACTGATAAAGTTTTTCCGCATTACAAAAGTGGCTGATACTTTTACCTCACAATAAAGAATATTTAGGAATGGTAAAAGTTGGAATATACAGTGCAGCAAGCGTAAGTTTGCCGTAACTCAGTTGACAAGATTTGTAACAGTGCTCATGCTTGTTATTTTTATTTAATTTAACCACTTAATTAATATCCCAAAGATGCTAAAAAGTGGTGGTGTTGTGAAATAATTTTACGAATAAAAGGTACGTCGACAGCAAAGCCCCCGGCAAACTTACAAATATAGATGTATCTATACTTATGTCCAAATAATCGTTGCATAATTACTTACACAGACAGAACTGTTCGCCTCAATCAAGATTGGTCCTCTTTGTAATATTTTTATCAAAATCTAGAAGAATTTAATTTATCAAAATCGACCAATTTTGCGACAGTGTGTAAGTTTGTATTGTATATGACTACGCTGTATATAAATGCCAGATTCAGCTAAAATAATTGGTTTTCGTCTATTTTATGTTATTGACTGCGTTCACAACTGTTCTTCTGATGACTCGACAACTTGTAAGTTTCCGAAAACACAGATCGTAAAACACGGATAGATGCCAGAAACAATCTCGTCTTACAAGTATACTGAGGTGGATCAGTCACCTTATAGTAGCCCAACCTAAATATTTTTTGGATGTTTTTCCCGTATTTATTTATCAACTTGTTTATTCGTTGCATCATTTATACATAATATTTTTATTCCTAGATTTCTCCATTTTATGTAGGTGTATAATAGGGTGGAGCGATTTTTGCCTTTTTTGGATTTTCATTTGGGCAGGGTGCGGAAAAGTTGCTACAAGAAAACAGATAAATGAAAAAAATTGTAAAAAAAATATCTTTTAATGTTTTGTACTGCCCCAAGGGGGTTGAAGTTTAAAAAAATTATGAAATGAAAACAAAAATTTAGTTTTTAATTTTTTACGGACATTACAACATTCCCGCGACATATATAATTTTTCTAGATTTCCATAATAGGCACATTAAGATACCATATGACGTTTTTAGGGTTCTTATACAATCGCTTTTTTGTGCGTCTGTCTGTCTGTCTGTCCAAATATGTTTTCTCGAGCACTGTAAGTATATAAAAAATTAAAATAAATACCTATTAAACGAGTATACGTCTAAAGCTGCTAATGCTGTTAATAAATCAGGCCTCTAACCCAATGCAAAAAAGTTATTACCCTTCGTGTAAGTAATTTCATACGAATTAGCTAACCACAAAAACCTATAGGGTACTTCAAAATGATTTAGAAACTTGAAATTCCGTTCACAATCAGGACTAATAGCACATACGTCAAGAAAAAAATCTAAAAATTACCGATATTATATTATTCAAGAAAATTAATGTATATGAACTTTCAGTACTTGTTTTTTTATTTTTGTTTTTTTATAATATTATCAATATAATATCAACTGATGCCAGGCCTAGCAGGGCCCGAAATATAATCATATTTTGACATTGACCTCTCATAAACATAATAATTGTTTATGAGGGGTCAATGTATCTTGATTATTATTTTGGTGAATATAAAATAATATTGTTCAAGAAGAACTTACTTACCAAATTTATAAGACCCTTTGGATACACAGAGTTTAATAGATCGTAAGTGGCAAGTTATGTTAAGTTTGGGTTTTAAGCGGGATGTACGGAATACAATTACACAATACAATTCGCACTTTACCAGTTTTTTGAGCTTGAATTAAGTTCTTCGAGGCTAAATATTGGTTAAATATCGCGAATTCTATTGTATTCTGTGTGAGTTTACGGTAGATTCCGGCAGCTGACGTCATTATTACTGAAATTTACTGAAACCTAGAGCTATTCTACAAAAGGCTGAGATCGGTCATGGGACCAGCAGCCTTAGCATGAAAACATCACGGTTACTTTATAATTGCGTTCACAACAGATTTTGTATGGAATCTCGAAAATTACACTACTGTCTGCTTGCGGCGGTTATCAGACTCCATAGGAAATCTAACGTGAACGCAAATATAACGTAACCGTGATGTGTTCATGCTAAGGCTGCTGGTCCCATAACCTATCTCAGCCTTTTGTAGAATAGCTCTAGGTTTCAGTAAATTTTAAAGATATCATAAGCACAAACTATAGTTTTGTATTATTTGTTGATATTTCAGATTACCATAAATTGACCATTACGAATTACCTCGGACAACGCCTTCGTTTGGCAATCCAAAGAGGGACTGCCACCAGCCTTTTGGGGACTTGGACATGACGGCGGCGATCTGGCAAACATTTTTACTTGGTTTAGCTTTTATTTAGTAAGTATCTTAGTTTATATTTGTTTAATATTTAAAAGTATTTTTAGGATACCCATTTTATGTTATTTAAGTTTCTATTGGTATTTAAAATAAACTCACAATTGATTTACAAGTTTATCAGTTGATATTAGTTAGACTTTAATTATACAACAACCAATCAAGAGAAAGGAAAATTCATTTCATTCATTTTCACATAGAAAATTGATAATTGTTCCGGAAAATTACCATGTTTCTTACAGAACAATACAAAAACGAAATAACCCGAGTGAAACGAAATTCTAGTACTAGTAACATAACGAGGGCCCTTATGCCACGAGTGCTGGTTTATGGAACGAGCCGAGTAAGTTCTCGGTATTGCGCTCCTTTGGCTTAGTTTATTTTCTACGGCACAATTTTATGCATCAATAAAATTGGGATGGTGAATTGTACGTACCTCTAAGATCGGTTTTTATATTGTCACTTGTACCTACGAGTTGATATCTACAGCCTTTATGTGCTGTGTCTATGGTGATTTCTAATGTATTTTAATTTTTATGATGCTTCCTTAGTTTTGTTGTACAAAAATCATTTTAGGTTAGATTCGTTTAGGTATTTTATGCTTATTTACAGTTAAATTATACAAAAGTCATAAAATACTTACATTGAAATATTATTTCAAATGAGAAGATGTTTTTGTGAGTTACATGGATGGTTTTAAGGGTTCCCTACCCGAAGGGTGCCCAAAGGCCTCTGTCACAAAATTTCTACAAAACCTCAATCATCTGTCACTTTTGACATCTGTCACTAAATCTGCTTAAATTTAATCATCTGTCACTTTTGACATCTGTAACTAAATCAACTTAAAATTTAATCATCTGTCACTAAATTTCTAATGCATCTTTGTTTTTAGCAATTTGACTTGACTTAGTTGCTATTTTAATTCGGCAGCATTGCATTTCTAGCAGGGACCACGGGGAATAAAGCCCAAAAGGGACCCTATTACTAAGCCTTAGTTGTCTGTCTGTCTGTTCGTCTGTCACAGAGGTCTACAGCTTCAGTTTTAATGGGTAGATAGTTGAAATTTTTAACATAATGCCTATAACTATGTCGTCTAACACGACAAATAATAAAAAATAAAAAATATGAATATCAAAGAGGGTCCCTGTACAAGAAACCTTGCAAAATGCTATTTTGTTCAAGGTTATTTGTTTCAGTTTTATCTTAGAGACACACAAGTTTCAAATTTGGTCAGATTATTATACACACTCTTAAGTATGTAAAAGAATAAAAAATAAAAATTTGGGTTCTGTACTCAAGTATGGTGAGCTATTCGACAGGCGCTATCGTTTTAGCACCTTTTTTTGACATCTTGATGTTGCTATAGCGATTGTTGTTATTTATCATGTTTTTAGGGTTCCTCACCCGTATTGTATGGTGGTACGGAAACCTTTGAGTCCGCTTCGCACTTGGCCAAATTATTTTTTTTGTTAACAATCCTGAGATACAGTATAAAACATGAGATACTTCTTATATTTATTGATCACTTATTTCACACTCCCAGGACTGAGCAGTTAACATTGACTAACAGACAGACACAACTCACACACTATCTGATAGCGATCATAATAATATTTAACCATGCACACAAAAATACAAAAAATCCTACACATCCTCACACGAACAATCACCCCTTCCCCGCCATCACTCACACGCACCCACTTTGTCGCGCTCCTCGCCCTCCTATACTATTTCCCCTATCGACACACACCACGACACATGATAGACATACACCCTTTTCCACACCACAAAAAAACCTTGAAATTATATGCAGTGGCTACGAATGCAAATATTCCCACTCTTTATTCCGCTTCACAGCGCACCGCCTTAATATATTATATAATTCCTCTGCGTGAGTCTGCTACTGCCAGCTTATGACAAACAAACCCATTTGACCAATATTTGTATGTACAAGTAATTACTTATAAATCAACTAAATAAATGTAAACCAACGTAACTTTGGAATAAACTCACCTAAGATATTACCATACATATCGGCCAATAAAAAAAAAGTTGAGACTGTGGAGGAAAACTTCGGGTGGGTTTGCGAGTAAGATGGTGGTCCCTCCACAGTCTTTGCACTTCCGGTGAAAAAGTTTCAGCACCGCTCACTTTTTTTGGCAAATTGTAACATACTAACGCCACAGAAAAACTCGCTGAGCTCGAGTTAGAGTTAAGCCAAATCAACTAGCATATTCTAGAGCTGTCAAAAGTCCGACAAGAGGGCTGTCGGAAGTCTGATCAATTATCTGTCGGTGGAGTTGGCATGCTAACAACACAATCCCTAAACAATGTGTTAAAAATCTGAACTGTTTCTACTTGGATGGACCACATATTATGTTTATGGCTGCGGAAACCATAAGGGTCAAAGTTTATTTGACGAATTCTTCAAAAAGAAGTAAGGGAGGTAAGACTAAAAATGGGATAGAATTTGACATGATGGATCAAAAGTACATATTCCAAGATGTCTCCGTAATCAATAGGTTAGCTAGTAGCTATCACCGGTTTGTCCGAGGCATTTTAAATATCGACTTACCATTGGAGAAAAAACAACTGATGAAGTCTACGCTCCGTCCTTCTCAGCGTTAAATTACTGTCGATCAATAAAGTTCAAAATGTTATGCCAGAACCGATGTTTCTTATCAAAAACCACTGAGAACTTTGAACAGCTTGCTAACAATTTCAAAAATGTCATACGTGAAGGCTTATTTTAGGCCAAGGCGAAAAAAGTTAGAGTTAGAGTCCAAGATTGCAACCGAAACTTTGGACCTGATGAGGCAGAGATGGGAAATGTCTTCAGACCCTACGGATTACTCCTTTCTTTACAAGCGCGTCAAAAGGCTAATTCATTTTAACCGAAGCAGGGGAATATTTGAAGAAGCGATCCCGCGAAACAGATGCTTAAAAGTTTTTGCCCAGCAGTTAGGGAGGACTAGTCTGAAGAATTTGACAATAGAACAGTTAACTCTAGACCAGTAATCCTCACTGAAATCGAGAACATTTATTACCTCCTAACCATTGACCTCCCAACAACTAGACTCATAATCACGCTCAAATTCGAATGACGATTTCGTACAACTGACATTGCATCTTATGTTAACGACATAACGTCTTAATTTTGTTGAAATTTTTTGCTACGTTGCTCGTCGCACGTTCGGACACTTTTTGAACTTTTCTTAGAGACTGTGTGTCTTGTTGTTTCATGAGAAGTCGACGCTCCTAACTATTTAAACGCTTCCAGGCCAACTGCTCGCAATGAAGACAACAAACGTGCACCTTTAATCCGTCATCACACCGATGAATTTGCTGATGTCGAATTGGATGAAGTAGTGATCGCTCTTCAACAGCTCAAAAACAATAAGGCACCGTGCGTAGATGTCATCACAACCGAAATCCTGAAAGCTGGAGGTTACTTTATACTCAGACAGCTACAAGACCTATTTAATGCCGTCATTCGTTCCGAAACTACGTCAAAGGAGTGAAGCAGGGGCCTAGTCATTTTGTTATTCCATAAATTTAATACTAGAAATAAAGAAAAAATATTCGTACCTAAGGCAAGACTGGCTAAAACAAAAAAACAAAGACCAATTTTTAAACTTGCTATGTATAATAGACTTCCCCTAGAAATTACCAGACTCGCTGTGGCTGACTTTAAATTCAGGTTGAAGGAATACTTCTCCTGAAATCCATTTTATTGTTTAGGAGAATTCATGCAAAAGCGATTGACTGTAAAGACATTTATCAAAGCAATAAAATTAAAACCAACAGTGAATTTTATATACTTATTTTTAATATATGACATTTGTATTCTTTATTTATTTTTTCAATTTAATTATGACATTTATCTTGGTTTGCATTTATTACTATGACAAATAGGTCTTAAGATTTTGTTTCTTATATTATTATATAAATTGATGACGGTATTGAATTGATATATACTGATATTTATAAGATTTAATTAATGATCATAATCTGAGTTATAAACTTATAAAATTAATCTTAATTAGTTTAACAAGTAACTTAGATTGTAATTTGAACTACCAATGTAACGACCGCTGTTATATTTATGGTAAATAAAATGAATTTTGAATCTATTCAGAAAGAGATCAAAACCCATCGCAAGAAATATAGACCAATTACGCTCTTGAGTCACAATTACAAGGTGTTCTCAAGAGTAATCACGAATCGTCTCGCCCAAAGATTCGACGACTTTCAAACTCCAGATCAGGCTGGGTTTTAAAAAAGCTACGTGGCTGGATAAAGAGGACGGATAACGGTCAAGAGTGGCGAAATCTTGGAAAGATCAGCAGTGGATGAACACAGACTGTTGGATAGAAAAAATTATGAAATAATATATGTAGATATTGACAAAGCTGCTTCTTTTACAGAATTTGAATTTTAAACATTTGGCACCAAAATTGATGCATTGTTAAATGCACTATGATTAAAGTTGAGCCTATGTCTTTTACCAAATGTAGCAAACATGTAAAAATGCAAATAAATAAATCTTAGTACGCGATTAACTCTATTTAAACCATAGTGTACCGCAAAAAATAAACATAAACAGTTTTATCATACACGTCTAACTCCGGTGTTATAAAAAATATCTAAAATCCAGTCAGATGGTACCGTAGCGGAAAAAGAAGGTGGCAAAAAATCGAATTTCGGACCTAAGTCAAACTAAACCGTTCCACTGGACCTAGAGTATTAGACTAGAGTATTTACATACGAGTAGGTATGTAATGTAGGTAGTTATGGTTATTGCTAATATCTTAAGAACTACTAAACGTATTTTGCTGCGGATTTTAGTGTGAGCAATTGGCATATTTGTTAATAGTTTGACGGTATATTGATGCTCCTCAAGGGAGCTGAGCAGTAAGCTTTTTGTGAAACAAGGAAGATAAAGGTGACAGAGGACAAAGGTGCTATTTCGCGTGGGCAGAAGGCTAGTAGTTGATGAAAATTTATTCTAATTTTTTGTAATATATTCCCCAATCGTATGGTACAATCAGTCTATTACCGTTTTCAGTTGAACCCAGTTAATTAGAGTAAGTGCTGCCAACATAACAATTGCAGCGAGTTGTGAGCACCATTGAGCCTTGTTGATCTAGCGAAATAATATTTCCGGGAAACAATTGTTGGTTGGAATTACGTACACATTTCATTAAGATATGACTTGCTATGTATAAAATTTAGTTAAAGATTTTTGATTAAGGAAAAACGACTATAATCAAATAATGTTTAGATTTGTTATCAGCCTCGAAATCTGTGCCTAATTAAAAGTAAATGATGTTTTGAGAAAATTATTGGAGATATTAGTATTATTTTTAATTTAATTCCCACTTCAATTGGCAAGCTTTACGCGAAGATTGACTAAGACGTCTTTTAAATCACTAAATTAATTTAGTACTAATTAATACGTAGCGGGTGGATTTAAAGGAAAAATTCTCAGGTCTAAGTCTTATATTCTTAGTTTGACGCTTATTTTTAGGGTTCCGTACCCGAAGGGTGCCAAACGGGACCCTTTTACTAAGCCTCCGCCGTTTGTCTGTCTGTCTGTCCGTCTGTTCCAGCCGTAAAAAAGAAGATAGTTGAATTTTTACAGAATACATGTTACTACGGCCCCTATCCACGTGGGATCCCCACAAAAAACCTCAACAAAGTAGTATTTTTTCAAGTTTTTTGTTTCAGCTCTATCATAAAGATGGTAATATAATGAAAGTCTCTTTGGTAAAATTATTTAACATATCCTAAAGTTATACAATAAATAATAATAAAAATCGGCCAAGTGTGTGTCGGGCCACGTGCAGTGTAGGGTTCCGTAGTTGCTTGGTACATTTTCCAAGTTGGTCTACTAATACAGATCGCGCCAAACTTCTAGTCCCATACATTTAGAAGAACGGCCCATACATTGTCGTGTTCAGAGGGGGCTAAAAGTTTGGCGCGACCTGTACTCCTGTAAAGCCTTCTTAGCTGTGATAAATTTCCTTTTAAATTCATTATATATTTTGCCGGCAGGGGGGGCTACTTAGCATAGGAAATTAGCACTTTAAAGCTTAATATTTCGCCACATTTCATTATTCTTCCATAAAATATGACTAGCTATGTATAACATTTAGAACAGAAGAACGGACACGGCGAAACTCTAAGGGTTCCTTGTCGGACTACGGAACCCTAAAAAGAACTTGTTTGGGGGGGGCTACAACAATGCATAGATCAGGGTAACCTACAATAAAACCCGGAGATTCGTGCACACTCCCCCGTTTGGGCATTAAAACCATTTAACTGGTATAGCCATGGGAAGATTTAAGGGAAGTGTCCCAAATTGTATTTTCTCTATTTACTTGCAAGGACCTCGATATTATGTTCCTTTAGCACGTCGCTTTCGAGATCCCATTTCGTCAAAAAGGTTTTCACTTTTTTATTCTATTTTATATCCACAAGGGAACAAGACAGTTGGGCGCCAAAACAGCAATTTTGTATTTAATACAATCTGAGTTCGAGTGGTAGTGCGCTCGCCTGCTGAGCCACAGGTCATGGTTCAATCTCTACCGTGCTCATTAATTGTGTTCGGTCTGCGTGATTCGTAAGCGTAAGGCACGTTAGGCCTTTGCTCTATTTGTGTTCACAATCCCATCATGTTTGGGACGTAATAATCGTCGGTGAAAAGTGGGTGTGTACCTCTTGGTTGGGGACACTTCTGTCACACCCTAGGGGATTCATATCGAGACAATATTTATTACAACGACCTCTCTCTATTAGGTGACTTTCGTTTACTAAGCCAAATTCATACTAGAAACTCCATAAGAAGTTATTTCTATGAAATATGCAAAATCAAATTTAGACTTCCAAGACTAATTGAGTCGAGGTTGTCCTTGAACAAGTATAGAAGCGTAAAAAATGTTTCGTACTTCGCAAAGAGATTTATTGAACCTTGGCCCTGACCACTTATAGAGTCTCCGGTATGAATTTGGCTATATATGCTAAAGTCACCTTATATATTTATGTCCGTTGGTTAACTCAGCCACCTGGTTTAAATTGGATGCGGTTTTTTTTTATATCGTCGTAGTGACTGTTCAACACATAGGCTATAGGAGAGTTCATAAAAATACGTCCAAGCCGATAACCGGGTAGAGATTGAAATGAACGTGGGCGGAGCCGCAGGCGAAAGGCTACCTGTAGAATAATATTCTTTTCAGTAAAACCATATTTTCACATGTTTCAATTACAGAAATATCAGTATAAGTTTATAAGGCAGTTCCCATATTTCGTTAGATAAAAACGTTAGTTTAATTTACCGTCGTTTTATTACGACATTTGAATGCGTAGATACTCTGTAATAAGCTCTAATTTGATTTTATGCGTGGCGTCTAATTCCAAACGTGATTTGCTTGCCAAATTATTGCACGATTGAGACAATACTGAGCAGATATTCTGGCACATATTTTGCCTTGTAAATATCAATCATTATTCTGTTTACAGCGTAATAAGCATGGCGTTTCTGTCACAAACGGATAAGCCGCGTATTAAATGTCAATCGCAAAGCATTCATCACGTGTTAAGACGACGAAGTAGTAAAAAAACCGGCCGAGTGCGTGTCGGGCCATGCGCGCATTGGAGGGTTCCTTAGTTGCTCAGTAAATATTATAAGTTGGTCTACTAATACAGATCGCGCCAAACTTCTAGTCCGCTTGGAAGTTGCTCTCCCGAAGAGCGGCCCATACATTGTCCTGTTTAGAGGGGACTAAAAGTTTGGTGCGACCTGTACTAGTAAACCTGTAAAGCCTACTTCTCTGTGTTAGTTTTCCTTTTAACTTCATTATATACTACTTCTGTAAATTTTTCCACATATATATGTATTCATAAACAACCCCAGACTAATAAACAACTACTAAACTTTAGCCGGCAGGGGAGGACACTGTGTCTTTAAAAAATTTGAACTTTAAAGCTTTAATATTTTGTCCAACGGATCCTTAAATCAAAAAATGGTTTTCACACACCCATAATATTTTTAAACGACCTATCCAACGATACTCCTTACTATGGGATAGACGAGAAAAAAAATCATCCCCAATTTACGTGAAAGAGAGATACCGTTAAAAAAAGTTTTTTACTGTTTTGTCGGCGTTATTAATATGTATACCCAACCCATACCAAGTTACAGCTTTCTAGTACTAATAATAGTCTCTGAGCTAAGCCGCAGACAGAAACTGCAGAGGCGAAACTGTAAGGGTTTTTCGTTGGACTACGGAACCCTAAAAATGAGGTTTTGAAACTGTGTTTTTTCCAACTACAGTAGAAAAGATTCTGAAAAAGTATATGTTATAATAGGCATCTTCCAAGATAATGACAAAGGCTAAAACGCGACAGAAAAAGTTTACTGTATCGAAAAAAAAATGAAAGTGGCGTCCGATCCACTGGCGGTCACGTACGACGAAGTTTTGAAGAAACCAAGGCCTATAGCTCGCGGCTGCCACATAGTGCATAACCCTAAAGGTAAAAATAATACACATTCCTTGCAAACGACAACTAGCTACGAGCAACTATGTATGCAGGTATAGGTGAGTTTCAATAGAAAATCATTTCCTCGGAAGCACACAAGGCAAAACGATTGACATTACTAGGTCACACACAAGCGTCCATCGGAGGTGCTGTCTTTGTGTTATAAATTTATAATAGTTATTTCCTGTACAATCTACGTATAAGTGTTAAATCTTTATTTTCTTCTTCTATATAAATTACGAGCTCGGTCTGCCAATTCGTCGATTATGTATATTCGGTTTGATTATTTTGACATTATACAAATAAGTAGAACCTATTAGCAATTAAGTTATGTGTATTCAGTTTGTTGATTTTTGTTTTCTTTATCAAATAATTATTTGCTTGTCCCACTTGTGTTTCATAACTAATCATTTCTTCGCCACCCAAAGGTTAGCTGGAAGATTTTTTTTGACTGTGTATTCTTTATTTTTATTTCATTTATGTATAATAAAGTGTAAAACTCAATCATAATTTTTTTATAACTTGAAGTTTACTGGGTGGCTTAGGACACACGGCACAGGACAGTGTACAGCCAAGTTTGAAAATTATGTGATGTATTTCGAACATTTTTCAAAACCTTATGAATCTGAAAGTAGTAAGTTTAAGGCCCTCGGAGTAAAAAAACTTGTCTGAGTTAAGGCCTCAAATTTTACAGTTTTTAGGGTTCCGCCCACTACGGATCGTACACAAAGGGCAAAACGGAGCCCTGTTAATTATCCGTATGTAAGAGGTGTCAGGGTTCCGTACCCGAATACTTTACCAACTTAATTTTCCAGTTTTGTTCCTAAAATTGGCAATTTTTGTGCAAATTATTTAAGTTTACATGCGTCTGTGGTGCGAGGGTTTAGGCACTGCGCTCATCAACTCACCTGCCCAGTGGGTGTGAGTATGGGTATTTCGTCCAGGAGGACCAAGAGTGGCGTAATCTTGGAAAGGTCAATGTTTAATTTCAGCAGTGGACGAAACAGGCTGATGCATGTATGTATGGACGTTTAATATTTATTTGAATGTGATTTGAATGGTACGAAAGCCTCAGGGCGCGAGTCTTACTTGCACTAAACTGTTTTTTTTTTTAATATATCAAACGAAATTAAAAGTTCTCGTTTGGATGGCCGTGTTCTTATTAGGCGGCAAAAACCACAAAAATGTGTAACTTACTGGGCAGCTCTGGGCAAATATACTCGTATCACATTAATATTATAAATGCGAAAGTTTGTGTGTGTATGTTTGTTACTCTTTCACGCTGAAACGGCTGGAAGAATTTGAATGAAATTTAGAATGGATATAGCTTATACCCTAACTTAACACAAGCTACTTTTTATCCCGAAAAAAATCATGTCGTTAAACCGAATAACACGCGGGCGGAGCCGCCGGCAAAAGCTAGTTATATATATATAACTTTCTTAAGCGTGCCAGCCTACGTTTTTGATAAGTAGACAATGGGTAAGACGTGGATCTCATTTCCAGGGCAGCAGTTTTAAGCATTAAAGATATATTAGACCCATCATCATCACGACTGGCTGTAACGGATGCATTCATCTTTGATGCATGAGCTTTAGGAATCCTGCGCTTGCAATACCAAGATTACACCTGAAAGACAACTTATTTTCACTGACGGAAGGTTGAATTTACTGTGGGAGAAGTGAAGAGAGCTTTTGGTGAAAACCATGGCAGTACGCCAACAGTAATATCTTCAATGTCTTGAAAGCAAATGTGGGCGTACTGTGTGGTTATAAATATTAATGTTGTAATACAGAGTAAAGATTATAAATTGTTTGGAGTTTGTTTGCAGGGTTGACAAATGTTGTTCATGGACAATGTGATGACAAAACGTAGGTTGGCGGAGTTTACTACGTGGAACATTCTGCCATTTAAAACGCTATAATTCAACAAATTTTACATTAAAATCTTTGAAAAGTTCACATTTAAAGTGTAATTTAAACAGTGATTAAGTCGAGGCAATTCATTTTGTTATATTTTTTTCGAATTGTTTAGTGACTCCCACATTACTGTTTACTATTTCCAAATTCATCCACTAAACAAGTTCGAATCAGGGTCTAGAGTCACAACCCATTGCTCCGCGGAAAAATGTCTTGTTGTTGTTGGAGCAAGGTAACTTTTTTTAAGTGTACGCTCATCTTAGAGTATAGGGGCAATGCATACTTTATTTTTATACTTTTCAACATGTTTTTTAAGGGGTAGCAATAAAACGAGTGACTGTAAATTACAGTTCTAAGTGTCAAAATTAATTAATTTGGGTTATAGAATTACTAAGTGAGCGACTGACTGCGAGTGACGAGAAATCAACAGAACAGCAACTTACAAACATTAATTTGAGTTACTTAAAATACAAAATGAGCAGCTTCATAATATTTGAGCGACCTAATATTTGTTTGAGTGTCAACGTTACGTCCTGCATTTTTTTCAATATTTGGCAAATGTATTTTTTATACTGAGCGGCATTTTATCTTAAATGAAGTGTAAAAATCTGTAGTTTTCATTAAAAAAGCGTATCAAAATAAAAAACATAAGCCCTCAAATAGAATATCAGTAACCAATAATCATTAATAAAGCAGCATACAAAACTTTGCTCAAAGTGAACTTTTTAGTAGTTCGCTAAGTATAACCTCACTTAGAAAAATCGAATCTATCTTAATATTGAAGTTGCCCTCTCTGTATTTCCAGTCGCTCACTTAGTAATGAAGTCGCTCGGATAAAATTTTAATATCTGAAATGGATTTATCACAATCCACTTTTTGTAAGCTCGTTCTGGATTTTATTATAAATCAATATTCGTCGTCAGTTTAGTTAATTTTTCGCTTACTCAAATTCATACCGCTCAAGTTATTAAAACAGTATGTCATCATCAGTCGCAAAGTTTTTTTTTGTTCGCTCGTTTTATAATTCCCCTTTTTTAAGTATATTGAATATATTTGATTACTTTAAGAAATACGTGAGTGTTATCATTGAAGAAGATCCTAGTTGTAGGGTCAATAGCTTAAAGGCCCAGGAAGAGAGGAAATGTCGAAAAGGGAAAAATTCTATTGCCGAATAACCAAGCGGCGTCCCATCCGCCATATTGCAACCGAAAATAAAAATAAATTATTTAATTAAACCTGGTAGAAGTACGAGTAGACGATTTCAGGATTTGAAAGGGAGATTTTTTAAGCTAAAGGTTTATAATTATGGATACGAACTTTTGTCCACCGCATGTGTTTGTCTATGGCCTCATAACCCCAAAATGTAAAATGATCGATAACATCACACTTACATTAAAAACCGGTCAACTGCGAGTAGGAATTGCATCCTGAGGGTTCCGTACCATTTAAGTAATTTAATAGACTCTAATGGCTTGAATAAAAGTTACAAACCGATCAGTATTACCTTAAAATGTATGAAATAAAACTGCAAAATTAAGTTGGTCGTGTATTCGGGTACTTGTAGTTTATAAAAAGTATATGGCACATAAGACACAGGAAATTTCAAGTTCTTAACTAGTTTAGTTTTCGAGATAGACCCCGTAACAAAAATGGTCCAAAACTGCCAACTTTGATAGCCTCTATTTTTTTTTATAAAAAGAAATGTATGCGAACTTTACTTAGTAAGTTCTAGAGAATGCAATCCACATGACGGGGTGATGAAACTTTTTCGGTTCTTTCATGTAAAACCCGAAAATTTAATTTTTAATTCAATATCCGGTTTTGTGTCAACATTTTACATAACGTGTAGTTCTATCGAGTAGGTAAATATTTTTTGACCATAAATTTTATAATAAGTACCCGTATTTGTATTGACTCTCCGAGACGCGTATCCGAACGAAGTTATATCTTTTATTAACTGATTTCATTACCTAGTAAAGTACTTTCCAAAGAACAGTATTCTCTGAAATGATCGAAGGCCGAGCTGCGTTTCAGTACAACATTGTTTTCTGATGTCTTAAATGTATCCTTAGGTTGTATCTTTTGCAAGGCCGAAGGCCAAACCGCGTTTCCGCAGTTTGTAGCTGCTATGGCCCCTTTTCCACATACCGGCAATCCACCGGCACCGTCACAGGCAACGGTGACAGTGACGGCATTTCATGTAAGAACTTTTTTGTCCAAGTGAGCAATCAAGTATCTATTTGCAAATAACTGCGTGCTACTTGATTTCTCAGAAATAAAAAAAATAATACAAAAAATATAATACTCGGTTACATTTTGGAATAAAGATTCTACGGGTTTGTTTAAGTATGGATGAAAAACTGTCAACTTTGTCGTATTTATAATTTTTATTGGGCATGTGACAACGTCATCTAAAAAGAACATGTCTTCTTGTGGATGTCATAAAAGGCAATAGTTGATTTTAAAAAGGTATGCCCACAATCTATGTATCTATTTATAGTACTGAGGATCTTAAGCTCATCGGATCTGGACCTGTCAGATGATGACGTTGTGTTTAAGGATGATGTCAGGAGTAGCAGTACCGGGCAAGAAGTGAAAGGCACTTGCTTAGATTTATGCGCCTTTATGTTCCTGAAAAAACTGATTAACGCCTCGCCTGCTATTTCTCAACCAGTTTCTAGGCGCGTGCTCTTTTTTATCCTAAGCCTTATCAACGCAGGTATGATATTAGCTAATCTTATGGCCAAAAATGTATAATATATGTATAATTACTGTTTTAGTAACTACTCGTGTTTTTTCGGCTTCTTAATACAAAAGACACAGTTTTGAAAAATTGGTAAGTAGTGGATTCCGCAAATGAACAATCACGAAACCGCAAGCATGCCACGAACGTGATTCTGATTACGCAGCGATGACACGACCGGGTAAAAGACCGCACTAAATAATTAGACACTCGACTTTTTACACTTAAATGGTTACAGTACAGCTCGGATTCCTTCAGTCACAGCGACACAACATATGGCCTCTATGTTAACTTAGGACCTATTCTATAAGATAGTGAAATTTTCATGTCGATAAATACGTCAGGTGGTTTTACAAATTTTAGGTAACAGACCAACAAATAAACAAACTTTCACTTTTATGTATTATATTAGGATAGGTTAGGATTTATCCTTTTGCTCGCGGTTTCAGACGCGCGAATTTAATGATGAAGGACTATCTCCAAGCAAAGAGACTAACCATTACAACACGGAAATATTTTTTTGCAATCGGTTATAGGTCCCAGGGATTGAAGGAACTGCATATCTCCGGGGAACAAACAAGCTATTAAAAAATTTAATGCTGTTGCCAAACACATTTTTAAAATAAAATTATGTATATAATAAATAAAAAACCTTTGTATCATTTTCGATAAGGGTTAAAGTACCCATTTCCGGATTTTTTTTTAATTTTTATGATAAAATTGTATGAAAGCATAAATTAATGTGAATACAATCATAACTTTTAAATTAACAAACACACTTTGTACCATGATTTGTTTATTATTGAAAGAGTAAACTCGCATTACTGACTTTGTAATTGACACTGTTAATTAAGTGAGGAGTCTCACAGGTGTTTCCAAGAACATGCGAAGCACAACTCACCGTCACACTCGTACACCCACGATTCTCCAACGATTATTACGTCCCAGCGTGATGGGTGGTTAGTACGACGTACTTCGGGCACAAAATGGACCCGCAGCATCGCATGCTTTCCGAAGCACGCAGATTGTCGCAGACTGGGCACAAGGTAGGTGGTAGAGCTGATGCCGGGCTCGTCTGTGGAGGTACCACCATCTTACTCGCAGATCCTCCCGAAGTTATTCGGGGGAGAGTAAGACAACAGCTCTTAGGCAAAACTGGATGGCGGTATATCCATCCACAATTGCCGGGCCTTAAAAACAGACTGGTGTTGGGCAGCGGCGTCACTGGTGCAAGGGTTTCAGCACCGCGCTCACCAACCCGCCTGCCCAGCGTGTGTGAGCATTTCTTCCAGTAGGACCGCCAAGAGTGACGAAATTCTGGAAAGGCCTATGTCCAGCAGTGGACGAAACAGGCTGATGGATGGATGGATGGGCACAAATATGCCTTACCCGATTTGAAGCCGCGACCTGCAGACTAGCGGTTGATTGAGACGTTTGAGACCAATTCGAAACACGGTTTGGTGGTTTGGGCATATAGAGAGGATGAATGAAAGTAGAGTGACGAAAGGAATGTATGCTGCACAAGTGGAAGGTAAAGCTCGACCGGGCCGCCCTAGAAAGACGTATGCCGACCAAATAGGAGACATACTGAACAAGGGCAAAGTAAGGCGAGGCATTGATAAACTTTTAATTTCAAATCGGCGCCTTAGGGGAGTGGAGTGAGGGGGACTTACTCCATACAAATATGCGCTCACAAACTAGCTTATGCCGTAATAAAATAAAATTCATTTAAAATGACAACAACAAGTAATTTAAGATTAGCAAGAACTACAGCGCTCAGGGATAGTGTAGCTTCCCATTAGAGAAAGAATTTCAAAAACAGATCAGTAGTTCGGGGCATTACCTCATACATCCAAACAAAGTCATAAACTCATAAACACCTCTTCATAACATAATATTATTCGGGAAATTTTGATTCTCTTTCTCTCTCTTACCAAGAAAAAATTTAAAAAAGAAACATAAAATTTAATTGCTTGGAACCCTCAGGGCACAAATCTTACTCAAATTAGAACAGTTTGTTTTATTTTGCAGACTTGGTTAATTATTGCTTAGCTGAACACCTTCCGATCGCTGTAATACTTAAAAACTTTGAATACGTACCTCTAATATTTTACAGTAAAAATTTAAATATTTCTTCACAAAATGAATGCCACCATCTTATTTCCTTATTCAGTCGTATTTTTCGTATGCATTCGACACACTCGTACGCTCATGTTTACCGAAATCACTTCGGCGGACAAAGAGATAGCTACGTTTAACACATACAAGTAATTTATTTATACTACTATCAACATGTTCTACAAAATTATAAACATTTTTTCCAAACTTAGTAACAAGCATTATAAACTAATTTATTTTTTTACTTTTCATAGAAAACTCATGCTTTTGTGCAGAATAAATCTGTAATTATTGTGCACATGGGTGAGTTATTTTTTGTTTTCAAGCGTTTGTTTTTTGGGAACAGTTCTTTTATCAGTATGACCCGTAGTGGATATGGTTTTAATTAATGTTACCTGTCTGAATCTGTTAAAACCGTTAAAGATGGGTTCTTAATCTAGCTAATTGGTAATTATGTAACCAACGGGACCCTATTACTCCGCTTTCCGTCCGTCCGTCTGTCTGTCTGTCACCAGTCTGTATCTCATGAACCGTGATAGTTAGAGAGTTGAAATTATCACAGATGATGCCGCTATAACAAAATATACTAAAACTGGCCAAGTGCGAGTCGGACCCGCGCACTCCCATACAATCGGCATGATTTTTTTTCCGTTTTTATAGATCCGACTCCGCCCGCGTGCTATTCGGTTTAAAGACATGCTTTTTTCCGGGATAAAAAGTGTGTTAAGTTAAGGTATAAGCTATATCCATTATAAGTTTCATCCAAATCCGTCCAGCCGTTTCAGCGTGAAAGAGTAACGAACATACACACATACACACACCCTCACACATACACACAAACACACGCACCCTCACACACAAATTTTCGCATTTATAATATTAGTGTGATAGTTTGATGGTACGGAACCCTTCGTGCGCGAGTCCGACCCGCACTTCGTTTTTTTTCTTTTATACGAATGTTATTTATTACTGAAGGAATCTTAATAAGACTTATCATTGGTACTTACTTAGATTTCACTTTAACTTAATATAGGTAGATAATTGATGTATTGATTTAAGAATTAAATATGAAATGAAAGCTTTATTTAAAAAACAGTAAAATGTTCAATATTCATTCTGTCTGAGTATGATATTTTCAAGACCCTTTGCCAGTGGAACTATCGGGATTCCATATTGTAGCTACAGCAGTAATGAGGAATTGCTTCTCTTCCTTTAATAAAGCAGAGAATGATCCTAAATGTAGTTTTGGTCTCATAGTAACAAATACACATAATTACATATTCTGACGAAATATAACATTAATTTTATTTGGCCGTCACTTTCAGATTTAGCTTAAAATAAATAATTCAGCGAAAAGTCAAAAATAGGTGCAACGACGAGCTAAGCGAAGTGGGGTGAGGCGACCCCTGTAGTTTTAAAATAATTCATTAGATACAGTATAAGGATATACAATGTGACTTTGCTGGCGGATGAGCTGCATCGTTAATACTCGTATATACACAATAAATACCTGAAAGCAAGATAATATATTTCGAACCCAGTTGGGCTGCAATTCAACTGATACCGAGCCCCCTCCTTTCAATAACCTTGCAGTTGGTATTGGCGGTCCACTATAACCTAAACTTAGTAGTAACGTACATAGCTTGTGGCTCTGATGCCGAGCCCGACTGTGTGTTACCGATGCTGTCTCTTAAACTCTTCTCATATTGTTATATTTCTCTGCCAGAGATTTTAGGGTTTCTAAATCTTCAACCGGGGATGCTCAAGTGAAGTTTATTATATTTTGTGACATGCTTTGGGGTTTTACTGTAAATAAGAAAAAACTTTATAGTCACAAAGTAGAGCTTCACTTATTGGCAAAATAAGTACTTGTACTAAGCTAGTTTCATGTGCTTCATATTTTTATACTTTACTAAAACACTCTAAAAACTTGTTTCGCTTTAAATGTATAAGAAAAAGGAGGAATTTAAAGTCTTTGTAAAATTTTAGTGAACAAAGGCGAACACAGAAAAAGTTCAGAACTTCACTCAACAACACCTTGAAACTAAAATATTTTTTTTTTCCTTTTTTAATCTAGGAAGTTAAGAGTTTTCTGTTAACTTTAAATATAAATCAGAACTTTTTATTTAAACAGAAATAAACTTCTCATAATTTGAAAATATAATGAAAGGAACAAACTTGGTGACTAAAAAGACTTTTGTTTGAGAGATTGGGTTAAGGTTAAGGGTGGGTAATTTAACTTACATCTCCACGTTTTAGGTAGCTAAAGTAGAAAGCAATAATTTTACAGCAAAAATTTATCTCAGCTGCTACATGGCGAGATCGGCCAAAAATAAATGGATACCTCCTCATATGTATTTACTATCGGAGGAAAATGCGTAGACCAACTTTTCACCGTATTAAAATGTGTAACAAGAGTAAAAATGCAGGCTACATCCTACATCCAGCTAATAGATAATGTGTAACCAACTTTTGCCCACAGTTTTGCTCACGTTGAAGTATCTTTCAATCTTTGAGTGTTATCGATAGTTTTTGGATAGGCGGTTATTTTATCAACACTCTTTATATTGACCAGGGTCTTTTGAGTGATTTTCGAGTTAAAACGGATCGGTAACGAAATGTAACTTTAGGGGTAGTTAGCAATTAGTTTTTGCTAATATCTAACACTTTTTAGGGTTCTGTCCGTCCGTCCGTTTGTCACCAGGCTGTATCTCATGAAACGTGATGGTTAGACAGTTGAAATTTTCACAGATGATGTATTTTTGGTACCGCTTTAACAACAAATACTAAAACTGGACAAGTGCGAATCGGACCTGCGCACTCCCATACAACAGACATGATTTTTTTGTCGTTTTTATAGATAATTAGCTTTTGCCCTCGACTTTGTACGCGTGGAGTTCGGTTCACCCCCTTAGGGGGCAAATTTTCAAAAATCCTTTCTTAGCGGATGCTTATGTCATTGGAAATATCTGTATGCCAAATTTCAGCGAAATCCGTTCAGTAGTTTCGGCTGTGCGTTGATAGATGAGTCAGTCAGGTTTGCCTTTTATATATTCAGAAGATGGTACGGAACACTTCGTGTGCGAGTCCGACTCGCAATTGGCCGGTTTTATTATTTCTCTTTAGAAAGTGTTTTGAATAGTGTTCTCTTTTTTTTTAAATCTTTGTTATGTTTACCCACCTTTCACTTGATGTGAAATATTTAAAATTTCAGGCTTACTGCTCCAGCCTAACATTACATCACGAAATCAGGGTAATATTCCTCATCTCAACACGCTGCCTGTATTCGGCCGGGCTCAACATTTATTGCTAGTAAAACAGCGCCTATTTCACCAAACGAGTTGAAAGGTTATTTGGATTAATGAGGGTGAGGTTATTAGCATTAAAAAAGTTTTAACATGCTTCGTGATATACGCGTTCCCTAAAAAGGTACCTAAATTTTTGTTTTCGGTACATCTTAATAATATTGTGTCATGGTTTTCAGATAAATGCGATTTTGCCATATTTTAAGTTTTGTTACGGAACCACAAGAAATATTTATATCATATAACTACTTAAACTCGCGTGAGTTGATCTGTTCTGAGCTAAGGCAGTCAGGCATTATCATTGTTGACTATACGCCAACTGTTTCACTGACATAATTGAGTCCAAAATCTTTCTAATAATAAATTGAGGCAGCGATTTGGATGAGGTTTTTTATTTGTATAGGTATGTGTTTTGTTTTCGTTTATATTTATTAGGTTTAAAAAGTTTTTTTTTAAATTAGTTAATATGAAAACTTAATTTATGTTTCAATGTGTAAAATAATTATATTATTGTATTATCCAAGAAAACAACTGCCGCCTGAAAACTATGTACAACGATAATAATGTATTATAAATAAAAGTATATTTTGTAATGAAATTTAATAGTAGCTTCAAAACTATTGGATTTGCTATTGCGACTGTGTTTTTAATCGTTTTATGGTTTTGTACAAAGTTCACATCTAAATTCACAACAATGGGAAATCTAATTGTTTTGATTACCTTTTTTAGTTGAGATGATTATTTGAGCGTTAAAAATACTTTCCTGACTTCTTTCCCGAGCAAAAAAAATTATAACTCTAAAATATACGTATTTTTGATTCGATCCTTGCTTAAACAGATGAGTTGTTAATATATTAACCACACTTTACTGAAACATAATTGCTTGTCTTTTATGCCGTTTGTATTGCGTTCCCACTTTTGATGCTTACGATCTATAATAAGAGAAATGTTTTACAACGACGATAAAAACAACGATAATATAATCGTAATGTATATTCCTTTGTTCGCAGAATGGTAATTTCTCAAAAGGGCAATTTCTCAATCAGGTAAAGTCTCAAAACGACAAATTCTCATAAAGGCAAAAGTACAATAAACTGCAAGAAAAAAAAAAAAATCTCTTTAAAGAGATTTCTTCGCGGCTGGTCGACGTTTCCGGGGACCCAAGGGCTGGGGCATACCTCGGACAACGCCTTAGTTTGGCAATCCAAAGAGGGAATGCCGCCAGTCTTCTGGGGACTCTGCCACATGACGGCGGTGATCTGGCAAACATTTTTTACTTATAGCTTTTATTTGGTAAGTATTTTAGTTTTTTTTTTTTTTTTTTAGTTAAGTATTTTAGGTTATCTTTTTATGTTATTTAAGTTTCTATTGTTAATAAATTTATAATAAACTGCAAAAGTGGAAAAAATCCTTCACGATTATAATTTTGAAAGTACCAGGAGCTAATAACTTACTGGGAGTGACAAATTATGTACGGGTGGCGGCACAACGTTTCGATCGTACATCTCCAACCGAGAGACGAGTTTCACCGCATCTACCTATCGACTTCATGAACGAGTGTTCTTCTTCTCATTTTTACGTGAAATTATTAGTTGTAAATATTACATTAATTTATGATGGTCTGTTCAAATGTCAAGGAGGAAGATGTCACAAATATAAATAAAATGACAGACTTTGGATGGTTTGTACCGAAGACAACAGAAACTACGCGATCGAAAATATGCGACTCATAAGACTCACAACTCACAAAAATACGCTCGTTTAGTCTCACCATAATAATATAATGACATGTTGTGTTCTTTTTATATAAGAGACCAAAGAAAGTAAGGTCCTATTGTTGGTTCAGTGAAAAATATGTGATTGCACTCAAGGAAAAAAATTTATGAAATCTAGGCTCTAGCTAGATATTATTACTTACTAGCCTTTGCCCGCAGCTTTGCCCGCGTTCAGTGAATCTTTGCCTCGTTTTCGGCTTAGAAGTTATTATATGAACAACCCTTATAGTCTATCTGTTGACCAGGAAAACTACAATGATAATAAAGAAAACTGCATTCAAATCTATTGATTGGTTCTCGAGTAATAAAAGCGTTTATTCAATATTTGCCCCGTTTCTCGCTAGGGCGTTATTTTATGAACACCCCTTATAGTCCATATGTTGACCAGGGTAACTACAATGATAATGAAGAAAACTGCATTCAAATCTGTTGATTGGTTCTCGAGTTATAAAAGCGTTTATTCAATCTTTGCCCCGATTCCGGCTTGGGCGTTATTTTATGAACACCCCAGTCCATGTGTTGACCAGGGTAACTATAATGATAATAAAGAAAACTGCATTCAAATTTGTTGATTGGTTATCGAGTAATAAAAGCGTTTATTCAATATTTGCCCCGTTTCTCGCTAGGGCGTTATTTTATGAACACCCCTTATAGTCCATATGTTGACCAGGGTAACTACAATGATAATGAAGAAAACTGCATTCAAATCTGTTGATTGGTTCTCGAGTTATAAAAGCGTTTATTCAATCTTTGCCCCGATTCCGGCTTGGGCGTTATTTTATGAACACCCCAGTCCATGTGTTGACCAGGGTAACTACAATGATAATAAAGAAAACTGCATTCAAATTTGTTGATTGGTAATCGAGTTATAAAAGCGTTTATTTAATCTTTGCCCCGTTCCCGGCTTGGGCGTTGTTTTATGAACGTGTCAAACGCGCCTTTTATTTCCGAAGCTGGTAGACCGAAAAAAATGAAAAATATGACGATTATAGGCCAAAACTGACCAATTACAGGAAAACTACAACGATAAAAAAAAACTTGATTGGAAATGAGAAATATTAAAAAAATGTACAATTAAATAAAGAAAGTATTTTATAAAAATATAATATGGGTATCAAATTGTACCTTTTATATACAACGTGGAATTTAAGTCATTTTGTCAACGAAAACTGGTGATAGTACTCGTCCATATGAAAAACTTTTTCTATGGAGTCAACCCTGAAATCGTGAAAAAAATATCAGCTGTTCCATAGAAAAGTTAAATACCTACTCGACCCAAATGTATGAAACAGCTGATTTTTTTTCACGATTTCAGGGTTGGCTTCAAAAAAGAAAGTTAGTAAAAGCTATTCATATGGACAAGTACTATCACCTGTTTTCATTCGCAAAATGTTTTAAATTTCACGTTGTACATTAAAGAGCTGATTATAAAAATATATACTTTTTTATATTTACTGGCACCGATTTCGAGAAATCTTTGAAAAACTACAAAAAAAATGCAAGTCCCCCCTTATTTCCGAAACTAATGAACCGAAAAATATGAAAAAATCATGGTCATTTGGGATTACGTAAAGATTACAGGAAAAATATAGCAGGTGAGAAATTCACGATAACAAAATGATAAAATAAAATTTTTCATCCACGAGTTTTATTTCGAGTACGGTATAAAAAAAATTGAGTCTCTCTTTTGTGGTACAATCAATTCTGTTTTTAGTTAAGCAAGATTTCAAATGATTTCTTCCTGACTATTCCCACAACTGTCGAATTACGGAACCCTAGGTATGCGAGTTTTACTCGCATTTGACCGGTTTTTTACTTCTTTATTATTAGTTTAAAGAAATAATAAAAAAATATTAATTTTCGAAATATATTTCGGCCCACTATGGGGCTGGCATCAGTCGAATCATAGTGGGCCGAAATATATTTCGAAAATTTTTTTTTTTTTTTTTTATTATTAATACAAGTTAAAAGAAACTAAAGGCTTTATATAGCTAAATTATATATATTTATTTCAGTTTAAAGAAATATAACTCTAGACAGACGGACTGTGATTCGACTGTAATCTGATTGCCAGGTTCAGATGCATCTGTTACTACTACATTTGAGCTACTTTATCAAGCTGTTTCTGAGCTGCCAGAGTCCTGTGGCAGTTGAGATGCGACTGAATGCAGTTGGTGTGCAGTCGCATACCTGCGTTGAAACTGCTTCTTAACTGCAACCAGATTACAGTTGAAATATAGTCCGTTCTTTTTTAGAACAACCTTACATATTATATTTATATAAAATCTTTCAAATGTCTATAATTACAGTCTTAATTGAATACTTATTTCTGGGATGGGATTTGTGATATTGATTTTAAGCTTGATATATACTCGTACCACGACTTACCGCAGTAATTGCTTCACTTAGTTGTGCCTCTGAGTAGCATTTGCGTTTTTTTCTCTCCATAATTAAGTAGTGCATGGACAAGTAAAAAAATATTTTTAATTTTGTAACGTATCCTACTAATATTATAAATGCGATAGTTCGTGTGTGTGTGCGTGTGTGTGTGTGCGTGTGTGTGTGTGTGTGTATGATTGTTACTCTTTCACGTTGAAACGGCTGAACGGATTTGGATGAAATTTAGAATGGATATAGCTTATACCCTAACTTCAGGTATGGAACCCTAATAATCAGCTTCTTGTTTAAATTTTCACTGGTATTTATTATTATTTTGACGCATTTTTTTCCTTTAGCGTCAAGCAACTCACTCTATCATATAATAAATAAAAATATATCGCCACGACATGAATCCCCGAGGGGGTGTCAAAGATGTTCCGAAAATGTACTGTGAAATGCACCTTTAAATTTACTTTTTTGTTAACTTTTTAACTGTTATAACTTACTAATGATACTGTTATGTTATTAATCTACTGAGAAAAGTTTATTTAAAAAAAATATTTTTTATATTTTAGCTAAGTTTTCAATTCAAGAATGTAAATAAATTGTTGTGATAAAAAAAAACACTTGTACTTTTCCACAGATAATATTTAATTCTACACTACCCAACCGGTTTCACTATATAAGCATCATCAGGGACTTTTTAATTACATAATTTTATATATAATTATTTATTTAAACAATCTTTCTGTTGCTAGATGTCCGTGCAATATGATTATTGATTAGTGTAGAATTAAATATTATCTGTGGAAAAGTACAAGTGTTTTTTTATCACAACAATGTTTGATAAATTCCACCAAGTGCCGACAATCTCAACTATCAACTTCCAATGTAAATAAATGTAATTAATTGACTTTTTGTGTTTTGAATTATGATATATATGTATGAATAAAACTAAGAAAACACAAAAAAATTACTTATTGTGAGATATATTTCGGGCCATTCGGGCCCGGCATCAATTCAGTTCAATTCAGTTTATTGCAATAAATCACATGTCATAGTAGGTCTTAAAATATTTACAATAAATATCATGTAGAAACAATGTGACTTTACCCATAATAATGTGTTGCAATTTTATTTGAGTAACATACAACATAAATGAAGTAGAAAAAAAATATTCACATGTTCATATTTTCAAAGTAATTATACAATCTAAAAATGTCATGTAGTTATATTTATTTAAATGTCAGTTTAAGTTGTCGAGAGATAAAAATAAGACACGAGAAATGTCAACAAAAATAAGTTACTAAAAACATTAATATAATTCTGACAGTAATTTATCTTTGCAGTCTTTATTAAATTTATACAATTCTTTCAAATTATAAGGGCACCATGTAGCGAGGTATCTTTTGAGAGCAATAAAAAATTTATTCCCAGAAAGGCTTTTAATGGCGACCGCTAAACTATCATCAGTCACAGTTGTTGTTGTCTTAGTTTTATTCATATATAACCTATCATAATTTAATTCAACAATGATGTTTATACCAGGATACAAATCAGATGCACAATTTTCTTGAATAAAATAAACAATGTTCAATATGTATCCTGTTGGTGTACCAATTAAAATTTAATTAAAAGTGGCCAAAGCCAAAGACATGTCTTGGATTTCGGCACTTTTGATACTCTACGACACATATATTAGTATAAATTATTAATCCTCAGGAAAGTAATGCGTATGTGAACTATGTTGCTACAAGACAACTTAATACCTACAAACAGCTGTCTCACTATTCAGACAGGATATTGATTGCCTATTATCTCGCCTCTCTGCGACGTGTCGAGCTTATTGTTACTAGACAATACTAAGAACACTGTGGACTGAACGAAGGGTAATACAACACAATAACGCAGCAAATGGCACTACATAATAATATTATGGGTAACCAGGACATGTACACTCTTACTCACTAAAAAAAGACTTTTTGGAATTATTAATGAAATGTTATTAATTTTTTAAATTAACCCATATATTCATCTTGTATTGAAAATGATACAAAGGTTTGCAAGGTGCTCTTATTTATTTTTCTTTCATTTTTTGTATTTTCTCGTATTTTAGCGGGAAAAATTGTTAAAGAGAGTTTTTGAAAAAAAATCTAATAAATATTATGCTTGCTTATATTTTTTTGTGTTTTTGAAATTAAAGTCAAAAGAGTTAAGCTCTATGAGTGAGTAATAAAAAAAAGAAGACTTAAAAAATGAAAATTTTATAGCAAACCTTTTTTTTCTTGTTTTCTAGAGCAAAAACAACCTTTCTATAAAAAAATATATTTTTTTAAAAGAAATTTTTTTTTTTTCAATATTTTTTAGGTATTTTTCCATCAATGTTTTCAATTTCATGCAAAAATGAAACCTCATGCGTTTAAGGGTAAAACTAACAAAAACCTTCTGTTTTCAGTTTAAATTTAAGGTCATGTAAAGGAGCTGGTCACTTAAAATAAATTTTTCATAGATGTCAAATGGGAAAATATCCTAAAAGAATTTCAAAACTAATAAACCTTACAATAAAGTTTATTTTTACTCGTATTGATTGCACAATATTGTATTTGCATATTTAGGCTTGCATGTATTGCATGTGCATGTTTAAGGCGGGTGGTGCGTGAACCATTAGTTGATGCACATATATCTTGATATCTTATACTAATAATAAAGTAGTAAAAAGTCGTGTCTGTACATAGAAAAATGATTACTTCCAACACTTGACTCTCATTTCAAACAGCTAATAACACCCCAACAACACGGTTTTGTGAAGGATAGGTCTACTAGCACAAACTTAGTATCATACGTTGACGATTTGAGTAGGGAAATCGATGGTAAATCACAAGTTGACGCTATTTACACTGATTTCTCAAAAGCGTTTGACAAGGTCTCTCATGGAAAAATCCTATGTAAACTATCCGGCTATGGCGTATCTGGATCGTTATTGGAATATTTAAATCCTACCTCCGCAACCGTTCTCAGTTTGTACTGGTTAATGGGTACTCATCGCGTTCATATCATTCGACGTCGGGTGTCCCTCAAGGCTCGCATCTGGGCCCGTGGCTTTTCAACGTTTTTATTAATGACATTGTAGACGACATAAGCAGCAGTAAGGTTTATTTATTTGCCAATGTTTTAAAATTATTTAAAACGATTAAATCTAGTGCTGACGTTGAACAGCTACAGGGAGATCTGAACAGAGTGTTTGAATGGTGCGTGAGGAATGATATGCAATTGAATGCTAATAAATGCTATCACATAAAGTTTACGCGTAACAGGCACATTATTGAGTCCAAATATAATATCAGTGGTATAGCCCTAAAGGAAGTTGACAACATCAGGGATCTTGGTGTCTACCTGGACTCTAAATTAACTTTCTTTGCACAGTTCAATCACATTATTTCAAAATCAGCTAGATTGTTGGGATTTGTCTTGAGAAATGCGAAAGTCTTTAAATGTGCTAAAACAAAAATACTGTTGTATAATGCTCTAGTTCGCAGCCACTTAGAGTATTGCTCTGTGGCGTGGTCTCCCCATTACATGAAACACAAGCTGCGGATTGAGCGTCTTCAGAAGAGATTCTTTTGACATCTCACTTATAGCTGCGGTCTCGGGAAAAAACTGGTCTCGTACGAGCAAAGATTGAGTTATTTCAATATTAGTGGCTTAATTGAGCGACGAAATATATTAGAGTTGTCTTTTTTGTACAATGTCATAAACAGTAAAATCGACAGCCCTCAGCTTTTAAGTAAAATTAACATAAAAATTCCATATTATTCTATAATTCCTTTTGGAATGTTTTCTCCGCCTTTATCCCGGACTGTTCTGGGTCAATTTGCTCCAGTGTCCCGACTTCTAAACACCTATAATAAAGTGAGTCACACCTGTGATATTAATGCAGATAGTTTAGGTTGTTTTAAATTATTGTGTAGAAAAGCTCTATCTAAAGTTAAATGATGTTTGTTAGTTTTAGTAGTTAGATATTAAGATAAAATTTAGAATTTGTAAATTATTAATGTAATTTTAGTAATTAAGAATTTAAGATATGTGTATACTTACATGTTATACGTCACTTATATAAAATGCATGCTGTGATTACCTTAATAAGTTAGAAGTTTAGCAGTTATTTATATTCAATGTGTAGTGTTAAAATTAGCTTACTAACTACTGGTTTTCCTAATAAAGAAAATAAATAAAAATAAATAAATAAATAAATGGAATTTTTTTTTCAAAATTTGGAATTAAATGGTTATTGTACTGAAGACAAAACTATATTTTAAAATTCATTTTCTCTCTGTTTTAACTCGAAAATCACTCAACAGATTTGTATGCAGTTTTTTTAATTTTGATAAAATAACGCCCAAGCCGAAAACGGAGCGAAATTGGAAAAACGCGGGTGGAGTTGCAAGCAAAATGCTGTTTAGTATAAATCTTCAATTTATAATACTCGGTACCTATATGTGTATCATATCAACCCTTCTAATATCAAATGTAGTTAAAGCAAAAATACAATTAAACAAGAATAGCAAAAAAAAATATTGAAGGGGTATTTTCTTTATAGTATTTCATTTTTATACTAACTTTTATAGGATAAAAAAACTTAAATAAACTAACTTTAAATAAAACAGAACATTTAATAACAGAAATTAAATAGTCATGAAAAAAAACACACAAACATTTACACACACAATAATCACAAAAAAAGTTGCCTCCAGATCTTTATCTTGTTAGCATAAATACTGTTATTTTAATTTACAATCAAGTTTATTTACTTTAATTTTTCACTTCTATAGTATGTATTTTGTTTTCAGAATTCGTTGTTAACATAAACTAAAACTGAAACCTTAAATATATGTAACAAATAGGCAACAGTATCACCGTCGACCAGTACTAAAATTGTTTGAGTCATTTAATAATTTAACACCAGAAATTGTGAAGCTATAATAGTTTCAAAGCTAACCTGGTTTTTACCACAAAAAATTATGATTTTAAATGTTTTTAGGGTTTCGTAGTCCGATAAGGAACCTTTAATAGTTTCGCCATATCCTTTTGTCCGTCCGTCCGTCCGTCCGCGGCTTAGCTCAGTGACTATTAGTACTAGAAAGCTGTAATTTGGTATGAGTGTACGAATACATATTAATCACGCCAAAAAATGGTAAGAATAATCTTAAAATCATTTTTTTTATGGGTATCTCCTATACACGTAAATTGGGGATGAGTTTTTTTTCCTCGTCTATCCCACAGTGTGGGGTATCGTTGGATAGGTCGTTCAAAAACAATTTTTAATACAGTCAAGTGCCCCCCCCCCACCCCTCGCCCTGCCGGCTAAACTGTTGTTTATGAATATGTGAAAAAATTCACAGAAGTAGTACAAATATATAATGAATTGAAAAGGGAAACTATCACAGCTAAGAAGACTTTACAGGTTTACGAGTAAACTTGTAGTCCCCTCTAAACACGGCAATGTATGGGTCGTTCTGTATTAGTAGACCAACTTGTATAATGTGCTGGGCAACTACGGAACCATACACTGAGCGTGGCCCGACACGCACTTGGCCTGTTTTTAATTAGAATTCATCACCTAAGGAGCTGTAGCTTTTACTATAACTATGTGTGTAGAAGTTTTTCAAGGATGTTTACCATAAAAACACCTTTATTATTAAAAAAACATTACAAAAAGTCGTCAAAAGTACACAAATTGTCTTACAATTCGCTCGCGTGCAAATATCATTTAGTCAATGCATGACAGTTTTCGGCTTAGTGGTTATTGTATCAACAGCTTTTATAGCCTATCATATATTTTGACCAGGGTCACTACGATTATTATAAAGTAAATCAAAACAGACAGACAGAAACACAGAGCCTTTGTGACCTCAGTAGAATACCAATAACTAATTCAATTTAAAATTCGCAAAAATATTTAATGTTTTATCTACACGACATTTTAATACTTTATTGTTAGTATATAGAAGACAAAAAACAAAATTATTAAACGTATCTCTACATACGCACTATGAATGGTGTACACGTTATATAATATTAATATTATATTACAACAATTAACTTGGTACACGTCCTTACAGATAGATGTACATTCTAACGAAACTGCCTAAGGGCAAAGGAAAACTTACTAATACTGAAGCTTTCTGTAGCTCAGTCGTTTGATCACCAGACTCTTAATCACAGGCTCTGGGTAAGGTGCAGAAAAAAGCAGATAAACCTACATGACCTAATATGTGTACGTGTTTTGTTAATTCTGTTGAAACTGCTCGGCACTCTGATTACACGACACTCGTCAGATCCTTCATTTGTCAAATTTTATACTCTTCAAATCTTAATTTGTCAAATTAAAGACGCGTCATCTCCTTGATTAATTTGTCAAACTAGAGACTGGTCAAAACCGAAATTTTTCAAATACTAGCTCGCAAATGACCCCAATTTGAGGAAAATAACTGAAGCTATATATTATTCACAAACTACATATAGGCAAAGCCTTACACCGTTAGATTTTATGGCTGCTTTAAATGCACAAAAGGCACCATGAGAACGGAATGCCTCCAATTCTTGCAAGCAATTCTTCTTATAACTAAGTACCTATATTTTATAACAGCATATTACATTTAAATGTATAGGAAATCTACTAAATATGTAAAATCTGTGCCACCTTCTAGTTCTTAGTAGAATTTATTAACACTCTACTAGAGTTACGAATACAAGGTGTTTATTACATAATCGGGTAGTATCTAAATAATCGGTACGAAAATCTTTTACAATAAGAGGCTGTGCTACATTCGCAATGCAGAATTAAATTAACACCTGTCAACGAATAATTGAATCAAAATGAACATTCCAAAAGCACAACATGAATTTATTGCTGTAATTTAAAATTCATTAGTCGCTGTTGATGTGTATGGCTTGCTCCAGTCAACCGCTTTAAATAACAATTTAAATTATTTCTACTCAGAGCAGGAACATATAGTAGAATTTTATGGGCACGAGAATTGTGTATGTATGTTTCACACGTCTTTTGGTTGACAAAGCCAAATTCATACTGAAAATTTGGAAAATGGTTTAAAACCAAGAATCAATGAGAAGCCTTTAGCACACGATAAGGATCATTTAACCTTTTCTCGACTAACCAACCAGTATAAAGGGGGGATGGTCCAAAGCCGCTCTACATACAAATTTGTCGGAACCAACAACCACGACAAAAGCATTATGATTTCGTTGTGTTACTTTTTTATACACGTTCCATCAAATTTTATCCATTCCATCGAATTTTATTTCACAATAATTTTAATTTGTAATATGTATTTTGGCTTGGCCTGCGAGATTAGTTGTGTCTGCTTTTTTTATAACCGTTTTCTTCTTTGTGTCTGTGGAGGGGGTATTGGTTTCAGACTTGAAGTTTGAGTTTAACGGCAATCGGTAGAAAATCCATGATTGACAGAGGTTGAGATGTGTGTCGAGTGTCAAAAACTGTCATCGGTTGGAAGATGTGGTAAAAAGAATATTTGTAAAGGTTTATGGACTCGCCCGTGTACCTATGGCACACGACCTCGTCATACGTCGTGAGTTGCGTCGGCTAAGTCAGGCCTCCGGAAGCGCGCGCTCAGATGATCTGATGGAAAGAATCCGAAATGAGGAGATCCGTTGGAGATCGAAAGTAACCGACATAGCCTGCAGAATCAGTAAGATGAAGTGGCGCAGGCCATATTTGTCGCCGACATGATGGCCGTTGGGGCCGAAAAGCTTTAGAATGGAGACTGCGTACAGCAAAGCGTAGTGTAAGCCGACCTCGTTCCTGAAGGACGTTGCGGGGGGCGGCTGGATGAGGAAGACGAAGGACCGACATGAGTGGCGAAATTTGGGAAAGGCCTATGTCCAGCAGTGGACGAACACGGGTTGATGGATGGATGGATGGTAGTGACCCGGTTAACACAATAGGTTAAAAGGATTGTTCATAAAATAACGCATAGCCGAAAACGGAGCAAAGATTGAATAAACGCTTTAACTCAGGAACTGCTCAACGGGTTGGGATGTGGTTTTTTGTTTTATTATCATTGTAGTGACCCTGGTCAACACATAAGCCACAGGGAGTGTTTATAAAATAGCCACTAGCCAAAAACGGGGCAAAGATAAACTAAACGCGGGCGAAGCTGCGGGTAAAGGCTAGTTTTCTTATATAGTAGTAGTGTATACTACTTACACGTCCTCCGCAAAATGATCATAACATCACTAGTAAACTTCGCCCACGTGGTATTCGTGTCTCCCGATTTTCTAGGATTATACTTTAAAGTAGTATACGGACCCATTATGACCCCGGTGGAAAGAATGACCAAATACCACAACCCCGATGATCACGTGACCCGTAACGGCGGGGGTGACAAATGGTTTACATGAATTTATACCCAAAAAGTAGCTGAATCTCAGGAAAAAAGTAATACGTTAATCTGTGAGTACTTTATAGAGTTATAAAATAGTGAAAGTTTCATGTCGATACATCAAGTACTTTTTGGGATCTTAGGTAACAAACCAACAAACTTTCCCTTTTATATATTTTATAGTAGAGATAGGGATAAATCTTACTCCAGAACTTAGGTATTAAGTTTTAGAATGAAACTTTTGCAACAATGTTCAAACATGGAAGAAAAATGTTTACTGTATTATATTTATAATAGTTTTTTTGTAACTTTTCGTGTTTTTCCGTCTTATTAAGTATACCTGAACACAATAAAACAGTTTTGTTACTAAGGTAAGTAGCGGTTTCCGTGAATGAACACTCACAACACCACAAGCATACTGTGAACCCAACTATGTACCTATGTAACCACTAACAAATACGAAATTAAATAAAATGTTTATTTGTGAGAGTATGCGTATTATAAGATCATAAAAATTTATAAATTGTCAGCATAATCTACCGTAAAAATAGTATACAAAAAATAAATATCTTATAAACTAAATATGTTAGTAACGTACATTAAAAACTGACAAATAATATACCAGGGTATACCTGAACACAATAAAACAGTTTTTGAACATAGGTAAGCAGCGGTTTCCGCAAATGAACACTCACAACACCACAAGCATACTGTGAACCCAACTATGTACCTATGTAACCACTAACGAATACAAAATTAAATTAAATGTTTATTTGCGAGAGTATGCGTATTATAAGATCATAAAAATATATATATAGTGTCAGCATAATCTACCGTAAAAATATATATCTTATAAACTAAATATGTTAGTAAACGTAGCAACGTATATTAATAAAATTGACAAATGCTATAATTAATAATTGAAAAAATGAACTTAACCAAAATTTACAAGTTATTGTTATTATTATATTCCATAAACTCTTTTATAGTGTAAAATGTCTGTTCATTAAGCCAAATATCATACCCTTATAGCTACAGGGTAGCAGCTCTTTTGAAACAAAGAAGATTAAATAATTGGCACTAATAGTCTCTGTTTGTCCCTCATATTAAATAAACAAAAATCTCCTGACGTTTTAAAAAATTCCGGATTTCTTTTTACAAATACACCTATTACTACAAAAGCGGAGGTCTTGATTTTGAAGTAGCAGTGAGTTGAAAAAGTACTTTTACAATATATCGAAGTTTTTTTTTTGCTACTTTGTGTCGTAGAGTATAAGTTTAATTGGTCATGTGTACTTTGAGTTTTGCAGTTTACCTTAAATTGAATAAACGGAACCCTTATACAATCATTCTGTTGTCCGTCTGTCAAGACCCTTTTTCTTGGGCCCCGTAAGAGATATCAAATTGAAAATAATACCTCATACGGAAGTATAAGGCTCAATAGTGCTTACAAAAAAATATAGCTTCTAATTCTACGGGAAAAAAAGGAGTTGCGTTTTACGTAATGAATTTCATACAAAATGGCTCACCATGAAAACCTATAGGGCACTTCCAGTTGACTTAGAAACATTAAATTCCGTTCACAAGTTCACATGAATATGGAAAAATCGAAAACTTAGATACCAATTTAAGTCGGTCATCAGTAACTGCATATGGAAAATTCTTGTTTTGAAGGGTATGTGTAGAATTTTCAGGACACGAATCCTACTCGCCCTTAACCAGTTTTGTTTTCTATACCTACTTTTATTTAAATACTGTGTAACTTTCTGGAAATGTACAATAATATACCTATACATATTTCAAAATGGCTTAATTTTATATACGAGTACAAGAGAGTACCCTTTGTTGACTAATTAGCCTTCCCCTGAGAATCAATAATTAATAAAATGAAAAGTTAAACTTTTGCATATTTCTAACAAATTTAATAACTTAGATGTAATAGTACCATCATAAGAATAAAATAAACCACTCCTCTGTTTGTCTATTCCCCAACCTCTCTATGCAGATTCATACTTGCAATGCTTGCACGCGCTTAACATTTACAAATTGCCTAAACAAAGCTCCGGTAAATCTACGTTTTGAAAGATCCGTCAACGTTGGCTTGAAAAGAGACACGATTTCATGCAAAAGTTCCACAGTTGTAGATGCGGAGGCAGACCACTGTTACCTCGCTAAAACTACTCTTTCTCTTCACACGTCGCTCTTTCTGTGCCTGCATTACTTGTATGCGCGTTACGCTGATGAATGAGGTATAAAAAACCTTTGTTATCAAAGATGTGAAGATAGGGTTTTATGTGGAAAATCCGCAGTTACGGACTACATCACTGCTGTTGATATGATAGGGTAATTTCATTTTGTCTAAAATATACTTGTTCACCACATATTCATCGTAATATTTCAACATATATCTTGTAAGTTCATTTTTTGCATGATCGATCCATAATTTATTGCATCCATTTAATTCTATTTGCAAATCTAATATAGCTTCATTTATTTCTGATCCAGGATATTTGCAATTCGTGAAATAGCTATTGTCTATAACATCATCTTCAATTCTGCAGTGAAGTTTCTTGTTAAGTTCGACCAGTACGTAATTGTTTATTTCTTGATCAAACTTCTTGAAATTATAACTGACAATAATTTTCAAGCTTTTATACATTTTTTTAAACGACTGTATAAGCAATAGATTAAGGTACAAACTTGGAATGGACGATGATAAAAGTTCAGAAAAAGATGATGTGTATCTTGATCTGGATAATCCAGTAAGGATTATACCTTGAAAATCAAAGCGTTCTTCTACAATTAAATTTGTAATACTCCTTAACAGATTGTAATGATTTTGAAATCTCTTTTGGAGATTAGGGAAATTTCTGGATCCTCCATCCACTCCTTTAAAAGCAGTTGCAGTCCAAATACCTCCATGATTTTTTTGATATTCTCTTACTACTTCTTCTTTTATGTCGTCATCATTGTGATACTGAGTATAAACGGGTTGTACTCCAAAAGCTGCTTGAAAAGGTTGGTATTGGAAGCTGACCATGTTGTCCCAAACTAATATTTTGGTATGGCCACATAAAGATAACACCAATTCGTAAATTTTTTCAACGTGCTTTATTAAAATTTGCCTGAAATTAGAAGAAATTCAAAAAGATAAATGGAATTGTCACTGAAATGAATGCACAGATATCAATTATTTATCAAGTAAACAGTATGTTGGTAAATAATTCAATTTTCATTCAACGATTTAGGATTGAATACACAAGTATATCACATCGGTTTCAATTGTGCAAATCGGATTTAATTTGACAATAACAAACTGAAACACTAAGTGTTAATGAAGATATACTAAATGACAGAGACACTTTAATATAAATTAATTAAATTAGTTCAATTATTGTAAGCAAGTGGTGAGAATAAAAATTGTACTATAAGTACTTACACCGGTGTGAGTTTTCTTCCAATGCAATCATTACATTCGTTAATATAGTTAACCTCACTGGATCCAATATGAAAATACTGAAGTGGTGCAATGTTTTTATGAAAAGTAATTATCTGAAAGAATAATTGTATAGGTTTACTGATATTTACATGTACTACCGAAAGAGGGTCAATAAAAGTAATAACTAATAGTTGAAACCTACATTGACATATACAACAATTTATTTGTTTAACGCATACCTAATAAATTTAACAGGATTTTTATTACAAACCAAATCTTAATTGCATGAAATTAATTAGACATAAATAATTCCACAATTTGGTCATTAAAAATTTACAAAAATATATAACAAACCGTAATATAAATTTCATTATATTCTTTTTAAATTACATTTCTATTCGTAATTATTTACAATAAACCTTAAAAGCAGCACAAGATTAATATTTTTCATTTTTCAATCCTCTTAAACAACAACCCGGTCATTTAACAATGTACAAATATGCAGCATAATTTAAAAAAACTAAGCATTAGAGTAAAAAAGCAATTTGTTCTAATATTAAACTAAATTATTAATTATTAAAGAATATGAGTGAACAACTGATATTGCATCGAACTTTTACCTTTATGAACTATTATATTTTAGGTATAGCTCTAATTAAGATCATATCTTTAAAGCATGTACGAAAAGGTTGTGTTCGTAGTCAATTTACGTTTTATTATTCCTAAGTATTTCAAAATCTTGACACCTTTGTTATATTTTATTGTTGGTTAATGATTGATTAATAAATGAATCAAATAATGATTGATGTCTAAACGTACAGTACAAAAAATAAAACGACTAAAATATAAATAAATCATTATTAATAACTATTTAAAGGTCTGATTATATATTTTTGCATCAAACTTAAAAATGGAATATGGTCGAGGTGCCAGTCAAGCCGCGATTATGCCATGCGATTTATCGAAATCCGTCAAGGGTACAACACTTAACTTTTAATCCTAACTCACAAAGCAACTGTCCGACGCGGTACACGTGCGTAACATTAGCAATGGCACGTGTTATTTTAAAGGCGCACAAAATAGAGCTTGCCTTGATACAGACGGCAGGTTCCATAAAAATAAAAGTAATAAAATTGATGTGTTGGCTGAAAGCATATTTGTTGTTAAGGGACAAATTGTCAAAAAAGTAATTTGGAGCCATCAGAGCTGTTCAATCACGCAGTACCATTTTGTATCTCCTCTCTTATTATTACATGCCATCAAAAACAAAACTTGTAAAAAAACCTAGTTCTTCTTCCGTAAAAAGTTGTGATATCCATGTAAATCCAAGTTGGTTAATTTATACAGTCCCTACTTAATGGACCTTCTGTCTTAAGTTATTATATAATTAGTTAACCTAACAACATCTTGCAGTGACATTATTAAAAATCTTTTATGGTTGAAATAAATAGATTGACTCGGCCATCGCATGAAAATACAATGTATCTCACAAGTAATACATATTTTTTACATGAGATTATTTAGTGCTATTGTCAAGTCAATCTATTTATTTAAAACATTAAAGATTTTTAACATTGTTATGATAACAATTAGATGTTGTTAGGTTAGCTTATTATGTAATAACTTAAGATAGAAGGTCCCTTAAGTGAGGACTGAATAAATTAACCGACTTGGATTTACATGGATATCACAATTTCTTACGGTAGAAGAACTAAGTTGCGAGACTTGTTTTTTTTATAAGTTTTGTTTTTGATGGCATTTCATTTTTTTTGTAGACAGTCCTACTATTTTTCCTTTCCGGTACCTTCTACTTACAACTACAAATTTAACTTTGTAATCCTTTATATTTATAGTACAACGTTATTTCTGCAGTTGATGTATCTAGAGCACTGGACCGAAATTGCAAAATATTTTAGTTTTTCCTTGATTTTTAAACTACATACTAATTGTAATCCAAATTTGAAGCTTCTACTCGTATGTCTGCTAGAAGTGCCTTAGAGTTTTGATGATCGGTCAGTCAGTCAATGAATGAGTGACAAAATTGAGAAACTTTGACTAGTTATAATTCTTAATCTACTGTTCAACTTGAATGAAATATGTTTGCTTGGTTACTGAAAATTCAGGCTTCTAGTTTTATCCACAACGAAGTTATAAGGGGTCGAAAATGGCCTATACTGCTTCGAGAAAAGGATGGTACGGCGTGCCGCTTAACGATACGATAACAAGCACAGTATCAGCCACTCAATATCGCCGGTGTGAGCCAACTAAACGTCCTAATAACGGCAATAAGACTATACGATTTTGCTTCCTAGATAGGAATTAGGTCGGTCGAGACCATCCCATCTTCCTATTTAGGACAGAATATGTCCTTATCGTGATTACGCTAGCCTTATTCCTAGTAAGGATTCCAATAGATAGATTGGTATGAACGCGGCTTACTATCATAACACATTTCACTTTATGGTTATCTTAGTTTGAAAAGTACCAAAATCAAGATAATGTTTCCAAAATATGTGTTTACTTGTTTGAGTATATCGTTTAATAAATCAATGCTTCTTGTTTTAGTAGGGCAAATGGATTCTGAGGACTGGTTGTTTTCACTCAAATTTTTAAAAACTTGATGTTTTAAAACATAATCCATATGTCCAAGTGTTTGTACCAATGGTATTAACTGAAAACCTTCTCTGACGGCCTTCCTGAGAAAGTTTGTAAGCTGAAATCAAAAAAATATACCGTAAAATAGGGATAATTGGGACATTCAGCAATATTTAGGACAAGGGAGGGTAAAAAATTCAAAGTCCAATAATTCTGCAAAGATAAATGATATGAATTTTTAATCTGTGTCTGCCAAAACTGTGATTCCATAGACAAAAAAAAATCTTTCACTTTTATTCTGTTGTACTTTTGTAGGTAAGATTTCTAAAGAAGAGAAAAGATCGTGATTATTGATAAAAAATTGAATCGTAAGACCGCTCGTGTTTTTCACTAACAGAACTAGTAAGTTGTATTCATTACGCAACAAAATTATCAATATTTCCCTACGTATGCACGCTGAATATTAAAACTCTAGCCTGAATTCCGGAAAATTTATGATGAATGTAACACCAGAGATTATTTGGGACACCCACTTAAATCCTTGTACCACTGTATTCTATTTTCTTTATAGACAATAACGGACCGACAGCATGGTTCGTCGGTAAACAAGAAGTTTTAGAAGCTTAAGAAAAGGAAAAGACGTCTCAGACGTAAAAGCTAAAAGGCTATCTTTGAGCGCAACTGTAATTAAATATGGTGTCCCGAAAAGTACGATAGATAGACATAAGAAAGAAATAAATACAATTCATAATAAAGCAGGACAACCTACTTTATTTTTAGAGAAAAAAGAACAGGTTTTTATAGTTTTTACGAAGTATATGTGGGCTTGCGGATTTCCTCTAGTGTTGGAAAAATATTAAGCAACTAAGGGTCACAATACAAAATTTCATTTCTAAAAAAACTCGGTAGAAGTGACAGCGTGTAATATATTGAACCTAAAAAAACAGATATAGATACAGTTGAGGTAAAAATGATTGTAAAATGTGTTGAACTGTTAACACATAATGAAAATGAAACTGTTTTTTTTTTACGATGATGATTATATCTATTTTGATTAATTATGTTCAAGTATACATGGATATTGAATGTACCAATTTGTTCCCAGATAACATGCCTAGTTAGGAACAAAATTGCTCAAGAAATGTGATTAGAAAGTATGATTTAGCTCAAAAGTATTATTTAATTTTAGATACTTCTTTTAGTTTATGTTGCTGATTATACTGTCCTGATTATTTCATGATAGTTTTATTTTATAATTGCCAAACAATAAGGTATATATAACCAAAGCAAATAAAAACACGTGTCTAATTTTTATAGGTAATGATTAATTTTTCGTGGAGTTATTATCCTAAATTCTAAAAAAATCATCGAATATATATTTTTGACTGATGTTTATTCAATTTTGATTTGTCCCAAATAACGCTTAACCTTTATTTTTTGGTATTTATGCAGAAAAACACGGTTTTGTTACAACATTTTTCTTGTGTTCCAAATAACCCTCTCCAACGGATATTTGGGACAGCAAGTTTTTGTTTTTTTTTCATTTGGTTTGTGAGAATTTCTTATTAATGATATGTCTACGTGTACAAAGGCTTACTATAAACCCAGAAAAAATTGCACACACATCTACTTCGGGATTAATGCAACACGAAGGTTCATATAATAAAAATTGTCCAAAATACCCCGTTTTATGGTACAAAAGACATGTATTACTTATGACTGATGTAAACATTATAACCCAGACAATAATGATAATGACGATGGACAAAGTCTTCGGGAAACCTGTACCTGGCCATACACATATTCACATCTCGCACTGTCAGTGCCATCGTTGTGATTTTGTACATTTACTACCGGACGCTACTTAACGTGGATCCAGTTTCTCAAGACTTTAGCTTATGGGGATCAAAGGTTACGAGACTGTGATATATTGTATTGTACTCGTAGCTATACACGGACAGACGGACGGACAACGAAGTCTCATCATAATGGTTTCTTTGTTACCCTTTGAGTACGGAATTCCAAACATAGCATTGCTTTAAATAGTGTATCTTTTAAAGACGAAACCAGCTGGCATGGAGTAAAAAAACAACAAATGTTCACTTACCGTTTTTCTATCGTAAGCATTGTGGGCACTTAAAATCTCAAGTTCTCCTTCAAATGGAAACATATCTTCATACTCCAGAAGAAGACCATTTGCACCATATTGTCGTAAATCTTTGAAAAGGCTAGAAATGTATGATAGCTTTGGAGCAGTTCCTTTGAGATCCAAATGCACTACTACATTTTTCAAAATGTCTCTCCTATCGAAATCTGGTTCTTCAGTTGTTTTTCCAGAGACCACAAATATGTACCCAAGAAACATAATACACAATAATTGGTATATTTTTGACACGTCACTCATGTTTTTTGGACAAGCAACCCGTGAAATAAAAAGAAAACTTACTGTTACTAACGTTTGTTACTATTAGCCCTTACCGTCTTACTTTAATTTCTCAATCTATGAAATTCTATTTTATTTCTAGTTTCTGATATCGATCATGTAATAGTAGTAGACATTAGAGTCGGACAATGACTGGCTCTATGTGTTTAATAAACTACTAATATTAAGGGCACTCGCCCGTACTCCCATACTTGCGCAGTTCGCTGATAATGTCCATAAGTATAGGTACTTGCTTATTATTTTTTCTTTTTAAACATATTACATAGAATATTCATGACTTGAACCTAAAACATTTATCAAAATCAAATACATACAAAAGTTACAAGCGTATAAAGTCCTGGATTTTACACATATTTTGATGAATGTTTATGTATCCTAGAAGCGATACAACAAATCAAATAATTGTAAGTTCAAAGCATAGTATATTTTATACTATTCAAAGATATTTTTGTTTCGTTTCGATTTTTGGGATATTTCTCCTGAAATCATAGGAAGACCAAAAACCATTCTCGAGTTTTTTTAAGACATGAATGTTGTCTCGCGTTAGCTTGCCTCTCACAGCGTGTTCGGTAAATTCCGTACGAGCTCGGGAAATGAACGTTCGGGCCGACCAATAACAATCAGTCAGTGCTCTATAATCCAAACTTGAACGTAGAATGAAATAGCAAACATAGCGACCACGTGCGCGACTTACTTCAAGCCACCGACTACAGGGTCTTTAACTGAACTGCGCAACGAACGTCACATGAATGGTATTTACTCTATGTGTTTTGCACACTTGTAAGGGAGGAAATCCGATGCGACTAGTACCTATCTTATTATATCAAGCGGAAAGAGATTTGTTAAATATTTCCTCAATCGTTATAGTTTGGAGTCCGAACCCTAACCAGCCAGTAACATTTCATTCTCTTTGGAAAATGTTTACGCAAATGAATAAAACTTTTTGCATCTCTTTGGTCAACTGCTACAAATTTTTAAACCAAAGCGGGAAATATGCAAAGGTAAATGATACATAAAAATCTATTTATGTAATTGCAAATTATATATGAATGAAAAAGTATATACAGATTTAACGAAACTGGAGAGGAGTTCTCTGGAAAGGAAGTTTTGTTTGCGGTGTTTGAGGCTTTTGTATTCAGCAATCATCACCGATTTATGATTATTATTTATGATCTAATTGTGCGGCGGCGCTTAACCGAACCAAAAGCAGCCATCTGATAATCGGTAGGGTTATTCCGAACATTGTTGCAGTATTCAATGCACGAATTTGAGTGTCTTACAAAAAATGGCTCCGGTGCTAAATACTGCCTCATCTTAAATAGGATACCAAGTTTTTTGGCAGTAATTTTTGCCATTGATTCGATCAAACTCCGGAAATTAAGGTTATAAGATAATTCCATACCTACCAGCACCAGATGACCAGTGATTTGTAGATATGTATCTCTGAGGTGATGTTATCAGAATGAAAGTAGACCAATGGTCTCTTACTTTAAATTTGTTGCCATGCGTAAGGCATAAAACAAATTTCTCTCCATGACAGTACTGTAATAAATTTGATTACAGTAAATTACTGACATGCAGCCAACGAGTTATCATACAGCAGAAAAGTAGTTGCGAAGAGAACAGAACCCTGAGGAACTCTGTCAATAATAACCATAAGATCAAATCAGTGGCCATCAATGACCTCTTTTGTTAATCGTTAATTATAGAAGTCAGCTATCTAAGTGCTACAGAATCCCATATAAAATAAATCTCCACAAGACTAGCGCATGCCAGACTCATTAAAACATTTGTAATGTTTTTGGCAAGCTTTGTTGGCAACAACCTCACCATATTTCTGTATGGCTTTGCTCCCGTAGTAAGTAGCATACACTTTTTAAAGTTCCTCGGTGAATTGGTTTCGGCAAATGCCATACTGGAAGTCACTAGGAGATCTTTACTTTCCAGGTATGAGAGCAGTCAGTTGCTTAATCCGTTTCAAAACTTTGCAGAGTATGGAAGGGTTAGCATTTGGCCTAGTTGACTGGTTGCAGCTTTTCTTTGTGGGCTTGGGTTACATATTTGCAAACCTCCAAGATAACGGAATGATTCCGTTGCAAGGGAGAGACCATATCAGATCAGGAGACAACTCGGGTGCACAGTTCCTCAGAACTAACACTAAAGTTGTCACCGGGCCACTGGCTTTAATCACTTTATCACTGCGCAGTATTTTCAGAGTCTAGTTTTGGTGAATGTTGATGTGTGAATTATTACATTCAAAAAGAAACATGATAGCTGAGTTTTCAGCAATGGCATCAAAATGCGAATTATTGTATTGTGAATGAGTAAGCGATCTATTTGGTTTGGAAAAATTGGTCCACAATTCAGTTGCAAGATTTAAGCCAGAATTGACACATTTAACACACAATTGATGTTAAATAAAAGCTTGTAAAGCCTGACCAAAAAAATAAAAAACCAATTAATTCTTCTATTGTCAACACTAAAACTGTTGTAAAAGTGTGGTGTTTTGTTGTTTATGTGCGGTCTATTTCATTATTTTTGTGTGCAATGAGTGCTGCAACCATACAATCAAATGCTGCGCCCCTAAAGCAGGTTTTAATTTTTTTGGTGAAACTTTAATAATAATAAAAGCTTGTTTGTATTGTGTCAGAGTCAAGCGTAAATTATTTAAGTGAAACCTTTAATATGTGTCGCCGCCTATTTACTCAATCACAGAACTAGGAACAGGTAAGAATCAATGTGATGGCAACGCATTCGCTTATGAGATCATGTGGTCCGGGGTGTTTCTGAATGTAAACTGTGAATTGTAAGTCACAGTTCAAACTCTTATATCCCCGGCTCACTGACCATCATTAAGTCCAAAAGTGATGAGCCCTGCTGCCGAACTTTAGTTACAAATGTGGAAGCACCCACACATTAAGGGGGGGTTATCCCGACTTTGTCTCTTTTCAAATTAATTTTAAACCAATAAAAATCAACGATTAGATTTTGCAAAAAATACATGTCATATTTCACTCGTCGATCTTAATATTTCGGCTGTTCGATACACGATTGCTTACACTTTCCTCGATCTGATTAAATCGCAAAAATAGGTCTAAACTACGATCTAATTATCATTTCATTTGAGATATATTAAGTATTGGACGATAAAACTTATTTTAAAACAAACATCGTAAATTATGTGATTTAAAACGGCCATCATATTAAAAACTCATACCTCTAATTCCAAAATAATAAATAAAAACACCTCAAAACGCGAGTTTTCTGAGCGGCCCGCTTCCGCTGAGCAGAATAAACCTGTGAAAAATGAAAGCGTTGGAGCAGGACAGTTTTCTCTGGATAACCTCGACTTAACGTGCCTTCTGAAGCACAATAGACTGAACACCAGTAAGGTTCCTTCCTTACGGAATTTGGACCCGCGAGCTCCGAATTCGTGGCTTCTTCAACGTGTACGCGCTGCGGGTAAACCTCTCCGTGGCCGTCGTCACCATGACGGAGCCCGTGCCCACCAAGCTGGAGAATGGCACCGTCGTTTATGTGAGTTGTCTAGTAGCCACATTGATGTACACTGGTCGCGGCGCTGTTCGCGTTCGCCGAACCGCTACATCTCGTAGGCATCCAACCGACCTACTGTTATTTTAGAAATCCAGAAAAAACGTCGGTATCTTAATGGGAGGGTTATCCCGATATTGTCTCGTTGCAAATGTGATATAAAACGGCCGTTATATTAAAAACCCATGCTATTTATTCCAAAACAACGTTTAAAAACACCTCGAAATCGCGAGTCTTTTGAGCGGCCCGCTCCCACTAGTAGAACAACACCCGCGGCTTAAATGCCTACTGCTGCAGGGCTGTCAATTTATTTTGCGGCGAACGGCGCGCGGTCACAAAATACCTATGTTTTGTAGCGCAGCGTACGTAAGCGCGACTGTGGAGCACAGCCGACCCTAGTCACACCGCCAGAAATCACCTGAGATATTGTTTTTGTGTACGTGCTATGGTTTGCACACATATGAGCCACGTGGCCGACATCTCTGTGAAGATAACTTACTAGTCTATTTTTACTACGCCACTGAGCAGGATAAAAAAGTGTAAAATGAAAGCATTGGAGCAGGACAGATTTCTCTGGATAATCTCGCATTAATAATTTATTACATGAGTACGAAATTAAAAGCACTCATTATAGAAGGTGAATTGGTGGTTGTAGAGCTGATGCCGGGCTCGACTGTGAAGGTACTCGTACTACCATCTTACTCGCAAATCCTCCCGAAGTTATTCAGGGAGAGTAAGAGAACAGCTCTCAGGTAAAACCAGGTGGCCCACCATTGCCTGGGACCGATGGATGGCGGTATTATATCCATCCCCAATTTCCGGGAACAGACAAGTGACGGGCAGCGGCGTCACTGGTGCGAGGGTTTCGGCATCGCGCTCACCAACCCGCCTGCCCAGCGTGTGTGAGTATGGGCATTTCTTACAGGAGAACCGCCAAGAGTGGCGAAATCCTGGAAAGGCCTATGTCCAGCAGTGTACGAAACAGGCTGATGGATGGATGGATGGTTATAGAAGGGTTTATGTTTATTTATAACTCATGTAATTATCCACAATATACTTATATTAAATATTATACCCAACCGGTTTCACTATTCAGCATTCTTAAGGGCTTAACTACTATTTGTTATTTTATTGCACGTATTTTATTTGTAGATTCTGAAAATGTAATTACATAGGTAACACTAAAAGTTTCCGGAACTGGCCACTTACATAAACAATATTTAAAAATTTATTGCAACATTTGAAAATAGAACTCTTTGGCTGTAGAATGCAGTTTGTTTCATCTGACTGTCTTTTTTTTTTACCTTTTGGCGCCATTTAAAAAATTGTGTGTCTGCATCAACATGGATTTAACTCGGGAAAATTTTCGTAGTATGATTTTCTACGATTTTAAGTGTAATTTGACAGCTCAACAGAGCATTGCTCGGCTTGAAACAGCTTTTGGCAATGAAGAGACGACTGTTTATAGCTGGTTTGCAGAATTCAAGCGTGGTCGTATCAATCTCAGTGACGAATCTCGCGATGGTCGGCCGTCCACCGCTGTGACCAACAAAAACATCGATGCTGTGCGCCGTATGATTGAAACAGACAGGCATGTGACCTACCATGAAATTCGCGCATCCTTAGAAATAGGCATGAGTCAAATACAATCAATCCTACACAAACATTTGGGTGTGAGAAAGCTGTGCTCGCGGTGGATCCCACACAACTTGACCGAGGCTCAAAAAACGGACCGCGTCACTTGGTGCAGTGCCATGCTTACCAGATTCAACGAAGGTGCGTCAAATTTGGTGTGGGACATAGTAACAGGTGACGAAACATGGATTTATTGCTACGATCCCAAAACAAAGCAGCAATCGAGCATATGGGTCTTTCAAGATGAGCCGAAACTAACCAAAGTGGCGCGCGTGAAAAGTGCATCTAAGCGGATGATTGCTTCTTTTTTTAATAAAACTGGACACGTGGCTACTGTTGCTTTAGAGAATCGTCGTACCGTGAATAGTGACTGGTACACGACCATTTGTTTGCCGGAAGTTATTGACGAACTCCGTAAAAATAACCGTAAACGCCGTATCATCCTGCACCACGACAATGCTAGTTCTCACACGGCCAGACAGACAAACGACTTTTTGAGGACGAAAAATGTAGAACTCATGAGTCATCCTGCATACAGTCCCGACCTGGTACCTTGTGACTTTTTTCTGTTCTCAAAAATTAAGAACCAATTACGCGGTCAACGATTTTCATCACCAGAAGAGGCTGTCGAGGAGTATGAAAAACACGTTTCAGAGGTCACCACAGGGGAGTGGCACAAAAGTTTTCAAAACTGGTTTGATCGAATGAAAAAGTGCATAGACGCCAAGGGAGATTATTTTGAAAAACAATAAATTAATTTTGTACCTTTAATAGTATTTTTTCATATTCATTCCGGAAACTTATAGTGTATTATATTATCTATAATATTGTAGTTAAGCCCTTGAGAATGCTGAGTAGCGAAACCGGTTGGGTATAATATTTAATATAAGTATATTGTGGATAAGTACATGAGTTATAAATAAACATAATGTGTATTAATTTCCACCAAGTGCCAACAATCACAAGCATCAACTATAGAAGGGTTTGTATAACATAATTGATGGGTATTAAAGAAGCAAAATTATCAATTGTCTTATTGTCTGACTTCAGTATCTATCGCTTACGCTTTTAAATGTATCGTGATTGGCTAGAAATTAAGTTTGATGTAATTCAATACTTGAAGTCGGATAATAAACGGGGCAGATATGTTAAGATCGTAGCAAATGGAGATGACATGAGTTTATGCAAATTTTAATTAAAAAAAAAAAAAATTTAATGTATGTATTTTTGAAGTTAATCTTAGATTTAAATTTTTTATTTAATATCTTCTGAGTAAGCAAACCAACACAAAAAATATAAAAATTATTTATTTATCTGTATAGATAATATTGCATTGGACATTAATATCGTATGTATGTATGTATTTATGAGCTCATATTGAATATTTACACGTATTGATATATTGATTTTATTGTACCCCGTGATTTAATATTAACAATATTGGTATGTATTATACTGTAACTAGTTGTATTTATGTAAGTATTTACTTTAAAATATCGGAAGTATGCGCAACAAACCAATGGATCTGGCATAATGACAACTTTGTAGTCTACCGGCTGCAACACATGCTGAGTCGGGGCCTTTTTACACATCACTTCAAGTCTTATATATGTATAATGTGTTTGTATTATTCTGTTGACTGTGATGATTGAATAACAGTTATATTTATCTTGTGTTTTTTTTGTATATCAATAAACCGTTACAATTCAATGTTTTTATAATTGTGCATACAATAACAATTAAATGTTAATTAGTTAGTACGTATGAATATAATTACAAGTCCTGATAAGTACCTAAGATTCTTAACATTAGTAATATAATTAATGCGGATTGCCTTATTGATTTTTATAAATGCCAAGAATCCCAAAACTCGTGCGTATAAGGGGTGCAAGCCACACTGAAGCGGCGCGGCGCGCTACCGTCGCGCTACCGGCGCGTTTCAGGCGAGCCACTGGCGCGCTACCGGTGAGTGTTGGTGGTATTCAAGTGTTTGATTTTGATCTGACAAGATGTCTTCCTCTGACGACGAAGGTGTGGGTGGTGCGCTTTCGGTGCATCCGCGGCGTTCCTACGGCGCAACCGTGGCGTGCCGTCAGGACGCCTGTCCAATGTTCTTTCATACAAAATGTCGGAGAGGGACGTGGTGTAAAACAGATAGAAGAGGTGCACTGAGGGCGCGCCCGCACCCGCGCCGTTTCTGTGTGACTTGCACCTAAGAGGAGCAATTGGATAATTATTTTTACATTTTGTTTATATGACTATACAACTTGTACAATAATACCAGAATACGAGTAATCATTAGGAGGGTTCTTCATACAATATTAATCACATTACAAATTATGTATCTTAATGTGGGTTTTTTTAATTTCTTCACGTTTTTTTTTAATACAAATACAATTTTTTATTATTTCCTTAGATACCCTTTTTGGCATTACTGTAAATTTTAAAAATGTGTGAAGTACCATGACTAAATAAAAAGTTTTTTTAGTACTAGCTTTTGCCCGCGGCTCCGCCCGTGTCGAATGGATTTTCGTGGAAATAAGGAAAACAAAAGAATATGATTTTTGAACAGCAATATGCAACGGTCACCATGTTTTTACCAAAGTGCTAATAAATACCAATCAAATAAGGGCAAATTCAAAGGGTCTGCTGTTATCTGTTGATGAGATCCCGTACCCACCTTCCAGTCTCATCGTCACCATGTTTAACAAAAGTGCTAATAAATACCAATCAAATAAGCCCAAACTCGAAGGGTCTGCTGTTGTCCGTTGAGGAGATCCCGTACCCACCTTCCAGTCCCATCAGCAGTCCCTGGTCACCATGTTTTACCAATGTTCTAATAAATACCAATCAAATAACCCCAAATTTGAAAGGTCTGCTGTTGTCCGTTGAGGAGATCCCGTACCCACCTTCCAGTCCCATCATCAGACCCTGGTCACCATGTTTTTTCAAAGTGCTCATAAAGACCAATCAAATAAGCCCAAACTCGAAGGGTCTGCTGTTGTCCGTTGAGGAGATCCCGTACCCACCTTCCAGTCCCATCATCAGACCCTGGTCACCATGTTTTTTCAAAGTGCTCATAAAGACCAATCAAATAAGCCCAAACTCAAAGGGTCTGCTGTTGTCCGTTGAGGAGATCTCGTACCCACCTTCCAGTCCCATCAGCAGACACTAGTCATCATATTTTACTAAAGTGCTTACCAGTAGAAAAGTAAATTCCAAAAATCTTTAAATGACGATCACTTTTTTTCCAAGATCCGATTTTAATTAAATAAAGTATTTAATTTATTCTAAATTAAGCTCTGTACAGTTGTAGAAATTACATGAAAATCCATGGAGTAGTTTAAGAGATGTGCGTGAACAAACAGACAGACAGAAAATAATTCTAAAAATCGTTGATTTGTGTTCTATTACTCTTCTTTAATCACCTCTTTTCTATTTCTATTACTTTTCTTCAATGTAGAGACACAACAGTTTCTACTGTTTTATTATATGTATTGATGATTTACATAGTTTAAGAGGCGACAGTCAATATTATAATAATATCAGTAGAAAAATTATGCCGATTCTTGTTTGCAAGTGCGTGATACTTATGACGTAAAAAAACCATTGATACACCTCCGCTTTCTAAGATGCCCAGGTGCCGATGGAATATCATGCGGATGTTTCACATTTACGGAAGTGCAGTCGTAGTAACGTTACATTTCTGCTGTTGATCTTCGGGTACCTTTACTTTGTCAGAAATATACTTGTTCACTACAAAGTCATCATAATATTTTAACATTAATCTTGAAAGGTGATCTTTTGCAAGATCTATCCCGAATTGATCGCACCCATTTAATTCAATTTGTAATTCTAGTATAGCTTCATTTATTTCAGACCCTGGATATTTACAATTCTTGAAATAGCTATTGCTGATAATATCATCATCAGATTTGCAACGAAGGTCCTTCTTAAGTTTCACCAATACATTACTTATATCTTGTTTATACTTCTGGAAGTTACATATGGCAATAATTTTATAGCTTTTATACATTTCTTTATACAGCTGTATCAGTAAAAGGTTAAAATACAAACTTGGAATAGATGTTGATAATATTTCACAAAAAGAAGATGTAAGTCTATGTCTGGATAATCCTGTCAGGACTATTCCTTTGAAATTATATCTTTCTTCTAAAATTAAATTGTTTATGTTTCTTATCAAATAGTAATGGTTTTCAACCCGCTTTTTGAGATCTGGAAAAAATCTGGAAAATCCATCTGCCCCTTTAAAAGCCGTTGCTATCCAAATACCTCCATAATGTCTTTGATAATTTCTTATTATTTCTTCGTTTATGTCGACATCACTTTTATAGTGAGTATATACAGGTTGTACTCCAAAAGTTTCTGGAAAAGGTGTTTCTTGGCCACTAACCATGTCGTCCCAAATTAATATTTTAGTATTGCCACTTAAAGCTAGCACCAAATCGTGCATTTTTTCAACGTGTTGTGTAAAAATACGCCTGAAATCAATAACGTTTTTACAACAGTAATATTGTTCACTGAAATAACTTTCCAAGTCCTTGTCGTATACACAAATAATAATAATAATATTGCAAGACATTAATTTGTAAGTTTCAGAAGTGTATGGGCTGTTAAATGCAAGTCACTGTCCACACTCGTACACCCACGATGCATCTATGATTATATATCGTCTCAACACGTTTTGTGATGTGCTCTATCGCCGTACCTCGGACATTAATATGGACTCAAAGCTTAAGATGATTCCGTGCACACAGAACTGGAAAACATACATGGAGTGCGCAGGTTCAACGGGCACTTGGCTGGTTTTAGTATTTGTCGCTATATCGGCAAAATAAATACATCATCTGTGAAAATTTCAACTGTCTAATTATCAGTTCATGAGATACAGCCTGGTGACATACGGACAGACGGACAGACAGACAGGCAGACGGACAGCGGAGTCTTAGTTATAGGGTCCCGTTGGTTACCCTTTGTGTAATATGGATCGTATCAGAACAAAACTTGATGCGAATATATTTTTGGTTAATTGTCCACCTTTTTACTACAATATTTTTATACATTATCACACTTTTTTTTTGTTTTTATTTGCGTACCAGGCTTATTTTATGACCAAAATAATAGGCCCCAGCCCTTGGGTCACCCGAAACATCGACCAGACGCGACGAAATTTCATTGTAGAGTCCCCGCCTTATAACCTTCGCCCAGGGCTTCATAATTATAATGATATATGATAATGTATTGTTGATTGATTTTCAGAGGTCTCTTTAGGACTTTTTCAAATAAAGTAAATTTGTAAATCTTGTTTTTAAGATAGGCAGAAGATTTCTCGTATCTTTGAAAACAACGTGTATGTTTTCCAGTTCTGTGTGCACGGATACATCTGTTTTTCTAAAAGGCAAATATATGTATAGGTACATTGGATTTCCCAACGCCCACTTCACTTTAATATGCCTTCGGAAGCACGTAGACCGAACACAACTTACACCGTTTCAAGTTCTCTTTCAATACAATCATTACATAGGTTGATGTAGTACAAATCACTTGAACCAATGTGAAAATACTTAAGTGGTGCAACATTTTTGTGGAAAGCAATGATCTGAAAAATAAATTATATTATGTAATCATTATATTTTTCGTTTTATAGTTAACACAATATATGTATAGTTGGCATGGTATTAAAGTATTTGCACCTGTTTAAGTATGTTGTTTAATAGATCGATGCTTTTAATTTTAGAAGGGCAAATAGAATCTGTATTTTCAATATCTTCACTCAAATTTTTGAAATCTTGGTGTTTTAAAACATAATCCATATATGTAAATGTTTGTACCAATGGTATTAATACGAAACCTTCTCTTACGGCCTCCTTGAGAAACTTTGTAAGCTGAAATGACAAAATCATATAATTATCAGGATATTTAGGTCAACCAAAGCAAGCAAAGTCAGTCACAGAATTATCGTAACGCAGGCATATATAAGGTGGTAGAGCTGATGCCGGGCTCGACTGTGGAGGTACCACCATCTTACTCGCAAATCCTCCTGAAGTTATTCAGGAGAGAGTAAGAGAACAGCTCTCAGGCAAAACCAGGCGGCCGCGGCCCACCATTGCCTGGGACCGATGGATGGCGGTTTATCCATCCCCAATTGCCAAGCCTTATAAAAAACAGACTAGTGACGGGCAGCGGCGTCACTGGTGCAAGGGTTTCGGCACCGCGCTCACCAACCCACCTTCCCAGCGTGTGTGAGTATGGGCATTTCTTCCAGGAGGACCGCCAACAGTGGCACGAAACAGGCTGATAGATAGATAGATAGAGGCATATACAGATATGACAATGGGCGATGTCTCCGGAGACACACAGCTACGAGTCCAAGCGCACTGCGCGTCTAGCAACGGGGCGTCACCAGAAGTAAAATAGGTTAGCTTATATATTACACTGGTTTTACAAGATTATACAATACATAATTTTACTGATATTATATAACTTTACCTAACCTAAGTAAAAAATCTGTAAAGGTATATGTGTATATTTGTAATCGGTTCCCGAAAAGGCTCTAAAGATTATCATAAAGTTTACTGTAGAGGGGTTTTCGAAAGGCGACAAATCGATCTAGCTAGTTCTTATCTCTGGGAAAAGTGATTTTCTGTGAGTTTTCACGAACAAATCACTTTTAATCGTACCAGATTGAAAATTTTACATCTGTTGATAAGCACGTCAGTAGTACAGTTGGTAGATCATCTGCCTGAGGCGCAAGATTTAAAAGGCTTTATTCATTTAATTACCTTATGTCTCCGAAGATGTTCTCTTTTGTTATGTACGTGTTTTTTACGTACCCACGTACGAGCAGAGCTCGGTCGCCAAGGTACAATTTTAACTTTCTCATTATCATTGAAACAATAGTAAACAACCGTTTGCAGTAAAGACGGTTTAATTTAATGAGCACGTCATGATTACATCCTGTATGTACTAGTTAGAAGCCGAAGGCCTCATTTCATGTTAAATAAAATAATACAGCGCAACATCTGATTAATTGCAGCCCAAAAAACATTGAATACTACTTACCCTTGTTCTATCGTAAGCATTACGGGCACTTATTACCTCAAGTTCTCCTTCAAATGGAAACATATCTTCATACTCCAGAAGAAGACTATTTGCGCCATATTGTCGTAAATATTTGAGTAGAATAGAAAGGTATGACAGCTTTGGAGCAGTTCCTTTTAGATCCAAATGTACCACAACATTTTCAAATACGTCCCTTCTATCAAAATCTGGTTTTTCAGATGTTTTCACAGACGCCAACAATACGTAAACAAGAAACAAACTCCACAATAATTGGTATATTTTTGAAACGCCTATCATTTTTTCTGCCCGCGGCTCAATTAATTATTTAGGCTAATTACATTGATTACGATAATTTTTTTCTGTATTACTTTATTTTTTAATCAATTATATTAACTTTAATTTATAGTCCCATAAAGTGAGTTCTAGCCAATAAAAATAATTGGCATTTAAAGAAACTATGGGAATAACGAGTAAGTACCTATAGGCGTTTCAAAAGCAATATTGTGCAAACATTAACAGTTGAACAATTACTAAGTATAAGTGTTTAATAAACTATTGTTCTCAAACTGAACTGTGGCAACGAACATTGTTATAGATTTTTTTGTAAGGAAGGTAAATCGAGAAGCAGATTTTTTTAAAGCTTTTAAAAAACCCGGAATATCTTAACTACAAATATTTATATGACAATACAAATAAGAATGAAACTTTAAAATATTATATTTAAATGATTTTCAACTGTGCAAACTGAATACTGATTAAAACTAGGTGTGAATGCTGCTGACAGGCTGATTCCAAAGTATCCAGTTTCACAGGCATCGGAGTGCTTCCACGTAAAAGCGGCGCTGCGTTAGCGCTTGACCTCAGTCGAGTTTCCTTATGCGAGGGCCACGGGAAACGACGCTCCAAGTGAATTTGCTCTGCGCTGCAAGCGTCGATGTCAAGCCCGTACAAAATTGTATGAGCTTGACTCCGACGCTTGCAGCGCAGGGCGAATTCGCTTGGAGCGTCGTTGCACGGGGCCCTCGGGTTACGCTTCATATAATTGCGAAATGGCTTCTTCTTCTGGCAGCTCGTGAAGGTATAAGTCACAGGTGTGTTGTGTAGGTACGTAACAAACATAGATCAGCAACTATTTATAAAGGTTTAGTGAAAATATTACCTGGAAGTTCTCAATTTTTCTTATAAGATATTTTAAGCCGATCATGTCCACTCTTATAAGGCGCCTAATAATATAGAGTTAGGTAGCATAGAACGGAGAAGTTGTGTGGTTTTAAGTCTCTGGTTGTGTCTTCTCGACCTCTATGACAGTCTCGAGATCTATTACCAAGTTCAAACCATTGTTATATTTAAAGTAATTCCGTAGACTCGAGTTTTCATACTAGACGGAATTTTTAATTTCTATCCAGAAAGAGTTAAGAATATACAAGTTAGGGTTTCCGTAGATATATCTAAGATAAGTGTTTTAAATTCAATAAATTCACTAACAGTGCTGAAATCAGTTTAGACATAGAATACATACAGAAAAAAAGTAATTATTAAAAATTTGTCTTGTCATAATATTTAAAGAACCCTGAAATCTATTTAATATGGCTGCATCATGTGCTATGTAAGTGTAACCCTAACGCGTGTATTTGAGCTATAATCGTATAAATGATATATAATGGAAACTGGATTAGGTACTAAAATAAATTTTCTTTAAATATTTATTTATTTTTATTAATATTTATTTATTATTTATTTAAATTGACCATGTTGAACAACACAATTGATGAAAAAACTTAATGTAAACAGTAAAATAATTATCTTTTTATAAATTTTTGCATCGTAGGCCAGCCGTGGTTGAAGAAATTAAAAACTTACTACAAAATAATCGAATAACTGCTATTAGAGAGCTTTTACAGCACTTATTAGCTGGGTTAAAGTAACTCATTCACGGATTATTTTGCGGAACACATTTTCTGAGTAAATGGATGCTTGTACGAGTATAACGCAAACAATCGTCTAAATGCATCTACGTTGCTATCAAAAGCACTAGAAGAATTTTTTATCTTTTTTTATCAACATTTGTAGCACTGTTTTTCTTCTAATACAGCACATACTCTACTCTTGTAGCACTTTTATCTGAATAAACTGCGCCTAATTCGCGTCAAGTAAACATTTACAACACTTATACTCGAATATTATTAGCACTTTTAGTACCGTGATCTCGACTTTCACAGCACACAGGTTTGCTGGTTGGGATAATAACCATAACATTTCATAAAAAGTTTTGCGAAAATATTCAATGTACAGACACGACCTTTCTACTACTTTATAACTAGCATAGATAAAATTTTATAAACTTTTAACAACAAATAGTTACCGACTTCAAAAGTAACAGCAAATATTTAAATATTAGGGTGCATTACAAACCAGAAAAGATAAATTAGAAACAAAGAATTTGAAAAAATTCCTCGGGCCAGGATTAGAACCTGCGACCTCTTGTTATCAAGACGAGCGCGCTACCGACTGCGCCACTGAGGTACTTACCTAGAACGTTGAATTTTTCCACCATACTTGTCCACGGTTTTTTTTTGTAATTATTTAATCTAACGATCTTGTAATGCATATACTGAACGCTCACGAGGGCGTTATGTGATTTCACGCTTCGTTCTTAGGAATAGATGGCGCTGTCGTCGCTACAATATGTGTTGCTTCAGACAGTTAACAAATTCACAGTTCTCATTAACTAAGATTATGTTTTTATTGCGAAATCCATCGCTTTTGAATACTCTAAATATTATTATTAGAGTGCATTACAAACCAGAAAAGATAAATTAGAAACAAAGAATTTGAAAAAATTCCTCGGCCCAGGATTAGAACCTGCGACCTCTTGTTATCAAGACAAGCGCGCCACCGACTGCGCCACTGAGGTACTTACCTAGAACGTTGAATTTTTCCACCATACTTGTCCACGGTTTTTTTTGTAACTATTTAATCTAACGAGCTTGTAATGCACATACTGAACGCTCACGATGGTGTTATGTGATTTCACGCTTCGTTCTTAAGAAACAGATGGCGCTGTCGTCACTACAATATGTGTTGCTTCAGACAGTTAAGAAATTCACAGTTCTCATTAACTAAGATTATGTTTTTATTGCGAAATCCATCGCTTTTGAATACTCTAAATATTATTATTAGAGTGCATTACAAACCAAAAAAGATAAATTAGAAACAAATGTAAAGACAAGAATTTGAAAAAATTCCTTGGGCCAGGATTCGAACCTGTGACCTCTTGTTATCAAGACAAGCGCGCTACCGACTGCGCCACCGAGGTACTTACCTAGAAAATAATATTTAGATTATTCAAAAGCGATGGATTTCGCAATAAAAACATAATCTTAGCAAATATTTACTTAAGAGTTAAAAATAATTATGTATATAAATGACAAAAGTATTATTTTGGTACCATCTGTCATGTAATTATTTTGTTCTTTTAGTAAACGTCTGCTGTTACTTTTGAAGACGGTTAATATTTATTTTATTTCATACTTTTTGTTGACGGGTAAGACTGTGAAATATGGGTAGGTCTTGTTAATGTGCTATTCGTATGAAACGAAGGTCAATTGGGTACTACGATAATGTTAAAGTAGCATCCTGCAATCCGCACCCTGACACAATTCGATTGTCCCAATTGCAACTGGTGCACTGTCATCCATTGAGGAGTCTCAAGGTCGAACGACAGGTAAGCATTGTGCTATGATCCAGTAAGGTGTTGCCTGCCTATCTCTGAAAAACTTCATCAGATCACAAACAAACTTAAACAAGACCTTTTATTTCAAACAACAAAGGAATATTTCAAATCGGTTAAGAAATAGCACAGTTATGGATTAAGATAACAATAAAACAAAATGTAAAAAAGTGTAGTCGAATTGAGAAACAAAAAATTTTGAAGTATCTTAAAAATAAACAAACCAATTAAACAAAACTCAAATCATTTATTCTATTTTCAACAATTTATCTCATTTCATGAAGTTAGTAATGTCTATAAAAAAGAAGAGAACACCATCGCAATTATATAATGTTATTTTATCTAACCTTATATCGTAAAATCCTCATTACGAACTAAAAACTACTGCCATAATGAAAAATATTTTTCATAAAGGTCTTAAAAAAAAAAAATTATAATATAGGTGTTCGAACAACATAATGCTATAAAAAAACTTTTTCTGAGATTACAGTACATGTGATACTAACTAGGAAGGCAAAGGGAACTTAGCCCATACAGCCATGTCTGATGTTTAATATCAAATACCAATGAGGTTTTTATATAATGTTCTCCAATACATACAAAACAGTAACGAGGTTACAGTCAACTTTATTTTCGGCCAGGTATTGTCTATGGCTTACAGCGCGTTGGACTCTCAATGGATGAACTGAACTGTTTGTTGCGCCATAATTTTCGAGAAAATTTATTCATTACTTACTGTGGTTTTATGGGCCAAAATAATTATTTTTCCCTTAAATTATTGACAGCAGGGATGGTGATGATATTTGATTCCACCTGGCATTCTAGAAATAACGACGACGGAAATTACGTATAGTCTGTCAAAAAAGTGTTGAAATGAAAATAAAACTTTAATGAACTTTATTGGACTTTAAACGTTTATGTAGTATAATTTAGGTAATATATTTATGAAATAACAACGCGGTTAACTCGATTTAACAGATTTTGTACTTATTTGTTTGGTGTAACCAGACGAAAGAAAAATAGTTTCTTCAATATTCATTTCAACACTTTTTTGACAGACTATACTTACAACAAGCTTTTACAAGAAAAATCAAAAACGGCTAACTAAAAACTTACCAAGATTATGGAACCAAGTTAGTAGGCATGAGTTTAGATAAAGTAGTGTATGACACTATACATAACTAGGTATTAAAACCTTTTTATGTACCATGGACTATGTTTCATAGACTACTATTTTTATTCCCTTGCGATGTATAAATCGCTAAGTGTAATACACAAATTTATTTTCGATCACAGTTCCAATGTATTCCAAATTTTACAAAATCTATCTTTAACTTGTAAGAATTCACTTTGTTTCTGACTGTCACCTGGAATATTAAACTGTTTCTGATCTCTAATAAATTACTTGGAAATAAACTCTACAATCTCTTCTTTATTCTACAATGAATATTGGGTTACATAATAGGCTGAATCAATGGGCATCATAATCATCATTATTAATAAATGTTTTTTATTTATTATTTTATGTTACGTCATATTTGTGCTATTATTATGTAGATGTCAAATGTCTGTATTTTATACACTCAACTGATGCTGTGTCCAGATCGGACCCAAATTATTATAATACTAGTAAATAATGACATATTATTCAATATTATTGAGTATTTCATTTATTACTTAAGCCATTTATTATGTTTTTTTATTTTATTATACGAATATATTCAACAATAAAAATAAAACAAATACTTTGTTAAATGTAATTTTATTTTTGTACAATTTTATTTATGGTCTTTTCAAATAACAATACAATGAAAAATGAGCAAGCTTGGGCGAGGATCTTTGCTTCGCCCAATTGTCAATAATTTACTTATTGATGATTGATGTTTTATAGGAGCATTTGAGGCTGCATAGCAGCTTTGCCTAGCCCAAAGCAAAGGAAGGTACATTAGTCAAGATTTGGCTGTCTAAGTCGGAATAAATTAGGTAAATCACTACACGAAATTGCTGTGTTATTATAATATAATATTACCCATATAACTAGCATTTGGCCGTGACTTCCTTTGCGTGGATCCAGAATAATACATTAAATTACCCCATGAGAACACAATCACTCCACGGAATTGCGGTGTTATAATTATAATAGATATATGTCACCGGCAATCTGTACAATCTAGGTATTCTAGGTAAATATTTCATACATTACCTACACGTTTTGGGTATTCTATATATTGCCAAGGTATTATATAGAACACCGGATTATACAAATTGCCGGTAACATATAATACATACCCAAAACGTGTAGGTAATGTATGAAATATTATTTATTTTATACTTTGCCTCGGTATTCTTTAAAATACAGAATACGCAGCCGGTAATATGTATAAAAGACGAGAGCGGGAGAGGGAAATTGATTAGGGCATGTATTTAAATGATCCTTTATGAACATTGAATCATCTTTGTATAGTCAATGCTATACAAAACTTCAGGGGTTGCCATGCTCCACTTCGCTTCGCTCGGCTCGCAATGTGTATTAACATGTCACCCTAACATGCTCCTCCTCGCTTCACTCGTCGTCGCTACCAATTTTCGGACTTTAACCGACTTCGGGCTCTGACCATATTTGGTGAGCATTTATCCGTTTTGGTGAGCAATTTGCCGGTGGACCAGCAGGTAATCTATATGTACAATCCCTAGGAATTGTATATGTCGCAGTCATCTGGTTGAATCTGCTATTTGATTGAATGACTAGCGCGTCTATTGAATGACGACATTTAATTCAATGACTAAAGGACAACACGTCAAGTCGTTGAATGTAACGTTCAACATCTTGACTGAACGTCATTTAGCGAAGTCGTTGAATGGGATATAGCCAATTTTGTAATGTTTGGTTAGGGTGACCATGAGTTCGCAACTTAAAAGTTAACCTTACGATATTACTGTCGATTGCCATAAGTTTCATCATTGGCCGCCAAAATTTTAGGTCGTCCATAGTGGGGTCCCATGTAGGGTGACCATAAAGATTAGGTTTGCTTATTAGGTAGGATGCTCATGAGAATTTTGGGAGAGTAAAAAAATTACTGATTTATAAACTGCTAAGCTTAAAATAATAAAAGATTGTAGCATGATTTCCAATGCTCTACTTAATCTCATATTTTTGCTTCGTATAAAAAAGTGAAAAGCATAGAAAAATTGATCATATTATTTCAGAAGTAATTTATTAAAATATGCGAGTCTCTGGGACTCCAAAAAGTTGTAAAATTAAGTCTTTGTCACCTAGTGAAATGAGGGTTTATATTTAAAAAAAAATACTTAAAATCACAGGATCAGTTTCATTTACAAATAACGCACTATAAAGTAAATTTAATCGAAAAATATATAAACACAGTTCTATCTATGCGAGCTGTTTGACACCATATTTGTTTTGGTGACTACTAGCGCCGCAGTGGAAAAAAATGAACTAAATTTGAATCACCTGACTGATTTTACGTCCGCTCTGTTCATAGGGATGTGTTACAATCCGCTAACTAGTTGGACGTTGAGTGACGCTTGTTCAATCAACGTTCGGCCTAGACATTTAATTGAATTTCGTCATTCAAGGAACGCACTAGTCATTCAATCGAATAGCAGATTCAACCAGATGACTGCGACATATACATTACCAGTTAAAGTATGTAACGGACAATGATATTCATAATATTTTATACATTGCCTCGACCTCCCAGGCATTCTATACATTGCCTAGGTATTAGGTACTAGGTACTGATCATACTGAACAACTATTCTGAAATAAACCCGCGCAAATCTTCAGAGAAAAAGATATTTAACTGTAACTCAAAGACTTTATCTCGTACGAGGAAGGTCTATTTTAGAACGCTGCACCGGAACAGCTGTTTCACGAACGACGCTCTCTCTTAACTCGCCCGTATGTCGTTGCGTTAGGGTTCACGCATTTTTGTTTGGAACTCAATTATTTCCCCAACTAAGGCTGTCCGCGGGTATGATTCTTGGGAAAAGTGGTTCAGTAGGGTCGGTAGAATACGTGGTTTCATTTAATGGTAGCAGTCTATTTACACCCGGTACACTCGTACATAACTAGCATTTGCCTGTGACTTCCTCTGAGTGGATCCAGAACAATACATTAAATTACCCCATGAGAACACATTATTAATAATTGTAGTGTTTATAAGTATGTAGTTAGGTATAATATTATATGGGGTGAAATTAATTAAACCGACCATTTTATATGGAAGGTGTAGTTAACCACAGAGAACCTTATTGTGAAGTCTGAAGCATATTAGCAGAAATATTTGATAGGGAGAGATGAATTAAAATATTCACTATATTGCATCAAGCGATCCTAGATTCTCAGATAAAAGTCAGAGCACCCACGAAGCTCGCCGCACGCGCCGGCACGTGCGGTTCAGGCATACAGACGGACACTCCTCAGCGCGTATAGCGACGAGAGGCGTAGCAACGGGCACACACCACTAACGCAATATGTGTACGCCAAAGTTAACCACGCCGTTTTCGTGTTCTTTTATTTATTGCAAAATCATCTTTTCGTAACCAACTGAAAACTGCTAAATATTCTGAAAAAAAAATTCAGTGCAGATGCACAAACCTCCATGATCCACCTGAAAGTACTTATATACGGCCTATATCATCTACTGAATCTCCCGCAAAAAAGTGGTTGCTTAAAAAAATTTCACTTTGTATGTATGTTTGTCTAAGGTCTTGTGACCCCAAAACGTAAAATGATATACCACATCACACCAATATTAAATGAAGAGTGAAAATGTGTATTTGAAGACACTGTTTGTTACCACTGAATAAATACTGAAACTACTGTAAGGATTGTGATGAAGCTGGAAACAATGAAGAAAAAAATAGCTAGGAACAACATATACTACTTTTAGGTACGACAGGTGCCTTAGCTTGCGAAGACGCAAGCGAAAGCTAGCTGAGCCATATAACAATCAAAGATGAAGTTTGTTACAGCTCAACGAAATTTACTGGCTGTAAAGTAAAGATATAGTTTGAAAAAGAAATCTCCAAAAGAATCCCTCCCGAGGGAAACACGTATATCTAAGGAATCATAATAACTACGCACTACACGCGCCTTTCTACTTCAACCCCGCGGTCTACCTAGTAAATAACTATTTTACACATAAAAAACACCTTATAATTTTCAATTTATATTTCAAAATAAACAACGTTGGATTGTACGATTTAAAGCTAAACCCATCGCTTTGGATTCTCTAAACAATATTTAGAAAGCATTTTCTTGATTGAAATTAGCACCTAATTGATGTTTTGTAGTTTGTAATGTGCTCTAAATAATAAGCAAGGAATATCGTGTGGCTGTTTTTTCAGGATTCCATACCTCAAAACTAAAAAGCGGTACCCGTGAAGGATAACTTTGCTGTTCTTCTGTCTGTCTGTCAGTTTGTCAAGACCTTTTCGAGGGTCCCATGAAAGATATCATGTTGAAAACAGAAGCTTTGAACCTTTTCTTTTATATAGCGGGACGATGACAGTCTTGCATTGTACCAGTCAACTAGAATACGACCGCTCGTCCAGTACTTGCGTTTTGGGTTTGTTTACATGTATGTACAAGTACATAGGTAAAAAGATATTATTGCAGTGGTGGCTTTACCAGCAAGTTAATTAGACTTGAGCCTGGGGTGGCAGATTTTATGGGTGGCAAATTTTGGGACCATGTCTTTGTGAGGAATAAAGTTTATTTTAATTACAAAAGTTTATTTTATCTACATTTTTATTGGGAAAATTCTGAATTGCAAAAATAATTCACCTAAAGGCGGCAAAAATAAACTATTAGAGGTAAAAGCGGCAAAAATGTACAGCCTATACTTGAAAAATGTGTAAATCCGCCACTGTATTAATGGAGAACTTATGTGAACTATTTCACATGGGGCTATTTCGCTAAAATCGGCACTATTTGAAGTTGTTAATCTACTTTCAGTGGTCCATTTTAGGTTCACCTAAAAATATGTCAGTTAATTGCCGAAACTAAAATCTTTTTCTGGTTTTGACGAAAAATTGTTGGTCAAACCTTAAAACTAGATAAAACATTCCGTGGAGAGATAACAAAAGAGATGACACACATTGGTGTAACTAGAGCCCGTCTCTGGCTTCAACTCAAGAAGCTAAGAGTAGAAGCGTATCTGTTTTAGATTATGTGATCGCATATAAGATAAATAGAGATAACCCTCCATGCAATGACACACACACAAACCAATAAACAAGACAAAATAACGCCTTAAACTGGATAAACTATAATTTTACATCAATATCACCTGTATTTCAGGAGTGGGGGGGCAGACAGTATAATCTACCTGTTACGCCTATGATGGCACTTAGATACATAGCGTGGATGAAATTGCAGCCAAAACTTTTTTCTTTTTCATAATTTCAGGAAAAATGTACCATCTCACACATGAAACTCTCTTTTTGATTTATGTAAGAGGAATAATAAAATACCAAAATCATCTCTTCGTACATTTTTGTCTATAGTATAGGTAGATTCTTTTTCCAAAATTATTTTATGTCAAAAAGAGTCGTACGCGGGTGTGGTCCTGAGTTTTTCCAAGTACATTTTTATAACTTTTTGTCGTTGCTTTAAGTCCCCTAGATTTGACAAATTTACTTTCCTTGTTGTAGCCCGCTTTGCTTTTTTTTGTTTGGAAGGATATTGTTGATGGTAAGCTTTAATCATTATGTCAATTAATTGATTAACATAATCGTTGGCAACTCCTTCATCGAAGTATTCAGAAATTGAGTTCACTAATTGATTTACAGTTCTCGATAGATCACGCCGTGCTTCAAATTCTGAGCCCAAATCAATTAATCCTCTATTAATGTCAGAACCAGTATAGTTACAATATAAAAAATATCTTTTGTCTATTTTATCATCGTTAATACCACAGTGTAATTCATCCTTAAGGCGCTTAACTACATACCTCCTAATACGAGATTCTCTGTTTTTTTCTAAGTCGTAGTGTTTGTAAATCTGCATATTGAACGCTTCTATAATTAACAAGTGAAGATATAAGCTCGGTATTGATGCTGTAAACAGTTCACACAAGTGTTTTGTATGACTGTATTTCGAACAACCTGTAATTATTATTCCTGAAAAATGAAAGAAATCTTCCAAAATCATTTGGTTAATATTTTGCATCCAGCGATAGTGTTTCATGTATCTCTTGCTTAAGTCAGGAAATGTGGCTGTCATTCCGTCAACTCCTTTAAAGGCTGATGCTGCCCAAATGGTCTCGTAATGTGTTTGATACTTCTGCAAATTCTTCATTTTCGGTGGACTATCACCATAATACAGAACTACTGGTTGTATTGGAATACCGAGGGGCATTGTCATATTTTCTCGAAGTATATTATTTTCCCACATTAATACTTCAGTGTTGGCGCTTAGGTCTTGCACATACCTATATATTTTAGCTACGTGCCGTTCAAAAATTTCCCTGAAAGTAAATAAGTTATTGTAATAAAATACACTACACGTGATAGATAATAATCATTTGTGCTCAAATACCAATTGTAAGTACGGCAATTGGGATCACGTTTGAGACGTAATAATCGTCGTTGAAAAGAGGCTACACCAAGTGTGGACTGTTTTTAAAGTTTACAGTTGGGAACACCTCTAAAACCCCCTCATGTCGTAACAACATATGTTACATGTTATAATTAGGGCTATTTCGTTACTTCTGCATCCTCAAGGGCAGTGGTTCTTAACCTTTTTATGATGAGTGACCATTTGACAAAACCTATACAAAGCTATATCCATTCTAAATTTCATTAAAATCCGTCCAGCCGTTTCAGTGTGAAATATAAAAATATACACACACGGACTCGAACTTTCGCATTTACAATGTTTCTGTGATATCACAAAGTAAAATCTATTATCTATTCTTATATATAGGAAAAGACATTAAAGCTGCAATGCCTCTTTCTTAACATTAAGCACAAAATGAGAGTAAAACCAATATGTAACGATATTTAAGCTGATTTCACATATTTTTCTGAAAAACAATAATTTGGAACGTTCCATCATTATAATGACCTTCAGCCTTCTAAGACCCACTGTTGGGTATTAGGCCTCCTCTTTTTGCACCACTCTTTGCGGTCTAGAGCTTATTTTTTATTGCTTGCCGGCTATTTTCACCATGTCCTCTGATTATTTAGCTGGTTGTCTGCCAACGGGTTAATGTACCTCTCTAGGTCACAACTCTATATCGCCTTGGCCCATCTTTCGTCACCTTTTGGGGTCAAATCTTCAGCCCATCTCCAGCGTCCCCTAATTTCCAAAAGCAACCCAACTTAGTTGAATTTGTCAAATTATCTCCTTGTCTTGGGACTCATGACCGAAACAAAAACAAATGTCCAATATAATGAAATCTACACTACGTCAACTTATCACGGACTTTGGTTTTGGTTATTTATTTTTTATTTATAATTTTAGTTGTTTCTGATCCCATAATGTATTATGGAAATTTTTGTTCTTCTTGTCGATGAAAATATGTTAGTGTATAAAAATTATTTTATTTTCGTTTATGATTATCGATATATTTTAAGTAGTGCCTACAAATGTTTTGCTGATAGCATCTTTCAGTGAATCTATTTCAAGATTAACTTCTTTAACGACTTAAAACTTATTAGTTAGTTGTAATTGAAATTCTTTCTGTAGAAACATGTGGTCAGCTTTGACGTTTTTTATAATTTGTTACTAAATAAATATGAACAAAAATGTTTGGAGGCTAAAGTATAGTCAAACGACTCTCATCATTGGTTCCTTATAACCCAAACTCGTATTATGTACGAACATGTAAAACTCTTACAATAAAAACATAATACTTACGTTGTGCTGAGGTCACGTTCACGACAATGAATACATTCATTGATATGCTGCATCCCACCAAATCCGATGTGAAAAAACTTAAGTGGTGCAACATTTTTGTGAAAATTAATGATCTGTAATTTAACAAAAAATTGATGGTAAGCAGTTCAAAAGTAGTATTTGTTATTAAAAATCATTTTAAAAGGTAAAGATAAAGTGTTAACTGAACTCACAGGCCGAGAGTTCCATACTATTCTTAAATATTATATTTATGTATTGTAGGTCAGCGGCATCTAAAATGGTGTTTCGAAAACTTATAAAATTTCGTGTTGTTTTCATAATCTCAGAACTCATAATCAGTTCTTAACTGCTTTATTTTCTGCATTGACATAAATATTGGGGTTGCCAACTAATAAAAAACTCTGTCTGATATTTGGATAGCCATATTTAGGTTTCAATATTGGATACAATTAAGGAAAACTATTGTCACTGTCAGCTATTGTAACATAGTTTTGATCAATTTAGATTTTTATTTAGTTTATACGAGTATAATCAACATATATTATGTATGTATATGTCGTGACCAGATCATAAATTTGAACATTTCATGAAATGGTCAACACAATTGTTTACTATTTCATGTTATGAATTGATCAAATTAATGAATATAGATCGTTTGACGATATCAACTAACACAAGACTATTTCATAATCTGGTCAAACACCGTATGATCATATCGTAAAATAGTTACATTTATACACCACTAGCGGCGCTGATGGCGCATTGCTATTGTTGTTGCGATGCGATTTATAGATTTCCGAGGCTAAAGTAGGTGCGATGACGAGCGTGTTATGTTGCTTGTGAATATAAATTCGGAGCGAGGTGACGTCGAACATTTCATGAAATAGTCGACCATTTCATGAAATGATCGCATTTCGTGAAATAGTCAAACGTCGCTGACCAAATCGTTAAACGTTGAATATCTAATGATATGGTCAGTGACAGTTGACTATTTCATGAAATGCAATCATTTTATGAAATGGTCGATCTTTTAATGAAAATATTCAATTCTATAATCTGGGGGGCAATTCCGGAGAATCGATCGAATTGAGATCTCTAAAAGTCGATCATAAAATGTATGGAGATCGACTAATAAAATGGGTTTTTACGATCGTGAAGGTTAATTCGACAGACTGAGAATAGGCCTACTGGTCGCGACATATATAAATGCAATTGTTAAAACAAATTTCTAGCTTAAACAAAACAAAAGACGGAAAACGAAGTTTAATGGCTCACTATAATGGCTCTATTTCTTTTGAACCTTAAAAACTACACCGACTTCAACGGAGGCCATAACGAAAGAAATAATTTACTATTACAGAGCCACCAAAAAGTCCCGCAAATTTTATTTCATACTGTAACTGGTGGCGCTAACTCTAAACAAATTATGGCTAATGGACCAAAAACTTCATCAATATATCAATACTTTTGAAATCATACTCATAAAATCATTAAGCAACGAAAGGCACAGAAATGTCGCCCAAAAATTGTTATCTTCATTTTTAGATTTTTTGCTCTTAGACAAATTATAAGAAAAATAATAAATAGTAAGAAGACAGCCAAAATCAGATGTTTGATAATTTCAAGCCAGATATGTTTTTCATTGATATCTTCGAAGTAAAAAAATCGGATTTAGATAATTTTATGTCAGCTTAATCATTAAAACGTTGAATTAAAAATATTTCATAAAAATAAAGTTTGGATTTTCATGAAACAAACAAATATAAATACGCGTCAAACCATGGACCTCCTTGTTGAAGTGGGTAAAGAAGTGTTACCATGTCTTTCATTAAATTGCCAACATACTTGCTTGAGCAATTCACGTAACACATTGCCACTTTCTGCTTTACTTGGACAAATGGTATCTGGTGACACCGAATTTTCTCTTAATGAAAAGAACTCGTCGTGTTCTAATATAAAATCCATGTTTCCAAATGTTTGTACCAATGGTATTATCTCGAAACCCGCCTTTGTAGCTCTATTGAGAAACTGTGAAAGCTGAAATACTTAGGACAATTAGTTACCAGAATATTTTTTATAGAGAATTAAAGAGTAATACTTTATGTTTAATTTTGTCTGATTCTGTCCACAGCATAATTATATAATGATGAGACATCATAACATAATACTCAGATAAAAAGGTAACAATACATATCGTGGCGGACCCAATTAAATATTATAATGGATAAGGTAAGATTTACACGGTGTACGGCTCCGGCATAACATATAGAAACAAAGTTATAAATAAGTATCAATATGTTTATTAATTTTGAAAATGTTTACAATGTATTTTGGAATATATATAAAGCAAAATTACGCTAGAGAGATTTTTACATCACGTCGAAAAAATCTTATTAAGGATAAAATAGACTTACTTCTTCTTCACGGTAAGCGTTGCCAGCTCTTATTCCTGTAAGTTCATCTTGAAAAGGAAAAACATCTCCGTACTCTAGTAAAAGACCATTTACAGCCAATTTGCGAAACTCTGGTAGAAGATTAGAAATGTAAGTTAGGTTTAAAGGTGCACCATTTAAATCTAAGTGTACCACAACATATTTCAAATTTTCTTTCCTTTTGAATTTTGAACCTTCAGAAAAATTTACAGAAACCAAAAATATGAAGGTAGTAAACCATATTTGGCGTCTTTTTACTTCGTTACCCATCTTTTAATGTATTCATCTCTTTATTCTTCAAGAGTTTTGTGACAACAATTCGATAAAATTTGTTATTATTACAAAACAGCTGTGCGTTGAACAAGACCAATGCGAGATTACTGAAAGAAGATCTTAGGGGTGATATAAATATGAATAACTTAATAACCAGAGATGGAAAATAATATTTTGAAAAGCCTGGGAAAAATTCGCTTATTTTTACCTGCTAATGAAAATGTTTAACACAATACACACTTATATAACGTTATTTATAAAACATTTGATGACAATGGTAATGCCGTGTGGTAATACAGGTAGGTGTTATTTTACTACATTGTTATATATACAAGATTGACAATAAATAAATAAAGTGCTAGGCTAAGAATCTTATGGAATCAATTATTTACAGGAAAAATTTAACTTTTATATTTTACTAGCTATTTATTTATTTATTAGCTACTATGTTTTTATAAAAATCGTAAATGCGCTGAACTATTTTTTAATCAAAAAATAATTCTGTAGCCTCAATTTGAAAATCTAGTAAAACGTATCTGCAGCGAGGCTGATTTGTAATCCAGACAGCATTGGGGGACCTATTATTTAATCTTATGGCAAACAGTATCTTCAACAAGACCTTAGCTACCAGTTTCCAACCGAATAGCATCGTAAAGCTCAGATTTCAAAACCCCGTAAACGTGTCTCCAGTAAATGCAAAGAAGCCCTGTTTGAGCTCTTTTAAATGATCTTGCAAAAAATAAAGTGTTGCCGTTGGCAAATCCGCATTTTGACCGATTAAGTATAATGGTCCCTGAATCTTCTAATTTGGTGTTAGAGCTGATGCCGGGCTCGACTGTGAAGGTACCACCATCTCACTCGCAAATCCTCCCGAAGTTAGCTTGCAGACAGGCACAACTAGATGGCCCACCATTGCCTGGGGGCAATTTATGACGGTATATCCAACCCGAATTGACGGTCCTTATGAAAAAACACACTGATGACGGGCAGTGGCATCACTGGTGCTCACCAACCCACCCGCCTAGCGTGTGTGAGTATGGGCATTTCTTCCAGGATGACCGCTGAGGGTGGCGAAATCTTAGAAAGGCCTATATCCAGCATTGGATGAATGGATGGATGAAGTGTTCTAATTTGATCTTATAGCAAACATTACCCATTTCGGGAAGCAATAAATGGAGGCGCGAATGAGCAAAATACCTATAGTATTCAGAACTTTTTTATATGAACTTCTGGATAAAGTTTAGTTTTAAGGAAAGTTTGTTCAATAAACTTAATATAAGCACTACCACAGGCACTACCTCTTATATACCAAGCCTCAACTTTTGGTCTGATTTATCCGACTTCCTCTTGTACTGTACTTTTCATCTTTTTACTAAAACACTGTTATAATAAAATACTCCTACATATGGTCACTTGGTGCGCACTACGGACCAGGACTTAATAAACAACACTGACATCAGACGATGACTATTTATGGACACCTGAACCTGACTCACAAAAATATTACATGTATGTATATACTAAGACCAGGGTGCCATAAACAGCAGTGTCTTCTTGCGGTCTTCGGTACGTATCGATGATATTCCAAGTAAATGTCGGGATGTCGGGATGTTACGGCCGGAAACCGCAATATGGCTCTTCAACCGAAATAATTTTAATTTTTGGTATTTAATATATTTATTTTTTATTTTTTTTCCATAATTAATGTTAAAAGTAGGTTAGTAGATTCGTAGGTTAATTAGTCCTAAGGTTGTATATATCATCATGTCATTTTTACATTATGTCATTTAAGTATTCGACTGATGCCGGCCCCATAGTGGGCCGAAATATATTTCGAAAATTAATACATTTTTATTATTATTACAAGTACCTACCTGTTAAAGGAAACTAAAGGCTTTATGTAGCTAAATATGTATATTTATTTCAAATAAAATAATGATGATGGAAAAAGAACATGATCTTGCTAAGTTTCTTGCCCTTCTTCTTAGAAAGACTAATCGAACAGGCGGAGTTAGCCATGTATGTCACCTATTAGTATTTATTATTATTGTATAAATTAAAATATAATAATACGTGTAATAATTTTAAATATATAACAAGATCTGTGTCTTCCTTTTTTTTACATTTACTGATTTACGAGTAGTTAACAAATTAATATTTATTTATATTATCATTCTCATTCTCTTTACTTATTTGAGGAGATCCGTCGGAGATCGAAAGTGACTGACATAGCCTGCCGAATAAGTAAGTTGAAGTGGCAGTGAGCGGGCCATATCTCTCGGCGTTGTGATGGCCATTGGGGCCGAAAGGCGTTAGAATGGAGACCACATACAACAGCATACGTCGTGCCCGCTGGACCGACGATCTGAAGGACGTTGTGGGTGCTGGCTGAATGAGGATGACGGAGAACCGACATGGGTGGCAAATTTTGTACTTTATTATACAGGGTTTCGTTGATATTATTTCAACAAGGATATTTTTATTTCAGAAAAGAATAATGAAAAAGTATTGGATCAAAATTTCTTGAATGAAGAAATGACGTACGAGTAATTTGCATATTCTCTTCGAAAAAATAAAATATTTTCCCTTTTTGGAACAATATAGTGCAGACTTGTTGAAAGGTTTATTTCGTGAAACATAATACGTACGTTGTTACAACACTTTTTATTAAGTCGTTCGATATTTAAAACTGTAAATACGACGTTACAAATATAAAAAATTGTAGACGTCTTAATAATAATCGGATGAAAAAATTCAGAACATAATCACGACGAGTCTGTTGCTTTCCAATTTCTCCTTCTATAAGGGCCTTTTCCCACAATTTTATTCGCTTAAGATCCCTCAGGAATAAATAATTCCTTTCATTTTTACAATATTCAGCAGCACATTTTGTCATTTTGAACGAATTTGATGAAACTTTATTTAGTTTTTATAGAGTTTGACAGCATGGACCGTTCGTTTTACTCTAGCGGCGTCTGTCGGGATATTTTCTTCTTCATGGAAATGTGGAGTTGAAAATGCAGCATATCATGGGGAAGGGTTATCCGGTTTCTAGTACAGCTTAGGGTTCGTTTAGATAGAAGGCCATAATACCTTTTTAATATTTGTAAATGAAATACTTTCCGAAACTCGAGAGCTTTACGGAAACTTAATTGGACACGAACGTGCGCTGTTTAAGTTTCAGCGCAAACCACATTAAAAACGAGGGAATGGAGAGAGCCCTCACATGCAGGCCCCAGGATTCGCTATCGGAGAGGGGAAGGGGGGGGGGGGGCGAGGAGAGGGAATCATTCAGAATTGCTTGAAATACATGAAATACGTGTCTTGTTTCATATTTTTTTTATTTATGATAAGAAGGTGCTTGACAAATCATCAAAATATTTTCTTAAGCAACTTATTTTAATAATAAAAAAAATTATTGATCATAAATTACAAAGTTATTATAATACAGAAGCAAGATCTCGTAAAAAACAAATAACAAACAAATTATCAATAAGTAATTCATTATAAAACAATGGACAAGCAAACTATGATAGAAATAAACTTCTATAATTTAAATACTTGGCGAATTATTCATCGCAAGGAGATAACAAATTAATAGATAATAAATAGATATGCACACTAAAAAACGGTCAAGTGCGAGTTAGACTCGGCGCATGGGGTTCCGTATTTCGTCAGTTTTGGGGAATGTCAGAAAAATGACACTTGAAATTTTTCCCCATAATCACAAAAAAAAACTATTCTCATTATTATTGTAATTTTTTTGGTGGTGTATTTTCGGGACATACATTTTTGATGGTCTTTCAAAGATTTCTCGAAATCATTCAAAGTAAATATAGCTAAAGTATATTTTTTACAATTAGCTTCAATTTTAGCATATTTAATTTCGAGAATACATTTTTGTTTTTGTTTATTTATATTTCTTGCTTGCAACTTGAAGAAAACACGCTTGTTTACTGTTTCACAATATATTTAAAGTTTATATCCAACCAGTTTCGAATAAGAACTAGTTTCAAGAGTTATTAGATATTTCAAACACAAACCACGTGCTGTAAACAAATCGTGTAGTGATAAAAGCACAATTATAATCAGTGCAGATTTACATATATGTTTTTTACCTGATCTGTAGTACATACAATTTGATACACATATGGAATATTTAGGAGATTTTTCTTTTATTTTGAAAATACAATATTTTGACAAATCTCAAATAATATAAATATTTTTATTTTATTTAGCTACTTGTTTATATTTAACGATTAAGACTATGAGGCATTGACATCAGGGCGGAGTCTCACCATAGTGGTTCCTTTTTTAAAATGCGGAGTCCTAAAAATGTGCACATCTGACTTAGATAACAATATTCTTACTACTTTTGAATTTTATTTAAATTTTTTTCATATGCTAAGGGAATTGAAGTTTATGTAAATTATAATTACATAAGTGTTATATGTTTTGTTGGATATCAAAATAAAATATTTAACAAACATAATCTAATCGTAACCCTTACACGGGCTACACCTGCATCATTTCGCGCTAAAATATACTATTATGCGTCTTAGTCATGAATGTGATCGCACCCCTAATTGATGCATGGTAGATTTTAGCGCGAAAAGACGCAAGTTTTAGGTAGGTATGTGCATGAATTGCGTACCTGGATTTTGCATGAACTAAACACTGTCCTTACAATGCATTTTTGTTACTTTTTCTGTTATTCTTAACTATAATTTAACTAGATATAATCAAGTAAAATTTTCAAAATCATTAAAACGTTTTCTCAAACAACTCTTGGTACACGCTTCAAACATAAAAAACCGGTCAAATGCGAGTAGGACTCTTGCTCTGAGGGTTCCGTAGCATTCAAAACCAAAACTTATTCCACTGCAGTTATAGATGGTCAAATGATACTTACGATCCATTCAACTCTTACAAGAGTACATACATGCAAGGAATAATTAGTTTAATCTCATATCTGCTTAAATAAATAAATATTAGTAATTTTTCGATTGTTTCCAATACGTGTGCTATAAGACCTACTTGTGAACGAAATTTCAAGTTACTACGTTAGAAGTGCTCTATAGCACAGTATAGGTAACAACAATAGTTTAACTAGGCTGTGTCCTTGAAATCAATACCTACGGCCGCTCGGCGCCCAAACACGCCCTAGGGCTGCCAACTGACTGTTTACGTATTTGATAATGCTATATTATTATTATAAAAGTTGTATTTAAGCAACCATACAATGAACAACATACTCTGTAATTTCGTGCCATAATTTACGAAAATGCGCGGGAACGTCACAGAGACAACGTACGTACGTAACTGCGGTGCGACCGCGACTGTCGTAAACCGAGTTGTACCGAGTTTTAGGGGGGGGTTCATTTCGGCCCGTTTGTATGTAGATAGAACACGTTTACTTATTTATACAATGCCTAGTGAAAAAATTGATTACGTGAGGACAGCCACTTTTTTCGCGATGAGTCATAAGCTCGATTTTTTGACGGCACTATAGCTAGGTTTACATTTAGGCTAGTAAGAAGTAGAGTCACTAGCGTACTATTTATCCGACTACTCTACTCCACTCACTGTTGTCTAGTAGCCGTATACATTAATACCAAATAATGTAAACTGTGAAACAGTTAAATGAAAATAATAAACGATGGGTGTTGTTCAGCTTCGTCACCGTTTGTTTGAGACGAAGTTTACTTCAGCTAACGACCTTATTGTTACCTTACCTTATTTACCTACCTCCGCGGTCTAGTGGTGGGAGCCTTGGGCTCTCAACCCGGAGATCGTGGGTTCAATTCCTGCGGGGAACACACATAGTGGAAAGTCACGTTGTGAATTTTTCTCAGTTTGGTTAGGACATTGAACGCTTGAGTCACTTGATTGTTCGATAAGTAAATAATTTTCGTGCTTTGGAAGGCACGTTAAGCCGTTGGTCTCGGCCACTTTCTAATAGAGTGGTTGTGACAGAAACCATGTCAGAGGCCGTAAGGCGATTTAAAAACTCTGACACCAGGGCTTGTCGGGCCGATAGGTCTTGCAACCCAGACGATAATAATAAGAAATGTTAAATGAATTTACGGAAGTTTTAGAAGAAGAAACATCAAAGGCAAAAATAATCTAGGTTAGAGATTGGATCACAAGAAGAGGGGAGAAAGGAGCATCTGCTAATCTATTTACAGAATTACCAATAGAAGATCCCAAAGAAATCTAACTTCTGAATTTATTTCAACCATTCGGTGCTTGGCGATTTTGACTTGAAGCCTGAAGTAGAGTAGAGTCTACTGTGCCACATGCGTTATCTACTCTACTCTTCCAGCTTACTATCTTTAGTACTATTCTGTAACTGTTTACACTAAGCTAGTAACGTTATTAGTACCTTTATCCCTGGTACTCTACCACCTACTCTAGCCGTGTAAACTAGGCTTATGTGGCCGCAGACTTCTGTAAGACTTATTAGTTTTAAATTATATCTCACGGGGCTTGAGAAAAAGGGTCTTGACAGACTGACAAACAGAAAGACAAATGCACAACAAAGTGATCTTATAACAGTTGCTTGCTAAGGAGGCTTATATCCATAAACTAGTTAAAAGTTCGTCTCTTAATATTATATATAAAGTGACTTTAATTTATACAGCCAAACTCTTACTGAAGACTCAGTAACAAGTTTCGATGACCCTTTTTGTGAAATTCGTAATTCGTGTTCCTTACAAACGCAAGCCCAGCCCCGAGTCAATTACTATGGGACGTCAAGATTTTATTTTGCGAAATTAATAAAAAGCGATATCGATCCATGTAACTAATCACTTACCAAGCCTCCAGTATAAGTTTGGCTGAATAAATTTAAGTCACCTTATTTATCCTAAATATTATTTCCATTTTTTTAATGAAATTGTTTATTAATATTTTATTGAGGCCAAAACTACAGTTTTTACAATTTTTGTGTCTGTATGTACATATGCATGCTGCGTTTTACTCGAGAACCACTCAACAGATTAGGAAGCAATTTTCTTTAATATCATTGTAGTAACCCTTGTCAACAAAACCAAGCCAACATTTGTTGATTATAGTCAAAGATTGAAAGCAGATTAAAAGACAATGCCATGCGAGAGAAGAAACGGGCAAAAGCTGGTTTCTAATATAACTGTATAGATAAAGCTACGACTTCCTGAACCAATGTGTGTACGACGTTCCACAAACATGGACAATAAAAAAAAACAGCTTTCTTAAAATTCTTTATGATATCTCTTCATCTTCAGTTATGTTCCTTAACTTATCTAAGTACAATTTCATATATTTGTCCTTAAATGACATATTGTACTTCGGATTTCTATAAAAAGGACGCTTTTTCTTTGTCCTTCTCAAAATGGCATCTTCCTCGTAAGCTTTAATCAAAGAGTGTATCTTTTGATTAATGTAATGATTAGTACCAAAATGATCGTAGTATTTCGACATTTTAACTGCTGTGTAAGTCACGACCTTTGCAATATCACGCCTTGAATCGAATTGTCTACTCAAATTCATTAACCCACTATTAATTTCAGAACCAGTATAGTTACAATTAGAAAAATATCTTTGATCTATTGTTTCATCGTATATATTATCACAACGTAAGTCATCTTTAAGGTTGTTTAGTACATACTTCCTTAAAATTGATTCTTGTTTACTTTCGAAGTCGTAGAACTTAAAAACTTTTTTTTTAAACGCTTCCATGATGTATAGGCAAAGATAAAGACTTGGAATCGATGACGTCAACAGTTCAGAAAGCAATTCAGTATACCTGTGTTTAGAACGTCCTCTAAGTATAATTCCTGTAATGTGAAAACCATTCTCCAAAATGAGATACTTGAGATTTTTTATCCAATGATAGTGCCTCAGATATCTTATTTTTAAATCAGGAAATGTGGCTCCCAGTCCATCTGTTCCTTTAAAGACTGATGCAGCCCACATGGTCTCGTAATGTATCTGGTACTTCTGCAAAGTACTAAGACTTGGTTGACTATCATTTATGAGTTGGACTACTGGTTGTATGGGAAATCCGAAGGGCGATGAAATTTTCTCTCGAAGCATGTTATTGTCCCACATTAATATTTTTGTTTCAGCGCTAAGGCCTTGCACAAAACTATATATTTTTGCTACATGTCGTTCGAAAATGTCCCTGAAATAAGTTAAACATAGAAAAAATATATTATGACAATGTACAATAATACATTATTTTATATACCACAGTTATACCTAAGACAAAATGCTACAACCTATTTTTGTTACTTAACCAAATATACCAAATAACCTAATTAACGTCACAAATAGGCCGCATTTAGAGTAAATCAACATTTTAAGTGTAGTGTCTTCTATTTTTTTTTCTCAATATTAATATATAAAATACATAACACCCTCGTGAGCGTTCAGTATGTGCATTACAAGATAGTAAGATCAAATAGTTACAAAAAATATATATATCAATGGACAAGTATGGTGGAAAAATTCAACGGTCTAGGTAAGTACCTTGGTGGCGCAATTGGCAGCGCGCTTGTCTGGGAAAAAGAGGTCGCATGTTCGAATCCTGGCCCAAGGAATTTTTTCAAATTCTTGTATTTACATTTGTTTCTAGTTTATATTTTCTGGTTTGTAAAGAACTCTAACAATAATATAATTTATCATTTTAAGTTTTTCTTTGACACGCGCCCTCTTTGGTATTTTTGGTTCAATGCACGTCATTTCATTTCTCCCGGAAAATATGTACACTGATTGTATTATTTAAGTTATGTACTTAATTTCTTTAAAGTACTTAAGCTACCCACAAATACAATTTGAATTTACTGATTTTACAAGGACAGGCTGAAAACCAGTGCAGTGCTGCTGCTCGCAGCCTAGGCAGATGCTGAGTCTGCCCTTTTTTGTCACAATGTGAAAATTTATGCTGCATGTTTTGTTTATCTTTATTTTTACTTTATTTAGTAATTAAGGAGTGTGTGTAAACAAATAATATGTTATTGTGGCAAATAAATAATTTTCAATGTCAATTTCAAATAAATAAAAAATTGTTTGTCTGTATTTGGCAACTAGCTTTTTTTTTGATATTCGTGTTGTCATTTATGAATATTAAGTAAAACTTAAAGATAAAATTACAGAAGTGTATAAATCATAGTGATAGAAAATTGGGTTCAACGTCAGAACAATGACTAAGATGAAGTTCATGGTTGCTGCACGAGGGCTACGGGCCGGGAAAGAGAAAAATATCACGGAACTGCAACATCAAAATATGACCAATACATCGTCATTTATTGACATAAAAAACTCTCTATAAAACTTTACCCTGGGCATTGCAACTTTTGACTTCTTTTCCAGTTTGGGTATTAAACATAGACCACAAAATAGGATCTTCGTCTTAAACTCCGGATCAGAAATAATATTATAATAACCAAATCACAGAAGATAAAACTAGTACCTTTCCTCAAGCACTGAAACATTATTTTTGTTTTAAGTTTTAACAGATATGATAAAATAGAATGCCAAAAAATCGCTATAAATCGCTAAAAATAGTAAGTAATTACCAGAATTTAATGTCCATTTTAGTAAGAAATTAAAACCAATAAATTTATAGCCTGCTAACTCACATAAAGCAAGCATTTCTATTATAATAACCTAACGGTTCCCAATGTATATTAACATGTCAACCTAACACGCTCCTCCTCGCTTCGCTAGTCGTCGCTACTATTTTCAGACTTTTACTGACTTCGGGCTTTGACCATATTTGGTGAGCATTTATTGGGTAGCAACAGCACAACAATTTGCTCCTTAAAATTTGGAAATTGTTTACAAATTTTGGGTTTTGAATACATTTTGAAGTGCAGGCATGACTTTAATAGCTAGAAAGATTGTAATTTAATGTATCATATTCTTGGTACAGCTTTCATTTTTTGTGCTTAGTATACAAAATCAAAATGAAATCAAAATTAAAATATTTATTTTGTAAAATAGATACATAAAGTATACTTTCTACAAGTCAAAGTTAATCTTTACAATATATATCTTTAGAATATAAAAAAAATATATACTAAAATGGGAAATACATACAAAAAATATTTAGGTTGGGCTACTAAAACGTAATTATACAACTGCATAAAATAGAGAAATCTAGGAATAAAAATATTATATATTTTTTGGGTAAGACAGCTTATGGTTACAAAAGCTTTTTTTGGTGGTCATTATATTTCAATCCATTATGTTTTAATCTAATTAGGATACCAGCTGCTACTGAAAATAAGGTGTATGGAAAAAAAACCGGAAAAGAGAAAAATATCACGGAAATGCACCATCAAAATATGAACCAGTAACAAAACCATGAAGAACTATTCAGAATAAAAACCTATGCAAATAACTGATTATCTTTCTCCGAAGACCATAAGGGTCTATAGGAACAAGAGTAATTATATTTTCTTTTTAATGTCCGCACTGTAATTTCAATTGTTCCTGTTTAATCTATTCACGTTGTCATAAAATGTTACAATTTCCTCTCTAGGTGATATCTATCAAATCAACACTTGCAGTAATCGAAGCGGAGCGGAGCGAGGCGTCCCCGAGTGGGATACTAAATAGTCGCATAATGGATAGGTCGAAATGTATTTAAAAACACTAGGTTAGGTTAGGTTAGAACATACGCTGTAAAAGAGTGAACTAACGCATCAGATAAAACTTTATTGGTATCTCCAGACACCTTGGAGAGTCCTGGAAAGCCAAACTCCTCCGGCATTATCTTGTTCTATTCGATTACTGGGATATGTAAAAATATTTGTGACGGTCACCTTACAGAAGTTTGTCTACCATTAGAAGGTATTGAAGATTATAAACAACTTTATAAACCCTGTAATTTTTAGTTTTCCCTTTTTTACCAAATCGTGCGTACGTGCTTGGGTATCTTTCATATCACAAGGCCTCATTTTTAGGCAATTTATTTATTTTTACTAGATAAATTTTAAGCCGAAAACAATTAAAATCTTAGGCAATACACTAGGTCTTATCATTAATTTCCTAGACAACTATGTGGGAATGAAACTGGGAAAACACTCTTACTACTCTAGTTTATCTTTCGAATAAAGAAAAACTTAAAATGAAAAAGAACTACGTACCCCGAGATTAAATTGCGTTCACGACAGCTACCACACTCGTTGATATGCTGCATATCGTCACAACCAATATGCAAAAACTTGATTGGTGCAATTTTTTGATGAAATTGTACGATCTGAAAAATTTAGTTCAGAACATTTAAGTTTTTTTTTTTAATAACTTAATTTTTGGCGTAATAACGCATAAATAATTAGTAAGGAATGAAATTATGTTTATAAAAGACTACGAGATACTCTCAAAAGACAGTAAAATAGTATAACAGTGCTGACTTTTACGAATCATAAGACAAAAAAAACATTTGCTAGAAAATACCGTGTGACTTTTAATGGTTGTCCCGACATTGTAGAGTGTATTTATAAATCAATTTGTAGAACACATTTCAGATGAAAAAATCAATTGAATATTGATAATGCTGGACATAGGCCTTTCCAAGATTTCGCCACTCTTGGCGGTCCTCCTGGAATAAATTGCCATACTCAGGGGCTTCAGTCAATCAAATTTGCAGATCGATTTGTGTCGGTACAAATATCACAGAAATAACCAATGGATATAACATTCATCAGCGCGCAGTGCAAAGTGGCTAGTACGACGATCGCTGCGTCGCCGAATAGTGCAAAATAGGAGAAAATAATAATTTTATAATAAGATAAATCAGATACTTATAAGGTTATAAGTTATAAAAATTACTGTAAAAATAATTGTTAAATATTTCGTTTATTTCGTACGTTTCTTTAAGTTTTAATAATCCCCTTTGTTTTTTATAGCATTTGAAAGATATTTACTTATTTATTAAAGTTAAAATTTTGAAGGTTTTTAATTTTATACTTTACTCTACCTTTATAGAACCTCACAAACAATGCAGCACCCTCTGAGTTCGGAACCCTAATTTTGTTATTTGTTGTTTCACTGAAAGTTGAAATGATACAATTTTTCTGAGGTTTTTGTCTGAGGACCCACCTTAGGTTTAATTTTTTTATTATTTGCCTTGATAGAGGCCACAGTATCACGTATTCTGTGAAAAATTTTTGCTACCTATAACGCCTGAGACTGTAGGCTCCTGTGATAGACGGGTAGACAGCGAAGGCTTAGTAATAGGATCCCATTTGGCACCCTTTGGGCACATAACCCTAAAAGAGGCTTCATAGGAACCGGTGGTGGATCCACACCAAAGTAAGGTCTACAAAAATTTAAGGTGAGTTAAAAACGTGAACCCATATATGTAAGTTATTAATTACACATACTTGCTTAAGTATTTCAAGTAATAAGCTGCTACTATCTTCTTTACTTGGACAAATGGAGTCTGGTGATTCGCGACTTTCTCTTAAATTAAGAAACTTTCCGTGTTTTAAAACATAATCCATATTTCCAAGTACTTCTACTAATGGTATTATCTCAAAACCTTCTTCTACAGCTATTTTCATGAACTCTGAAAGCTAAGATAGCACATTTAGTTACATGACTATGAACACAAAATTAATTTAAGTTTGAATAGAAAAAAAAACCCTATAAAACAAAAATCCGGTGTTTGACCAGTCAGTCTGTCCAGTATGTAAACATAAAATACGTTCGAAATATTTTGAAAGTGCAAATTGTACAGCTTATGTTATAAAAAAAAAAAAGCTTAGTGAGGAAAATTAATCTTACTTCATCTTCATTGTAGGCATTGCTAGCTCTCAGTATTCGAAGTTTGTTTTGAAATGGGAAAACATCTCCATACTCTATTAAGAGACCATTCACATCTAACCGTCGTAAATGGTCTAGAAGATCATACAGATATGCAAGCTTTGGCGGTGCACCTGTTAAATCTAAATGTACCACAAGATACTTCGAATTTTCATTCACTTTTAATTTTGTGCCCTTAGAAAAATTCCCCGTTAGTAAATATATGAATCCGAACAAGAATTGTAATCTTTTTATTTTGTTACCCATCGCTTGAAGTGCTTAGGTCTTAGGTGAACAATTATGTATTTTATGATATATTTATTATTAAACGAAAGAGTTGTGCGTTTTACATAAAACCTAGATAACTAATGAAACAATATCTTGAAGCTCTTTTATATGAACACGTGATTAATATAAGATAAATATGAAAGGTTTCAATAGCGAAAAAAAATATTTTGAAATACTGGGAAAATGTAATTTATTTTTACTTGACATTGAAAGTGGTGGAGACAATACAAGAGTAGAAGTACTTACATAAACTTGTCTAACACTGTATAGATTACAATAGTAACATCTTGTGTTTAAAATAGCAATTTTATACATACTAGAAAGTAGATACACAAAATTGATTTCTCTATTCCCTTTGTGTAATTTGGTCTGTACTGTACCACGAACATTGTGTCAGAAACAATAAAGGAACGAGCAGGTTGCTGATGAATACACAATACTGCATTATTCCGTTCTGGAATGTGGACAATATATCTTTTTTTATCAACTAGCTTTTGCCCGCGGCTTTGCTCGCATGGAAATTCTAAAAACTATTTACGACAGTTTTTGACTTGGCGGTAATTCTATCAACACCCCTTAAAGCGTATACCTATTTGTTGACCGGTGATAATTAGGAATTTATTTTAAAATTTCGCAAAGATATTTGATGTACAGACAAACATGACCTTTTAAGCACTTTATTATTAGTAATATAAGTGTATGGGCCACAGCTGATCTAGCGGTAATACGAGTTTGAGTACATTTGTGTATGTAGGTAAATATACAACGTGAAATTTAAGTCATTTTGTTAACGAAAACTGGTGATAGTACTCGTCCATATGAACAAATTTTACTATGGAGCCAACCCTAAAATTGTGAAAAAAAATCAGCTGTTTCATACATTTGGGTCGAGTAGGTATTTTAATTTTCCATGCAACAGCTGATTTTTTCTTCGCGATTTCAGGGTTGGCTCCATAGTAAAATAAATATATATAATTTAGCTATATAAAGCCTTTAGTTTCCTTTAACTTGTATTCGACTGATGCCGGCCCCATAGTGGGCCGAAATATATTTCGAAAATTAATATTTTTTTATTATTAATACAAGTTAAAGGAAACTCCATAGTAAAAGTTGTTTATATGGACGAGTACATATCACCAGTTTTCGTTTACAAAATGACTGAAATTTCACGTTGCATAAGGTGACTTTAATTTATGCAGCCAGCCTTATACTGGAGGCTTGGTAAGTGAACAGTAACCCGGATCGATAACACTTTTTCGCAAAATAAAATCTTGACATCCCATAATAATTGATTCGGGGCTAGGCTTGCGTTTGTAAGGAACACGAAAAGAATAATATAAGAATTTCACAAAAACAGTCATCGTACCTTGTTACTGAGCACTTCCCGATGCTTTGGTAAGAATTTGGCTGGATAAATTAAAGTCACCTTATATATAAATAATAAAACGCTGTCTTCATTTGAAATAAGTAATGGTAGGTACTAACAATACCTGGGATATACACGGTAAAAGATAATAATTTGACCTACCAGTATTTCCCTTAGGTGGGTCCAAGAAAAGAAAAAAGTAATTTTGAAAATATTGCCTTACGCAAAAGTGAACCATTCTTTTGATAATTTAATTTCACCTTTTCTTGAAAAACCTTTTTTTTTTGTAATTTTGGATTACTTCTTATTTAATCCCAACGGGAGTATGCCAAGGATGTAACGGAGCTCCACCTCCGCATCCGCAAGTGCAGAACTTTGAAATCTTCTTCTAAAACGGAGGCTTAGCGGAGTTTTGTCAGTGTGAAATAACGCGCGCATGATGCAAAAACAACGCAATTGCAAGTTTGAACTCGTGCGGAAAGGGCACGGGAAGATGAATTGCAGGGCGAAGGTGGACACTTCAAAACAAATAATTTGTACTTTTTGTCAGAGCGTAAAGACAACAAACTTATTGTTTATTTTTTAATAATTATGGGATTGCGCTTGACCATTACCGCGCCCAATGAGAAGGATCGAGACGACCTAAGATGGAACGCACTCGCCCGGAAAGCAGGAGAGTGAAAGCTGGTGAGGCGGTAATTAACCAGTCCAGAGATTTCCGCAAAATCTACATAAATTGGTAACGGTTCCATAATTGATACTACGCAACTACCTGCAATCATTCTCATGGTACGGCATCCCATGGCGTCATACCAGAACATGATTGTTGATTCTATGAAAGAAGATTTTTTTTCATTTTTGTATTCTATCATGCCTAAGAATGGTTATTATAAGTTATAAGTCATATATTATAAGTTCTTCTGTTTTAGTAGAAATACGTGCTAATTAAAAAAAGTATAATGTCTTCTTATTTTTCTTGTCACATCCGCCTCCGCCTCCGTGAAGTTCAAGTTGTAGACCTACGGCTCCGCATCCGCCCCCGTTAAATCCCAATAGGTTACTTTTTTACCGATAACCTTGTTTATTATAGGATACTTTGGTTGCGCAAAATAGGCACTCGTACAAAAAACCCATCTATAAAAAAGCACAAAGTAAATATAAAGATAGCATAAAAAGAAACTACATTTTCTAATCATCATACTAAACTACGTTCCCAAAAATCAGACCCTAATAGAAGTCAGTACCGTTAGTTCATAGTTAACCTTTCGCTTGGAGGAGGACGAATTCATTCAGCGTTACAATAAAATTTCAATATTTTTATAATCAAACTAGTAATCTGTAAATAACAATCACTTATTCTGGTTCCTAAGGCAGCGACAGTTTTCTGTTAAAATAGTTCTATGCAACTTCAGATTTGTAAATTGCCCAATATGAACCATTGTTTAATGTTATCACTCTTTTTTATGAGGCATGCTTTGTGTTGTGAAAAGAATTCACCCGTCCTTTTCTATTATATTGTGACATTTGAATGAAATACTGTTTTATTTTATTTTTTAATAGCATAAAAGATTTTTGATTTAATGATTACATCCTTGAAACTTTCGTTTCGATAGATAAACGTATGACCGTATATGATCCTTTTGCAATTGAATATTCGTAGTTGAAGTTTTATTTCACGTCATATATACAGTTAGTAAATAAAATAGATCGGAATAGTGTTGCAAAATATACAAAAACCTCTTTTCTGCTTTTTAGCTTAGTATGCGTACGTTGTATGTTTTTAATACAATTAACGTGTACATAAATTTAGATAAGAAACTTTTATAAATTATTTATTTAAAAGTGTTTAGTTTTATCGTTAAAATATTCAAACACTACCTGATTATCAAAATATGATGTCATGACCTCAAAAAGTTGATATTTGATTTCACTTATCGGATTCTTAAAATTATTACCGTCATTGATAAAAAACAATACGTTATTAACTTCTGAGCCATTATATTGGCAATCAGAATAATATTTTTCATCTATAACATTATCTTTAATACCACAGTTTAGTTTACTTTTGAGATTTAGGAGTATATCATTTTTAAATTCATCAATACTTTTTTGACCTGTATAATTTTTAAATCTTTGAATAAGCAAGAGATTAAGATATAAACTTGGTATTGATGATGTTAACAGTTCACAAAAAGGTGCAGAGTGATTGTATTTAGATCGTCCAGTAAGGATGATACCCTTGAAGCTATAACGTAAATTCGTGTTATTGACAACTTGAATCCAATTGCAGTGGTTGTCAAATCTTTTGGACAAGTCGGGAAACATTGCTGCGTGACCATCCGCCCCTTTGAAGGCTGACGCTGCCCACATGGCTTGAAAATATTCTTTGTAGTTCTTCAAAGTTGTTTTAAATGGCTCTACTTCCTGAGTAAGCCAAGAAACAGGTTGGATATTATAAAACAAGGCATTCGAAAATTTATTCATATCTTCCCGAAACACATCGTCCCACATCAAAATTACCGTCTTCGGGCTTAATAAATGCACGAAGTTTGAAATTTGGATTACGTGTCTTTCGTCAATGTTCCTGTAAAGTAAAATTTCAACGTCTGGTTAGTTGATCTTTATTTGAATTTTATTTAACTAAGATGGATCTAAATGTGATAAGCAGAAATGACGAAAAGATATAAAAAGATATAGAACATAAACATAAACATATCATCACGTCATGAATCCCCGAGGGGGTATCAGAGGTGTGCACCGACGATTATTACGTCCCAACGTGATGGGTGCTGAGCCCTAACTTCGGGCACAATTACACGGTTCTTAGGGCATGCAGGTTTCCTCACGAAGTTTTCCTTCACCGTTCAGCAAGCGGTAAGTATTAGGTAAGAATACAAATACTATGCACATGAATTCCGAAATACTCATTGTTGCAAAATTTTATGTTACTTAGAATAAGAAATGATGGGTACTTTTGTATGAAACCCGGCCTGACCACCAATACAAATTATGTTTATGTTTTTTATTGATTGTAACCTATATTTATCTTGTTCTTTATTCTATTCTATAATATTTTTAAGAACATTTTTATTTCTCAGATCCATGGAATTCAAGAATAAAACAAGGAAATAAAAAATTATCATCGCAACCAGAATAGAAAATAAAATAAAAGGCGCGAAAGCAAAAGCTTTTAGAAGTATTGTTGTTTGAAAGAAACAATCGAATTTAATACGCACTATCAATTATATTAGGAACCTACTCGTTACTTGTAAACGTAATTTATTTAAAACTAAAATTTCAATGTTGTTGCTGACTGAATAAATCGTATTTTTTTCCTCTACTTATTACCACTGCGATTTCGCCACATCTTGTTACTCGATGACGTATTGTTACTGACATAGCGTTCTCATACTATTGCGAAGTATTCTATTCTGCTAACGTGACGTATTCATAGCTATTGAAAACATATTTTGTAGGCCACCCAGAAATCCCACAACTTTATATAAACCATGGCTAGAAACAGAATAGTATTGGTGACATCACGGGACTCTGTACGTTACATCTCCGACAGTTTAGAGCCTTGTTCTTAGCAACAAAAATTAAAGCGTACATAAAAAGCTTTCATTTGGTACGCATACAATCTCTTTTGGATATAAAAGCTAAAAGATCCCATCTTTCCTTGTAAGACAATATGAAGGGTACACGGAAAGAACGTGCCATGTCCATGTCATAAAGTTAACCACAGACACGTATATATATATATATTTTTTACACAAGCAGTTCAGACGAGAACAAGAAGACAAATAGGTTAAGAAAATAGGTCTAAGTCTCTTATTTTTTATGTTTAGTCACAGACATGTGATTTCTGTGTGTTTAGCTTCTATGGTTATATTTATCTATTGTTCCATATGACTGACGACGACCCCAAGTGGGTCGAAATATATTTTGAAAATATTATATCTTTTTCTGCTTAAATATAAAAGTGTACATACATAATATTAATAAAAAAACATTTATAGAGTTACAAACAAGTTGATATTAAACACAGGTTTCCTGTCTACAAAATCTTTATATAAATAATACTCATGACAAAGCGCGTTTTTTCACTGTTTCTCGAAACTTTACCATACTTCACGCAATTTGAGCAACTTGGCATAAAAATCAGAAAAGGAAAAGAAATTGACATCGCACGTTCTTTCCGTGTACCCTTCATAGGGTTTATTTAAGGGAGCAGCTTTAAAATGTATGTACATATGTAAGTTATGGTGATAAGAATGTGTGGTATTACAGGGTTATGTATACTCACATTTTGCTAGCATTGCGTTCAGGTTCACATCCATCTTCATATGGATCAACGTCATCATCATGACAAAGATAACATTTTTCTGTATGGCGCACTAAGTTACATCCAATATGGAAAAAATTAAGAGGGGCTATGTGTTTATGGAATTTTACTATCTGAAAATTTAAGTTATAATAAACTAGCTTATGCCCGCGGTTTCGCTCACGTGGAAGTTTTTAAAGAGTCCAAAAAGTTTTCGGCTCGGTTATTTTATTAACAAACATTAAACCCTCTATATGTTGACAAGTTTACTACAAACTTCATTTGAATCCGTTATATGGTTCTCGAGTTAAAATGGAACCTACATACAAAAAGAGAAAAATGTAATTTAAAATAAACCCTGGGAACGCACAGCCCCCTAGGGACATATATATTATTCCCTGGGAACGGGCATATGGAGTCAAATATGTAAAATTATTTACATGAGAACTAAAAGTCAAAGTCAAATGAAGAACTATAAAATTTTATTACTTCGAAAAATATTAACCGATTCGATAAGACGATCAAAAACTAGTTAGCGCGGGCAAAAGCCTTTTAAAAGTTTTTTAAACCCCGGATATTCCTATTTTACTTGCGAAATAACTTCATTAGGCGCGCGAGTTGAGTGAGTGCAGATCTGAGGAATGAGTTATAATATGTGTTACCGGCCAAACCCGATTTTAGGACAAAATAGTTTGGCTTAGGCCAAAGTAGTTCTGAGTTGTTAAAAAATAACCACGAAGGTTACGTATGGCGGTCATTTCCATTTCTTTTCTGCGCTGAAGAATTTACGAAAAACTTGGCCTAGGCCAAACTATTTTGTCTTAATGGTTGAAGAAAACACTTGTACTGTTTCACAAAATTAATATATTTATATTTCCGACTAGTTTCGCCTTAAGGGCATTTTCCAGGTTTTATAAATGTACGAGTTTGTCTATTTTGTCTTGAAGTCGTGTTTGGCCGTTCACAGTTATACTTTATACGCACACAGCGATAAACCAGCGGATGTGCGGTGCGGTGCGGTGGACGGCAGGGAAGTGGACCGTCCTTTACCTCAGCCCCCGTCTGCACTCCACTCGCGCGCGGGATGTACATTTACGCACAGTGTAACTGTTTTTTTGGAATAAATAAACAACTTACTTGCTGAATTATTTCACGCAACAAAAAACTGTTGGAACTTAAAAGGTTTGGATAGCATTTTTCGGTGAATTTCTTATATTTCTGGTTTTTAAATACATATTCAAAGTGTCCAGAAGTTTGCACTAATGGTATTAACTCAAAACCTTCTTGTACAGCATATTTGAGAAAATTTGAGAGCTGAAACAAAAACATTAAATTTATTGTTAGCGGTCTCGTTCTGAACAGGCACGGTGTATCAGAATATGTCAATCTTTTGACGGAAATCCCTATATGACAAAGAGGTTTTATAACTACAACAATTTTATTTCATTTGACATTTTTCGGAAGACTATCAACTCAATGTCAATAGCTTTTTGTATAGTTACTTGATAGGGTTATTAATTTTTCATATTTTATTCTTTTTTACATTATCTTAGGACTTAAGTTACGCCGGAGAATTTTTTTTTTGTTTTTTAATTTAATTTTTTTCTTAAGAGTTCGGTCCGCGACGACGACAACTTAGATGAAAAACAATATATGTTAAATAATTTTCTGGCCATTATAGCGATGTTTTAAAAAAAAACTAGGGACATACACCACTTCATATTGGCCGTCTAAATAAAGGCCTAGATTTTATTTGATTGAATTTTTTCTCTTTTGCGAGTTATTTTATTACTTATGAGCCCGCTCCGACTCCTTATTCATAATATCTAAGTATCGAAATAACGCCTAAAGGAGAAACAATTGAATCAAATAAATTGTATGGAACTAATAATAGACAGGTGTATGTCCCTGATTTTTACAAAAACATCTCGGCAATGACAAGAAAAATTATTAAAATAATGCTTCACATCAAACAGACGAAAAATACGGAGCGGGTTCTTAACAAAAGTCTGCAATTTCCGCAATATGTTTTAACACAAATAGATAACTTGGTATGCCATCTCTTTATAAAAAAAAACAATTGCGCTTCACGTGGAGTTTACGAGTTATGAATATATACATTTGAAAGCTTCTTAAAAAATTTGTCGGCAATAATTTTGTGTTGTAAAGTATTGCTCTTATATTTTTTAAGCAATTATTAAAAGTATGTTCAGATGAAAAGGTAACGTTACGTGTTACATACAGCCTTTGATCGGATAAAATATTCGATTTTTTCCGGGCTATAGTAAGTGCCTTAAAAAAACTAAGAGCAATACTTTACAACACAACATTATTGCCGGCAATATTTAAGCAGGCGTTTTTAAAAAAAACGTCATAATCGTATACTCCACGCGATGCGCAATTGATATTTTTTTAATAAGAAGATAGCATACCATGTTATCTATTTATGTTAAAATAAATTGCGGAAATCACAGACTTTCAGAGTTGAAAAACAAAAATAAAATGAAATTTAATTAGAAACAAAATAAAATTTGTCTCCGGCGCGTAACTTAAATCTTAAGGTCTTACAAATCACAAAATGTGAACAAATAATAAACCTATTATTAGCTATGCAAAAGGCTATCAACATTTGAAAAAAACCAGATATTTAAAAAGTTTTCATTATTAAGAACAGTAAAAATGTCCCACTTTGAGATTTTTTTCTCCGTAAGTAGAAACGATTGGCACGGGGGCGTTTTTACTCTTGCACTCAAGATACATATCTGTATTGACCCATGACTTCACTTAGAAATATCCGATTTCAAGGGTTTTTAAAACACTATCTATCGGTCGTTAGCACCTAAAGCAAATCAACATTTTTATTTGATGCAGTTTTATGAAAATTTAATTGAAATTGTCTGAGAACAAATTGCAAATTTTATTACCGGAATATGCGCTGTTGTCACCATATGTCATGGGACTAGTAGGGAGGATATTTTATGTGGTCTTGCTTTTAATAAAAGACCAGAATAATAAATTTAGAATTAGTAGATACAGAAGTCTCACTTAACTTATTTTCATTGCTCTATGACCACCACTGATTTGATATAAGACTAGGATTTGCCATCCGATTAAAATAACAGAAATTTATCATCCGACCGGATTATTCTAGTATGATTTCAATTTTCATAAAGAATAATTAAAAAAGAAAACGTTGACGTTGACTGAATAAAAATCTTCACATATTGGTAAAAAATAATTTCAACATTAAATCTTTCTTTTTGGATTCTTAGATCATCGCATTTTACGAGCAAAGAGCGCACGATAGGCAGTTTAAAAATGCATATTTATAATATACATGTACAATAATAAACAATCACAAGCTAGGTACAACAGAAAGAGTCAAGTTATAAATACCAGGGGTGCAATTAAATCTCAGTGGAGCGCGCCGCTGACCTGTTTCCAAAAACTGAATCGCGAGTTGCATTGGCGAATTAAAGGGAGGTTACACAAATCTTGTTTGAGTCAATGGGTGCTCTTGGTATAATTAATATAAATTACTGTAGAAAACAGGCCGCCTTTATTGTGTAGTTGTTAGAACTTCTCGACCACTAATCTGATGGTCACGGGTTCAAATCCCACAGGAACATGGTTGTGTTATGGTGTTTTAGGTCCATAATAGGCTTGAAGTACGACGATAGAGCTCACCACCCATCACGATGACCCAATTACGACCACCACCTGACCAGTATAGTAATTGTAGATTATTGCACTAGAAAACTCTTATATTTAAATGATTCTAATGGTGAGCTTGCATCCCATAAAGGCTTAAAAGAAGTGCCTGCCCTGTCAGAAAAATCCATACTGGTCTACTATTTCTAGGACTATAGCTATACGTGCGCAACATATTTACAATAAAAAATAAATGTATCTCTTCATCCTTCCTATTATATACAAAAGTGAAAATTTGTTGGTTACCCGACTATATTTTGTGGCGCTGTGACTAAAGGATGCTGAGCTGTAACCATAATAAAAATACGGTCATTCTAAAACGGACCAACTTTCCATCTGAAACACGCAATTCGTTGCTTTCGCGCAACTTCAACCCTTTCAGGGACACATAACGAGACACCATAGAAAAAACAACCGAATCACGTCTTTTAGACGAATTGTGCACATGAAAGAGTTAAGTATAGGCCGCGGTAAATTTATTGGCCCATGTGAATAAAGGAGTGAGTTAACGAGAGTTTAGAATTAACAAATACGGTACACAAGCAGGGGTGAATATCAATAAATCCAAACCAGGCTTAAAGGTTTCAAAATGCTTTAGTGGAACTGGTACCGATATTCGTACTTTTGTACCGGAAAATCAGGCTTAGCCTTCCTATTAATTGGAAATTATGAAAATATTACAGTATTGTTACTTTTGCAGTTAATTATGAAACTTAAAATATTTTATAGCACACCGTGCGTAAAATGACCACTTTACGCACGCTGCGCTTGCGTAAAGTCGGCATTTTCCGCACTTTTGCTATAAAATATTATACGATACTCGTGCGAGAAACTTTTTTTTTCAACGCTCTCGTATCGTAATGTACTAGAAGTTAATTAAACTTGCGGTTTACCGATTGCGTCATTTTTTCGTATACTATTACGCATCAACCTATGGCCCGCGACTTCATGGCACGTGACATCTCAAAGGTTTTCCGTGCCTAATCTAACCTTACCTGTTATCGCTTCTGCGCTGGAAGAATTCTGAAATTTCTAAGTCTACACTCCATACGGCGGCGTTGGTACAATAGTTTAAGCAAACAAATAAAAACCTCTTTTTTGTGCACCTTATTAAAAAAATACACGAAAAAATATTAATGTTAAATAAGATAACAATTGGTGGCCTTATCACTAAAAGCGATTTCTTCCAGACACTCTTGCGGTGGAATCGCTGTACGGGAAAAATGCGAAGGCGGTGTACATAAAAAACAAACAGTACAAAACAAACTTTACACACAAATAATTAAATAAAATATCTTTAGAAAGTAATATACATATACATTATATACATAATATACATATACATATATACATACATATACATCATATCATAAATATCGTATACGTAAAGTATACTTGGAGACATACGAAAAAGTTAAATGATAAAGACATTTAATGTGTAGTTATTATTTTTGATGTGTAGTAGAAAATTTCCTAATTGTTTTATTGTCTAATTCAGCATTTCCCAAAGTGTGGGTGCGACCTAATGATGGGTGGCAAGCATATTTTAGTAGGTCATAATAAAGTCATTAAAAATGGAAAACAAGCACAATCTTCACACTGAAATTACTTGTTTCAGTTTGACACAACGAGTGAACAATAAAACTCATAACTTTAAATTTACTAAATATTTATGTTAATTATACAATTCCTATCCATCACCTCTTTCTAAGTCACTAAGCATATTAGGGGCCCTGTACCTCACCTTTTGTTCTAAGTGGACCACTTTGGGAACCACTGGTCTTATTAATCCTAAATGAGGAGTAACATAATAGCAAAGCGTCTTAACTCCGCCAATAGAATTCTTGAGATAAAGGTATAATAGAATTATGCATAGATTAAGGCAATAAGGCAACAAAGGTGGATTGAATGTTTTGGTGTATTTCTTCTGTCATTCCAAATTTGTGCCCGAAGTACAGCGATAAGGCATCACCATCCATCACCTACCTATAAATTACAAGGTGACCACATTTTAAAAACAAACACATTAAAAAATTACCTCATGTCTGTTATAAGCATTTTGGGCACTAATATCCTGAAGGATTCCTTGAAAAGGAAATATATCTTCGTACTCAAGAAGAAGTCCGTTTGCACCAAAAGTTCTTAAGTCTTTTAAAAGACTAGTAAGATACGTCAATTTTGGAGGTGCTCCTTTAAAGTCCAAGTGTACTACTACATAAGTTAATATGTCTTTTCTTTCAACTTTTTCAGAAAAAGCGTTGCAATTTAAGATGACGCAACCAAAGAGTAATAATATGTGGTATTTTTTTGGTTTATAACACATACCTAATTCTTTTTTAATAAGTTATAAATCCAACTAACAAAATCTCTTTGTTTTTCGATAAGTGAATGAAAGTTTCTTAGCCTTTTAATACTACTTTGTAAATAAAGCTTAAATTGTGTAACGGTGAATATAACTGAAAAAAATTCAAAGCACATGGCTGATTTAGCCAAATACATAATGCGACTTTCGTTTATAAAGCCAAATTCATACTAGAGACTCGGTAAGTGATTCAATCACCCTTTCTGTAAATGCGTAAAATAAAATTTTGTTTTCCTATCCTAATTGATTCTAGGTTGATCTTAAAGAAGTATAGAGGCACAAAAATATTTTTCGTATTTTGCCATTGAACCTTGGTCCTGACCACTTACTGAGTCTCCAGTATGAATTTGGCTGCATAAATAAAAGTCAAATTATATAGATAATACAATGCATGGGAGCGTAAGAATAAGTATATTATTAAGTAATTATACGATTAATAAAGCTGATTTACGACTGTTGCAACCAATTTATAGATATTTATACGAGTTTAAAAATATGAAATTGCCGTTTTAACGTACAGACCGCTTTGAATTAAAATTAAACCTGCATGGTGTGAGATTCCAGAGTGAAACATTTTTAATACGATTACTCTTAAATCCTAAAAACATTCTAATTGTTGTTTCGTTCTGATTTTAAAGTAAAGATGGATACATTTAAAATTAGTGTAATTTTGAATAAAAGTTCCGACGGGAACTTACGCAGCAGAATTTAATTGCGCATACAATAACAATCAAATTGTAATAGAGTAATTTTTGAATATACGAGTTCCGACGCGGAACTTACACAGCAGAAACAGCTCGAAATATCAATGCTGTGTTTGGAGTAAATACGGCTAATGAACGCTCTGTGCGTTTCGGTTAAGTCGCTTTTGTAGGTGGAACTACCAAGGAATTAGCAGCATAGTTTGATGTTAGCAAATCCAAAATACCGACCCATTTGAACTAAATCGGTAAGGTAAAAAAACTTACAAAATGGGTGCCCCATAATTTAACTGATCTGTAGAAAGAATCGTGCCTTGATGCTTGTCTTATATTATTGAACCGGCGCAGAAACAAAGGGATTTAGGGCCGAATTTTGACTTGTGATGAAAAGTAGATTATTTGCTATAATCGCAAGCAAACAACGCAATAGTTGACTCCAGGTCAAACGCCGCAACAATTCCCTAAAGAAAAGCTTACCCATAAAAAAGTGATGGTAACTGTTTGATAGTCACTTCGTGGTGTAATTCACTACAGCTTCCTCAGATCCGGTCAAGCAATAAGAGCAGATGTCACTGTACATAACTTCAAACAATGATGGCGAAACTTGCAGCGAGGCAGCCCCGTCTTGTCTACCGATCTTCACCACTATTGCTCCATGATAACGCAATACCTCACAATGCTCGAGAAACCGTTTTAACACTACAGGACCTACAGTTAGAAATCATCCGTCATCCTCCGTACTCGCCGGAGTTGTCCCTAGCTGACTACCATTTTTGTACAATTGATTTGAAATTTTTAACATGGTAAAAAAATTCATAGCTATATTATACGGCAGAAAAAAACTGAATTTTTCAATACAAAACGGCGGCAATTTCATATTTTAACCCCTAATATATACGTCAGACCATTAAAATATGTTCGCTCACGCGCTAAGTAGAACTTTTATACGAGAAATACAGCTTTAATTTTGTAACTGTGATTGCAGTATCTGAAATAAATATATAACACATGACTGATTCAGCCGAGTTAAAGGTAATATACTCGTATATATGGGAGCGTAAGAATGTGTGGTGCTACGCGCTAAGGTAATACTTTTTTATACGATAAATAAAGCTTTGATTCTGTAACTGTGGCGATAGAATCAGGAAGAAATTTAAAACACACGTCTGATTCAACCAATTTATAGATAATAAATAAAATAGCGTAAGAATATCTACGCCCGCGCGCTACGATATACGTTTTTATACGATTATGATATTTATGCGGCAGTAATAAGAACTAACATGATATAGGTGACGTGATGGAAAATTTACAAATAATATTTGCTTTACGTACTTAAAACCATCAATTGTTAAATGTGGTATGCATCATAACTTCATTGAGAACTACGAGTACTTAAATTAAATAAAACACATTACTGGAAAAATAACGTCCATTGACGTAATTCCCTTGTTCTTTCTATTATGTGTGTACCATCGATTGAAAACCGGTCAAATGCGAGTGTGACTCACATCTTGGGGGTTCCGTACCATTTTAATAAGTAAATAGACTTGAAGAAAAATATATATAGACTAGAATTAATTAGTAAAAATTACAAACTTATCATTAAATAAAACACATTACTGGAAAAATAACGTCCATTGACGTAATTCCCTTGTTCTTTCTATTATGTGTGTACCATCGATTGAAAACCGGTCAAATGCGAGTATGACTCACATCCTAGGGGTTCCGTACCATTTTAATAAGTAAATAGACTTGAACAAAAATATATATAGACTAGAATTAATTAATAAAAATTACAAACTTATCATTAAATAAAACACATTACTGGAAAAATAACGTCCATTGACGTAATTCCCTTGTTCTTTCTATTATGTGTGTACCATCGATTGAAAACCGGTCAAATGCGAGTATGACTCACATCCTGGGAGTTCCGTACCATTTTAATAAGTAAATAGACTTGAAGAAAAATATATATAGACTAGAACTAATTAATAAAAATTACAAACTTATCATTAAATAAAACACATTACTGGAAAAATAACGTCCATTGACGTAATTCCCTTGTTCTTTCTATTATGTGTGTACCATCGATTGAAAACCGGTCAAATGCGAGTATGACTCACATCCTGGGGGTTCCGTACCATTTTAATAAGTAAACAGACTTGAAGAAAAATATATATAGACTAGAATTAATTAGTAAAAATTACAAACTTATCATTAAATAAAACACATTACTGGAAAAATAACGTCCATTGACGTAATTCCCTTGTTCTTTCTATTATGTGTGTACCATCGATTGAAAACCGGTCAAATGCGAGTATGACTCACATCCTGGGGGTTCCGTACCATTTTAATAAGTAAATAGACTTGAAGAAAAATATGTATAGATAGAATTAATTAATAAAAATTACAAACATATCATTAAATAAAACACATTACTGGAAAAATAACGTCCATTGACGTAATTCCCTTGTTCTTTCTATTATGTGTGTACCATCGATTGAAAACCGGTCAAATGCGAGTATGACTCACATCCTGGGGGTTCCGTACCATTTTAATAAGTAAACAGACTTGAAGAAAAATATATATAGACTAGAACTAATTAATAAAAATTACAAACTTATCATTAAATAAAACACATTACTGGAAAAATAACGTCCATTGACGTAATTCCTTTGTTCTTTCTATTATGTGTGTACCATCGATTGAAAACCGGTCAAATGCGAGTATGACTCACATCCTGGGGGTTCCGTACCATTTTAATAAGTAAACAGACTTGAAGAAAAATATATATAGACTAGAACTAATTAATAAAAATTACAAACTTATCATTAAATAAAACACATTACTGGAAAAATAACGTCCATTGACGTAATTCCCTTGTTCTTTCTATTATGTGTGTACCATCGATTGAAAACCGGTCAAATGCGAGTATGACTCACATCCTGGGGGTTCCGTACCATTTTAATAAGTAAATAGACTTGAAGAAAAATATGTATAGATAGAATTAATTAATAAAAATTACAAACATATCATTAAATAAAACACATTACTGGAAAAATAACGTCCATTGACGTAATTCCCTTGTTCTTTCTATTATGTGTGTACCATCGATTGAAAACCGGTCAAATGCGAGTATGACTCACATCCTGGGGGTTCCGTACCATTTTAATAAGTAAATAGACTTGAAGAAAAATATGTATAGATAGAATTAATTAATAAAAATTACAAACATATCATTAAATAAAACACATTACTGGAAAAATAACGTCCATTGACGTAATTCCCTTGTTCTTTCTATTATGTGTGTACCATCGATTGAAAACCGGTCAAATGCGAGTATGACTCACATCCTGGGGGTTCCGTACCATTTTAATAAGTAAACAGACTTGAAGAAAAATATATATAGACTAGAACTAATTAATAAAAATTACAAACTTATCATTAAATAAAACACATTACTGGAAAAATAACGTCCATTGACGTAATTCCTTTGTTCTTTCTATTATGTGTGTACCATCGATTGAAAACCGGTCAAATGCGAGTATGACTCACATCCTGGGGGTTCCGTACCATTTTAATAAGTAAACAGACTTGAAGAAAAATATATATAGACTAGAACTAATTAATAAAAATTACAAACTTATCATTAAATAAAACACATTACTGGAAAAATAACGTCCATTGACGTAATTCCCTTGTTCTTTCTATTATGTGTGTACCATCGATTGAAAACCGGTCAAATGCGAGTATGACTCACATCCTGGGGGTTCCGTACCATTTTAATAAGTAAATAGACTTGAAGAAAAATATATATAGACTAGAATTAATTAATAAAAATTACAAACTTATCATTAAATAAAACACATTACTGGAAAAATAACGTCCATTGACGTAATTCCCTTATTCTTTCTATTATGTGTGTAACATCGATTGAAAACCGGTCAAATGCGAGTATGACTCACATCCTGGGGGATGACTTGAAGAAAAATATATATATAGACTAGATTTAATTAATAAAAATTACAAACTTATCATTTCCTACATTAAGTTTGAAAACAATCAACATTTCATCCAACACATCCAAATTTTAGATCTGTGACTCATTCCATCTGCAAGTTAGAGACCCGTGACATACGAACGGACAGGCGGACAGGCAGCAGAGTGATATTAACAGGTATCCGTTTTGACCTTTGGGTGCTGAACCCAAAAAAGAGAAATACAATAGAGTCTGCGCTTGGCATATAGCTAGCTGAGATACATGTAGATAGACGCTGATTTGCAGGACGATTTATTTTTAAAACATACAAAAAATTATAATAAAACATATACCCAATAAAAAATTTACAAAAGTAAATTCTTCGCGAAAACAACGAAAAATATAGCATTAAAATATATATTTCAGGAAAAACACCTACAGCCAGAGACTGCTTCAAGAATAGCCAACTGCTACAACTGAGTTATAAAGTAAGAATGCTTTATTTTCAAGCAATATAAGTAATAGTATCTACTGATATGGATGGCTTCTACCTCCATGCTTTCAAATAATACCCTATAAAACAATAAGTTCCTATTTGTGTTGTTTTAAAATGTTTGAATTTATCGATTTATTTTAAATAAAATTTTAAAGGTGGTAGAGCTAATGCCGAGCTCGACTGTGGAGGTACCACCATCTTACTCGCGAAGTTATTCGGGGGAGAGTAAGAGAACAACTCTCAGGCAAAACCAGGCGGCCCACCATTGCCTGGGACCGATGGATGGCGGTATATCCATCCCCAATTGCCGGGCCTTATATAAAACAGACTGGTGACGGGCAGCGGCGTCACGGGTGCGAGGGTTCCGGCACCGCGCTCACCAACCCGCCTGCCCAGCGTGTGTGAGTATGGGCATTTCGTCCAGGAGGACCGCCAAGAGAGGCAAAACCTTGGAAAGGCCCAATGGCTGATGGATGGATGGATTTTAAATTTACTAGCGAACTATTAAGGTTGCGATTTCTTTTTGTAAGATGGCTTTAGTTCTTTTTATTTCTTCGAGCTGTATTTCTTGCGCCCCTGCTCTGCCATTCTTTTCCTCATATCTATATACTGTTTTAGCTTTCTAGGACTTCAAGAAGTACCCTAGAGATTTTTATAATTATGAGTGAGTCACAGACGAAATCGACGTATTTTTTGGTATCAATAAAATCTAAAGTAGGTATACAGGCTAGATTAATGAGACTTAGTGTGTTTTTATTAGTCTCCTAACTACATCTTATCCTGAGAACTTTGGGTTACGACGAAGAACGACGAAACGCTTTGAGAAAAGGTAGGCGCGTGCGACCAGATAAATCAATACGCCCAATCTTAAAAGGTACTTATTTATAGAAAACAATTTATAAAACATTTAACGAATGGACTGCCAAAAAATAAGTAACGGCTTTTTGCCAAAAGCTTGTTAACTGCACGTTAGAATTTGTATATAGTTACTTTGTTGTCAGAAATGCTGCCAAGGAAGATTAGGATTACAAGGAACTTGTCTTGAAACGCAATTCAAAACTAATGATAAAAGTGTAACTATTTGCTATTTGCTCACGGACTCGCCAGAGTATAAATGTGTTTAGCACCTTAACAAACTATCGGTACTATAGAGTAATGTAATGATCGGTACGGACCACTATTTCACGGCATAAAAAATAAAGCCATTCATTTGTTGATTACAAAGTTATAAAACCTACATATTACAAGTTAACAGTGAAACTAACCAACTTCATGATATTCTTGTTTAATTTATTATGCTCTGTACAATGATCATTATCTACCTATGTACTATATGTCACAGTTAAAACCCGTTTTTCGTTAGAACTTGTTTTCCCCTTGTTTTCCCTCTAAAACTAGAATTACCTAGTGAAACTAGAATATAAATAAAAATAGGTTGCAACGACGAAGAGGGGTCCCCGTCCCCGAGCCAATGGCCTTGAGCATTCGCTACCGCCGCACCGCACCCCACCTATACAAAACATCGTAAAATGATATAGCGACATCTATGAGTTACCAGTAAAACAACTAATGACGCACGGGCGGTGCTTAGGTCAGTAACTTCGTGTTACAGTCATACACCACAAATCTTTGAAGCGGCAGAGGCCTATTTATTTTATCGTCTCTATATCTGTCTTTCTGTCTGTCTCTCTGTATGTATGTATGTTCCGTTTTATCTCGAGAACCACTTAACGGATTATGATCCAGTTTTCTTTATTATCATCGTAGTGACCATGGTCACCCTGATAGGGGTGTTCATAATATAACTGCCAAGCCCAAAACGGGAGAGAAAAATAAAATAAAAACGCGGGTGGAGTCGCGGGCAAAAGCTAGTGTCACTATAAATGTAACTCCATACAAAACAACTTTTAAAAAATAGAACCATCATTCACCCTCTTACATTTTAACGTTTCATTATTGTCCCTTTTATACTTCGATGTTCCCTTTGCTTGTAAATTTTAGTCCAGGAAAACAAGTTTTTTAGTTAAAAAAGAACCTCTAATGTTTATTAAATAAATGTTTATTTTCATTGTTAGAAACAAATAAACATATTGAAGTTTTTACTGCTGTTAAGATAATTATCAATATTTTTATTTTATTAAAGCAATAAACATACTTTCCTATCGCTCGACCGAAACAGACGTCCAACCAAATTGCTGACATACTGGAGAAGGGCCAAGTCACAAGTACGTTAAAAAGAAGAGGTTACGGCTAGAATAATGATTGTTTAAGAAGCAAAAAGGGTGTGTCAGGGTCGTAGCAGATGGAAATCTGTAGTCAACCTACTAGTCTCTCTGGAAGACAGGTACGTGTAGTGTATGTAATAAAGTACCTGTAAATAAACGTTATATCACAAAGGTTTCAATGTTCACAACTTTTGTATTGTATTAATTGCTAATTTTTCTTAAAGGGGGTTGTGCGAGAGTATCAGCATCGCGCTCACCAGCCCAGCAACACTTTCAAGAGGAACACCAGGAGAGGCGAAAGACAAAATAAAAATACCGAATATCTGGGTGAGACAAGAAATGTACTCCACATCAGAATGAACCACAATCGACATAGTACCACACAACAACGCTATACCTACACATGCTCGTTCTCATTCCCATTCATTTAACAATTGCTTCACCGTTCGTATCAGACCGCTCGAGCGCTTTCGGTATGACACTCATACACTGATTTCTCAGGGCTCGAGCGCTTTAGGTATGAAACTCATACCTAGGCTCGGTGGAGAATGTGTGACGTCGTCATTTGAATTTGTGAATCGGAATCATCTTGTGACGATTATAGAATATAGTTGGTTGCTTTAATAATCGAATAAACCGGTAAAAACAGCACACCACTAGCAAAAAAACTGAATGTCTGTTAAAAATAGATCCGCCGCCGGCCGGCCGGTCGCGTCGTTTCGTCGCCGTTTTGTCGTATACTTTTCGTGATTGTGAAGTTCTTAGTGGATAAAAGTATGTTGTGTTAGATGTTTTCGTGATTGTGATGAGACGTGTAATCGGATTATCCCAAAACAACGGTAAGTTGAGCCACGTATTTTGTTAGGCAGATACAAAAACAAAAATACAAAAATTCGTAACGGTTTCTCCGGGAGTTAATTTATTACTCTGTTTGTAATAAACTGTCCACTTATTGTTATAGTTCATGCAGTAGCTAACTTAATGCTCTGTTTGTATAAATAAACACTCAAAGATCGAGTGAAGTGAAACCATTACTTGTATTTGTTTATTTTAACTCGAGACGCACTCGAGAAAGCCCGGGAGTTCTCTAACACTTAAGCGCCGAGTAGATGAGAGATAAAGAGCGCGCAAGGCCCGTCAAGGTCATTTTTGCAAGCGCTGGAGTGGAGCTTTACACCCACTTTTAACTGACATCAAACTGAGGACTTGAGAGTCGTCTTACATTTGGTCACTTGGTGCCCACTACGGAGCTAACAACACTGACCGACAGACATACTTTACACATCCCTAATACCCATTCTCAACCACAGACAGCTATATAACTTTTTTAAACAAGCAGTTCGGACGAGAGCTAAAAGATAAATAGGTTAAGAAATGGTGAAGAAAGTAGTTTTAATATTTTTTCACCATTACTATTCGAAAAGGGGTTCACCAAAAACAGTGAATAAAACGCTCTTTTCCTCACTGAGTGAGAACAAGTAACTTTTTAAACTTTTTGGATAGGCAAAGGCATGGCAAAGGTATCTGTGACCATACAGCAATCTTAAAACATAATCACCCGAGAAGCTATAAACTATAAACTTCTTGCAATTACTACATTTTATGTTCCGCAAAAATGCCCGAATAAAGCATTTTAAATTTGGAACAAGCGTCAATGCACAATATAAAAAATATCGTACCAAACGTACTGGCTGGCCGCTTGGAAAAAAGTGAGGAAATAAAAAAAGAACCATCATTGTTATGTTTTGTTCTCTTATTAATACACTATGTACCGATTGGTTGAAAGTATAATAAAATTTGATTCAAATAGTTAATATGGTACTGTTTGTTTTCTCATAGTCAGTGGTGAAAAGTAGAGTACATAACTCGTGAAAAAAAAATTCCATCTCGGCTCTTGGATCCCTCGCTCCGCTCAGGATTCTACTCTAGAATCCCTCGCTTCGCTCGGGATTCAGCTTTAGGATCCTTCGCTCCTCTCGGGATCCACCTTTGAGCCTCGAAAGAAATTCCCTTTTTTTTCACTTGTTGTGTAATCTACTATTTCATATTTAGTTTATAGTATGTATGGTATTGACTGTTTCTGTTCCACATTTGACTGACGACGACCCCGGGTGGGACGAAATATATTTTGACAACATTATTTCTTTCTTTTTACATATAATGTAACAATAAAAGTGTACATACACATATATATATATTAAAAAAACAATAAACCCTTAAACTAGGACTCGAACCCGAGATATTTCGCTGTGGTCAGAGGATTGCTCTACCAACTGAGCTATTCAGGTCTCAACACAGTTCAAGATTGTACCTAAATGTACCTATTAAAGCCGATTCTGAAGGCTTTAATTTTAGTTTAGGCTAAATTTTCTTCATACAGAAATAGTTATTTGGTGTTAACAACAAAAGCTATAATACTTACATATTTTAACAGCATAAAAACTAAAATTAAAGCCTTCAGAATCGACTCTATTACCTACTGCGATTAAGGATGCATTTCTTTCTTATATTTCTCCCCAACGGTTCCTGAAGACATTTTTATTAAAATTTATGCGAGTGCGCCAGACTAAATGGAATATTTCCTGTTGGTACCTTTGTGCAACCCTTTCCCTAAAGTCTTTAAACTTTTATATTTTCCGTGACCTTAAGGGTTACATGTAATAATTATAACCATTATTACAAAGCTACTCATATTTACCTATTTACATAATCATTTTTAGTTATATTTGTTATGTATGTGTAGAACTAAACCAATAATAAACAATACAAAAATAATAATAGTGCAAAATACATTTTATGAATGAACAAATACACAAAAAACGAAATAAAACTATAAAGACAAAAGAAAAACAAGTATGAATCCGTTAAACAAGTCGTAACTCAGCTTATGTTCCACGGAGACGTTTTTATTCTACCACCGCCGCTCACTTTTAATATTTTAAAAAGTGAACGAATCTTCAGTTTATTTTTTAAAATAAACCAATTTCATCTTTTTATATGTATAAAAGTGTAGATAGATTTTGATAAGGATTTGTTCAACACTCAGCTCCAAAATCATTAACTCAAGTTCTGTAAGTATTATCTAATTTTATTATAATTGGATTAATATCGAAAGCCTTGTTTTTCTAATTTGAACCTAAAATAACTGATTATGACGGAATATAAAGTTTTATTCTAAACCTTTGGTATCACCTATCCATTCACCACACTCAAGGTCCAAAATATTTATCTCAAGTGATAAAAATATTATCAGAATCTAATATTATTTAATATTTAATCATGGAAACCTTTGTTTTAAGCTTTAATAGTGAAAGCTTGGACTTAAATGTAAAACAGTAAGGCTATAAAAGAAATGAGCGCTAATAATAGTAGTTTATCTTGGGCTTAGGAAGCCAATAAAATGCAGAGTTAACGATTTAAACAAAAATATTAAATTTACTAATCGTTTTCTTTTAGGACAGGTGTGTGTTTTATAATAGACCGAACACGGTTCGAGAAGAGAAAAGACTGAAAGCTAAAGCAAACTTTGTAACCTTTAACTCTCTAACTAATAGGTACTTGAAACGACAGATTTATTTTGTGTTGAATTCCAACAGGCGAGTTTTTTAATAGAACACGGGTGTTTTAATACCTAGTTATGTATAGTTTCATACACTACTTTATCTAAACTCATGCCTAACAATGTGTTTTCATAATAATCTTGACAAAATTTGTCGTTAGCCATTTTTTATTTTCCTTGTAAAAGCTCGTTCTAAAAGTGTTCGTAATTTCCGTCGTTATTTCCAGAATGTCAGGTGGAGTCAAATTATCATCACCGTCACTGCTGTTAGTAATTTTAGGGCAAAATAATACTTTTGGTGTAACCCATAAAACCACAGTAAATAATAATTTCCACGTAAGCTATGGCGCCAAAATCCAACAGTCCACGCGCATAGACAATGCAGGCAGAAAACAAAATGTAATTGTGACCTCCTTTATCACGCCGCAATATTATTTTAGTACGTGTTAGAGAATATTTATAACCTCATTGGTATTTGATATTAAACCTCAGACATGGCTGTTTGGGCTAAGTTCCCTTTGCCTTCCTAGTTAGTATCACATGTACTGTAATCTCAGAAAAAGTTTTTTATAGCATGATGTTGTTCGGAGACCTATACTATAATTTAATTTTTTAATTTCTTATAGAGGTTCATGAAAAATATTTTCATTATGCCAGTAGTTTTGAGTTCGTAATGAGGATTTTATGATATGAGGTTAGATAAAATATGTTATGTGTGATGCAGTGTTTGACTTGCTGCAGTATATTTGTGGTAGTCGATTTTCAGACAACTAGGTGTGGAATCCAACGATATTTAGATTTAGCAATGACATTACTTAAAACTTGAACTAAATTTATGTTTTATAGGATGCTACGAGATCAGTGAAGTCTGATTAGCGCTGAATAATTTGGCCAAGTACGAGTCGGACTCGGTTCCGTACCACCACATATTACGGGTACGCAACCCCAAAATGCCTTTAAGATCTTAGCGCCATCTATCATCTCACGAATGAACCTCGGTGCAAAAAGGTTGACAAGCTATATATAAATAATTCATATGATTATACTGGGTGTTAAGATGATAACCTTTTTCCTTGGGGTGTTCTACCCATCAATATGAACAACTTTTACTACGGGCTAATCCTGAAATCGCGAAAACAAAGTCAGCTATTCCATAGAAAAGTTAAATACCTACCCGAACTAAATGTATAAAACAGCTGTTTTTTTTTCACGATTTCAGAGTTTGCCCCATAGTAATAGTTGTTGATATTTATGGGTAGAACACCCCGTTTCAAGGAAAAAGGTTATCTTAACATCCTGTATAATTCTTATAATAGTATAATTGCTCAGTGTAGCAATATGCGTAAGACGTGTTTTAATTTAAAATATAAAGTCATCATAAGATAATATTATTGACAGTTTTTAAACCAATTCAATAAATGAAGAATACAACATTTTATCTCAAATAATCGTAAACCTACGATGTATTCTGTTTTCATAAATCGACGCTGAAGCTTCGACGCGAAACAGAAAATGGCGCTGGCCAAACGCCACGTTAAATTCATCCCATACACTAATCACGGCCGACAAGATTGATGACGTAATCCCACAATGTAGAGATAGGAAGTGTAAAGAAATGAATTATAGATTTAGGAAGTGACAAGACTGGAACAATTGAAAGCTGCGAGGGTAGTGTGAATAATAGATAAAACAAAACCTGTCGTCACGAGTACAACCCCCGAGGAGCTTGTCACAGGTGATGCGGAGTGGGCACTGTGACTAGAACAGACAACGCTCGTTACACCCTCTCTTCTACGACGATTCTAACGTGGCACGGGATGATCCTTATTGCCGTACTTCAAGCACAAATTTTAAGGGCTTGCCGTTTTACTTCACAGTACAAGAGGAACCCTTATAGTTTCGCCATGTCCGTCTGTCTGTCCGCGGCTTAGCTCAGAGACTATTAGTACTAGAAACATTGGTAGTATAAAATTTACCAAAAAATTGTCTTTAGTGAAGTGTCAAAATATGAAGAAACAAAACATTTTAATTTGAATCGTATATCATTGCTGCATGGCTTAATTTTGACTGACGTGTGATTAACGAACTTTTTTAATTTTCAATGGTTTTGACTCTCTTTTGGTTCGGACACTTTTAAGCACAGCCCCGATGTCTACTTGGTAGTACGTCAATGACTAGAAAGCTGTAATCTGGCATGGATATACATATTATTTACGTCAACAAATTGATAAAACAAAACAATAAAAAAAATTTTTTGTTTGACACCTGAATTGAAAATTTGTAGATTGGGGACGATTTTTTTACTCATCCATCCCATAGTGTGGGGTATCGTTGGATAGGTCGTTCAAAAACACTGTGGGTGTGTAAAAGCCATTTTTCGAGTTAGGGATCCGTTGGAGAAATATTAAGCTATAAAGTGATAATTTTCGTTAGAGTCAAGTATCCTCCCCGCCCTGCGGGCTAAACAGTTGTTTATGAGTACGTGAAAAAACTCGCAGAAGTAGTATATATAATGAAGTTAAAAGGAAAACTGTCACAGCTAAGTACGCTTTACAGGTTTAGGATTACATGTTGCGCCAAACTTTTAGTCCCCTCTAAACACGACAAAATGTAAGGGCCGTTCTTCGGGAGAGCAACTTCCGAGTGGACTAGAAGTTTGGCACGATCTGTATTAGTAGACCAACTTATAATATAAACAAATAAAGCTACGGAACGCACTTGGCCGATTTTTTTCTTTACCGGCAGCATTTGCTATGTATACAGGTTTAGTTTTTTAAGTGGGCGTGGATAGGCGAATCCGAAACTATAGGAAATAGCGAAAAATGCTAATAAATAGTCTCGGGGTTGATTTTAATGATACCATAGATGCAAAATTAGATTTTTGAAAAAAATATTTGGTTTGCCGTGAATCGAAACCGCTAATTTTCAAAAAAAATAAACACTGTGTAGTATCTTTAGGGACCAAATTCTGGTAAGCAAACTAAATAAAAGTGCTTAATTTTAGTAAACTGATTCATATTTTTATGTCTTCATACATTACCCGTTCCTAATTATTCTTGGTGCTTACTTTTCAACACATATCTGGACTCGAAGATTATACCAAATAAGTATTGGAATCAACATGCCGTCTATGTAAAGCAGCTTTTTTATGCTTCGTACATAGTACTTTTTTATTAGTTACAGATAGCAAGCCTTGTACGTAGGTACTTAGTCCCAATCAGCAATAATGTCTACAAATCCCGCCACTCTGGTAGATTCGTGAAGAGTGACTTCACGCCAAAACTGACCATCAATTCGTCGTGTGATAGTTGGATTCCATCAATAAGTCGCACTAATTGTTCAGAGTCTCACACAAAATCTCACTCTAAAATATATTAAATTTAACTTTAAAGGTAACTTTACAACCATTTACTACCCCTTGCATTATTTATTTTTATTCATAATTTAATAGTGAGAATTTTGTTTGAGTGAGTGAGTTGATCCAGCGAACAATCGGTCTGAAATTTTCATACACCTACCTACATGCAATAATAAAACCCGCATAAGCTGACTGAAAATATTTTGAAAAACTTTATGAATCCCTAAGAAGGTGTCAGTGGTGTTTCCGAGTATCTATGGACTGTGAAATACAAATCACAGTCGACTTTCGTACACGCACATTTCATCGATAAATATTAAGTTTATTCTCATTGATTAAAGTTAAATGGTTGAATATAGAATTTAGTTAAGTTGGTATAAAAGTACCATCTGCGCTTTGATGTGTATTTTTGCATTGTAAATTGGTAGTTGGTTAAAATAAATTTTACAGTACAATCAATGAAAAAGCACCTGAATAAAATTTGTCAGGTCACTCACGAGACCTATATATGTAACACACATTTTCGAGTTATACCAGAACTTCTTTCTTTCCGCAATATTCACCATTCGCTTGCGGATGAACCACCTGCGCCTAAGCCCCTATCCAATATTTTCCAGAACAAACTTCTAACTTCGGGGTCCACTTTAGGACCTCTATTTGCGGAACTACTTTGCTCCACACATACGTACTAACCTACATGTCCGGAGTTTACACACATTCTCGAAGTAAATGTCACGTCTGAAATGACTTTCACGGCTGTTGACATTCGCTCTTGTTCACTCTGGGAAGAACCTCCACAGCTGTCTTATTGGAGATATACTCGTAAAGTGACGTAATTCTTAGACCTTTTATTCTTCCCACGGTAATATAATTAGAGTTGGTGTTTTGAATTGATCTAAAGTTAGGAGGTCCTCCTAATACAAAGAATTAGATCAAATTATAAATTATAAAATTTATGTCTTTCATAATTGATATGTCATTATTATTTTCTTCCAAAAATATTTCTGGTTATTATATTCCTAACGATTTTGTTGTTTTATAACCTTGTCGGTTAAAAACTTTCTCAGTGTTTTAATTATTATGTCAAATTTACGTGATCTGTCAAGCTAAATTAATCATTTTCAATATTTTTTTGGTTTTTGTATTCATATTCGTATTGTTTATTTGCAAGATAACACCAAAAGTGGTATACAATCATTTAAAAAAATTTTACCTCTCATAAATAAATATAGGTAGATTACCTAGTATTACATCATTATAAAATTATCCTAATTTATTATTTAATCGGAAAAAATAACCTTATAAACCACCCCAGGCTTTTAAGTATTTACATGTATTATAATAATATACTTTCACAATAAACATGTATGCTATTACATTGTATATGTGTGAATTTTGCGAATGCAGTTTGAGATAACATTTTGTCATTGGCTAAGCACCACCATTACCATTTCCAGGAAAATGGGCTTCGAAGGCTTAGGCGGATTAACGGTCGGTTTGGGGTAATGGATAAGTTGCAAAGTCCGTCCAGTTTTGTATGCTTTCGGGATAAAAAGTTATTTACCATTTTTGCAATTTAACTTTGCGGCTTTTTGTTTTCGGTCCGCCACAATTTTACATCCGAATTAATATTATGTAACCTAACTTTCATAACATAGATTGCCGTTTTAATAAAATGTGTTTGATTGTTCTTGAAATTACCAATTAATTATTAGCGCTTGCATATTAAGGTGACAAAGGTATTAAAAAATGAGATTTTAAAACAGTTGAACTCACATACTACAATAGATAGGGATCTGAAAAAAAAAACATGTTAAAAAAAGGCCTTTTCAAAGAGGATAGGAGAGCTTAATAATAATAATGTGATCTTTATTTCAGGCAGTGCCCATAGTGTTAGTAACGAGGTCTTAAAAACTATATTAGTATTACAGTAATGATGTAATTAATTTAACTTAATCTAACTGAATCTTGTGCCACTGCCTGTCGAAGTGGTATGCAATGACACCCAGTGACGCAAGATGGGACTGTTCGCCCTCTCGGAAAACACTTTCAGGAGGCTGTTAGAGCTACCCCTAACCCTGCACAATAGGGATGCCACCCTCTTACGAATTATTGCATGAAAGCCGTCTGTATAAGATTTAGTGAACATCCCCGAAGCACTGTAGAATTGAGGCAATCCCAACAGCATCCTGAATGCGTTGTTATATCGGACACGCAGGGCGCTGTAAGATTTTTGTAAGATTGGCAAAATGCCTTAAATAAGGTTATCTTGACGTTTTTTGTGCATCTCGCAAACCTACGGACCAACATGTTACACCTCACCGCCAACGCCCTGCGTTCCCTCTCTATATCTACATCATCAGATAGTTCTTCGTTGACCCAGTGACCCAGGTACTTAAATTGCTTGACTCTGGCAAGGGGAGTGCCACAAAGAGAGACAGGAGGCGTGTCATATGTTTTGTTTCCCGCCTTGAAGACCATAAGTTTACTCTTTTGAGCATTGTACCTAAGCCCATGAGCCATCGCGTAAGATTCACACATCTTTATCATTTTACTAAGGGGGGCTCAGCAGCACCATATCATCTGCATAGCTTATATTGTTCACAGGACTACTGTCGATGGAACACCCAATCCCGGAGCTACTGAGCCCAATAATCAGCTGATTCATGTACAGATTGAAAAGCTTTGGTGAAGTCAAACCCCCTTGTCTCACCCCGCATTCCAACCTATACACTTAAGACAAACCATTCGTCCATCTAACTACATTTGTCTGGTTGTCATACCAGATCTTAAAAAGCTGGATTAGTTCTGGAGGCAAGTCAGAGTCCACAGCAAGCTTTTTCCAGAGTATGTCGTAATACACCAAGTCGAAGGCCTTCGATAGGTCCAAAAAGCACGCATATACGGGTGTCTTCCTCCCAGTGTAGTACTCGACCGTGTCCTTTAAGCAGAGCACTGCAGATTCCGTCGATAGTCCAGGTCGAAACCCAAACTGTGCATCATGTAGATTTAAATATCTACTCAGGTATTGATCAAGCACACGGTCAAGCACTTTCGCTATAATAGTAGCTAAGGATATTGGCCGATAATAACTTTTATCTGAAGAATCTCCAGTCTTATTTTTCACAATGGGTATAACAAATGTTTTCATTAAGTTCAAATTTTAAAACGTGGTAGAGAAAAATTAGCTGCATCGAATAATATTTCATAATTTAATGTTGTTTTTTTTAGTTCAAAACAGTAGTCCGTCCAAACTACTATGGTAAAAATAACAATATTTGCGGTTGTGATAAATCTACAAATATGTATCTAAAACATTGATATTCTTTTTTATCGCTCTCGTGTGAGAATATATTAAATATTATTCACCAAAAAACAACAATATCCCACCTTTTCTTGATTAAGCGCACTACTTGGACGCGCACTTTTACGGATATGTTTATTTCTTTCGTTGTGCGATGAACATATATCGCCTTAACCTTTTAATTTTAAAAGACCCTGAGGTAAGTCTCTCTCTTACACTTGTGGTCAGTTTATTAATTAATGTTTTTCCCATTTGATAACAACAACGGCGATATAATTCGCTGTCTGTCTGTTTCAAGACTTAAGTACATCGAGACAAAATACATTATGCACGGGTCTCTTCATATGTGTGGGGATTTTTACGAAAAAATACCTTCTATATATGTTTTACGTACATACTTTAGGAGTAGTTATAAAATTCAATGGAAGTCTTCGCAACAAAATTGAGTGCAGCATTGTTTCAAGGAGGATATTCAATGATTTGCTTCAATATTCCTTCGCGATAAAACTTTGTATAAAAGTTTTACAACCTATAAATTGTTGTATCTGATTACTCAACCAAATATCTTAATTGTGGTTCTTATCGAAATTGCTAAGTATTCCAAACATCAGAAAGTGATAATTTTCCCTAAAAATACATTTATATTTGTGTTATTGTGCCTGTTGCTTAAGTAACCTAATTAGCGGTAAATATGTCTGCGAGAGATTAATTTCAAAAGGGTAGTTATTATAGTTTATAAACAACCTTATAAAATAATATCGTGAAATTATAATTTACTGAAACTTGGAAAAACGGGAAATGGGTGTTTTACTGTGCTGTTCAAACCAGAATATACAGGCTAGTGAAGATACGAGTACAAGCACATATTTAAATCGGTATAAATATACTAACGCCTGTCTCCAGAGTCATAGGCAGAGATTTCTATCTACTTCGATCCTCACGCATCTTTTTCGCTATAGCCACATTCATCAATATGAATGACTTGTGCTTTTGACTTGGCTCTTCTACGGGTGGTTTTTTTATAACATATCCACTACCTTCATATATGAAACGTATTATTTTCTCTATTTTGCGCTAACCGGCGATGCAGCGATCGTCGTAACAGCCACTTTGCAATGCACGCTAATATGAACGTTATTTCAATGTCATTTCTTTCGATATTTGTACAGAAATATATCGAGCTGCTAATTTAGGTTACTGAAGCCTCTTAAATAAGATTTATCCTAAGACGTCACTGAAAGGACTTAACTTCACGCGGCTGACAACTTTGCCAACAAGCTAATAACCAGACCGGAGTGTTAATTTCTATTGAAATCCGTAGGCTAAAATAAATGACCTGTAAGTATCTTTATCTAGAGATAGACAAAGATAACATTATCTAGTAATAGATAACTCATGAAATTTTTCTCTCTTTGAAGGTGTCGCTGGCTCTTAAATTTATCTTGAAAGATAAATAATCTAAAGGTAAATTTCTTTGGTGTGGCCTTGTATAGGAAGTTACAAGGGCCTTGCGGCTAGTTTATTAAATTCCATTGCGTGTACTTCAGAATTGGATCCAGAACAATAAAATTATCAACATAACAATAACTTTGGTACATTGAGTTTATTGGATCGTTGGTGTCATGTTCATTTCATTCAAAATTTAAGAGCTGTGCTCTTATTAGTGGAGTCTTCTTCATTCACTTTTGCACCCCGCCTTCTCTTTGACTTCTTGATACGACACTACATGTTTTCCTGGGCCTTCCTTTCTTTCTTTTCCCTCCACTTTTCCTGCAATTATGTTTTTGATATAATTGTCGTGTCGTATCAGATGTAGATGTCCCAACATTTTTCCCTTTCTATTATCTATAGTCTTCCTCAAATTTCGCATTTCATTTACAATCTGCAGGACCTCTTCGTTGCTCTTCTTTTCCATCCAACTAATTCTTTCCATTCTTCGCCAACACCACATTTCAAAGGCTTCCAATCTTTCCCTGTCACGTTTTGTCATGGTCCACATTTCTACAGATGACACACACAGATGTATACTTTTATAAGACTTTTCCGAATATGGCGCGATACGTGGGCTTTGAAAAGGTACTCGTACTTTTTGTTGTTAAGAGCTTTCTTTGCTATTCTAGCTACTATGTCTGGGTACATCTGGAGTCATTGTTTATCCTTAGTATCTAAACTGTTTCACTTATTATATAAGTGTTGAATTTAAATTAATTGGGTTATGTTTTTATTATTATGGTTATGTACTTTTTGATGTTATTAAAGTTTTAGTTTTATTTATAATAATTTTTAGGCCAATTTCTTAAAATACTAAATCCATATCTACTACTTATTCTTCTAAGCACTGCAATGTCATCTGCAAAACGAATAAACTGATTTTTTGTTCCATTAAACTAGACCCCCCCTTTTTCTGACTGTGTTAGTTTTCTGACTGCACACTCTATATGTTAAATATAAGAGGTGAAAGTGGATACCCTGGTCTTACTCCTTGTCTAATCTTTGCTTTTTCTTTCTCTCCTCCTATTTAAAATATTGATTCTTGGTTTTGCTTCTTCTTACTTTTCCTTGCGACTTTATTCACAAATATTCACAAATACCGAGACTTTCAAATAAAAACTTATTTTTATTAACACAGAATATAATCTATTTTAATCAGCTATACTATCAGCTTTCTATTAGTAACAGAGTTTTAAAGATCGTTTCGGTAGTTCCAGTGATTACACCCTACATACAAACAATCAAACAAATACCTCTGTATAATATAGGTATTAGTGTAGAAAAGACGGATTACCTATGACCAAAACTCGGAACTTTGTGGAGCTCTCCTTTCGAATTGAACACAAGTATCCAAGAACAACAGTTAGTATACAAGTTGTAACTGACCTTTAGGTACTCTGTTGCTACAGTGATACCAACTTTGGGACTTGTTTATCTTTGATCCAAAGTTTAAGCAGTTTGAAGTGGCGTACACTTCGGCTGGAGGTCAAAAAATAATTAACGCTGAGTGAGAGGCAAAACTCTTTTTTATTTATTACAGCAGTACATGTTTTAAGTTCTTTGTTTAAATAATACATTGCGTTAAATTTGGTTTCTATTTATTAATCAGTCGGCAGTTTTATCGAAAATCTTTTTAGTTGCCTCAAATATGCTTTGAAGAATTCAAAAAACTATTCAACGAAAGGCATATTTCCGATTCTACTTTTTTCTTCTCATCTCGATCTTACGCTTTGCCATCACTGCGCCTGGAAAAAAGCACCGAGAGGACCTAAGATAGAAAGCGCTCGCTCAGAAATTTTAAGAGTAAAGAGTTGAGAGTCAATTGAGTCATTAATCAGTATCAGTCCAAAGACATCCGCAAAGTCAGAAGTGGGTAACGGTCGGATGACTGATACAGATATCTAACGAAGACCATTTAGCTATGGTTGTTGTAGTAGTGACGTGTACAGATAGACACATCTTGTGTGTGGTGCGCATTTTGTGGCACTTCTGAGGTTACGCGCACTAGAAAAAGTACGTGCACGCAGAGAAAACTCTAGCTATTATAACAAGACATTCTTATTGCAAACGACACAGCAAGAACAACGAGTTTATTTTACTAAGAACGATTGTGAGGAATACTAGAATATTATTCCAATAATATTATTAGTAAAATAAACTCGTTGTTCTTGCTGTGTCGTTTGCAATAAGAATGTCTTGTTATAATAGCTAAAGTTTTCTCTCCGTGTGTGCACGCACTACTACAATAATAGCGAAACGAACTTTGTGAGTTAGAATATCTGTATCTAATACGCAACTGCCTCCAACCACTCTCCCCATAGAAAGAGTTCTGTAAATTTTTAAAGTGTTTTGCAAAATATATTATACCCGGAAGCGTATTTCTGTTTCCGGGTTCAACAAAAGGGAGTATTTTCTTGAATTCCACACAGGTTTGTGAGCTAATTATAGCTTTATAAACCAGTGTTCTATAAGAGGCACGCGTGCTCCAACAGCGAACGGGTTTGCAAAGCAAACTGTTCTTCTAATCACGACATGTTCGATAGACACTACTGGCACAAAACCTGTAAGAGTTTGGTGAGTTAACTAACAATACAAACTTCCAACTGTTGTTCGTGCAAAAATTCCCTAAAACCAATAGTGCAGTTGGGAGGCGTGGAAAGAGTTGCGTTTCGATGCATAACTGCCTCCGATTGAACACGCAAACGGAAATACGTGACCTGCAGCGTATGTTTTCTTACAAACCCGTGCGCGATTGGAGGATGCGTGCCTCGTATTTATAACGGGTTGGTAAAGTTAGTTAGCTCACAAACCCGTGCGGATTTCGATGCAGTAGTGCCTCCTATTTACGTGTTCAATAACGGAAATACGCTACCCGGAAACAGTAGAGAGATGCAAATAATTACATCAGCGACCAGAAGCGGAAGGGCTTGAAAACGCTTTAAATGAAATTAAATGGTTCTGCAATACACAGAGAACTGAGTTTATATTTTGGATCAAAATGAATTTTAAGCTGCGTTCATAAAATATAGGTCCATACTTACGTTATTAAATTTTAAAATGAGTAATATATTAAAACGAAATGAATAAATAAATATACTGTAATACACCACTTCTTAGGATTCCGTAGCCCGACAAGGAACCCTTACAGTTTCGCCAAGTCCGTCTGTCCGTGTGTCCGCGGCTTAGCTCAGAGACTATTAGTACTAGAAATGGCATGGGTACATACATATATATATATATGCACATTTAACCACGTCATCAAATTGTTAATATAAAATCTCTAAAAAAAAATTTCGTACTCGTAAATGGACCATGGATGCGCTAATTGAATTGAAAAAATTAAAATATCTAAATTTCAGAAATACGGTCCTTATACAGTTGTATACGAATACAACCTTTGCCCCGATATTAAAAGAAAAAAATACTCTGTGGTAACAATGAACAATGACATTGACCATCGATAATATACTTATGCCTATATAGACATAGGTGTATATGTCTATGCTTATACCAAACTTATACTGAGTAATATGGTTTTCTTTTAACACTTTACCCAACTACGTGTATTATGCATTTCCAAATGAAAATAGTTCAAAAGTTTTTAATTTTTTTCCGTATATTTTTAAAAAACAACATGCGTCACGTGAATATTAATTAAGAAAGAAAGAAAAGAAAGAAAGAAAGAAAAGCAATTTATTTTAAATACCTCCAACAATACACAAAATAGACATGAAAAATCACACATAACTAGAATTAACAAAGAGTAAGAATGTATAACATAATAAATATAAGTAGCAGGATTTTAACATTTAGAAAAAGGTAGTAAATAAAAAGGGATTCAACTCAGCTTAGTGCTGCGGTAAGTGCCACAGCGCTGTTATTCTGTTGAACCCTGAAACTAAAATTAAAACTCAAACTATACCTATGCTAGGTGGCTTATATCTAAGGGTTGATTTATGAACTAGGAATTGGAATGTGCAGGAAGTATGTATATATAATAAAATATATAAAAATATATATCTACAAAAAATAAATATATAAGAATATATAACAACAATTTTTTCTCGATTAGGGTTATTTTTGTTTTTGTTTTTCTAATAGATATTTTTTCAATTTGATCCGAAATGTTTCCTTTGTTTTGCATTCTCGAATGGGAGGGGGCAAATCATTCCATACCTTTGACGCCCTGTATCGAAAACTGCCTTTGAATCCAACCGACTGATGTTTGGGTATAATAATGAGATAAGCGGAAGCTCTTGTAGTATATCGATTGACGATGGAGGACCATTGAAGTTTGTCATATAAAAACTTGGGTTGTTTGTGCTTGACTATCCCAAATAACATGACCGCAAAATGCAATTCGCGACGAGCAGCCATTTTTAATTGATTGCTATCGTTCATGTAAGGCGTGACATGAGTACGAGGAGGGATGTTGAAACAAAAGCGTGTACACGCATTTTGTACCCGCTGGATGAGACGTTGTGACCTTGCCAGTATGCAGCCTCCAAATACTACATCACCATAATTTAATTTAGACAAAATCAAAGTTTCACACATTTGAATTCTAACTTCGACACTTATGTATTTTCTAATTTTATAAAGAAGCTTTAACCTGTAAAAACAGTTTTTGGCCACATTAACAACATGATTTTCAAAATTCAAAATTCAAAAATTCAAAATTCAAAAAGCAATTAACATGATGGTTACTCTAAAAATACATAAAAAGAAAGATATATGATGTTTTTATCTGTCCGAAATTCTTTTGATTTAACCCTGTGAAGGAAGTTGCTGACTAAATCAACAACCTATATATTAATACGAGTACATGAAGTCTTGGCCTATAAAAATATTTAAAATTTTAATTTTTCTCGCCGGTTGCATTAACAACTTGAAAAAGCTTTAATCTTAAACCCGTTTAATTTAAAGCGAACGCTCTCCATACCTATGTTCTTTAATGGTTACCGATAATCAATAAATGTGCTGGTTAAGTTTATTACAATCCAAGCAAATGTGGAGCAGTTAAATGCAACAAAACAGTTTAATATTACCTACGTTGGTTTGTGTTCACAATTTCAGTTTGTTTTGTGCACGAGTATTACCTGTCAGTAAAACTCAGAGTTGTAGAATCAAACTGAACCTTAATAAACTTCGCATACAGTTGGCATTAGCTTTGCTGTTACTGTTGCAGTAAATAGTACCGCTGTTTAGTATCTGATTTGTGTTCCAATGTTTGCTGTGCTACGCAACGCTTTCCATTTATTCATCTGCCAATTGTAAAGTTGAGGTATTTTGTTCATAATGTTTAATCTATTAAATTTAAAAACCTTAAACTGGGAACGACAGGTATATGGCATTACGCAACAATAATTTACTGTCAACTATTGGGCTCCGCCCGCGTGTTAGGGCCGATTCGACCAAGCTAATTTAAGCTTGGTATAAGTGCTATCTCTAGAATAAATCAGGAAATACTCTGGAGTAAACCCATTTTACGTTGTACCAACCACAAATCCCGGGTTACTTTCGTAATACTCCGGGTATAGCGCTATTCTACAGATTCTCGCGGTATACCGACCCTTATCCATAGATTAAGTTCAAAAATTAAAATGGCGAACGAAGAGAACAGCTGCTATGTCAAACAAACACTCCGTCCGTCCGTGAGAGTACATCGATAAGTTTTTATTATTATGTGGTGAAAAGTAATTATCTACCAATTAAAATGATGTCACGCTGCCTAAGAGATATTATTGACGATTCCGACAGTGATGAGGAGATTTTAAGACCTAGGCGTCCAAGAGTGGTTAAAGAAAAGCATTGTTTTTCAGGATCTTCTTATTTTCGATGACGCCAAAATGTTCCTCCACAAGGTCCAGCAATAAATGCTTCTCGGAAGGTAATGCTCGGAAGGACTATGCTTCCGTTTCTCGTTGTCATCTTCCATATTATAAACCGATTCAAAAATCAATAAACTTTTACAGAGCAAAGAACAATTCACACACGCAAGTCGCAAAAGCAACGAACGACAGAATAATAACCTCCTAAATTATTTTTTTACGTTTGACGCCTGCCTGTAAGCCGGCAAAATTGAAGTAATGCGACATTTGGTACTTTGGTTAAAGAAATATCAGCACAGTTATTTTGTCGGTTTATACGTTCATTCAACATTCGTTCACGTACCGTTCTTATTCTTTCGAGTTGCTATTCGAGTATAAAAATGGTCTGGAAAAATGCATCAAATCATACCAAGATTAAAATTTAGGGAGTAAATATATTTCAAGATTAGTTATTCTGGTTTAAAGCCGTAGTTGGTCGAATCGGCCCTTATTCGGCTTACGACATACTTTTTTCCGGGATAAAAAGTAGCCTATGTTTGAGTTATGGTATAAGCTATATCCATTTTAAATTTCACCAAAATCCTTCGAACCGTTTCAGCGTGAAAGAGTAACAAACATACACAAACACACACAAACTTTCGCATTTATAATATTAGTGTGATTCGGGTTTTATATCAGAATTGGGTTATTTAATGCATTAATTTGTAAATGATCCAATAAAACAACTATCAATACGCTTCAAAATTGTTGTAAGCGATCATTTAGAAGTTTTACAACGGAATGCATAAAATAGCACAACTTTGCAAGAAAAGCCTAATTAAAATTAATGGAAGATTGTTATAAAAGTGAGGTAAGTTATAAATTGCACCCGAGATATTAAAGCGGACGAGCGAGCGAAGCGAGCGAGGGTGCTCCTAGCTCGAGGGTGCAATTGATCACTTACACCACTTACACTCTACTTTTCATCACTAATGCGAAGAAATAAAAAAAACTTGCAAAATTATAACATGATGATTAAACTGTATTTGTTTCACAGTAATTATATTTATCCCAACCGGTTTCGGTTTTACACCATTATCAAGGGTATATCTATAATAAAATAACTAATAACACATTTTGCAGGATATAAAAATTAATTCGACGTGCAACCAAATTCAAATTAAAATTCAAATTTCAAATTCAAATTTATTTATTTTTCAACAAAAAGATACAAACCATAAAGCAACTGGCTCCCAAAAAGTTAAAACTGAGATTCAGGAGCCAGTTTCTCCTCTTATTTACAAAATTAAATTTTTGTGTTAGCGTAATAATTATTTACTAAATTTACACAAATGTGTAAATTGTATACATTTTAGGTTTAATTTACTTTTCTATCTTATTATTATTATTATTTTTTTAAATTTCAAGTATAAAACTATTAGACGATAGATTGTCATATTTTATATTCTAAAATCTATCTTATATTCTAGAGAATAACAAACAAAAGAAGAAAGGAGAGTGTATGAGTGTGAGGGTGAGTATAGTATGTGTGAGTAGCGTGTGTGTGTAGTGTATAAACGTAGGGTGAGGATGAATGTGTTGTGTGTGTGAAGACGTGTATTTGTGTATTTAAACTAATAATATAATATAATATATGAATCGCGCCATATCTACTTTTTCATGTAGAAGACTAGTGGGTAGAGCAAATCTTCGGTCTCCTGGTATGTTAAATTTTGGATCCAGTCCTTGATGGCAATTTTACATCGTCGTTGAGGAAGAGGGTAAATATGGATTTCTCTGTTTATCTTGTTGTAGAGGCGTCCACACAAGCTCGGATAGTGGCGATTTGCTAATGCTGTTTTAAACAAAGGAATTTTGCAGACAAGGTCATTGCGGTGCTTTTCTGTTATCAAGTTCGGATCATAGGCTAGAGAAGCATGTTTTCGCAGAACAACCTGAAGTACAAAGAGCTGTCTTACGGTTAGAACTTTGCATTCTTGATATAAAAGTGTCGTCGGGTATCGAAAAGGTTTAGAATGCATCACTTTAAGAATAGCCCTCTGCGCTCTCTCGATACTGAGAAATGATGATACACCAGCACCTCCCCATGCAGCAATGCCGTATGTTAAGATGGATTGGGCTAGGGCATGATAAACCATTAGAAGTGTTTTTTGGTCAGCACACGATCTAAGGTTCTTGAATATGTAAACAAGTTTCCTGACACGAGGTTTTAAGTATTCAAGGTGATGTTTCCAACTTAGGGTATTATCAATTAAAACACATAGATATTTAACGCAAATGGATCTTTTTAGATTGGAACATTGACAGTTTTGTTCCCAGCCGGAGCGATTGCAGCTATGGGCTGTGAGATGGTACGAGTCAAGAGGAGGCTGATTCAAAGCTCTAGCACTGAATGTAATGAATTGGGATTTGTCAATATTTAGTGTAAGCTGATTGGCGGAAAACCATCTCATAACTCTGCCAATCGCGTGTTCGGCATGCTCATGTGCATCTTTCCAAGTTTTACCTTGAACGAGAAGGGCAGTGTCATCGGCGTAAGATATAATTTTACAATTTGGAATTTGGAATTTACACAAATTATTTATATAAATTAGGAACAGGGTTGGACCCAGGACACTCCCTTGCGGTACCCCAAATGATAGCTGTTCATCCCTACTCGTAAGTCCATCAATAGTCACACACTGAAAACGATTTGATAGGTAGTCACAAAAAATATCATGAGCAAGGCCTCTGACTCCTATTTGATGTAATCGGTCGAGAAGTAGAGGAACAGAGACAGTGTCGAAGGCCTTAGAGAGGTCAAGAAAAATACCTATAGTCTTTATTTTTTTGTCCACATATTCAGTCACAGTGTTTGTAAGATTAAGTAATGCATCTTCCGTAGATTTACCAGTTTGAAATCCGTATTGGTTCTTTGATATTAAGTTATTATTATGCAGAAACTGAACTAGTCGTGAATTAAGTACTTTTTCAAGGATTTTGGATAAAGTAGTTAGGACGGATATAGGCCTGTAGTTGTTGACACTGCCTCTGTCCCCCGCCTTAAACACCGGATGCACAATCGCCTTTTTAAATACGTTGGGAAAAGTGCCAGTTCTAAGACAAAGATTACAGACATGTGTTAGTGCAGGAATAATGCAGTGTCGGGCTGCCTTAATAATGGTTGAAGAGATACCATCCCATCCCACTGCACAGTCATTGCGAAGACCAAGTATAATTTTTTCGATTTCATGCTCATCAGTTTCGACTATAGCCAGCGAGTTACAGACAGAGTCGGATAGAGAAATAGAAAAATCATTATTGTCAAGAGGGGAAGATTGAAGTTTTTCAGCGAGATTCCTTCCAATGTTTACAAAGAAATCATTTATTGCATTAAGTGAAGATTCTGTATCAGGTTTTATTTTTAAAAGTTCTTTTGGTGGAGATGACTTTCGATTTATATTAGTAACTTTTTTTATAACGTTCCAGGTTGCCTTGGGATTATTTCTGGCTTTATTAAACTCATTTTGTTCGTAGGTGCACTTGACTTTTTTTAATAGACTGCTACAGAAGTTGCGATACCTTGTGTAAGTGACGTGTAGGATCATATTTTCCGGACTTTTTTTAGATTTTTTGTACAGCTTGTCACGGTTTCGTATACACTTTAATAGACCAGGTGTTATCCATGGTTTCATAGTCCTTTTTCGTCCCGGTATATTTTTAATGTGAGTATGTTCTTGTATTATAGACGAAATTATTGATACAAGTAAATCTGCTGCGTAGTTGGCATCATTAGAGTTCAAAACACGTGAAAAATCCGTGTTTTCAATATCCCTGACAACAGCTGCCTGATCTATTTTAGTGACAGTACCTTTTGTTATGAACCTCCTAGTTTTAATCTTAGTGCTAAAACAGACTGGGTTGTGGTCCAGGGGAGAACAGATATCAAAAACAAGTGTAGTAGCATCAGAAGAGCTTCTAAGCATAATATGGTCCAGGCAGGAATTCTTCCGTGTGGGAAACATATGAGTCGGGATAAGACCGAATGAGGCTAAAGGTTCGAGATAGTCATCAGGATTTATACGATTACTGGGATCTGAGATAATGTTGATGTTTATGTCACCTATTACGGCTAAAGTTCTGAATGTTGACAACGTTGGTAGCAATCTATCTAAGCTCATCATAAAATTACTAATGTTATTAATCTGGGGTGATCGATAAATTGCAACCAAGGCCATTTCCTGTTTGTACTTGAGGATTAGGCAGTTAGCATCCGTGAGAACATGTTCAGTAACGCTACAGTCAAGTTCTGCTCTGACGTATATCACCACACCGTCATTTTGATTATTATAACTTGACTGATAAGAACAGAAACCGTCCAAAGAAGGGATAGTCTCATTTTTACTTAGCCAGCATTCGGAGAGTATGATAATATCGCACAAAATATTGATCCTAGATAATAAAACTGTCAGTTCATTAAAGTTATGGCCAATACTACGAATATTCCAGTGCAGTATGTTCAAGTTGCAATTTCGTTCATCTAAATAAAAAGAGCTTTGCTCAGGTATACATATGAACGCTTTTGATGCGCATATCATGTCGATATCAGAGTTTATTTTCGTAAAATCATTATTCATTTTGTAACTAAATAAAACATAGGAACAAAAAACATTTCCAAAAGTGAATAACTCACCGTTATCAGTAAACATTGGGTTTTGTTAACACGCACCACGCCAGAGCAGCGCATCTCACTGCAGTAAAGAGGTAGGTCGTCGACGTATAGCAATATAGTCAACGCGCCAGAGTACATGTTAAATAGAAATATGACATTATAAAATCTTTTAGGCCATAGATGAGTTTTAAAGCCAAAGTTTGAACACAATGACATTGGAATATTATTGTGTATCCTGGAACATGATGTCTCGACTATTAAGTAATAATACAGTTTGCATAAAGCGTAATATTTAGTAGTTATGTTTGTGTAGTATGTTGTGATGTGTTTGTGTGTAACTTTTCCTTTTTTTAGTGCAATCGTGTCTTACTGGCCAGTGTGATTGTTTTAAAAATGAAACTAATTAAGTTGCTGTGTTAACTCCTAAACGTCTTTTTAACATTTTATTTAGCATATTTACCTATATACAGAATAACAAAATAAAAAGGAAATACTCGTAGGTAGAAAAGATATTTTCCATTGTCATTTAGCGAGACGAGTGATTTACTACATTGTTATATAGTGACTGTAAGGGACACTCGTTTGATTTTTAAATAATTTACCTCCCGCATTTCGAGTTATATACGACTTGCTTTCAGAGCATTAGTGATGACAAATATTTTCGCGTAATGCCTTATATCACATTTCCATTTAATACCTTTTTATGTGCATTTGAGAACGGCTGAACGGATTTGGATGAAATTTAGAATGAATATAGCTTTTTCCCTAACTTAATACATAGGCTACTTTTTATCTCGGAAAAATGCATGGTTCCTGTAGGATAGATAAATATCATTGAAAAATCAGGTGTCTAATTAGCGCGGTAATTAATCGTTTGTGTTGAAATAAGACAAGGCTATGTTATCTCATCACACTTTACACTTATATTATAAATGCGAAAGTTTGTGTTTGTGTGTGTATGTTTGTTACTCTTTCACGCTGAAACGGCTGGACGGATTTGGATGAAATTTAGAATGGATATAGCTTATACCCCAACTTAACACATAGGTTACTTTTTAACCCGGAAAAAAGCACGTCGTTAATCCGAATAACACGCGGGCGGAGCCGCGGGCAAAAGCTAGTATACTATATTTTTTTGTGGTGTGATTGAAAATATTATGCTATTCTCTTTTTCTTAGTTCAAAAACAACTTGTTTTTAATATTGATTATGTTTGAATCTAAATTTCAAAGCGTCAGTAATTTTTATTATTTACGTAAATGTACTATTTATTTTACTAATAGCAAAAACTTGTAAGTGGCCGTTAGTTTGTAAACTCTGTTTAATTTATATTTTAGTTACTCTGTGCTGTAAGTTTTCCTTAAATATAAATAAATAAATAAATCTCTGGAAATTCACCGTAACTGTTATAATAGGGTTTCGATGAGAATCACATCCTTATGTAGTAACTGGTTGACTATTATTCTAATCATTTATTCATCAACTCTTTATTATATCCTAAAACCTTATAAAGGTATTTAGGTAGTACGAGTAGTATGTCCATATCTTATTTGTAAATACCATCAGCATTGGTAGTAGTTTCATGCATTTGTAAAGGCAGTATTTGTATTTTATTACAATCAATTTAAAATCTCCAATGTAACTTTATACAGGTTGCAACTTACAGCAGAAAATAAATAAATAGTTTGAAAACACATGATGAGTATCTGCTTTGCAACATATTTATTGCTAAAATTTTTCTAGGTCCCTTGAAGAAAGAATTTTATTTATTTAGTTTTAATCAGGAAAACATACAGGATTAGACACATTCAACAAAACACAGACCAAATAAGTTTTCACAGACTAATAGAACATAATAACACATCACGACAAGACGACAAACGAATAAAACACAAAATGCAAGATAATAATAACAGGAATGAAATTCAAAAAAAGGTATTCTCTATACAATCATAGACATCGGTGTATAATAATGTCTATATCTCTTTATGAGAGAAAAGTAATTTGGAAAAATAATACTAAATAATAAACTTGACTTTTTATTATAAATAGTTTTGTAAATAAAGTGCTATCAAAATATCTATCACGGCTGCAATGGAAGAGTGTATTGTGTATATAGATTAATAGTAACGATATTTTATTGATCTAACGTCATACATGTTTTCATACCAAAAATAGGCGTATACGTTAGAATTGATTTAGTTGTATGAAACCGTCCCGTAGTAACAAAAATATATAAATAGATATTCTTGGATAAAGATATAGATATATTCTTAAAAAGACGATGGCGAGACGATCTTCACTCATTTTTACCGGGGTAAAAAAAAACTTTAATAAAGAAATATACCTAAATTATTTTCATTGAAGAAACGACACATCACACGTAGTTTGTGAACCATGTTATGCAGAATAAAGTAACTATTTATTTATTTACTTAATTTTCTCAAATTTATATAACTACTCCGGAGTACAAAATTTCTTCACTATTGCAATCTATATACACAATACTGTCTGCCATTGCAGCCTTTTTTGGGAAATTCTAAAATTATTACTTTCCTGTTCGCTACAAACACAAATACAGCTCCAAGTCAGTACTATGAAAATTAGAAAGAAGAATATTTTTTGAATTAAGCAAAAAATGTATTTATCCGTGATACTGATCACTAAACAAGTCACCAGTATGAATTTGATTCCATAAATAAATGTTACCTTACAATTAAGATTGAAACCAGCATTTACTAGTATGTAAAAAGATCCGAGTTACTCGCATCTTTGAATTCAGATATTTTCACCTTAATTTAATCACTTAAATAGATAAGATATTTCACGTTTCAAACTCTTTCTTGAAAAGCTTTTTATATAAAAAAGCTACTTTTGGTTACCACCACCGTCTTACAGATAACTTTTTTCAGTACACTCAGATTTCGTTATAAAATCCCACCTCTAGGAATGATTCTAAAATTATTAAAATATCTTATCTTGAAACGAGACAAGGAAAGGATACTAACAGATTTCATAGTCGTATACGAAAAAATGTTTAATACTTGAGTATCGGACGCCCTTGGAGGCTTGATTAATGAAGGCTCTGATTATAATCTTGAGACGAGCCCGTTAAAAATGGACGTGATGTTTTTTATTCTGCAACAAATGAAATTCAGGTATATTATAAAACCTCGAGACATAAACTAGGCTTAGCAGATTTTAGACTTGACAAATGCTACTGTTTCGGATAGCTGGATGAAAAATTTAACAAATAATATACCTGAAGATCAACAAATACATTTTTGGTTTAATTTTGAGTATTTTTTAATCTTTGAAAAAGTTCTGAACCTAATGAGTGTTTTTTATATATTTTTGGGCAAAGACAATGCCGCTTTATAAATAAAATTATCTATAGATATACCTACTAATTCGTCCATCAGCCCGTGTTCTTCCACTGGACAAAGGCCTTTCCAAGATTTCGCCACTCTTAATGGTCCATCGTCACCCAGAAGGTCCAGCTATTAGAATGAGGTCAGCCCACGCTACGCTTTGCTGTACCTAGTCACCATTCTAACTATACCATATATTGATGGAGTGTGTACGGAACGAGCCTCAGAGACGGCAGCCGTGTTGTAGACATCTATTTGTAGTAGGTGGCTGCAACAGTGCTTTGTCAGCTCCGATGTCAACAGAGGCTAAAAGTACTCTCAATCTTGTAAGAGTTGGCCTTAGATTAAGAAGTGACAATCTTATATAAGTTATTTTTTGTATGTGTACTAATAGGGTGACATGGTCACTGTGTGACCAAACCCTTTAAATAAAGATTTTAAAAAACCTTTTCGCCCCAATGGCCATCATAACAGCGACAGATTTTGTCTGCCCACTGCCACTTCAATTTACTGATTGGGCAGGCTATGTTGGTCACTTTCGATCTCCAACGGATCTCCTCGTTTCGAATTTTACTCATCAGAGATATTTCAAGCATTATCATAAGAATAGGTATTCCATCTGCCGATTCAAATTAGTTTACCCGACTTTCAATTTTGTAATCTAGGCTATAATCTTGCCGGGTGGAGCATGCTCAAATGAGATTTTTGAAAAACTTAGTATTAAGTTAGTATACTTAATAATATTACTGACGTTGAAAGAAACCACTGTGAAGACAAAGTGCCCTAAGAACAGTGTATTTGTGCACGAAGTATGGCGATAACCCCCCTATAAGATTGGGCCGCTAAAATTGTCGATGAAAATTCTCTATCGGGCACACCTGTAATACATTAGTTGTGTCGACATGTTTATAGGTTTATGTAAATTTTTTTATCGGCCTTAATACACAGAAGTTAGCAGCATCAATTTTGTATGAAATTCAACATTTTAAAAATAATATCATAGCTCGAGCGAGTCTTCGTGAACAGCTGCAGTGGCAGAACATATTTCAGATTGCGCACGTGACGATGGATGTTTCTGTTTTAGAATTCTCTCCATGCCCGTTCTCTCGTAGAAGATGTAAGAATTGACAACTGGTAGAATAATATACCTAATACGATTTGATTTTAATACAAGTTATTATTCAAGTAAAACAACACAATTGATGTATGCTAGCACTTCTTTTTTCTCGTATTATTCCACAATTTTTTCGAAACAAAAATCAGTGCAATCATTTCTTATATATTTTTATATGTGTTTATTGGTGACTGACGATGATCATATGGGTAAAATCCTCGTTGGGTCAAATATATTTATTTAAAATTTTATTTTCCCTATTCATTGCAATTTTAATGCATACTCGTATATGGACAATAATTAAAATAATGGTCAAAAATAATGTATTTTTCCAAAACATGGTCGACGGCAGCTTTTCTTTTGAAAAGGAACAAGGAAGAGCCTCTTTTTAACAATAATAATATCAAATTATTTCAGTAATAAATATCCTACTTCCCAGTCTCATGATATAATGTTATTTTTTCATTAATTGATTGTTATTAGTTCCAAAAATGCCAGAGCCGTGGCGAAATTGAGAAATAGGTTTGCCACTTTGTCTTTCTTCCAAAATCAAACCTTAATACAATGCATAACCTCTTTGCTTTGCTTTTGCATTTCAATAAAAATAACGATTTATAGCATTACAAACTCTTTTATTGAAGCCTGAGAAGCAGCAAAATTATCTAACTACTCTAATGCAGCATTATTATAGCTACGTAGTAAGTCACGTAAATTAAGTAATACTTTGGTCAAGTTCTACGAGTATGAGTATCGTTATTTAAGTCTGCTATGCTTGGGGAGAAATTTTAAGACCACGCTACGACGTAGAACGTAGTCCTTCTACGCCGTAGCAATAGTACGTAACGATAAATGTCACATTTTTATGAGATAGAAATGTTTATTTTTGAAATATCTCACGTTAATGTCATCTGTAAGTACTTATGTGATAATTATTTTCGACCTTCAACTGTTTAGCATTGTACCTTTTATTTTATGCTTCGTAGAAAAATTATATTTATAGTACAGAAAAAAGAAGTAGTCATACTGTCTTGGTTGTCATAACAACAAACATTTAATAAAATAATTTATCAAATAAGTAATCGACTATGCTGGTAACACTGTTTTTGACAAAAGGTGCTATATTACAGTATACGTGGTACAATTAGGGTAGCTAATGGTGAGCTCCATCCATCCATCCATCCATCAGCCTGTTTCGTCCACTGCTGGATATAGGCCATTCCAGGATTTCGCCACTCTTGGCGGTCCTCCTGGAAGGAATGCCCGTACTCACACACGCTGGGCAGGCGGGTTGGTGAGCGCGGTACCGAAACCCTTGCACCAGTGACGCCGCTGCCCGTCACCAGTCTGTATATACCGCCATCCATCGGTCCCAGGCAATGGTGGGCCGCCTGGTTTTGCCTGAGAGCTGTTCTCTTACTCTCCCTCGAATAACTTTAGGAGGATTTGCGAGTAAGATAGTGGTACCTCTACAGTCGAGCTCGGTATCAGCTCTATACGGTGAGCTATATACTAAAATGGTGAGCTACTGAAACAATTCATCGAAGAGACTGAAAATATCGTAAAATTTTTATACATTTTTAAATTTATACTTTAATGAAATTTAAGCCAAAATTGGTACAACTATATTTAAACATCTATCTACAAAGGTCACTTATTCTAATATAGATATTATATTGAGCCAGTCTTCTCATCGTGACTGCTTTAACTGTGCTTGAGTGCAGTAATGTTAGGCACGATGAGAAGACACCTTGTAATATTTTTTTATAATGTCAATAATCAACTAATGACTGGCTCATTGAAGAGGGCGAAAAAATTCTTAAAACTCTTATGTTTTTTTTTTATAATAAAAATATTAAAATATAACTACTCAATCACCGCTATTTCTACCCTCCTTGGTTTTTCCTTAAAAAACACTACTCAGCTAGATTGTTAGATAACAATAGCCTTAATTATGCGATCTGTCGGTATGAAACTACGAGAAAGGAAATTCACGAGTGGCTTACCCTATAAGTCTCCATTCTATTTTTTATATCTTTTTTATGGATGAAGTGCACTAGCGGTCGAATCCAGTACTACAGATTTTACGACGTTCTATTCACGACTGCACACAATTGTGTTTTTTATATTCCAGTCGGTAAAACCACAGTATCGTATTTAATGAAGAAATCGTAATTTCTAGAAATAATTTTATTGATAGTAAGACTTTTTATTTATTAAGTATGCTCTGAGGAAGTAGAAGGGACAACTCTAGTTATGTGTTTTTGTGACAATTAGTAGTGAAGGTACTCCAAAATGAACCCTCAGGGAACGCAAGTTTTTTTTATTACCTCTATTTGCAATAATAGCCGAGATTTGACGTGCGATTTGATACAATTTGAAGTAGTAACTACCGAATTAGTGAGCTAAAATTAAAGATAAACTTGCATGTCTTTTATATTTATTTCATATAGATCTTAAATTAACTACACATACATTAAAAAACGCATTGAAATAATATTACGAGAGATATATTTCGGCCATTAGTATGGTCGGCATTAGTCAAAATTATAAACTATAATACTAAAATATAAATAAATTTATGAAGCCAAAATTAAAGCTGTAATATTTGAAATTTAAAATAAAGGCCTGTCAAGTTTAATTTCGACTTCACACATTAACTAAGTAATCTATTATTTATAATTTTAACTGATGCCAACCATATTAATGGCCAAAATTTATTTTACGTAATATTATTATTTCAATGTGTATTTAAATGAAATAAAATTTATATCATTGCGGTATAGAAAATCAAAAAGTAAATCTGGAGGTGAGGAGCTCTGAGCCGGGATTCAAACCCGCGACCTCTCGCTTACCGAGCGATTGCTCTAGCAACTGAGCTATCCAGTTCTCAACAGGTTGTGTTTCTACCCATGTGCTTTTCCATACCGCAACGATATATTGTATAGATAGATACTTACATAATAGTTATCTCCTTGCGATGGATAAATCGCAAGTGTTTAAAATATATAAATTTATTATATAGGTATCTATATATATATAGGTACAGCATATATAGACGGCAGAGGTGGTGCAAAAACAATTTTTTATTTTTGGGTCATCCCAAGAAAATGTTGTGGTATAGACCAACTGGAAGATTCCCCTTTGTGTGCATAACGGTGATTATTTACTCGTATGACGGAAGACGGATCGAAATGTCAACCCTTTCCTAATGATCGAAAGGCTGCTGGGAATCCGATGCTTCCTTGTTGGACAAACAACTACATATATGTAGGGAGAAACTGTATCTAAAATAAAAAATACTCCTCAGCACAATAGACGTACAATGCTACTGCGTTAAAAGTTCCAATCTCATTTTGGAAATTTACATTATTTTTCATTTTGTGCCATCAAGAACAGAATAAAGACAAGATAACGATAAATATAATGACACTGACATTAATATAATTTTGACAGCATATAAAAATTATGCATTTTCAATTAATTATTGTGTTGATAAAATTAATCGAACACAGGCTTAATTCTCATTCATACGAAGTATTTGAAATTTGCGATGATTTCAATTTCACCGATGCAAAAACGGAAATAAGAGAAACACAAAACGTTTGCAGTTGATTCACATCAGTGCAAATAGGAAGTCGAATAATTTGATTTTCCGACCTTCCAATTTCTAGTGTAACTCGATTTTGTGCAGTTTTAACTTCTTTTTTAGGTACAGCTATCCGGAGTTTTTTTTTGTAGATCCAACGATAATTGTTATTGCTAAAGCTTAAAATAACAAGCCATAATAATGTAAAGTAACTAAAAGAGAAAAAGCGTTCTTCTTCCAAATGAGTAGATAGAGATGATATTTGTACAGATATTCTATCTCAGGGAGTCCGTTTGGCTATGGTTGTACTAGTGACGTGTACTGACAAGCGTGTTTTGTATGCGATTTTGTACAGTTTTAACTTCATTTTCAGGTAACCCTAACCGGACTTCTTTTACTAGATCCAAGGATAATTTTTAATACTGATCATTTTATTGCTAAAGCTTTAAATAAAAAATAAACCTTTAAAGTCAAGAGAAAAAGTATATTCGTCTATCGTGCAGGTAGATAGAGATGATGAATGTACATACATATATTCTATCTCACGAAGTCCGTTTGGCTATGGTTGTACTAGTGACGTGTACGGACAAGCGCGTTTTGTATGCGATTTTGTACAGTTTTAACTTCATTTTCAGATAACCCTAACCGGACTTTTTTTACTAGATCCAAGGATAATTTTTAATACTGATCATTTTATTGCTAAAGCCTTAAATAAAAAATAAACCTTTGAATGTCAAGAGAAAAAGTATTTTCGTCTATCATGCAGGTAGATAGAGATGATGTATGTACATACATATATTCTATCTCACGAAGTCAGTTTGGCTATGTTTGTAGCATGGCCGAAAAAAACAATGCCTGCTCCTTATGTTTGCATTCCAAAACCTACGTTTACTTCAATTTGAAGACCGACAATAGGATAGCACTTAGATAAAACAACTATCAATGGGATAGCATATGAATTTTTGCATGAGTTTTAAATGACTGAGGAAGTGTATGGCTACATTGAATATTTAGAGCTTGCTTTGCTCAACGAGACGTCATTTTTCATGAGTGTGAATGAGTGAGGAAGAGAGCTCGTATGACCATACTGAGATTATTGAATATCCGACGGTATCCAAGGTGAAGGAGAACGGGATCAGCACCCGGCTCACCGAGTACCTGGCATCGACGGAAGCGCTGTCGGACCGGCAGTACGCGTACCGCGCGGGTCGGTCCACGACTGCGCTTGCGTGCGAGGTTGTCCGTCGCGTGCTCGAAGCTCGGGAACACAAGCTGCACGTTGCGGTGCTGTGCTGTGATCTTTCCAAATCCTTCGATGTCACCGATCATCGGATGTTATCTGATAAAATTCGGCACTACGGCATCAAGACAAATCCCACGACCTGCTCACCGATTTCCTGCGAAATAGATCGCAAGTGGTAGTAGGTGGTGGTGGCAAGATAAGATCGCAGCCGTTGACGACGTTTATGGGCGTGGCACAGGGCTCGTCTGTATCCAATATTCTCTTCACTAATGATATACTGAATGATTTACCTGAAGCCATACAGACCAGCCATATATTGAGGTATGCAGACGATGTCGCTGGAGTTGTAGTAGCCCCAAACGTAATACAGCTCGAAAAACGTCTCAACGAAACGGCATCGGAGCTGGCACAGTGGTTCCAAACGAATGGCCTTGTCCTTAATCTCAAAAAAACCAACTTCTTTCATTTCGACCTATCAGGACATCCCCCAAAGGATCTTAACGTCTTTGTTGACGGTGTTAAGATTGAGCAAGTGAGGACAACGGCCTTTCTAGGCTTTGAGCTAGACCGCAGCCTCACATGGGCATCGCACATTGACAAGCTGTGTGCGCGGCTGGGCAGCGCATGTTTCGCTCTGTATCACATAACACAATGTTTTTGAACGACCTATCTAACGATACCCAACACTATGGGATAGGTGAAAAAAAAGGTCACCCTCCATTTACATGAATAAGAGGTATCATTTAAAAAAAACTGATTTTAATATTCAGTTTTGTTGATGTGATTAATATGTATACTCATGCCAAATTACAGCTTTCTAGTAATAATAATCTCTGAGCTAGGCCATGGACGGACGGACGACTTGTTGGACTACGGAACCCTAAAAAAGGAGAGTCAAAGCAGGTTCAAGAAGATAATCACTCAGTCCAGAAAGTTCCGTTAAATCTACAAAAGTCGGTAACAGACAGATGACTGCTACCCACCACGCAACTGCTTGCAACCACTCGCCCGGTACAGCTTGCCGGTACACAACGACGGGTCGCTTAGAGTTCTTGTCATGAACGATGTCAAAACACTTATTGTCAAAGCATAAATACGAAAATGCCTTAATCCGTGGGACTTCTTTCGTGACAAGAACTCTAGCGGCATGATGAGGGTGGTGACAAGCCCCGGCCGAAGTTTACCACCAGTAAACAGATAATGCATGTCGCTCTGCAGGTGGGACCACGATCCAATGAACTAATGACCCTCAATACTATAGTAACATATAACATAGATTGTTAGCATAGCTTTTTGTAGTCTCTCAGCCGCCTTTTACGGTCTCTAGTTTGACAAATCAAGGATTTGACGAGCGTCTGCATAATCCAACAAGAATACATGAAGTGTTGGTTCCGCTTTTTATCACGAATCAGGTAATATTTCTAAAATCATTAAATATCCATTCATCAGTACAGTTTTTACAGGTGAGTGCATGGCCATCCTAGAATCGATCAAATATATCGTAGAATACAACATAGATAAATCTCTAATACTTTCAGACTGTTACTCCGCCCTGCGGTCTATCATATCCAACCCCTTTGACAAAAATTCCATATGCCCTATCGCTCTTGAAATCAGATATTTACTTAGATTGGCTTCAATTTCTAATCTCGATACAATTCTTGCATGGATTCCAGGCCATTTTGGGATTAAAGGTAATGAAATCGCGGATTCTTTAGCTAAAACAGCCACCACTCATGGTGAAAAAAATAACTTCAAAATATTTTCCCATGACCTAATTCTTCTCCCAGTTCAATTTCTTTCAAAATCATGGAACACTTCCTGGAAATCCAGCAGCGCCATTAAAGGCAAACACCTATTCAACATCCAATCTTCAATTAAATTAAAGCCTTGGTTCTCTAAAACTAAATTCAGTAAAAAAATCACCTCCATAATATCAAGGTTACGTTTAGGTCACTGTTGTTCCCAAGTTCACCTTGCAAGAATAAAGATTCGAGAAAACTCCCTTTGCGAATGTGGTCTTGAAGATGGGTCAATAGATCATATTTTGTTTAATTGCCCTTTAAATAACTCTCCTCCGTTATTAGAACTTTTAATCCGCAATAAAGTCACTCTCCCAACTAGTCCCTCCTTTATTTTATCTCTGGATGATAAAGATGCCATTAAAGCGTTAACTTCATTTTTAATAAAAAATAGTATTTCTATTTAAGCTATCACGATCTTATTTTTATATCTATCATGTACTTAATTATTTTTATTTAAACACAATATATACTTGCGTATGTTTATCTTTTCACTTCAAATTTACCGTTATCCTTAAATAGCACTATCTAACTATATATACTTATATATTATTTTTATTTTATGCATTACCAGAGAGGTAATAATTCCTCCTTTAGACCTTCTCCGTAACGTTTTTTTTTTTATTCATTTGACGCTGGCAAAACTGGCCTTTTTACAAAGACCGTAGCTGACATATTAAAAAAAAAAAACAATATTCTTTTATATGAATTACAACATTTTACGTATTGGCAACACTTAATAATAATAAGCGAACTTGCTACAGTCTGTTAACGTCGTGCTTTCCGCGCCCACGGGGTGCAGAGGTTTGGGGACGGCGTCGGAGAGGATGCGGGCGGTGTGGCGGGAGGATAGAACGCGCATCGTTTTTAATATTTTCACGACGTTTATTTTAGTATAAATTTTATAGTCCAAAACTTAATATAGCTCAAATGAAATCATATTTATATCATAGTTTAGACCTATCTTTGCGATTTAATTAGATCGAGGAAAATGCAAGCAATCGTGTATTGAATAGCCGAAATATTAAAATCAAAGAATGAAATATGACATGTATTTTTTTTTTATTAAATCGTCGCTATTTATTGGTTTAAAATGAATTTGAAAGGAGACAAAATCGGGATAACCCCCCTTAAACTGTACTTAAGAATAGCAGTACGTTCAAGAACTGATTGAATTGAACAGAAATTCCTGCAGTCTTGAATTTTTTATGCCTTTACTTAAGTAGGTATATTTTTTGTATAAAATAAGGTTTTGTACCAAATATAAAAAAAGTAAAATTGAAAAGAGCCATGTTTGCTAAGTTTCTTGCCCTTCGTCTTAGCAATACTAATCGAATGGTGCGGATGGTTAGGCATTATTTTTATTTATGGTTCATTTAGTTCATTTTTAAACACATTTATTCATTGCATTATGTATATATAATATTTTTATTCCTATATTTCTCTTTTTTATGCCAGTGTATAACTATATTACATTTTAGTAGCCCAACCTTAATATTTTTTATGTATTTCGCGTATTTAATTTATCAACTTTTTGTTAATTGCATTTTGTACCTATATATAGGTATATAACATTTTTATTCCTAGATTTCTCTATGTATTTCCCGTATTATTATTTTTTTTATATCCTAAAGATATACAGGGTGTAAATGCAAAGTCAAGAATCCCTTTAGGGTATGAAAGTATATACGATTCTGATGTCATTATGAGAAAAAAAAAATACCTTGAATTTTCACCAAAAATTGCATCATTTTTCCAAGCTATGGCTACGCAGCTCACCGGCCTCTCCGCACACCACGCAACCCACACCCCTCATCCGAGTGGCCCGCGACCGTGAGGATGTCCACGCGATTAGTTTATTTTGAGTAAAGAAAATCGTCTTATTATGATACTTTACTTTATTCCGGTACTTTATTTAGATCCCAGTATTTAAAATAATATCTATACCGGTCATACTAACATACCCTTAAAGGATTCTTGACTTTGCTTTTACACCCGGTATATTGTTAAGATTAACTTTGACTTGTAGAAAGTATACTTTATGTATCTATTTTACAAAATAAATACTTTGATTTTGATTTTGAAAACAAAGGATGCAACGCAACTTGAAGCTGTAGGCAATACCTTTGAAGGTCCAACGTTAATCGGATGTAATGAAATAAAATTTGAAAGGAAAAAGAAATTGTACATTCCAAGGATCTAATAGCAATTCGATTTTCTAATTTAATAATCTGAACTAAAGCTGTAGTAAGATCAGACTTGAAAGCTTCGTGCAGATCAAATATGTAAATAGTAATTTGCAGGGTTCTACGAATATATCAAAATTGATTAACGCCTCGCCTTCTTTCACTCTCCTATTTTATAGATGGGCACACTACAGATCATCTAATCACATTGGATGTAAAAAATATATATCACCTCACAATTTTAGAACCATCACATTAAATTTTACCCAATAACTATTATATGTTTTCTCAAAGTCAAACGATCAGTTTATATGTTGACCTGGTCACTAAAATGATAATAAAGAAAACCGCATCCAAATACGTTGAATGGACCTCCAGTCAAAACAGAGCACACATACATACTGACAGACAAACCTACGACAGACAATAGTACAAAAAAATTGTGTTGACCTCAGTACAATTTCAACCCATTTCATTAAAAATTTCGCAAATATATTCAATGTACATAAACCACTTTTTACTGCTTTATTATTATTTAGTATAGTAGATAGATATAGATTATATTGAATAACAAAAACCTGAAATCAGAAATCACAGACAAGTCCCGGTGTCAAGTTGAAATTGATACCTCAATTACTTATGCATCTCGGCAATTTATATTCATAAGGCTTTGAGTCCATCGTGGTGGATAGGATACTAGTACTTTAACCAAAGTGCACCCGGAGGACGAATTATTCTAGACATTTTGGATTCGACAAATTCAAATAATTTATTTTGTAAAATTGGTACGTAATGTAGGTAGGCAAGACTTAGCTCATAGATTAATAGTATATTATGCAACTAGTGAATAAAGGACGGATTTAAAGCGAGAGCCATAGATGAGTCACGAGCAAGTAAAGGATTCAGGAGTGATTCAAATCCTGAGCGACGCGAGTGATTAAAGGCCCTCAATATAAATCCGTACTTTATTCTAGAGTTGCACACTATACTTTATACCATGACTACTAGAAAAATAAATAATTTAAGCGAAAATATACATTTAGTGAAGAAAAAGGGGAGGTTAAATGAATTAAAAAACATACTCTGAAAATGTGCCCGAAGCTTGATATTCATTTTTCCATTTGCAAAACTCATCGTAGGCTTTGATGTAAACGAGCCGTGATTTGTTGGGTAGCAAGTTTTCTACAATATCGGCCGCCCTCTCTTTTATAAACTCAACACATCATCTTCATCACTTGAATGCATATTAAATCGATTTATTATAATTATAAAATAACACTCAACTTTGTGTTCGTACAAATTACAGTATTCAAAATGGCGCCAATTTACTAGAATATATTTTTTTTCTGTAATGGCATCAAAGAACACAAAACAGTTTTTATTCTAATACTAAACTCCTTGTCGCAAATATCGACCAATCAAATCTCGGGGAGTTATTTGCACAAAGAGTTTGTATGTCGAGTATTCTATGGGCAAGAAGTTTGTATCGAGTATTTTTTGCGCAAGGAGGTTCCAAATTCAAACACCAAAATAGTGATTAAAAATCCTTTTTATTCACTGTTTTCAGATAATAAAATAATCTTTTTAGAGTAGGAATGGTATAAAGAACTTTTTGGGCTCGTTATTAGTTGGCAATCGGTAATCTTTATGAATAATACGTCTTATTGATAGATTTATCGAGATATGCTAAAAATGATATAATGTCTATTAAGGACAAAGAACGAGCTGGTTCTGGTCCAGATTCCTATTCTAAGATACCCCTTCAATGTAATGAATGATCTGTAAAAGTGTAGGATTTCTGAATATACAGTAAAAGTTTGAAAAAAATGTTTTTATATAGTACCGAACTACAGTAAATAAAAATACACGTTTTACACTTCAATATTTAAAGATGACCTAAATACAGTATTTTATTTTATTTAACTTTTATTCATATTTTATTTGATTATATTCCGTTTAATTAAGTTTTTAGAATGTAAATGTATCATAATTTTAGTATATTTCATTGTAATTTAAGGAATATCTTGAAATTAATAAGATAAAACAATAATACGATACGGAGAAAAACAATAATAGTAGTTTATGAAACTGGTACATAAAAAGGTTATTAAAAACACGAGTACCAGTTTAAAAAACGAAGCGAGGAAGAGTTTTTTAATAGAACACGAGTGTTTTAATACCTAGTTATGTATAGTTTAGTTTCATACACTCATGCCTACTAATCTGTTTTCATAATTTTTGTAAATTTGTCGCCTGCCATTTTTGATTATTCTTGTAAAAGCTTGTTCTGAAAGTGTTCGTAATTTCCAGAAGGTCAGGTGGGGCCAAATATCATTCATCACCATCCCCGCTGTCAGTAATTTTAGGGCAAAATAATTATTTTGACCCATAAAACCACAGTAATTAATAATAAAATTTCCTCGAAAACTATGGCGCAACAAACAGTTCATCCATTGACAGACCGAGTCCAACGCGCCGTAAGCCATAGACAATACCTGGCTGAAAATAAATTTGAACTGTAACCTCGTTACTATTTTATAAGTATTGGAGAACATTATATAAAAACCTCATTGGTATTTGATATTAAGCCTCAGACATGGCTGTATGGGCTAAGTTCCCTTGCCTTCCTAGTTAGTATCACATGTACTCAGAAAAAGTTTTTTATAGCATTATGTTGTTCGAAGACCTATATTATAATCACCATAAGGTGTTAAAATTTTTGGTGTCTTCTCAGATGACCGCTTGTGAATTCAATATGAATGAAGTTATAAATATCAATGTCTAGATAAATTATCTACCGACTTATATTAGTAAAAAATATAAAAACAAAAATATTAAATATACATCACACAATAAATATATAAGTTGATAGATAAATATACTATAAATAAATATGTAATGCCTAAATCCGCCCATTTATACTCGTGGTAAAAATATGTGTCAAGCAGGATCGTAGCAAATGTATAGCTTACTTATCTAAGAGATAGCCTTAAGTATATGTTTATGTATACAAATGACCAAATGGGCCAAGATTGGAAACCAGCAAAGGCTTTTCGTTTGTCTTTTTGTACACGTCATGAATCATAAAGGTCCAAGCTGATACCTGGGACAATATGCAGATAATAATATATGATGTATCTTTAAAAATACTTTATCTCCCATATTACAATAAAGTAATTTCAAAAAAGGTTATGTTACATTATTATTATTTGTCCGATGTTAAAAACTGATGTTATAATATGTATTAATCACGATATCATACAAGGGCTGCTATTTTTGCATCCGGAACTGGCCAGTTACAGAACAATATCAGAATAGTAGTTTATGAAACTGGTACATAAAAAGGTTATTAAAAACACGAGTGTCAGTTTAAAAAACGAGCCGAAGGTGAGTTTTTAATAGAACACGAGTGTTATACCTGGTTATGTATAGTTTCATACACTACTTTATCTAAACACATGCCTAACAACCTGTTTTTATAATAATCTTCATAAAATTTGTCGTTAGACATTTTTGATTTTTTTTGTATAAGCTCGTTCTAAAAGTGTTCGTAATTTCCGTCGTTATTGCCAGAATGTCAGGTGGAGTCTAATTAAATTACCATCACCATCACTGCCGTTAGTAATTTTAGGGCAAAATAATGCTTTTGATTTGACCCATAAAACCACAGTAAATAGTAATTTCCACGTAAGCTACGGCGCCAAAATCCAACAGTCCACCACGCATGTGTACGCGTTGCGTGCGCTGGCAGCCATAGACAATGCAGGCCGAAAATAAAATGAGGTCCTTTGTCACGCCGAAATATTATTTAGTACGTGTTAGAGAATATAATATAATAACCTCATTGGTATTTGATATTAAACCTCAGACGCGGCTATATGGGCTAAGCTCCCTTTGCCTTCTTAGTTAGTATCACATGTACGTACGTAGCATTATGTTGTTCGGAGACCTACACAATATTTTTGTTGTGTTTTAGAGAAGTTCATGAAAAAAATTTTTCAATATGCCAGTCGTTTTGAGTTCGTAATGAGATGTTACGATATGAGGTTAGATAAAAGTAATTATTACATTTAAAAATGGAGACTTTGAATCGGAGCCGCTATGAATTGTGCAACGGGTTGCAGCGATGGATATGTGTAAAAGGGCCATTATGGCTATCATTTTCCATTGGCGTGGTTTATTTGATCGACTAGAACTTTCTTTTGTAACTTTTAGCTGCGATTACGGATATTGATTAAAACACAGCCATCATGAAATAAAACATTTTACAATTTAAACCCATTTTCGTGCCGTCCCAAACTAACATCAAAATGACAGATAACCAATAGGTTGCAAAGAGCAAAGATGCTTGGAGGGATGCTTGTCAAAGTCATTTGAAATGGTCGTTATAACTCTTTGCAACCCGCTGCACAATTCGTCGCGGCTCCGATGCAAGGCTGTTAAACGCGACAAAATTTAGGACACTCTCGTGTCCCAATGGTATTCAATATACTCTATGGCTTTCACTGTGTCATAGTTACAGAAAATACCATTGTACTAGTACATGTATCATGTATTTTCTTTTTATAGATGTTATATGTCATCTGTTCATCTCTTAAAGCAAAAGAGGATTTGACTTATTTCAAAGGGTTTTGGACGACACACGTAGGTGGTACAAAAATATTATTAAAAACAAAAACATTATTACACAATGCATAGATTGGATTTTGATGATAATATCAGCACTAAATACATTTTTGTACAAACACACTAACAATCTGAAATTCTATACAAATAGTACCTGCAACAAAGTCTTTTACTCCATTATGGTGGAGATACGGGGTAGACGTACAGGGTTATTTTCTAGTCTAGCCCTCCCAGTCCACTGCAATTATTACACAATGCATAGATTGGATTTTGATGATAATATCAGCACTAAATACATTTTTGTACAAACACACTAACAATCTGAAATTCTATACAAATAGTACCTGCAACAAAGTCTTTTACTCCATTATGGTGGAGATACGGGGTAGACGTACAGGGTTATTTTCTAGTCTAGCCCTCCCAGTCCACTGCAATTATTACACAATGCATAGATTGGATTTTGATGATAATATCAGCACTAAATACATTTTTGTACAAACACACTAACAATCTGAAATTCTATACAAATAGTACCTGCAACAAAGTCTTTTACTCCATTATGGTGGAGATACGGGGTAGACGTACAGGGTTATTTTCTAGTCTAGCCCTCCCAGTCCACTGCAATTTGTTTGAATAATGCGTCTACTTGGTTTTTATAGCAAGTCCATCAGCATGGGCTGTAAAATAATTCTTCGTTGGGGTAAGACCGTATTTTGGGATCTGTAAATAAATATAAACTTTTTCATACTTGGTTTCTTTACTATGTCGGTATTAACCCCAAGTTGTAAGAAAAAATTGCAATCTCTGAGAACCAGAGCTTATAAATAACAAATAGCTACGTAAAAGATTAATACACTATTGGCAAAGTTTTTAAACTATAGCAATATGGTTTTTAAACCAGTTTCAAGTAAGCGTTTTTATAGCGATGAGATTTTTATTAAATAAACATTGTACAAGGGTTGATGATTTTTATTGTAAAATGTGGTTGTGACTGCATAAATAAACATGAGAATTAAGAAGGTAATGAATTTTGAAAGAACTTTTTTATCCCATTATATTTTTCCTTTACAATCTCTGTTTGTACTTTGTGTTTTATTTTGGAATCAAAAAGTCATTACTTTTATTTTATAGCCATCAACATTATAAAGCTCTTATGCTATCAATATTAATTTAAAAAGCTGAGAGTCCATTCACACTTAGTTTTAATTATAGGTATACATTGTATAAAAGTTTAATATTTTTAAATAGTAATTTACCATGGTACCACTAATAAGTGGTACTAATACCACTATTTGTATAAAAGTGTCCGTTAAAAAACAAAACCCTATTTTTTTTGTAAATATTAGAATTCACAGATTATGGATGCGGATTTACAAACCATGCACTTCATTCCAAAGCATTCATCGACAGTGTTTCAAATTAAGGCGACGCCACGAAATTTTGGCGACATGGGTCTCCATTTTTCTCAGCAATAAAAAACATATGTAATTACCAATGATCAGGGTTTCTCAAAGTAGGGTATACCAGTTGATCTTAGGGGGTACGCGATAAAATTTAAGTAGACGTAGACTGTTCAGGCTAATTTTTCATGAATGGACAGCAATACAGGAAGAATATTCGGACCCCCACGCAGAGCGGTGAATTCCTTTTGCCTTTCGTGACTACTTATGTGAGAGTGAGTTTTCACATCTCAAAGTAACATCGGAGTACATGAATCTACTGAATGTTAAATATGAATGCAGTTTAAAACTGAGGAAAAATGCCCCTAAAATAGACTCAATTTGTAACAATAATAAAGCTTATACATCGCACAAATTAAAGGCACATTATTATTTATGGCTGTATATATTTTTCTATATCTTATTTTCTTTTATAGGCAGTTTTGTAGGGGTTCCCCATTGTTTGGGAAATTTCATAGGGGTACGTGGGGCTATAAGTTTGAGAAAGCCTGCACTAGATTAAGCATTTCATCGACATCATTTTGCCCGAAGATTAAGTTCTTTTAAAACAGAGATTTCTATTTTACTGACAAACGGTCGCCCCTTAGTTTTTGATGATGCCTGTTAGTTTTTTATTTAAATTAGTCTACAAATACACTTCAATATGGCTGATTGTATTTATTAAATTACTTATAGTTGTCATTTTAAATGAAAGATACTGTTTTGCCGCATACGACCTTACGGCATAAGCTAGTTCTTGAGCGCATATTTGTATGGAGTAAGTCCCCCTCACTCCACTCCCCTAAGGCGCCGACTTGAAATCAAAAGTTTATCAATGCCTCGCCTGGGAATCTAAAGACTGCTTGACTCATTGACCAGCATCGACATCTGAATAAAATATGAACAAACATCATAAAGTTTTGAAAGTCTGACTTTTGTGTATAAAAATACCCTTCTAGAGTGCTGTATTATTTCAATTTGAGAATGTTTCATGATGGGGCATGCTAATAAAATAAAAAAATCACATAAATGTGTCAATAGAGTGTACATCACGATAACTTCTTCGTACTCGGCATTATGAGAAGCATCATTGGAAGACTCCACGATGACTCTAACTTAAATTATAAACTAGTAACCATTTTTACCATGCTAGTAACAGACAAAAAATACCAGAGTTAGGACAAAATGGCAATTAAATACCAGAATTAGGATAAAATGGCTTTTAATAACGAGCGATAGAGACCATTTTGATCGGCTTTATACCCCAAACTGAGACGTCATGGGATCGATAATGTATATGGTGACTTTTATATTTGGGATCAAAGTTCGATGACCCTTTTTGGGAAATTCACAAACAATTATTTTCCCTTTACCTACAAATGCAAGCCCAGCCCCGAGTCAACTACTATGGGATCAATATTTTATTTTGCGAAATTAAAAAAAAATATGACCGATCCATCATGCTGATCTGATCACTTACCAAGCCTGCAGTATGAATTTCACTTTATGTTTAAGATCACGACACATGTGTTACGAGTACATAGGTAACACTAAAAGTTTCCGGAACTGGCCACTTCCATAAACAATATTTAAAAATTTATTGCAACATTTGAAAATAGAACTCTTTGGCTGTAGAATGCAGTTTGTTTCATCTGACTGTCTTTTGTTTTTACCTTGTGGCGCCATTTAAAAAATTGTGTGTCTGCATCAACATGGATTTAACTCGGGAAAATTTTCGTAGTATGATTTTCTATGATTTTAAGTGTAATTTGACAGCTCAATAGAGCATCGCTCGGCTTGAAACAGCTTTTGGCAATGAAGCACCATGCAAGACGACTGTTTATAGCTGGTTTGCAGAATTCAAGCGTGGTCGTATCAATCTCAGTGACGAATCTCGCGATGGTCGGCCGTCCACCGCTGTGACCAACAAAAACATCGATGCTGTGCGCCGTATGATTGAAACAGACAGGCATGTGACCTACCATGAAATTCGCGCATCCTTAGAAATAGGCATGAGTCAAATACAATCAATCCTACACAAACATTTGGGTGTGAGAAAGCTGTGCTCGCGGTGGATCCCACACAACTTGACCGAGGCTCAAAAAACGGACCGCGTCACTTGGTGCAGTGCCATGCTTACCAGATTCAACGAAGGTGCGTCAAATTTGGTGTGGGACATAGTAACAGGTGACGAAACATGGATTTATTGCTACGATCCCAAAACAAAGCAGCAATCGAGCGTATGGGTCTTTCAAGATGAGCCGAAACCAACCAAAGTGGCGCGCGTGAAAAGTGCATCTAAGCGGATGATTGCTTCTTTTTTTAATAAAACTGGACACGTGGCTACTGTTGCTTTAGAGAATCTTCGTACCGTGAATACTGACTGGTACACGACCATTTGTTTGCCGGAAGTTATTGACGAACTCCGTAAAAACAACAGTAAACGCCGTATCATCCTGCACCAAGACAATGCTAGTTCTCACACGGCCAGACAGACAAACGACTTTTTGAAGACGAAAAATGTAGAACTCATGAGTCATCCTGCATACAGTCCTGACCTGGCACCTTGTGACTTTTTTCTGTTCCCAAAAATTAAGAACCAATTACGCGGTCAACGATTTTCATCACCAGAAGAGGCTGTCGAGGAGTATGAAAAACACGTTTCAGAGGTCACCACAGGGGAGTGGCACAAAAGTTTTCAAAACTGGTTTGATCGAATGAAAAAGTGCATAGACGCCAAGGGAGATTATTTTGAAAAACAATAAATTAATTTTGTACCTTTAATAGTATTTTTTCATATTCATTCCGGAAACTTATAGTGCGTCCACGTATTATATTTTTTTTTTTTTTAAGACGTTTATGAAAAATATTTTTCATTATGGCAGTAGTTTTGAGTTCGTAATGAGGATTATAGTAAAACCAACTTCTCTTTGCGCTGAATAGAAGCTTGTTTAATTTTATATTTGTTGACAATGACTCGTACTTACTTCGTGGAAAGGTCCTTTGATTTACAGGAAGCTATAATCACATGTGTATGTATATTCACAACTAACAGATATATATTTCTATCTTTTAGTTATTTTCTGCTGTTATTACGTAAAACATATATTTTGTAATAATAGACTGTATACCCGTAGGATGCTAAACGGGACCCTAAAAAGGAGCCAAAAATTTAATATTACCTTTTTACGTATAACTGCAGAATCGCCTCATAAACGCTTTTAACTCGAGAACTAGTCAATGTATAGTCTACAAGGGGTGGTTTCCATAAAATAACGGCCAAAAAACACGAGTGGAGCCGCAGGCAAAGGCTAGTTTGTAATAAATTTCACCAAGTGCCAACAATCACAAGCCTTGCGTCATGTTTCGAATGAAGAGACCGACAGGAAACAATAAATTTAGTTACTAATTTAGATACAGCCTTATCAGAGGCGTAACCAGGGACCAAGTGTGCACGGACCCCCCATAGTACAGTCTGGCCCTCCTCTGAAATACAAATACAAAATACAAATACAAATTTATTTTTCTCAAATGTTAGTAGGTACAAACAAAAAAACTAGCCTATGGTTAACTTTAAAAAAAAATCTTATGTGATGTTAACTTAAAATACACATTAAGTAAATGAAATATTATCCATATTTAAAATTTTGTACAAACTAAATTGATACACGTCACTGAATAGAATATGCGTGCTCCCATACCAGAATTCTCCGTTTCATGGGATGCACAAAAGTGTTTTTTGCCAGAAGGCGCCCACCCGTGCTAACTTAAATAAATTAAACTTTAATCTAAATATGTTTTTATAAAATAAATATATATGTTATAATAAATAAATATTTAACTATGTGTATTCGTGTGTACATGATTTTAAATAAGTATATATAAAATGCTAGCTAGAAATATGGGTGTAATTTATGTAAAAATATATTTTATTCATTTTGAATAGTTATTTGTTTTATACCTGATCTCGTTATATGTCGGGTTATATTTTTTTATCTTATAATGATCACATAATTGAGAACAGATACACTTGTTGATGAATGGTTTCATGAGTTGGAGCCAAAGGTCACCCCCCCCCCCCCCCCCCCACCCCATCAGGTACAAAACCTAGATACGCCAATGAACCCTATTTTAATAGAACCCTAAAAGTTTAAGTTATCTAAGTGAATCTATACGTCCCGTTATCTAAGTGTATCTATCTGTCCCGTTACTTAAGTCATTTAATTATTCATAGGACCATTTATAACTTTGACCTGAATCTGAAAAGAAACTTTATGTATGTGATCATTGAATAAATGAATGTTGGCATTTAAATCATCTATTTCCTACGAAGGTCTTTTGTTTCGGGTCGAATAAAGAGATTTTTTACTCAGAGACTCATTGCTTCATCTACATTGTCATTACCGTAAAAGCTTCTTTGTTTTTTTTTGTCTTCGTAAGGAATACTGAAGATAAAAATTTAATTTAAATTTATATTAGTTATAAAGTCTAAAAAACTTTATTGCTATTGCCTCACTGCACGTCCTGGTTAGTGTTTCTCAAACTTGCGTTGCTTAGTGTCGGTCGCTGTCAGAGCCAGAGCTTTTAAAACTTTAAGTCTTCGAGAACCAAGAGCCCTTGCTAAGTACAAAGTTGAACTTTCCTGGAATTTAATTAATTCTTGGATTCCAGTATCTCGGAATGATTGTTGCTTGATACGTACCTTTACATTAAACATACAGGTAATGTTATATTACATTTTATTTTATGTAGGTCAAGAGAGCAGAGCAGTGATTATATTTTTCATGCCTTTACTTAAGAAGGTATATTTTTTTGTATAGAATAAGATTTTGTAACAAAAATAAAAAATAAAAATTGAAAATAGACATGTTTTCTGAGTTTCTTGCCCTTCTTCTTAACAATACCAATCGAATGGTGCGGATGGTTAGGCAATATTTTTATTTATAGTTTATTTAGTTCATTTTTAATTTTTTTAATATAATATTTTTATTCCTATATTTCTCTATTTTATGCAGGTGTATAACTTTATTACATTTTAGTAACACAACCTAAATATTTTTTGTATGTATTTCCCGTATTTATTTATCAACTTATTTGTTCATTGCATTATGTACCTATATATAATTTTTTTTTCCTAGGTTTATATTATTATATATTTTTTTATGTACTAAATATATATATTGTAAAGATTAACTTTGACTTGTAGAAAGTAAACTTTATGTATCTATTTTACAAAATAAATATTTTGATTTGATTTTGATTTGATTTCAAAATAAAACTCTGAAATTCTCTCCGTAAAGCTAAAATACGATAGTAAATAACAAAAATAATTGCGAAATAAAATCAATCCGTTTATGACATGAATATACAAGTACATAAATTAATACAAAACTTCTATATTTTGTCAGAAAAGCTCCAATGTAACATGAAAGACATAGGCATAGACATAACTTTATTGAGACTATGATAGAAATAAATTTCTATATTTTTAAACACTTGGCGATTTATCCATCGCAAGGAGATAACAAATTTAATTTATATCACTGCGGTATAGCATAATAGTCTTAGACTTGTCTTGAATACACTAGCGTCCTCTAGGCGCCAAGAGGCTCACTACTAAGTGAGTACCTATACATATCGTTGCGGTATGGGAAAGCACAAGCGTAAATTCACAGGTTATGTTGAGAACTGGATAGCTCAGTTGGTAGAGCAACCGCCCGGTAAGCGAGAGATCCCGGTTCAGAGCTCCTCACGTCCAGATTTACTTTTCTTATTTTCTATACCGCAGTAATATAAATTTAATAACTTTATTGGTAATATTCATAACATTGATAGACTACACTATGGCTTTTTATCAGTTTTCTGTCATTCATTATAAAACACAACCTTTTTAATACTTTTTATATGAATAAAGAAGATGACGGAGGAAATTAAAGACGTAAATATTTAACTATTAAAGGGGCAAAATTATAAAGGTTTTTCTTTCTTAATTTTTGCAGCCAAATTCATAATGATGACTATAAAAGTAGTTTTTTGGGATATTCAAAATTTTTTTTATTCCTCCCTGCAAACGCAAGTTTAGCCCCTAGTCAATACTACGGAAAGTTAAAATTGTATTTTTGGAACTTCGCAAAAAGTTTTATTGTTCCGTAATATTGATCACTAACTAAGCCTCCAGTATGAATTTAGCTGCATAAATTCTTGTCGGTTTTTCAACCCTAGTGTCTGTCAGTCACGGGAGCCAACTGGCAAGATCCTCTTCTCCAGCCTCTTTAAATTTATGAAAAGAGTACCTAACTTTATAAATATCCACAAGGAGTATGATTTTTACATTACATCAGTGTTTTAATTAGGTTTTTCGTCGAAATTCGCCAAAAGTTTCTCAAGAAATCCACAAAAATCCCTACAACTTACATTTGAGAGTCAAGTGTTTACAATGCGTGGTACGGGACCCATAAATCTAGGAATTTTAGACAGGCACTTATAAGTTAGACATGTGCGTCACACGCTCAAACAATTTGTTAGCATTTTGCTATTTCTGCAATAAACTTGGCCAAGTTTAGGTGATTTGTCTATTTCAATGAGTATTGCCTAAAATATTCATTATGTTAGCCTCTGTGGTGTATTATTTAAGTGCTACTAGTAATAATTTAGCCAAGAGTGAGTCAAACTCGCGCATAAAGGGTTTCCTGCCACCACACACTGCGGGTATGGAACCCCAAAGACTTAATGTTCAATAGAAATAATATGAATGCCATGGCAATATAAAAGCGGCGAAAAACACGGCACTTAAATTGTAGCGCCTGACAAATAGTTCAGCACCCTTTAAGTACGGGAACCTCATTTTTAGGTTTCCGTACACAAAGGGTGCAAAACGGGACCTTTGTACTATATGTCTGTCTGTCTACAGTTTTAGCCGTAAAAGGTAGAAAATTTTAATTTTTACAAAATACGCGTTACTATCGCCTCCATCATGCTTTATAAGGAAACTCAAAACATAGGAATTACTCGTCCATATGAACAACTTTTCCTATTGACTCTATGCAAAATTCTCGAAATTTGTTTTCTCCTTCTCATAGGATTGAATAATTTGTTTAACAATTAGAAATTAAAACTTAAACACCTAAAAATGAATATAATACTATTAAAAATAAATGTACCTACCTACAAATAAATAATAATCTAAAATATAACTAAATAAATCTAAAAGCTATAAATAAAAAACTGGGTCCAGGTCGCTGCCCCTCGGTAGGGTGCCCAGAATGCTGACTACATTCCCCTCTGGATGGCCAGACTAATTCTATCGCCGAGGTAAGCACCAGCCCTCTACTTCTCATAGTAGACCAGACGGCTGATATGAGAGGAAGTGAAAAAAAGTTGATCATATGGACAAATGCTACCTATGTTTGGAGGTTCGCCAACTGTTTTTATTTAACCTTTTAAGCAATCACACGCCAATCAACAACATTACAAATTAATAATTGGTGCAAAACTAAAAACCATTTCGAGATATGGGCTTTCTGAGCATTATATATTTTTTTCAGAATTAAATCGTTATTAAATAAAGAGATATTTTCAAAAAACTAAAAATATGGCAAACACAGGATTTTAAAAACAATTTCCTTTGCTTTAAAGATCATCTTGTTAGTAAAAACACCTATCATGCCATGTGACAGCAGACATAAACAATGCCAAGCTTTTTTTTAATAATCCATTGACAATGAACATTGACTTTTGAAATCGTCAGATGCGACTTGCGTCCTTTTAGAATGAGTGAATAAGAAAACATTAAATTATGCAGGAGAAACATAAAATAAAACAAAATAAAAAATACACAAGCTTCTTTTTTACGCAGACTTTCCATATTAATATTAAAAACAAATGGTTAACTAAAATGAAATGTTGTCGATTTATAGAGTTTACTTAAGTCCTGTGCTACACAGGGCTCATGTTAAGTAATCTAAACTAAGGATTAATAATTATACGAAGTTCCGAGCAAACGCAGGGCGATATTATATTTTGGTAATCTCATGTTTATTATAACTGTAAGCAAGCCGGGGTTAAAACCATAAAAAACACCTGCATCATAATTCTGGGATCAGATATTAGTACCGGGTCATAATTTATACCCCGTAATGAAATTGTAAATCATTCTTTATAACCTTGCAAAATTGCTATTTTTTTTGGATTGTTAGGAAAAAACTAATGACCTTGGTTTTAAACAAAACCTTTTATCTCCGTCGCAGCTGCACTTAGAAAACATGTATTATTATTAATTACTTACATAGATTTTAACCCTTTTAGGAAAAGCATCGGATAGATTGTCTCGTGGAGGACTGTTCAGCTCGAGCCGCGAGCCGCAAGAAAACGGGCGTGATGTTAATCTCAAATAGTCACAATGGCGCTGCAGTTGCGAATTTTCGAAGTGTCAATAAAGAGAGAGGAAAGATTTGCGCGGAGGAATATTCTGCCGTCATACGTAAGAAAGCGGATTAGTGACATTTTTGTGAAAATGACTTTATGGCATGGTTATATTCATTTAAAAAAACTATCGACCTGTCTTACAATTCCTCTAAGATTTGTAGGTATGGGAACAAATCCTTGTAGATAGGTCAATAGTTTTTTTTATTTATAAACGTGCAATAAAGTCATTTTCACAAAAATGTCACTTAGCTGCTTTCTTACTTATGACGGTAGTATTGCGCAGGAGGCTAACTGCGTAAATATGTATGATACTGCCCTTTGATATCTGTATAACTAAAGCCCAGAGTTGAATATCAGATAATGTTTGCGCTTCATGGATGGAACGTTGAGATAACATAAAGACCGTTTTTGTATGCGTAAAGCATGTGATGTCTGGCATTTGAGTAGTTATTTACTCACATTACCCGGTTAAAATCGATAGTACGGCAGACCCCTGAAAAGTTGTAAATTCTTCAGCTGCATTTGACACCATTATAAGCATCTTATACCAGTATAAATTCCCGCAAAACTGAAGTATTAAAGCCATTTGTGTTAAAAAACACATGCCTGTTGGTAGCGCGTCCATTGGATGATGCGTTGATGCTCAGCTTATCTTATTCGATTTTATGACGGTTTCCACCACACCCATTAGTGTGAACAGTCATCTATTATGCACTTTACCCGACCAACACGAGTGAAGCACGCAAGGGTGTACTGGCATACAAAGATACTAGTGGCACAGTGTAGTTACTTGCAGTTAGAAATGGTCGGGAATCTTTCCGGGTTGCAACCTAAAATGGGTAGCAACCCGGGTTGCAGCCCGAAATGGGTATTTATGCGGGTGAAATCGTAATTACGGTAACTAAATTAATTAACAAACATAAAATGAGGTCTTGATACGTAGTAGACTCTAAGTATTTAGTTTTGTAGTTTTTATTTATTTTTTTTACTTACACCCATTATGACTAATTAAAAAGATTTAATGATTTTAAAATATTTCAAATCCAACTTTGAACACATGCTCCTGAACATTTGCGTTTATTTTTATGTTTATGTTCTTTATTGCTTCAAGTTAAGCAACGCTCGTCTCGGTTATTTTAGGGATGGGTGACCGTAAAATTTTACTATCAAAAAGAAACACCTAGGTACTTTTTGACAAATCACATAAAAACAGATTGAAACAAACTGATCGTAGTAAATTTTTACCACAAATCACATAAATGTCTTTATTTTCCAATTTATTGTTCAGCATGTACTAATGAACTGTTATGTATTAAGATGGTCCCTAGTTTCATATGAAAACCGTGAGATAACTCCTAATATACCACGTAAAAGTAGTGAAAAACTTTAGTACCCGAATAAATACCCGTCGGTTGGTTTCAATGGGAACCTTTCCGGAATCTTTCCGAAATCGGGAAAGAGTCCGGGTGGAATCCCATCTCTACTTGCAGTCACCCGATGCTTTTGTTCTTAAGATTCATGTTGATGGTGTCTGGAAAATACTTGCGGGAAAAGCGAGTGGTGCAAAAAAAGTGGTGGTACAAAAACGGTACAGCCGCCGCGGGCAAAGTCACACTCGTGGCATGAGTATTTCCATCTATAACGATACACCTTTTGTCTCCCCACAGTTGCTGTCTCCGTCGGAGTTAGGCGATGAACAAGGACACGCGGGGCGTCAAGCGGCGCGGTACGCGAAGCGGGCCGCCGGAAACAAACATACACTGATGTATGGAGCGTTCAAGGAGAAGCGTTTTTGTACGCGTTTGTTTGAATTGTAGCGTCGCATGCGACGGGGGATGCCGCGTAGGAGGCGGCGGATGAAGCGACGGGCGACGCCGCGATAGAAGCAGCGGGTGAAGTAACGAGTTCTGATCTAGCGGTGAATAAGATACTTTTTTAGTAATAATTATCTTCAAGCAATAGGTATGTCGATAAAGTCGCCCATGATTACAAACATAAATACACACGTTTGCCCGTTGTTACTATTCTAACACGACTGGTAGAATGCAAGAAATAAGAAAGCTGCGGTAGCCGCAGCGGGCGCCGCAGTGAACGACGCCGAGAGCGCCGCTCGTTCATAAACGAAACTACTAGTTACCATTTATGTTTGTTTTTACGCGTGAACTGCGGCGGGCAGCGACACGCGCTCCTCTCCATAAACGGAGAAAACGCTTGACGCCACGCAGCCCGCTTCGCGCACCGTGCTGCCTGACGCGTCGCCTCTCCTTGAACGTACCCTTAGAGTTTACCCTATGCTCGTATAGGTGTCGCAGCGGTGTAAGAGCGCTGACCTTGACTGCGCTAGTCATTTTGTCTCTATCGCACTTAGTAATTTTGTGCGCGAGTGAACACATGCGCTAGTCCCCCACCACCGCCTACTGGATACCTACCTACTTAGCTACCTACTATATTCTATAATGGTACCGTTTTTTACCATCCATTACCATCATAAGTTACTTCTATCTATTACGTAAGTTTTCATCGTGGACTAGTTAAAGCATTCGAAATTATTTATTAGTTAAGTTTAGTTTATTTTAGCAACTAGCTTCAGCCTGCAGCTTCACCAGCGCGGCGTAGAATTTATTTTTGTGTAGTAAAATCGGTAATTTTTTTTTAAACAAATTATTTCACAGTATATTTTGACCTAATGTAGGGAATATAGAAATAGTTTTAAGCCTACACATACCCCATAGAAATAACTAACTAACAAAATACCGGCAACACAATGAGCAAGTGTTTCAGTTTGACGTGACCCTTAGCGGCGGTGGTTACAAATGTTTATATTGTGAGTTTCCATCTAAAAAATAGCTGCATTTTAGAAAGTAAAATTCTATTTTATTATATTCAAAGACGAACTCTATAAAATTCAAAGTCCGGCTTTCTGATTTTTTAGAGATGGCAACGCTAATCACAAGCCACCTAACACGCTCCTCCTCACTCCGTTCGTAGTCGCACCTATTTTTCACTTTCGGTTTCATACTTTACGATCTGCCCAATTCTACGATCTGCCAACGACATATGCGAAAATTCTGGCCACCAAGGTCATTGTAGACGTAAAGATTCGACTGTTAAAAAAATTTATCAATAAAGAAACTCACGAGTTAATAATACGAATGAAATTGAAGTTGGGCAATTAATTCTTGAACCTCTCATTCTTCCCGTTCTTAATCACATCACACTAATATTGTAAATGCGAAAGATTGTGTTTGTGTGTATGTGTGTGTGTGTGTGTGTGTTATATGTTTGTTACTTTCACGCTGAAATGGCTATACGGATTTAGATGAAATTTAAAAGGAATATATCTTATACCCCAACTTAACACATAGGCTACTTTTTATCCCGGTAAAAAGCGTGTCGTTAAACCGAAAAACACGCGGGCGGAGCCGCGGGCAAAAGCTAGTATTCTAATATGAATAGTCGCGACTTTGAAAACTACGCAACAACTTATTCTTTCATATTTCATGCAGCGTCTTAAATGATGTGAATAATAATAATTTTGCCAAGTTGAGTCAGACTCGCACACTAAGGATTCCGTACTACCGGGGGCGGAACTCTAAAAATGTGATGGTGTATAACAATATACATGCCAAAGCAACATCAAGGCTACAAAAAAAAGCCGCTAAAATGGCAGCGCCTGACAAAAAATTTGGCGCCGTCAGCCTACGGAACCCTACTTTCTATTTTTTTTTATTGAGTATGTTCTACAATGTGACTACAAGTAAATTTAAAACTTGTACGTTTTACCTTCTTTAAGTAAGAGCCAAATCTAATTACGTTTAAATAATGTAACTTTTTCGAGGTTTTCAGTATGAGGACCCCTTTAATTTAACTTTTTATATGTTTTCTTATTTGTATATATTGTATATATAGTATTGTATATTTATATAGTAGGGGCCATAGTAACACGTATTCTGTGAAAATTTCAACTATCTACCTATTACGATTGAGACTGTAGACCCCTAGACGGACGGACAGACAAACAGACAGCGGAGGCTTATTAATAGGTCCCGTTTGGCACCCTTCGGGTATGGAACCCTAAAACCAGTGTTGCATTGAACTTGCTTTAAAAATATTAATATTATTGCATTTGCATTAATCGTTGCGAATTAATTTCATTCATTTCAGGATATCGCTCCGATATAACTCAAATTCTCTCATATTAATATTATCTCGTATAAATTTACACACGGATCGATAATACTTTTTACTTATTTCACAAAACAAAATCTTGACGTCCCATAGTAATTAACTCGGGGCTGGGCTTGCGTTTGTAAGGAACACGAAAAGAATAATTTACGAATTTCACAAAAAGGGTCATCGAACCTTGTTACTGAGCACTTACCGAGTCTTCAGTAAGAATTTGGCTGAGTAAATTAAAATCACCTTATTTAAGGTCATAAGTGAAAATAATTTTAGGGTAGATCATGTATCTTTAACTGATCACAAAAAAGAAAAAGAATTTTTTTGGTCAAATATTTTGTCCACTTCCCATGACTCAATTTCTATGGAAAAGCGAAAAAAAAGTTCGCGCGATAAAAAATATTTTCGTTGGAAAGTGGTCTATTAGGGAAACTTAATCATATCTTTATCTTTTTTAACTTTGAATCGTAGGACATATACATATACAAACATATGCCCACGCCTGTCTCCCTGAGAGGTAGGCAGAGACTACAGATTTCCATGTGCTACGTTCCTGACACATGAATTATTTTTTGTTGTAAGAAGTAACGTTAGATGTAATATTGCCGGAAAACTTAAAAATATGTGTTTTCACCTCACTAGCTCAAAAAGCGCGCCTTTGTTGCTTAAAATCAGTGACCAAAAGTCAATTTTGCTCACTCAGTGAGAAAAGGTGTTTTGAATCAAGAATGTTGCGAACACAGAGAAAACTGTAGTCGCGAAATAGTTTTTTTTTTAATTTGTTTGGCCTGAGACTGACTCTTTCATTGGCTGTGGTCATAACGACTACCACGTTCACCACGCTCTACTATCGTTCGAAAGTCAGTTAACTAAAAAAATATTGAATTAAATTTATGTTTATAGAAGAGTAATGAAAGAGTGAATAAAAGTAGAGTGACTCTACCGGGCCGCCCTAGAAGGACTCATGCCGACCAAACAAATATGGGCGAAGTCAAAGGTATCCGGAGTAGAACAACATGTATGATTAGGATGTGGAAGAAGCGAAAGGGGTGTGTCAGGATCGTAACATTTAGAAATCTCTAGTCTCTGACTACCCCTCTTCGCAGAGACAGGCGTGAGTATATAGTATGCTTGTATTTTTTTACATCTTGTATTTTCTCGCGAGTGAGGTGAAAAGTTGTATGTGTCACATGAGAGCAAGGTAATTTTGTTTCTGGTGCCTTTCAATCCCTCACAATGCTCAGGATTCTAACTTAGAATCACTCGCTACGCTCGTGATTCAATTTTATAGAATCCTTCGCTTGCTCGGGATTCAAACTCGGCACTCGCAACAAAAACTACCTTTGCTCTCTTGTTGCACAAATAACTATTATTGTGTACGTACATATATGTTTGTCTACTCATTTATATTTCTCAAGTGGATTTACCGAGAGAAACCTGTTTTTAGGTATAACTTTGTTTGTGTACACGCATTCTAAATAAAAAGTGTATAACTTGAAGTTTTATGTGTCCAATTAAGAATAAGAATTAAAACCAATTATTATGTCATATCATTGCATAAAAAATACACTGAAAAAAAATGTAAATTGAAAAAGATCTTGTTAACCGTAAACAACAACTCTTAACTCCATATGAGCGCTACAAGATGTCAGTTTCCTGTACTAACTCAACTTGTTTTCTTGATCTTATAAACATTGGTATATAACAACAAATAGGTTAGTTAATATAACCAAAATTGACAAACAAGCCTCTTGATAGGAACTTATTTGTTTCAGTGTAATTAATTTTATTTTTAACTAGCTATTGCCCGCGGCTTCACCCGCGCTGAATTCGTTTTTGTTTACTCCTATAAAATCTGTTCATATTTTTCTGACTGTTTATTTTATAGTATCTATACCAGGGGTGGCCAACAGGTCGATCGCGATCGACCGGTCGATCGCGACTGTTAGTCAAGTCGATCGTGGCAAGGCAAAAAATATAAATACGTAGACCAGACTGCCCAACGTAATCAGGTAGTTAGTATGTATAATTTTCACATTTATGTTTATTCTCTTAATAAAATAAAAAAAATGCTACATGATTGTGTGCTGAACTATGCTGTTTCATTTAAGATTTCTAGAAGTATGTAATTGGTAGATCGCACAGGGTCTCGTTAGTAAACAAGAGATCTTGGGTCCAATCAAGTTGGCCACCCCTGATCTATACGATCGAAACATTTTTTGTCTTAGTGTTTAAATGAAATGGGTTACTGGTTTTGTACTGAGGCCGAAACAACAATTTTTAGCATTTTTGTCTGTCTATCTGTCTGTATTTTTCGTTTTAACTCGAGAAGCACTCAACGGATTTGGATACGGTTTTTTTACTATCATCTTAGTGACCCTGGTCATCACATAAGCTATAAGAAATGTTCATAAAGTAACGCTCAAGCCGGAAACGGGAAAAAGATTGAATAAACGCTTTTATAACTCTAGAACCACACAACGAATTTGGATGCGGTTTTTTTTTATTATCATCTTAGTAAACGTGTTCAACACATTGGCTATAAAAGTTGTTCATAAAATAACGTCCGAACGGAAAACGGGGCAAAGATTCATTGAACGCGGGCGAAGCTGCGGGCAAAGGCTTGTAAACTAATAAAATCGCACAAATACTCACTGAACGAACAAACTAAGATGTTAGTGCGTAAAGTATTATAGTAGGTATGTACCCAATTAGATTTTTCTTATAAAGTAGAAAAGGTAATAGTAAATACTAATACAAACGCTTTTTTCTACATTTACTTACTTATAACTTGAAAATATTAGTTCATAGTAATATCAGCTACACATTACAGAAAAACCTCTACCTCAGAAAAATCCTACCTACTTATAGGTATACATAAACATCCGACCCACGGCGGGCGAGGTTGGCGTGCTCCCCCGCACGCCCTGTACCATCCTTCGTGTCATCCGCCCATCTAACATGCCGTCTAGAATTTTCAAAGCCCTATTCATTTCAATTGAAGAGTATGTGTACCAATATTCGAGTCAATTGATCCAGAGAATAAAAAGTTTCACAAAAAATTCAACCCCCCATTTCACCCTTTTAGGGGTAAAATTTCGAAAAACCCTTTCTTAGTGGATACTTACACTTCACAAAAACACACCCTCCAAATTTCACGGCTCCAGGACCAACGGTTTAGTCTGTGGCTTGGTTATCAGTCAGTTAGTCAGGACTTTGAATTTTATATCTTAGGGGTAGAATTTAGAAAAACCCTTTCATAGTGGATACTAAAACTTCACAAAGAACACACCCTCCAAATTTCATATCTCTAGGACCCAGTGGCTTGCATCTCATATAGGCAAATACGCAATGCCTACCCTGGGCTTGGCTTAGCTAACTAGACCACTATCTTTTTAAATATAGGAAGTTACACACAACTATTTCAATATTATAATCAGGTAAGCTTCACCCTTTTTGAAATACCTAACTGCCTGCTCCGCAGCGCTCACGCTACCGTGGCAATACGCATAACTAAAATTCGAAGGCAATTCTCTATGTGTGCATTTGTAACTATACTCCCATGACATCAGCGGCTCGCGCTAAGCACGCACACATTCTCACTAAAATACGCAACGCCTGTGCAAAGCAACCACGCTGTCATGATTACTTGCACTACTTGCTACTAGATGACGCCACACGTTTTAAAATAGTGGATTCGTGCGTAGGAAGTCGAAGATTCATTTTTGATAGTGGGTAAGAGGTTTTTTGCCAATGAGCTTGGATAAAAGAGAAAGACACCTATACGAGTTATATCGTTATTTATCGTAATTCTCGCTGTAATACGTGCAAAGAACATAAGGACAGTTTTGTGCCTACCCTACTTAAAAATCCTATGCACACCACTGCTAGGACCAGCAATTTAGTCTGTGGCTTGATATATCAGTCAGTCAGTCAGGACTTTGAATTATATATATATATATATAGATAGATATAAGTTAGTTGGACTGACTTCTATGAATAACTAGCTTTTTCCTGCGGCTTTGCTCGCGTGGAAATGTTTTTTGTACTTTTAGTAGTATCGACAGGTCAGTATAACACTCTTATAGCCTAAGATCACTACGATGATAATAAAGAAAACCACATTCAAATCCGTTGAATCGTACTCAAGTTAAAACGAAACAGAGAGACAAACAAAAATTCTAAAACATATAGTTTTGGCCTCAGTAATAATCCATATTATTTAAAATTTCGCGTAATTATTCAGTGTACAGATATGACTTTTTTACTATTTAGATATAGATTAAGCCAGAGGTCTCCAAACTACGAACCGAGGGCCAACACTGGCCCGCGAGCACAACCAATCTGGCCCGCAGTCCCTGGCCGGATATCCGCCCCGGTCTATGGCCCGCTATTGTTTATTCACAGTTTAATTTCCATCCATCAGCCTGTCTTCGTCCACTGCTGCCCTTTCCAAGAGTTTGCCACTCTTGGTAGTCCTAATGTAATGAACGCCCACACGCTGGTCAGGCGGGCTGATGAGCGTGGTACCAAAACTCTCGCACCAGTAACGCTGCTGCCTGTCACCAGTCTGTTTAGCTTAAGACCCGGAAATTGGGGATCGATATATTGCCATCAATCGATCCCGGGCATACTGAGCCACCAGATTGTTCCTGTCTGTAACAATTTAATTTATAATCACATAAGGATTACATATGATGATCAAAAAGATACTACAGATATTTATAACGAAATACATACAAACGTTGTCATGCGTTTTTGTCTAAGAGTTTATAAGAAGTACATTTTAAGTTTTGCGCAAGCATGCACTTCAGCTATCTCCGCCGAAATAAAATGTCTCTGATACTTGTCAGTAAATACAGAATAAAATAGCAAACGGAGCAGAGTCCACCGCCGCACCCTGCACCAAAAATATCTCACTCACCGGTTAGTCTTATTAAGAAAATTTGTCCAGTCAAAACGCTCTATGTTGGTGCGATGAGCTAACTAGGTGAGCCCTTGGGACTTAGTGGAGGAACTAGTGTGGCCCTAAGGCCAAAAAGTTTGAGAACCCCTGGATTAAATTATTTAATATTTATGATTGGCCGATTCAGCGGTCCAGTAGTGGTTCAAACGCTTCGATCACGTCAGGTGTTCAATCAACGTAGGGCCGCATTTACGTTTAATCTTTTGGGCTTGCAAAGGCACTTTGTGTTGTTGCACATAAGAAATAGTAGTACTACGTGCGTACAGAAGATCCACTGTTCAAATCACTTTAAACATTTGGTCAAGTTCGAGTCGGATTCGCGCACAAATAGTTCGAAAAACTTACAACATTATGGTAAATAAAAACAATATACACGTACATGCCAAAGCAACATTAAGGCTACAAAAAACGAAACGCTAAAATGGTAGCGCCTGCCGAAAAAATTGGCATCGTCTGCGAACGGAACCCCACTTTTATAATTATTTGTTTTACTTATTATAAGAATATTATGTCCTACAATGTGAATTAATTTAAAACTTGTACGTATTACCGTCTTTGAGTGTATATTACCTCACGTCACTTCGCATGATCCTGCTTTAAACCAACAAATACTGCAACAATCACTCTGAAATTGATATATGGTAAAATTGAGGACTAATGATATGTCAACACAATGGTGAAAACTTGATTCCATTAATTTTTCTCGATAGAAAAAAATTACAAAGTTACCTCCAATCCGTACAATAAACCAATAGCATTCAATGAATACTTGAAATTATATCTGAAACTTAGCATAATTTAACCGATATTAGTATAAAGCAGATGTAGACAATAACATAAAAATGAAAAAACCAACACTGAAAAAACCAACAGTGTAATCAGATTTCAAAATAACTGATGTTTTGCGTGCGCAGCATCTGATTAGAGTAGGATAGACAGTGAAAAAACAGAAGCATTAGAGCAGGACTGCGAATTGAGGTATTATGGGCCCTTAAGTAAAAGCCAAAACCAATAACTTCTTGTGTTTGGGACACCTCGATTTTTTTTATTTTCATGCGTTATAGAAGCTGTATAACACGCATTCTGTGAAAATTTCAATTTTCTAGCTGCTACGGTTCAAGATGGGAATCTTTCCGGGAATCAACCCAAAGTGGGAATCAACCCAGGTGAATACCCGAAATGGGTAATTATGCGGTTGAAATCATCATTAGTGTAACTAAATAAATTAATCTCTTTACTTAAATGAAAAGATATAATGATTTTAAAAGACTTCAAATCCAACTTTGAACACATCACTTGCGTTCATTTTAATGTTTAAGTTCTTTGGTGCTTCAAGTTAAGCAATGCTCGTCTCGGTTATTTTAGGGATGGGTAAACGTAAAATTTAAATATCAAAAAGAAACACCTAGGCACTTTTTGACAAATCACAAAAAAAAACAAACTGATCATAGTAAATTTTTACCACAAATCACATAAATGACTTTGTTTTCTATTTATTGTTCAGCATGTACTAATGAACTGTAATACATTAAGATGGTCCCTAGTTTCATATAAAACCGTGAGATAACTCCTAATATACCACGTAAAAATAGTGGAAAACGTTAATACCCGAATAATTAATACCCGTCGGGTGGTTTATATGGGAATCTTTCTGGAATTTTTCCTATATCGGGAATTTACCCGGGTGGAATCCTATCTCTTCTCACACGCCCTCAGAGTTAAAGTCATCACGATGTACTAGTATTTTAAAATGTATTGTTTTGCCTTTCACTTCAGTAAAATTGTATATGCTGTATATTTAATTTTAACATAAAAATAATAGTTTTTAAAAATAAAAATGTGAAAAACGGACGAACTAACACCGCAATGATTCCATAAAGTGCTTCATCTCTAGGGTACCAGAACATTACAAATATATCCATCTAGATTCTAGGTTGATGATATGCTTTATCATCACACTAGCCTTTGCCCACGACTCCACCCACGTTTATTTAATCTTAGACCCGTTTTCGGCTTGAGCGTTATTTTATGAACATCCCTTATAGCCTATACATATAGCCTATACGTTGACCAAGGTCACTACGGTGATAATAAAAAACCGCATCCAAATCCGTCGAGTGGTACTCGAGTTAAAACAGACATACAGACAGACAAAAACTCTAAAAATTGCAGTTTTGGCTTCAATACAATACTCATAAGTCATACATAACATAACCCATTTTATTTTACATTTAGAAAAAATATTCAATGACACAACTTTTTTTGTACTTTTTTATTAATAATAGATTAACGTTCCTTTTTGCTACGGCGTAGCAAGTGCTGCGTCCCCAAACTTTTGGCTTTTTGTAGACCAGCTACGTCGTAGTCCGAACACATGTTATATCCTAGCAATCAATAAGAAAAGTGTAACATTTCGTATTAGCCGAGCAGAAATATTAATGATTTCATTGTGAAAAAATCATTTAATTTCCGAGTCAAGTTTTTTTTTTTGTTAAATGTGTTTTCTTTTGTGGATATTTTACTTACAACATTTTATTGAACGAGGACTAGATATTAGTAACTGACGTGAACAACTTAAAGGGAAAAAAGACGAATCACTTTTGCAATCGTTTATGGGTTTATAGACGGTAATAAAGCATGCTCTATGATTTTATAACAATTTCAACAATATAGTAATGTATGTATGTAAAACACTTTTTGCAAAAATAAAAATGGAATTTTCGTATTGTAATAAAATTGATGTGCATTTTTGAAATTGTTATAAAATGATATTGCTTGCTGTTTTACCATATTTGAACAAATCCAAAAAGTGAAAAAAGTGACTAAACATTTTTTCCCCTTTTAGTTACATCGCATACAAAAACCTCGAGCGAAATCTGTTAGAAAACATTAAGGTCTTCTTCAACATAGTTAACTCTATCTATTAAAACCGAGAAACGTGACTCGGGAATTAAAGGTTGTTGCAAACCCATTTCTATCGAACTTTAAGGCTTTGTAGCAAATTATATGCGTCGTGTCGTGGCTTCTGGGTATTAATTTGTAAATACTTTTTTCGTTGCGACTCTGATTTTTGTGATTGTTGTTTTTGCTTAACATATTAGAATACTTATCATACCTGTGTACATATTGTACATCTAAAAACAGACCAACGTTAAATACAGTTATTGGTACACGGTACGCAGATTGCAGCTCCGCTCTTAAACTACAACAACGGCACTGTTTGTAGTTGAAAAAGTATTGAAAAAGCATAAACATATTATCAAAATCAAATCAAAATCAAAATATTTATTTTTGCAAAATAGATACATAAAGTATACTTTCTACAAGTCAATGTTAATTTTAACAATATAATATATCTTTAGAATATAAGAAAATATACAATAATTCGGGAAATAAAATAAAGCGGGGATTTTCATTTTACATTTAAGTCAAAGTCCATACTTGGTACACCCACGTTTCACCGACGAGTATTACGTCCCAACAGTGGTGAGCTCTATAACCGTACTTTGGGCAAAAATACACGCGTTTTAGAGCATGCAGGTTTCGTTACGGTATTTTTCTTCACCGTTCAGTTCACATACATACATTCAGAAAAACATGCCCGACCGTAGATCGAACTTGGGTCTCAAGATTAAGAGGCCAGCGTTCTACCATATGAACTAACGCCGAATCTCTCATTCATCGGAGAAAATACTTTTGATTTTTTGGACCTTAGCTCTAACTTGAGTTACCGAGTTCGTTGTAAGTATTGATCAAAGTCAACTCATTACCTGATACACACTATCAGTGCCTAAAATACACGACATAACTCTTCATATTCGTATTAGCTTGTCGTAAGGCCAGTCCATTCACGTGGCATGCATGTCGAGTAGCCAGCTTTAATTTAAGTTGGCTAGTTGCAGCCCACTTAGTCTCAAGGTTAGGTCTAGAAAGCCTGAAACTGTGTTAAGGCCAAGTCTCACTTTACATACAGACAGACACCGAATAAAGCTGAACGTTAAATCTTTTTTGGAATCAAGTTACAGTTTTGTGCACAAAAACTGAGATGATTTTTCCCAATGAATATTCCCTTGGTTATTTTTGTTATTTGAGCTCATCTACCACGGTAGAGGGTTTAAAGGGTTTGGGTTTTAAGATTCTTTATTTCTCATAAGAACACTTACACATTCACTTGAAATGAGAACTTAATAAATTCTAATTAAAGTTAAATATATTTTATTTTACACGACCAGTGGGTCAGGTGTAAGCTGACATACTGTTGTGCTCAAACACAACAGTTATCACATCAGATATGTATCCTTAAGTCTAAAAGTAATAAAACAAGTAAGCAGTTACAAGCTAAAGGTAGACATTTCAATAACCTGAAATGTTAATGCTTCAGTTTTTTTGACGGGCATGCAAATTATACAACACACATTTTTACAAACCTTTCAAGTCATTCTATCGTACGTGCCCGCAATTTATTAGGTTCTGTCAGTAAACAATACATATATAATGTGAAATTCACACTGAAGACTCGGTAAGTGCTCAATATCGAAATTCGGTAACCCTTTTTAAGAAACTCGTAAATATTGGTTTTCGTGTTCCCTACAAATGCAGGCCAAGTCCCGAGTCAATTACTATGGGAGGTCAACATTTTATTTTGTGATATTAGCAAAAAGTGTTATCGATCCGTGACACTGATCACTTACCAAACCTCCAGTATGAATTTGGCTGCATAAATAAATTTCACTTTATACAGGCTGTAAAAGCAAAGGCAAGAATTCTCTAAAGGAGTATGATCGGTAAAGATTTTTTTAAATACTGGAATCTCTAAAAAAGTACCATTACCTCACAATACGACGATTTTCTTTACTCAAACATTTTTTTTTTATTTTTTTTATTATTTATTCATTAAATTCCGTTCTTAAGAATGCGTAGCAATAGCTTAGAAAAATGATGGAGTTTTCGGTGAAAATTCAAGGTATTTTTTTTCTTGTATTGACATCAGAATCGTCCATACCCTAAAGGAATTCTTGAGTTTGCATTTACACCCTGTAAACTGCTTCATTTTTTTTAATTTGCTTTGGCTTATTATTGGCCATTACCATGTCTAATGGTAAGCATCGATAAGTACTAGGATGATGAACGCTCGCCCTGAAACTGGGAAAGTGACAGCAGGCGAGGCCTCAATTTACTTTCGCAAAAATCTACGGAAATCGGTAACGGGTGAATGACCTGCCTGGAACCACTACCCGGTATAGCTACTCATGACGCCATACCGGAACATGACGCTTAGCCTCGGAACGGCGTCATTTCTTTTGAAAAATCGAATTATTTTTAAAATTTTACACCGTGGAATACTATTCTGTAATTTTCCGGTGTAGATAAGTCTGCACCTCGGACGGAAGGACGAAAATAATAAGCAACTACTGAAAGCCCTTTCAAATTACACCACGCTGTACGATTGAGCAGTTTACATCTACAACCGATAACGCACAGGAGAAAGATTAACTTGAATCAGTGCCGACCTCTGTACTGCGATTGACGTACTACCAGCAGCAGTACTAAATTTTTTTTTCTTGCAATTCTCTTTCGCTTGGCCATTACCACCTCTGATGGAAAGCGTTGATAATACCTAGGTTGAAGTGCGCTCGCCTAGAAACTGGAAAAGTGATGGCAGACGGGGCGTTAGTCTTTCCAAGAGACCTCCGCGAAAATATACGGAAGTCGGTAAAGGACGAATTAGTGATACTACGCAATTGTCCGTAACCACTGCCACGGTACGGCTACTCATGGCGGCATGGGGATGTCATCAGGGTGCTGACAAGCCACGGCTGGAGCCGTCACGGCTACAAGATCCGATGATCTTATAATAGGACTCTCAATACTACAGAGACAACTGACATTGTTGGCATACATTTTTGAAATCTGTTAGGAACCCTTACCCGTATTCTTTTTAGATGACGTTGCTACACGCCACAAAATGTCGGTGCGATTTCGGTGCCAGCGGATAATGCTCCTAACGGTGACAGCAGTAGCCTTAGCATGAAAACATTACGGTTACGTTTAGTTTGAACGTAACGCGGTTTTGTATGAAATCTGATAACCGCCCCTAGCGGCCAGTAGCGGAACTTATCAGAATTCCATACAAAACCGCGTTACGTTCAAACTATACGTAACCGTAATGTTTTCATGCTAAGGCTACTGGTGTGCTTGAGAAGGCTAGAAACTTTATGGTATAAAGTACCATAATTATGGCTATATGTTATTTTCCATGGATTGAGGGTGGCTCGTAAGCCACTATTGAAGACGGTTGTTGAGCAGAATGTGTTAGATCATTGATGGACACATCCCGGATATCGCAGATTCGTTAGACTTCATCCCGTTATTTAATTACACGAAAGACTATACATAATTAGGGTTTAAGAACCCCTTCTGCTTAAAGTGTCCAATGTAACCGTTCTGTCAATACAATCACTTCATGGATTTAAGTTAACTGTAGCTTACCTAAAAATCTAGACATGTTAGGTCTTCTGTCTAAAGAACTGGGTAATATATACCTATAAATCTAAACCCTAGATCTCATATGTAAGGTGACTTTAATTAATGTAGCCAAACTTATACTGGAGGCTTGGTAACTGATCAGTAACACGGATTGATAATACTTTTTGCTAATTGCGCAAAATAAAATCTTGACGTCCCATAGTAATTGACTCGGGTCTGGGCTTGCATTCGTAAGGAAAAGAATAATTTACGAATTTCACAAAATGGGTCATCGAACCTTGTTACTGAGCACTTACCGAGTCTTCAGTAAGAATTTGGCTGCATAAATTAAAGTCAACTTATATAATAAAAATATCATGCAGCTGGATCACTGACACAACAAATTTTAGCCTTCCCTTTAACACATCATCTAGCTGAGATTGCCTCAGCAAGGATCCGGATTAAAGTCCGCGCCCGCCACAAGCTCTAAATTTAATCCGCCAATCAGACCGCTCGGCGTGCCTCACTATGTTAGTACAGTGCCGCCATCTTTCTGTTAGGGTGGACAACATTTTCTAATGCCAAAAGTATTTTCGACAGTACTGAGATGTATCTATGCTTTATACTCGGAAAGAGTCTCGCGCATTGAGGAATTTGTTACATTCTTAACAAAGTCAACTTTATTTTACGTTTCTTTTAAACATTTACCTAGACCGTTTATGAAATAAAGCTGCAAAACTAAGTTTGAAGCTTTCGGTTAAAGTTTATTAACTTATTAGAATGTTACGAAACTCTCAGGGCGCGAGAACGAAATTACATGCGCTTGATGATTTTTTTTACCCTATCGTTGTACAAAGGGTCTGTAGGTACTTCTCAGTAGATAAGATGAGCAAGCGCGTTCATCAATTTGATAAGGACTCCCAGCCGCTTGCTTGATATGCGAAATCGTGAACCGACGATTTCTCATAGATATGTCATAATCATAATATCGACATCGACATATCTATGAGAATTCGTTGATTCACGATTATTTGATATATGAACGGACTCGTCATTCCGAGAAATTTCTGTTTTGCGTCGATCGAAATTCCCTCATACAGTGCAGAAGGTGGGACTGTAGAATTGCGATTGTGTGCGTGCAGATCATTGACATTGTAGAAAACAACTCTTATAGCAGTCCAGAAAAGGTCTGTTTTCAAAAAATTATGGTTTGACTTTTATCTTATTCTTCTTTTGTTACGATGTATTGCTGCCATGATTTTTTTTAAATAGACCTCGCCTGCACTACAGAAGCAGGCAAAAGCAGGTACCTACTAATTATTTACTTAATAGATTAAAAGTCACGTAGAGTTAACGAGTATACAACTTTTGTCCAAGTTTAATTCGCAAAAGAGCTGAAAAGTGAGGACACAAACTGTGTGGGCCAACACCTTCCGCAGGCTGAGCTGACGGGTACACAGATTTTGTTCATGTCAAATTCCCGAAAGAGCAAAAAAGGGAGGACACGAATTGTGCGGGCTTAACACCTTCAGCGTTGAGCAATACACAAGTTTTGGCCATACGCGGCCAGGATTGCTAATTAATGGTCGAAGCAAGTATAGTGCTTTTCTCAAAAATAAAATGAGACTTTTTCATGTCTTTCGTGATAATGAGTTATATCAAATAAAATAAACTGACTGGGAAATATTAAAAGTTACTTACTTGTTCATATTTGGGCGATTAGTCATGTTTAATATTATCTGGGGGCACGACAGTGCCCCGCCAAGTCGAGCTGAAAAGCGGCACGGCCGTACCATCCTTTTCTCGAAACAGTTCAGGCCATTTTCAAACCCCTATTTCTTCGTTGTGAATAAAACTAGAAGCCTGAATTTTCAGTAGCCAAGCAGGCATTGTATAAACACGGTATGTTTCAAATTTTATTCAATTTGTACAAGTAGTTTAAGAATTATAACTAGTCAAAGTTTGGGTTTGGGAAAAAGTTTCTTCGCATTTTATTTGAAAATTCAAAACATTTTTTAATACAGTTTAGAGTAGCTAAAGATGTGTGAGGCCCTGCGTTGTCATGATGAAAAACCACACCCCTTCTGATGACTAATTCCGGCCGCTTTCTTTCAACTTCTTGCTTTAATCTCATCAGTTGTTCGCAGTAGAGTTCAGAATCGATGGTTCTGCCTGGCGGTAACAGCTCATAATTAATAATGCCCTTCCAATCCCACCATACACACAGCATTACCTTGTTGCGAGATAACCCGGGTTTCGCCAGAGTCTGTGAAGCCTGACCAGCCTTTGACCACGACCTTTTTCGCACGTTCTTGTCGTACGTGGTCCACTTTTCATCACCAGTTATCAGGTTTTTCAAAAATGGTTCGGTTTCATTACTTCGTAATGAAGAATTACAAATGAGTACACGGTTCATTAAGTGTCTTTCAGTGAGCTCATGAGGCACCCAAATATCGAGCTTTTTTGTGTACCCTGCTTTTTTCAAATGCGCCAGAACTGTTTTGTGGTCAATCCCCAGTTCTTCAGCTACATCGTAACTACTGATATGCCGATCTTGCTCCACTTTTTCAAAAATGGCATCCATTTTATCCGTAACAGGGCGCCCAGAGCGAGGTGCATCTTTGACATCAAAATTTCCGGATTGAAAACGCTTAAACCAAATTTGTGCTACTCTCACAGACACTGCAGTAGGTCCATAAACATCACGAATTATGCATTATTACCTTTTTTGTAGTAAAATTTTAAAATGTATCGAATTTCTTCATTAGATTCACTCATCTTTATAGTAAAAAAAACAAATGAAAATCACACATTTAACCTAATTTGAATTTGGAATTATCTTTTTTAAAATTTAAACTTTTTAATAATACCAAAACCAGCCATATAGAAATGGTATAGCCAAAGAGATTTTATTATAAGTTCATACATACTATTTGCGAAAAGTGTTTTTCCCCAACCAATGTATTTTACCATCCTTTTCTCGAAACAGTTCAGGCCATTTTCGACCCCCCCTTTAACTTCGTTGTGAATAAAACTAGAAGCCTGAATTTTCAGTAACCAAGCAGGCATTGTATAAACACGGTATATTTCAAATTTCATTTAATTTGATCCAGTAGTTTATGAATTATAACTATTCAAAGTTTCTCAATTTTGTCACTAACTCACTCACTGACTGACTGATTGACTGACCGATCATCAAAACTCTAAGGTACTTCTAGCAGACATAGAAGCTTCAAATTTGGAATACAATTAGTGTTTATTGTATAAATCAAGGAAAAACTAAAATGTATTGCAATTTTGGTTCATGCTCTAAATACATCAACTGCATAAATAACTTTGTTATCCCATATAAATATATAGGATTACAAAGTTACATTTGTTAGTTCTAAGTAGAAGGTACCGGAAAGGAAAAAAGTAGAACTATCTACAAAAAGAAATGAGATGCCATCAAAAACAAAACCTGTAAAAAAACCAGGCTCGCAACTTAGTTTTTCTACCGTAAAAAGTTGTAAGATCCATGTAAATCCAAGTCGGTTACTTTATTCAGTCCCTACTTAAGGGACCTTCTGTCTTAGGTTATTGCATAATTAGCTAACCTAACAACATCTTATAGTGACCATCCATCCATCCATCCATCAGCCTGTTTCGTCTAGCTTCTGGACATAAGACTTTCCAGGATTTATCACTCTTGGCAGTCCTCCTGGAAGAAAAGCCCATACTCACATACGCTGGGCAGGCGGGTTGGTAAGCACGGTGCCGAAACCCTTGCACCAGTGATGCCGCTGCCCGTCACCAGCCTGTTTTATAAGGCCCGGCAAATGGGGATGGATATACCGCTATCCATCGGTCCCAGGCAAAGGTGGGCCGCCTGGTTTTGCCTGAGAGCTGTTCTCTTACTCTCCCCCGAATAACTTCGGGAGGATTTGCGAGTAACAATGACCATATCAATATTAAAAATCTTTTATGTTTTAAATAAATAAATAGATTAACTTGGCAAACGCACTAAATAATCTTATTTAATGTAATATGTATTACTTGTGAGATACATTGTGTTTTCATGCGATATGATATGAACATAGGAAACTGAATAGTTCAAGCTAGTGGGAAATACTCTTTTATCTCCTATGATTCATGAGCCATTTCACATTATAACATTCAGTAGTTTCGACAATGTGAAATGGCTTATGCACCATAGAAACTCAAAACGCATTCCCCAATATCAGGAACTGTCAGATTCCTCCTTCGTACAAAAAAATATACTTCAGGTTTTCCATGACCAATGGGCTTATTATGTAATATTAATATAGTGTCGGTTGCCATCTGGTTGCTAAACACTAAAAACATAGGTAAAAACTGAACCTTTAGCCTTCAGTTTGTATTGAACTGTTCATGAACTGTGACGTCACTTTAGGCACGAACGTACCCTTAGTTAATCGGAATTCGATAGTATATCTATGTTTTTGACGTTTGGCAACCAGTTGGCAACCGACTCAACGATACATAATCTACGGCTGTACATACACGCATGCGCGCATATTGCACGCGATCGTTTTCGTTGATACCATGCCAAAGCTCAAAGCGGTAAGCCTTATTTACCTACATTGAAACATGAAACAAAGTGCCTAAATAAACGTACCAATGTACGAGGCATATCTTGTATTTGTTTACATGCTGAAAGTTGTGGATTAGGGGCCGTTTTATGTAATTTTAACAACAACATCTATCGTTATCGCTTTCAACGGTATCGTGATTGGCTACAAATTATTTGTGACGTCAGTTCTAGCCCATTACGACACCTTTGAAAGCGGTAGCGTGAGATGTTGAGGTTAGTCTAGAGAAATCTGTATGTATGTATATTGTAGATTGAAAATCATGGACTATAGATCAAGAAGATTTACAGCTTTTACCTACAGGTCGTACTATCAAAGAAGGCCATATAGCAATAGTAATAAGTGCGATAAGGTGTGCCAGCGGCAATTTCTTTGATGGTACAATATTAACGAATGGCAGTATATTTTATTTACAGAAAATTAAAATAATTACACTATCATTTTACTTTAGGTAACGATTTACGGCCAACTTTAGTTGATATTTGGAAAGCAACAGTTTGGTAAATATGCAATAAGTTTGGATGACAAATGTATGTATTTTTGCTTTGAAGGGCTGCAATATTTTGGTTCACAGGTACTTATTGTGGAGTTAGATAATGCTATTTAACCATTTTGTGTGTTGGTTGCAGGTCTTGAGATCAAAAATTATTTTTGGTCATCGTTTCTAATTGTAGCGATAAGGAATGTGGAAAGAAAAACTCGGTTATTCTTATTATAGTTCGTGAAATATTATTTGCACTGATGAATTTAAAATGGTAACAATGTTACAACAACAAGCAACAACATTGCTTTAAATTAACCTATCGTTATTCTACAAACTTTAAAGTATCAAACTAGCTTACACAGTATACAAATGGCATGTGTCTTACGGAGCCGACTTTTGTAATATTAATCACCAAGGATAAGCTGATACGACCTATCAGCTGCAAATAAAATATTTCCTGAACTATACCGAATGTACTTGTAATATCGATCCCTTCCTCAGCATAAAAACCCTCGCATCTACAAACTTTAAAGTATCAACCTAGCTTACACAGTATACAGATGGCATGTGTCTTACGGAGCCGACTTTTGTAATATTAATCACCAAGGATAAGCTGATACGACCTATCAGCTGCAAATAAAATATTTCCTGAAGTATACCAAATGTACTTGTAATATCGAGCCCTTCCTCAGCATAAAAACCCTCGCATCTACAAACTTTAAAGTATCAACCTAGCTTACACAGTATACAGATGGCATGTGTCTTACGGAGCCGACTTTTGTAATATTAATCACCAAGGATAAGCTGATACGACCTATCAGCTGCAAATAAAATATTTCCTGAACTATACCGAATGTACTTGTAATATCGAGCCCTTCCTCAGCATAAAAACCCTCGCATCTACAAACTTTAAAGTATCAACCTAGCTTACACAGTATACAGATGGCATGTGTCTTACGGAGCCGACTTTTGTAATATTAATCACCAAGGATAAGCTGATACGACCTATCAGCTGCAAATAAAATATTTCCTGAACTATACCGAATGTACTTGTAATATCGAGCCCTTCCTCAGCATAAAAACCCTCGCATCTACAAACTTTAAAGTATCAACCTAGCTTACACAGTATACAGATGGCATTTGTCTTACGGAGCCGACTTTTGTAATATTAATCACCAAGGTTCAGCCGATAGGTCGAGTCGTTATTAAGTTAAGTAAGATTTAATTAAAATGCTTGTTGGAATTTATATAATATTTATTGAGAACCAATCATGCACTGAATACATAAAAACAACAAAATTTTCGTATGTAATTTGAAACTAAACTGAAATTTAGTTAACATTTTATTGAAAAATTTAAATACAAGATATACCATTTGATCAACATGCACAATTTTGAATTACAATTACAATCTTGTTGAAAACTAAAAATTTACATAATAAAAATAAAATACAAATTACTATTAGAACAACATGTACAGTTGAAAAATTCTAATTTAAATTAATAAAAAATTTAAATGACATCATATAAATACAAATTACTATTCAAAGAACATGCACAATTTATAATTACTTTTTGAAAACGAAAATTAATTAAAATCATTTAAAAGAAATCAAATTCAAATTACTATTCGATCAACATGCACAATTTAGAATGACTTGCTAAATACGTAATTTTATTAACATTGTAAATAAAATAAATAAAATTAAAAATTATTATGTCTCTTCGATCAACAAGTACAATGTATAATTAGTTGTTGAAACTGAACTTTATTAACATTATATTGAAAAATTCAATACAAAATATACCATTCGATCAACGTGCACAATTTTGAATTAAAATTACAATTATGTTGAAAACTTAACTTAATTAACATTATATTAAAAATTAAAAATACTATTGGAACAGTATGCACAATTATGAAATTCTTGTTGAAAACGAAATTTAAATGACATCATATAAAAAAATAATAATACAAATTACTATTCAAACAACATGCACAATTTATGATTACTTGTTAAAAACGAAAATTAATTACAATCATATTTAAAATAGCGATATTCCTTTCTCCTACAATGCCACCCTATAAACCCGTTAACCATCGCCAGCAGAAGCCAAAAAATTATTTGGCCAAGTGCGAGTCAAATAAAAAAATGGTTATTTTTCAAAGCTCTTTGTATGGGGACACCTCTTTGGAACTTGGTTCCGTAGTACCTGAAAGTATGTCACAGCCTCATAACTTTAGCACCTTTAAGGCCACACAATACGGTGTACAAAAAAAAATTTAAACAGTTTAAAATATTTCCAATACAAAAGTGAGAAAAATATAAATAAATATCCTATAAATAGAATATTGGTAAAAAATTGTAGATATTAAAAAGTTGATAGTAAAAATATATACTTTTACTATATTTACTGGCACCTATTTTGAGATATCTTTGAAAAACCACAAAAAATGCATGCCCCCCCCCCCTTATTTCCGAAACTGGTGGATTGAAAAAAATTAAAAATATTCCGATTATAGGCAATAACTGGCCAATTACAGGAAAACAATAGCGATTTTAAAAAGTTGATAACAAATTAGAAATAAAAAAATATGTAAAATATAAAAAAATACCTACAATATGGGTATCAAATTCTAGATATTAAAGAGTTGATTATAAAAATATATACTTTTACTATATTTACGGGCATCGATTTCGAAAAATCTTTAAAAATCTACAAAAAATGCATGTTCCCCCTTTATTTCCGAAACTAATAAACCGAAAAATATGAAAAAACATGGTTATTTGGTATTACGTAAAGATTACAGGAAAAATATGGCGGGTGAGAAATTCACGATAACAAATTGACAAAATTAAAATTTACAACCACGAGATTTATTCCGAGTACGGTATAAACATATTTCAGTCTTTCTTTTGTGGTACAATCGATTTTTTTGTAGTTATCATAAGCAGTTATGGGCAAGATTTTAAATACCTTCTTTCTGACTGTTGCCAAAACTGGCGAATTACGGAATCCTAGGTATGCGATTCTGACTCGAACTTGACCAGTTTTTTTTTAAATAATTTGCCGTTAGACAGATCACAGCAACACGTATTGTGTAAAAATTTCAACTAGGTACCTATTACGGTTGACGCTGTAGACCTCTATGACAAGACAGACGGACAGACCGACAGCGGAGCCTTGGTAATAGGCCCCGTTTGGCACCAAGTCAAGTATGGAATTCTAAAAAGCGATTATCTTTCAAAGATTTATATAAGGTAACTTTCATTTGTGTATCAAAATTTATACTGGAGATCGGTAAGTGGTCAGGATCAATATGTAACTTAACATTTCTGTAAAATGGGCAAATGAAATGTAGACTTCCTATTATAGTTGAGTCGAGGATGTTTTTGAACATGTATACTAGAAGCACAAACAATATTTTTCGTATATCGCAAACAGGGTCATGAAACCTTGGTCCTGACCACTTACCGACTCTCCAATATCAATTTGGCTGCATAAACGAAATAACCTTATCTAAATAATTAATAGGCTTTGCCCGCGGCACTGCCCGCGCGTTTATTCAATCCCTACCCCGTTTTTGGCCTGGGCGTTATTTCATGAACACCCCTCATAGCCTATAATGTTGACCAGGGTCACAACAATGATAAAAAAACCGCATCCAAAGCCGTTGAGTGAGTAGTTCTCGTTATTTTTAGAATTCTTTTCTGTCTGTCTGTCTATCTGTTTGTTCACGCACATCTCTAAAACTACTGAACGGATTTTTATGCATTTTTCACAGCTGTACGGATGCTTATTTTGGAATAGAATAATATAGCCCGGGAGGTACCGTTGCAAATACAAAAGTCATAGTAAGCCGGCTGATATTGACATCGATCGTAGATCTCACATGACTGATATGTGAATCGACCGTCAGCTGCTCAAGTAGCGGTGGGTTTGGGTGTTAGAGGTTGCGAAAGTGGTAAAAAAAGGGATAGTACGCCGGCTGAAACTTTTCTCACAGATAGTTGGCATCATACTGAGCTGAAAAAATATCGTCAGCTGACGCACCCGCGGTGAGTGTGGATGCGAGAGGTTGCGAAAGTGGTAAAAAAAGTAATAGTACGCCGGCTGGAACTTTTCTCACAGATAGTTGACATCATACCGAGCTGGAAAAAAATCGTTAGCTGACGCACAGGTTGAGAAAGTGGTAAAAAAAAACTAACGAATCTACGATGCAGCAGACGACTTTTTTTAAGCTCAGTATGATGTCATTTGACTGATCGAAGTAGGTTATGACATGATTGCTCTCACCTAAAATTCCTCAAAGAGCTGTCTTCTTCTCTTCTCTATTTTGTGCCACTATTTTTGCATATCGACGAACAAGTGGGCGAACCTAATTAAGCAACAAAGAATGTGTTAGTAAAAATATTTTTGAGCCAAAAACTAGTGACGTATTCGTAGGTAAGTGTTACTATAGGTGGTGCATTTTCACGCAATTAATGTGGTATTAAATTAAACGACAACAAAATTATTGACACTGTGATACCCACTTTTCGCCGAAAAAGTAAGGGTTGGTCTTTATAATATAATATTACTATAAATATTACGAGCCCCAATGCAAAAGAGTTCATCTAGTCATATATTGCAAAGTTTGTCTGTTTTCCACTTCACTATATTTTTATAAAAAAGGCCTATGAAAAAAAAATGTAATGGGGTGAAATTCTCCATCCTATAGTTGTTAATCAGGCAATTTTAAATAAAAACATCTTTTACCTAAATTATGTATTTATGGCACTTTGACTTGCTTCGTCTAACTCAAAATAGTTCGTCTAGTTCTTAATCGATGCAAAATAGTTCGTCTTTGTCTCAATACTGTCTGTTTTAATGGAAAAATAAGTTAAATTTGAATTGAAAATAGAAACCATCCGTCACATGATACGTCACTGTCATTTTTAAACATATAAAAACCGTATTTCATAGAATTTTATCATCATTTTCAAACAAAATGGCTCGCGGGAAACCTATCGCTGACAATGTACGAAAAATAATTATTCGTAGCAACAATAATGGCAAATCTGCTTACTAAATAGCCAAGGACTTATCCCTACCAAGATCGACAGTTCAGACCATTATCGAACATTGCAGGAAAAATGGCACGGTTAAATGTTTGAAAAAACCTGGTCGGCCGCGAATCACAAGTGAAGCTGAAAATCGAGTTTTAAAGAAAATTATTAAAAATAATTGTCGTGCCCGTGCAGGAGGACTGACCTTGAAGTGGAGAGAGATGATTCACATAATACATTAAACGATTGGGCTATGGATTTTATACTGCTAAAGAAAAACCTTTACTCACGCGTCTCCAGAAAAAGAACAGGCTGAAATTCGCTAAAGATCATGTAAATTGGACGGCAGTCCAGTAGCGTGAAATAATATGGAGTGATGAATCCAAATTTGAGGTGACAGTCGGTGATGTACAGAAAACAGTTATCAGAAATAAAGATGAAGCATTCCATACCGATTGTATCTAAAGAAAAGTGAAGTTTCCTGGATCGGTGATGATATGGGGCTGCATGTCAGCACAAAGTCTGGGTCATCTACATTTCGTAGAAGGAACTGCTAATGCAGTAGAGTATCAAAACATTCTGTAAACAAGTCTCATGCCCTCGATTCCAGCGTTGAAACATCGTAATGCCTACACCTTTCAACAAGATGGTGCATCCTGTCACACTGCGAGGACAACGAAGGCTTGGTTTAACCGGAATCAGATCCCTACAACGGAGTGGCCGTCCAGTAGTCCAGATTTGTCACCGATTGAGACCCTGTGGTGGAAAATGAAGAAAATGCTGCGCAAGTATCCAGCAAGGTTTAAAAGTGAATTGAAAGAGAAAATTAAATCTGTCTGGCACTCAATAACTTCACAAGAATGTGAAAAATTGGTAGCAACGGTGCCACGAAGAATTAAGGCTGTAATTGATGCTAAAGGTGACACCACTAAGTGGTAAATGAACTATTTTGCGCCGTTGAATGTGATGGACGAAGTTTAATGCATAGATGGTTTCCGAAGAATTCCCAAAGAATTTTTTTTTAAAGAATTTTAAATATTTTATTTAAATAGAAAATTATTTTGTCACTTTAAATAAACTTCATTAAGTGTTCAAAACCAGTGTATATTTATTTAACTAATAAAGTTAAATTTAATAATTTAAATGTTACTTTTACTACTAGGCACTTGTAATATTTGGTACTAGACGAACTCTTTTGCATTGGGGCTCGTAATATCCTGTGCTTTTTAGGTATACGAGTTTACTTTAGTGTTTTTATTTAACCATTCAGTTACTTTAGTGGTAAGAATCACAGAACATTAAAATACTAGTATAAAGGCCATGTAGGCGTGGCACGCGCGCCGCAACTATGTGCGAACACTCGTACTTCAAGCGACATACGCGCTCGCTGCTCGCAGTCGTTGGCGTACAGTGAGTGAGTGAATAGCTCTGTGGAAAATATTTAAAAATGCCGTCTTGTGCTGTGATTACTTGCAGAATTCAAAGCAAGAACGCAAGTCGAGCAAAGGGAGGAATTTCCTTTCATCTGTAAGTCTAAAAACTTATGAATAGCCACAGAATTTCAGTAAAACTAGTAATTCACTCGTGTTAAAATCAAAAATCAATCAATGTACAGTCACAATTTTGAGGAATAAGTAGAAAATGAGCAATGTACTCACTCTCGTTGCGTTATGGATGATCGCTATAAGTATGTTCGAGTTATCATGATATGGGTGGCTATTCAAAGTTGACAGTTATACGAGGGGTGGCTGAAAAGTAATCTACCTGACTATGAAAGAAAATACATGGATTAATAATTTTATTTTTATTTTTCAATATAGCCCCCTGCAACTGAAATGCACTTACGACATTTGTCAATAAGTGAAAGCATACCATTAAAATAATTATTATTATTTTGATCGTCAAAATAGTCATTCACAGCGTCCTTCATCTCTTCGTCTGTTGAAAATCTGCGCCCTCTCAAATTTTTCTTTAAATTTTTGAATAAGAAGTAGTCAGAGGGAGCCAGGTCTGGACTATAGGGTGGGTGGTTGATCTCTGTAAAGCCGTTTTTTGTCAGAGATGACCGCGCCTTAAAGGCCTGTGCGCGGGTGCATTATCATGCAAAATCAAAACGCCTTTGCTAAGTTTGCCCCTCCTGTCTTCTTTTATTTTTTTGCGTAGCTGGTCAAGTAAGTTCGCATAGTATTCAGCATTCATCGTGGTGTTTTTTGGCAGGTAATCTATCATAAGAATCCCCTCAACATCCCAAAAAATGGTTGCCATTAGTTTGCCCGCTGACAGCCGGACCTTAAACTTCCTTGGTGGTTTTTCCCCTTTAAATTTCCATTGCATCGATTCTTGTTTGCTTTCGGGATCCGACTGACGAATCCAAGTTTCATCACAGGTCACTATTTGCAAGATAGTTTCTTCCTCTTTATCCTTTACCAAGTATAAAAATGACTGACAACATTCCACACGCCTTTGCTTATCAAACGGGGTCAACATTTTAGGCACCCAACGCGCGCTCACCTTGGACATTCCCAAATGTTCATGAATTATTTCATGAACTCGTTCCTTGCTAATGCCAACATCTCTAGCTATTTCCCACTGCTTAATTCGCCGATCTGCAAGGATCAGTTTCTTCACTTTTCCACATTATCTGAGGTAACTGCAGAAATGGGCCTTCCACTACGGGGATCGTCTTCTAAGCTCACACGGCCTTGTTTAAACGTCTTTGACCAAAACTTTATTACAAATTCGGAAGGACATGAATCTCCGAACACCTTAAACATGCGCTCTCGGATCTGCGTCGGCGTATTCCCTTCTTTACCGAGGAATTTAATCACAGCGCGATACTCAATTTTATCCATTTTTAATTTTATTGCAACTTGTTGAAAAAGAAGACGCGACAAAAAAATTTGAACTCGTAGAAACAAATAAGTGTCATAATTTTTAAAAAAGGAATAAACAAAGAATACGAGAATATAGTGGCCAGTAACATTTTTTAAACTTTCTTTAACAAAGGAGATTTTATATCAGCCACCCCTCGTAGTTACGTGCCCTAACGAAATAGAATCGATTTTGTTAAGTATCAAAGAGGTATCAAATCGATTTTTATTTGATTAATCTTTGATTTTCCAAACTACTTTTTAATCATTTCATAATCTATATTTTTTTGTCCACATATTCAGTCACAGTGTTTGTAAGATTAAGTAATGCATCTTCCGTAGATTTACCAGTTTGAAATCTGTATTGGTTCTTTGATATTAAGTTATTATTATGCAGAAACTGAACTAGTCGTGAATTAAGTACTTTTTCAAGGATTTATATATATATATATATAATCGCCTTTTTAAATACGTTGGGAAAAGTGCCAGTTCTAAGACAAAAATTACAGACATGTGTTAGTGCAGGAATAATGCAGTGTCGGGCTGCCTTAATAATGGTTGAAGAGATACCATCCCATATGGGTTAACGTACCGATCCACGCATCAAGTAGCAAAAAAACATTATTCTTTTTTGAATCTTTTTTTCTTAAATTTAACGAATACACTGTGATTATTGTTTCGATTCATAGATAAATAATCTATTGCATTCTTGCAATAATGATATACATTCTTTCCAAAACCTAATATTTTCTTTTGTACCTGGGTGTATGTAGTATGGTGTGAGCAGTATAACATACTATAGTGTTAGGCTCTATCTGGCGTGACACAATCAATAAAACACGGTCATGTTTTGCTTGAAAGAAATTCGCTGAAGTTAGATTACTTTTGTGTTATATTATTAAAATTCACGTGAGCTGACATTCTATGTCATAAGGCCTCGAGAATGCCGAAATTGTCTCGGTGAAACAGTTGGCATATAGTCAACAATAATAATACGTGAGTGTTAAAGCCGGTATTTAATAATAATTTAGTTTTGTATTATTGAGAAACCTTAGTACAAAATAAAAGAATTTGAGTTTTTAAATATCATTTCATTGGTAAAAAAATAAAGAAAAGAAATATTTTACCCAAATAAAAACAGTTTGACCTAAGATTTTATTCCGATGTAAACGGCTTCTGTATTATTATTTTTTATAGTTTTCCAAAGGAGCCCGACATAAAATATTGATGTAACAGGAAGAGTAAATTGGTTTCCTACGAAATCAAGTACTATTTATGCTCAAAGCATTTCAGAGATACTGACTTTATTACTAAAAAGTTTAGAAGTCTTTTTTTTCGCGTTTTTGCAATGTGTATCATTATAATCAGTACAGCATGTGGTTTAATTTTCTGCCACTTCATAAAAACACCGGTAAAAGTGGGTGACTTTGGTTATTATACCCAAATTCATACCGGAGACTCGGTAAGGAACAAGGTTCAATGACCCTTTTTTTCAAAATTCGACAAATACAATTTGTGCCCTATGTAGATTTACATACTTGAGCAACCCCGAGTCAATTAGTATAGGGAGCCTTAATTTAATTTTGCGTATTTTTCTAGAAAGGGTAATTGATAATTTTTACTGATCACTTCCAACGTTTTCAGTGTGAATTTGGCTATATCAATCAAAGTCTCCTTAAATACACTTAATACACGTTAAAAAAATAATAAACATAATACAAGGTAATAAAATTATTAAAAAAACAACACATAAAGAGAGAAAATTTAAAGTAAAGTCGATGTTCAACATTGAGAGATGCAACTGTTCCCATCCCTAGCAATAAATCATCACGCCATTTAATCCGACTTAGTTTAATATTACGTTCGCAATACCGCTCTGGTCAAGTTATCAACCACCTAAATATAGCGGGTTTATAATACTCGGACAATACTTATCTGTATAAGAACTGAAACGTCGTAAATGAAAACGTAAGTTTGAAAAAATATACCGTTTTGGAACAAGATAAGGTAATTTTTCATTGATTAGTTTTGATATAAGTAGTTTGTTGTACGTAGAAAGAATTGGAGTTTCGATTGTATTTCAATTACAACAAGGTGTGTGCCTGTGGGTGTGAGGCGACAAAGGTTCTGGTAAGCGTCGGCTCTAAGGCCATTCTAATAAAGATTTCTCTGTTCTGTGGTAAGAATAAACACATATTATTTTTCAATGCAAGTTCTTGTAAAGACCTATTTTATATGCCTTGAAACTGTTGTCAAAGTGAACTTTACTACACTAGTGTTTTAGTTTTTTTTTTATTTATTGAAGCAAGTTGCCATGCTTTTCTTGTGTACCATAGATAGACTTGACAGATTGACAGAAATGAGCTGTTTTCGGTTTGATACGTTCGTATGCTGCGTTCAGTTTGACCGTGGGATGACAACCGCCTACCACTGACAGCAGGATATGTATGTTATGTATGAATGAAAACAGCCTTCGAAGGCATAAAATTAAAGCAGCTTATTTCCATCAAGTTGACAACTTCCATGCAAATAAAAAGAAAAAGAATGCCCGCCAAAAGTTCATTTGGAGTATTTACTCTTTGTTTGTTTCTTTCATTACGTTAAAATTATTTACTCACACCATGTATTAAAAAACGTAGTATGATACACGTGGGGAAGGGCCATAACTTACTTGTTACGTTTAAAAAACACTCGCTTGTCGCTCGTGGTTCAAATCGTCCTTGTAAGCTATGGCCTCTTTACCGCACTTGTAGCATAAACTATTTTATTATTATTTACCCCCTCTTCTTAAGCAAAAATACAGAAACCACTTACTTCCTACTTGTGCTCTGATTATTTTCCGTAATTGTTATATCGAGCTTCTTAAAATACTTGTGTGCTATCCTTACTGGCAGAATGTTTGAAATACTGAAATGTACACGAAATTTTGCAATTATTTCAACTAAATACATGTGCATTTAATTTAACCTTAAATCATTCAGTTACTGGACTAAAACTACATGAAGATGTAAAACATTATGCCCGAAACGCAATCTTGTTGATTTGATGACCATCGGGAAAAAATTAGGAGACCAGGTTAAGGAGATAAGAACTGACTAGACAATTTAATTTGATGAAGTTCCAAGTTACCTGATAAAAATTTTCTTCTGTCTTCCTTCACTATTCATCTTCTTCAATTGTGTCCAGCTTATTCGAAGTAACAATCGAAAGTCTTCTCCTTTTCCTGTTTTCTTTAAATAACTTCTTAATTGATGCATTTTCATAAATAACTCGTTTTCGTGTACTTTTTGCGTTTTCTTTGGATATTTCTAAATTGCTTTGTCAGTCCGATACTACAGATTCAGAAACAATATCCTTCTCTTCCTCTTCTTCAATTTTGTTAATATTACTCGAGGGTACAACTGAAAGTATTTTCTTTGGTTGGTAGTAAAATTTGTCGAAAACAATTTTTTTCCATGCTGCATTTTCATAATCAAGTACTTTTGATGTCTTAGCATAATTTATAGACATTTTTAAATTTGTTTTTCTGTTTAGTACCATCTCGTCGTATATGTTTTTTTATAATTTGGTGGTATTCGAAAATAATGGGTTTAACTGTGTTAGGTACACTCAAACTCTGCGAGATTAATCCCCTGGAGTTATTTTTAGTAAATCATCAGGTTTTTTTAGATCTTTGGAAATGATATCTATGTCTTCCTCTTCCTCAATTTTATAAATATTACTCAAGGGTACAACTGAAATTATTCCTTAGTCTTGTATACCAATAAAGGGTTGATCGTCTTTAGTTTTATCAATTTTTTTCAGAGTATGTAGTTTCCTTTTTTTTTGTAAAGGGTGATGGAATCTTTATACTCAATTTCCCTGCCAATATTAAATCACGGTCCTGGAACTTCAACTTTTTGCTTTTTAAAGTCCATATCTTTTTCAAGCTGCGCTTTCGCTGCAAGCTTTATCAAATATTATGTTCAAACACTACAATTTGTGGATAAATTTTGAACTTTTGTAAACCAATGTTAGCACCATTGCACTGAACAGCACTAGTAAGGCTTTTCATCGAAACTCGCTGCTTTTACTTGATTGGTATGTGTTTGCTAAAGCTCCTGTTCTAAGCAGACAGTTTTCGTTGCTTATCGTAGTGATTTTTTTATGAATTTGTCAAACCGATTTGCGCCCTCTGTAAGAAACAAGTAATTATGAACATGCATTACATTATGAACATTATACTTGGGTCTTAATGTCTTAATCACGTTGAATAAAAGATACCTTAACCAACAGAAATGTGCTCGTTTCGACGCCTCTGTAAGCTGTCGTGGTCACAAACTAACTATGCATTAAACAGTTGTTACATGCTTAGTTATTAGTTGTTAATATGTCTATTTCCCCAACTGATTGAGCTAAACTTTTGCACACACGTTGGGTTTAAAAGACAATCTGGAATAAGCTAAATAACATAAGTAGATACTTAATCCAATATAGCAGACGTGCCAAGCTATATTTATTAAAAGATAATAAATAATATGGCAATTTTTTATTTCCATACCAGGTCCTTGACGGCGGTTTAAAAAAACTGGCCAAGTGTGAAGTCGGACTCACGCACGAAGGGTTCCGTAACATTATCTATAAAAATTGCAACAAATCATGTCTGTTGTATGGGAGTGCGTAGGTCTGACTCGCACTTGGCCGGTTTTAGTATTTCTTGTTATAGCGGCAACAGAAATACATCATCTGTGAAAATTTCAACTGTCTAACTATCACGGTTCATGAAATACAGCCTGGTGACAGCCAGGACGGACGGACGGACAGCAGAGTCTTAGTAATAGGGTCCTAAACTCTAAAAATGAGTGAAATACGATAAGCTATAGTCAATTCCGCCAGTCTGTTCCAAAAACAATAACAAATAACTTGTCTGAAGTTTTGTCGCGATATCTGCGGGTCACTAATTAAATAGCATGCACATATCATCACATTAACTTTTGTCTCGTGGATAAACTTTAAAATAAATTCATTAAAAAAATTGTATTCTCACAAAACATCAAATGACTGACATACCTTTTGTCTCGTCGAAATGTTTTTGTCTTTGAAAAGACAGTCATGTTACATGTAAATTATCAAGTATATTTATTGAAAAAAATTATGTCAAAGGTATTAATACCTAAGAAATTACTTTTTATAATGGGGTGGCCGAGAACTTACGGTGTTTTATTTTTTCTTTGATAATAGTTATCGTAAGTGTGCAGTAATAAAAACAAAAAAATTCAGTAATGTGTTAATTTTAGGTGCGCTCTGACGGGACTGCAAATTTGACAGGCCATTCTAAATTGAGGGCCATAATACACACAAGTTGGGAATCGCACTCTCCCCTCTACTTTTTATCACTAATGCTCAGAAAGTAAGTCGTACTTAACTCGATATGCGGGAGGTAAATTCGATTTACAACCCTACAGAACTATGTAAATTTTAAAATTGACCAAGACTCTCTTACAGTGACTGACTAGAAAGTCACTCGACTAGCTGAATTAAAATGGAAAATATATTTTCTGCTCAATATCTTTTTATTTTGTTATTCTAATTTATATTATTTCATTATGGAGAAATGTGACTTTACGCATAATATCACATAATAGGTAAATATAATGCTAAATGAAATGTTAAAACACGTCAAAGTTTACGCGATAACAAAATTGGTTTTATTTTTAAAACAATCACACTGGCAGTAAGACATGGCATCTGTAAGATTTTCTTTTTGAAAACATTGTTGCAAACAGTAAGTTTTTTTTTTCCTCGCATTGGTGATGAAAAGTAGAGTGTTTAACACGGGTGTAAGTGATCAATTGCATCCTTGAACTATAAGCACCCTCGTTCGCTTCGCTCGCTCGTACGCCTAAATATCTTGGGTGCTATTGATCACTTACCTCTCTTGTATAAAAATCTACTACTTATTCCGGTGGCGTTTGAGTAGGTAGTAACTTTAATTTCTTTTAATAATAATTAAGTTTGATAACTTTTGAAAATAAACTTCTTGGTAGGTAACCTCATTTAATCGTAATATGAATAAAAAAAATTCTTGAGATTATATAATAATCAACTTATAGTCGTTAATTATAATGCCAAATGACGAAAAGTTTGAATCTGCGAGTTCGTAAAATGATACTGGCCACTTGCATTCCCAGCTCTTGTTAACATTCATTGTATATGTTCCTTATCACATAACTAAAGCATAAACAATTTCGGGCAGCCATTGTTGTTTACATTATTGGAATAAGGACTTCTTCTTAAATCCAAAATGGTGGATGCTAAAGATGTCAAGCTAAATTTCTGTGATAAATTTCAAGGCTATCCATTATACGCCAAATACTCAAATAAAAAATCACAAAAGAGTTGATGACAAACATAAAAATTTTACATTTTTAGTAATCACATATAATACTATAACAAGATAAAAAATTTGGGCAAGTGCGAGTCGGACTCACGCACAAAAGTTTCCGTTCCACCACACTATACGGGTACAGAACCCAAAAAACATTACAGCAAATAACAACAATATAGATGCCAATAGCAAATACAATGTATCACCACTTTTCTTTAACAAAAAGCTTCAAATAATGTAAAAAAACAACTTTTTCAAGGCTTTTAACGGGTCCGCGTTAGCTAAAAAAAAATATATTCAAATTATTGTTAAACTACCTGGCTTTTGCCCACGGTTTTGCCCGCTCTAATCTGTGTTTGTATTTCTATCGATTCTGTCGATACTTTTCGGACGAATTATTTTATTGTACGTGTTTGACCTAATTCTGTCTTTATGATCCATTAGTAATAAAGTACTTTCCGCACGAAACTTTTTTTTGTTCTCTAAACTGACTCTCTGTTACAGTATTATTATCGAGGCCGAAGGCCGAGCCACATATCTGAAAATGGTTCTTGATCTCTAAATTGAACCTCAATTGTGTGTTTGGCGAGCCGCTTGTCCGAACGAAATCATTTTTTATGTTCCGTACCCAAAGGGTGACAAACGGAAACCCATAATAAGCCATATTTCATATTACATATTTATTTATTTGCAAACATGTAAATTACACTGGTGATCAATGGTGTATACATAATAGATCAAGTTACCCTGTCAGGGCGCAGCAATTACATTTTTATAATTGATAAAATAAAGTACATTTTATATTTGATTTTACATTTCTGGACACATTTATATTTTATGAGAAAACGTGTTAAACTATTTTGATTTAGTAGATGTTGAAATTAAAAATTTTGTAAATAATATAAAAGTGTATGCAAGATCAGCGAAATTGAGGAACCTTTAATGAAATTTTATGAAATCAGATAATAATTCAGATAGTAATTTATAGAATAATAGCACTTGTTGACTAGTAGTTGCTTAAGTTTTTTAGGGTTCCGTAGTATCTGAAAGGTAAAAGGAACCTTTATGGTGAGATTCCTTGTGCGTCCGTCCGTATGTCACAGCCTCATAACTTTAGCACCATTCAAGTTAAATATTTGAAATTTGCTACAAAAATAGTTGTAGATACCAGTATTAAAGAGTTGATTATAAAAATATATACTTTTATTGTATTAACTTTCACCAATTTCGAGAAATCTTTGAAAAGCCACAAAAAATGCATGTCCTCCCTTATTTACAAACCTGTTAATGAAAAAAATGAAAAAATCATGATTATAGGCCATAACTGGTCAATTAGAGAAAAACTATAGCGATTAAAAAAAAGATGAACACATATGAGAAATATAAAAATAAATGTAAAACAAAATAAAAAAATAATTTATGAAACACAAAATGGCTATCAAGTTGCAGATATTAAAAAGTTGATTATAAAAATATATACTTTTACTATATGTACTTGGACCGATTTCAAGGAATCATTGAAAAACCACAAAAAATGCATGTCCCCCCCCCTTATTTCCGAAACTAGTGAACCAAAAAAATCAAGATTATAGGCTATAAGCCCATAACTGGCCAATTACAGTAAAATTATAGCGCTTAAAAAAAAGTTGAATACAAATGAGAAATATAAAAATAAACGTAAAATAATTTAAAAAATATATTATAAAATACAATATGAGCATCAAGTTGCAGATATTAAAGAGCTGATTATAAAATATGTATTTTTGCTATATTTACTAGCACCGATTTCGAGAAATATTTGAAAAACCACAAAAAAATTCATGTCCCCCCCTTTATTTCCGAAACTGGTGACGGAAAAAAATTAAAAAAACCATGATGATTTGGGATTATGTAAAGATTACAGGAAAAATAAAGTGGTTGAGAAATACAACATAGTTAAATTACAAAATTAAATTTTTCATCCTCGAGTTTTATTTCTAGTTCGGTATAAAAATATTTGTGTCTCTCTTTTGTGGTACAACCAATTCTTTTTTTAGTTATCATAAACAGTTATGGGCAAGATTTTAAATACTTTTTTCCTGACTGTTCCCAAAACTGTCGAATTACGGAATCCTAGGTATGCGAGTCTACCTTGCACTGACCGGTTTTTTTGTAAAGGAGTTTGATGTTTCTTCTTTTTTGATGTAGTCCGCTGATTTATTGTATATGATTACGGATCGACAGTAAGGGCCATTCTAAAATATGGTCAGGTAGGGTCTAGGTAAAGCAAATTTGTTTTTCGACGCGTATTTCTGTCGTTTATCTCGTTAAATTGTCTGTATTAGTGCATATGTTTTTTTACAAATAAAACTGTTTTTAGTATATAGGTAGATTGCTGGTAGTGTTAACAGTTTATACTCTATAAAATATGGTCTAAACTTTTAGGACTATGTATATTTGCAAATATACGCAGGCATTTTTTCTGGAGTACGAAAAGGTCGTTGCGTCGGTACTGTTGCCCCACAATAACACTCCGTATCTGAGCGCGTAAGCATACGCATAAAAAGCTGACAGTGCTCTTTCATAGCTTGTGTTTGACTTTAAAAAGCCTAGTCCATCCATCCATCAGCCCGTGTTCGTCCACTGCTGGACATGGGCCTTTCCCAAATTTCGTCACTCATGTCGGTCCTCCGTCCTCCTCATCCAGTCGCCCCCCGTAACGTCCTTCAGATTATCGGTCCAGCGGGCACGAGGTCGGCCTACACTACGCTTTGCCGTACGTGGTCTCCATTCTAAATCCTTTCGGCCCCAACAGACATCATGTCAGCGACAAATATAGCCTGCCCACTGCCACTTAAACTTACTGATTCTGCAGGATATGTCGGTTACTTTCGATCTCCGACGGATCTCCTCATTTCGGATTCTATCCATCAGAGATACCCCAAGCGTTGCCTGCTCCATAGCTCGCTGAGCAACCTTAAATCGGTGGATCTGGCCCTTTGTAAGAGACCACGTCTCAGCACCATACGTCATCACAGGAAGAACGCACTGGTTGTACATCTTAGCCTTTAAGAACTGCGGTAATGACGACGTAAATATGTAACGCAACTTTCCGAATGCTGCCCAACCCAATATAACATATTCTTCTGTCAGCTTCGGCGTCGAAGTTGTTTTTATCCATCTGTATGACTTGACCCAAATAAATATAATTTTGAGCAACTTCGATGCTGACATTGTCGACGGTTAGTGGCCCTTGGATGACGTGATAGTTGGACATGACCTTAGTCCTATCCAAATTCATCCACAGGCCCACTCGTCTCAAAGAATCTCTAAGGCCGCGCATCATTACATCCAGTTCCTGCAGCGATCCCGCCATTATCACGATGTCATCGGCAAAGCGAAGATATCACATACTCTCCGTTTACGTTTATGCCTCATCCATTCCAGTCTTGTGTTTTAAAGACGTCCTCCAGCGCGGCGATAAACAGTTTTGGGGAAATAACATATCCCTGTCTCACGCCGCGGTGAAGAGGTATCGGTCTTGTTTGTACAACCTGTACTTGGACAGACATCGTAGCGGAGTCACACATACATTTCAACATCTCCACGTAACGCCAGTCAACATGGCATCGCTGCATGGACTGCAAAACAGACAAAGTTTCGATGGAGTCGAAGGCTTTTTCGCAGTCCACAAACGCTGGACAAAAAGGCTGATTATACTCTTGAGTTTTCTGTATAATCTGCCTTAGCATGTGAATGTGGTCCACGATGATGTAGCCTTTTCGAAACCAAGCCTGCTCTGGAGGTTGGAAGTCGTCGAATCGTTGGGCAAGACGATTAGTGATAACTCTTGAGAACAGCTTGTAGGTGTGGCTCAGGAGCGCAATTGGTCTATAGTTCTTAAGTAGGATTTTGTCCCCTTTTTTGAAGAACAAAATGATTAGGCTCCTGCTCCACTCCTTTGGCGTAGGGAAGACCGCATTAAAGAAGTCCTGTAGCTATCCGAGTATAGAGTAACCTCCAGCTTTCAGGAGTTCAGCTGAAATGCCATCCTCACCCGGCGCCTTGTTGTTTTTCAGCTGTTCAAGAGCTATCCTAATCTCACCCATTTCGATACCCGGGAGTTCATTGGTGTAGTGGCGGACTAGAGGTGCACGCTTGTCGTCTTGATCGCGAGCAGTTGGCTTAGGAGCGTGTGAAGAATATAGGAGCCCATAAAATTTCTCAATTTCGGCGAGGATTTCTGGCCTAGAGGTAATGATTCTATTGTCAGATGTCTTCAGCTTTGTCAGATTGGTCTTTCCTAACTGCTGGACAAAAACTTATGAGTCTTTGTTTTGCTGGATCGCGTCTTCAATGACGCGAGTGTTATGTCAGTGCAGGTCAAAACGAATTTGCCTTTTAACGCACTTGTTAAGAAGACTTAAACCAATTATGCTCGTTACCTCGGATTCCAGAATCATATAATTTATGCAAAAGAATGTCATAGGACACTTTATCTTAGGCTTTAGTTAGATCTATTAGCAAACCCACGGCATATTTTTCATTACTAATGTAATTTAACACCTTTTGTATGTATTTATATACAGCTAATGTAGTTGTTAGAGGTGTCAGTGTTAACGGTGTTCGCTTATTGCACTTGCGTTTCGCAGACGATCTGATCCTCCTGGCTGAGGACGTTACAAATCTCTAAAGTATCCTCGCAGAACTGCATGAAGCATCCTTGAAGGTCGGCCTTACGATGAACATGTCAAAGACAAAGATTATTACTAGTAATTCTACCAACCTACCCAACATCGGTGTAGGTAACTCTTTCATAGAGGTGGTAGAAGAGTACATCTATCTTGGGCATTGTTTATCCTTTGGCGGTGAATCTCAGGTAAAAAAAAACGCAAGACGAATTCAGCTGGGGTGGGCTGCCTTTAGAAAACTGGAAGAGGCCTTTAGAGCTAAAATCCCGCAAGGTCTCAAGACCAAGACTTTTAACCAGTGTGTCCTGCCTATACTTACTTAAGGTGCCGACAAATGGATGCATATCCAGAGCTCATATCCACAAAATGAAAGTGGCACAGAAGGCTATGGAGCGTGCCATGCTAGGTATCTCTCTTATGGATCGTGTACCGAACGTCGAAATTCGACAACGAACTCGAGTCGAAGATGTCGGTAAACGAATCGCGAGACTTAAGTGGAGATGGGCAGGACATCTGGCTAGATATTGTTCCTGTAATCTTTACAGAATACATAATCAATCATCCATCACCAATTATGTTTCACTTCTCATGCTCTTAAAGTTCTTGTTTATACCAGGTGTAAGCGGAGTAACACACTTTTATGTTCTAGTGCATAAAAGTGTTTACTTCTTCCAAGACTATAGCAATAGGCCTTACAACCAAATACACAGTACAACTTCATTGACAAACTTTTTCAAACTCAATAGTGTTCGCGCTAAGATTCTATCATTTTAACGCGAACTGACAGGACAGCGATGAACACGGACTCTTCAGACGATGCTTAGAAGGATAAACAGTGACTTAAGGTTGCTCCCAACGTGAATAGCCTTGAAAGTCTGGGCGGAGCCTATACCTCATCCCCGCGCTAGCCGCACCTGAATAGCGCGCGCGCTTCGCTTGTCGCTACGTACCGTCCAAAAGTGCCTGGGCCATAGAGTAGTGAAATTACAGATACCTACGATTTTATATTAAGTAACTTAATAAATATAAGGTGTCTTTTGTTTATGTAGCCAAATTAGTACTGGAGACCCGGTAAGTGATCAGGACCGAGGTTCGGTGACTCTTTATGTGAAATATAAAGTAAAATTTAAGCTTCCTATACTAATGGACTCGGGGTCGGTCTTGAACTAAATAATTTCATTTCTTTTTCCTATTTTGCAAAAATGGTTATCGAACCTTTGTCCTGACCTCTTACCGCGTCTCCAGTACGAAATTGGATACACAAAACAAAATAGATAGGGCCAGATATACAGGGTGTTAAGATTATAACCTTTTTTCTTAAAACGGGGTGTTCTACTCATCAATATGAACAACTTTTACTATGCGGCCAACCACGAATTCGCGAACAAAAAATCAACTGTTCATATAATTAGTTCCAATAGGTAACTAAAAGTTATCATCTTAACATACCAGTAGTAATAAAGATTTGTTATCCCTGACATTGAGCACCTCATTTTGCGTAAAGTAGAACTGATCTTTTGACATCTCAATATGGTTTAAAATAGCGCGCTCTGAGCCGTGGCTGCTGCGACAATCAAAACATCGTGCGCTCTCAAAGATCCTGTTTTTCTCTCAAAAATCAGTTTGGGAAAGCTATTCCTCAAAACGGTTTTCGACGTTTAAATATTGGTGAAAAAAAGAAGAGGCCAATTTTTGCGTAAAACTATCTCATTCTTTTATAAATACTTTGAAAATTTTGTTCGAGTAAACAAATGAGTTTTTTTTTGTTTGTTTCTAGTGGCAAACGCGGGGATAAATTCGGCCGACTACGTCCTTTTCCCCGAATTGCCATCGTTCGAATCTAATTCGGTCATAGAAAACATGCTTCCAGCTAAACGGAAGGTAAAGTATAACCGAGTTTATATGTGTGATTGCCATTAAACGTCTGAAAAAAAATGGCCATGTGCGAGTCGGACTCGCGCACAAAGGGTTCCGTACCACCACACAATATGGGCACGGAACCCAAAAAGCATGTTATACCAACATAAAGGCGACAAAAAATCACGTCGCTAAAATGATAGCGTCTGACAAATAATTCAGCATCCTTTGAGTATGGAACCCTGATATCTATTTATTTTTATTTTATTAAAAATTAGATTAAGTATTATATACTCTAATATAATAAAAATATAAGGATGCTGAATTATTTCACGCTATCATTTTAGCGACTTTATTTTTGGTCGCCTTTATCTTGGTTTGGCATAACAATTTGACCAAATTTGAAATTTGAGCTAAAACAAATAACGTTAAAAAATGACGGTTTTTTCAACGTTATTTTTTTATTGCCGTTATAGAGGCGGTAGTACCAATAAAATGCACCCGTCGGGTAAGAAACCCTGAAAATTATACTTTTTCGAGGTTTTTTGTATGGGGATTTAATCGTATGTTGGATTTTATTTTATTTTATTTGTCTTGTCTGAAGCTATAGTATGCCGTATTCTGTAAAACTCCAACTGTCTGGCTATTGCACAGTTAAAGCTGTTGACCCTTGTAACAGACGGACACACAGACAGCGAAGGCTTAGTAATAGAGCCCCATTTGGCACCCTTCGGGTACGATACCCTAAAAATTATACTTTTAGTTATTTTGTATGGGGACCAACCTCGAGTATAATTTTTTGTAATTTTTATTATTCGTAATGGTAGAGGTCTTAGTAACATGTATTCTGTGAAAATTTCAACTGGCTAACTATAGCGGCTGAAGCTATAGACCCTTGTTGCAGACAGACAGTGGAGGCTTAGTAAAACCCTAAAATGCATAACATATGAGAAGGCGGAAACGGGTAAATTTAATGGGAATTGTCTAATTCGTCAGACAACACCCCCATATTATTTCAACCCAATTCCCAAATATGAGAAACAAAATCGAATTTTGCAAATATTGTCAAGTGTTCTTTGAGCCTTTCTTTTCACCACATAACAAGTTTACAGCAAGTTTGACTGCATGAGTCAAATTATCCTAATATAAAAAAGACAAAAAATAATTATAAACCCACATTTAAATATTAAGCCGTAACATACCTGAGCTAGAAAAGTGGTAGAAATGCTGAGTTCTATTCAGATACCTTCCTGCAATGGACTGCGTACAGTAAAGCCTGAAACGTGTTGAAATATTTTACAAGAGGCATTGACCTCTCATATAAACAACAAGACACACGTCTCTAAGAAAAGTTCGTCAGAAAGTGTCCGAACGTACGACGTGCATAGTACCCAACCAAATTAAGACGTTATGTCGTTAACATAAGATGCAATGCCAGTTGTACGAAATCGTCATTCGATTTTGTCACCCCATGGCGGTGACAAAATGCATCGCGAACACTTTTTGAGCGAGATTGTGAGTCTAGTTATTTATGAGAGGCCAATGATAAGAGGGCTATAAATTGAGGTGACCTTGACAGTTAGATTTAAGGGCCGGCCGATTTCACTCAGATATAAAAAAATATTAAATAAAATTTATGATAAGCAGCAAAATATTTGAAATCATGTAGATTGACTTGTATTTTAAATTTGTATCAACAAGTAGAACTAAATAAATACAATGAAAAGGTCCAAATTAATTCAATCGAAGGCTAAGATCCAATTTAACTAACGAATTAAATCAAATAAACAAATGGAAACTTCGTTAAATTCAGCATATTTTAAGTACAAATGAGTTAATTTGATTATTTTTGGGGAATTTTAGTTATAATAATTTGAAATAAATATATATCATTTAGCTATATAAAGCCTTTAGTTTCCTTTAACTTGTATTAATAATAAAAAAAATATTAATTTTCGAAATATATTTCGGCCCACTATGGGGCCGGCATCAGTCGAATACTTAAAAGACATAATGTAAAAATGACATGATGATATATACAACCTTAGGACTAATTAACCTACGAATCTACTAACCTTCCTCTAACATTAATTATGGAAAAAAATAAAAAATATATATATTAAATACCAAAAATAAAAATTATTTCGGTTGAAGAGCCATATTGCGGTTTCCGGCCGTAACATCCCGACATCCCGACATTTACTTGGAATATCTTCGATACGTACCGAAGACCGCAAGAAGACACTGCTGTTTATGGCACCCTGGTCTTAATATATACATACATGTAATATTTTTGTGAGTCAGGTTCAGGTGTCCATAAATAGTCATCGTCTGATGTCAGTGTTGTTTATTAAGTCCTGGTCCGTAGTGCGCACCAAGTGACCATATGTAGGAGTATTCCCATGTCCTTAATTTTAAACTGACAGACATAAAATTAAGGACATGGGAATACTCCTACATATGGTCACTTGGTGCGCACTACGGACCAGGACTTAATAAACAACACTGACATCAGACGATGACTATTTATGGACACCTGAACCTGACTCACAAAAATATTACATGTATGTATATATTAAGACCAGGGTGCCATAAACAGCAGTGTCTTCTTGCGGTCTTCGGTACGTATCGAAGATATTCCAAGTAAATGTCGGGATGTCGGGATGTTACGGCCGGAAACCGCAATATGGCTCTTCAACAGTTATAATAATTGTAATTACATATTTAGGTAAATTTGGACCCATTCTCAGCCTGATTCCCCCTCGAAAGATAGAAAGATCAGTATAAAACAAACCATGCATATGAGAATGTGCATCGCACGCTCCAAGGTTACCAGCTGTAGCTGTCACCTTAAAACAAGTCCATAATTGCAAAAAAACATTATTTTGGTTTGGAAAAATGGTCATTGAAGTGCATAGCTCTAAATATGTCCGCATCTTTAACTTTCTGTCTCTAGTGCATATAAGTTATTGGGTCAGTCAAATTTTTTACTCACACTACTTTTTGAATTATTGCCAGTATTAAACCACAAAATTCATAATTTCCCTATTTTCTAGCCAAAAATAGTTTTGTTCGCTTACTAGAACATTTAGTAACATTTAGAAATAAAAATATATTAGGAAACCTTTGTATGTTTTGAAAAATGTAAGATAACTCCGTAGACAAGTTTGTCCCGGTGTTCTATGGAAAAAACATGCTGTTTCGTATTAAAGATATTAAATCCGAAAACTTCTACCTTGTGACACTAGACGTTTGCCCCAGTGCAAAAAGATTGTATGTGGGGACATATTCCCTTAACTCCAAAACTGGTGGACCGAAAAATATGAAAACATATCAATTATGGAGTAGTATATTTAAAGTAAAAGTCTAAGGGAAACCATACCGATAAAAAAATGCTCCATAAGAAAATTAAATGAGAAACCAAGAAAACAAAAATTGACCAAGTGGAGTCGGACTCGCGCACAAAGGGTTCCGTACCACCACTCAAAACGGGCAAGGAACCCTAAAAACATGATAAAAACCAACCAAGTGGGTTTTGGGCCACGCGCAATGTAGGGTTCTGTAGTTTCCCAATACATTTTATAAGGTCTACTAATACAGATCGCGCTAAACTTCTAGTCCACTCGGGAGTTGCTCTCCCGAAAAACGGCGCCAATACATTATCGTGTTTAGAAGGGCCAAAAAGTTTGGCGGTACCTGCAAAGTCTACTTAGCTGTGATAATTTTCCATTTAATTTCATTGTATATACTACTTCTGTGAATTTTTCCACATATTCATAAACAACCGTTTAGCCGGCAGGGGGGGGGGGGGGGGGGGAACTGGAGTTGAACAAAAATTAGCACTTTAAAGCTTAATATTTTGCCAACGGATCCCTAAATAGAAAAATAGTTTTCACACACCCATAATGTTTTTGAACAACCTATCCAACGATACCCCACACTGTGGGATAGACGAGAAAAAAACATTGATTCCCAATTTACGTGTAGGTAATAATAATTATGTATAACGTTTTTCGAGATTTTTTACCGTTTTATTAGCGTGATTAATATGTATGTACCAAATAACAGCTTTCTAGTACTTAGAGTCTCCGAGCTAAGCCGCGGACAGTCGGACGGACAGACGAACATGGCGAAACTATAAAAAAGGGTCCTTGTCGGACTACGGAACCTAAAAAAACGGTGTTGTCTACAGAGTGACCCCCTAGTTTTAATGAAAATTACAATAATTATGAAACATTTGATTCGAATGGCACTCAATGATCTTTTTATCTAATATTCTCGTATTTAACAAAAAAAGGTACGCGTTGAAATTGTTTGTTCAAAAAAATTAGCAGTCTGGGTAAAAAATTTACTAGCCCATTTCTCGCTACCTAATGACTGAATTAAATAAAATAAATGTATCTTTTAGAGCCTTTGTGGCACTAAAATAAGACAATGATCACAATCTGACTGACTACCTACATCTACTTTTTGATAATTTATATTACCTCTTGAATTTATTATGCTTGGATGTACGGGCCTTATATCCATACCTCATCTACGTATATCTATATCTATACGAATAATAAAGTAGTAAAAAAGGCGTGTCTGTGCATTGAATATTTCTTTTCATTTCAAATAAAAAGGGTTTTATGTACTGAGGCCAAAACTACCATTTTGAGATATTTTGTCTGTATATAAGTATGTTCCGTTTCAAATCAAGAACCACTAAACAGATTTGGATGTAGTTTTTTTTATTATCATGTAGGTTGTGACGTTAGTCAACATTAAGGCTATTAAGGGGTTTCGACAAAATAACGTCCAAATTGAAAACGGGGCAGAGATTGAATAAACGTGGGTGAAGCCGCGGGCAAAGGCTACTGTTACATAATATAGCCAAAACGCTGATTAAGTTATTAAAAAGTCTGAACTAAATATAAAATTAACAACCACGTACCTGAGTATTACGCATCTTAGAGAGTGTACTGGATTTTGAGCGAACGTGGGCTTAGAGAATCTTGCAGCCTACAAAATACTAGTAAAAAAACATTCAACAATCACTGCTAAACTTGTGAAGAACAATTGTTGCGATTTTCTATAATGTACGGACTGACAGCCAACGCAACGCCTCCGAGTGATGTGTGAAGGTGACGCGGCTAACCGCTAGATTTGTCCGCAGCGCGACCTTTAAAATAAAGACTATTTTACATGCCATGTGAGTGTTTCATAGGGTAGACTCGATATATCAAAAATAACATATTACCCTAAAGTAGCAGCTCGATGTGTGTCGGTACAAAATTCGACATACAAAGTTAGGCTCACTTAAATTAAATTAAATCATACAAAATATGATAAAAATTAAAAATACCTCAAAGTTGATTGATAAATCAGCTGCAAATATAAGCGGGACTAATCGAATGGACGGAGTAAGGCGTATATATCCATACACCTTATAATAAAGTTTTAAAAAGGGCGTGTCTGTGCAATAAATATTTTTGCGAAATTTAAAAAAATTGGGTTATTAGTATTGTACTAAGGCAAAACCATTTTTTTTTTACTTTTATCTGTATGTTAGTATATATGTTCCACTTTAATTCAAAAACTACTCAACGGATTTAGATGCGGTTTTTTATTATGATGATAGTGACCCCGCCAACAAATAGCCTATAAGAGATGTTCATTATATAACGAACATCACGGACGTTTTTGAAATTTATGGATATTGAAATTAGACAAAGAGGGCAGTTCTTCTTTCCAAAACTTCCTTCAATGGTCCAATTTTCAAGTACGCTGACGGAATTTCAAAAACATACATATGGAATTCTGCATTTTAACAAGTAAATAAAGATGGAGAAGCAAATTTTTAGGTTACCATCAAAAGATGAAAAGCCTAGGAACGCGTCCGTGTCTATTTTGACTGGATCGATTGTGATAAAATTTGGAATATTGGTGTAGAATTATAGTACAGGGGTCGGCACTCGAAGTGTTACCAATTCAAAATGCTGTAATTTTGTCAATTTTGTTTCTTTTTATTTATAAACTTCAATATATAGAAAGAAAACATTTAAAATTAAAGAGAAAAAGTTATTGTTCGATGTGGCCACCTTTAGCGCGGATAACAGCTAAGAGTCTGTCCGAGAAGGCTTCACACGCTGCACGAATGTGGTCTGCTGATATTTTGTTCCATTCTCGGCGAAGAGCAATCTTTAAGGCGTCGACTGTCTCATATTTTTTTGCTAACACTTTGGCCTCTAGAATTGACCATATGGAAAAATCCATTGGGTTTAAGTCCGGTGAATATTTTGGCCATTGTTGCGAAGAAATGAAGCTCGGATCGTTTTCTTGCAAAAAAATTTGGGTTTCACGGGCTTTGTGGGATGGTGCCGAGTCTTGCTGAAACGTACAATGGTTTCTACCGAATTTCTTACGTGCCCAAGGTAACAAAGCATCGTTTAAAATCTTTTCACGGTAGATTTGCTGGTTTATCTTTGCACCCTGCTCAATGAAAACGAGAGGTGAACGTCCCGTAGCAGTTACCGCGGCCCAAACCATCACTGATGCTGGTGCTTGCTTTCGCAGAGCAATTCGTTGGTCTAAATTGTCGTTTGATTTACACTTTAACCATACGCGATCATTTTGTTTGTTCACATATTGCTGAACCGTAAAAATTTTTTCATCGGAAAATACCAAATTTTCAAGCTTGCTATCAACGTGCAAGTGCTTTAACTTCTTAGCTCTTTCTAGGCGAACTGCCTTTTGTGCAAGTGTCAAGTCTTGCACTTTTTGTATTTTGTAAGGCTTCAGTTTTAGTTTATTTTTTAATATGCGTCCTATTCTCCGGGCAGATACATTAAGACTTTTCGCCAATTTAACTGCGCTTTGTCGTGGATTTCGTTCAATTCTAGCCTTTACCTTTCGAACCATTTCTGATGATGTTGCTGTTGTTGGATGTCCACCTCCATGGCGTTTCTTGATGCTACCCGTGTTATTGTAACGCGTGATGGTCCGATACACAAACATTTTATTCAGATGTAAATGTCGTAGCGCATTAAAAATGGCTGGTTGCGATTTTCCAGCCAAATACAAAGTAATGACACTGTGGCGTTTGAATTCCATCTGGATAACTTTTTTTAGCAGCGACGAAAAACAATGAGCTTGTGTATGTCTAAGAACAATACAATAGACTTACGACTGTGAAAAAATGGGCGCCATATTTTAAACAGTTTGGTTGATATAGCAACTTAAAGTTGGTAACACTTCGAGTGCCTACCCCTGTAAACGCCCTGGGGAAATATTTGATTACGTTACATTTTTAAAAGGTGTTGAATGAAGCGTATATTTAAGCACATCACATCTGCATCAACAGCAGCGCTACTTGAAGGGATTTTTACTGAAAAAGCGCTGATAAAGAAATTACTACATTAGGGTTTTACACCCGAAGGGTGCCAAACAGGACTCTTTAACGTCCCCGCTGTCTGTCTGTCTGTCTGTCCGTCTGTCACAGAGGTCTACAGCCTCAACAGTTATAGATAAAAGGTTAATTTTTTTTTGCACAGTCCTGCAACCATGGCATCTACCACGACAAGTAATAAAACATTCGAAAAAGTTGCATTATTTCAAATTATTGGTTTTGACTCTTACTTAAAAACCGTAATAGATACAAGTTTTAAATTTAGTGACATTTAGTGATTGTAGGACATACTCTAAAGTAAAAAAATAATAAATAGTAGGGTTCCGTGCGCCAATTTTTTTGTCAGGCCATAGCATTTTAGCGACATGTTTTTTGTAGCTTTGATGTTGCTTTGGCGTGTATATTGTTGTTCTTTACCATAATGTTTTTAGGGTTCAGGGCCCGATGGAACCCTTTGTGCGCTAGTCCGACTCGTACTTGGCAAAAATATTTTTGGGATGCAGAGCGTCCTCACGTGTCTCAAACTGAGACACAGCAACGATTAATCCAAGTACGCTCGCCGCACGATGAACAGTTAATTTAAAAACCCCATAAACTACAATAACAACTCTTTAAGGGATGCAGAGCGTCCTCGCGTGTCTCAAACTGAGACACAGCAACGATTAATCCAAATACACTCGCCGCACGATGAACAGTTAATTTAAAAACCCCATAAACTACAATAACAACTCTTTTAGGGATTCAGAGCGTCCTCGCGTGTCTCAAACTGAGACACAGCAACGATTAATCCAAATACACTCGCCGCACGATGAACAGTTAATTTAAAAACCCCATAAACTACAATAACAACTCCTTAAGGGATGCAGAGCGTCCTCGCGTGTCTCAAACTGAGACACAGCAACGATTAATCCAAATATGCTCGCCGCACGATGAACAGTTAATTTAAAAACCCCATAAACTACAATAACAACTCTTTTAGGGATTCAGAGCGTCCTCGCGTGTCTCAAACTGAGACACAGCAACGATTGATCCAAATACACTCGCCGCACGATGAACAGTTAATTTAAAAACCCCATAAACTACAATAACAACTCTTTTAGGGATTCAGAGCGTCCTCGCGTGTCTCAAACTGAGACACAGCAACGATTAATCCAAAAACACTCACCGCACGATGAACAGTTAATTTAAAAACCCCATAAACTACAATAACAACTCTTTAAGGCATGCAGAGCGTCCTCGCGTGTCTCAAACTGAGACACAGCAACGATTAATCCAAATATGCTCGCCGCACGATGAACAGTTAATTCAAGACCCAATAAACTACAATAACAACTCTTTTACCTTCATCTGGCTGTGGAGTTCGGCCGTGGCTCTCATCACCCTCATATCAAAACCATGCCTCTGTGACCAGTGACTGGAACCCGTTACGGGAGGGTGGTTGGAGGCAGTTAGAAGAGGTGGTATCATGGTCATTTATTCGTTACCAACATACGGAGATTTTGCGAGAGTCTCTGGCTGGACAGAGTGACAAACGCCTCACCTGCATTCACTCTCCCGCTTTCAAGGCGAACGCCATGAATCCTTAGGTCTTATCGGCACTTTCTATTAGACGCGGTAAGGCCAAGTCTAAAGTGTGTAAAAAAATTTACAGTTTTGCTTAATCTTTTTGCAGTTCTAGGAATATCTTGAGATGACTACGACGAGCTCACGTTTATACGTATTCTTATTTTAAGAGAAGGAATTCACAATACTTTTTTATTTAGTGACATGATGATCATATTTAACTTAAAAAAAAAAATTATGAGACATTTTTGTGTAATCATTAAAACATTATTCAATTTGTATTTATTTTTGTACATTGTAAATGTAAATTGCAAATTGCTTGGGAAATTAATAAAGGCTATTTTTATTATTTTATAAAACGTAACTTCACATCACGAATCTTCGAATGGATAAAAGGTGAAAACATTACGGTTACGTTTAGTTTGAACGTAACTCGGTTTTGTATGGAATTCTGATAAGTTCCGCTACTGACCGCTTGGGGCGGTTATCAGATTCCATACAAAACCGCGTTACGTTTAAACTAAACGTAACCGTAATGTTTTCATGCTAAGGCTACTGCATAATTCAAACAAATACAAGTTCCCGTTTTCGTTAAAGTCGAAAGATATATTATTTTAACTTACGGAACCTTCGAAAGGCGAAGTGCTACCCTAATTAACATAAAACTAAAAATTGCTGACGTCAGTAGCCTTGGCATGAAAACATTACGGTTACGTTTAGTTTGAACGTAACGCGGTTTTGTATGTACACGCTTTTTTAGCGCATGCAGGTTTCCTCGCGATGTTTTCCTTAACCGTTCAGCAAATGTTAAGTATTAAAAATACATATAAATTCCGAAATCTCATTGGTGCATGTCCCGGCCGGGGATCGAACCTGGATCTCAAAGATTGAGAGGCCAGCGTTCTATCCCTGAGCTACCGCCGCTACTGGTATTATATTATATTATCAAAATAATATAATATCAAAAGCATACCCTAGCGCATACATGAGCAACAATTTTACCTTAAACTACGTACGGGTGGTTCTTCATGGCGAAACTAAGTTGTCAAACCAATTACTTTCAATACTAAAGTTCCACCAGTTGTATTTCAAGATAGTGAAGGATCAAAACTGCTCTAGAACTAAAGTTTGAACACATACAGCTGACAGACATGAACTTTGCTAATTTAATTATTTTCAGCTACCAGCTTGAAGCCTTGAGCATTTCTGTACTTGAAACTATTTAAGAACATTTAGAGCAGGAATATGGTTTTAAAGGATTTTGCCCGTGACTGCATTGTGATTATACTATCTTTCTCTTCCATGTACATATTATGTACCTATATTTTAAACATTGTTGTGATAAAAAAAAAAACACTTGTACTTTTCCACAGATAATATTTAATTCTACACTACCCAACCGGTTTCACTATATAAGCATCATCAGGGGCTTTTTAATTACATAATTTTATATATAATTATTTATTTAAACAATCTTTCTGTTGCTAGATGTCCGTGCAATAAACGATATTTATAATAACGATATTTATTATAAACGATATTTATAATAACGATAATAACGATATTTGTAATAAACGATATTACAAGATATTTGTTTGTTCGTGGCACAACATCAACACATGGCATAAAGATAAGCTTTTTATCCCCAAATGTAAATTAGACATATTTCAAAACAATGTTTCTTGCATGGCGATCAAAGTTTTTAAATACATTGATTGCCACAAGAATTCAAGCTTGCCAATAAAAATTCTAAAAATGAAATTACAGACGATGACGACTCCAAGATAAATGTTTTTATGTTATCAATAAAATATTTAAATCATTCATGGGCGTCGACGTGTCGGGCCTGGAAACGGAATGGGACAGTAAAAAATTGGATTTCGTAGCACGAGTAAAGTACAAATACAGCGGACATATGAGAGACAAGCACGATCGGCAATTTTTGTTTACACAAAAGTACGTTTTTTTATTTTTCAACTACAAATCCCGTTGATATTTGAAAGACTTTCGTCTTGCGACGCCCATGAAATCATTACAATGTTTATACTTATAATAAGATACTTACTTTCATAATAGTAATGTACATACATACATACATACATACATACAGCATAATAAATAATAATGTAAACACATAATGATCTAAATTCGCTTATTTGGTGAGTATTTTTTTGTCCCCACGGTCCCACCATAGTGCTGGCCGGAAGATACAGATTGATTGTAATGATAATTTCCAAGTTATCTTCTTCTCTATCTTCTCTTATATTATATTATATTACTAGCTTTTGCCCGCGGCTCCGCCCGCGTCGAAATGATTTTCGTGGAAATAAGGAAAACAAAAGAATATGATTTTTTGAACGACAGTATGCAACGGTCACCATGTTTTACCAAAGTGCTAATAAAGACCAATCAAATAAGCCCAAACTTGAAGGGTCTGCTGTTGTCCGTTGAGGAGAACCCATACCCAACTTTCAGTCCCATCACCAGACCATGGTCAGCACGTTTTACCAAAGTGCTAATGAAGACCAATCGAATAAGCCCAAACTCGAAGGGTCTGCTGTTATCCGTTGAGGAGATCCCATAATAACCTTCCAGTCCCATCAGCAGACCCTGGTCACCATGTTTTACCAAAGTATTAATCAATACCAACAAAATAAGCCTAAACTCGAAGGGTCTGCTGTTGTCCGTTGAGGAGATCCCGTACCTACCTTCCAGTCCCATCATCAGACCTCGGTCACCATGTTTTACCAAAGTGCTAATAAATACCAACAAAATAAGCCCAAACTCGAAGGGTCTGCTGTTTTCCATTGAGGAGATCCCGTACCCACCTTCCAGTCCCATCATCAGACCATGGTCACCACGTTTTACCAAAGTGCTAATGAAGACCAATCGAATAAGCCCAAACTCGAAGGGTCTGCTGTTATCCGTTGAGGAGATCCCATAATCACCTTCCAGTCCCATCAGCAGACCCTGGTCACCATGTTTTACCAAAGTGTTAATAAATACCAACAAAATAAGCCTAAACTCGAAGGGTCTGCTGTTGTACGTTGCTGTTGTCCCGTACCCACCTCCCAGTCCCATCATCAGACCATGGTCACCATGTTTTACCAAAGTGCTAATAAAGACCAATCGAATAAGCTCAAACTCTAAGGGTCTGCTGCTATCCGTTGAGGAGATCCCATAATCACCTTCCAGTCCCATCAGCAGACCCTGGTCACCATGTTTTACCAAAGTGCTAATAAATACCAACTAAATAAGCCTAAACTCGAAGGGTCTGCTATTGTCCGTTGAGGAGATCCCGTACCCACCTTCCAGACCCGTCATCAGACCCTGGTCACCATGTTTTACCAAAGTGCTAATAAATACCAATCGAATAAAACCAAACTCGAAGTGTCTGCTGTTGTCCGTTGAGGAGATCCAGTACCTACCTTCTAGTCCCATCATCAGACCCTGGTCACCATGTTTTACCAAAGTGCTAATAAAGACCAATAACATAAGCCAAAACTCGATGGGTCTGCTGTTATCCGTTGAGGAGATCCCGTACCCACCTCCCACAGTCCCGTCATTAGATCCTGGTCACCATGTTCTACAAAAATACTCATCAATACCGATCAAATAAACATAAACTTGAGAGGTCTCCTAAAAAAAAAACATTTACAAGTGGATGATTGAAACCCCGACGATGAGACTACATACGTACGACTACGCAAGGCGTACATACCACACGATTAACTAAAAATCTTATTGAGTGCTAAAAGAATTTTTAAAGTCAATTCAGTAGTTCTAGATATTACCCATTATATGCAAGAAAACAAACAAATCTTTCTTCTTTATATAATAGTGTAGATAAACTTTAACGTGAGTTGATTTGAACCAGACTGCGTCAAATTCGATATTTTGAAACATGCAGCGCCATCTAGTGTATTAAAATAAAAACAATTTCAACGCCAGCTTACAAACAATTTCAACGCCAGCTTACTGAGCCGTTATCCAGGATAGCTTCCTAGAGATGGCGTTTTCTAAGCACTTGAAAATAAAAATATTTTAGTGATCGGTCTTTGCGCAGTCGAGAAGTATAATTTCAGCTTTAATATTTTTTTACAAAAGGAAATATTTTTTCTGATAATAAAATATAATAATAAAAAGTGAAAACAAATTTTACCAGTCGGGGTTTGAACCCGCGACGATCGACAATGCTACGGCAGCGAACCTTCCATATGTCTCACTAAAATTCTCATTGCGCTGCTCCCTTTTGTCATAGCGTGATGATACATAGCCCCAAACCTTCCCGAAAAATGCTTTATCTTTCAGTGAAAACTGCATCAAAATCCATTGATTGGTTCTCAAACAGACAGACAGACGTTGTATTTTATATGTATAGAGAAGATTTATTATATTATATTATATTATTATTTATTATTTATTTATATTTACTATTATTATTATTCATGATATATTATATATATACATATAAAATGCAACGTCTGTCTGTTCGTTCGCTTATAACTTGGGAACCACTCAATGGATTTTGATGCAGTTTTGACTGAAAGATAAAGCATTTCTTTGGGAAGGTTTAAAGTTATGTATCATCACGCTATGACAAAAGGGAGTAGCGCAATGAGAGTTTTAGTGAAACATGTGAAAGGTTCGCCACCGTAGCCTATTCGATCGTCGTGGGTTCAATCCCCCACACCGGTAAAAACATTTTTAGCTTTTTCATTTTTATTTTTTTATTTTAGGCTTAGAATAAATAATTTCTATTGAAAAAAACATTTAAGCTGACGTTATATTTATCCTTTAACACAATACAAGTACCCTGGCGCCATCTGGCGCTTAAAAATAGTGGCTCAGCGCTGTACGAGCAGTTCACATTGATTGTAGGTATATTATGATTTTAGTAGGTTTTCCGTTATAATAATATCAAATAAATATAAATTTTTTGCTTTTGTAAGCTTTTCACTGAGTTAAATACACAATAAGAAGTTCATAAATTAAATATTTTCAAGACAAATTTCAGTCTACTTTGGGGCTGGCATCAGTGGAATAAATGATTTTAATGTAGTTTATTAAAATATACCTATATATAACCTTATGTTACGACTAATTAGTAAAACCTACGTTTAAAAAAAGTCATTAAATGAAAATTTCATGTTAGAAGAGCCATCTGGTGCGCAGTGTACTAAACACCCTGACATTTAAAAACGAACGCAGAGTACATTGAATAGAATCAGGGATGAGCAGGAAATCAACGTGAAAGCCGCTAGATGGCACTGAGTAGGTAACCAAGTTACTAAATATGACATGACTGTATTTTCTGTATAGCAACTATAACAGCGATGGAATTTAATGCAATCAATGATTAATTTAAATATAAAAATTATAAGTAGTGTCTTATTTGACTTTCAGTTCAATACGAAAACTGAAATATAGATTTGCCTTAGCCGTCAAGCCATGTTAGTGACTAAAATTAAATAGTACTCGTATTTTGTGTTGTGTCTGTTATTATAATCACAACAAATGTGTGTTATTACATTACTATGTAATGTTTTAAGGGTTCCGCGACGCCGTCTGTCCGTCCGTATGTCACGGGAGACAGATGGAATGAGTTACCCACAGATCTGAAAATGTGGAGTTGTGCTTCGACCAATATAAGAAGGATTTGTGGTGTAAAATGTAACCAAAACCGAATATTGAATTTAAAAAAAATTAAATAAACAATCAGGAGGGGTCCCATACATGAAAAAAACTTGAGAACCACTCAATCGATTTTGATGCAGTTTTCACTGAAAGATAAAGCATTTCAAATCATGACAAAAGCGCAATGAGAATTTTAGCGAAACATGGAAGGTTCGCCACCGTAGCGTAGCCGATCGTCGTGGGTTCAATCCCCGACTGGTAAAATTTGTTTTCACTTTTTATTTTTCATTTTATGAAAACTACATCAAAATCATTGAGTGGTTCCCAAGTTATAAGCGAACGAACAGACAGACAGACAGACAGACGTTGCATTTTATATGTATATAGAGAAAAGAGAGATTATAATTATGCAAACCTTAAAGCAACTGGCTCCCAAAAAGTTAAAACTGAGATTTAGGAGCCAGTTTCTCCTCTAATTTGCAAATGTTAGGGTTAGCGTTATTTATTAAATTTAGAGAAAGGTAGTTAGTACACATTTTAGGTTTAATTTACTTTAGATGCAACTCGACAGATAGCAAAATAGGTACTTCTTGGGTGCAGTAAACGCCCACAATTTAGTTTCTCTTGTTACATACGAGTTTGACTTGTAACTAAAGCTTTGACCGTGATTGCCACCCTTAAGTCTTTAATTAGTGGCAGAGGTTATCAGGCACGTCTTAATTGTTGTGACGTCACGACACACAATCCGTCGTCGTCACCCTATAGCCCTCGGCCTTAGAAGATTGTTGCTACAGATTAAGGCGACAATTACGGCTGGTGACGCCGGGTTCATGCGTCTCAGTCACTCGCACGACTCGTCCCGGATTGATATCTCTGTCGCTCGACGGGGAATCAAGTTGCGAAGGCGCTGAAATATACCTAAATAATTAATTACAATTATCGTAACCTAAATTCTTCAAAAATAATCAAGGAAACTCATTTCTTGCAATAATATCATTAATTTTAATAGGTTTGAAATAATTTATTTGCTTTATAATAATTTAATTGAATCGGATCTTACACTAAATTTGGCCCTTATTTCGGTTTTTATTTAGTTAAAGTTTTCTAAACAAAAAATCAAAATTCAAATCAAGGTATTGTTAATCAAGGTCATTTTAGATATTCTGTAGTACATAACGTTTTTTTTTCTTCAAGTAACATCTAAATTATTGAAGGTCTATCCATCCATCCATCGGCCCGTGTTCGTCCACTGTTGGACATAGGAATTTCCCAAATTTCACCACTCATGTCGGTCCTCCGTCCTCCTCATCCAGCCGCCACCTACAACGTCCTTCAGGTCGTCGGTCCAGCGGGCACGAGGTTGGCCTACACTACGCTTTGCTGTATGTGGTCTCCATTCTTAAGCCTTTCGGCCCCAACGGCCATCATGTCGGCGAAAAATATGGCCTGCCCACTGCCACTTCAACTTACTGATTCTGCAGGCTATGTCGGTTACTTTCGATCTCCGACGGATCTCCTCGTTTCGGATTCTATCCATCAGAGATACCCCAAGCATAGCCCGCTCCATAGCTCGCTGAGCGACCTTAAATCTGTGGATCAGGCCCTTTGTAAGAGACCACGTCTCAGCACCATACGTCATCACAGGGAGGACGCATTGGTTGTACATCTTAGCTTTTAAGCACCGCGGTATTGACGACGTAAATATGTGACTCAACTTTCCGAATGCTGCCCAACCCAAGCATATTCTTCTGTCACCCTCAGCGTCGAAGTTGTTTTTATCCAGCTGTATGACTTGACCCAGATAAACTATTTTTGAACAACTTCGAAGCTGACATTGTCGACGTTTAGTGGCCCTTAGATGACGTGACAGTTGGACATAAGCTTAGTCTTATCCAAATTCATCCGCAGGCCCACTCGTCTCGAAGAATTATTTACCTCCATTACCTCCAGTTTCTGCAGCGATTCCGCCATTATCACGATCTCATCGGCAAGCGAAGATGTGAAATGTACTCTCCGTTTACGTTTATGCCTTGTCCATTATTCCAGTCTAGTGTTTTAAAGACATCTTCCAGCGCGGCGGTAAACAGTTTTGGGGAAATAAGATCTCCCTGCCTCATGTCGCGCTGAAGATGTATCGGTCCTTTTTGTTCACCTGTACTTGGACGGACATCGTAGCGGAGTCATACTGTACTTGTATTTAAGGTCACCAGTAATTAAAGCCCTCTTAAAGAGAAAATGAACACTTCAACATCTATCTAGAATTCGTACCAAAATTTCAATTAATTAATGCATTTTGGTTCATATTCCAAAATCGATAAAATCTTCTCATGGACCGATTTGATGACGATGGCTTCAAAGTTTACGTGGGCAGATTGTTGATTTCTACGGATTAAGAGCTTTACGGACAATCCCAGCTTTCTAAATCTCGACACACAATCAGATTTCAATGTATCAGACTTCAATGTAGGTACCTCCTTGGATAATGAGGGAGCTAGCTTCTCTGGCAGGCCCAATAACACATAATTGAGTCAATCATGTCATATATTGTTTGACGGCGGAGGAGGAGCGCTTGGTTCTGCTCGGGGCTATCCTGTCATTGTTGTTCACACAGGTAGGCAGAGTGCGGATGAAGTGTGTGCGATATCGGGTGACCTGTGCCTGTTGCGGTAAAACGTGACGATCACAGGTACTGTTGTTAGTTCACAGTGGTCAATAACGTGATTAAAGTGATGATGTGATGTAAGTTAAAGTGATTACTTGAATTTAAGTTTGAATTAAGTTACAGAGGCAGAGGACCTCCTTTCTATAACTTCGTGTTGGTATCCACTATAACCCAAACTAAGTAGTAACGTAGCGTGTGGCTCTGTATCTTTCTCAATTACCGACCATCCGGTATAAGCTGTACAAGTAGCTCACATGGCATTGTAATATTTCTTGCTAAACTAAGTAGTAATGTAGCGTGTAGCTCTGTATCTTTATCAATTATCAATTACCGACCATCCTGTATAAGCAGTACAAGTAGCTCACATGGCATTGTAATATTTCCTGCTAAACTAAGTAGTAATGTAGCGTGTGGCTCTGTATCTTTATCAATTATCAATTACCGACCATCCCGTATAAGCTGTACAAGTAGCTCACATGGCATTGTAATATTTCTTGCTAAACTAAGTAGTAATGTAGCGTGTGGCTCTGTATCTTTATCAATTATCAATTACCGACCATCCCGTATAAGCAGTACAAGTAGCTCACATGGCATTGTAATATTTCCTGCTAAAATGCCAAACGCAATTATTCGGAGTAGTTGCTAACTCCATTGGGAAAACACAACTACATAATTATTGTAATGCAGTTTCTAAAAATATTCCAAAAAAAGTTAAAAGCGTATTTGTTGGAAAAACCTTTCTATAATATAAATGAATATTATAATGATTGATAATTTCCTATTTTTATTTAATTTCAATGAAATTTTCTGACAGATTAACTGAATTTTTTGATTTTTTTGTTTTTTTTTTTAAAGTACCTACCTATAACTATTTCTGACATATTAATTTCCTATTTGTTAATAGTTTTGTTACTATGATTGTTATAATAATTATTTTCATTATTACCTGTACTTGACATCTTCATTGCTTTAATTTTTTTTATATACATATATTCTATTTACTTGTGAAAATGTAGACATTTAATAATTTCGGTTTACCTATTAATATGTGATTTATTTACTTTTTATTTTATTTTTATGAATCGATTTTACTGTGTGTTTTATAAAATGATTTGTGTGCCAGGTGTGGCTTTAATGTACAAATAAATAATATGATTATGATTATGATTATGATTATGATTAAATGGGTTTTATTGTATTAGGACGGTCGTCATGAGCGCAGCAACTCAGTTGTGGGCGTGACCAAATGTAATACTATTTAATTTCGCTATTACGTGCACACTCGATGAAACTTGCTATATAATCACACCGATATTGTAAGCGATAAAGCAAAAAAAAAATGTTTTTTTCGGGATTTCTTTTTATCACTTAGTCGGTAAGTGTCTTTGAGCTAAGCCGCGCACAGACAGGCAGACAGACAAATGGACGGACATGACGAAAGTATAAGGGTTCCTTGTTGACTACGGGACCCTAAAGACTGGGAGGGTCGCCTCGCTCCGCTCCACTTCGCTCATGACCCCTTTATTCATATGTAAACCTAGCACGTTCCTCCTAGATTCGGCCCCTTGTCGCACCTGTTTTTAACTCATATCATTGTTTCAATCTCGCTTTTTCGTGAAATATCTACTGTTTCGCAAAAAACGGAAATATTACTGTTAATAGCCATAACTCCATTTTTCACAAAACGCTAATTCTAACAATTTTTGCGCACGTGCCAGAATTGAGGTCCAGATGAGTAAAATTAAGTTTTAAAAAACAACAAAAACAAAAACAAAATTTTTCTTTATTTCCTTACATTTTCGTTATTATTAAGTTGTGGGTCTCTCCTAGTAAGTTTTGCAAAACCTGTATTAGAAGAGCCCCTCTTTCTTATAAGTGCCATCAAATGGTGCAAGGATAATATCTAATACATTTAATTTTATTTTTTTATTTTTTTACTTATAGCTATTTACAAAAAGAAATATGTTAAATTGACATTTCAGTAATATGCTATCTAAATACTCGTATAAAGATATATTATTGTGATTAGACTGGGTGTGTTAAGTGTGTATCTGTATAGTGTGAGTATTTGATTGTGTTTGGTGGAGATTTTACAGTTCGAATCTAAGCTAGTACAAAATGTTATACTTATTATGAAATTTTACTAAAATATATATATATAGACTATAAAATAATTCATATTCCATAGTTTTAGTGTTACAAAACTTTTTCAGTGTCTTCGTATTTCAGCGATTTTAGCCATGTTGTAAGTTTATTTTTGCATTCATTGTAAGTCATACCATATATGTTTAGAATTCTATTTATTTTGTTGTAGATTGAAATTGACTTTTGACAAAATTGAATAGAAGCAAAGGTTGTATTGTATTTTATAGATTTTATTACTGAGTAGGGGTTACGCTTGTTTAAAATGTTTGTGTCTATAGGTATCTTTTTATGGATCCTTAAGATACATTGGAGAATATATAATTGTCGGACCGTAAGAACATTTGCTTCATTATATAATTCATAGGTACGGAAGGTTTTTTTTTTTTGCGTAAAGCCACTTTTAAGACAGCTCTCTGTGCACGTTCAACTTTGATAAATTTAGTTTTATAGGTGCCACCCCAAACTGACATGCAATATAATAGAATAGACTGCACAAGAGTTTTGTATATGTAAATAATGAGTTCTTTATTAGATAAGTCGCGAAGGTATTTTAAGAGCCAAATTATTTTCCGTGCTCTATTTGCCACTAGTTCAAGCTGAGGGTACCACGATAGGTTTTTATCAATAATGATCCCGAGATACTTTGTAGACTTGACCTGGTTGATTTTGGAGCAATTGCAGCTTTCAAAATAACATGTGTGAGCCGTAATACTGAAATTTTCATCTGGTTGCATATGGTCACGAATTGAAAACGTTATGTAGTTAGTTTTACTTGTGTAAAAAGAGATAGTAAATGTAGTTTCAACCATTTTATTACTTTATCAAATCCATACTGAGCCTTCACGAAAACGTCCGACCAGTTATCGTCATGAAAAAGTAAGGCTGTGTCATCCGCATAGGAAAAAACACCTCCATTTGTTAATTTTAAGTTGGTAAGGTCATTGATGTATATTAAAAATAAGGTAGGTCCAAGGACGCTACCTTGCGGAACACCATAATCAGAGGTGAGGACATCCTTACTAAATATTTTATCATCAAGCTTCACTCTTTGTGTGCGGCCATGTAAATAGTCACTGAGTAACATTAAAAACGTTCCTCTAATACCAATTTTGTCCAGCTTTCTCTTTAGAGTGGAAATAGAGACGGTATCAAATGCTTTTTTGAGGTCTAAGAAAATACATAAGGTCTTCTTCTTATTATCTAAATGTTTAGTTATATCCTTTGTTAAGTCCAATATAGCATCCTCAGTACTTATACCTGGACGAAAACCGTACTGAGAATCTGATAGGAGGTTATAAGTATTAAGAAATTTAATGAGCCGATTATTAATTAATTTTTCAATAATTTTTGAAATCACAGGTAGTACCGAAATAGGCCTGTAATTATTGATATCATCTCTATCTCCACTCTTATAGACTGGAAATATAACCGAACGCTTGAGAGCAGTTGGAAATACTCCCTGCTGAAATGATAAAATACTAAGTATAGTAATTATTGGAACGAGTTTCAATTTGGCTAGTTTAAGAAATTTAGTTGGAATTCCATCCCATCCAGCAGCTGATTCGGTTTTAAGGTTGTTTATAATTGACTCTACTTCATTCGTTTCTGGTTCCAATATACCAATGGAGTTAATTTGGGAAGGCAAGGAATCAAAGTACCTATTATTTTCTATTAAACTAGGATCATTTTCCTCAGCTAACGACTTACCTATAGTATTAAAACAATCGTTTACATATTCTGCCGATTTTGTAGGAGTACTTTTAAGGTTAGCAAGTTCTATATTTGTATTTTTTTGTCCATTTAGATGAGTAAGGTTTTTAATACATTTCCATAAGGATTTATTATTCGCTTTAGATTTTTCCAAGAGATTTCTTTCATACTGTTTCTTTAGTTTTTTTATGAAGTTGTTACAAAAATTACGATATCTGCGATATGTTATCCTAAGAACTTCGTTAGTTTCATCTTTTCGTAATTTCTTTTGTAAATTATTTCTATTTTTTATACATTTTACAATTCCAGAAGTAATCCAGGGTTTAATTATTCTTTTGTTAGAAGGTAATTTAAAAGTTTTTGTGTTTTCTACTAAGCATTCTGTGATCACATTTATTAATCTGTCCGCTAACTCGTTTGGATCATTTATATTCACTAGATTAGAAACGTTTTTACTTTGTAAAGATTTTAATGCATCAAGGTAATTTATTATTGTACGATGTGTCGGTGCTCTAGTATTGGTTAATTTAGAATATACATATATTAAAGCCATCTTATGATCAGTAATTGTAGTATCAAGTACTGCTACCGTTGGTAATTGGTACGCATTGTCTAAGTTAGTAAAAATATGATCCAAACAGCTGTTGATCCTAGTGTTAAATCTGTGTCCAGGTAACAAACAATGAGCAGCGAGCATATCGAGATATAGGTCAGAATTGGATTCATTGTTTCCATTAATAATATTTATATTTATATCTCCGGTTAGAATTACATTTTTACCAAGTTGGGCCGAACTCAAATAGAGATCTAGTGAGTTAATAAAGTTACTTGGATTTTTATCGGAATGGGTGCGGTAAATACAAATTATGGTACAAGCAGGAGTGGTGACTTCCAGACACGAGGCGCCATGTAGCGAAATTTCTTTGACAGAATGTTGCACTGTTTTATTAATAAAGACAACCACTCCATCATTTTGATTGACTTTGCTTTTTTACAGTGCGTTATGTAGTTTTCCTTATGGGGCAGTGGTTTGTCATAATTAATACGACATTCCGTCAATACAATAACATCAACAGTTTGGGTGAGAATACTTAAATTAATATCTAGATCAGCGATATTCGAGTCTTTATGTACACTTCTTATGTTTTGTGTAATAATTGAAATGTTAGGATTACCTGGAGGTAAGTGGTTATGTAACTCATCAATGGAACATTCAAATGAAATTGTGTTATTTATAGCGTCTAATTCCTGTAGTAAGTCTGTTTACTTATTCATTACTATTGAAGAAATGTTGGGTGTGAGAAATGTGGTTATATTGTAAATAGATACCAATGGTATGAACACTACTTGCATCAAATGTTGTGTATATATAATAAATATTTTCAATTAACAATAAGTATAGCAGAAATATTATGATTACACCGTATAGTACACAGTATTGCATGATTAAAAACAATGTATTAAGCGAATGAAATGGTTTTCGAGGCTTAGAGTCTTTTTGACTTGTAAAATAGAAGCAATAAGCATACTCCATGGTACATCCTAGTCATTTGTTAGTTAATTGTTGAATTTGGGCTTCATTTGTAACTGTGATTATCGGTGTATCATCTCCTAATCGTAAGTACACCTTCCCATAACTAGTCCAGCAGTATTTGTAGTTTTTAACAGATTTTAGATCTCGAGCAAGGAAGTAAAGTCTTGAGGCTTTGGTAGTTAAGTTTTCCGAAATAAAGATGGGTGCGTTGGGGTCCGTCTTGAGTCCTAAATGCAACGCACTTAATTTATTATTTTTATTTTTCGTATTGAAAATTTTTGCAGCCTTCAATAGATCTGTCTTTGTAAATGTGTTGGTAAGCTCAACGATCAATGTGCTTTTTTCTTTTTTATTTTTGTTTATTTTTATTATATCCTTGATGTATGATTTTTCAATTGTAACACTCAAGTTTTTTGATAACTGCAGTATCATATCCCGTAGATCATTTTTAGTTTCAGCGCCTTTTAATGGAACGTTTTTGATTTCGATGTTTGATTTTCGGTCTGTCCTTTGATTGTCTTCGAATTTAGACTCCAGTAAGAAAATGTTCTCCTTATCTTTCATTGCTTGTAGTTCCAACTGTTCAATTTTACTTTTAAGTTCTATGTTCTCCTCAGATAGGTAAGAGATAGTTGTTTGAAGAGCAGTATTTGTTTGCTGTATGTCTTTCAAGGTAGCCAATATCGAGTCTGAATTTTTAGTTTGGTCTTCAGCAAATTGACGAAATAGATCTTTGATTTCACCTTTTATTTCTTTGGCTAATTCTAGCATTTGGGATTTATTCCTTTCAGGAGACATCTCAATCTCAACAGATTTTCTCCTTTTATTTCTAGCTGTAACAAAGTTTGTTATCGTTGCGTTATCCAAACTGGAGACGTTAGGAGAAGAGTTTGATTTCCCAGGTGATCTTAACATTGCTAGATGTAAAAAAGCCTCGTACTTGGAGTTTAGATGGGCTGCGTAATAGAAATAGAAATGGACGACAATTTAGCGAGCTGCTCACTGTAGCGTAGACGCACCACCGCTTCGCGTAGGCTCGAGATGCAGTGGGGGAAGGAGATAGCAATTAATGCGGTGTCTTCTTACTCTTTTTCGCGTCGCTGATAGTATACGCGACCATGAGATGCGGTGGGGGAAAGAGTCAGCAATTATGCGGCGTGTTCTTTCTCTTTTTCTCGTCGCTGGCTGAGTCCACGACCACGAGATGCGGTGGGGGAAGGAGATAGCAATTATGCGGCGTCTTCTTTCTCTTTTTCGCGTCGCTGATAGTGTCCGCGACCACGAGATGCGGTGCCAGAGAGAGACAGGTAATAAATTGGTGTAAATACCTGTTCACAACCAGTTCGAGGGGGTGGAGGGCGCCTTTATCGTCCAATTTTTAGGCAAATTTAAACCTTGTTGTCCACCAAACTAACACACGTCCACTCTCGGAGATGGCACAGAAGAAAGAGTTTTGTGTTCAGTTTGCGTGCTTCGAAAAGCATATTAAGCTGTTAGTCTCATCACCCCTTACATTTGGGACGTAATAATCGTCGGTCAAAAGCAGGTATACAGTTCATACTTGGGAATACCTCTGACACCCAGTCGGGGCTCATGTTATGACGATACGGTATATTCATTCTTTCTTTTCACTGGTTATTATTTATACTAAAAGCCTAAATGTAAAAAGTATGAACCACAGAATACTTAAAAAAGGGTACATACAATATTTTTTAAATATATTTATTTAAGAACTAGCTTTTGCCCGTGGCTCCGCCCGCGTGTTATTTGGTTTAACGACATGCTTCTTTCCGGAATAAAAAGTAACCTATGTGTTAAGTTAGGGTATAAGCTATATAAATGTAATGATATGTAGCGCTGTGATTGGCTGATTCGGCGCTTAAGTATCGCTTGGTGAGATTTTCGTAACTGACTATAAACCTACTGAAATAGGGTGAAATTCAGTTTTTTTGAACTTTACAACTCCCTTTCAGCCAAGTGTATTTGTCGTATTGAGATTTATGGAAATGTTTGACAAAGCGAAGAGCACGGAATAAAGAAATGTAGTACGGATGCCATTTCCTAAACAAGCCAATGGGAATTGTGTTATATAATCGCCACTGCTCGCTTTTGCGTACTCAAAATGAAAGATACGAGTAAGTACCTATGCACAGGACCAAGCCTTTTTTAACTCTAGCATAAACCAAATACTGCTAATAGGTATAATAAATTATTTGGGGACTCGTGGAAAAATATTAGATTTTTATTTTTTATAAGTTGATGGATGTTACTGGTTGGCTTGGCTTACTATTAGACTTTTACATGTGTAGACTATGGAGTTAGCTTTTGTTTTTGATTGACCTGAGGCTTTACCGCGTTTGTTTTTGGTGGAATATCATTGATTTTTGTAAAGTTGTATTTTATATTTAGTTTCCTTTAACTTGTATTAATAATAAAAAAATATTAATTTTCGAAATATATTTTGGCCCACTATGGGGCCGGCATCAGTCGAATCATAGTGGGCCGAAATATATTTCGAAAATTAATATTTTTTTATTATTAATACAAGTTAAAGGAAACTAAAGGCTTTATAAAGCTAAATTATATATATTTATTTCTATTTTATATTTAGGTATTTTGCGGGTTTCATCCGCGCGAATATAATTAAGGCGAGTTATCCAAAGAAATCTGTCTTGCTCGCGAGCTTCGACGCTGTTTTCGAGGTGTTTTTATTTATTATTTTAGAATTAATAAATGGATTTTTTTTATATGACGGTCGTGTCATATCACATTTCTTACGTTTATTTTAGTATAACTTTTACTGTCTCAAACCTACTACAACTCCAATGAAATGGTATTTATATCATAGTTAAGGCCTATCTTTGCGATTTTATTGGATGAAGTAAAATGCAAGTAATCTTACTCGTATATCGAATCGCGGAAATATTAAATTCAAAGAGTGAAATATAAGACATAATTAATTTTTTCAAGCATAATTATTACAATTTCACAGTTTAAAATGAATTTGCAAAAAGAAAATGTCGGGATAACCCCTCTAAATGACTACGTCGTTAAGGAACTTACTGTATTCTCAGAAAACAAACTATATATTATGACCTTTGCCCAAGTAAAGTCTAAAGTTTAACCATTACAACAGAAAAAGAATTTTCAAAATTGGTTTAGTATAGTTCCAGGGATTACCCACGCGAATGTAAGTAATTAATGGCTATTTATACAAACTAAATCCTATGTCCAAGTAAGGAATTTAAACGTTATAACAGTGAATGAATTTTTTTTATCGGTTAATTACTATTGTTTTATTTCTTGAATGCATCGGCTTCTTGTAAAAAGGACAAGTTTACGCTAAAAATTATCTGTCGTGCCTGCGACTTTAGCAGCTTTCCTCCCATTTATTAAATAAATTACGTAATAAGTACATAAAAATATTACAACTTTATATAGGTACTTCCAAGTCGATTGAGAGCGTCCGACCTGCACCAAGTACAAAGGGCAAATCAAATTTAATATTATAATTCTCTTTGGGGCAAGTGACAGAAATCTGACGACTGACGAAACACGAAGTTTACGAAAATAGAAGCAGCTTTCCTGCCATTTATTAAATAAATTACGTAATAAGTACATAAAAATATTACAACTTTATATAGGTACTTCCAAGTCGATTGAGATCGTCCAGCCTGCACCAAGTCCAAAGGCTAACTCAAGTTTATATTCTCTTTGGGGCAAATGACAGAAATCCGACGACTGACGAAACACGAAGTTTGCCGAGAGACATTAACCCCCGATTTCACAATTGAGAATTTCTAGTTAAGTAGTGCTTAACTTTCAAATGCAGCGCTGTGATTGGCCAATTCGTCACTTATGTATCCACTTAGCGAGACTTTCTTAATTCAGAAACTGGCCTTAAGAAAATAGAAGGACTTCATTTCTTCAGACTAAGTATCTATAGGTCGTTGCTTCAGACCAAATAAAAAGTCAAGGCGTAGTTTACTCTATGTAACGGGTGAAGCAGGCCAAAAGTGAGACAGTCTCGTGTTCGTACACGGCTTGAAACTCACACATGCGCAATATGTCTCAGTTTTTACTTGGCGGAAACACTCACTAAGTGCACACATGTTTACGAAACTGGCTTCACGTCTATGTTGACAGCGCTCCGTCTTGAGTTTTTATTTGGTCTGAGGTCGTTTCTTGAGACCACATAAAAAGTTCATGTCTGAAATACAATGATTTGATTTGATTGTATGCAACTGATGCCGAACCTAGGGATCTCGTATTTATTTAAAATTTGTCTTTTTACTCGTACATCTACAAAATTGTACTTACAAAATCATATTATACTTTTTACTTCGTATTAGTTTAGTTTGAACAGGAGTGTAAATAAACAAGTAATTTTAAATGAAACCACTTACTTACTCTACCGATCATACTGAACAACATTTCTTAAGAAACAGAAGTAATTAATAAAAATATTGACTTAAGGACACTGGTATAGTAAAAAACAACCTTCGCTTAAGCAATTATTTTTGGGGAGTTATTCTGTAAAATATGTGATTTTATTTAAGTATTATGCTACCCAATTGCACTTGCCATATAATGTGGTAAAGTTTTTGTTGGTATGGTTTATATTTGTATCATTTGAAGAATGTAGACGATCTGTCAGTTTACCTGGTATTGATAAAGAAAGGGGTAAAATTTTAGTTAAAACAATGTATTTTTTTCAAGTCGGTACTATATTTCAAATGTGCTAAAAATAATGACTCGACAAAACATCAGAGTTATATAAAAACTTACATCTAGAAAACTTATTATGTGGCATTACTTCAAATTAACACGATTATCTTTTACAAAAATGCCTTTTAGCATCAAGCAAGAAGCAGACACACGACCCTTTTAAACACGTACGTAATTCAAGTACAACTTGAAATTTCTTGATGTTTACAATTATTTTTAACAGCTAGATATTTTTATCACACGGAAATATTTATTGCACAAGAAGTACCCTGTTGCCGTCAACCTTAACATTGGGAGCACTCCTCAACCTCTTGATAAACTTATCAGCAATTCTATCATCTACCTCCATTCCTGTTACTTCGGAATATTCCCCAAGAACTTTCTTTTGCAACCTCTTGAATTGCATCTCATTATCTTTCTTTTCTAATAGAGATATGATCACAGCATGCCAGTTAAAGTTTTCTGATCTTATCTCTTGCGTTTCTCCATTAGCAACATTCTGGTCGTGCAAGCAAATACTTTCATCTGCACTTTGTTCTACCTTTGCTTTTTTCTTTTTGGTCTTTTCTGTTTTTTGTCCATTCAGTTGCAAATTCTGCATTTGAAGGTCTGCTACACCGTTTTCATTAACTTCATTGGATGCAGTTGAGTTGACAGTATCCTGACGTTTACGTTTTTTATTTTTAGTATCATCAGCATCACCGCTAGCATCTCCATTGGTAGTAGCTTCGCCTTTATTCTTCTTTTTACCTTTTTTAGGCTTTAGTTCTTGCTCTTGTTCATTTTCATCTTCTACTGGAGCTGAAGCGGCACTTTCTAGTTCTGCCTTATACTTCTTCTGTTTTTTTTCTTCTTTGCGTTGTTTTTTAGATTTCTTCTCAACTACTTCATCGTGGTTTTCTATTTCACGATTTAATTTTGCATCACTAGTAGACGATTCATCTTTTTCATCAACATTTTCAGTATTTTTTTCATTTTCAACCGACTTTTGGACCTGGAAGTCATTTTGATTCTTATTGTTGGTAGATAAAGCAGCAAGTTTAACAGAAATCATATCCCAGGCAGCATCCACATCTTTTGGATGAGTTTTATGACCACAGACATTCTTGACAAAGTTAATGAATTTTGGCTTCTTTCGTGGAGTGTTATTATGCTTGCTGATAGTATTGAGTATTCTCAAGACATTGGCTGGAGCATCTTTCTCTTGGTCCAATACACTCTGAACTAGCTCCACCCAAGCGCTCTGCTTTTGCTCTCCTTTCTTTTCCTTTGCCACAAAACCTTTAGCAGAGTAGCGTTGCTCTTCTGTTATACATTTTGTGTGTTCTTCGTAAGCCTTGCCACTGAAATATAGATAACACTAGGTTTAATGATCTTAGCAATACCTTTTCTTTGGCAGCAGGAAATGTGACTAGCTCTAATTTGACTGTTTCCTGTTTGCTCCGTAATTCATTTTATATAGTAGTTACTAGGATTATTACACTACATTTTTTTCCGTTTCCTACCGTACGACCATGTCGTATTTGAAAACCAATGTATTACATAAATAGACCTGAATTATTTATATCAAAATATATTAATTTAAGTTGCAACTAAACAATTAAAATGATTAATTAACTCGTAACTAAACCCATCACTAGTTTTAAATTAACAGCTTGTTTTCACCTTTAGATAGCAGAATCTTTTTGAATCTTGAAAAATTTAGGAAGAAGATGACAACCAGTCTTAAGAGCCCGGTCCGCTACGACGACAAGTTTGATCAAAAACAATATGTTAAATATTTTTCTGGCCTTTATCGCGATGTTTTTGGAAAAACTAGGGACATACACCACTTCATATTGACCGTCTAAATGAAGGCCTAGGATTCATTTGATTGAATTGTTTCTCTTTTGCGAGTTATTTTATTACTTACGAGCCCGCTCCGAATCGTTATTCATAATATCTAAGTATCAAAATAACGCGCAAAGTAGAAACAATTGAATCAAATAAATTTTAGCTCTTCATTTAGATGGCCATGTCCCTGATTTTTACAAAAACATCGCGGCAGTGACAAGAAATATATTTAAAATAATGCTTCGCATCAAACAGACGAAAAATACGGAGCGGCCTCTTAAGTTGTTTTATATTAGTACTACCTAACCCATATGCATATGAAATCATAACTAGCATGCTCAGTTTCTTCAATATCCCTCGAGCAGGAAATTATCTTCACTCAGCAGAGTTATCACTAATCATAATCATCACACTGCAAATAGAATAATTATTTTATAACATCATGTGGAAAAGAAAAATTATTAAATATTGATTAAAAAAATATTTTACTCTACAAGGAAACATTTCTTTAAATTTTTATGTTAGTAAAACAAGTATTTTCGAAAATGTGCTTGTCTCAGCCCGGAATCGAACCAGCGAAAATAATTACTTTTAGATTTATCGCATTAATTGATAAGGTTAATGACAGGCAACAAGTGTCTTAAGGAAAAATTGTGTCTTTTTGCTAGATTGATTTTTGGCTGAAGAAAGCAACTTCTACAAAATATTTGAACATAGTTTTACTTATTTCCAAAAACAATGAAATGGTTCTTTCAATTAAATCTAATACCATCAATATTTAAGGTACTTACACCCCACCAACAGCTTTTAGTGTTCACTCTGTGTATTATGACAGAGAGGCCTGAAGTGAAGGGTCATAAAGACATATCATAACATAATCCTATCGAAAAGTAAGCCTCTGGTATTCTTTTATAGTTCTTTTTTATTTTTATTATGTGGAAAGGACAGAAAAATATTTCTGACTAGCCTTTGCTCGCAGCTTTGCCCGCGTTCAGTGAATCTTTGCCCCGTTTTCGGCTTGGGCGTTATTTTATGAACACTCCTTATAGTCGATGTGTTGGCCAAGGTGACTACAATGATAATAAAGAAATCTACATTAAAATCCGTTGATTGGTTCTCGAGTTATAAAAGCGTTTATTAATTCTTTGCCCCGTTTCCGGCTTGAGCGTTATTTTATAAACACCCCGTATAGCCTATGTGTTGACCAGGGTCACTACGATCATAATTAAAAAAATCGCATCCAAATCCGTTGAGTGTTTCTCGAGTTAAACGGAACATACAAACAGACAAAAATTTAAAAAAAAAATTGTTTCGGTCTCAGTACAGTACCAATAACCCATTTCATTTACAATTTCGCGAAAATATTCAATGTACAGACACGACTTTTTCACTACTCTATTATTAGTAGAAATAGCTGGGAATCGAACCCCCTCTTTCTGGATTCCACTTAATACAAAACAAAATAAACGAAAAATCTTATAAAATCCGATCTTTTGGAACTGCATTAAGCGGCATATTGAGAACACACATATCCCAGACTACCGCATAATTCCGTCAGCTTCGGGTATTTGGTTTTTGTTTTTCACATAAGATATGATCATCAGAACGCTAAGTGCTAGTTGCCATCGAATGACTTTACTAGCGCGTGAATCGAGTTAAGCTGGGTTTCCAGCGCACGTTTTGTACTACACACTACTTTGAAAATTGTGAAGTATGATACATATCGTCACAACATGAATCCTCAGGCAGGTATTAGATGTGTTCCCAAGTGTGAGCTGTGGAACCCACTTTTCGCCAATGGTCATTGTGTCTGTAATATATTTCATGCGTGTCTTAATTAAATAAATAATAATAATGTTCCCCCCCCCCCCATTACTATGGGAGACCAAAATATTTTTTTGCATTTTTGGATCTTTGGATCCCCCCATGAGAAAGCTAGCTATAGGTACCACCCATGGATGAGTGTAAGCCAAATCGCCATACTTCAGACAAATGTACCAGCAGCTTAATATGTCTTTGCAAGCACACAAACTGAACACGAATTAATCTGCACTGCAGCAATTGAACTCATGACCCAGGGGGGTTAGTTCTACTACTCGGCCACAGAGGTAGTCAGAAGATAACAGAAGATAATTATCAAAATTTGATAAATGATAACCTCTGATTCTGCAATGAGATTTGTCAAAATACAATTCAAGTGTAAAGAGTTGAATAATATTTGTGGTAAAACAGAGCATGTTGGGTGCAAAAATTAATGGACAAAAGAACAAGACTTCGAGCCCAAAAAAAGAAGTCGCAAACCAGTCCGCAAAGCTCTAGAGGCAACATTATTTTCCCATAAACGAGCCAAGCGAAGTGTGGCGCAGCGGTAGACAGCGAAGTGTGGCGCAGCAGGAGACAGCAAAGTGTGGCGCAGCAGCAGACAGCAAAGTGCCAGAAGTTTAACTTGCTAACAGAAAACTTACTTAGATTTAAAGTTTGATAAAGGCCAAGAAAGTCTTTGACTCCATCAAAACTTGGTCTGTTCTGCAGCCCTTGCAGCAATACCAAGTTGACTGGAGTTCCATGGAGATGCTGGAATGTCTATATGACTCCTCTTTGATGTCTGTCCAAGTACAGGATGTAACACCTTCAGAGTGGCATTAGACAGAAACAGACGTTATTTCGGCAAAACTGTTTACTGCAGTGCGGGAGAAATGTCTTTGAAACACTTGACTGGAATGGAAGAGGCATAAACATAAATGGAGAGAACATTTTACATCTTTGCTGTGCCGATGACATCGAGATAATGGTGAAAATGGATGAACTGGAGAAAATGCTGCGCGTAATCTCAAGCAATTCTTCCTGATCTTTTATTGACAATGTCAACATCCAAGTTGTTCAAAAATATGTTTATCTGGGTACAGCTAGGTAAAAACAAATGCTGAGGCTGACAGAAGTATATATGTGCTTGGGGTGGGCAGCATTCGGGAAGTTGTGTCACATATTTAAGCCATCAATACCACAACATTTAAAGGCTAAGATGTACAAACAGTGCACAATTCCTGTTTTGATGTATGACACTGAGACATGGTCTTCTCTCAAAGGGCTTGATCCACTGATTTAAGGTTGCTAAACGATTTATGGAGCAGGCTATGCTTAGTGTATTTCTGATGGATAGAATCCAAAATAAGGAGATCCATCAGAGATCGAAAGTGACCAACACAGCCAACCAGTAGCCTTAGCATGAAAACATTACGGTTACGTTTAGTTTGAACGTAACGAACTTATCAGAATTCCATACAAAACCGCGTTACGTTCAAACTAAACGTAACCGTAATATTTTCATGCTAAGGTTGATCATTAGTTAGTGTTAAGCATAGTTTTATTTGTTCATTTTAAGGTAAGTTTAAAATACGTTTTTGTAACCTGCAATGTTCTTTAATAAGCAATACAAAACTACTATGATTTTGATTAGGTGGTAGCCGCAACATAGATTTTGTCCAATGAGGGTACTGCGGATCCATTTTTGGGTTGTACCTTATAATTTGACAGCAGTCTTTGAGATAAATATGAATGTGGGGGGTTTCTTGGGGTCCAGTTTAAACCCTCTGCAGAATTATATTTTTAAGAAATGCAACATTTTTAAATTTTTGGGAATATTATATTATTATGTGATATCGACATTTTGTTTGGTTTTGGTCACATATATTTTTGTCAGAATAGATACTAATAGATGAAACAGAACAATGTTTATGAAACTACAACTTTTATTCTAGTTAAAAATGAATGACCGAGAAAACTAATTTAGGGCAAAGAGCGACTCTGTACTGGTAAGTTACTAGAAGCTCCAAAAGAGAATCGGAGCACCCCGACTCTACATAGTCTTGAGGCTACTACCCCTAGAGTGTATATAAAAAGCCGGAGGTGCAGAGGAAGGGCAACCCCCGCCCACTGTAACATAGTGCAGGCACCAGTGCAATCCGTAGCGGGCGACCAGCAAGGCGAAGCTGCAGAGGTGAGCATGGATGCCTGCACTTTGTTACGCAAGGGCAAAGGGGCTGCACTTTCTGCAGTGCCGAAGTAGTTGCAGAAGTGACTGAGTTCTTAATCCAGTGAAATGTAAGAAAAAAGTGAGGTTATGAATTCACTAAAAAAATTAAAAAACATAAAGAATATATATTTCCTCGACAAGAGGGTCAGTATGGGGACTTTCTCTCCCCCACCATCTTTTCCCCACTCTTTTATGAAGGTACTAGATTTCAAAAAAGGACAAAAAGTGAGGTAATAATTTTCGAAAAAAAGATCATACTAAGAAACTATTCATTTCCTAAGTGGGGGGATGTGTTTAAAGGGGGGTGCAAAGCCCCCACTCATTACAACCCCCTCTGATGCTGTCACGATATAAGATTTTAACCAAAAGATTCTTCAGAACTGGAACTGTGTAAGAAAATCATATTCATTTGACAGAGCCACAACATTACTACTGACTAATTTGCTTAGCCAAATAGCCATTTGACAATCGAAATCATATATTTCAAGCTATTAAATGAATATGATTGATTCTCTTACACAATTGCCTCCAGGGCTGAGTTCAGTTTGATTGCCCGCTCACGCCCGGCGATCATGATATCTCTTTTGCATGCATTGATTTTGTATCTGCTATCCTGCTATCAGTGATGAGCGGGCGATCAAACTGAACGCAGCCCAGGTGTTTTACTATTTTAGTCATTAATAAACCATAGGTTTTCGCATTGGAGGGCAAAGCCCCCTGTCCCCTTTTGAAGGAAAGAATTAAAATGTCCTTCTATTTTTTATACTTACAAGAAGTCTTTGAAGCAGTCCATGCAGGATAAGTTCGGGCTGCGGTTCCTACATTTGGTCATGTAATGTTTCTCAACTTTTGGCTTGTTTACAGATTCCCCACAATGACCACAAGTAAACACGACCATTGCTGCAATCTATACTTCTTCTGTTTGAGAAAAGAGATAATGAGGGATGTAAATCTCGAGTGAAATCTGGAAAAAAATAACAAAACACCGTGAACGTATAACGCTCATGCAAAACACCTTGAGAGCATTTCAATGGGCTATTCATGAAAGAAATAGGTACCTAGGTTCGTTGAGTACTATGGAATAAAAAACAAAGTATTCATGCTAGATTAAATTAGTTTGTATCTACCTTTTATCAAAATTGGAATTTTCTCGTACAAATAGGTACCTACACGCCGAATCCGTAAATCCAAAACAACTGTCAAAGCTCAAAACCACATGTTCGATTATTACGAAGGGGGCGGTTATGAGACCACCAAAAACCAAAATTTTCCAACAATGTTGACCGCGGTTATTCCACCAAAACAAAAACACCCACGGTCACGAATAGTGACGATCATAGACTTATTACGGTCACGATTGTTTAACAAACGCAACGATGATAGTTAACCAACGTCGTTGAACAAACGTCAAAAATGTTAGGGAAAAACGTGGTTGCACCAATGAGGAAATAATCATTGGGTTGCACAGCTAACTTCTGGATACCTAGCATAGATAGATTACTCAATCGAGCTTTGACATCTCGATATACCACTGTCCGTCCCTTTTTAAGTAGATCAACAGAGTGAGACAGAGCACTGTATCATGAGCTATCGAGCCCGATATGATTTGCTATGCTAGACTAGCAGGTCAGGCCATAGACTTAGGACTCCTAATTCTATGTGTCAGACAGGCCACAACAATGGATGGTCATCATCACTGATCTATACAATTATATGGTGTTCAGGGCTTTGACAGCGTACCGACGTGATTTTTCGACGTATGTAAGATTGAGTTCAGACTCAAAATGCACTCTGAATCTCAGCTGACTCGAGTTTAAGTGATGTCCCATTTCAACCTGAGGTATCGGCAACTATCGATAAAATATAATTCAGAGAAACTAAATTATACCTTTAAACTTATACTATTAGGAAGCGTTTCAGAACGTGCGATCATAGTGCGAAATTTCACTCGTTATTAGAAAGAGATAAATCTTTAAAGGAGCAAGAGAAACAAAAATCTGGTTGCACCAATCAGGTGGCCCAGTGTGATTTTCGCATTACTCCGAAGCGTTTCGAAAACACTTTCGTGCACCTCTCAGGTAACAGTTCGGTTACCTCGGTTTAGCTCGGGTCAATTTTTGAACGGTCTAGGGTAAAATTCGCATCACTCCGAGTGAAGTTCACTCAATTCGAACGGCACCTTATTGTCAGCAACATTGTTAATAATTATTTTAGTCAAGTAATTAAATTTATTGTCATTATTGGCTTGTTGTTGGTTTGGTTTGAAAATATGGACAGAAGTTCAGAAACAAGAGTTCTTTATTTAGTATAATAACTAGGCCCCGTTATCTAGTCGTAATGACGTCACAAAAGAACAGATATGGGACAAAATGGCACACCTTGAAACTTGTAGTGTTTTGAATTTTTTTCTAGAAATCTCGCTGTGGTCTGATTATTTAAATGGCCATTTAGGCTTTATCATCACAAACATGAAGATATTTTTTGAATTGTTTTTGTTTGCTTTTTTAATATCTATATCTTTAAAAATATGTGCCTCATCACATCACGTGATTGAGAGTTCGGGACGGGATGGGGACTAAAATAATTTCATAATTAATAAACAATCTACTTACATTATAACAACCACTCCTAAAATTGTTCTCCTATATTTTTATCAGTCACATTAAAAAAATCCAAAAAGTGTCGATATGAGTAAGTATCGATACTTTAGAGATATGTTCTCATATCAGTAGTATCAAAAAATTATTTGAGTACCACTTATATGAGTAGGTATCGATACCTTGTGGGTATCGGAACATCCCTATGCGGAACATGTAAGCCTCATGTAAACAAACTAACGTCATCTTTTCAATCTTCCTGTTTTTAATTTTATATTTTGTGACACCTGGTATAATTCGAATGGGTACGGAATTTTTGACGGCGTTTCAAGCCGAAAGCCAGTAGTGTATTAGAATAATATATTAAGATGTCTATGATGGTCATGTAGTGGGGTTATGAATCCACAATAAATTACAATTTTCTACAAAAAACACCCACGATTACGATACAAACCTACTTAGTAATGATTATATGTCTGGGCAACAAACGTCAAAAATCATAGGTAAAAATCTTTGAATTTAGCATTTAGCGGTTTACGCAATCACAGTCTGTCATTTTTGGCGGGAGACGAGGTAAACCCATACATACTACAAACGCTTAGGCATGCGATTCGCACACCTGCAAGCTAACTAACATAAATACGTACCGTCTTTGAATGTGTGCGTCAAATTGAATAGAGTTGCGAAAACGTTTATCGATAAATACCATGACTGCCTCCACTTTATCAGAAATTGTGCAGGTAGAAAAAATTAAAACTAAAACCGAATCATGTTTTACAGTACTCAAAATATTTACTATTAGGTTCGATTTAATTTTGTACTTTTCAAAATTTTTGTATTTACAAAATATAATAATACATTTAGATACCATCAAAATGTAGTCATCATACAATATAAAATAATTCAGTATGAATTTGGCTATAAAAACGAAAATCACCCTAAAGATATTTGAACTCTTTCTTTAATAAATACGCGCACAGATATATGCAGTGTTGGTGATGCATAGTCATCCAATTGTCTTCTTGTATTTAGTAATTTTTGAAATTGGGACTCCAAACTGATAGGAACATGCAGAGCTTGAACCTTGAGGCACCCATGATATTTTGTTTTATCGATAACTACCGCCGAATACATACATGACACATAACTAGCGTTTTCCCTACGAGGCTACACGGCGCGGCGGTCGTTTTTAAGCTGTCTTAAAAATTAGCGAGACTATGTTGCCGTAGTTTTTAAGTTCCGATTTTTAGGTTAATTCTAACGTTTTAGTAAAATATATTACTTGTCTAGTTTTTTGAGTAAGTTAATTCAAAACAGTTAAAGTAATAGTTTGAGTAATTATATTGATTAACTATTGCTTATATTGCTGCCTACGTTGAAAAAATAGAAATTAATTGTAGAAAATAAAAATAACAGTGGATTTGGTACAAGAAAATGTAACTATTTGAATTTTGTCTTACACTTCATTCTAATTCATCTAATAGTAGCATATTTCCTTAACACGAAAATAAAGTTAAATTGAGTAATTTATGAATTTTGGTGTAATTTTTGAAGTAGTTGGCTACACCAAAATATTCTCGCTCCATGTGCCTACGTCATCGTAGAGGCATTATGGCGCCAAATAAGAATTTTTTAATTTAAAAAAATGTTAGTTATTGTGTAAATTACGAATGAAAAAACAAAAAAGATACTTTCAAGTAAAATGTTACACCATCATTTTGCAAACTTGATGTGTTGGATTTTTTCTTGCACCCGTACACATCTTAAACTGGCATTTTTCTTGGAGCTCTTAATACAACGACGTTCGGGAATCGTATGGCAGAAATAGTGGTAGAACTAATCTTATATAACGCGCCAGAATTTTACTCTCATACCCTCGGCAGAGGAGAACGCCTGTGTAGGGCGTTTCCTGTGCTAAATATAAAAACGTAGTTGCCATTGCCAGCTACCTTAAGGCCACAATGAACGACAATGTTTGGTTGTGGTTTTTTGCCACATTTCCAAAAAGAACGCAAAAAGAGGAAAGGATTGAAATAAACGAAGCAGTGTGGAATTATAAGGAAAAGGAAGCTAATAATAAATTTTTCAACAGAGATTATTGTACTTTCCGATGTTCTGAAAAAAATATTCTCTTCGAGTTTACCACCAAAAGAAAAAAATTGGCAAAGAATGTGCGGTCACGATGTCAAGTCTGGTTCGTTTGGTTGTTTACGTAACCTAGGTTCTGTTTCGAAACGAAAGAATTTTACAGTGATGCAAACTTCACCCCACAGCGTTAAAAATTGACAAGAGTGAAACCGAGGATAAACGAACTGTTACCTGAGACATTTTCACGAAAGTGTTTTAAAACGCTTCTGAGTAATGTGAAAACACCCTGACTGTGCAATTTCAAACGCTGTCTGGATACTGTTAAAGTTCGCCTGCGTTGTCACGCCGGAGTTTTGCCGGGTTTTGGACAAAATACAGAACTTGAAAATTTATTCGTCGTTTTTACAGGAAAAATAGTGAAAATTATTGTTGTGAAAGTTGCAATGGGTTCGTAAGGTTTTTCTTCTTATTCTTCATCATCACTTTTACTGGATGACAATCCTGCCCTTTTTTTCAGAACTACTCCTGCGAGTGCTAAAATTATGGTTTGCAAATGCAAAGGCTGTAATGCCGTATTTTCAGTTGAAAGCACTATTTTTATTTTTAGTTTCCTTGACCCAGATCCGTTCTAAAACAGTTTTATCCTGCTTTACTCACGGAAATCACTTACAGGGGTTTCGAAACCAGATTATCTTTATCTTTCTCGTATAAAGCTTTGTCTCCTTCTAATAAACGAGTCAAATTTCGTACGACGATCGCACGTTTTGAAAGTAGGTACACTTTGTCAAAAAAGTCATGCAATAAAATGAGGGTGCCACTGTCGTGTACATAGCAACTCGTTTTAGTGAGACCACAACGATTTTGATACTTGTCGTTTTTTTGCTTTTATAAATAAGGTATAACAGTTTTTATAAACATCGGATAATATGGAGTTTTAAAGAAAAACTACCATGTGTTATAAGTAACTCTGCAACAAGTATTTATTAACGGATAAATAAAAAAAGAAAAAAAAAACAAAATACCTACATAGGTACTATATTTATATTCATACACAAAAAATAAATGTTTAGAAGTGTTTATTATCAATCACTATCATCATCTGCTTCCAAATATTCTATATCCACAAAATCATTATCATCTTAAGATTCATCAACATGGCTGACATCACCTAGGCAAATAATAAAACTATCGATATCTTCATAGACAGCATCCTTCCTCGCTCATAATAATCATTTTGAATTTTAACCACTTCTTTTCGAACCAAACAAAAGAACTGTATTTTCTGTCGCAGTGCACAAATAGAAAAATCATCCATTTCTTTTTTACGACAGCCACTTTTAAAACTTTCGTCCACAATTCACCTAACTGTACTTTCCGATTTTCCTGAAAATAATTAAAATAAATTAATGACTTCAATATTTAAAATGCTATGTTTAACAGCGTAAAATGTACTGTATCAATTCGTATTGGTCGTGATATAATGCAGTGGTCTCGAACCTACCGATTTTTCGGTATTTCTACCGATATGGGGCCTCTCCTACCGAAATACCGAAATGTAAAGATTTTTTCACGATTTCGGAGTATATGAGGAAATTCTTCCGATTTTTTTTACCGATTTTATACCGTTTAGTTTGTTTAACATGGGAATCCCTTAAAAACTGAGAGAAGTAAATTTACAATGCAAAGATTTTGTCACGAAAGAAGTCCCCTGTCAAAATACTCGAAGTATAAATACTTCTTTGACACAATATTTTTTTACATAGTTGACTGGGCTATGGTTGCAGTAGTGAGATTGTAAAGTATTAAGTAATTGTACCGGTACCGTAATCGGTACTAATTTTGTGTTGAATTACACTGTATTTCCTGCACACATATTAATTAATTAATATTTATTTGATTGTATAAGTTTTTTTTTTCACATACTGATTTTGGGTATGAATCTACCGATAAATTGTTGGCAACTCTACCGATTTCGCATTTTGACGTTCGAGACCACTGCTTTAATGTGAACTACACAAACACATTATCTAACCTATGAATGTTCAATGTAAACATTGCATTTTTACACTCAAACTTGTACGTTGTGTACATTTATTAACTTGAAACTGCTTATTAAAAACAGTAACAAGGATACATACCCGTTATTTCTACTGTTCAAACATAAACATTCTCTAAATTAGGTTTTCCAAGAAACGTCGGTGAAATACTTTAAAAATCACTTCGCGAGTTTTTTTTTTATTTTATTTTCGTTGTTAATTCTAAATTCTTTATATTTAAATAATTCTTTTAACAAGTCTTAATTTTCAGCATATTTTTTTATTTCGTTAAGTGTTTCACTATAATACCTACTTATTCTATGTTTTGATGCGAATTCGATGAACGTCTTCTTTCACGCCCATCGGGCATGCATGCCACGAAAATTGCGACATAAAATTCATGTTATTTATCAATTTATCATGTACTTTTGAAAGCCTTATACCTACTCAAAGTTTAAAAGTTACAAAAATGATAAATCATTGTAATAATCTGTGTCAGAACCACAGACATACAGACCAAACATTAATAATAAATGCATAGAATAGACTTGAAGCAATTTTAGATCAGTGAGTAACGGGCTCTTATAAACATAAATATTGCTTGTTTCCAAACGAAATTTAGGTTGGGGAAAAAGTTTATTCGCATTTTATATGAAAATTCAAAACATTTTATCATAAAGTTTATTTATATTTCACTAAAGTATGTAGGTGCCATTTTGTTTGATAACTTTCTGCCATCTTGTAGGTAGGAACATGATCCCATTGCCATAGAAATTCTGGGGCTTCTGATCAAAAAACCGCGACAAGTGGTTTTGGCAGTCCTCTCGTGATGTTAACCTGACACTGCCTAAAGAATTCTGAAGAGACCGAAACAAGTGGAAATCTGAAGGTGCAAGGTCAGGACTATACGGCGGATGCATTAATACGTCCCAGCCAAACTCTCTTAATTTTTGCTGAGTGGCTAAAGATGTGTGAAGTCTAGCGTTATCATGATGAAAACCCACACCCCATCTGTTGACTGATTCCGGCCGCTTTCTCTCAACTTTTTGCTTTAATCTCATCAGTTGTGCACAGTAGAATTCAGAATCGATGGTCCTGCCTGGCGGTAACAGCTCATAATGAATAATGCCCTTCCAATCCTACCATATACACAGCATTACCTTGTTGCGAGATAAACCGGGTTTTGCCAGAGTCTGTGAAGCCTGACCAGCCTTTGACCACGAAGTCGTACGTAATCCACTTTTCATCACCAGTTATCAGGTTTTTCAAAAAGGGTTCGGTTTTATTAGGTCGTAATAAAGAATCATAAATGAGTACACGGTTCATTAAGTTTCTTTCAGTGAGCTCATGAGGCACCCAATTATCGAGATTTTTTGTGTACCCAGCTTTTTTCAAATGCGCCAGAACTGTTTATGGTCAATCCCCAGTTCTTCAGCTACATCATAACTACTGATATGCCGATCTTGCTCGACGTTTTCAAAAATGGCATCCATTTTATCCGTAACAGGGTGCCCAGAGCGAGGTGCATCTTTGATATCAGAATTTCCGGATTGAAAACGCTTAAACCAAATTTGTGCTACTCTCACAGACACTGCACTAGGTCCATAAACATCACAAATTTTTTTCGGGGCTTGCGTTGCATTTTTACCTTTTTTGTAGTAAAATTTCAAAAGGTATCGAATTTCTTCATTAGATTCACTCATCTTAACAAAAAGAAAAAGAAATGAAAATCACACATTTTACCTAATTTGAATTGGGAATTCCTCCATCAGCCTGTTTCGTCCACTGCTGGACATAGGCCTTTCCAGGAGTTCACCACTCTTGGTGGTCTTCCTGGAAGAAATGCCCATACTCACACACGCTGGGCAGGCGGGTTGGTGAGCGCGGTGCCAAAACCCTTGCACTAGTGACGCCGCTGCCCGTCACCAGTCTAATTTATATGAGGCCCGGCAATTGGGGATGGATATACCGCCATCCATCGCACTGTGTAGTGATCCAAAACCAGCCAGATACGAATGGTATAGCCAAAGAGATTTTTATTATAAGTTCATACATATTATTTGCGAAAAGAGTTTTTCCCCAACCTATTACCTATATATACGAGAGACTAGTTATGTTATGGTATTAACAAATATGTTTCAAGCATAAGCCAGCCAAAACAACACATTTTTATACGTGTCTTCGTAACATGTAGCTAAAATATCACTTGGTTTTTGTATGGAAACTTGCCAACACTATTTAATCCTTAGGTTTAGTCAGTATGTCTGTGGTCAAAACGCGGAAAGGTTTTCAGTCTGCGCCAGGGTTGAAAAAAAAACAGTTTTTTTTTTAAAGAACAAAACATGCTGTTTAAAACAAAATAAAAAACCATGTTTAAATCAAATATTTACTGCTGTTTTTTTTTGCGGCTGTTTTAAACTATTTTTGGGTATCGTATTTGTAACTTAAGTATATTTAAAATTTATTAAAAAGCGTTTTTCAAATGTTATCATAATCCAATCATGTATTAAAGCTGATTTTAAAGGCTTTAGTTTTAGTTTGGCATACATAAAATTAAACTTAAGTATGGTTAAAACGAAGAGCCATTTTCAAGTCACCATTTTATAAACGTCATACTAAAATTTTAGTTTGACAGCCATAATTTACTCAGAAGAAAGATTTAGAGCTGTCATTTGATGAAATTTAAAAAAAATTGTTTGGTTTATGAGCGTTTAAAAGACTTTCTAATTTTAGTTGGTTTGCCCTTCAGAATAGCAATATATTGTTCTGTCACTTAAAATTACGTTGTTTAGTAAGTTTCTTACCTTAAAATGAAAACCTTCAAAATCGGCTTTAATGAGTGAAGAATAATAAGTGCTTTCCCAATAAACACGAAACGTTGAAATGCTTAAAAATACAAGTACTCACCGACACCGCCCTTTCTCGTCATTATGTTTGGGGAACCCCCACCAGTCAAGAAATTTTGATCGTACGGATTAATAGAAAAGGATGCGTTCAAAAAAAAAGTATTAACGATGACACATTCGATTTGAGGAAAAAATAATAATTAGTACCTAAAAAACAGTGTATTATATACCTTTGAGTGTTTTATGTTTTAATAACGTTTAAATGAATTTGTTTTTAACAGTGTTATAAACAAGGGTGTTTTTTTCGGGATGTTGTAAACACCGTTTTAAACACTTGTTTTAAACAATGTCAACCTTGGCTCTGCGCGAACTTCATTCCTTAAATTGAACTTCTGTGGCGCGTACTCTGAACTATAATGGCTCAAAGGGAATTGTATCCAAGGCTGAATCCAGCGCTGCCAGATTGGTAGATTTTTTTGTGATTTTGGGGAAATATATGGTACTGTGGGAAAGTTTGGGAAAATGATATCATTGGGGAAATTTTTGGGGAAAAAAAGCTTGTTTTATGGAAATTTGAGGTTTTGATAGAAATATCTATCTATTTTTATTTTTTATTTTATTTTATTTTATTTTATTTCAAGGTATATACAACAGATTACAGCCGAAAATTGCTTATAATAACGTAGTAACTGTTTGAACAAGGCTGCTTTCCAAAACGTATACACACAACATGCACAATTAAAAACTAAAATTAAACATTCATTAGGTACTTAACTATTATACAAACAAAATATAAAATTACAAAATTTAAATTGAACGAAAAATAAAATTTTTAATAACCTTTTTCATAAAGTGAGCACAATGTTTTTTTAAATAAACTATAGTTGTTTGAAAAAATATCAAAGTTATCGCTATGTCTTTTTAGCGCGTCATACGATCTGCACATTCTTGCTAATGGTGTATTATAAGTAATGTTGCTCTTAAAAGTGTGAAGCCCAAAAATGCGCGGGGCACGCTCTCTAATTTTTGCGTTAAAATTTATCATGTTTAAGAGTTTAGGACAATCTATGTGAGAGTTGATGATCTTGAAAAGGTAAATCAATTCACTGATGTTCCTCCTAGTCGATAGGTGCTGTAATTCGAAATATTTAGTTCTTGATTCATATGTTGGTAGCTGACGTTTTAAACCGTATCGACGACATATAATACTCATACAACGCCTTTGTATGGCTTCTATATTATGAATATGAACTTTATAAAATGGTGTCCAAACGATAGAACAATACTCGGCAAGGGGTCTTATAATTGATAGATACAAACTTAAAAGACTTTTGGGGCTTTTAAAGTTTTTGGTAATTCGTGTAAGAAACCCTATTAACTTGAAACATTTCGCAGTTAAGTAATCATAGTGCTGTTTAAAAGATAGTTTCCCATCGAACAATATGCCTAGATCCTTCGCTAATGATTTTCGTTCTAAGCAAGTATTATTAATTTTATAATTATAAACATATTTCGGCGACTTGGTAGCAAAAGAAATTGCAAAACACTTACTAATATTTAAATACATTTTATTTATAGAGCACCATTCATAAACAGCTTGAATATCTTGTTGTAGGGCCAAGCAATCAGAAGCATCATGAATGGCTCGGAAAATCTTGAGATCGTCCGCATATAATAGGCAATCGCCCCCAATGCACTGTACAAGATCATTTATAAAGATTATAAAAAGCAGCGGACCTAAATGTGACCCTTGGGGAACACCTGATGTAACAAAAGCGGGAGAAGACTGATAACCTTTAACAGCTACCAATTGGTTACGATGTGTTAAGTAAGATTCTAACCAACGAAGTAGACTACCATGAATACCATAGTGAGATAGCTTTGAACATAGTATGCTGTGATTAACCTTGTCGAAGGCTTTCGAAAAGTCTGTGTATATGGCATCTACTTGCTGTCGTTTACAAAAAGATTCATTAATAAAACTTTTAAAAACTAGCAAGTTAGTGGCTGTGGATCTACCCTTGACAAAGCCGTGCTGCTGTTCAGTAATAAAAGGTTTAACATGACTGTAGATGTGGGTGTATACTAAGGATTCGAACAATTTAGCCATACAAGAAAGGATACTAATGGGACGGTAATTTTCACATTTAGTTTTGTCACCAGATTTAAATATAGGAATTATAAAAGCAGTTTTCCAAATACTAGGAAAAATACCCGAAGTAATAGATTTATTAAAGATAATTTCTAGGGGAATACAAATTTCATCGGCGCACTTTTTAAGAAACATTGCTGGTATCCCGTCTGGACCAGCAGCTTTATTTGCATCAAGCCTCTTCAACTTTTTAAGTATTTCAAGCTTAGATATCCAAATTTTCGACAAAACAGGAAAGTTAACTGCTTCAGTATTGTCAGGTACTGACGAATTAGTAGGTATTTCAAAAACAGATTTAAAATATTCGGAAAATAATTCACATACTGCTTTGTTATCCGATGCAGGCTGACCATGATAAGTCATTGTCTGTGGTATTGAGTTACTGGATTTTTTACTGTTAACGTAACGCCAGAACACTTTAACGTTATCTTCTAGTCCTTCCTCGACTGAAACCAAAAAGGATCTATAGCACTCATCAATCATTATTTTACAACGAGATCGCAATGTGTCAAATGTATCATAATCTCTGGGGTTACCAAACTTTTTATATAACTTATGATATTTTCTCTTTTCTTCTAAACAGCGTCTAAGGGAGTAACTAAACCAATAAGGATAATTTTGAGATCCTGATTTATGAGTTGGTGTGTATAATTTAATAATATTGGTTATTTTGTTATAAAATTCACTAACAGCAGAGTCTGTTTCAAGACCGGCAAGCAACTTGTGCCAGTCAATCGTCCTTAAGTCACGCTTTATAAGTTTATAATTACTTTTGTGATAGTTTAGTTTATCAACTTTAGGATTATTTTTCATAGACTTAGAAACTGATTTCCAAGTTATGTCAATTGCAAGCGCAGGGTGATATCTATCAACTTTACTAAGTGGTTCGGTACTATAAACGTTGACAGAGTTGTTGTCTGTCAGAACAAGATCAAGTATGCGCCCTTGATAATTCGGAATATGATTAAATTGTGAAAGGTTACAAGTAGCAGTCATATTAATAAGAAGAGTGGCTTTGTCACCAGTGGGATCGATAGGAGATAGACTTAGATCATCAGTATTACCCTGACGTAACCATGTAATATTCCTCGTATTGAAGTCACCTAAGACCATAAAAGAACCCTGATCACTGTTATTTAAGATAATATCTTCACAGTGTTTGTAAAAACAATGTATATCTGGAAAAGGCATTTTAGGAGGCAAGTAACATACACAAATATTTATTGGTGATTGGTTATTAGAGTCAGATAATATAGTTAACCAAATATTCTCGAAAGTACTGTCCCATGACGATCGACGCATAATGCTTAAGTGCTTTTTAGTAGCAATCAATATACCTCCTCCGTCCTGTTTCTGCCTAGATTCGCATTCTTCCCTGTCTCTACGAAAAACATTATAACGCTCATCAATAACCTCCTCATTGTGCACACTTGAATTGAAATTGGTTTCAACTAAACAAACAAGGTCATAATCGCTATTTAGAAGGTTTAAATATAGTTCAGTGGTTTTAGATCTAATTCTATTGACATTTTGATAAAAAACTAACATTTAAAATTGACAAAAATACAGAAAATATTCTTCTAGATATATACAGTATAATTTTTATCAAACAAGTTTACTAAAGCTAGATTTGTCTTTAATATGGATCGCGCCAGCTTGTTCATCTTTTCTGACGTAAATCTGGCCGTACTTTACCCAAACAAATTTGTAGGATTTCTCTTTAATAGCTCTACGAGCCAGAGCATGGAGTTCTTTACATTCTGGTGAAAGATGTTCTGACACGTACACGTTCTGTTTTTCGCAAGTAAGTCCAAGATGAGTGGAGTTGAGCTGATCGCTACGATTTGTCTTAGATTTATTAAAGCGTCTAACAGCAGAGATGATCGTGTCACGATGACGTATGGAGAGGAGCGTTACCAAAATGTTACGTGGACGATCAGATGATGTATTGGTTTTGGCTACTCGTCTACATGCATTGATATCAGAGTCAGCAATGGGCTGATCTATTGCACTACATAAGTTTTTGAAAAGAGCGACGACGTTTTCATTTCGTTTTTCCGGAACTCCCTGAATCTCAATATTCATACTGCGAGATATTTTCTCAGTAGTTTTCAAACGATGCTCTAGTAAAGTCATGCTCGATTTCAGTTTAACATTTTCAGATTCAAGCTCCCCAATTTGTTGTTTGGCTGCATTCAAGTCCGATTTGAGTTCTTTCTGTTCAGCTTCCATAAAATTGGTGGTTTCAGTAAACTCATTTCTTAAGCTTGCGATGGCTGAGTTTATTTCCGATTTAATGGTCCTCTTAATATCGGCAAAAAATGATACTCTGAAGTTTTCCGATTTAGAGTCCAAGAGGTGACTAAACTTCGAGAAAGTAATAGACTCTTCTTCATCGCAGGATGGTACCTTGTCTTCGGGAAGGATGTTTAGAAGATGAGCAGGTGAAGCAGACTTGCCCCGATCCATACGATGTCTGTCCTTAGAGCAGTTGGGACACAGCCAGACTTGTTTCAGCTTGATTAGATCTTTGTAGGTATCTATAGCCATATTTAGACATTTAAAGTGGTAGGTAGCTTTACAGTAGCTTTCATTATGGCAACGAAGCAACTCATTTGTCTTGATAGTAACTTTGCAAAAAGAACATTTATTTACCATTGTGAAGCAAAAAAAAATAAAAAAGTTTATGAAAAATAAAGTTGTCCCATGCGAGGCTTGAACCCCGTCCGTCTCCCTTCTCAGACGGCACGTCTACCGCTACGCTATCGTGCGTTACAGTTCCTCTGTGAAATAATGAACTAGTAGCGTGTAGAGAAGACGGCCAGTGAGCCAGCGACGAGGTGCTATGATGATTCATGCACGCTCCTTTGTTCACCTTATCACTAACTGAGCACACACAAATTAATTCAAACGGTTTTCTTTAGCACTCTTTTAACGAATTATGGTTCAGGTTTAGTGTTATTCGAATAAGCAAACTCACAGTCAGGAGCCAATTTCACTTAGGAACAACTACATATAAATTAATTGCGGAAAATTACACTTTTGACAACAGTAACTTAATAAAAACGACGAGCGAAACAACAACACGTCTTTGTTTAACTTAGTCAGCGTGACAATTTTTAACGTGATATTTGTATATATCTAGGCCCATAACTTTACATATTCGAGTGACTAAAATGTATGAAACGCATTTAAACATTTTATGACGCGGTCTAAAGGCTTTAATCCAGTGCTGTAAAACTCATGAACAAAGAAAAATGTTTAAGCTGACAACAGCTAAATTATCCGGTTTAATTGCGAAAACGTTTACTCTCCGGCTGACGAAGATGTAGAATTAATAGATTTGTTTGTTTATAAAATGCAGCATGTACCTATTGTGTATAACTTTGTTAATTCCGCCCAATCAACTTTGGGTTTTGTTTCTAAAAAACGTATCAATTTGGGGAACAATTATTTTGAATCTGGGGAAATTTAAGAAAACCCATCTGGCTGCCCTCAACTGCCATCGTTCGTTCGTTGGTCGTTGCTTGCCCCGCGGTCCGAATTAATTGTAAGCTATCTTACAGTTTATTCAAATTCACGCCGTCCTTATCGCACTTACTAAACAAATTGTGTGTCTGTTTGAGCGATGTAGGTAACTCTATTTCGGACCGTAGTACGGTTGTTCGCATTGAATTGAATCTAACAAACGAATTTCGGGTGTGGTTCGTTTATAAATTTTATAATGCATAATAATCCTATTTATAAGTAAAAAATGTGCTAAATACACCAAAATCAACGACATATATATTCTATAGAACAATATCTGTAAAGCTTTTGTGTAAACAAAATGTTTATTCACAATTTTATTACGTTTTTTGGATTGCTCATTGGTAAGTAGGAACAGTTTCCAAATTAATTTCGTAGGTATTTTAATCGATTATACACGTTTTTCATAACGTTTTTAATCCCTTTCATAATCGCATAAGACTAAACTTTGAATATCTTTTATTCCCAGTTGCAGTGAAAAGTGACTACTTCGAAACCCTGGCTAACAGTATAGCAAGTGATCCAAAAGTTGAGGGACAAGACATAATAAGTTGGTGCACAATATCTTTACTTGAGCAGCAAAAATGTGAGAAGCTGGCAGCAACAATGGTATTAGACAAAGGACTCTTCGGGAAGAACTTTATTGAGATAAAGTGCAAGAGGGTAAGATCATGTTATTTAATTACTTTGTTCTCGTTATCAGGTTGAAAACAAACTGACTAAACTCAAAATAAGTAATACTTGTCTCTATCTTTAAAGGCCTCTTCAGGCAGAAGCTTGGCATAAATAGGGTGTGTGAATGATAGTGTGGTATTAACCAGCAATTTACTATGGAAGTGTATATTATGTAAGACACCATGCTACACTAAGTTAGATGAATAACACACTATCATCTTACCGCACCACTCTTTATATCTGGTGAGGCCTTAACCCGTAGAATTACAGTCGTGACAATCGTCACGCCTAGGCCGAATTGTAAATAAAAAATTATTATTGTTAGTTAATATATTGTAAACCTAGTGATATGGGTATTTTTCGAAAGCTATTAAGATGAGCAATAAAATAAAAAATAAATATTATAATAATATAAAAAAAAGTTGTGGATTGTTATTTTAAGCCCAAATCTTCTTTTTTTTTTTAATATATGTATAGAGTTATATTTTTTTTAATTTATTTTTATTATTCTTTATATTTTTTTACAATATTATAAAATTTGAATAGACATATACATAGTATACATACATATATTCATATATATAACTAAGATTTTTTCAAGGAGAAAGCACCCCCCCCAACTTACCCCAAGAAAAAAAAAAATGTTTTCTTGTAGGAAATTTTATCTAGTTTTAGAAAAACAAAACTGCAATAGAATTGGACAACTAGTTCTGGAGATATAGCCAAAAACAAAATTGGCAGGAAAAAAATGCACGCTAATCGGACAGGTTAATAAAATAAAGCTTTCCTTACTTAAAAAAAATATTGTTTTACTAGGTTGTTTTGAGACAAAACTTCACTGTGTTAGGTAATTAAATTAGACATCTGATACTGATCTAGCCCGGTATCAGATGCATGAATGATTGAAATGCTTAACATGGTCACCACACAGCTCTAACCAATGGCATTCAACTGTGTAGCCATGTTGACTAGTATATTAAACTAAAACATATTCCAGGCATTTGACACAGAAGAATGTATGACCTGGGTGGACAGAGGTGAGGCTTCGCTCTTGGCCTTAGATGCAGGAGAGGTTTATATCGCAGGAAGATACCATTCCTTGGTACCCATTATGCAAGAGGTAAAATTCAACATTTCTATTTTTTTATTATAATAAGATAAGATGCTTGCTGGGCCTCCTGCTATTATACCCAGTTGTTTAATATCCTATTATCCCAGGGATATTCCCTCTGACAAAAATATCTGAATACTTCAGGTAGCAAAACATTTTTCTCATGAGCAATCTTTGTTGATATTGATGATATAATACTACTATACTCTATAAAGGAGACATTCACAAAACCTCACTATGTTGTCCAATCTTGGCCTGGAGTCTTGGTATTTCTCTATAATAGTCTTGATCAATCCACTATTATATATTATGTCTTTATTGTTTGACTACCATAAAGTTAAAACATGTTTTTTTCCTAGCTATATGGTCGTGGAGAGCCCTACCAGTATTCAGTGGCAGTAGTTAACAAAGGTGGTCTACCACAAGTGCAGCCCGGCATAGGGCTTCAAGCACTGCGAGGGGCAAAAGCCTGCTTCCCAGGGGTCGGGGCACTGGCTGGTTGGGTTATGCCCATACATGTGGTAAGTTTGTAACTGTCTAAATTGATAACTAATTACTAACATGTATGTCTGGTCACATAAAAATGACCTTTCCTTCTTTGATGTTTTTCATGTTGAATCAAGAGCCCTATCATCTTCTCTCTTCTGTTTTTAATTGTTTTTTACAAACACCTTTCTTTCTCTGCAATTCTTAGTCTTCTTCCTTGTCCAATATATTCGAAGTTAGTTTTCATGTTCAATGAAACAGGGTGTCTGTGCAGTGCAATTAAACATGATAATGGTTATGAAAATTTTTTTGGTTATGATAATAAACTTCATGTGATAATGGTAATTAACTGTTTATTCAGAAATAATAATTTTTTTAATGTCAAAAATTTGGTAACTGCTTATATTTTAGTCGGAAATGAATTCGCTCGCGCCCTAGATGGCGCACGACGATAATCAAAAACCCACCGATATAATATCTTAAAGAAACAATGAAAAATATGTATTAAGCCTAGAAGACCTGAAAGCCTAAAAATTTAATTTAAAAATGTTCTGGCTTAATCTTTATTTCTCCAGCTAATGCGAGAAGGTGGACTGAAGATCACAGATTGCAACAACCACGTTAAATCAGCTACAGAATTCTTCGGAGAGTCATGTGCTCCCAACTCTCTGAAGGATATGTATAATCCCATCGGAGATAACTCTGACAAGTAAGTATAATACTCATAACCTAATAATATTAACCAAAAACCTTCGAGTACATTAGCATATTTGTTGTACCCAGATCTCTTTTGATTAGCATTTCCCTTTCTATAGCAGCCACGTTGCAAGAAGGATGGCAATTCAATTATACTACTTCAATTCAGTTTACTTCAACTCATAGTGTGTTTGGGGACCAAGGTGGCTCTGAAAATGAAAAAAACTATGTGTGATTAAAGTCCTTGTTTTGATAACGTTTGCCAATCTTAAACGTCTATATACTGTAGTTCTTTTCTAATACTAGACATCACTTAATACAGTATATTGATTTTGATAAAATGTTAATTCCACAGACTATGTCGTCTCTGTACCGGCGGGTCAGGCATTCGCTGCACACTACAAGACCCTTACGCGGGGTACGAAGGGGCCCTTAAATGTTTAGTGGCCAATGGGACGGGAGAAATTGCGTTCGTGAGGGATACCACTATACAACACGCTTTATTGTCTAGGAAGATTATAGGTAAGTGGCATCACAAGCGGTCATCTAAGAAAACGGCAAAAATTCCAACACCTGTTGGAGATTATTGGTTCTTAATTGCAAACTAACATTATTTGAAATTTTATTTATGGCTATTTTCGGAGATATTTGCAAAATACTGAATTTTCGTTCATTTCGTTCAATGGTTGACAGCAAGCAATTGAACCTTTGCCGCAATAAAAATAAAAATTGTTCATTCAAACCAGACCGAATGTCTAAAGGCCGTTCAAAAATTAACCCGTCTCAGTCTAAATAGTTCTAGCATGTTACTCGGTACAAATGCACGTAAATATTTTTAAAGTCTACAAGACTGAAGGGTTTCTGTGCTAAAAATATAAATACTACAAAAAGGCATAACAATTCAAGGACGTTAAAAAAGCTCCGTAATAATCATACTGTGACTTGACTTGACACATTTGACAGAGTTACGAGGTATTGAACTCCTTCTTTGACAAATGTCATGTTTGACTGGAAACTTTTTTTATCAGTGCAAACTTCTCTATTGGGCAAAGGTCTCAGTCACGTAGAGCCAACCATTTGCACTTATGTAAGACCTTTTGGAATGAAAGGTTTTTTAAATGGGAATAAGTAATGAAATACTTTTCCAATCGAGATTATTCTTTCTTCATATTTTTACGTTTGAAGTATACTTTTAGATGATACTAATATATTTAATGCCTTAGCAAACAATTTGAAATGTTGTCACCACACTAAAGTCGCCGTCAATAGAAATTGTGGACTATGTAAACAAACCGTTTTCTCAAGGTTCTGTCACGGAGTCTCAATGAACAATATTCCAAATCATGAAGCATCAAGTCTTACCTGCCATTCACTGTATTTCATCATGAAATATTCAATAATCACCAGTTAATTACGGAAAATCATAGAATCAACAGTCAATTCTGTACTGTGTCGAGATTGCTGTCATATTTTTTCTCATCGAATCTGTATTGTCTTTGAAAATTAGTGATGTACGAATCTATTTGAATATAAACTAATTTATTCGTGATGCTATTTTATTCCGTCATTTTTTTTTGCCGGCGTTGCTTCATACTCAATAAACGTACAGTCGCCGTCAATAGAAATTGTGGACTATGTAAACAAAGCGCCATGTTGTCTTTGTCTATGAATAGGTGAACTATCTAGAGATGGGTAAGTATGTGATTTAAATATGTTAGGTGCTTAATTAATTTTCTTTATTTGATTCATCGCTAAAATATTCTGATGAATCGCTAGTCAAATCGCCCACGTTAATTACAAATGGTTCCGTCACAGCGTCGGTGGCCGTATCTATTATCCCATTCAGTTCTTTAATTTTTTCTTCTACTTTTAGGACATGAGCTACACATTTCGCCCACTGTTCTGGCCCGATCCGCGCCAAACCTTGGAGCAACAAAATCTTCACATCGTCCATTTTGAATTTTTTGTTGTTCCTTCCAACGTAACCTTTTCCTTGCGCCAATATCAACTCTATCGGGTTAAGCTCGCAATGATATGGTGGAAAGCGCAAAACTGTCACATTTTTCGATGCCGCCAACTCATCTACATACATTTTTTTATATTTTTGCTTGTCTACTTTAGCTATGAGATTCGCTTTGATTTCGGTTTCTTGAAATTTGATTTCTTTTTCGCGCAACCAGCTTTGGATAGCCTCCTTCCGCCAACTCATGTTGGGCGCCTTTTCGATTTGACGCGAATGATATGGGGCATTGTCCATTACTATGACGGAACCAATTGTCGTTGTTTCAAGGTAAAACACTATCCAAATCACAAAGAAAGATCAGTAAGAGAAGCCTACAGAGGCGTCGAAACGTCAAGCACATATCTATTAAGGTATGTTATTAGTTATCGCGAGTAAGACCCCAATACAAAGTTAATAAAGGGAAGCCAAGTCGTTAGAATACCGAAAACACAAAAACTTTTAGAGCAACACTGGAAGATCACACAGCTCTCGATAGAATCACACACACGTTGTGTCAAAGATTATGAAGCAACGCTATCAAAAAAAAGACGGAATAAAATTGCATCACGAATAAAATAGGTTTATATTCAAATAGATTCGTACATCACTAATTTTCAAAGACAATACAGATTCGATGAGAAAAAAATATGACAGCAATCTCGTCGCAGTACAGATTTGACTATTGATTCTATAATTTTCCGTAATTAACTGGTGATTATTGAATATTTCATGATGAAATACAGTGAATGGCAGGTAAGACTTGATGCTTCAAGATTTGGAATAATGTTCAGTGCGACTCCGTGACAGAACCTTGAGAAAAATTGAGAAAACGGTTTGTTTACATAGTCCACAATTTCTATTGACGGCGACTGTATGTGTGATTCTATCGAGAGCTGTGTGATCTTCCAGCGTTGCTCTAAAATCTTTTGTGTTTTCGGTATTCTAACGAATTGGCTTCTCTTACTGATTTTATCGTCATAGTAATGGACAATGCCCCATATCATTCGCGTCAAATCGAAAAGGCGCCCCACATGAGTTGGCGGAAGGAGGCTATCCAAAACTGGTTGCTCGAAAAAGAAATCAAATTTCAAGTAACCGAAATAAAAACGAATCTCATCGCTAAAGTAGACAAGCAAAAATATAAAAAATGCATGTAGATGAGTTGGCGGCATCGAAAAATGTGAGTTTTGCGCCTTCCACCATATCATTGCGAGCTTAACCTGATAGAGTTGATATGAGCGCAAGTAAAAGGTTACGTTGGAAGGAACAACAAAAAATTCAAAATGGACGATGTGAAGATTTTGTTGGACCAACGTTTGGCGCGGATCGGGCCAAAACAGTGGGCGAAATGTGTAGCTCATGTCCTAAAAGTAGAAGAAAAAATGAAAGAACTGGATGGGATCATAGATACGGCCACCGACGATGTGATGGAACCATTTGTAATTAACGTGGGCGATTTGACTAGCGATTCATCAGAATATTTTAGCGATGAATCAAATAGAAAATAAAAATTATGCACCTAACATATTTTAATCACATACTTACCCATCTCTAGATAGTTCACCTTTTCATAGACAAAGACAACATGGCGCTTTATTTACATAGTCCACAATTTCTATTGACGGCGACTTTAAATTTTTTTTTCCACAACCTGTAGGTGGAGTAACAGAAGACCAGTTCGAACTGATCTGCAGAGACGGATCCAGGAGGCCCGTGACCGCGTGGGAGGAATGCAACTGGGGCCGCGTGCCTGCTGACGCGATAGTCACCAGCAGCGCCGCCTCTCTCAAACAGAGGAAACGGTATGTTGTCTCTCTCTCTCTCTATACAAATATACATATTTTTATCTGTCTCTGCTATAGAGCTATGGAATTGATACGCCAATCAAAAGACTATGTAGGCATGTGTTTTCTGCACCTCTAACATGGTAGACCATATCGAGCTTTGACAGCTCGATATACCACTGTCTGTCCCCCTTTAGGTAGATCAACAGAGTGAGACAGAGTACTTTATCGAGCTCGATATGGTCCTCCATGTTACATAGAGGTGCTGGGACGCGTTCTGTTTCGATTATATTATATTATATCAGGCGAATGGATGATGACGACCCCACTGAGGGGTCGAAATATAGCGCATTTTATTTAATATTTGTTTGATTTTATTAATAAATACTAAAACTTAAAAGCCATGTCTGGTTTGTAAGAAAATATATTTATTAAATATTATAGTAAACTTGGATGTCTTCGCGATCTGTGGTCTGTCGATTGACAGAAATGATTAACGGTTGTATCTGATCGGCTGCTTTTTGTTATCGTCCAACCACGTGGCTGGTGGTCTGCCAACACTTCTCGCGCGGGACCACCAATGTAGGATCTATGACTCATCTATCGTTATTACTACGACTTCGTGTCCCGCCCATTTCCACTTTAGTTCCGCAACTTGTTTCGTATTTAATACAACATACTATCCGTTTCAGATGCTATTAGGATAGGACCGTGTCATACTTGAAGTCTGTGTGCGTTAGCATCGTTGACGAAGTTTGTGAGTGAATGAGATGGTTCTGTACTGCCTGATAGCATTTGAAACCAACAAATTAATAATTTTATCACAATTATTATGTGCAAATTCAATCGAAATGTTTTATCATTAAGTATGATTATTATTTTTGTATGCTGTATTGTATTTATTTTGCATGGTTTTCTTTTTGTATTTTTATGTGATAAAGAAATATTTTTCAATTTCAACGCGACGAGAAGCCGCGAAGAATATGCGAATCGGATCCACACTCATGGATCGCGCGTGGTTCGCGGCTTAGCGCGTGAATCGCGCGCGAGTGTGGATCGGCCTTATAATTTGAATTTCACAAAATCCTTTTTGCCTGTGTGGCGTAAGAAACCTACCTGTTAAATTTCAAGTTTGTTGATTGTATAGTCTGCAGAACGTGGGCGAAAGAAACTTTAATACACACCAAAAGAGCTACGTCGCACTGTATATTAAGGACAACTGATAACAGGTGATGCGAAAAAAATAACTCGACCCCATTCTTCCAGTTATCAAAACATCCTAACAAAGCTGCTTCAACTCTACGGAGAACCAAATCCCCTGAACAAGAACTCGAACAGAACGACCGGCTATCAGAACAGGCCATACGACCAGTATGGGAACATCGTTCAATCCACCACCGAGTTCCCCAGATTTAGTTTTGATCCATACAAGAGGAATGACTTTCAGAACGAGAGGCAAAATGAGTTTGACTTGAAAGGGTGAGATTTTGTCATTATTATAATAATCAAGTGAAGCAATTCTATACATGGGACTTTCAGTATTAATCATCGAGCAACTAATCGAGAGAAAGAAAATGCCGTTTCATACGAATCCACAACTAGTAGTGATTTTGCATACGCTTATATCGCAGTCGGTAGCGTGCTTTACCGCACTTGCCGTGTAAGCAAGAGGTCGCAGGTTTTTAGAGCCGAGGGTATTATTTAAATATTTTTATAAAAAAATTGTTCCTAATTGATCTTTTCTATGCACTCGAAATTATGTATAGATTTTGCATCATCATCATCATCAGCCTACTTTACATCAGTCCACTGCTGGACATGGGCCTCTCCCAAAGCACGCCATAGCACTCGATCTTCGGCCCTCCTCATCCAACCATGACCTGCGATCTTCTTCAGGTCATCGGTCCACCTGGATGCAGGTCGTCCCACACTACGTCGTCCTAGACGTGGCCTCCACTCGAGAATTCTTCTACTCCAACGATTATCGGTTCTTCGGCAGACATGACCAGCCCACTGCCACTTCAGTCTGCTAATCTTGGAAGCTATGTCGATTACTTTAGTTCTTTGACGGATAACTTCTACTTTAACCTTATCCATCAAAGTTATACATAGATAGCTGAGCGACCTTAAATTTGTGGACTAATCCCAAAGTCAGTGTCCTCGTTTCGGCGCCATAGATATTGCATACACTTATGTAAATATATTATAACCAAACGAGATTTTAGAACAAACTACTAGTTTCTTTCCTTCAGCGCAGAAGAGAGCCGGTAGATCAAGTTAGAAGGTTATTTATGGCGAGTGGAACTACATACGTAACCTACGCGGTTATTTTTTTAACACCCCAGAACCACTTTGTCCTAGGCCAAACTAGAGTCTTAAAATCCGATTTGGTTGGAAACATATATACGCATCCCACTCCCACTTACCGGGGATCACTATCTCTATCCCCGCGTGGTGTTGGCTTAGCCAATCAAAGTGCGTTAAAAGTTGGCTGAATTTATTTCGAACCAATCTTTCATTTCATTGCGCTTCTTTGGAGTTAGTTGCTGGATGGTTTACACTAAATAGAATTATCTAAAAGTGCAGATAAGTTCTCCTCGTATAAATTTTAGAGTTATTTTTAATCAGTATATCAATTTCGGAACCTTTTTCTAGTTTTGTTCAGTACAGAAACGCGATTGCGTAACTTTCGCTCGATAGAAATAATTATTGAAATGAGGTCTTCTTCTACACTTTTTTTCATAGTATAACAAATCGGAATGACATACAGACCTGAACGATATTTTATTAGATAGATTTTAGCGATATCTGAATTTTCTCAGTTGGAAATTTTGATAGCTATTTTAGTTCATTTTATATTAATTTAAAACTGACATTTTGCTATTTTTTCCGGAATCCGTCCCTCTCGCACTGCGGGGCGTTCCGCATGGAGTAACAGTGACCTTTGCAAGCGCGACATGTCCTCTTAATGAACCTTCCTATACTACTATTATTTCAGTGTGAGCACAGCGGCACCGTATATAGCGCGCACGGACTCAGCTGGTCGTCCCATCGAACTGCCGTTCCAGCTATTCCACTCTAATGGGACCACGGATTTATTAGTTCAGGTCGGTTTGCCTCTTAAAAATTATAACTTTGTAGACCAGCGTTTCCCAAAGCGGGTCGCGAGCAGATTTACAATGGGTCGTTAAATAAAAATAGAAAACAAGCACAATCTTCCCATTAAAATTACTCGTTTCAGTTTGAAATAACGAATGAACAATAAAACATGTAACTCTAAATTTACCAAATAGTTAACTATTACTATCCTCTTTCTTAAAACTAAGTCAGTTTCTGAATTAGGAAAATCTCGCTAAGCGGATACTGAAGCGAAGAATCAGCCAATCACAGCGCTGCATTTTCTTAAAACTAAGTCAGTTTCTGAATTAGGAAAATCTCGCTAAGCGGATACTGAAGCGAAGAATCAGCCAATCACAGCGCTGCATTTTAGAGTTAAGCACTACTTGAAATTTTCAACTGTGACATCGGGGGTATTTCTATTAGCAGGCATTCTCAACTTTTGTTTTAAGTGAGTCGCGATTCAAGTAGGTTTGGGAACTACCGTGTGGACAGTTTTATTTATAGGAGCCAAGATGACATATTAAAAGATATGGACCGTACGCTAACGGGTCCGTGGTTTTTATCCTGTGACGTCTCAACTATTATATCTACAAATAATTACCTTTCTGCCAGTGACGACACAATGAACAATGAGCTCAATCTGTTGTACAGAGAATATCGGAGATGTATCAGGCGACCCTAGTACACCCTCTGTCCACGGACGATTTTTACCTCCACGTGATAGTTGGTGAGGCTTATCACCGTACGTCGGCCACAAATATACGCTTTTAGGGAATGCAGGGAAACCTCGGTGTTTTCCAGTTACAAAGTTACAAAAACTAAATAAATTCCGAAAAAGTTTTTGGTTCATGTCTGACCAAACAGAAATGTCGTTGCCGTAAAAGTACATTGGGTTTTAACATTCAATTCGTTAAGTACATTGAAAGGACCGGAGGAAGAATCGGTTTTTTCATCCTGGATCCTGCGTGGCTAGCACGCGCCCGAGATAAAGCGTCTATCTATCCTACTTGCGCTGTCATGCATACTGCGGTTGTCAATGGGCGAGAGAGAAAGTGTGACGGCAAGACACTGTATCGACGGCGCGTGCCAAACCCCCTGGAACCCTGCTAGATATAAACACAACCGCTTCTACATGTTGTACATTTGATAATAAATATTTCAATAATAATATTGAAATCAAGAAGTATGTTCTTGATTTCACACACTTTACTTTTGAAATTGCCGTTTTGTATGGAGAATTTGAAGAAAACTCAGTTATTAGTTTGTACGTTTGTACGTTTTTGCATTTATTTTAGGAAAGAAAAATCCAATGAAAAAAAATAGTGTATGAATGAGACAACATTAAGCTAAACAATTTAATTTTCAAAAAGTGTAACCTGTATCAAGTTATTACGAATCTCATCATGAAAACGGATGACACTTAAGACATACTGTCTTTGAAGACTTAGGGCGGCTTGCACCAAAGTTGCACTAAGTATAGTTTTACTAAACTATACTTAGTACTAAACTGGTTTAAATTTAAAACGATTTAAATTTGTCTTGCACCATGTTTTTTTCTCCACGATTTAACTAAACCGAGCTTAGGGAATCATTCGATTTTTCATTCGGTCTCTACGATTCGTTACACACAATTTGACTTGAAAATTATCAGTTCCACAAGAAATATCATAAATTTTTGAGTGAAATGAAATGGATTCATTTTCTGTCTGTTCTGTTGTCATTCTTTCAACAAACAAACTGAAAACTTGTCAAAAAAAGTCGTTATCGAAAGCCGTGAGTTAGGAGTGTTATTTTCGTCACCAATTTAATTGAATTATTTGATATTATGGAGGGTAAAAAGCGCCAGCGAGCACCGAATTTTACATCAGACGAAAGTATGCTTCTGTGCAGCCTCGTCAAAAAATATAAATACATTATAGAGAACAAAAAGACTGATGGAGCTACAGTAGCAGAAAAACAGAATGCTTGGAAGATGTTGACTGACGAGTACAACGCTAACACAACGTATGTAGCAAGAACGTCAGAAAATTTACTAGCCAGCTACAAAAACCTAAAAACCAAAACCAAAAAAAAGCACTCCAATGACAAAATGATGATCTCAAGTAAGTTCTTTATGTTTGGTTACTACATGGCACTGTAAACATAGCCTCCCAAAAAACTAACCTGATGATTTGTTTCTAGATGTTGATACTAAAGTCCTAAAGGAAAATGTTGTTCAGTCAGTAGCAGTGTACGGACAAGACTGGGAAATGGTCTCCACTGATTTGAACCTGCCCCCTGAGAAGTGCCAAACTATATTTACCACCATTGCCAAAGAGGCAAAAAAATCAGAGGCAGAATATAAAAAACAAATCAATGGCACAGGTATGTAGCTATACCAATATTATTTTGCCTATTTGTATACCTAGTTATTAACAGACTGTTTTTTTGCTGTACGTACTTGTGTTTGTGTTGTAGTAAAGTAATTAAAATAAATATTTGGGTGTTGTTAATATTTGCTGCCCGATTGCACAAACTTAGCTCTAAAACAACTTGGGCCTAATAAAGGTGTTATTTAACTTGATTAATTGGATTCTTGTCTATTAAATTACTGATTCAGCAACAATGAGCACTTAAAAACCAATAATTTAGCAACCAAATAACATCACAATGAGTAACTTCCTATTAATATTATGTAACTTCAAAATTCATACTGGTGTCGATTTGGTGTAACACAAATTAACTTATTTGACAGAATTAAACTTAAATGAAGCATCCTCTCTTTTTCTTTCTGTATCGATAAGATAAGGACAGGACTCTTAAAATGAGGTTTACACCTAAAGCTTGTGTTACACCTAATCGACACCAATGTCAACAAACTATAGTGTGCTAAAAAAAAAACAAAATATTACATCAATTAGGTAGCTGAAATAAATTTTGAATGCTCTTAGCCAATGTCAGAGCTTTTGTCACTTGATACTTTTTTGTAATTGTCATTGTTCTGTTAATCATAAAAAGAATTTAAATTATTTTAATGTTTACAGGTGGAGGGCCACCGCCATCTCCTGATGACGACCCACTTTTAGAAACAGTAAAGTCCTTGATCGGGCCTTCTTTAGAGGGCATGTATACTGTTTATGACAGTGATGCTGACTTTATGAAGCAACAACAAGAAATGTTGCCAAGCTCCAAGCAGACTGATCCAATTGATGTGTGGTTTGATGGTGTAAAAGAGGAAGCAATTACCCCTCGTCCGAAACAGGGCAAAAGGCTTAACATTATTAAGAAAAAACTTGATCCTGCATTGGAAGTCTCCGAAGCAGGTTAGTTTTATTACTTAGTATTAGGAAATTTAGATCCTTTGGTCTTAGATATGTGTTAAAATACCTTTGAGATATTGCATACCATATTAGACTTTACATTTAATCTAACCATTATTTTTGTTTCTTAGATCCCAATCCTATTGGTGCAGCAACAAATAGCAAGAAAATGGCAGCAAATCCCAAGAAAAAAAATGTAATTGATTCATTTATAAAGTTGTCAGAGGCAAAAAGAGAATTGGTCGAAATACAATTACAAACAGCAAAAGAGCAACTTAGGCACCAAAAATATATTCAAGAAATTGAAGTTGAACAATTATTTAATAAAACTAAATTTGAAAGGGAAAAACAAGAAGCCGAAATGAAATTTTTAAAAGAAAAGTGGGAGTTAGAATTAAGTTTATTAAAAAACAAACAAGCCAATTAAATGGCACTTATTATACACATAAATTAACATGAAAATAATATTTTTTCTAAAAGTTTTATGCAAAATAAATTACATTAAATTTTTTGATGAAGTATTATTGTCCGCTGCTACAAATTTTAATCTTAATTAATGAAATTTCAATTTAAATATGATAAAAGAATCCTTGATAAGCCATTTTTAACTACAACCTTGCAAAGTAGTTATTTATGAGCAAAGTTCTTGCATTGTTTCCAGATTGCGAGCCACGAGGTTGGTCTAGGGGATAGAAATCCGGTTGATAGAGGGTTGTATCACTGTCCTCTGGGGGCATGCAGTCTTTTTGCATAATAGCAATGTTGTGTAATACTGCTGTCGCCACTATAATTCCTGGGACCCTGTGTAATTTTAAATTTATGCCTTTTGATAAAATAGGGAATCGTCTCTTCCATACCCCAAAAGCTCTTTCTATTACATTTCTAGTTTTTATTTGAGCTTCTTGGTATAATGTTTCCGCTCTAGTGTTAACATTGTTTTCTGGAAGGGGTGTCATCATATAGCTTTGTTGTGCGTAGCCACTATCCCCTAAAAGCCATCTGTTATTGTACATACCCTGCAGGCAGTTCCTTTTTTGAGCACAGTTATCCCATATGTTTGCATCATGAGCACACCCATGCCATCGGGCAACAATATCCTGAAATAAAAGGTCGGCAGAGCAGATGGCCTGTGTATTAATAGAAAAATATAATTTTCTATTTCTGTAAATCTCTGCATTGTCACCACCAGGTGATAGAATTTTTATATGAGTGCAATCTATTGCTCCTATTACTCGGGGAAACCTTGCTATATTAAAAAATCCAGACACAACTTTGTTCTGCTCAGTTTCTGATGTTGGCATTTGTATATAGACTGGACGTAGAGAAGCTATTGCATGAGTGACACGGTGGATAATGCGACATGCAGTCGATTCGTGCACTCCTATCACATCACCGCAAGTAGTCAACTGGCTCCCAGTGGCATAGTACCTAAGGGCACATAATAACTGGTTCAAGGGAGTTACAGCACGGTTCCTGAAATAAAATAACTTCAGTTATTAGCAATCCAACATACCATAAATATCTACAAAAAAACGTACCCAACTATTACTTATATAATTTGCTAACCTGTCTGTCTCACATCTGAGTTGGCGCTCTATTTTGTACAACAACATCGTTGTGGTCTCCTTGGTAAGACGAAACCTTTTAATAAATTCATCATCTCGATATGTATTAAAAAAATCTGTTCTTTCTGTAACTCTTCTAGAGAAGTACGGAATGTTAAGGTATTCCACAATTTCTTCATCATCGTCGGAGAAATACATGTTTCCAAATATATAACAATAAATAAACTACCAAATAACCTTTAGCAACAAAATAACCTCAAAGAGAGTTTAAACCGAGATTTACTGCCTTAAATCGAGAGTATTGCCAGTTTAGTTTTGACGTTTCTATAAATCGAGATTTAACACTGAATCGATGTCGTGCAAGACGATAAACCTTGTTTTAGCTTAAATCGGGTTTAAGCTGTATTAAAACTAGTTTTAAGAGGTTGGTGCAAGCCGCCCTTAATTTTAGTAAATCAATCTGAAAATAAAAACAAAATTTAACACGAAGATATAAAACCTTGAAATCAACATTCAAACAAAAAACAAGCTATATAAATAACTATTGATTTACAGGAATTATGAATTCATGAACCTGTTGGAAAATTTCGGCAACTTCATAGGTAAAGACGGTGTGTATTTTTGCACCCCTCAGGACGCCACAATAAACTTCCGCATCCTCAAAGAAGAAGAGCAAGCTGCCAACCACATACTGAACAACGAGTTTGTTGGGAACCAAGCTGAGAAAGCGGTGACGGGCATCCGAGACTGTCCGGTCAAACGAGCCACCATCTGTGTCACCAGCGACCCCGAGATGGAAAAGTGTGTCAAGATGCGGGTCAGTACCACAGCTCCTTATGCCAATAGACAGGATTATCTATACTTGAATAAAATATTTAAAATTGTACATGGTACTATGCCCGCGCTAGCAATTAGTTCAGGAAATATTTGAGATACTCTGGTATGGTTATACTATTTTAGGACAAATGGAAGCGTAATCTCCAATGTTTTGTTTTATATTGAGGCAATTTTCTGGAATATAAGCTTTGCGTATATTAACACCCTTACGATGGAAGTTACCTTCGATAAAATCTCAACGGGATTCACCACACACGGCTCAAAAGTGGCATCCATTTACGTATTTCGGTTATCAATCTTAATTCATTACATTAAGGATGAAATTTGACACAAAAGAATAATCACCGGACTCTTGACAACTGGCTGGTTCCGATTGCGTATATCAAACTTTTTGGACAAGTATATTCGTATATATTTTTTAAATTGGGTCATACAAGAGTAGCTTAACAATGAAAGTTTCGGATCACTTCATCATTCTGTATGTAAACTAACACACATGCGAAGCTAAGCTGCATTTTGAAGCAGTATCACTTGCGAAATAACTTTTCTCATGCAACCATCGAAGCTAAATGTTTCTCACGAGCGCTAAAAAATAATTTTATGCGAAAATCAAATATCTTACACCCCCTGCACACCGACGCCGCGAAACGCGAATATGTAGCGAACGACATGCAACATCCGTGATATGTTTCCATATTATTGAGATAGAATTTATCGCAGTTTCGCTGCCATTTCGCGGCGTGCCGCTGTGAAAAAGCACTAAGGATCAGCAAAAAAAAAAAACAATATAATTGATTATACTATTAAATTTATTATTATTATTAAATTGTCTTTTCTAAATTAAATTAGGTTCAGATATTTCTGGATACTAAAATAAAATATTTGATTTAATACTAATAATGCACTATAATGCAAAATGTGTATCTTTTTTTCGAGATATTTATAGAAGCTTCAGACTAATTGGATTTTCAATAGTCCTAATTTATCTGTATATTCCTAAAAAAACAACTTCCCTATTAGGCAAAAATATAACGTACTATAGCAGCACTTGCGAAATACCTTTTCTAATTGGATTTTCAATAGTCCTAATTTATCTGTATATTCCTAAAAAAAACAACTTCCCTGTTAGGCAAAAATATAATATACTATAGCAGCACTTGCGAAATACCTTTTCTCGTGGTCCCCCGTAACATTCTAAGCGGAATATTTCTTACGAATGCTAAGCTTCTTATGCGAAAATTAAATATCTTAAGAATCTGTTCATCAAATTTGGAAAGAAATAACCATAACGTTAAACAAATTGCTCCTACCTAAAACCAATGGATACAAAATAATGATTAATTAGTGTTTATGAAGTCGTCATCTGTAAATTCCTTACATTAGTTAGAAGCTACTATAACATTACAATATCATATTATTGTACAAGTGGCGGCACGAAAGTCTATCGTAAACGAAAATAGCTGCGCATCGGTACAGTCGGGAAGCCAATCAGCGCTTACGCATGAGTACGTGCGCCCGCCCCGCGCGCCGCTTCCTCCGCCACGACACCTTATTTTTGACTTCTGCGCATTAACGCTCACATTAGACTTTCGTGCCGCCACTTGTACATATTCGTATAATAGCAGCACTTGCGAAATAACTGTTCCCACGCAACATTAAGTGTTTCTTATGAAATCTAAACTTCTTACGCAAAAATCAAATATCTTTACAGCCTTTGCACGCTGACGCCCCGAATCATGAAAATGTAGCGAATTATTAGCGAAACGCGAAAATATATCGATAGAGCGAGAAGCAACATACGCGATATGTTTCATATATTTTGCTTCTGGCAAAAAATAATGTATACAAATAAATTGGCCATTAGTTACAACAACGGTTCTTTTTGAATAATCGATTCTTAAAATATTATAGAAGAATGCTATATATGGACAATTTCCCGAGGCTCGGTGAGCATCACTCTATAGACACTAGGAACAAACATAAACTGGCTTTTCCAAAAATTTGACTTGCAAAAGTAGGCACCTCTTTTGTAGGACATGGTATAAGATTTTTCTCAAAAATACATTGTAATATTACCATTATAATATGCCAGAAAATACTTCATCCTGGCGAGCTATTTAAAAGTGTCCAGGAAATCTGAATAACTGTCCAGGAAATTCGTATGAAAATCCATTACATACCATAACACTGAACCGCGTGTTCATAAGTCCCGATACTTAATACAAAGAAAAATGTTTTTTGATAAAATTATTTTTTATTCATCAACGTAGTCTCCTTTAACAGTCCCTCCAACGCTTTTCTAACTTTTCTATTCCATGTGTGTAGAACGGTTTATCTTTGGCTTGATGATGAGCCTCTGTTGCTGCGATTACTTCACCATTTGATTTTTTTTTTTGAGTCAAATTTCTTGCCCCGGAGCATCTTTTTAGGTCTTGAAACAGCCACTTTCACCGGGGGCCAGATCTGGAGAGTAAGGTGGATGGGGAAGTAATTCGAAACCCAAATCCTTTAGTTTGGCCATCGTTATCGTGGACTTGTGACACGGCGCATTGTCTTGGTGAAAGATCACTTTTTTCTTCTTCATTTGGGGCCGTTTTTCCACGATTTCGCACTTTAATCGCTCCAATAATCCCATGTAATACTGGCTATTTATATTTTTCCCCTTATCAAGGTAGTCGATGAAGAGTATTCCGTGCGCATCCCAAAATATAGAGGCCATAACCTTGCCGGCAGATTTTTGAGTCTTAGGCCGCTTCGGGCTTCCACTCAGCTGACTGCCGATTGGATTCCGGAGTGAAATGGTGAATCCATGTTTCATCCATTGTCAAATACCGACGTAAAAATCCTTTTTATTTCTATTAATCAGAGCTAGACAGCGCCCTGAATCATTAACACGTTGTTGCTTTTATGGCAATTGTTAGCAAACGCGGCAACCATTTGGAAAAAAGCTTTTTCGTGGCCAAATTTTGATGTAGAATAGTGAATACACTACCAGTTAAAATCTTCACTATCTCAGCTACCTCGCGCACCTTTACCTTCCGATCTTTCTTCACGATTTTCAGGACTTAGTTGATATTTTGTTGAGTCACCGCTTCATTTGGACGACCAGAGCGTTCAGCATCATTTGTTTCCATACGACCGCGTTTGAAATCGGCATACCACCGACAAATGGTTGGTTTAGACGGAGCAGATTCCGGATAATACTTTATAAGCCACTGTTCTGCTTGAACGGTGTTTTTTCCTCTTAAAAAACAATGTTTAATCAACACACGAAACTCGTTATTTTCCATTATTTTCGGAATTACAAAAGTAGCGTCACATTAATGTCTGCAGCTCGAAATTTTATTGTTCATTAAAAAAATTTGATACAAATCATTTGATGGCCAGTACTTTCTAAAAATCAAAAGAGTTTTTAATATATGCGCCGCGCCATCTCCGAGTTAGTCTCGGGACTTATTGAACGATCTAGTATGTTCACAGAGTACATTACATATGTTTTCTTTTTAAAACTATCCGTGTCTATGTTTTTAAGAGACTAAGGAGTTTGGCGATCATAAGGTTCTAAGCGGCCTATTTACAGAGAAAAATAAAATTAATTACAATTTTATATTTAAAATGTAGAAATGTTTGCTATATTTTATAACTGCAATAACAATTACAAAAATATATATTTTATATTGATTTTATAGGTACCATTTAATACTAAAAAATTAACCCAATGAGGGATTTTCTCGTTGGTTTTTTTTTCTTTGTTCTTAGCGTTCCTCTAGATGGCGTTGTCCATAAAGAAGGCTGCATGGCGGTAAATACCTTTGCCCAGCTGACAATAATAAAAAAAAGTTGCGTAAAAGCGGGAATTTATGGAATAAACGGACATGCCGTTGTGGGTGGCGTGGCTGGATGAGGAGGACGAAGAACCGCTATGAGTGGCGAAATCTAGGAAAGGCCTGTAGTCCAGCAGCGGACGAACACGGGCTGATGGATGGATGGACTACAATTTATAATTTGAAAATATAAACACTGGCCATGGTTTCTATGCTCATTATAACCTTCAACAGATCTGTACATTATTTGTTTACAGTTTTGCCCTAGTGATGCTTTAGTGTATTTTTATTCTTTACCGCTGTCTTACTTGCTTACTTACTTGATACTTTTGCGTGTCGTTGGCCGGTTTTCAGAACGTAATTTTTTCAAAATATATTACTAGCCTTACGTCCGCGGCTCCACCCGTGTTTATTTAATCTTTGCACCGTTCTTGGCTTAGGGGTTGTTTTATCAACTCTCTTTATTGCCTATATGTTGGCGAGAATCACTATAATGTTAATAAAGCAAACCGCATCCAAATCCGTCGAGTAGTTCTCGAGTTAAAAACGAACAAACATACGTTATACAAAAAGACAAAAATTTAAAAAAAATCGTAAAATTTTAGTTCAGTACACTACTAATAACCTAGTTTATTTAAAATTTTGAAAAAATATTCAATGTACAGACACGACTTTTTTACTACTTTGTTATAAGGCTTATTATAGATTGCTGAGACTGAGACGGTGTGTATTTCTGGTTGTCGGTGTGCGCGGATCCTTTTCGGACTAAAATACAAGTAGTCAGAAAAATGTTTTGACGGTCGATAAATCGGTGCGTTGCAGGTGGCGCTGAAGGCGGCTTTCCTGCAGCCGACGCTAGTGTGCTCGCGCGGACACAGCACGCGGCACTGCGAGCGCGCCATCGCCGATGGATCCGCCGACTTCGCGCTGTTCGACGCCGCCGACATGCTGCACGCCGCCAGCGTGCACCGCCTTGTGCCCTTCATGCAGGAGGTAGGCTCCATCACCCTACTGCAGCCGACGCTGGTCTCTTCTCCAGAACCATATACACACCTACATAACATTCATGTACTCGTTTCCCAGATGGGCAGGCAAATACCACACCATTTGCCATTTACTTACTCCTCTTTCGCCTTACGTCGTCCGTCTTTCCGTTTTATTCTAAGTATGCGAGAATCTGAATCTAATCGCGTATTGTTTGGAATACGAGTTTAGGGTCCGTTTCGAAACGAGTGAATTTTACTCGGAATAATGCGAATTTCACCATAGGGCGTTCAAAAATTTACCCGAGTTGAAACGAGGGTAAACGAACTGTTACCTGACAGTTGCTCGGAAGTGTTTTGAAACGCTTTAGAGTAATGCGAAAATCACACTGGCTATTTTCGCCTGACAGTTGTCACTTCGGAGTTTTGCCGGGTTTTGGACAAAATTCAAAACTTGAAAAATTTATTCCACTTTTCTAAAGAAAAAAAAGTGAAGATTATTATTGTGAAAGTTGCATTAGGCTCGTAACAGCTCATTTTTATAATTTTCATATTTTGTGACTACAGAAAGCAACTTTAGTTTATCGCCCTAATTGAGATGACGTTTCTTACCCCGACCCGTTCTAAAACGCTTTTCTCACGGAAATCACTCGCAAGTGCTTCGAAACCAAATTTTTCCTTCCCTTTCTCGTATATAGCTCTATCTGTTTCTAAAAAACGAGTGAAATTTCGCACTACGATCGCACGGTTCGAAACACTTCGCTGTATGGACGTTTGTCAAAACTATACAACTATACATAGCATAATAGTCGCGTATATTTTGGAATGATCTACGCCAATAAGCCAGTTCTGTAATATTTTACGCAAGCACACAAAGCGAACTAATCATGTAAAAATCATGACACTCGATCTCAGAACTCGATTCCAGACTATGAGCTATTAGTTGCCGGTCGCCATTTAGCTAAAGTTGTTCTATTTCTATTATATTTATGTAGTTCACGTCATAAATGCCTTTGTTTTGATAAAGTGTTTTTTGTTGTTTCGGCATCACTCAACGCTTCAATAATTTAAAAAAAGCGCTTATACGTGTACAGCCAACTTCAATGGCAAGTTGTGTCCTGAAAACCAAAGGCACTAAGGGCGGCTTGCACCAACCTCTTAAAACTAGTTTTAATACAGCTTAAACCCGATTTAAGCTAAAACAAGGTTTATCGTCTTGCACGACATCGATTCAGTGTTAAATCTCGATATAAAGAAACTTCAAAACTAAACTGGCAATACTCTCGATTTAAGGCAGTAAATCTCGGTTTAAACTCTCTTTGAGGTTAGTTTTTGTTGCTTAAAGTTATTTGGTACTTTATTTATTGTTATGTATTTGGAAACATGTATTTCTCCGACGATGATGAAGAAATTGTGGAATACCTTAACATTCCGTACTTCTCTAGAAGAGTTACAGAAAGAACAGATTTTTTAAATACATATCGAGATGATGAATTTATTAAAAGGTTTCGTCTTACCAAGGAGACCACAACGATGTTGCTGTACAAAATAGAGCGCCAACTCAGATTTGAGACAGACAGGTTAGTCAATTATATAAGTAATAGTTAGGTACGTTTTTTTGTAGATATTTATGGTATGTTGGATTGCTAATAACTGAAGTTATTTTATTTCAGGAAACGTGCTGTAACTCCCATGAACCAGTTATTATGTGCCCTTAGGTACTATGCCACTGGGAGCCAGTTGACTATTTGCGGTGATGTGATAGAAGTGCACGAATCGACTGCATGTCGCATTATCCACCGTGTCACTCATGCAATAGCTTCTCTACGTCCAGTCTATATACAAATGCCAAGATCAGAAACTGACCAGAACAAAATGGTGTCTGGATTTTTTAATATAGCAAGGCTTCCCCGGGTAATAGGAGCAATAGATTGCACTCATATAAAAATTCTATCACCTGGTTGTGACAATGCAGAGATTTACAGAAATAGAAAATTATATTTTTCTATTAATACACAGGCCATCTGCTCTGCCGACCTTTTATTTCAGGATATTGTTGCCCGGTGGCATGGGTGTGCTCATGATGCAAACATATGGGATAACTGTGCTCAAAAAAGGAACTGCCTGCAGGGTATGTACAATAACAGATGGCTTTTAGGGGGTAGTGGCTACGTACAACAAAGCTAAATGATGACACCCCTTCCAGAAAACAATGTTAACACTAGAGCGGAAAAAATCAACCAAGAAGCTCAAATAAAAACTAGAAATGTAATAGAAAGAGCTTTTGGGGTATGGAAGAGACGATTCCCTATTTTATCAAAAGGCATAAATTTAAAATTACAGAATTATAGTGGCGACAGCAGTATTACACAACATTGCTATTATGCAAAAAGACTGTATGCCCCCAGAGGACAGTGATACAACCCTCTATCAACCGGATTTCTATCCCCTAGACCAACCTCGTGGCTCGCAATCTGGAAACAATGCAAGAACTTTGCTCATAAATAACTACTTTGCAAGGTTTTAGTTAAAAATGGCTTATCAAGGATTCCTTTATCATATTCTTGTGGACTTAAATTGAAATTTCATTAAATAAGATTAAAATTTGTAGCAGCGGACAATGATACTTCATCAAATAATTAAATCTAATCTATTTTGCATAAATTTTTTTAGAAAAGTATTATTTTCATGTTAATTTATAAGTATAATAAGTGCCATTTAATTGGCTTGTTTGTTTTTTAATAAACTTAACTCTAAATCCCACTTCTCTTTTAAAAATTTCATTACGGCTTCTTGTTTTTCCTTTTCAAATTTAGTTTTATTAAATAATTGTTCAACTTCAATTTCTTGAATATATTTTTGGTACCTATGTTGCTCTTTTGCTGTTTGTAAAAGTATTTCGACCAATTCTCTTTTTGTCTCTGACAACTTTATAAATGAATCAATTACATTTTATTTTCTTGGGATTTGCTGCCATTTTCTTGCTAGTTGTTGCTGCATCAATAGGATTGGTTTCTAAGTAACAAAAAAAAAACATCGGCTAAGAGCATTCAAAATTTATTTCAGCTACCTAATTGATGTGATATTTTGTTTTTTTTTGCACACTATACTCGTAGTTTGTAGACATTGGTGTCGATTAGGTGTAACACGACTTAACGTATTTGACAGGACAAACCTCATTTTAAACGTCCCGTCCTTGTCTTATCGATACAGAAAGAAAAAGACAGGATGCTTCATTTAAGTTTAATTCTGTCAAATAAGTTAATTCGTGTTACACCGAATCGTCACCAGTATGAACTTTGAAGTTACATAATATTAATAGGAAGTTACTCATTGTGATGTTATTTGTTTGCTAAAATATTGGTTTTTAGGTGCTCATAGTTTGTTGCTGAATCAGTAATTTAATAGACAAGAATCCAATTAATCAAGTTAAATAACACCTTTATTAGGCCTAAGTTGTTTTAGAGCTAAGTTTGTCCAATCGGGCAGCAAATATTAACAACACCCAAATATTTATTTTAATTACTTTACTACAACACAAACACAAGTACGTACAGCAAAAAAACAGTATGTTAATAACTAGGTATACATATAGGCAAAATAATATTAGTATAGCTACATACCTTTGCCATTGATTTGTCTTTTATATTCTGCCTCTGATTTTTTGCCTCTTTGGCAATGGTGGTAAATATAGTTTGGCACTTATCAGGGGGCAGGTTCAAATCGGCGGAGACCATTTCCCAGTTTTGTCCGTACACTGCTACTGACTGAACTACATTTTCCTTTAGGACTTTAGTATCAACATCTAGAAACAAATCATCAGGTTAGTATTTTGGGAGGCTATGTTTACAGTGCCATGTAGTAACAAACATAAAGAACTTACTTGAGATCATCATTTTGTCATTGGAGTGCTTTTTTTGGTTTTGGTTTTTAGGTTTTTGTAGCTGGCTAGTAAATTTTCTGAGGTTCTTGCTACATACGTTGTGTTAGCGTTGTACTCGTCAGTCAACATCTTCCAAGCATTCTGTTTTTCTGCTACTGTAGCTCCATCAGTCTTTTTGTTCTCTATAATGTATTTATATTTTTTGACGAGGCTGCACAGAAGCATACTTTCGTCTGATGTAAAATTCGGTGCTCGCTGGCGCTTTTTACCCTCCATAATCTACATCTACACTATTATATAAAGAGAAAAGATTTGTTTGTTTGTTTGTTTGTATGTTTGAGGTAAACTTTGGAACTACTGAAATGATTCTAAAAATTCTTTCTTTTAAAAAAAGCTATACTATTGCTGAGTAACATAGGCTATATTTTATTTTAATAAAAGTAAGTTTTTAGTTTGAAAATTCAATATTTGTAAACCATGTCGGGAGAAAAAACGCTGCTTAGCTGCTTTATCGGCGTTCCTTGACCAAATGGTTAGTTATACGTGATGAAACCGGTTGTTTTTCCATACGAGGAAACTGTATCAGTTTAATCTGACTAAAGATTTCCATCTACAACGACCGTGACACACCTCTTGCTAATATTAAGCTTGAAAAAGTAACTACAGCCAGGTTTAAGCATGGATACATTAAATACTATGGTTTAAGTAATGATTTGTTCCAATACGGGAAAACTATATCATTTTAATTTGACTACAGATTTACACCTACAACGATCCGGACACACCACTTGCTAATATTTAGCTTGAAAAAGGGATTACAGCCAGGTTTATGTATTGATTTTTTTCCCATACGAGAAAACTGTATGAGTTTAATCTGACTACAGATTTCCATCTACAACGATTGTTATTTATTAGCACTTTGGTAAAACATGGTGACCAAGGTCTGCTGAAGGGACTGGAAGTTGGGTACGGGATCTCCTCAACGGACAACAGCAGACCCTTCGAGTTTGGGCTTATTTGATTGGTCTTTATTAGCACTTTGGTAAAACATGGAGACCAGGGTCTGATGATGGGACTGGAAGATGGGTACGGGATCTCTTCAACGGACAAAAGCAGACCCTTCGAGTTTGGGCTTATTTGATTGGTCTTTATTAGCACTTTGGTGAAACATGGTGACCAGGGTCTGATGATGGGACTGGAAGATGGGTACGGGATCTCCTCAACGGATAACAGCAGACCCTTCGAGTTTGGGCTTATTTGATTGTTATTTATTTGCACTTTGGTAAAACATGGTGACCAAGGTCTGCTGAAGGGACTGGAAGTTGGGTACGGGATCTCCTCAACGGACGACAGCAGACCCTTTGAGTTTGGACTTATTTGATTGGTTTTTATTAGCACTTTCGTATAACATGGTGACCAGGGTCTGATGATGGAACTGGAAGTTGGGTACGGGATCTCCTCAACGGACAACAGCAGACCCTTCGAGTTTGGGCTCATTTGATTGGTTATTATTAGCACTTTGGTAAAACATGCTGACCAGGGTCTGATGATGGGACTGGAAGATGGGTACGGGATCTCTTCAACGGACAAAAGCAGACCCTTCGAGTTTGGGCTTATTTGATTGGTCTTTATTAGCACTTTGGTGAAACATGGTGACCAGGGTCTGATGATGGGACTGGAAGATGGGTACGGGATCTCCTCAACGGATAACAGCAGACCCTTCGAGTTTGGGCTTATTTGATTGTTATTTATTTGCACTTTGGTAAAACATGGTGACCAAAGTCTGCTGAAGGGACTGGAAGTTGGGTACGGGATCTCCTCAACGGACGACAGCAGACCCTTCGAGTTTGGACTTATTTGATTGGTTTTTATTAGCACTTTCGTATAACATGGTGACCAGGGTCTGATGATGGAACTGGAAGTTGGGTACGGGATCTCCTCAACGGACAACAGCAGATCCTTCGAGTTTGGGCTCATTTGATTGGTTATTATTAGCACTTTGGTAAAACATGCTGACCAGGGTCTGATGATGGGTCTGGAAGATGGGTACAGGATCTCCTCAACGGAAAACAGCAGACCCTTCGAGTTTGGGCTTATTTGATTGGTCTTTATTAGAACTTTGGTGAAACATGGTGACCAGGTTCTGATGATGGGACTGGAAGTTGGTTACGGGATCTCCTCAACGGCAACAGCAGACCCTTCGAGTTTGGGCTTATTTGATTGGTTTTTATTAGCACTTTCGTATAACATGGTGACCAGGGTCTGATGATGGGACTGAAAGATGGGTACAGGATCTCCTCAACGGACAACAGCAGACCCTTCAAGTTTGGGCTTATTTGATTGGTTATTATTAGCACTTTGGTAAAACATGGTGACCAGGGTCTGATGATGGGACTGTAAGATGGGTGCAAGATCTCCTCAACGGACAACAGCAGACCCTTCGAGTTTAGTCTTATTTGATTGGTATTTATTAGCGCTTTGCTTAAACATGGTGTCCGTTGCATATAGTCGTTCAAAAAATCATATTATTTTGTTTTCCTTATTTCTACGAAAATCTCTTCGACGCGGGTGTAGCCGCGGGAAAAAGCTAGTATCAAATAATTCAATTAAATTGGTGACGAAAATAACACTCCTAACTCACGGCTTTCGATAACGACTTTTTTTGACAAGCTTTCGGTTTTTTTGTTGAAAGAATGACAGAACAGAAAATGAATCCATTCCATTTCACTCCAAAATTTATGATATTACTTGTGGAACTGATAATTTTCAAGTAAAATTGTGTGTAACGAATCGTAGAGACCGAATAAAAAATCGAATGATTCCCTAAGCTCGGTTTAGTTAAATCGTGGAGAAAAAAACATGGTGCAAGACAAATTAAAATCTTTTTAAATTTAAACCAGTTTAGTACTAAGTATAGTTTAGTAAAACTATACTTAGTGTAACTTTGGTGCAAGCCGCCCTAAGAATATGATTCAAGCAAGTCGACCATTAGCACAAGAATCAAAAGCACGGAAATCAAAATTTCCCAAAACAGAAACAATTTTCGTAAAAGAGCTACTTATTTTATTTATTTATTCTATCGTAATCTAATTTGGGTTGTATTTAGTATCTTATCGCACGAATTATTGGTAAGGAAGGGGGAAGTATCTTGGGTGAGATCCGGTCCCTCTGGTTTTGGACAATTCCCTGGTTAAGAAATATAGGGGTAGCTTCGCTTGGCTCCCAAATTTATGATAAAGACAAGATTAATCCTGTGGACAAGTACAAGTGTCTTATTTAACAAGATGTATAATAAGTTCCACCAAGTGCCGACAATCACAACCATCAACATTTTAGTAAGCTAATCGTTTGTTACCAATCCAACGAACCCCTAGAGCAGTCATTAAGTTTAACGTCAAAAACGAACATTATTATCAGTGAGATTCCATACAATGAATGTTTGAATGTAAATCAATTAAATTATGCTTTAAAATTTATTTGTGATCAATATGACTACACGACCTTCATAAATTTAAATTACACAATTGAAATACCTTCAACATATGATTTTCCTATTAACCTGTGTAGATCATTTTTGAAAGAAATTCTGCATACCAATTATAAAATCAAATTTAATTTGTATAAGAAAAACATAGGGTTACAGAGTACAGCTGGTCATAAACTTGTAAATATGGAAACACAAACCGATTTTGAAGTTAAATGTGATTATTGTAAAAATACAAAGCAAAATTCAAAAGTTATTGGTGATGTAATTATTCATGGTAATGAAGAAGACGATTCTGTTGCCTCTAATTTGGAAATACATAACGAGTTTTTTCGTTTATAATCAGCTAGGTATTGTCCATCAAAATATTAATGGCTTGATCAACAAATCGGATATGCTCATGGTTAAGTTTGCGGAACTCATTGAATCGGGTAAATTAGTTGATGTTATATGCATAACGGAGACAAATATGGTAGTAGAAGACACAACACATCTTAATATACATAATTTTAAACTTGGTACCTACTTTGCAAGAAAAGACCGAAATGGTGGAACATGTATACTTGTTGGAAACCAGCATGAATATACTGTTTGCAAAAACATATTAGATTTTAATGTTCCAGGTGTTTTGGAGTATTGTGGTATAGAATTGATAACCCATAATATCATTATAATCTGTATCTATAGAATTACAAAATACACAGTTTTTGAAAAGGTGATTTACAAAACCTAATAAACTTTTTTGAAAAAAATTGCGTATTTTTCCGGAGCAAAAAGGTTTCCGGCAAAACAAATCTATAAATATGGCTATATCAGACTTTCTGATTAAAATTATTCAGAGCATGGACCAAAACATTCCAGTAACATCACTTTATATGGATTTATCAAAGGCTTTTGATTATGTTGACCACGATGTTTTAAAGAAAAAACTTAATTGCTATGGAGTAAGGGGTAATGCTGCTAATTTACTAGCTTCATGCATGAGCAACAGGCAGCAAATAACAAATGTAACAAAGATTTGTCGTCATACAAAGTTAGAAAATACATATTCATCAAAATGTAGACAAATATCATATGGAGTGCCTCAAGGTAGCGTGCTGGGTCCCCTTCTTTTTATAAGTTATATTAATGATCTACTGTCATTTTTAACAATCATTGTGATCAGCAAGTAGAAATAAATAATACCTTAAAATCTATTATTGACTGGCTTGATTCAAATAACTTAAAGATTAATTTAGATAAAACAAGGATAATGCAATTTAAACAAAGGATAAAACCGGCTTCACTTGATATTTCTTATGCAAACAAAAGTGTTGATGAAATTAGTGTGACATAATTTTTAGGATTACTCATAGATAATCAGCTATCCTGGAAACCCCAAATTGGGCATATTTGCAAAAAATTGAACAAGTTCTCCTATGCATTATATATGCTTGCCAAAGTTGTCAATATTAATACCGTTATAAATGCCTATTTTTGGTATGTGTAGATTCTACCCTTAGATATGGTATCATTTTCTGGGGTAACTCCACAGATAAGGAAATGGTTTTTAAAGCGCAAAAAAGGTGTATAATATGTTCAATTAAACATATTCGAAAGACCGTAAGTTGCAAATCTCACTTCATTGAACACAAAATATTAACTATGCCATGCCTATATATATATATATATATATATGAAATGGCACTATTTGTCAAATGCAATCTCCATTTATTTGAAAAGTTTAAAAGTAAAAGATATCAGAATTTAATTGCTTCTTTTCCATCAAAAAAGAAAATCTTAACTAAGAGTTTCTTAGGGATGGCTCCTAAGATATACAATAAACTACCTAATACGCTTCGTGACACGCCAATTATTTTTAATTTTAAATCCTCTCTTAAGAAGATCTTTCTGAGTTAGGCCTACTGTACCGTGACTGAGTTCCTACGAGACAATAAAGTGGAAATTTAAATTATTGTTGGAGGGCTAGTAGTCATATTAGATCATTGTTACTTGTTAATTTTAATGTAATTTTCATATATTTTTGTCTGATTATCGTCTTGTTGTCTTATTCTGTGAATAATTATTTAATTTTAGTAATAAGAATGATTTTGTATGCAATTTGGTGCAACATAGCTTGGACTCAATGTATTTAACATCTTAATTATTACCTATGTTGAACAAATAAATATTTATGATTTATGATTTAACAACTCATTAAGGAAATTAAAGCATGGTGAGACACTCACTAACTTTAACAGTCTGTTATATGATATAACAGGGGTGTCAACTAACTAACAGAGTATGGTGCAATCGGGTCTAAGCCTGCTGTTCGAAATTCATCCTCAGATCCTAAATCCCAACCAGAATTAGCGTAACATTATTGAAACATAAATTCCGTGATATTATCATTAAAAGACTCACATTGCGTATTTTTATAATTTTCCGTTTCGACGTTTCATGCCATACAACAACTGCTCCATTTTATAGTATAATTATTTGCGCTTAAAGGACGGCGATAGGGCTCAACGACAATCACCCTGGGGTGCATTAGTCGTCGGTGGAACGTGGGTGTACGTACGAGTGTGAACTATGATATACATCTGACACCCGTGACGATGTAATGCAACGAACTACTCCTACATATGATATATTCCCAGGTGTACTCTAGCGGGGACAACTGGTACTATGCAGTGGCGGTAGCCAAGGAACAAGATCCGGACACAGACCTTACGTACCTGCGAGCCAAGCGCACCTGCCACACCGGGATAGGCATGGCGGCCGGCTGGGTCTACCCGCTTGCCTATCTCATCTCCAATGGATGGATTAGGTATTTATGACTTATTTAATTTTTTTTTATTAGGCGTGTCGTATCTAGTAATTTTAGGTCGAAAGCTATTGTTGCTTCCGGCCTCGCTGTTGGTTATTAGCCGCGTACAGACAGAGCGAGCAACATCGCGAGGCCGCCTCGGCCGAATGCCGCGCGACGAGGCTGCCTCGGTATAAAACCAAGGAGGCAGCCGCGCGAGGAACAGCCGAGCCGCGCGAGTAACAGCCGAGCCATAAGCCATCCAAACATCTCTCAGTCATCTTTACGGTACGACCCCATCAAAGAGTCCATTTTCCTTTTCAAATCCACTACTGGCAAATTTATTATTCGACCTATACTTCTCCATCTCTCAGCTCTCTATTTGTATAATCTGGACATTGCACATCCCAAAGAAGTTTGTAATCCCCATACAGCTGGATTAGTTTCAAACACAGCTCCTTATCAGTGCTGCGAGCGGGTGAGGCACTCAACGTCCGTCCCGAGTGAGCGCGGCAAATGGACTGAGGCACTTTTGAGCACGACAAAAAACCGACACTGGGTGGATCGGACGCGGCACGGCTTGGGCGAGGCGAGGCGCGTCCTGACCGACCGAGAATTTGTCTCGCAAGGCGACCTCGCGAGGCTGCTCGCTCAGTCAGTACGCGGCTATTCGTTTCAAACTATCATGGCTCGGCTTCCAGTCTCGTTGTCTGGACCAGATCCCAGATTTCAGTGTTTATATCTTGTAATTCCGAACTCTAAAGTATGTTTCTAGGGAAGGTGGAAAAACTATACGCGTCAAAAGTAAACGATAAGTATCGCTCACCAATCGCGCCATACTAGATTACTGCGTTCCGTGGTACGAGTTCACATTTTCAAACAGCCCTAGAGATTAAGTATAATAACGATCATAGGTTAGCCCTTGGGCCAGCTGTTTGTTCTCAATGTGTAAATCTTTTAATTGAACGAGCGAACTATGTTCGACGATAACTCGAGTATCGTTGATCGGAATGTCATGAAATTTGGCAGGCGAGTAAATAAGGTAAAAAGAATTTTTAAGTTCAAATATGACCCAAATCGGTCAAGCGCGAATCGGGCGAGTGCGAGTTCACAGTTCGGGGCGAACTACTAGTGCTTTATTAAATGTTTGTTTATAATCCAGTCAGTATAGGCGGAGTAATACTTTATATTCTCTGGTATAGGTGTATCGGTGAGCAGAGTAAATACCCTCTCGGGTGAGCGTGTTGCATCCTAGGTTCCACTGAGGCCTTCATGAGGTGCGGTGGTCGCCAAGTGTAAGCACATTGTGAGTAAATAATAAAAATAATCTTAAAATAAAATAATTAAAAGGTAAGATGTCGCGGAACACCCGGTTGGAACGAAGTATACTGCAGTTATATACGTATGTACATAGACATACGCTTTTTAAGTCAAAATTAGTGGCTGGTTTTAATCGTACGTTATAAAAGTAAAACATTTGAAAAAAAAAATGAATTACTGCAGATTATCTGGAATGATGTGCTTTGATTAGAATTTTAAATTTTCATCAAAAGCTTTAACCAAATATCAAACCTAGGTCTTAATTGCAACGAATATCCGGTTTAATTAATTAAGTATGCAAATGAACAAATTGAAACTCAGTCGGGCTGAATATATTCAAACAGATAAATAGAAGATACAACAAATTATATCTCTTGATTATTTTTGAAGAATTTTGGTTAGGATATTTGTAATTAATTACCCAGTAAACAATCTAGTGGTCCGGTAGACGTCCTCGTCTCCTTTTTTTATAAGGTATAAGTGTAAGTATAAGTGACTTAAAGACGTCTTTAGGATGGGATTTGGGCCCACTTTATACGTCTCCCCATCGTATAATTCGTATCAACGTTTATTCATCGTTGCTGTGTCTACTAGGCGTATAATGATACCTGCTGCGATGTACGTACGCCTGCATGGCGGGTAATGGTCCGCAATGGGACCACTATACAACGGGGTGGCTTATCGTAGCCAACCTAAAATTAAAATTACTAAGTGACGGTGACGGTTTATTTATCAATCTCAGTGGCCATATTGATATTGAAAAAATGATATGAAAAAGTATGTAAATAGCGTATTTCTCAGCTTGAATATATTGGGAAGGTAAGTTTATTGAAAAATATGGGGTTGGTTTGAAACAATTTTTTCATGCGCTCCCAAAATTATTTAGTATGTATTATGATTTTTTAATTAAAATTTTAATCTGTACCTTGTTATATGCCCTTAAAGGTCTACTGCCTGTTCAAAAATAATTCTTTCGCCATTGCAGTAGGATTTGGGTTCATTATTCTATCTTTGTTATTTTAGATCCATTTTAAAAACAATTACACATTCACAATTGTGGAGGTTTTATAAGTCTTTTGTAAACGTTTACCGGTCTAGGTGACGTATAGCGGGCGTATAAGCTCTCTGCAAGACGTTTAAAAGAAGTAATCGTAACTTTACCCGATTGTTTTATAATGATTAGCATCACGACGTACAAACGACCACTGGTCGTATAAACGTTTTTTAACCGACACAACCGTGACCGTTACACGCCAACGAGGCTTATAGACGGCGTTGTGAGGGCTATTTTATGAGTGTCTTATAATATAGACGAAAAGATGTCTTTAAGACATTATTATATGCCAAGAAACTTATAAAACTAAGCAGACTGATTATGTACCACTATAAGACAAAGTATTAGCAGCATTACTGTAATAAAATGTTGATAAAATCAGAGGCGTATAGGCGCTTGGCTACACGACTAAATTATTTTCTGGGTATTTAGGTGTGTTTTAGCGCACCTGCAACTTGATTCCCCGTCGAGTGACGGAGAGATCAATACGGGGCGAGCGTGCGAGTGAGTAACCCGCACGCTCCCGGGGTCACCTGCCGTTATTGTCGCCTTAAACACCAAAAACACACACAATAGCAAGTGTCGTGACGGTCGAAGTCTTACACGTTTTTTTGGCATAACTCTCATTCGCCAAGTGTTTGGAATGTAATGCGCGATAAGGAACCTCGTTCTAAAAACAACCTATAAAATGTTGCCTTTGACTAGCTTTCGGTATCACAACTCTGCTTTCTTAATTTACTTGGTGTGTTGCTCACAATGTTAATTATTCCCAGATCGTACGGCTGCGACGGCGCCCACGCGGCAGCGGAGTACTTCAGCAAGTCCTGTGCCCCTGGTGCCTTGAGCAGCGAATATGTAGACTCGAACAGTGTACCGCACGAGAACCTCTGCCATCTTTGCCACGGAGCTTCTTACAGGTAAACTGCTGTGGCCTTACAGGAACTTCTTTTTTAATATGGTTAGTTTTGGACCAAAAATATAGCACATTATTTTTATTTAATTTGACTGTATCATCGTGATAGAAAGATAACTTTTAATCGCGCCGTCACCAAGTTAAAGTAACACCAATTTTTTCCAAAACATTTCGTACCGCCAAATTTTGGGTTATACCTGCGATTGTCCGCACTTGTTGAGATTATAAATTAATCTACAAATTAATCAAAATTTTGGACAATTGTACTCGTGTCACAATGTATTTTTCAATGCAAGTGCTCGTAAAGTTCTGTTTTATATGCGTCTAATCCGTTGTCAAAGTCAACTTTACCGCACGAGTGTTTAATGTTTTCATTTTTTTTATTTACTTTTTTAGTTTTGTTTTCCCTACATAGTGGGAAGACAAGTGAACTTAGCTCATACAGCCATGTCCGAGGTATGTTTTATTTTTTTAATATATCGAAAACAGTTGCCAGTCTTATCTTGTGTACCTTATGCATAGATAGACATGACAGATTCAGTTTGATGCGTTCATAGGCTGCGTTCAGTTTGATTGATGAAATGAAATGAAAACTGTTTAGACAACATTTTCAGTTGGTAGTAACTTTACAAATTGAAAATACTGATGAAACTTAACCAACCAATCTTTTGATATAATATATGAAAAATATGTCGTCACGACATGAATCCCCGAGGGGGTATCAGAGGTGCTCCGGGTGTGAACTGTGAAATGCAAGTCACAGTCCACACCCGGTACACCCGCGTTTCACCGACGATTATTACGTCCCAACGTGATGGGTGGTGAGCCCTATATTTATAGGGCATGCAGGTTTCCTCACGATGTTTTCCTTCACCGTTCAGCAAGTGGTAAGTATTAAATACTCTGCAGATAAATTCCGAAAAACTCATTGGTGCATGCCCCGGCTGGGGATCGAACCAACCGGATCTCAAAGATTGAGAGGCCTGCTTTCTACCCCCAGCGTGCTACCGCCGCTTTTTTCTTTGATAATATATAGGTACATAACAAGAAGGATACTGAAATCTGGTTAAAATAAACTTCTTGGTAGGTAACCTCATTTAATCGTAATATGAATAAGAACTTTTTGCCAAAAAGTTTTTATATGCGAGTTCGCGAAATGATACTGGCCACTTGCATGCTCTGTCATTATTAAAAAAAAATACAACGTTATCGATCGGTCTTCCTTGATAACGTTCTTTGTATATAAAGAATAATTTCGGGCAGCTATTGCTGTTTGCATTATTCGAATAAGCTGGTGAACTCGAGTTATGTTAAGTATGATTGAAAGCAGCCCTCGAACGCATCAAACTGAAAGCAGCTTATTTCTGTCAAGTTGGCAACTTGCGTGCAAAGAAAAAGAATGCCCACCTAAAGTTCATTTGAAGTTAGTATTTATTGTTTGTTTGTTTCTTTACACTTAATTTATTTACTCACAATATGCATTGAAAAATGTAGTATGATACACGTGGGTAAGGGCAATAACTTACTCGTAACGTTTAAATTATCGCTCGTGTTTCAAATCGTTCCTCGTAAGCTATTGCCCCCTTTACGCACTCGTAGCGCAAACTACTATTATCAACACTTATATCGTAAACCCTCATTATAAACTCAACATTGGTGCCTAATGTATGCCATATTTTATTTATGAACGTCTCTAAGTTGTATTAACTTTTGACCTTTTTCTAGCTGAAACTACCTAACTACTCGACTGCATTATTTAAAGTAATGTCTGAAGTTTTAATATCTAATACCAATGAAGTTTTTATATAATATTGCCTAATACATCCAAAACAATATGTTGCGGTCCGTCTTGTTGAATTTATTTAATTTTTATTCACAAAAATCAATCTTTATTTGATTATGTAATATCCGTTTTATTACCGGGTAGATACGCCATTTTGTTTTCTGTCTTCTTGTTGATCTGTGCTAGGTGTCAGAGCTATAACCTTCCAAGTGAGTTTAAAAAGGATAATATACAGTTTTAGTTTGAAATCCTTATCCAGATAGTTTTTATTCCACACACTACCCAATGTTGATAAGGGTACGATTAATTCTATTTTTCGGCCGTACATTATCTTTATTCAAAAGTAAGGAAACAATATTATTGCATTTTGCACCGAGATCCTCCGTTACCACATTAATTGTGATGTTTTAAAACCTTAAAAGTTTAACCTACAACAAATTAGTACATTTTGATGCAAGTGCGAAAAACTAGATATTTAGAGTCATGATCGACTTTTTTTGCCGAGACGCAGTCTCGTTAGACGCAGTCTCGTTAGATGCAGTGTGGGTTAACGTTCCGATCCACGCATCAAGTAGCAAAGAGACATTATTCTTTTCAGTTTTATTTTTTTATTTTTGCAATAATGATATACATTCTTTCTAAAACCTAACATTTTCTTTTGTACTTGGGTGTATGTAGTATGGTGTGAGTAGTATAGGTGAAACGGAAAATTACGAACTGTCACCCATATCATGCTATCTCGAACATACTATAGGTTAAAACTTAGCACACACATGGAGCATTACATAAATGTAACCTAATGATGTTTAAAACTCATATATCTCTAATTTGTATCATACATGGAAAGTATTATTTTCTCTATTTTGTGTTATACGGCAACACAGCGATCTTCGAGATATATATTTGTACCAACACACATCGAGCTGCAAAGGCTTACTGAAGTCTTATCGACGCGCAGGGCCGTTTTTAACCATGTGAAGGCCCTGGGCCCTTTCCATTTTGAGGCCCTCTACTTAAGAACGTCGGCGGTTATGTTAAGAAAACTACAGCTTACCTACAAAAAGAGACAGCGCAGATGCATCAAAGATAGCGTACAAGTAATTTTGCTTGTGTTTCTTATGTCGATGTTCACGTATTTTTTCAGTAAATACTGAATCATAATACACAACAGGATCATGCGAAATGTTCTCTATAGAAAACTGTACTTCGGAAGTACTCGTATCAGTTGTTGATGTATTAATTTGCATTTGCTTGAGCATTTGGGCGGGGCAAACGGCCCTGTCGACGCGATATTCCATCAGGCGCGATAGGCGTGAATAATAATAAAAAAGAGTACAAGGGGTGTCCATGATTCATCATGTTACACCTAAAATTGTTCCAGACGTTGCCGCCGCGACGCCAGCGAAGACTACTACGGTCACGTGGGCGCGCTGCGGTGTATGGTGGAGGGGGGCGGGGACGTCGCCTTCGTGCGGCACACGGCGCCCGCTGAGGTGAGTGATGGCTGGCTAACCTAAAATACACTGGGTGTTAAGATGGAAACATTTTTCCTTAAAACGGGGTGTTCTACCCATCAATATGAACAAATTTTATTATGGGGCCAAACCTGAAATCGCGAAAAAAAATAGCTGTTTCATACATTTAGTTCGAGTAGGTATATAACTTTTCCATGGAACAACTGATTTTGATTTCGCGATATCAGGGTTGGCCCCATAGTAAAAGTCATAATATTCATATTGATGGGTAGAACCGCCCGTTTTACGAAAAAAGGTTATCATCTTAACAGCCTATATATCCCTTTACAATACTGAAGAGAAAATAGGTCTCCAGTTATAACGAAGCTGTAGTATTTATCTGTCCTAACGGTCCAATTAACACTTTTATGATCGCTTTCAGTTTATTAAGAATTCGAATGTATGCTGACCTCCGCGCTTTTGCCGACATTTTATGAAAGGAAAAAGGTTAACCCAAATATAATCGCAGTGTCCGTACACTGTTGGCCCTTGCCAATCAGTACAAATAGCAAGCGTCAGTGATCCTGTGCGATAAATCGGTTCACGATTGGACGTTGTCGCGTAAACATTTCTCTATGTATCAGACAGATCGTATCAATTATTTTACTAGAACTCACCGTACACCCAGTTAACACTTTAAGGCGAGGTTATCCAGAGAATTCTGTCCTGCTCCAAAGCGTTCATTTTACATTTATCCTGCTCAGCGAAAGCGGGCCGCTCAGAAAACTCACGGCTTCAAGGTGCTTTAATTCATTATTTTGGAATTTGAGGGATGGGTTCTTAATATGACGGCCGTTTTATATCACACTTTTCACGACATTTATTTTAGTTTAACTTTTATTGTCCAAAACTTAATGCAGCTCAAATTAAATTATATTTAGATCATAGTTTAGACCTATCTTTGCGATTTAATTGGATCTAGCAAAATGTAAGAAATCGTGTATCGAATATGACATATATTTTTTGCACAATTTAAGCATCGCTATTTATCGGTTTAAAATGAATTTGAAAAGGGACAAAATGGGATAACCCCCCTTAATAGGCCTTTGACGTCATAACCCAATAAAAGTGTTAACATAATTAAATAAACGGTTACCACTGATTAAGGGATAACACGTTTAGGAAGGCCTACAATTTTAATATGGTTAATCATGATAACTAAAGAATTGTAATACTAACACCCATTCTCACTACTGTAAGCGATCTCGGTTCCAAATTTAACCGTGACGTACGTGTGTCCACCGCTACATAAATTGAGCTGTGACAGATAGGCGTATAATCAAAGTGGGAATACATTTTATAATCTTAAAGCACTACATTTAGAAAATTTGTGAATTGTTCTTTTGGGTTAAAATGACCGTTTTTTTTTTGTTTCACTTTTTACACAGAACCTCTCAGTTTTCTTTGCTCATAGCTTGACTTTCCTATATAATATGCCTACGGAAATGTGTGGTGATGACGTCACTGAAGGTCAAATGAAAGTCACCTTTTTCATTTAATTAAGGATATGCATGCTAGAAGGCTATTCCTATTCCTCGAAATAGTTTTTGAATCGTAAATATTGGCGAAAGAAGAGGCCAATTGCTCCTTAAGCCAATAGTAGAAAGAAAATTTAAAAAATAAATGTTCCCAGGTGTCCGGCGGTCGGCGTCGGGAGTGGTGGGCGCGCGACTTGCTGCCCGACGATCTGCAGTTGCTGTGTGTTGACGGTCGGTAATCTTTTATATAATCGTCACGACTTACGGTATGTCCTAATTGATAAAATCGGTTCGACATGTCTACACCGGGGTATCGGGTGTCGTACCAGGTGTCTGGCGGTTGGCGTCGGAAGTGGTGGGCGCGCGACTTGCTGCCCGACGATCTGCAGTTGCTGTGTGTTGACGATCAGTAATCTTTTACATAATCATCACGACTTACGGTATGCCCTAATTGATAAAATTGGTTCGACATGTCTACACCGGGGTATCGGGTGTCGTACCAGGTGTCCGGCGGTCGGCGTCGGGAGTGGTGGGCGCGCGACTTGCTGCCCGACGATCTGCAGTTGCTGTGTGTTGACGGTCGGTAATCTTTTACATAATCGTCACGACTTACGGTATGTCCTAATTGATAAAATCGGTTCGACATGTCTACACCGGGGTGTCGGGTGTCGTACCAGGTGTCCGGCGGTCGGCGTCGGGAGTGGTGGGCGCGCGACTTGCTGCCCGACGATCTGCAGTTGCTGTGTGTTGACGGTCGGTAATCTTTTACATAATCATCACGACTTACGGTATGCCCTAATTGATAAAATCGGTTCGACATGTCTACACCGGGGTATCGGGTGTCGTACCAGGTGTCCGGCGGTCGGCGTCGGGAGTGGTGGGCGCGCGACTTGCTGCCCGACGATCTGCAGTTGCTGTGTGTTGACGGTCGGTAATCTTTTACATAATCGTCACGACTTACGGTATGTCCTAATTGATAAAATCGGTTCGACATGTCTACATCGGGGTGTCGGGTGTCGTCAATCGTGAAGATGGCTTTATCAAAGGCTCGTGTGTTTTATCTAATTGAAAACATTTATTTAAAATATTTACTGACTTTATTATCAGCTACGAAAAAAATATAACTTATTCTACCAGTACACTAGAATGAAGACAGAGACATTTGATTATATTCTTGAAGTATTAAGAAAAAAACGTTCAAGCCCATTTCTGTTATTAAACAAAACAAATAACTTACTGTCTTACTGTAATGCTTTTCTGCCCTGCTTCTGCCACTGTAGACCACTCTTTGTCTACCTTTATTTCTAGGCGAGTCTCATTCTACTGAAGTATGTATATAGTTCCGACAAAGTCTCTTAGTAATATTGGCATAAACAATTTCAGGAACCCGAGCCAAAATGCACGAATACAGAACCTGCAACCTGGGCAAGGTTCCGGGTTCGGTACTGATGGGACGTCCCAACCACACCGAGTTGGATACTTTCTCCAACCTGATGGTGTACACGCAGCAACTCTATGGCGCCACTACTAGCGATGACTTCAGGTATTTCACACATGTTCGATATGTATCTACCTCAGTACATCATTTGTCTTTTAATGTCGAAGAGACCAGTAAAAAACAACTTTTAACATTTTATGTGATTTATCGTATAGTGAGTTTTAGCAGTTTTGATAAATCCGTACTCTTTTGCATCTTGATGATTTTGCAAGCCTTTTTCATTAATATACTAGGTCGGGGAAAAAGTATTTTTGTATTTTGTACATGTGAAGTTTTAATGTCTTAGGTTTCTTATAATGTATGTTGTCCCTTGCTAGTTTTGATACCATAAAACGGTGACAGTAAAAAAAAAAGAATAATGAAGAAAATCAATTTCCCGCCATATTTCCATTGTTTTGAAGTCTGTGAAAATGAGTTAAGCATCGACATGTTATCTATAACTCGTTGGAGTATTGCGATAGAACGTATTCGTTTGTTGTGTGTTCTTTAGAATAGTCACAAGTTCGTCCATATCGTTCTGATAAAGATGAAGTCGATGCAACCTGTAAAGAAGACATGCATTTAAAGTTTCAAGTGAGAGTAACGTACTATTATCTATTATTTCAATTTAATTTTAATTTGAACCATTTTATATATTTTTTCTCAATCAATAATTAATTCTTATCAATAATAAACACGTTTCAAACTTATGTGAATTTTATGTAATGTCAAATTTTAAAACGCATGCAATACAACTATATTGCTATGCCCAAGAAAGGGTATCATGTTATAGAACCATATAATACTTTGTTATTATTAACCATGCCAACATATATACTACATGAATGCAATAAATAAATGAATTATGAATGAATTATGAATTATGAAGTGGAAATATGTGCAATTTGGTATTAAAGTTAGATATAAAAAAGCTCCATATTTGGGTGCCACATGAAGTTACGGAAACAACCTTGTTTTTATTTGCGATTCTCTATTAAAACTAACGAAAACGATCTTTTTTTTTAAAGATATGTGACGAAAACGGATGTTGAAAACTGGATAATTTACGAAAAAAACAAATATATAGTGAGTAGGAATGCTTCGGTGGTTTAAGCATTAAGAGAGGATGAATGAAAGTAGAGTGACGAAAGAAATTTATGCTGCGCAAGTGGAAGGTAAAGCTCGACCGGGCCGCCCGCTCTAGGGCGTATGCCGACCAAATAGGCGACATACTGAGGAAGGGCAAAGTAAAAAGTACCCGGACTAGAAAAGCTCGTATGAATAGATTGATGGATGTAGAAGAACCAAAAGAGGTGTATGTCTGGGAGACAATCTTAAGTGTTTGTATGTTACGACAAGAACCAGCGAAAACATAATAATATGTTAAGCTCCACAGACACTGGTGAAACCCGGCTTAAGGGGAATGGTCCAAGCCGCTCTCCATACAAACTTGTCGAAACCAACAACCACGACAAAACAAAGGCACTATAATTTTGTTGTGTTACTTTTTTCTTCACGTTCCATCAATTTTTAACCCGCGAGTAATCAGTTTCTTCAGAAAACAAATTTTTACTACGAAATTTTGTTGTTTAGCACTTTCATACATTTTTAAACAGCAAAATTTCATAGAAAAATCTTTTTTTTTTTCGTGAAAAACCTGATTATTCGCGTGTGTAGAATTGATGGAAAATGTAGAAAATAGTAATACAACGAAATTACAATGCTTTTGTCGCGCTTCTTGGTTCCGACAAGTTTGTATGGAGACCTTTGGACCATCCCCTTAAGGGCTTGTCGTTGGTCTTTCAACGATTTTTGCTTTAATATGCTGAGTCAACTCCTTATCTGATCAATGTAAAACTTGGACACGTGTTTTTCAGGCCTTTATCATTCCGATGTCAGGTCGGTTACCTAATTGGACACATTTCACTCGATATATTTTATTTTTGAAAATGATATCTGTTAAAGTTATTCATAATTGTTATGTCTGAAATTATTGGTATAACAAGAAAACATGGTTTATTTTCCGATGTCAGGTGAAAATGTTCCTACATGAAATAATTTTTCGTAAAATCCAGAAAAACCTCGAAAACTCACTGATTATGCGTGCCGGCAGCGCGGGAATCGAGCGTTCTAATGTAGACTTTTTGACAACATACTGAAGTTCAAAATCACTCAGTAAGATTATCGTGCACCATGGCCCAAGCCTTAACGCGAAACACAACAGTTTGTATGGTAAGATTGAAAAGGTATCACCCACTATGAAGTTTTACCGCCGGGTAAAACCATAGATTCTGACCTCTACTGCCAACAGCTGGTGAAATTAAAGCAAGCAATTGAGACAAAACTGCCCAAGTTGAGAAAAGAAAGGGTTTGGTCTGTCATCATGATATACACACACATCTTTATGCACTCAGTAAAAATTAAGAGCGCTTAGCTGGGATGTGTCGATGTATTCCCCATATATCCCCGATTTTGCACCCTCTTCTTTACACCTGTTTCTGTCACTTCAGAACTCTTTGAGTAGCGTAAGGCCAAAAATCCTAACATTTCTATAGCAACGAGATCATGTCACTGCCTACAAAATGGCAACAAGTTATCGAACAAAACGACACTTTTACCCGCGGTTTCACTCGCGTTGATTTAGTTTTTCGGTAGTCCTATCGAATCTGTTAATATTTTTGGGTCAATAATTTTATAGTACGTAATTTAACTTGACTTTTGTTCCTTTAAAAATCTTTTTATACGTCTGACCCTATGTCTGTGTGACTAGGGAACTGCCCGTCCCTGAACAAACAATAGCTTTCGTTCAAGCGAAGAGTCAAACCATTGATTACAGCAGTAAGAGTTTTCAAAATATGTCAAGTAGTTACTAATGACTGTATCCCTGGGTACTTCCTATCCCTAGGGAACAAACTATAGCCTATGTCTGTCTAACTGAAGAGTCTAAACATTAAAAGTATAACCTTGCCAGAGAATTGGTAATAAAAAACACGATAACACTTTATAGCTTCTTTTAGCGCTTTGTTGAATATTCTCAATGTAATTTGCCTGGGCAGTCCACCGGCTAAGATGTTGCTCACTGATGCAGGTAATAAGGACTGCGATCACGCATCTAGACACGTGTGAAACTGGAAACACATCTCGAGTTAAATGCACTTGTACCACTCAATCCATCAATCCATCAGCCTCTTGTCGTCACCCAGCCGCCACCCGCAACCTTCTTCAGATAATCGGTCCAGCGGACACGAAGTCGTCCTACGCTACGCTTCGCTCTTGGTCTCCATTCTAACGCCTCTCGGCCCCAACGGCCATCACGTCGGCGACATACTACTTTTACTACTGTCTCACTATTATCTGTAATAAAATCTTATTTTATTGTCCACAGCTTCAGCATGTTCTTCTCGCAGCCCCCTTATGCGGACCTCATTTTCAGCGACGCAGCTGTTCGGCTCAAACCGTTGCCTCATTCGGAGCGTTCGGCTGACATCGTGGCGGGCTCGGCTCTGACCCGAGCGGCGCGCGTCGTCTCATGCGACGCGCCGCAAGCGCAGTATTATATCGCGTCGGACCCTGATTTCCTTTCTGATGCGTACAGGACGGGTTATGTGGGCCATTTGTTAGCTTTAGGGGTATTTTTTGTGGCGTTACTTAGTTAGATTTTTAACTGCCGTACACTTAGGGTTCACTCACCTAGGTGCAATAAGTATACTGTTCAGATTCCCCATGTAACCGACAGTATGTTTATTGTTAGTTCGATACTGAGTTTTGATTTGAGAATCGAGATATTATTTTTTTAATTTGCACTTCATAAAAGAAATAATTGTGTACGAAAGACATTAACGTACTTTTAGTTTATTTCAAACAGTTATGTGTCAATACTTTTGTAGTTTCCTGCTACTGAATATTTGTACAGTAATACCATTTACATAGTGCGCATAGGAATCTTCGCCAGTCTTTGGCAAAGGTCGTATTTCCTTACGCTTAGTGCTTAGCTTTTCATGATAGTGCACGGGCGGTCAGTCGCGTATAGGTTACTATGCGCATTATATCTGTGGCAAATATGTAATGTTGTGATGATTACACCAAAACCATACAATTGGAAGACCGCCCGCGGTCTGAGGGGAGCGCTCGGCGTCGCGGAATTAGAAACGGCCCTGTCCCACGCTCGGACCACCCTACCCCGCTTTCTCTTAAGGGTCCGTATAAGGCTAGATGCACAACTTCAAATGAGCATATCACATTGTGTAACTTGGTTAATCGGTATAGTAAAAATAATATAGACGGCAGAATATAGGTCTGACAAATTCATCTTAAAAAAAATTACGAAGTTGCCTCTAAATTTCATGTTTTTCGAGTGTTAAACGGCCTTCCTAAAATCAAACAGCCATGAAATTCATTACAAATAAGTTAACAAATGACGTCGTCAGCTACTCTTAGAATATTTTAAAAATTTCATCTTGAAGCAGAGTTATTAAATAAAAACGCGCATAGGAATCTTCGCCAGTCTTTGGCAAAGGTCGTATTTCCTTACGTTTAGTGCTTAGTTTGTGTGGGCGCATGTTTCTTGGTGGTCGTAACAGCCACGGCTGAGAGCGCGCTATTTTGAACTAGAAGGAAACTTCGTAGAGTTCAGTTCTGATTGATTCAAAATAAGGTGCTCAATCTGACCTTGATTGCAGCCGTAACTCCGCGCCGCGCAACGCTCCCTTCGTACCGCTGGCGATCTACCGGTTGTATGGTTTTAATAATGATTATGAATTCAAATGAAGTATTTCACCATTAAAACAAGCTAGACTTTTTATACTGAATCTCGATAGTCGTAAGATTAAGTTTATATTTTGTACGTATTGTAGGATATTTTAAGTTATGAATAACTTACTCTATTTGCCGTCCATAAAGTGCCTCTGTGGTATTTAACAATAAGTTAGACTAAGAAAAAATAATCGTTTGTAGACAATTTTAGCTGTAACTCGCAATATACATTCATATTTATATGATCTATCAAATTTTTGAAAAATTTAGTTGTTTGTATCTAGACTGATTTAATATAATTAATTATGCATGATATTTTCATTACGTTTCCTCTTTTCACAAATAAAAATCTGCTATTATTTTACAATCCAATCTTTTATTGTGCAGCGGAGCCCACATCAAGCTAATACACATTGAGTTTAAGCTGACCTCTCATTGTACGGGAAGCCTATACAATGAGAGGTCAGCTTATACTGAAAGTGTATAGCTTGATGTGGGCTCCACTGTACATAGTATCAGCTATCCTTTACATACGTGTTACGTTGGTTCATGCATTACATTACAAATATCTGCTCTTATTATTGTAACATTGGAAAGTTTTTGGCGATGTCTCTTGTCTCTCTTGTCTTTTGGATGCTGCCTGCTGCGTATTTACAAACGCCTAGAAACATACTTTCCCAATTTTCCTAAAAGACAGATTTTGTCACGGTTCCATGTTATTTTTAACTCTGGTATATTTAGATCAAAAAGTTGGCAACAGTCTTCCCATAAGTTTTAAAGCATATAATTAAGTATTCACATTAAAATTCTATCATTTTATGATTTAAATTTTGATTATCGTTGTAATCGATTGTAATCAAAATTTAAGACATAAAATAACATAATTTTAATGCGAGAACCCTATTATTAGTAAAAAAAGTAAGGCAAACAATATTATAATATGCATTTTGCAGCGTGATTCTGCTTTACCACTTTAACTCTTTACTTTTCATTCTAAAATACATGTATTAAATTTTACCTCTTGTTTCATTCATTCTAAATAACTCAGGCCTCTTCAAGGCAAACCTTTAAGTATGACCTAATTATAAACATGACACTAAAGTCGATTCTGAAGGCTTTATTAAAGATATATTTTAAAATGAAGAAAATATAGTTTTGACGGCGCTAAAACTAAAATTAAAGCCTTCAGAATCTGATTTAATAAAGTCAATTCTGAAGGCTTTAATTTTAGTTTTAGTGTTGTCAAAACTTAATTTTTCGAAAGTAATATAGCTTCTATTGTTAACACCAAAGAACTTTTGAAATGAAGAAAAATTTGTTTTGACAGCCCTAGAACTAAAATTAAAGCCTTTATAATCGGCTCTACAGAATGGGTAAAATGTAAACTATAAGAGATAGACAACTCAGAGGACTCTCGTTATCGATTATGGAGAAAATAAAACAGCAACAAAGCTTTTTGCAAAATTATTTACATCAATCGAAAGTATTACTTCTAGTAAGGACTAAGTCTTGCAAAAAACATAATGTTTAAAATCAAATCAAATGAGTCTTACTTTTTGTATTTTCTTTCGACTTGTACTATTTTTTACTTGTTAAAGTAAAATTTATTTTCATAAAGCGTCCGAACGGCGACGTGCATAATAGCAAAAATGCAATCAACCAAATTAAGACGGTATATTGGTAAAATAAGATAAGTGACAAGATGCATCGCGGATACTTTTTGTGCGAGATTGTGAGTCTAGTAGATTATGAGAGGTCAATGGTCACAAAAAAAAAATTGCTCCGTTTTCATGTATGGGTCTTTTGTCCTTTCTGAAAATTTATTTAATTTTTAATTCAATATCCAGATTCAGGTTAACATTTTACACTACACATCCAAATTTCAGATATGTACCACATTCCGTCTGCAAGCTAGAGACCCGTGCCATACGAACGGACAGACAGCAGAGCGAAATTAATAGGGTTCCCATGGGCGCGGAACCCTAAAGAGATATAACCGTAAGACTTACACCAGGCTTAGATTATTATTTCTTCTGTGCCCTAGGCCCTAGGTTATGTCGATGGCCTTAGATTAAGAGAAACTGTTGCATATTTTTCTTATATATGGTAACTTTAATTTATACCTACTGTCAAACTCATATACTGGACGCTTGGTAAGTTATCAGTAACACGGGGCGATCGATATCACTTTTTGCTAATTTCGCAAAATTATACCCCGACCTCCCGTAGTAATTGACTCTGGGCTGGGCTTGCGTTTGTGGAACACGAAAAGAATAATTTACGAACCTTGTTACTGAGCACTTACCGAATCTTCAGTAAGAATTTGGCTGCATAAATTAAAGTCAACTTAAATACACATAACAAACTGTAGCTAGCACACGGGTGGGTTACTCGTAGGTCGGATCGTAGCTTGAAGAGGCACAAGGTCAGGCCACAGACCGAACTTTGATATTGCTTGTAGATGTGCAGGTAAGGCCGAACTTTATGGTTGAACCTTGAAGAAGTGCTTCACGCTGCAGGCCAAATGTAGGTTGTAATATTATACTTGATTGGCTTAGAAAAATCTCCGTATTTGACAGCATACGACGAATTTTAATAAAATTAATTTAAAACTTGTTTCAGGAGAAACAAAATTTTGGTAATCCTTTCAAGGTTTTCAAACATATTATTGGTTAAAATGAATCTAAACTACATTTTCGATACGAGTTTAGATTTTTGTTGCATTTTATCTAAAATAATGAAAACACATTTAGTTCAAGTTTCAGTTTAGTTTTTTAGGGTTTGTTATTAAGAAATGGTTAATAGCGGCAATTCAATCTTTGAGACCCAGGTTTGATCCCCGGTCGGGCATGCTACAATGAGTTTTTCGGAATTTATACGAAAAGTATTTAATACACTTGCTGAACGGTGAAGGAAAACATCGTAAGGAAACCTGCATGCCCTAAAAAGCGTGTGGTTGTGCACGAAGAACGGCGATAGGGCTCACCACCCATCACATTGGGGCGTAATAATCGTCGGTGAAACGCGGGTGTGCCGAGTGTGGACTGTGACTTGCATTTCACAGTTCACACTAGGAACACCTCTGGCATCCCCTCGGGGATTCATGTCGAGACGATATATACTTCTCGAACATCGTCCATTTTTTTAAAGCATTGGGTGTAATTCTAAGAGGCCATTTTTGAAAAAAAATTGGTAGGTAAAATTTTCACCTCAACATATTTTTTTCCCAAGATTTTTCGTACAACGCAACGTTGTTACTACACTAAGCTACGAACGGCGAACAGAAGGCGCGCAGCCGCGTAGCGCGTGCGGCGCATGGTGTCTACAAACGTAGCCGCGTAATGCCGTATCTTAATATTTTAGTACTGGGTGATACTTAAAGAAAAAACATGTATTTCATTATTTTCACTAAAGATTAAAATAAATATAAATTTGGACGATGTTCAAAAAGTCATCCTGTATATATTATATGATTCAAATTTCTCTATTTTTAGTTCTAATTTGGCATTGATCTAGATAATATCAATATACTCAGCCTAAGATATTATAAAAACATTCCATACACCATGCATACACACCCCACAATCATGTGTTTTGTTTATGTGGAGATTTATGCGTGACGGCTGTCCTTAATGTCACTGACAATGACAGACAGCAGTCTATCTGTCTGTCTTTCCATAAGTCATGGATGGGTCTCAAGCTCGTAGAAGAAATTAGGTACCTAAAATATTATAAAAACATTCCATACACAATGCATACACCCCCCATAATCATGTGTTTGGTTTATGTGGAGATTTATGCGTGACGACTGTCCTTAATGTCACTGACAATGACAGACAGCAGTCTGTCTGTCTGTCAGCAGATCTGTCTGTCTTTCCATAAGTCATGGGTGGGCCTCTAGCTCGTAGAAGAAATTAGGTACCTAAAATATTATAAAAACATTCCATACACACCCCATAATCATGTGTTTTGTTTATGTGGAGATTTATGCGTGACGGCTGTCCTTAATGTCACTGACAATGACAGACAGCAGTCTGTCTGTCTTTCCATAAGTCATGGGTGGGTCTCTAGCTCGTAGAAGAAATTAGGTACCTAAAATTAGGACATTTTAGGTATAATGATGAGAAAAAACCAAATATTGAATTGTAAAGTCAAATTAATAATTTTTTGTGAGACCCTCCATGAAAATGAAGCCGAAAAATATTTTTTTCTTACCTTGGCCTGTGATGTGTCCTTGTTTAGAGCGCATTGAGCAGAATACAAATATATTTTGTTTTTGTTTTTTAATCTTCCATAGTAAAGGGCGCCGTCAAAGTACCAATTTTTGTGTGGAGTCCAGTTAAAAAACTGAATTGGTTAGGAATTTGGAATTGCTGTCTAATATGTACCATAGCTGTATTTAAATAATAAATATTTTTTACAGCTTTATTATTAGTATACCTATAGATAAGTGATATATATTATTAACTTGTATATTTATAATTCAGTCTGACAAAGTGATATCTCGGTTACATTACAATATTAGACAGATTAAGGCAGAGGGTTGGTCATTACGAAAGGGGGGGGGGCGGTGGAAAGTCAGTATATATCAGTCTATCACGGCAATAATAAAATTTAGACAGGAGACAGTACTATTCGTACAAGTCGTATTTGGGCTCTATTTGTTAAACAATTATTTCTACATAACGTTGGCATACGCCATTATTCTATTATTATTATTATTATTATGTTTTTCTTTATTTTATTTTTTTCTCTCTTTTTCTGAAAAGAGGTTAGAAGAGCACGGGCCGCAGCCAAGTGCATAAACTATATTATAGAGTGTTCTGTGATAGGTCTGCCTGCAAAAATTTTCTCGTGATGCGGCATGTTTTTATCTCAACGGCTAGGTCTTTGTATTTGTTCATCTTTTCTGTATGTGTAGCTTGTATATTATGAGTATTTGGGATTGCTATATCTATTAAGTATACGGTTCCATCTTGTTTGTCATGTATTGTAATGTCCGGTCTATTGAAATAAACGGTTTTATCGGTAATTATGGTCCTATCCCAATAAATTTTTATTGCGTTACTGTCAAGAATTTTTTCCGGTATGTATTTATAGTAGGGGGACTTTTGCTCTATAAATTTGTTTTTGTGGGCAAAATGTTGATGTATAATGGAGGCTACTTGGTCGTGCCTGTGTTTGTAGTCCGTTCGTACTATAGTTTTGCACGCTCCAGTTATATGTTGAATGGTTTCCGAAGCGCTGCTGCAATGTCTGCACATATCTGTAGGTAAGTTACGTTCTTTTAGGATATATTTTTTGTAGTTCCGAGTGTTAATGACCTGGTCTTGAATCGCTATCATGAAAGCTTCTGTTTCTGGGAAGAGTTGTCCTCGTTTGAGCCATGCGTTTGACCAATTCTTGTCAATATGTGATTGGTCAAGGTCTTTGCGGTGTCGTCCGTGTAGGGACTTTTTCTTCCATATTTCTATTTTTTCTGTTGCCTGTGTAAGTGATTCATTTGGCTGTATGTTTTTGTTACTTAGATTTAGTGGTGTTAATTTTATGTCTGAAGCTGTAACGTGCTTATGCAGCTCGGATTGTTCGGATTTTGTGTGAAAGTATTTTCGTAGTATTGTTATCTGTCTATTGTGTATGTTTGTTATGTCAATTATTTTTCTTCCTCCCTCTAAGCGAGGTAAGGTAAGCCTTTGTTTACAGGATTTTGGGTGGTGCTTACGAAATTTAGTCAATTGTACATTATTATCGTTTGTAATTTCTGTAAATCAGTTTTGGACCAGCTTATAATTCCAAATGAGTATGTTAGTATCGGAATGGCATAGGTATTGATAGCCTTAATTAGGTTTCGTGAATTTAAATAGGTCTTCAATATGTGCGTCAGTCTTTGTTTAAATTTCTTGATAAGATCACTTTTTGTTTCCTTCTGTTCAATACATTTCGATTATTTGAATCCTAGATATTTGTACGTACTATGCTCATCCATTGACTCAATCGTTTCACCTGTAGTAAGAGTATAACTATTTAGTTCAACTTTCCCTTTTTTAATTGAGTTGATTTTACATTTGTCTATACCAAACTGCATTTTAATGTCATTAGAAAACGTCTGCGTAATATTTGCAAGTTTGAACAGTTCTCTTTTGTTTTTAGCGTACAATTTGATATCGTCCATGTACATTAGATGTGTGAGACTGTGTGATAATTGTGAGTTGTTAACAAGTTTAAATCCTGCATTTGTAGTATTAAGTAGATTAGAAAGTGGGTTGAGTGCTAAGCAAAACCATTAAGGACTCAAAGCATCTCCTTGAAATATCCCTCTTTGTATTGTGATTGGTGCTGTAGAAACTTCTCCAACTTCACTATTTATTTTTAAATTAGTCTGCCAATTGGTCATAATTTTTTGTAAAAAATCCACTATTGTTTGATTGATTTTGTATTGTGTCAGTACTTGTATTAGCCAGCTATGTGGAACCGAATCAAATGCTTTACGGTAGTCGATACACATATATATATATTTTGCGTTTTGTTTTTCGGGCTTGTCTCATTGCTACTGAGTCAATTGTCAGTTGCTCTTTGCATCCTTGGCAATTTTTTCTACTACCTTTCTGTTGTTCAGCTAAGATGTTATTATCGGTGAGGTGAGTATAAATTATTTCACTAATGCATGATGTCATTATTTTATAAAAGGTTTGCAAACAAGTTATTGGTCTGTACTTTGCAGGATTTGCCGTGTGTTCATCTTTTGGGATCATATATGTTGTGCCTTGTGTTAGGAAAAGGGGTAATGTGTCTGGAGATTCTATAAACTTGTGAATGTGAGTGTGTAAATATGGTTGTACGCTTTTTAATTTCTTGTACCAGTAGTTGTGTATTTTATCAGATCCTGGAGCTTTCCAGTTGTGAGTTTTATTTATTTATGACCTTTGACATAGGTCTCAATCGGTATAGTGTCAAATTTCATTTGTGTTATGTGATTTACCTCATTACTTTGTTTATCTATCCATTCCGCATTACGATTATGCTCCAGTGGGTTCGACCATATCTTAGACCAGAAACTGTGTAATTCTTGTGGTGTAGGGGTGTCATGTGGGATTTGTGTTTGTTGCCTAGTATTTAATGATGATCTGTAAAATTGCTTCTCATTGTTCCTGAATAATGTGTTTTGTGACTTCCTAAGTGTGCATGTTTTGTATCGTCTTAATCTGCTTGATGCTGCATTCAACTTTTGTTTAAGTGTGTCTAGATATTCTTGTGTTGTTGTGTTAACATTTTCATACTGTGCATGAGTTCCATGTCTTCTTTTTATATCTTCAACAAATAGTATTACATTTCTACTTCTATTTCCTTGTGCATATTGAGTCATTCTACCTAAATCCTGCCTTCATTTCCTTATTTTCTCTTCTAATCTTGTTTGCCATGATGGTTTTCTGTCTGATTTTGGTCGTTTAAATTGCGTATTGCTTACAAAAATTTAAGTTCCATTACAGGTTGCTACCGTAAAAGCTGCACAGTAAATCAGGGTATGCAGAGTAAAAAAATCTTGTTCAGAATTTAGGTATTTGGGCAAAATAGTGTTGTCAATGTATTGGGTTAGTTGGGCTAATTTTTTGGTTGATTTTTGTTTAGGTATGTAAGGTCTTTGTATGGGGTCAGTATCTTTATATTTTTCTAACGTTTCCTCAAATATTTCTGTAAGTTCTCTTTGGGCATTTTCGTCGGTTAATTCTGTTTGTTTAGATGTTTGCTGAACGCTGTGTTGTTGTGTGTTGTTTAAAATGATTATTTGTTCATTTAGATTGTTATTAGTCAGATCAGTTAAATTTTCTGTTATTTGGGATGCTTCTTCCTCTTGAGTTATTGAATTTTGGGTTCTCATGCTATTATCATTTGTTATTTCTATTTCTACCTCATTTTTTATTTCTTCTAACCTGTAATCCGGTATGTATTTGTTTTTTATTATGGCTCTTCTCTGGTCGGCAAGGCGTTGTTCTGAGATGTGAGATAATTCGGGATAGCTTTCGATAAATTAAGAATTAAGTTGTTGGCGATATGCGGTTTTATTTTTTTCTAGTTCTGTAATCCGGTATTAAATTTTCATAATACTTTCATTTGTTTCGTTTGACCATCGCATACGTGTTAATGAACGGCCTTGTGTTGGTCTTACTGTGTTTTGGGTGTAAATTGTATTATTAGGTAAGTTCTGAGTCTTATTTAAGCTTTCTTCTACTTGTTTTCTTATTTGGTTAAGTGTATTTTTGGGTAATAAATTATTTTGTACAATTGCTCTTCTTTGATCGCCTATTCTCTGTTTTGAAACTTGTATTTCCGGGAATTTATGTATGAATGCGTCATAAAGTTTGTCAAGAAATCTTCTTGTATCAGCTTCAAGCATAGTTATCTCGAGGTACGTACGCCAAATGAAAGTGTTCGTTTCTTCACTCCATCTTCGTCTTATGCGTTTTTGGGCAACAGTGGGTTCAGGGTTATCGGCATATGCCTCCTGTACAACATCTGCTGCCTCATCGTTTTGTGATGAACTTGATGACATAGATGATTGTGATGCATGAGAAGGTGAACGTGAAAAACTATGGCGGGATGAATCTGATGCAGCGAATAAACTGATGGGTGATGTAGTCGATGATGTGGGATGACATGAGAGCATGTTGGGTGATAGTGAGTTAGTTTTTTGTCCTACAACATTTCTCGGCTGTTCAGAACATAGCGATACGGTGCCCACCCCAGAGTACGTAGGGCTGCCCGGGCGTTTCAGCTCGGGGCGGGATTCTCCATTACTAATATATTTCTACTTCTTAACCGCATCACTACTTCTGGTTTACTAGTGCTCCGTTGGTCATTGGTAAGTATTTAGCTAAATGCTGCCAATGTCCGCCCCTCACGTGGCATAAGATGGTCAAGCCGGACGTGGAGTTAGATTTGTGAGGGGCTTATTATTATTATTATTATTATTTCAGATGTCAGATAGAAATCACTTCTTGTTAAAATGCCAAATTGCATTCATTATACGTTTCATAAGTAATAATTGACAGAGGAATGATAAAAATATTGCCAATACAATGGGAGCAGCTAGAAAAAATCATTAACGGTTAAATTAGGAAACAATGGATTATAAACTTACATTTTGTATGCGTAAGATTTGTTTCTAATATTTAACCGTAAATGATTTTTTTCTAAATAAAAAAATCATTAATGGTTAAATTAGGAAACAATGGATTATAAAGTTACATTTTTATCCATAAGATTTGTTTCTAATATTCTACATGCTCCTATGGTTTTGGCCATATTTTTATCATTCCTCTGTCAATTTGAGATTTTTGTAAAGTTTTTTTTGAAAGTTAGTAAAATGCAGATATTTTCAAGCTATTACGCGCGCAACCTAGCTTTTTTGGGTAAATATTTTGTAATTTTCAAGAATTTTCAATTGTTTAGGAGCACGGTGTCAAGGTTTACGTCAAAAATGTGCATTTTAGGGCTATTGTTTATTGGTTGGGATTTTATCAAAGCGCAAAAAATGTAAAATAATTGCGGGTTTTTTAAATATAATTCTTTAAAGTTTACTTTAGAAAAAAAACTTAAATTCAAAACATCTCAGAAATGGTTCACTTTTGCATAAGGCATTATATGGTCGAATCGACTGCAATAGCTCTCTTCTACAACTCCTTCAACGGATTGCATCTAATTACCAGTCACCCTGTATACGTGTATGGGCATATTTTTTCAACTTTATTTTAAGAAATGGTTCATGAAAGAGTATTAATGTTTAATTTATTCTACCTATATAATTTCCATCTTTTTAAAGTTTTGTTTTACTTCAAATAAACATACCTTTTGTTTTCGAGCCTAAATGTGTGGTTTACTACAAAAGTGATTACTAATTACATTCGTCATTAAACCTTGTTCCTGATGACTAACCGAGTCTCCAGTATGAATTTGGTCGGTTGATTTAATTTCACCTAGTATAATATTTATCCCCCACAAGTGTTACCAGTATTTGGCTCTTAATTAAAGACGATAAAACATACAAGTTTATTTAGTTATAAGTTAAATTTGGTCAGATTACAGGACAAACTCTAAAGTAAGTCAAAAAGTAACAAAAAGTAGGGTTCCGTAAGCAGCGGCGCCAAGTTTTTTGACAGGCGCTACCATTTTAGCAACTTGTTTTTGTAGCCTTGATGTTGCTTTGCCGTGTATATATTGTTGTTTTTTACAATAATGATTTTAGGGTTCTTGGCCCAATTTATTAAATTTTTTCTGAAATAAAAGTTAAAGTTTAATTATTAGCTCGTTTAACCACTTTAATGAAAATAAAATATTTTTTTATCAGCGCGTCATGTCTTAATGTATCAAACGCCTTGCTGTAATCAATAAATACGACTTGTACATGTTTTTTATCATCAAGTATATCGTTAACATCGTCAGTAAATTTATAAAGCAGTAGTGAGGTGCTCTTTTTTGGTTGAAAACCATATTGTTTATTAGCGAGCACTGTATGAGCTTCGTAGAAGCGATGTATTTGGTCACTAACAAATTTTTCAAATATTTTGCCAATCGCTGGTAGCATTGTTATTTGGCGATATTTGGAGCTGTCACAATGTTCACCTTTACCTTTATAAATAGGTCTAACTAAATCAGTCTTTAGATCATCCGGATAGATACCAGTTGATATACTAGTATTAATAAGTCGCGTTATAGTACTCGTAATTTTATCTGCGATTAGTTTAATATGAGACGCTCTAATGCCGTCCATACCCGGTGCTTTGTTTTGTTTTAATTGTTTAATTTGTTTATTTATTTGGTTATCAGTGGTTTTATGAAAAAGTATTGTTTTATCAAGGGGTTGGATGTACACTGAACACTGGCATGCACAAACTTCCCGCACTTTCTGCGCTTGAGTCCTGGACTCCTTTTTGTAATCGTTTTGGAACATTTTTCACAATTAAGTGTAAGGTTTCGGTAAAATAAAACGAAATTTGGAATTGTAGCTGGCCACACCGGCAGCGGGAGGGTTTTTTAAAAGACTTGGACTGGCAACATGACTTGAAAAACAGAGGCCTTTATTGGGAGAGTGGGTTGTACCTTCGGCTGAGCCGGACGAGGTTTAAAAAAAATACGGTGGTGTACAAAAAAAGAAATAAGTCACACATAATAGGCTGAGGATTATCGATTGTGGAGTTGAAAAGGATAGTTAGTTGTATTTGGTTAAGAAAGTGTAAATAAAAGTGTGAAGGTTACAACTGGTTCTTATTTCTGAGGTATCTTATATCTCAGAAGTGGGATGGACATCACTATAGCCCACAAAAGGTAATCTGAAATTTACTCATGTAGTAAGTAAGATCGCTGGTGGCCATTAGTGCGCACCACGTGGTCGTTGTTCATGTATGTGATAATGGTGCAATCTTCTAAATAATATCACTGCCGGATGGTTGACTATGTGTGTATTGATAATTTGTTGTTACAAGTTTGAAATACAATACGATGCACTAGATAAAAGACGATATATAACCCAACAACGAAACGTGGAAATGTGCACACCTGTTCCGTGTGAGTCCACTATCATCATAAATGACAGTTCAGGAGCGCTGTTTAAGCCGACATAAGAGGATATGCACGTATGACCAAACTGGGTAACAAGTAAAATTTAAAGTAATATTTTTCCTTTATGGCATACCCTCAAAAGAAATACAAAATCCCATGGTCACTAACATGTGTGCCAAGTGAGTCCACCTTTGCGACGGCTAAGTTGGCCACGTGGCCAAGTGTATCAGAGTACTCGTTATAGATTTATAGTTATAGATACATAAAAATAGTTTGCAATTAGAAAAAGAAAAGGGCAGCAAGTTTATACGTAGTAAAAATTTAGTTACACTTAGTTACGGTTAAATTTATTTTAATTCGGGTGTTTTTATATACATATGAATATATATATATATATATATATATATATATATGTTGTCTCTTTTTTTAAAGCCCTTTTATTTTATGTTTCATAATTTCGATGTCATGGAGTATGAAAGAGGATGGAGTCTAGAAACCCCTCAGCGAGACCGCTTACGCACCAGGCGGAGTGAGGATAGCGTGCGCAGAAGAAGCCGCAGTCACAGCCACAGTCGCCGCCTAATTGCGCAAGAACAAGCGTTGGAGCGTGAGGAGGAGCGGGTCCGCAGGAGGGAAATGGAACTACAGAGACAATGGGAGCATAGGCGCCGTAGGGAGCGGCATGGGTCACCCGGCGCTATGACGAGCGGCGAGCGGCGCAGTTCCAGCAGGGTGCCTGGTTCAAGACAGAACGGTGGAAGGCGCAGTCGTAGCAAGCTACCTGGTTCGTGGAAGAGGGGTGAAAGGCGGAGTTCCAGCAGGGTGCCTGGTTCGAGGAAGAGCAGCAAGCGGCGCAGTTCCAGCAGGGTGCCTGGTTCGAGGAAGAGCAGCAAGCGGCGCAGTTCCAGCAGGGTGCCTGGTTCGAGGAAGAGCAGCAAGCGGCGCAGTTCCAGCAGGGTGCCTGGTTCGAGGAAGAGCAGCAAGCGGCGCAGTTCCAGCAGGGTGCCTGGTTCGAGGAAGAGCAGCAAGCGGCGCAGTTCCAGCAGGGTGCCTGGTTCGAGGAAGAGCAGCAAGCGGCGCAGTTCCAGCAGGGTGCCTGGTTCGAGGAAGAGCAGCAAGCGGCGCAGTTCCAGCAGGGTGCCTGGTTCGAGACAGAGCGGTGGAAGGCGCATTCGCAGCAAGTACCCTGGTTCGAGGAAGAGCGGCAGACGGCGCAGTAACAGCAGGCTTCCTGGTGGACGTGAGAGTAGGCAGCGAGACTACACGAGCATCAGTCACCGTGCGAAAAGGTCATGTAGTCCTACATTTACTTCCAAAGATGTTATTGATTTAATAAAAAACATTAAAGACGTCTTACCACCTCAGCCGTCAAACCAAAGCACAACATTAGTAAATAAAAGCTTAGATTATAAAAATATTATTCCTGAATTCAATCCATCAGAAAGAAACCAACGCATGGATGTATGGCTTAAAAAGGTTAATGAATGTGCAAGAGTTTACAGCTAGGATGAAAAGACTGTAGTGCATTTCGCTATGCAAAAGCTTACAGGGCTAGCTAAGACGTGGTATGAGAGTCTTAATACTATACTGTTTACTTGGGAAGAGTGGCAAGGAAAGTTAATGAATGCTTTCCCCTCTGAACAAAATTATGGTCAGCTTTTAGAAGACATGTTGAAGCGAAAGAGTAGGCCTAGTGAATTGATAGAAACATACTACTACGAGAAACTGGCGCTACTAAATCAGTGCGAAATTACTGGTAAGCGGGCCGTTGATTGTATCATACATGGTATCGGTGATAGGACAATGAGGTCAAGTGCTTTGGCACTACGTTGTGGGGAACCTGATCAGCTTTTGAAGTTTTTGTTAAGCAACAATAAGGAAATCTCTACACAGCTACCTCATTTTAGGAACAGGAACGCTAGTGCGGGGGAAGGCAAGCAAAATGATAGAATAAACACGAAGTTGAATACTAATTTATATTGTTATAACTGCAAAGAAAAAGGGCATCCATTTTTCAGAAGCCCTAAACCTATGATTAAGTGTAGTATTTGCGACAAAATAGGACACAAATCTGAAACCTGTAGACTGAAACCTTACGCAGGGTCAGCGAAGGCTAACACTGCGGCCAAAACTATGCGCATATCAAGCGCTAACTCGTGCGATAAATTTATAAAAGAGGTTAAAGTTAGTGGTGTGCCAGTGGAAGCATTCGTTGACCTTGGTAGTGAGGTCACCCTTATGAGGCTATCTAATTTTGCAAGTCTTGGACTTAGTCATGATGAGACTCCAACTACGATGAAGGGTTTTGGCAACAGTATTGTGCAATCCATAGGCTCAGCAAAATTAACTTTGTCAATCGACGGGGTAGTAGCTACCGTTTCATGTAGGATCGTACATGATAGTTTGTTAGAGAAACCCATGCTGATCGGTCAAACTTACTCCGAACAGCCGCATATTGTTGTGTACAAAGACGCGAACAAACTACAATTCTTGCACATTAATACTGAGTTACCTAACCTACTCGAGAATGACGAACACTTAGAGAGAATTAGAGTAGTAACTCACGGGAAAGTTTATGGGACGGCAAGTATTAAGGCTGCAACAAAAACAATTTTCACTGGTAGCGTGATACTGGATACAAAAATCGTGGGGAAGCCGAATGAACAGTACATTGTGTGTGGCAGTGTGTACGAGGTTAAGCATGGTACACTTTTTGTTACTATTACGCCATGTTCAATACCATGCTACGTTCAAGAAAATTTTGTATTTTCCCGAGCTGAAAGGGTGCAGAATGTGTACAGGCTCGGAAACATAGAAACATCTTTGGTTTCAAATCAACAAAACTGAGATTACTTTAGAAAAACCCCAAGATGAGAGCCATATATGTATAGGCGAGTCGGTATCTGATAGCGACAAGGCCGCGCTTGTGGAACTCCTTCGTCGACACCAAGAGTGTTTTGCATACGACTTGGCGGGCCTGGGTTGCACAAATACTACCGAAATGAAAATAGAATTGAGTAGTCAACGTCCTGTAGTTTATAGACCGTACCGACTGTCGCATCACGAACGTGAAAAAGTTAGAACAATGGTAGACGAGATGTTGCAGGCAGGCATTATCAGAGAATCCGTGTCCAATTATGCCAGTCCAATTATTCTCGTACGAAAAAAAGACGGTGGTTTTCGTTTGTGCGCAGACTATAGGCTACTGAATACTATTACCATGAAAGAAAGATACCCCATTCCAGTAATAGAAGATGAGATAGCTAGGTTATCTGGACAGGCATGGTTCATTACTCTTGATCTAATGTCTGGGTACTACCAGGTACGGCGTTTGTTACGCCAGACGGCCAATATGAGTACAATCGTATGCCGTTTGGTCTGGCAAACGCACCCGCTGTATTTCAGCGTATGATGAATAATGTCTTGGGTCCAGCTCGGTTTAATAAAGCCACTGTTTATATTGATGATGTATTAATTTACGGCAAGAAACCGACTGAATATATGGAACGATTAGAGGAAATACTTATTTTACTGCAAAAAGAATGTTGAATCTGTCAAAATGTAGCTTCTTACAAAATTCAATAAATTATTTAGGCTACGAAATTAGCTCAGGAGGTATGCGGACAGGTAAAGCAAAAATTCAGTGCGTAGTAGATTTTCCCCGTCCTGAAAATGTGCAGGGTGCACGTAATTCCTAGGACTCGTAAGCTATTTAAGAAAATTCATACAAGGTTTTGCACAACTAGCCCACCCGATCACTAAATTACTTAAAAATAATACTGTGTGGGAGTGGTCAAATGAGCAAGAAGAGTCGTTGAAAACCCTCAAAGCTAAATTAATTGATAGGCCTGTACTCGCTATATATGATCCCGAAGCCGAGACTGAGCTCCACTAGGTTGCTACATCCCATAGAAAAGGTTAAAAAGCCTTTTCACACGTTGCACATTGACCACCTTGGGCCTTTTTTTAAAATCAAACAGGGGTAATACTCACATATTGACAGTTGTAGATTCGTTTACCAAATTCTTATTCATTAAACCGGTCAGGAACACTAATGCACGAAACGTAATAAAAGTTTTACATGACATTTTCGATACATTTCGAGCCCCAGACCGATTGGTGAGTGATCGTGGTTCCTGTTTTACTTCTCACGCGTTCAGAAAGTTTTGTCTTGACCGAGGGATAAAGCACATTTTGAATGCAGTTGCAAGCCCAAGATCCAACGGTCAAGTTGAACGGTATAGCGGAACCATTCTTGACTCGTTAACGGCACAAAACCTCCGAGAGAACGAAAAAGACTGGGATAGCAAGTTAGGAAGAATCCAATGGGGATTGAATAATAGTATGCAAAAGACTATAGGTAGGTCACCCTCGGAAGTCATGTTTGGGACGGAAATGAGTAGCGAGTTTAATCTGGCGCTGAACGTGATAGTTGACGAAACACGTGAGGTTCCTTCTCTGCCATCTATTCGCAGTGAAGTAAAAAGCAAGATTGACAAGGCCCTGGATGCACAAAAGCGATATTACGATAAGGGGAGGCAATCTGCACGTACTTATAATAATGGTGATCTAGTTAAAATAACGAAGGTTAACTTTCAAAATAGTGGTAAGAGTACAAAACTCATGCCCTCGTATGAAGGCCCATTTAGGGTTGTAAAGGTCATAGGCAATGATCGATACAAAGTGGCCCCAATTGCTGGGTTTGAAGGAATGAAAAACAAGCGAAAGACGACCGTTGCCGCAGACCGGATGCAGCCCTGGATTCACATAGCTTCCTTAGAAATAGATGATGATACAGAAAAAAAGGCTGGGGGTGATGATGACGATATGTCAAGATATGGAAACGATGAGGATATGTCTGAATGATTCTTAATTTAAAATAATTAATAATGATAGTTGATTCCATATAAAACTGAATTCGTAGTACCGGAATAACGGGTTTTTTGCATTATTTTTATATTTTGTTTCATTATATTTTATTTTGTTTTTTCAAGTTGACAAAACTACTGATTTTCAATAATGAAGCTACAAGATTGTTGTTTGTGTTGTTTCAGGTCAAGGACTAGAAACATGGAAAGGTTCCTGTCTTGACCTGAAACAAAAAGGTTGATCTGTTAAACTGATAAGGAAGTTTGGTTTACAGATTTTTGGTTTTGTTGGTTATATGGATAGCTTTGGTTGGCTCAAATGGATAACTGGATAGTTTTGGTTAGTTAAAAGGTTACATGGATAGATACTTTGGATAAACAGGCTGGATATCATGGATAGATAATTTGAATGAACAGGCTGGATATCATGGATAGATACTTTGCATAAACAGGTTGGATATCATGAATAAATAAGCATTTTGTAATTTATAGGTATTTTAATTATCTAGGTAAAAGGAAAGAAGTATGTGGTTAATTTTTTGGTTCTTCCTTGTCATTAAGAATTTTACTATTCTGATTTTTCCATCTCTATAATACATGTTATGTCAATAAATATGGCATCCTTCAGAAGCTTTATAAATATTATGTTACACTATTAGTAAATTGATTTAAAAATTTTGCCATAATGTATAAATCATAATTATTGCTATCATATTATTTTATTTTTGCATTTACAATTGTTAAATAAGTATTTAAAAAAAAAGTCCTCTATCAAAACCTTTATACCTAGTTATAAGATTCTGTTGATTTTGTATAAAGAGCGCCATGTTGCCAAGTGTAAGGTTTCACCAGATGCGTGTATGAGGACATACACGTCGTCAGGACGGTCGAGTGTAAGGTTTCGGTAAAATAAAACGAAATTTGGAATTGTAGCTGGCCACACCGGCAGCGGGAGGGTTTTTTAAAAGACTTGGACTGGCAACATGACTTAAAAAACAGAGGCCTTTATTGGGAGAGTGGGTTGTACCTTCGGCTGAGCCGGACGAGGTTTAAAAAAAATACGGTGGTGTACAAAAAAAGAAATAAGTCACACATAATAGGCTGAGGATTATCGATTGTGGAGTTGAAAAGGATAGTTAGTTGTATTTGGTTAAGAAAGTGTAAATAAAAGTGTGAAGGTTACAACTGGTTCTTATTTCTGAGGTATCTTATATAAGCATGTTGAGGGTAGATTGATACTTTTTTAAGCGCACCAAACATATGAGCTACCAGATCGAGTAGCGATCGATGACTCGATTAACTTAAGTTGAATATTAACAATGAAACTGTTAACAAACATCCCCTCCTTGACAACTAACGATTTGAATTCAAGTCCATTACTTGCACAGGATCTGTTGAGTGAACACGTGCCACACTGCGCATCTGTATTTGCTTTTAAGTATATTAACTCATTCACTGGTATAAAGGCATTCAAATCTCTTAATTAAAAAAAAACCCAGGACTTATGGGGCCTATCTTTTGAAGTTATAAGTTCTGTCATTGATTTAATAGCTCCTTATTTGGCTTTAATTTTTAATAAATGTATAGATGATGGTGTCTTCCCTGATTTAATGAAGTTGAGTAAATGATCCCCATTTTTAAATCAGGTGACCATGAAGACCCGTCTAATTATAGACCAGTGTCAGTTTTACCAGTTCTGAGTAAAGTTTTCGAAAAAATAATTTTAAATCAATTATATTATTAGCTTATTATTATTTAGTTGCTTCATTGTGAAAAATATGGATTTACTAGAGAAAGGTCAACTACAGATGCAGGAGTTGCTTTAGTCAAGCACATATTTGATGCATGGGAAGAAAAACAGCATGCATTCGGTGTTTTTTGTGACCTATCTAAAGCTTTTGATTGCGTTAATCATGAAACCCTTTTATGAAAATTGGCTCACTATGGGGTTAGAGGCGAATCTTTGGCGTTATTAAAGTCATACCTTAGTGATCGAATTCAAAAGGTAGATATTAACAGAGTAAAGTCAGCTGGAGCATTAGTTAAAATGGGTGTCCCGCAGGGCTCCACATTGGGCCCTTTATTGTTCTTAATATACATAAATGACCTTCCTTATTTAGTTAAACACTTATCTGAGATAGTGCTATTCGCTGACGACACGTCACTTATTTTTAATTTTAATAGACATAAAGATATCCTTGATGATGAGAATGTAACTCTATGTATGATTCTTGATTGGTTTACTGCGAATAATTTAGTTTTAAATGAGAAAAAGACAAAATGTGTGAAATTCACATTACCAAGTGTAATTTAAGTAGATGCTGATCTACTTTTGCAGGGGTCCAAGCTAGAGTTAGTCAACAAAACGAAGTTTTTAGGCATTACTTTTAGACTCTCGTCTTCAGTGGGGTCCCCACATAGAAAGCCTTTGTGGTAGACTAAGTTCAGCCGCATACGCTGTTAGACGGATGAGGTAAATTACTGATCAGGATACTGCTAGATTTTTGTACTTTTGTTATTTTCACAGCGTTATGTCATATGGTGTGTTGCTGTGGGGTAGAGCTGCGGATATAAACGCAGTCTTTGTTTTGCAGAAGAGAGCAATTCGAGCTATTTACAATATGAAGCATCGGGATTCATTAAGAGAAAAATTCAAAGAAATTAATATTATAACAGTTTCCTGTGAATTTATTTACCAAGTTATTAAATATATCAGAAAAAATATCGATACTTTCCCTAGGCTCAGTGAGCATCAACTCTATAGACACTAGGAAGAAACATAAACTGGATTTTCCAAAAATTTGACTTTTAAAAGTAGTCACCTCTTTTGTAGGACATGGTATACAATTTAACAATAAGCTTCCAAAGGAGGTCCTTAGTTTTTCAGAAAATAAGTTTAAATTATATATTAAGCAGGGACTCTTGAGAAAAGCATATCATAAAATCAATGACTATTTGGATGATAGTGACGCTTGGTGTCATGAGAATATTGATTGATACTACTGTTCGTTTATTTTCTAACTGGTTTGTGTTATTCAAATCCTTTGTTTTTATGTAGACTAATATTTTTATATGGCTTTTTTTATTATTTTGACATTTCTTTTTACATCTTGACATGAACATTTTATAACTTAAACTTAGAAAAGAATAGAATAGAATAGAACAACTTTATTTGGTATATTTACATTTTTGTATACATCTTATAACTAGGAACTAATAAGGATACCAAATAGGTCTCCACTCAGCATGTGTCATAAGCATAACATGTGCCATGACGCTGATTTTCAGTGGATGCCTACATATTATCTTAGTTATATAAATTGATAGTAAAACTTAAAATTAAAATTCTAAATTATACAGGAAACACATTTGAAGTTCAGAGTTCAGAGTGCTACATAAAAATAAGAAACAAAAGACAAACAAGAAACAGTAAATTACAAATAACAAATTACAGTAAATTACAAACAACAACAAATTCCCAACAACAACAATTTTCAAATACAACCGCTACTATTTCAATATACTAATTAAATAACTAATTAAATATTGCTACGATATCGTAAAGAAGAAGAAGAAGGTAAATCTGGATGTTTGGCTGGTGTACCTAGCTGATATGCGAGTAAGTAATATTTAATTATGAGAGCATTTTCTGGAAATTAAGAAGATAATGTTTATAGTGTATCTTAAAAGAATTAACAGAAACAGAACTCTTTAAAGGAGGTGGTATGTTATTCCAGCACTTAGTCGCACGATAACGAAAACTCCCTCTGAAAGCAGCAGTTTTGTGAGTTGGACATTTAAGGCGATCAGAGAATCGTGGCCTATCAGAAAATTTTAGTTTATTATACAGGTACTGCGGATTTTTATGCTTAATGACGCCAAACAATAATACAGAAAAGTGGAGGTTACGTCGAGAGTCCATGTTCATTAAACTATTGCTATTAAGGTATGGCGTTATATGTGCTCTACGTGGTATCGGAAAACAAAATCGCACACATGAATTTTGTAAACGCTGTATGAGCTTCTTAGTGCGCACTAACATACAACCATCCATAACACAGTCTGCATAATTTAATTTCGACAAAATGAGAGTTTCGCACAGTTGTATCCGACTTTCAACGCTCAAAAACTGTCGTATAGGATACAAAACACTAAGCCTATAATAGCAATTCCGGACAGTATTTACCACATGTTTTTCAAACTTAAGATTAGAGTCCATTAATACACCTAAATTTCTGGCCTCAGTTACTTGCTCAATATCATTATTACATATTTTAACTTCCGGCTTATACATATTTATAGTTTGCACCTGCAACTTTGTGCCCAGCACTATAAATTTAGATTTGCTTGGATTTATGAAGAGACTATTGTTTTTCGACCAAATAGCGATTTGTTCAAGGTCTTTATTGATTTCATTTACAGCGGTTTCGGTTTCTATGGGTTTGAAAGTTTTGTAAATTTGTACATCATCTGCATATATATGATGGCCACTATGTAAAATACAGTCAGGCAAATCTGAAGTAAACAAAATGAAAAGAATTGGGCCCAATATCGATCCTTGTGGGACTCCTTTTGTAACGGAAACAGTGTTAGATTGTTGTAGTTTTCCATCACAATTGATTTCAACTCTTTGTGATCGACCGGTCATATAACTAGAAAACCATTTAAGTGTAGGGCTATCAAATCCATAGTAAACTAGCTTTGCCATTAGTAATGTTGAGTTAATGGTGTCAAAGGCGCGTGAATAATCCAATAAAACCAGAATTGCACCCTCGCCAACATCCCTCCCTGCAAGTATGTCGTCAAAAACATCCAAAAGAGCTGTGCTAGTACTTCTGGCTTTGCGAAATCCTGATTGCCTTTGAGGTAAAATATTGTTAGCATGTAAGTATTCAGTGAGCTGCATACATACAATTTTTTCTAAGACCTTAGATAAGATTGGTAATTTACTGATCGGACGTAGATCTTTTAACTCGGATGGATTATTGGTTTTAGGAAGGGGTACCACGAGAGCTTCTTTCCAAGAATCAGGAAAGATTCCGGTTTCAATTGATCTGTTTAAGATGGAAGTAATTACACCTAACGTTCGAGGAAGTGTCAATAAAATCATATTTAATGATATACCATCAACGCCTTGTGCATCTGTTTTTATATTTTTTATAATTCGAAAAACAGTTGCTTCATCTACAGGTTTTAAACTAAAAACTTTAGAGCCGAACCTATTAAACCAGTAAAAACATAATCGGTTCATGTCAATATCAATGTTATCAGGGAGGTCTAAGAAATGACTGTTAATCAGATGAGGGTTATTCAGATTATTCGGCAACTCTATATGTTTTTTATTGAAGTCAATTACATTTTTTTTAATGTTTTTCCAGAGTCTATGAGGATCTGTCAAATTATTATTTATGTTTTGTTGAAAATATGCCTTTTTTTCTGTAAACAAAGCTGCGTTAACCAAATGTTTCAACTCTTTGTAGTACTTTTTGTGACATTCTAGTTTTGTTTCACGGTATTTGGCATGTGCCTTGTCCCGGAGATCAATCATTTCCCTAACGGTATGCGTTATCCAAGGGTAGTTTTGCTTTTTTATAAAAGTTGTTTTCATAGGTGCGTGTGTATTAAAAAGAAGTAATATTTGAGTATTAAAAGCATATATCGAGTCATCAACATCATCATATAAAAGATTTTCCCAATGTATTGCATTTACATCCATATCAAAACGCTTTAAATCTATATCCTTTAAAGGTCTGTATGTTATATGCCTTGGACTGAATTTAGGTTTCTTAATATTTAGTTGAAAAGATACAAACGCATGGCTACTGAGAGTGGGAATATAGTCTACTTTAACATGAGTAATTTTGGCACTACTACACACTAAATCTAGTAATGTCTCTGAATGATCGGTGAAATGTGTGGCCTGTGAAATATGTTGTTTAAGATTTACACACTTAAGAAACTCAAGTAACATTTGAGTATTACCATCACTTGTTTTTAGTAAATCTATGTTGAAGTCACCTAACAAGACAATATGATCCACTTTATGTAAAGAACTAATCGTTTCAGCTAAAGCATCTAAGAAAGTTTCCACGTTTAACCACGGAGGGCTGTACCTATCGCTAACTTGTATCCGTTCATACTGACACGAAGCCACATTTGTTCGACAGAGTGCGCAGCTGGATGTTGAATTAGTCTCGCATGAATTCCACTGCGGAGATAGTACCCAACCCCACCGCCACGGGTTCTCAGCCCAGCCGGGCGGGGTACGTGCCGCAGCCGGTATCCGGGCACTACGGGAGCACGCCCATCTTCACCCGGCCTTAACCACGTTTCGTTTATTGCCATGATATCTACAGAATGACGTTCCATTGCTATCAAAAATTCATCATGACGTGTTCCGAGTGAGCATGGATTGAGTAAGCCTATGGAAAAGTTTTTGGCAATTATAAACTGAATTACAAAGGTACTTGATAGCTGAATAAATTTACAACACGATAAAAAGCGTCTGAGACAAGTCACATGACGCTTACTTAATTTAAATAATGATATCACAAAATACAACTTACGATGAAAAACAGCCACAGCTTTTATTACTAAACTTGCATAATTATAAACAGTTATTCTTAGTGAAGCTGTGTGGAAAGTCACTTGGAGGGAGTTTGTCTGACATAACATGGAAGTGAAAAAAATTAACTTACCTTTAAAATTTGTAGTAAAATGAAAACGTTTAACAGCTATAAGTATTGAACAATAAATTATAATTTTAAACAGTATGATTTCTAGATATAATTTGTTAGGAAAGATACTTGATTGCATATTTGTTTGCTTATTATTACGCACAGTCTTTTTCAGCTGACTCGACTCTAAAAATATTTATCAGATCAGTTTCCGTGCGGATGCGGTGAGTTTTCGATAACTCGGTAAGCTTTGCGAGAACTTGGCCCTCCTTAGTCCAAACAAATTTCCAATTATGCCTAATACGAAGCTCTCGTGCTTTGGCAAATAGTACCCGGTTCAGTTTCGTCAGCCTTTCACTTATATAACATCTTCTAGTGTCACGCTGCGGGAGCCCTATATCCTCAGTAGTAAACCCACGTCTCACGCGCGCATTCCTCAAAAAGTCATCGCGGAGTGCGCGCCGCGACAAGCGCAGGACAATAGGACGTGGACGTGCATGCTGGCTACCGCCGCCGCTACTCGGAGCCCCTCCAGCACCAACCGCCGCCGACGACGCCGAGGGTAACACACGTCGAGCTCCAACACGGGAGACGTTGACCACATCCCGCTCCTCAAGTTGAACACCTAGCTTTGCTGCAGCCGTCATGACTATGTGGTTTAGAGATTCATTATCGTGTTCTGGTATGCCTGAAAGCTCGATGTCGTTAATAAGTAATGCCTGTTCACGGTCATTAAGTTCAGCACGCAACTGTGCAACAGTATCCTGTAGCTGTGTTGAGATGGACTCTGGTCTTTCCTTCTTACAGGATAGCAGCTCTTGACGTAGGTCTATATTCTCATTTTCTATAGCCTGTAATCTTTTATTGACTGCGTCTATGTCGTTGGTAATCTGCAGTTGTTTCTGAGATAGCATGTTTATCGCAGTTGTAAACTCTGCCTTGAGATGGGTGACAGTTGAGGAGAGCTCATTTTTAAATTCCATTGTTATCGCCCGTCTTTGCGCTTCTAGTTTTGTATCCAATAACATACTGATATCCGTTAAACTAGCTGTAGTATTGCTGTGGCCGGCTTCATGCAGGGCACTATCGTCGAGGCCAATATCACAGGACATATTAGTATCATCCGATCGTTGCTGGTTATGACGAATAGGAGTGTCATCCGATCTGATACGCCGTAACGTGATATTACTACAACGGGGACAATGCCAGTCCCTCTGTAGTTCTAGAAGATGCCCCATATAGTAGGCCGTTGTTACATTTACACAGTTGTGATGATATTTCATTTTGCAACCAGCACATTTGAGTAGTTCGGTATTACCTACCGGTTGTTTACACGCTTCACAAGCCATCTCTGGCTATTGATCCCTCCCGCACTTGTTTCCTTTACCGTAAGGTTCAGAATCGAGCAGCGTGTGAACGCTGGAACCGGTCGCTCGAGGTTGATAACTCCGATAACGGTTAATCACTATAACTTAGTCGTTTAATTGAGATTGCATTAGAATTGTAACACTTATATTATTTTAAAAGGTTTGTCACACACTGTTCATCACTTTAAACAAATTTTTGTTGAGATTAGATAACTATTTACACGCTTTATGATTTTTAAGACGGGAGCCGTTTAAATAAACTTAGCATTTATTAGTTGATATTCTGACTATAAAAAAGTGATAAACTATATGAGACAGGTGGATGATGTTTTGCTTAGTAGTTTAACTTACTACCTCATTAGACAGGTAGACTAAGATGTATTTTTTTTCTTATGACACAATGTCCTTCTCTCTTTTATATTTTTATCCTTTAGTTATTAAAGTTTAATACATTGTTTAGTATAATTTTATATAAGTTAAAAATACTGTAATAGTATTAAGCCATATTGTGAAAAAAATACTGACAAAAAGACATGATCTTGCTAAGTTTCTTGCCCTTCTTCTTAGCAAGATTAATCGAATGGGCAGATTTAGGCATTATATATATTTATCTATTAACTTATTTATTCATTGCATCATGTAGGTATGAATATACAATATTTTAATTTCTTACTTATGTTAGTATATATTTGGCTGGGCATTATATTTATTTAGGGTCTATTCAGTTTATTTATCAACTTATTTATTAATTGCATTGTGTAGTTATAATAATATTCTTATTCCAGTAAGTCTTTATTTTATGCATGTGTATAACTTTTGTAGCCCAATTTAAATATAGCTTTTTTCTATATTTCCCGTAAGTATCATATTTGTTTCATCATAAAATATTATTTTTATGCAGATTAGATTTGACATGTAAAACTTATACTTTATGTATATGTGATGTACGTGATTAGTAATAATAAATATGGTGGTTGCGAACCGCCCGCGCGGCCCACACTTCCACGGGAGACCTCGTGGCGAGCGGGCGTGTCGCAGGGCACGGAACGTTACACTTTGTGTTTCTATTTAATTCACTTATAAATACTTGCCTACGGTGAGACAGCACAAAACTGGCGACGAGGACAAAGAACGTGAGTAAATACTTACATTTCACACGACTACAATTTCGACCTGGAGTTATCAGACGAAAGTTTTATAATCATGACGAAATAAAGTAAAAAATGCTTTATTTTTAAAAGGAGGGTAGGATAAGTATTGCCATAGTCCTAAGGTAGCTATTTAGGTTACCATTCTTTGTTTATAATTTTGCTTATTGGTACCAATTAGGTACTTATAGTGCTTGGAATGACCTAATTCTTCAGCAGACTACAATCACATTGCATAACATTTTGTAAACATTCGGATTGATAACAAAAGGTTTACCCATGTACATAGTCGTGAAAATAAGCTAATATATACCAATATAAATAAATTTGTTCCATTGTTGTATAGTCGGTATCAGCCATTAGCTTGATTGTTTCGAGATATGGGGACATAAACACTTACACCCAATGACACAAGTCCGTACGGCCTATAACTCCAAAGTTAAGGGTCGGGGGGAGCGGGGAGTGGTATTTTTGAACTCAGGAGACACAGTTCTATCATGCAATGGTGCTAACTCCCAAGCCGTTATGCTCGACCTATTAGAGTGCAGTATCTGTTGCACAAGTTGCAGCGTGACGTCTATATCTGCACATCGGTCCGATGCACATTACATGTGCATGTAGCCTAGCAGACCGATGGTAACCTAAGCTCACAGCCAGGTATATACGACAGTTGGGATACCTACGTCAGCTTATCTACATCAATGATACCAAGAAATACTTTATAAAAAATTTTATTTAAAAAAAAAACCCCCTGACCCAGTCTCAACCAATACTGGTGCTATGACGCCTCATACCACCAGTATTGGTTCTCGTCTGGGCCGTTTGGGAAACCCATCCGGGTCCCAATGGCCTCCCACTTCTTGACGTGGTGAGGGCCCGCAGCTTCGCCGCTGCAGCGGGACCTGGTCGGATCAGTAATCTGTAAATAGAAAAATTAACATTAATTTCGTTGAAGCTTACAAGACGTTCTGAGGGTTGGGGCATACGACAAACTCTTTGCTTAAAACTTCCAACGGTAATAAGAAACTTGGATGGGTCGTTGATAGCAGTTTGTAGAAATGATATACTCACAGCAGCAACCTGCGGAGGCACCTCAGGCCTGGCGGCAGGCCTCGCCTCCGACATCAGGACGATGATCATAGCCACGCAGATGGCCGCCTTCATTTTATAGTTTAGTGGCTGCGAATGAAAAGAAATAAAATATTAAATTCAGTCATAAAACAGGCGCTTTATCCCTGGAAAGAATGCACAAGAGAAGTATAAAAATGCACAAAATAATTAATTTAAATATTCAATACTTACATATAGCACGGAGAGTCACGGGTCACTTGGCACGTTGGCTGTCGATGAGCTTATGAATATCAAGGATAATTTGGGCCCATTATATAGGGGCCTGCTGATATCATCGCCTGTGACGTGAACGATCCAATGAAGCAATGTAACGAAAATTGATTAGGCATTTATGAAATAATCCTGAATTAAAATTAATAAATAATTGTGGTTAAATCGCGAGCGGTTTATACTTTTGCGTCACCCATCAGAAATAATGCCGATACCATTGTAATAATAGGCAACTATTTCTGTGGTTTGGCTGAAACCCTGACGTCAACGGAAATTTCACCATATTTTTATGCCATAACTAAATAAATGTTATCATACCGTTTGTTTTTAAACTAAAGTTGGGTTTGTACCTAATGTAGCTAATACAAAGTGCATACGTTTTGACATGCTAACTTTTTCAAACTCCGTACAAGATTAACTTGCACGCCGACCAGGTGTAACTCCGTCTTGGCCGTACGTACCACCGAGCTACCGATAAGACCGCTCTGCACGTGACTCTCCAACGCTGCATGGAGCTCGCGGTCACACAATGGAATGAGGTGCAGCGACTGTGCTATCTTTGAAGAAAAAACCATGTATTTTACTCAGGCTTATCGACAGCGGCTTGGCGCCCATCAGCGAACACGTCGCAACATACAAAAGTCCTGCCGTGATTTTGTTTTCAAAGGTGCGCATATAGCAACGGGGCGCGGCGAGAATGTTTAATTAACTACACGATAGACGCAACCTTGGCTGAAATTCAGGTGAATTCCCAATGACATCATTCGGCCTTGCCACACATGGTCCTGCCTAGCGACATACCTTTTAGTGATCGTTATCCTCATTACAACGGGTCGATAAGTCAAATAATTATTTGACCTATACCTATGGGTTTAATCGTTTGGCTAACAAGGAAAAATACTTCGGGAATCACGAAATGACGTAGCAACGAACCCGTGCTAGTTTTTATAAAACCGAAGATAAGGTATTTGGGATTATTTGGTTGCTACACAAAAGTAAAGTTTGACAACGCTTTTCGCTAACATAGCGAAACATCTCGCCGTCCGAGGGTCCGAGCAGAACGGTGACGGATAACACACAGCTTGTGGTGGTGTCAACTATCTGCTGGTGTTCCTCAGGGTGGCGTCCTCTCACCTCTCCTATTCTCAATTTTTATTAATTCCATCTCAGAAGTACTTTTTTGCAACTACCATCTTTATGCAGACGATTTACAACTATATCGACACTTTGTAGTATCTGAAGTTGAAACTACAATTTCTCAAATAAATGAGGATATGGGTCATGTGCAGAAGTGGGCTGAATCTTATGGGCTCTTAGTGAACCCTAAAAAATCTCAGACGATAATCATTGGTAGTAGATACATGACCAACCTCCTGAACAAATCTACCCTGACACAGGTCTCCTATAACAGTATCCCCATTGCATACGCTGAAACTGTGAAAAACCTTGGTGTCATTTTTGACTGTAACTTATCGTGGACTGCTCACGTGAATGAAGTCAGTAGAAGAGTTTTTGCCACTTTTTACTCCCTCAAGCGTCTCCAGCGATTTCTGCCCCATAGAACAAAGGTAACTCTTGCACAAACCCTTCTATTGCCAACCATCGACTATGCGGATTTATGCTTCCTAGATGCCAATGAAGAGTTGCTTAGCAAACTACAACGTCTTCAAAACCTGGGGATTCGGTTTATTTTCGGACTGCGTAAGTTTGACCATGTGTCTCATTATAGAGAGGAGCTGAAATGGCTTCCTATTCGTCAACGACGAAATTTTCACATTTTATGTTGCCTCTTTAATATCCTTAGGAGCCCTACTACCCCCCCCTATTTGCGTGAACGCTTTAACTACCTTCTTTCCAATGACAAACAGAACAGACCACACACAGTATCTCTTTTAAAAACTCCATGTCATAACACGGGTGCCTTTAGAAATTCTTTCACGGTTACATCCATCAGACTCTGGAACTCCCTACCGCATACGATTCGTGACTGTCCTACGATCAGCCTATTCAAGAAGAAGCTTAAAGAGCATTATTTATAAATATTTTTCCCTTTAAAATATATATTTATTTATTATTTATGCAGGTATATACACTGTATGTATTTATGTTTATATTTGGTATATACTAAATTCTTGTTTTAAACATATATTTGTGAATACTTTTGTTATGTAGGTTTATGCCCATGTTTATATTACAGTATTTAAGTACGTTTGTTCTTTTTATATTTAAGTAATTATTAATTAATTTATTATGTAAGTATTTATTTAAAAGTTAGGTATATTTATGGTAGTTTTAAGTTCATATTATCTCCACATTTTTATTTTTTATATCACTTGTTTCTTTATGTGTGCACATTTGATCACACACTTTTAGTTAATATTTCCTTAGCACCTAGGTTTTGCTGGCAGAAATCTCTCTCAGAGATAAGCTCGCCTATAGCACGTTTAATTTATGACTGCTTGTACGTATAACTTTTCTGTGCAATAAAGAATATGAAAGAATATGAATATGAAAGCTTTCATAATGTAAATAATGTTTATGCAACATTACACCATCGATGTGTCTCGAGCGTTGCGGCGCATTGATACAGAGTGCATATATCAGACGTTCGTACTTGCGCTTGCTGCTCCGGCACCCTAACGTTATACTATCATTGCTGACATGCTGACTGCTACATGACGACGGTCGTAGTAAACGTAGTAAAGACATGTTCACGTCATACTATCTTACCTATGCAACATACGTGTACGTGTACGATAACTATATACATACACACACATATACACATACAAACGTGGTATGATCTCTACATTCGTCACGAACGTTTCAAGATTAAGGAATGTCTGTAGCAAAGGTCTACGAGCAGGTGAGCTTACGAACGACGTTACGTTACATATAATCTTAAAAGACTTCGTGTCGGAGTCGTCGCACCATCGAGCTACCGATAAAACCGCGGTGCAGGTGACTCTCCAACGCTGCATGGAGCTCCCGGTCACACAATGGAATCAGGTGCGGCGACTGTGCTATCTTTGAAGAAAAAATCATGTATTTTACTCAGGCTTATCGACAGCGGCTTGGAGCCCATCAGCGAATACGTCGCAACATACGAAAGTGCAGTCGAACGTTACACAGCGGGTGCTCGCCTGCGAGGCGCCCGTAAACTCGCCTACGGGCGCCGCAGTGTCGCAGTCATAATTTCTAATTATATCATTACACGCCCACATTCCGCTGAAATTTACTGGGGTTTCCTATTAAGACACTTAGCGTAGCGACACTTCGGGCGCGCCGCACATAATTTTTGTTTATGTGATTCCACGCCCAAGGTACTTGCCGCAACCTTGGCTGAAATTCACTGGAATTCCCCGTTACGACATTGCATGTATTTGCCACATATATTCAGGCGACTTTTATCGATCGTTTCATTTTACGACGGGTCGTTTATAACGAGGAAAAGCACTTTGTGAATCGATAAATGAGGTGCTAACACACCCGTGGAGTTATTATGAAAAACCCAAGATAAAGTATTTGGGTTAATTTCGTTGCTACGGCCACAAAACAAAACTAAAGTATGAAAACGCTTTTCGCTAACATATTTGCTGCTGCTTTCGCCGTCTGAGAGTCCGGCGGGCAAGACGGTGACGGATGACACACAGCTTTATAATGTAAATAAATAAAATGTTCATAAAATGTTCGTACACTAACTAGACACACACACACACACACACACACACACACACACACACATATACACATACAAAAAAAAACGTGACATGATCTCTACATTCGTCACGAACGTTTCTAGATTAAGAAAGCCTAGCTAGCCTAGGATCGACGTTACGTTACTAGAAGTCTAAGTTTTGCGCCGTGGGCTTCATGGGCTATGCAGCTGTGATTTTCTTACTTTTGTGCAACACCTGCAAGTCTTTTGCAGAGATTTATGTCTAGAACTTATCCAGGAGCAAGCCCGGAGGCTCGCAACCACCGTTTGTAGTGAAAAAATTCAAGTGCATTTTGAGTGAAATGCATCCTAGTGCATCGGGTTAAGATTGCAATGGCAAGATTCTTAGTCACACCTGAAACTGCATTCAGGCATTATAGACCGGACGGATCTGTGTTCCTGGCTGTATAACCTAACTAAAACATAAATGCTTATTACACATTTAAAAAGAAAACTTTCTAAGTAAAATATGTACGTGTTTAGTACGATTAAAATTTCATTCCTTTTTTTTTTTTTCCCTTCGTTTACCTAACTGTTTCTAGTTTTATTCCAGTTAGCACGCAAATAAGTAAACACCTACCTATGCAATAATTTTAAACTTATCTAATTATCTGATAATTTAAAGCTGTACCAACTGTTGGCAGATCCCGACTATACATACAACAAGATGTGCCTGTATATATTAGCCAAGTCGGGATACTAATCCGACCGAGAAAGTACACCGTACAATAGCGAACGAGTGAAAACTCGTCAAGTTTACATAGACTGACATATTTTACATGTCAGTTTGTGACATGTTTTAAATGTCAGTTTATGCTATGTAGTTCCAACTTTAACTGAGATTGCTTCCAAAAAGATAAAAAATAATACTTAATTATCAAATAATGTTTAATATCAAAACATACTGTTAGATAAAACGGAAAGTAAAAGTCGGTTTTAAAGAAAGTTGTTCTACCCACATTTTACTTTAATGGCATGTACAGAAACAAGTTTTATGTACTTGCAGATCGTCCCATAATGACGTCTCAACTACTGGCTATAGAAAATTTTGACTGTGAAGGCGATTCAAGCTCATTAGGCCATCGATGGGAAAAATGGAAACGCGCCTTAGATATTTACCTTCTAGCTACTGGAATAGACAAACCGATAAAAAAGCGAGCAGTTCTTCTACATACCGCCGGACTCGTGTTTCAAGAAATTTATTATAATCTTCCCGGCGCGCATGTCGAAGAGACGGAATCGAATGACGTTTTTAAAATCGCAATAGAAAAGCTCGACGCGTACTTTTCACCTAAACAGAGTTTTCTTTACGAAAGACATATTTTTAGGCTATTAAAGCAGGAAACGGATGAAAAGTTTGAAAAGTTTTTGATCAGGTTGCGTAACCAAAGCTCTAAATGCAATTTCGCGCGAAAAGAAGACGATCTTATCGACCAAATTGTTGAGAAATGCAGTTCATCTGATCTCAGGAAAAAAATCCTAAAGTTAGGAGATTCAGTCACCGTTGAGCAAATTATTTTGGAAGCAAACTCGATTGAGACTGTCGAAAGACAATTTAAGGTATTTCAAGGAAATACCAACCTTGATGTTAACAAAATTGGAACTAGACCAAAAAACAATAGTATACGGTGTACTAGATGTGGGAGTTCATACCATGACAGTGACAGTGAACAATGTATGGCAAAAGACAAAACTTGCACCAAGTGTGGGTATAAAGGCCACTTTAGAAATCAATGTCGCACTAGGCAAGTAAAGCGAAGGATGATGCCTGACGCTAGCAAATCACAGAATGCTAAAAAAACTAAGATTAATGATCGTTCACTTAAACAATCGAACCAAAGTACTACTACACAAACCAAAGAACCAACAAATCCAATTCCACCAAATGTCAACTATGTGTTTCACATAGATGATGATGCGGAAATAATGTGTCAAATTGGAGGTGTCAAAGTGAACATGCTTATTGACTCGGGTAGTAAAACAAATATAATCGATGACAAAACTTGGGAATATTTAAAATCAAATGCGGTTGTTACATCAAATCAGCAAAGAAACTCGGATCAAGTTTTCATGGCATATGGATCCAAAGACCCGCTGGAGGTGCTGGGCTCATTTGAAGCCACAATCGCGATAGAACCCGAAAAACAAACGGCAAAATTTTATGTCATCAAAAATGGTACGCGAAATCTGTTGGGTAAGGAAACGGCCATGAGACTCAACGTACTTAAATTAGGGGTGAGTATAAATTCCTTAGATACAAACACAGTCACTTTTCCCAGATTTAAAGACGTCCAGCTTAACATTGCGATTGACAAATCGGTAACCCCAATTTGTCAGCCATACAGAAGAGTACCCATACCACTCGAAGATAAAATTAATGAAAAAATCGACAAATTAGTAAAAAAAGACATAATTGAACCCGTCGATAAAGCTTCAAGTTGGGTCTCTCCACTCGTACCTATTTTGAAAAGTGACGGTGATGTAAGACTTTGCGTCGACATGAGGTGTGCCAACAAAGCCATCATGCGGGAGAATCATCCTTTGCCTACTATGACACAACTCTTACCAAAACTAAGCAAAGCTCGCGTCTTTTCTAAGCTGGATATTAAAGACGCTTTCCACCAAGTGGAAATTAAAGAATACTGTCGAGACATAACAACCTTTATTACCAGCAAAGGGTTGTTTCGCTATAAAAGGTTAATGTTTGGGATATCGTGTGCACCCGAGCATTTCCAAAAAATTTTAGAAAGGTTGCTTCTCCCTTGCGAAGGTGTTATAAATTTCATCGACGATATCGTCGTGTTTGGAAGCAATGAGGAAGAACATAACGCTAGATTGGGCAAAGTTATGCAAATTTTAAAACAAAATAATGTACTTCTCAATGAAAAAAAATGTATACTTAGTCAGCCTAAAATTGAATTTCTTGGCCATGAATTATCTTCAGAAGGCATTAAACCTCTAGACAAATATATCAAAACTATAGCATCTTTTAGAGAGCCAAAATCTGTTGAAGAGGTTCAAAGCTTTCTGGGACTTGTTAATTACATAGGAAAATGGATTCCAAATTTGGCCACAATTACAGAACCGATTCGCGAAATTTTAAGGCACAAGCTTTCCAAACACGCTGATATTGCTGAATTCTGGAAAGAAAAACAAGCACTTGCGTTTGCTGAATTAAAGCAAAGTATAAGTAATCTCCGCACCCTGGGGTTTTACGATCCTCATGACAAAACGCAAGTGATTGCAGACGCCAGCCCCGTGGGACTAGGGGCAATTCTCATTCAATACGACACACATGGTCCTCGAGTTATCGCTTATGGTCACAAAAGTCTAACTGATGTCGAAAAGCGGTACTGTCAGACGGAAAAGGAGGCTTTGGCATTGGTTTGGGCTATAGAACATTTCAGCATGTACCTTTATGGGTTGAAAGAATTCGAGTTAGTCACCGACCACAAACCTCTGGAGGTAATATTTGGGCCGCGATCTAAACCCTGCGCGAGAATAGAACGCTGGGTATTACGGTTGCAATCCTACAACTATAAAGTAGTATATTGTTCTGGGAAAAACAACATAGCTGACTCACTTTCTAGGTTGTGTCCCGTACAAGATTCACGGCCTTACGATGATGGTCATCATGTTAACCAAATCGTGCGATTTGCGAGACCTTTAGCAGTGTCCATAGATAACATAATTAGTGAATCCATAAAAGATAACGAAATTCAATTGGTTAAGGTCGGTCTTTCGGATAAGCGCTGGGATTCAAAAGTAAATAGTTATAAACTCTTTGAGAATGAACTCTGCGTTCATGATGAAATTTTGTTGCGCGGAAATAAAATCGTAATTCCCGTCGAGCTTCGTAAACAAGTACTAGCATCGGCTCATGAGGGTCATCCAGGGATTGTCGCCATGAAAGGCAGACTTAGGACTAAGGTGTGGTGGCCAAAAATTGATAAAGATGCAGAAAGTATGGTAAAAAGTTGCCAGAGCTGCACCTTAGTCTCAGGACCCAATCCTCCAGTGCCGATGAAGAGACGTGAATTGCCATCCCAACCTTGGATCGATATAGCCGTGGATTTTTTAGGTCCACTTCCAAGTGGGCATCTTTTATTTGTTGTGGTAGATTACTTCAGCCGTTACAAAGAAATCAAAGTCATGAAGTCGATAACGTCTCAAGAATCAATCGGGGTATTGAAAGAAATTTTTTCAAGGCTAGGTATACCGGTTAGTTTGACATCAGATAATGGACGGCAGTTTACTAGCGAGGAATTCAAATCTTTCTGCTCAGAGTTTGGCATTAAGCTTTATCATTCTATACCGTATTGGCCGCAGCAAAACGGTGAAGTTGAAAGGCAAAACCGTGACATAATCAAGCGTCTAAAGATAAGCCAGTGCCAAAAATCTGACTGGAAGGATGACCTCTTACGCTATCTTATGATGTACAACAGTACACCGCATAGCACGACGGGGAAGACACCCTCAGAGTTATTTTTTAACAGACAGTTTAGAGATAAAATTCCTTCTGTTGTAGATGTTGAAAACAGGCAAATAAATTTAGAAGTATACGACAGAGACAAAATGATGAAAGAAAAGGGGAAGAGCAGAGAGGATAGGAAAAGAAAAGCAAAGAATAATGACATAAGTATAGGGGAAAAAGTATATGTAAAAAATTTAATCAAGGAAAATAAATTGACACCAAATTTCAATCCTACGCCACACACCGTGATAGGCGCCAATGGAGGAGATATAAATGTCAGAAACGATGAGACTGGACAAGAATTGCGAAGAAACATAATACATCTAAAAAAGGTAGAAGGGAAATGGAAGATACACAATGAGAAAGAAAATGAAAATGACAGTAAAGATAATGGAACTGATGAAAATAATAATAGTTCAGAAATGGAAACAGATGAAGATGAATAAAATTATATCAGCATTTATTTCGTTACTTTTGTTTGTTCAGGGAGGACGTTAATTTATTTTAAATTTTCAAATAATGTTGATTAGATTAAAATTTTCAAATAATGTTGATTAGATTAAGAAGGTACATACGTGCATCTAATTGTGTTGTATTCCAATTTATTTGTACGTTGATTTGTAAGAATAATTATAAGTACATATCATAATCTTAAGTTACACGTTTGTAAGTTGTAAAATAATTCATTTCAAAATTTATTGAAAAGGAGAGATGTGATGTACGTGATTAGTAATAATAAATATGGTGGTTGCGAACCGCCCGCGCGGCCCACACTTCCACGGGAGACCTCGTGGCGAGCGGGCGTGTCGCAGGGCACGGAACGTTACACTTTGTGTTTCTATTTAATTCACTTATAAATACTTGCCTACGGTGAGACAGCACAGTATATATTTTACAAATAAACATTTTGAATCTTTTATCCTTGAAAGTCTTAAATAACATAGCGCTAGTTTTTGTTGCATGAATCTTTAGTTCATTTACGTTAAACAAGCTATCAAGAGTCCTGAGAGTATCATTTACCTTATCATTGAGGGTTTTTAGATCTACAGAAGAAATAATTGCATTAGTGTCGTCTGCAAACACAACTAACCTATTTTCTGGTATGGTTTTCGTTTCATATGTCATTAAAAAGGTCATCAATGAACACGTTAAAAAAGTAGGACTTAAGATGGAGGGACTCCTCTTGTGACGGCGGCTCGGCTGTGCGTGACTTGAAATTGTTTTCGTGCAACCCTTCTATAGTTTTAATTTCTACTAATTCTTTTCTTTGTATTGGCGTCTTACTCGCGATAACTAACAACATACCTTAATAGATATGTGCTTGACGTTTCGAAGCCTCTGTAGGCTGTCGTGGTCACAACGTTGTCGTTAGTTATCGCGAGTAAGACCCTAATACAAAGTTAATAATGTGTGAAAATCGCGAAAGTTTAAAGTTTACTAATTCTTTTCTATTTTGGAGGTATGACTTTAATAATTTCAATGTGTTACTCCTAACACCGTAGTGCTCTAGTTTGAGTAACAAGATATTATGATCAACATAATCAAATGCAGAACTAAGATCCAAGAACAATGCTGCCACTTTTTCTTTGTTGTTTGTTTCACCAAAGGCGGCATCTTAATAATAATAATAATAATAATAATAAAAGCCTTTATTTTACATAACATAATACAATTTTTGACATGCACTGACATTCAAAATTAAATAAAAACAAAATAAATTACATTCGAAAATTCATGCGGAAATGCTAATAATTCATTATGTCAAATTAACAAAATTATAAATTCATAAAATAAAAAATCATTATAAAATTCAAAACAAATTAGATTAAATGTCATTTTCAAGTTAATGACAAAATGAAATTTGCAAAAATGTCAAATTCATTTTAAGTCCTTTCAGAACATGGTAGGCCTCTCACTTATTCAGTGAGGTTTGGTCTAGGTCACCCTAGCTGACCAAGCTTGACTGGGTGACTGATATTGTGCTTTTTATAGAGCTCTTTTTAGCATTACCATGAGCAATGAAATCATTTGACATGTCGCTCCACTCAGCTCTGTCTGGGGCATACCTCCACCATAATGGGTTAAAGGATTTAAGTTCATCAATCCATCGCGTCAGTGGCCTCCCAACTCTCCGCCAACCGTCTCTAGGTATCCACTCTGTTGTAAGACGCGTCCATCTATTGTCTTGTATCCTCATAACATGTCCTGCCCAATTCCACTTCAGTTTTTTTATTGTAGTGATGATGTCTTTGAGTTGTGTACGCTTTCTAATAGTTTCATTTCGTATTCGGTCCTGTCTTCGTAGGTTCAGCATACTACGTTCCATTGCTCTTTGGTTTACTAATAGCTTCGTTCTCTGTTTTTCGGTTGTTGCCCAAGTTTGTGCGCCATACGTCATTGTTGGTAAAATGCACATGTTGAATACTTTACTTTTGATATCTATGTGGAGATCTGACTTAAATATGTGTTTTAGAGCCCAGTACTTTTTCCATCCAACATTTATTCTTCTTTCTATCTCTTTGTCTAGCCTTTTGTCAAAAGAGATAAGTTGGCCCAGGTATATATAGTCTTCGACATATTCTAGCGACTTACCATTTACTTGAACTGGTGATTTCGTACTGTTTGTCATCATCTTGGTCTTTTTGTCATTCATTATGAGACCTGTATCTCCAAGAGCGGCTTGAAATTCAACAATAGTTTGTTGTAATTCTTCTGATGACTCTGCTAGTAAAATAATGTCATCCGCAAACCTCAGTGCGGTCATCCGATATCCATTTATTAAGATGCCCTTTTTGCTCCAGTCCATTGATTTAAATACTTCTTCTAGCAGAGCGTTGAACAAAACAGGAGAAAAGGGATCGCCTTGTTTCACTCCTCTCTTAATTTGAAAAGAAGGACCCTCTGATTCCAGTTTTATTTTTGCACTGCTATTTTGGTATATTTTTCCGAGCGTTTCAACGTATTTCGGTTCAATGCCTTGTTGTTTAAGAGCTTTAAGTAAGTAGTTTTGGCTTATGGTGTCGAATGCTTTTGTGAAATCAATAAAGCAAATATATAAAGACTTGTTCCACTCCGTGTATTTCTCGATAAGCATATTCAGTGCATGTAGGTGGTCCGTTGTAGAAAACCCTTGTCGAAATCCTGCCTGATCTACGTGCTGATTTTCGTCAATTTTTTTATTAAGTCTATTCTTAAGCACCGTCATAAATAGTTTGTAAAGACTACAGGACAATGTAATGGGTCTATAGTTGCTTATATCTTTTTGGCATCCTTTCTTATGTAATAAAGTAATGATAGAGGTGTGCCATTGCGTTGGGAGGAGGCCTGTTGTTAAAATTGAGTTGAAAATTGTTTGGATAGGTTCCAGTAGTTCATCTAAATAGCACTTTAGGATCTCATTAGTGACATGGTCGTTTCCCGTAGCTTTTTTATTTTTTAAGTTTTCTAAGGCAAATCTTATTTCGGACTTGAGAAACAAAGGCACGTTTTCTTGTTTGTCTGATATGAATTTCAAACTCATAGCTTCTGTAGAGTCATATAAACTTTTGTAAAATTCGGTAGCTACTTTCAGTAAATCCTTTCGTGTTGTTGTGTTTTGTCCTGTCTTGTCAAGTAGAGTTGGAATTATATTTTTGCCTTGAGATTGACGTTTCGCTATTTCTTTTATTGATCCAGTAGTGCCCATTATTTCTTCTATCATTCTCATGCTAAAGTTGTTCATGTCTTCTTGTATACTTTTCTTTGCTTCTTTTTGTATATTTTTGAAGAACTCTTTTTCTTCTTTGGTTTTGTTTGGTTTCCATTTGATTTTGTCTCTTTTTGCAATTAATTTCTTCGTTTCTAAAGTTATAATTCTGGGTTTAATAATGTCCGCTGTTTTATGTTTGTCTTGTATAGCTTGTAAAGTTTTTTCTAACCTGTCGTACATTTCTTGGATGGAAAAGTTATTTCCATGAAAATCTAAATCCGCCTTTATTATGGATCTATGATCGTCTTGGGGTATATATTGTGCTGTTTTATTTTGTTTTGGTCTCTTTCGTTTTATATTTTTAGAATTAATACAAGCAATTACGGGTCTGTGATCAGTGTTTATCATAAAGTGGCTAAGCACTTTAACATTTCTTATTGAATTGGTTTTGTTAGCCAATATGAAATCGATCTGATGTTTCGTGAAACTATCAGGTGAGAGCCAGGTCCATATTTTCCCTTTTCGTGATTTGAAAAGGCTGTTTGTTACTTTTAGACCGTATTCTTGACAGAACATGATCATTCTATCTCCCCTCTCGTTTCGCTCTCCATAGTGGTAGGGTCCCATTATGTGTTCTTCGTATTTTTGGCGCTTACCGATGTGACTATTAAAATCGCCCATTATGTAGACTTCATGTGACTTTTTTTGTGGGCAGGCTTCGCTGATTTGAAAGTAGAATTTTTCAATCTCTTCCTCTGTACTGTTAGTGGCTGTAGGTGCGTAGACTTGTATAAGTCTGATGTTTCTTTTTTCTATCTTGACATCTATTGCTGCGACTCTATCAGATATGGTTACGAAATTTTCCACATATTCTGTCATTGCATGGTTTATGATAAATCCCACGCCACCAACGCCTTTTGTGCAACCTGTATGATACAAGATACATCCATTTTTCATTTTTGTTACTTTTTCAGTTTTTCTTCTAACTTCTGCAATGCCAAAGATATCCCACTGTATTTTGTCAAGGGCTAAGCATAATTCAGTTAATTTAGCGTCTTCCATTAGTGTTCTTACGTTAATGGTGCCTATATGTATGTCTTTGGAATCCAAATTATTAAAATTTTTGGCCTCTACATTTTTTGTTGCTTGTGACGTTAATTGCTACACAGAATTTTCTTTTGTTCCCGTCCTTTCAGGAATGAATATTTTATTTATATTAGCTTCTTTTTTGTCGGTTGCTATTTTAGAGCTAGATGTACCATAACATTTTATGCTGGTTTGAGAAAGTTCTGAGTGTTTAGTCTTTTTAGGATTTGGTTGTTTGGATGTTTCTTGTTCTGTTGCCTTAGATTTAGTTGATGAGTTTTCACTTGGTGTTTGAGGTGGGCTTTGAGATAGCTGTCTTTTGTGTGTACTTTTTCCAATGACCACGAGTTTATCATATTTTATTAAGGCACGATTGCCCTGTTCGATCTCATTCTGTAATAGAGGTTGCAGCGTTTTCCTTATTTCTTGAACTTTCATAGGAAAATCCTCTTTAATATATGAATTGGTACCATTAAGCTTTTTCTTTTGTTGTAAAATTTCAATCTTCTTTCCAAGGGTAGTGACAGCAAAGAGAATAGGTCTGACTTTCTGTGATTTCTTTCCCAACCGCCTCACGAATTCAATTTGTTCTTTGTTTAACTCTACGTCTAAATTTCTTTTAAGAACACCGATAAGTAAATTTTCCAAATCTGAGTATGACCTTTCTTCTTCTGCGATTCCAAATAAAATTAGGTTTCTTATTCTAATCTGTCTTTCTATGTTGTCGATTCTTTTCTCTTGTTCTTGGTTTTCGTTCCTTAGCGCCTCTACTTCGGCGTTCAATTTAATAAACTTTTCGTCTATATTTTTATTTATGTTGTTTGTAATACTATTTTCTAAATTGTTGACTTTTTCTTCGATATTATTCAATTTTAATTCAAAATTTGTATTTAAATTGTTTATAGCTTCCAAAATATTTTGTTCCATTTTTATTTTTGAATTTTATAAGCACTTTTAACTTGTTCTCTTTTTTCAAATTGACTCTACAAGTTAGCGAGGACGGGTAAAGCTCTATCTGGTTTGGTTATCTCTACATTTTGTCATCCGAGGGACTCTATATTTATGAGCGCTCTCTGGTGGTGTGTAGCCGAACTTCCTAGTTATGTGGGGTGAAGAGCAGCTTTGCATCGATCGAGATTTCGCTATTTGATCATAGATGGCGTGATAAGATGAGATTTCGCTATTTGATCATAGATAGCGTGCTTTTGTTTACAAATTTAATGATTGAGCAATATTGATGAAATATTTCGTTTTATTATTGTTTCTTTTGCACATATACACACTAAGATTCGGGCACTAAAACTGTTAATTCTTTTCGAAAGCTTATCGTTTTAATAATTATTAGTTTTAGCACTGTTCTGGTTTTAGCACTGCATGAGCACTGCACTCCAGGAATGTTGTTTACACTAGAGAAAATAAGTCATTTTGGAAGATGTTGATACGTTTTAAAATCTTAATAGTATAATTTTATTACATTTTAGTAGCCCAACCTTAATATTAGGGTTCCGTAGTACCTGAAAGGTACAAGGAACCTTTATGGTGAGAATCGGTTGTCCGTCCGTCCTTCCGTGCGTATGTCACAGCCTCATAACCTAAGCACCGTTAAAGATAAAGACTTGTAATTTACGACAAAAATAGCATTTACTTGCCTTCAAAATTAGTGTAAAAAAAATACCTTTGTTCAAAATATTTCCAATACAAAAGTGAGAAAAATTAAAATAAAATATCCTAAAAATACATTATGGGTATTAAATTGTACCTCATGATATTAAAGATCTGATTATACAAATATATACTTTTTCTGTATTTACTGTCACCGATTTCGAGAAATCTTTGAAAAACCACAAAAACATGCATGTCTCCCCCCCTCTTTTCCGAAAGTAATTAACCGAAAAATATGGAAAAAATCATGGTAATATGGGATTACGTAAAGATTACAGGAAAAGTGAATTTCTCCACGACACCAAAATGACAAAATGAAATTTTTCATCCACGAGTTTTATTTCGAGTACGGTATAAAAATATTTGAGTCTCTCTTTTGTAGGTACAATCGATTCTTTTTTTATTATTTATCATATACAGATAAGGGCTAGATTTTAAATACCTACTTCCTGACTGTTCCCAAAACTGTCGAAATACGGAACTCTAGGTTTGCGAGTCTGACTCGCACTTGACCGGTTTTTTTGTATTTCCCAATTTTTTTTCATATACTATGGTTTTTGTAAATTTGAATCTATTTTACAAAATCAATTATTTGAATTTGACACTAGCCTTTAGCCCGCGGATCCGCCTGCGCTTTTTAGAATCCCTGGCGTATGTTGTACTTGACACGCACTCGAGTTATCTATGTATCGATCTCATTTTCATTTTGTTTCAGGGTCCCGCCGGATTCCTTTTTTTGGTATCCAACTTGCAGGAGGGTTTCGTTCCTTATAGCCACCTTGACATCGCAGCGAGCGGGGGCTCCCTCTCAGACCCCCCCACAGGCGCCCCGATTCTGGCGCTCGCTAACTTGTACAAGCTCATCAAGTACTAGCAACAAGTGTATTAACCGTCGTGAATGCTGCCACTGGCCTCTACTAATTGAGGGTATAGACTAAGTTCGCTTACTCTGCACTTTATAGGGACAATGTTCAGGTAACTTAAAAGTAAAACCTATTCAACCTATGGAAAGACTGGTGAAGAAAAACCCCTTGCAAGGTAAAAATCACCCAGTTTTCTTTGCAGTCTTGAAATTAGTACTGTAAATCAAGAATCAAAATCTGGACTGTATATTTTTCAGTTTAATGGGCATGTTTACTTAGGAAGGGTAACAGTATAATGATATCAGGACTAGTTCTAATGTCATAAAGTCAATAATAGTACTAAATGGTTTTAAGGCAGGAATCCTATGTATATGATCTGCATCGTAATGGTGAAAAGGTAACAAAATAATCTCTTAATATGCATAATATAATATGAATAATATAAATAATCATTCGAATTGCATTCAGGAATTAAGTATGTTTTTTTTTAACTTTATTTTAGGTTTATTTTTCTAATAAATGTGTACTTGAACACAATTTCAATCGTAGATTAAGAATATTGTTGTATTTTTATATTTTATACAATAAAGCTGCGTGTTTATCCTATTAACTTGATTTTTATTTTTCCGATGCTTCTTCACAACTTCAAAATTGCAAAACAACCAAATTTTTGAAACCCATTGTCCACTAATTAAACGTACGCCAACAGTTATAATTCTCTGATCCGTCGTGTTGATCGCCGACGCTCCAGTTAGCCGAGAATCGCTCGGCTTGTTGGACATAAATTATGTGGGATGTCATTTCTAGCCAATCACGGTGCGTTTGAAGGCAATTTTGAGGCCAATTCCGGTGGTATGGAGATGATCTCCATGGTCGAAATATTAGGCGAGATACTGCTTATCTCCGCCGAAAACCAAAAAATGCTATTCTCACGATCTCCATACAGAGATTTCTCGACCGCAAATCAGCGAGATATTACGACTGGTCATTTGATATGGAGATGCGGTATCTCCCTTGCAACAACTGCCAAAATTGTCAAAAAATCAAAAGTAATGTTTATTATTTTGAAGTCTTTAGTGGATTATGTGTGGTTATTTTTATAAGGTACTTACTTACATACATACCTATCTTCCTATTGCATGTTATTTATCATTTGACTCGGCCACGTTTTACGGACTCTTGTTACCTGTAACTGTGCTTTTGATGGGTACTGCCACCAGACTTACATGGAAGATAGAAGTCTTTGACTACCACAGCCACATATATACAGGTGACTTTCAAACAAACCCCGATAATTTTGGAGGTTACTAAGAAACGTTAGTAGAACACATTTTAAATGTAAAAATAATTAAAATTAACAGTTGTAATATTAAAAAAATATTAGGTACTTGGAAATAAAATTTATGGTTTTAAATAATGGGATCAATAATAAAAAAAACTTTTACGAAAAACATCAAAGGGACCCAACTTAAAAAAATTATTATGAATATGATTTTCAATGGTTGTAATAAAACCAGTTTGTATTCTTCTACAAAATACTCAATTATCGGGGTTAGGTTAAAAGTCATCCTGTAAACTACAAGCATGCGCGTGGATTTGATAATGTTGCATTTTCCCAAGTGAGTGTTTTATTCATCTGAGGAGTGAACCTATGATCTCCATCATCGACATATTTGTACTAATCTCCGTTGATGACCACGGACCCACTGACGACTACTTACCTCCGTAAATTGAATATTTCGTAATATTTCATTGGCAATGGTTTTTTTATGGAAACCAATGAACAAGACAAATACACTGTATAGTAAATAAAAAAATAAAAAAAGTAATAATACTGTTTAAAAAGACTACACATCCTCATCAGCTACGATCACGAACATGATACAGAATATCCACTCCTTTGACTTGTTCCACGTTGACCATCGAGTCATACAAAATCTTTTATTACAGTTTTTTGATCTAACGCTTCACCAATATTCACCAATTTGATCAGCATATATCCATATATCACATATCGATTATATTCAAAGTGAATCGATAAAAACGGAACGTCTCTTAGCAGAGATAATTTTCTCCGTTGTAATCTTTCTCCATTGTCTACGAGAATAGAGTTTTTTAGTAGTGTCGAGATTTGAACCGGACATTGGTGCGGAGATTTGAAACAGAGATTTATCTCAATGGTCGTGATATTTCCATCGAGCCCGGAATTATTGAAGTTAGACGATAAGGCCCCCCGGTCCTCCTTGCTCCACTCGTCGTCATACCTATTGACCTATTCTATTTTCCACTTTTGCTGAATGATTTTCATTGATGCAGCGCTCTCTGTACAAAGTTTCGTGTTTTACTTTAAGGGCTTGTATTGGGTCTTTCAACGGTTTTTGTTTTAATATGCTGAGTCAACTACTTATCTGATCAATGTAAAACTTGGACACGTGTTTTTTCAGACCTTTGTCTTTCCGTTGTCAAGTCGGTTACCTAGTTGGAAACATTTCGCTCGATAGATTTTATTTTTGAAAATGATGCCTTTTTAAGTTTTTATTTCGTTTTATGTCTAAACGGCTGGAATTTTATGTCTGAAATTACTGCTATAACAAGAAAATATGGTTTATTTTCCGATGTCGGGTGGAAAAACTCCTACATCAAATACTTTTTCGTAAAATCCAGAAAAACCTCTAAAAGTCACTGATTTTGCGTGCGGCCAGCGCGCGAAGCGAGCATTCTAATGTACACTTTCTGACAGCATAATGAAGTTCAAAATCGCTCAGTAAGATTATTGTGCACCAGGAGTAAGGCCTTAACCATCATTCACTATTTTCTCGGAGGAGGGTAAATCGAAAATCGACGGCATACCGTCACTGAATACGCTTTGTTCACTATTACTGTCACGGCTCATTCATTGAGTGTTGTGAGCTCGTGCAAATAGGATCAGGAAGGTAAGTGTTATTTTTTGTGTTTATTCTTTTGTATTTGATTACATTAGGTTAAATAATAGATATTGGCCAAATGAATTTCGATGACCTCGGTAGTTTAGCCTTTTGATTTAACGTAACCCTACAAGAACAAGGTCACAGGATCTTGGTGGTTTTTATACCGTGAAAATCTTGAGCTGAGCACTGATTTCGATAATACAGTTAGATTATTAGCACTCGTTGCTCAATACTTGTGTGGTTATTGGTACAATATTACTTATTATAACCTCCAGACCCCTGTGGTCAAAGTTCGGGCGTCCCTATTGGAAAACACAAATGATCAAAGTAAAAGTTTTCGTTGAGAACGGCCATATTGTCGGTTGACTGTAAGGTGTTATCACTGCTTACGTGTTCCTGCGTTTCTGTATTTTTATACCAACCACTACGGGTTGGCGAAGAATTAAAAAGTTGTTGGTACGGGAAGCAATGTACAGGATCTATTTAAAGAAGAGATAGGTAAAAAGTATGGGACAACCACCAAAAATTTATAATATTTATACTAGTAATAAAGTGTAGTAAAAAGGTCGTGTCTGTACATTGAATATTTTTGGGAAATTTTAAATGAAATTGTGTACTGAGGCCAACACCACAATTTTTAGAATTTACGTGAATGGGAGTGAAGGTAACTTAATTTTTTTTTGTATATTCCGTTTTAACTCGAGAACCACTCAACGGATTTGGATGCGGTTTTCTTTATGATCAACTTAGTGATCCTGGTTAACACATGGGCTATAAGGGGTGTTCATAAAATAACGCCCAAGCCGGAAACGGGGCAAAGATTGAATAAACGCTTTTATAACTCGAGAACCACTTAACGGATTTGGATACAGTTTCCTTTATTATCACCGTAGTTACCCTGGTCAACACATAGATTATAAGGGTGTTCATAAATTACCGTCCAAACCAAAAACGGGGCAAAGATCAATCCAAAGAAATCTCAAGCCATTATCATTGGAACTAGATACATGACCAATTCCCTTAGTTCATTTAGTGTACCACAGATTTCTTTTAATAACATCCCGATTGCCTACATGAAAACGGTGAAAAATCTAGGTGTTATCTTTGACTGCAATTTATCTTGGTCATCGCACGTTACTGAAATTAGCCGACGTGTCTTTGCTACTTTCCATTCGCTCAAACGCCTCCAGAAATTCCTCCCCTTCGTAACTAAAGTCACTCTCGCGCAGTCTCTTCTTCTACCCCTAATCGATTACGCTGACGTTTGTTTTATAGACGCGAATGAAAAGCTTTTGGGTAAATTGGAAAGATTGCAGAATCTTGGCATCAGATTCGTGTATGGTTTGCGCAAATACGACCACGTTTCATACTACCGCGCGGAACTTAAGTGGCTCCCTATTCGGAAGCGCAGAAATCTCCATACGTTGTGTTGCCTTTTCAATGTCCTCAAAGGTTCAACAGCTCCGGATTATCTTCGTGAGCGCTTCAACTTCCTGTTTAGCAGAGATATCAATAAACCACTCAGATCGCACACAGTCACACTCCTTAAAACGCCTTCTCACAATACCGGAGCTTTCGGAAATTCGTTCACTGTTAGAGCCATCAGGCTGTGGAATTCTCTTCCGCACACAATCCGAGAATGTCGCACTATCTCCTCTTTTAAAAAGAAACTAAAGGAATACTATTCAGCAAATCCTTAAGCTATCCTAAATATGTTTAATTATTTATTGCTGTTATATCAATTATTATGTATCGTTATGTTCATTATACCTAGTCGGTGCTTAAATTCTGTCACAAACAAAATTGGCTATAAAATGAAAACTAGTCATGATAGTCAAAAAAAGTTTTTTTTTAAAAAAAGGTAATTTAATTAGCTTACATTAAACACAAAATTTATTCAAAATGATTGCCACCATTTTTCACACAAGCCTTCAATCTTCGCGGCCAATCATCAATAGCAGCACGGACCATATTCATGTCGATATCGGCCACTGCTTTAATCAATGATGACTTTAGACTGCTCAAATTTTTGTGAAGTTTAGAACAGACCTTCTCCTCCAATTCCTGCCAAATTTTTTAATCCAGTGGATTGAGGTCAGGGCCAGATGAGGACCAATCTTGATGCCTTATTAGCTCGATATTGTGGCGCTCGAACCACTCCTGAGTTGGTTTGGCCTTATGAGCAGCTGCGGAGTCCTGTTGAAACACAAATGGCCGTCCTCCAAAGAGTGTCTGGGGCAGAATTTTTACTATGCGATCTAAAACCGTGTCTTGGTACACTTTTGCACTGGTTTTGACACCTTTTTCACAAAAATGCACTTCAGTAGGGCCATAGTAGGACACTCCCAACCAAATCATGACTGATGATGGATGATGGCCGTGCTGCACTCTAGAAATGGCATTTCCAGCGGCTGCAGAGCTGGTAGCGTACACCCTGTCATTTTGTTTGTTGTACTTCTCTTCGATATTAAAAATTTTCTCGTCTGTAAACAGGATATCGCGGTGTCTGTTTCTTGCGTACCGCTTTAGCAAAACTTTGCATTTTTTGGCTCTCATAGCTATCAGACGCGCGTTCAGAAGATGTCTACTCTTTTTTCGGTAAGCTCGTAGTGCCAGGTCTTCATTGAGTACTTTTTTACGGTACTTCTGGTTAATCCCATCTCCAAAGCCATCAGTTTCTGCTTGCGGACGGGATTTCTTGCAATACGCGCCTTGATTGCTTTGATGACCCCTGGAGTCCTAACGGAACGAGGTCTGCCAGTTCTTTTCTTGTCATCGACACTAGAGGTTTCATTGTACTTCTTGATGGTACGGTACACGAATCTCTTCGTGATTTTTAATTTTTGAAGCAAGTTGAATATCGTCTTCGGTGGATGGCCGCAACGATGCAATGCAATTACTGCTACTCGGTCCTCTTTGCGAGTCCACTCCATCGTAAAAAATGAATGAATGTAATTGTGATTTGGCAGATTATTAATCAAAAAATATTTGAAAATCGAACACCATTTCATTTTTTTTCTAGGTGTTCTATTTTTAAAATAAATGGCCAGTGACAGCTTAAGAACCGACTAGGTACTTATATTTCCATTTTATATGTATATAGTCATGTTTATATATAGTCACTTTCGTATTAAAGTTAGTTATATCAGTATGTATGTTAGATATATTTTAGTATATATATATATATATATATATATATATATATATATATATATATACATATATATATTTATTATACCTATGTAAGTATTTTAGTATGTAGTAGTCATGTAGTACGTACACATATATGGTTACCAATTTATTTTTAAAGCACTTCTATACCCATTCTGTTTGCTATAAAAAATCTCTTTGAGAGATAAGCTCGCCGCTGTACTCAAGTTAATGTATTAAATGTTTGTAATCTCCTTTTTTGTGTACAATAAAGAATAAAAATAAGAAAAAGATTTACTGAACGCGGGCGAAGCACTACTGGGCGAAGCTGTGGGCAAAGGCTAGTAATTAATAAAATCAATAACCAATAATTCTAAAAGTTCGCTAAGTATCATAGGCAATATTTTATTTAAATAAAAATATACTTTCAGTTTTAATTTTCGATATTAATGAATCAAGTCGGGTAAAAAAGCGCTTCTTGACTTGGATGGTTTATCTGTATGCGTGTAAATATTGTTTATACGTAATACAACGTTACTTTCCCATACAGGACAACTGTATCAGTTTAATCTGACTAGAGATATCCATCTACAATGATCTTGACACACCTCTTGCTAATATTAAGCTTGCAAAAGTGATTACAGGCAGGTTCAAGTAATGATATTATCCTGATCGGAAAAACTGACTACATATTTTTGAGTTTAAACGGAACATACGTACAAACCGGCTGACAAACAAAAATTTTAAAATTGTGGTTTTAAACCTTCAAAAAAATATTCTGCATTGTGTTATGTACAGACACAACTTCTTACTACCACTTTATTAATAAGGAGTTAGGCCGTGATTACATCATCCCATTTATCGGTACCCTAACTAGGATCCTAATTAGGACATGCGAAGAAACAGATCGTCATAAATGCGATTACACTGTCCTAAGTCCTCTACTATTCTACTCATGTACAGACACAACTTCTTACTACCACTTTATTATTAGGATAGATTATGTTACGCCTATTCATGTTTGCTAAGTTTCTTGCCCTTCTTCTTAGCAATACTAATCGAATGGTGCGGATGGTTAGGCATTATGTATATATAATATTTTTATTCCTATATTTCTCTATTTTATGCAGGTTAACTTTGTTACATTTTAGTAGCCCAACCTAAATATTTTTTGTATGTATTTCCCTTATTAGTATATATTTTTTATATTCCAAAGTTATCTATTGTAAAGATTAACTTGGACTTGTAGAAAGTATATTTTATGTATCTATTTAACAAAATAAATATTTTGTTTTTTTTTTATTTTGATATATTTTAAAGTAATTTGGCCACCCCTATAAGAGGAGTTAGGGCGTGATTACATCATCCCATTTATCGGCACCCTAACTAGGATCCTAATTAGGACGCGCGAAGAAACAGATTGTCCTAAATGCGATTACACTGTCCTAAGTTCTCTACTATTCAAGTTAAGATGCCGATAAATCGGATGGTGTGATCGCGGCTTTAGCCTTAAAAGATAGGTTTATCATTGCAGTTTGAGTTCTAATTGCAGTGGGTACACTGAACATATTTATAGGTTAGCCTGTGTACAGGTAGAATTCACGAAACGAGGGGTGAACTGTAAAATGTAATAAAATAATTATACACCTGCATAACATAAAGAAATATAGGAATACAAATATTATAGATACATAAGGTGACTTTATTTATCCAGCCAAACTCATATTGGAGCCTTGGTAAAGTGATCAGTAGCACGGATGGATAACACTTTTTGCTAATTTCTAGAGATGGGCCGAATGGTTCATGGAAAATCATTCGGTTAAAATGAAAAATTCGGCCGAACTTCGGTTCAATTTCGTGCGCTTTCTCAAGAGCGACACGTTGTGACTTGTTTACACATTTACTTCGATTATTGCTATAGAAGAGCCAACGAGAGATGGCCACTATGACAGCTGCGTTTAGTGATGGGGTGCACTTTAATTTCGGCATAAATAAAAATCAAGTGCGTCTAGCGACTTGAGTAAATAAAATATCGATTTATTTGACACGTCATACAACATGCATCATAATAATACAAATGGCAAATGTGCCTTTGCTTACATTAAAAAAGCAGCCATAAAATCTAGAAAACTGGTTTTAATCATAAAAAGATATAGTTTGTAAACAGACGGAGCCGTACGATTAAGGAGAATAGAACCCGTTATTTATTGATTACAATTCAGCCACTACCATTCCTCATAATCCCTTGTGTTTTGAAAAAAATAGAAACTTTTGCTGTAAAGTCTTTATAAAATCGAAAAATGATGATTGAAACGAGTAGTACATCACTTTTCGCTGCCAGCAACAATGAAGTATTCGATTATTTTAGTGACACTTATCCATAAACAATTATGAAGCTTGGTAGGCATTTAAACGTCATAGGTGCCATCTCTCGTTGGCTCTAGTTTAGATGTACCCCGCCCGCACACCGCTCTACCACCACGTGGCCCGGAGCCGGCCGGTCATTAGCCATTTAGCCAATACGTCATCGGCGTGTGATTGTGAACACAGAACGTGATTTTTTATTCAATTTAAGAATTGTTATCCAGATGTTTGTTGAAGAATACTAAGTTTATTTCAATTTTGTAAAAGTATCTAATACTATATAGGTAACATACGATTATAGTATATCAAATTTTTATGTCTAATTAATTAGGCATAGATTTTCAAGACTATTAAGAAGAACTGATTTAATTTAAGGTTTATATTTACAATATTCCTAACTAAAATAAATGACCATGAGTGAGTAAAAGTCATAATTTTATTTTACAGTAATACTATTCTAATTTAAATACATTTTAGTCAAAATAGTGCAAGTAGGTATTGTTTTTCTTGTGCCGGCATCGGCAGATGTTCGGCATCTGAACCGAATTTCAGCCCAACCCTGCTAATTTCGCAAAATTAATTTTTGATGTCCCATAGTAATTGACTCGGGGCTGGGCTTGCGTTTGTAGGGAACACGAAAAGAAAATTAACGAACTACACCAAAAGGGTCACCGAACCTTGTTACTGAGCACTTACCTAGTCTACACTATGAATTTGGCTGCAAAAATTAATGTCACCTTATATACATAATGCAATGAACAATAAGTTGATAAATTAACTAAATAAATCATAAATAAAAATACAACCCGGTCACAATATCTGTGCACCTGACCTCGTGACGTCTCATATCGGCGGTCTGGGTACGGTGTGAAAAAAAGTTTTTACGAGAAATGTGGAGGTAAAAAAAATTTACTAACCTTTTCAAATCAATTTATTATTGATGAAGGGTTTGTTATTAAAAAACCATAATTTTAATTACAAAAACATTTATTATTAAACTCAGTCACTATAAATTATTGACTCTATGCCTGACATTGTATCTTCCTCACTCTCACTTTCTGAACTCGCCGAACTGTCTTCCCCTAGTGATATTAAAAGTTGTGTGATGTTGTCATCTGCTAGATGATCCTTTTCCCAGTATTCTCGCTGTAGTCTCTCCACGTGATTCACTTCTTTTTTCCAGTCAGCTGGCGTAATTGACTTAATCGCATCTTTTGTAAGTTGTTCTATGTTCTTTTCCGATTGGTCAATGTTTTTATCTGCCACCCTTTGCTTTACCAAGTTCCATATATATTCGATAGGGTTTAGGTCACAATGGTAAGGTGGCAGACGTACAACTTCTTGGCCATGCTCTCGCATCAAATCGTCGACGACATATTTTTTCGGCGGCTTTGTTCTCAGTATAATGGGATACAATTCCCTCTTTGTCATTTTGTCATTCAATGGAATATTGTGTTCACGTAGCCAATTTTGCATGTCTGCTTTAAGAGCAGCACTAGTGGGCGCTTTCACCGACTGCGTCGAATGGTAGGGTGCATTGTCTATGACAACTATACCGTTCGGCGGTAAATTTGGTATAAGCTTTTCACGGAGCCATTTTAAAAAATCGTTAGAAGTCCATCTCGTTATGATAATCGCCGATTTTACTTTTACATTAATAAAGTAATTCTGCACCTTCAATAAATCCATTTTCTCCTCCAGCGTGTACAAGAATCCAACGTTGACCCGGATTTAAATTTTTCTTCACACTGCTGTCGGTATTATTTTGCCAGCATTTACTGACCGTATAGTGGGAATGGATCCACGTCTCGTCCAGGTAGGTAACCGGTTTTTTATCAGCGCCAAGGTCATTATTCTCTTTCATACGGCGTAGGTAGCGAGCCCTCCATGCGGCGATGTCCGGCTTTTGTGTCAATACACAACGGATATTTTTACACTTTTTGAACGTGTAGCCCAATTCGTTAATTAAAATATTTCTTAAATATGTTCTCCCACCTTGAAAATTTAGGTCTCTCTTAACTGCTGCCAGAATTTTCTTCAAAGTTGGGATTTCTTTTTTACAGCATAAAAACTGTTGATGATATTTCGTATTGCGCAAATTTCAAAATCATCTACTTCGATGCGTTTTTTGTACTGTTTACGCTTCTTACCCGGTGTCGATAATTTTGGTTCTGGGTGGGTTTCTAAATTATTACTAGTACTTGGAGTCGGACTAGCGCCCGGCGAAGTAGGTGGTTGTACTTTGGCTTAATTTTTAATTTTCATTAGAGTCCTCTTTGATATCCCAGTCGCAGCACAGGTTCGTTTCACCACTTGGTCTACAGGTATGGTGTACTGTTTGTTTGCTTTCTCCGATTCAAAAAACTTGAGCACTTTCAAGATTAAATTTCTTGATTCGCTGTGTATTGTTTTTCCCATGACTTCAGTTTAACAGCTACAACAATTTTAATAACAACCAAACCAGTCCAAACTTAACAGTAAACAGTCTAAACTTAACAATAAACATTAAAAAACAAAACAACAATAAAGCAAAAATATCAAAATTATCGGGACGTGTAGCGGCAACGAAGATGCTAACCGTACTGTCGCACCGGGGAGTGCGCGGAGAGGTGACAGGGGAAGTGGGAGAGGCGCCACATTCCAGCGAGGTGCACAGATACTGGGACCGGGTTATAATGCCAAACATCCGCCGATTTGATTAGTCTTGCTAAGAAGAAGGGCAACAAACTTAGCAAGACATGTCTTTTTAGGGTTCCGTAGTCCGACAAGGAACCCTTATAGTTTTGTCATGTCCGTCTGTCTGAGGCTTAGCTCAGAGACTATAAGTACTAGAAAGCTGTAACTTGGCATGAGTATACATTTAATCACGCCAACAAAATGGCAAAATAAAATCTCGAAAAAAATATTTTTTTAAGTGCACGTAAATTGGGGATGAAATTTGTTTTCTCGTCTATCCCATAGTGTGGGGTATCGTTGAATAGGTCGTTTAAAAACGTTGTGGTTGTGTGAAAACCGTTTTTCGATTTTGGGTTCCGTTGGCGAAATATTAAGCTTTAAAGTGCAAATTTTTTGTTAGAGTCAAGTGTCCCCCCCCCCCTGCTGGCTAAACGGTTGTTTATGGATATGTGAAAAACTGTGTTTGACTTTTAACCTAACCCCGATAATGTAGTATTTTGTAGAAGAATACAAACTGGTTATATTCAAACCAATCAAAATCATATTCATAATTATTTTTTAAAGTTGGAGCCCTTTGCTGATTTTCTTTATATCCAAAGAAATCATCGTCACCCGAAGAGATAAGATAATTAGATCGCGTGAAGTTATTTTTATTATTGATCCCACTATTTTGGACTACTTTCAAATTTTTCCGCTAGGATAACCATAAATTTTATTTCCAAGAAACATTTTTTATAATATTTTGACTTTTAATTTTAATTGTTTTTACATTTAAAATGTGTTTTACTAACGTTTCTTAATAACCTCTAAAATTATCGGGGTTTATTTGAAAGTCAACCTGTATAATTAAGTTAAAAGAAAAACTATCACAGCTAAGTAGGCTTTACAGGTTTACAAGTACAGGTCGCGCCAATCTTTTAGTCCCCTCTAAACACGACCATGTATGGGCCGTTCTTCTAAATGTACGGGACTAGTCTGGTGCGATCTGTATTATAGTAGACCTACTTATAAAATATACCGGGCAACTACGGAACCCTACACTGCGCGTGGCCCGACATGCACTTGACTGGTTTTTTCAATTTTGCATTTTTTTAGGGTTTCATACCTCAAAAGGAAAAAAAACGGAACCCTTATAGGATCACTATGTTGTCCATCCGTCTGTCTGTCAAGACCTTTATATCGGGAACGCGTGGAGGTATCAAGTTGAAATTAAAACCTTACACTCAAGTCCACAGTACCTTGAAGCTATAAAAGAATCAAAGTAAACTTCTAAGTTACCCTAAAAAAAAGATACGGCCGTTTATGACGGAAAAACGTATATTTCGACACTCTCAAGGGAATAAAAATTTATAGGGTACTAGCTTTTCCGCCGACATGCTTTTTTTTCGGGATAAAAAGTAGCCCATGTGTTAAGTTACGGTATAAGCTATATCCATTCTAAATTTCATTCAAATCCGTTCAGCCGTTTCAGCGTGAAAGAGTAACAAACATTAGGTTAAGCAAGTGACTAAATCTTTTTGTATATTTTTTTAAACTTCTACTAATTTGTACGGAACCCTCGGAGCCCCCCCCCCCTCCTCTCACAAAAATTTACGTAATTTCCTTTAACTACCACAAAATACCAGACCCCTCCCCCACTCCCCTTATTTCAAATGACGTATTGTGTGGACGGCCCCTTTTAAGTAGTCTTTAAAGCTTTTTTAAGTAGTCCCTGCTTAAAATATAGTTTAAACTTATTTTCAGGTAAACGAAAACTAAAGTGTGACGAAGATGGATACAAACAAAAAAGTTCGCTTTTGTGAAATAAATATCTATCAGACGAGCAAACAATATCAACCATTTGTGAAGATAAAAAAACTGAATGTCACTGACTGTGTTGTTATCCACCAACCGGTGGTATATATAAAAAGACTCACAGAAGAAGAGATTAGCAATCATACGCCGAAGTCCAGGTAACTTTAAAAGTACTTAATTCTTATCTCCTTAGGTTAGGATAAGGACGATTATTCGCCCGATCTTGCTTTTTTTTTGCGTTTCGGGTGTATGTACTACATAGGTAAAATGGTCATCATGAAATCTGTAAAAACGAAAGGAGTTGCCTCACCCCGCTCAGCTCTTTACTTAGAAACGTATCAAACTTTTAAAATATAAACCTGTTGTGCGTATTCATAACATGCTTTACGTGTCTTAAGGAGTTATAGTTAATAGAATTAACATCACACAGCATTTACGACGCGATAAACAGGTGCGTATGAAAAGCAAAGCGTGTGATTTTTTGCGTCGTCGCAACTATTTTTTACCTTTTGTTGGAGGTCTATCGTAAATTTGTTAACGATATTGTCGATAATTTTCATGAAATGACCAATTCTACGATATGGCCACCACATACGTAGGTAGTTGATCCACGAACTGAGTACTGTAGCCGTGATTACACCATCTTATTTATCGACATCCTAACTACATATGATCCTAATTATGACGCGTGGAGAAACAGACCGTCCTTAGCGCTGTCCTAAGTAGAATCCTTATCCTAGTTAAGAGGACGGTGTAATTTACAGTTAATTATATCGTGTTGCATGTTGTTTCAGCCAATCAACACGCCGGACCCGGTCACAAACCAAACAGGACAACAGCGACGTGCATTAGACGGGGCGAGATATCAGTATCCAGCGCTGGAACCTACGCACATCGTAACGTAAGGGCGATGCTGCCGCCGGCGGCCGCGCGTAATTACAAAGTTGATTCAGAGTATTATTACTTTTTGTTGCAGCATTCTGTAAAGTCTGTTTTTTCTTTCTTGATAACCAAACTCTTTATTTACTACTTAGATCTAGTATAATGTATAATGTTTTAACAAAAAAATAATAACCGACGTCAAATATTATAGCAGACATTTGGTGTCGATTTGGTGCAACACGACTTAACTTATTTGACAGGACTAACCGTATTTTAAGCGTCCTGTCTTTGTCCTTTTGACACAGAGAGAAAAATGCAGAATGCCAGAATGACAGAATGGTTAAATTAAGTTAAGTCGTGTTAAAACGAATCGATACCATTCACTAAAAAGTTTAAAATAATTAAATACTGACCGATGGTACCAAAATAACCCTTTTTGCCGACTTCTTTCTTCCTGAAACACATGTCCTCTAGAAGTCGGCGCTCTTATATTAGTTTTTGTGTTCTATACATGTGCCGACTTCTAGATAACATATGTTTTAGGAAGAAAGAAGTCTGCAAAAGTATTATTTTGGTACCATCGGTCAGTATGTAATTATTTTAAACTTTGAATGTCTGCTATGATATTTGAAGTCGGTTTTTTTGTTAAAAGTTTATTTCGTTTTTTAGTTTTTAAGGGTTAAATTGTGAAAAATGGGGTGAGCAATCAAAATGTTTCGTTTTATTAGAATAGATTCAAATTCAAAGGTCCCGTGGTTCGGAAAATGATTTTTTCTGCATATCGTGAATTCCGTTAAAACTACGGGGGTCGCCTCGCTCCGCTCGGCTCCCTAAAATTTACTCACGTGTCAACATAACCACTCCTCCTCGCTTCGCTCGTCGTCGCATTCGAACCCTAGCGGTCGAATAAAATCAAAACTAAGGAAGCCGCCAACGGCTATTCAGTCACTTTCAATGTTGGAAGGCTTCGTTAGTTTTAATTTTATTCGACGTCTAGGGATAAGTCGCGACGTGCGAAGCTAGGAGGAGCGGTTAGGTTGACATGTAAGTACATATTAGGGAGTCGAGTGAAGCGGAGCGGAGCGAGGCGACCCCCGTAGTTTTAACATAATTCACGATATGCAGAAAAAAAACATTTTCCGAGCACTTTCCGATGACTTTACGGTTCAATAATTCATAAAATTAAAGGACCGCTCCCTTTCCGAAGGGTCATATAGTAACTTCCTAAAATAAATGTAATTTATGTCATTTACCGGTCATAGTTTTCTAGCAAAGTTGTGTTAACAGCAACAATAGACACATTTTGAAGTTGTTGTGCCTGTTCATAAATAATGTATAAAGTAACACAACTTTGCTAGAAAAGCACAATTGTAATTGAACTGTGACCAGTGAATGCCATAAATCACATGTATTTTATACTTGTAAGAAATCTGTTAATTTGTATCACCTTGCGATGGATAAATCGCCAAGGCTTAGAATATATAGAAAATGATGTATGTCATTTGTTTCGATACGAGTAATGGGATTTGTTGTTCACTACCCGATGCTGTAACAGGGGACGGGCGGGACTCGTTCTCTAGACATCAAGTGGCTCACTGTTAATCTATACGTTGCGGTATGGGGAAGCACATGCGTCAATTCGCAGGTTGCGTTGACTACTGGATAGCGAGTAATTTCGTGTTCGAATCCGGATCAGAGCTCCTCACATCCAGGTTTAATTATCTTCTGCTTATAAATAGCGCAATCTGATTGTAAATCCTACAGTAGTTTTTCGATTACTAATTATTAACTTTTTGTTAACATTATTTTTTATAGTATTTAACTAGAAGTATTTGTGTGAATGTCACATAATAGTTATGTTGTGTTAACTTGTGGTCTACCTGTGGGTCTAGAAGCAAAGCCGTTCGGGGGTCACTCGTCTGGTCTTCGACAAGTGACCACCCTACGAGTGAGCAGGACAAGTGTTATATGTCTCGTTCGTCTCGTTGTGCTTCAAGACTGACTGGTTGTTATACATTGCGCATTGGGTTCCACCAATCAGACGACGAAACTCTCGTAGATAAAAAAAATATTGTTAGAATTTTTTGATTTATTTACAATAAAGTTCCATGTTTTTCTTAATAACTTGATTTTTATTAAAGTGTTTTTTTTTATTATTTTAACAACAGCGAAATTTCAAATGTATGTTAATCTGATAGGCAGCACTTAACTAAGTAACTAAAAAAATGATTACAACTCAAGCATCTTCAAAAAATTGTCTCGGGTACTTGGTGATCTGGGGTTGTTCATAGGGTCCTGAAAAAATATAATCAATAAAAGAAAACGTTTTATCTAACCTCATATCGTAACATCCTCATTATGAAATCAAAACTACTTGCTTATTTTAAAAAAAAACCTAATCAACATAATGCTATAAAATATTTTTTCAACACACTTGCTTATAAAGTGGCCCTTATTGCAGCGTTCTTAGGGTCATAATGCTGCATATTAAACACGCGTGCATTTTACTTTACATTATCGCACTAGTGTTCTTTTTACATTACAGTTTTTTTTAATCTTAGCAAAGAGTTTTGAAGTCTTGATAAATAGTAAAGTTTTTGCGAATAAATGGACTGTATCAGTTAAAACATAATAAATAATCATTTAATTTCATCAAATTATTTATTTTTATCAACAAATTAACTCAAATTTTTGTTGTAAATACAAAAATATTCAGTTTGTTGATCTCTTCTTCTTTAAACATATAAAATACAACGTCTGTCTTTCCGTCTGTCTGTTCGCTCGCTTATAACTTGAGAACCAATCAATGGATTTTTATGCAGTTTTCACTGAAAGATAAAGCATTTCTCCGGGAAGGTTTAGGGCTATGTATCATCACGCCATGGCAAAAGGGAGCAGCGCAATGAGAATTTTAGTGGGACATATGGAAGGTTCGCCGCCGTAGCATTGTCTAACGTCGCGGGTTCAAACCCCGACTGGTAAAATTTGTTTTCACTTTTTATTTTTTTATTTTATTTTCAGAAAAAATATTTTGTAAAAAAAATATTAAAGCTGAAATTATATTTATTGACTGCACAAAGACCAGTAACAAAAATATTTTTATTTTCAAGTGCTTAGAAAACGCCATCTCTGGGAAGCTATCCTGTATAACGGCTCAGTAAACTGGCGTTGAAATTGTTTTTATTTTAATACACTAGATGGCGCTGCATGTTTCAAAATATCTAATTTTACGCAGTCTGGTTTAAATAACTCACGTTAAAGTTTGTCTAAACTATTATGCATATAATGGGTAATATCTAGAACTACTGAACTTTAAAAATTCTTTAAGCACTCAATAAGATTTTTAGTTAATCGTGTGGTATGTACGCCTTGCGTAGTCGTAAGTATGTAGTCTCATCGTCGGGGTTTCAATCATCCATTGGTAAATGTTTTTTTAGAACATGGTGACCAGGATCTAATGACGGGACTGTGGGAGGTGGGTACGGGATCTCCTCAACGGATAACAGCAGACCCATCGAGTTAGGGCTTATTTTATTGGTCTTTATTAGCACTTTGGTAAAACATGGTGACCAGGGTCTGATGATGGGACTAGAAGGTAGGTACTGGATCTCCTCAACGGACAACGGCAGACACTTCGAGTTTGGACTTATTCGATTGATATTTATTAGCACTTTGGTAAAACATGGTGACCAGGGTCTGATGATGGGTCTGGAAGGTGGGTACGGGATCTCCTCAACGGACAACAGCAGACCCTTCGAGTTTAGGCTTATTTAGTTGGTATTTATCAGCACTTTGGTAAAACATGGTGACCAGGGTTTGTGATGGGACTGGAAGGTGATTATGGGATCTCCTCAACGGATAACAGCAGACCCTTAGAGTTTGGGCTTATTCGATTGGTCTTTATTAGCACTTTGGTAAAACATGGTGACCATGGTCTGATGATGGGACTGGAAGGTGGGTACGGGATCTCCTCAACGGACAACAGCAGACCCTTCGCGTTTAGGCTTATTTTGTTGGTATTTATTAACACTTTGGTAAAACATGGTGACCAGGGTCTGCTGATGGGACTGGAAGGTGATTATGGGATCTCCTCAACGGATAGCAGCAGACTCTTAGAGTTTGGGCTTATTCGATTGGTCTTTATTAGCACTTTGGTAAAACATGGTGACCAAGGTCTGTTGATGGGATTGGAAGGTGGGTATGGGTTCTCCTCAACGGACAACAGCAGACCCTTCAAGTTTGGGCTTATTTGATTGGTCTTTATTAGCACTTTGGTAAAACATGGTGACCGTTGCATATTGTCGTTAAAAAAATCATATTCTTTTGTTTTCCTTATTTCCACGAAAATCTCTTCGACGCGGGCGGAGCCGCGGGCAAAAGCTGGTATTTCATATTTGGCTGTTTGGCAATATTTGGCTATTTGGTTTTTTGCGTCAGTGCCTCTATTTCCATCTGCGCAAAAAACAAATACTCCGCCGCCACTTTATCGTTTCGATTATGTGGTACAAAGACAGTGAAATTTTATTATTTTTCCTCGCAAGTGTGTTGAGAAACGTCGTATGAAACGCGTGAGCTCACTTGTATCATAATGTAATATTTTCTGCTATGATAGTACAATACATGCGTTGCTGCCAATAAAAATTTCTTGATTCCCCGCGACGTCAATTCCCCGTTTCTTTTTGATTCATCTGATAACATCACTCAATCAAAACCAAAAAGAGCTGCTATTGATGGAGCCCACAGATGTACCTGTCTCCACATCAATGGGGCGCGGATACCAGGTCCTGTTCATCAACTTGACGACGAAGGCCGCCCACATCGAGCTCGCCGGTAGCCTCAGTACTGATTCAGCGGTGATGGCTCCATGACGTTTCATGAGCCGACGAGGATGCCCTACAGAGTTATGGTCAGATCACAGCACTAACTTCCGTGGTGCTTATGTTGAAATGAGGAAAGCAGCTGAAGATGCACTTCCTGAAGAGGCCTCCATCTGGTCAATCAGATGGAGATACATCCCCTCAGTGCTCCATTTATGGAGGGGCATGGGAACGATTGATGCATCTTACTCTCCAAGAACGAGCACCAAAAGAAGAACTTCTCTCGATGCTGCTGATTGAAGTAGATAACACATTGAATAGCCGGTCTCTCACTCACATATCCACATCTGCCAAAGACGAAGCGGTTCTGACGCCAGATCACTTTCAGTAGGTACCTTTGCTTGTTATGTTCATCGAAGAAGATGAAGCAGGAAAGAGGATCTGGCAAGCCAGCCAGAGCCTAGCAGATCTCTTCTCGGCAAGACGGATCAAAGAATATTCCACCTCCAATTGCCAATGGATGCCTACCGAAGAACGCATGGCCACGAGGTGTAGTCATACCCGTCTACCAAGAACCTGATGGAGAGGTGCGTGCTGTCGATGTGAAAACCAACAAGGGAGTCTTTGGGCACCCCACCAAAAAGCTGGTTATCGTGCCTTGCGACGACGTCACTGCAAACAAAGCAAGATGTCAGCTACAGGAGCGGTGGAGGGAGTGATGTTCGCAATTTCTACCACATACATATAATTATTACTAAGTATACGTCTGTGATATCTACAGATACCAGCAGCCAATCACAGCGAGCCACAAACAACCAATGAAAAAAGGCTCGCTGGCTAAGCTAACTCGTGAAGCAAGCTGGGCGTCTCCCTCGTCGCACTCCCCTAACTCCGTTTACATTGTTTCTTCACCGACTGGTTAAGAGTATAGAATCAAAATCAAAATATTTATTTTGTAAAATAGATACATAAAGTATACTTTCTACAAGTCAAAGTTAATCTTTACAATAAATAACTTGAGAATAAAAAAATATAAAAAAAATAATATGTATGTACTAATAAGGGAAATGCATACAAAAATATTTAGATTGGGCTACAAAAATTTAATTATACACCTGCATATAATAGAGAAATCTAGGAATAAAAATATTACATATAAATGATGCAACGAACAAACAGGTTGATAAATAAATACGGGAAATACATCCAAAATATATTAAGGTTGGGCTACTAAAATGTAATAAATTTATACACCTGCATAAAATAAAGAAATATAGGAATAAAAATATTATATATAAATAATGCCTGACCATCCGCACCATTCGATTAGTATTGCTAAGAAGAAGGGCATGAAACTTAGCAAACATGATTTTTTTTCATTTGTAACATAAACTTAATCTATACAATTTTCTTATACCTACATAAGTAAAGGCAAATATAAAACCATAGGAATTATGTCCAGGAGAAAAAAAAATTGATCTAAGTCAGTCCGTCTTACATTGTCTATTATCTTTTACAGCAAACTCAGTTTACATATTAATTAACTTATCAAAATCTTTAGAGGAATCAAACATTTCGTATGAAAATTTGCTAATTATGACTTACAATTTTGATAAAGATTATTATTATTTATTACACCATGCTTCATTATCGTCCAGATAATCATTGATTTTATAATAAGCTTTTATAAATAGTCCCTGCTTAATGTATAGTTTAAACTTATTTTCAGGCAAACTAAGGACCTCCTCTGGAAGCTTATTGTAAAATCTTATACCATGTCCTACAAAAGAGGTACCTACTTTGGCAAGTCTTAATTTTGGAAGAGCTAAAATGTTGATGGTTGTGATTGTCGGCACTTGGTGGAACTTATTATACATCTTGTTAAATAAGACACTTGTACTTGTCCACAGGATTAAATCTTATTATTAATTATTATTAGGATTAATCCTGTGGACAAGTACAAGTGTCTTATTTAACAAGATGTTGGAAGAGCTAGTTTATGTTTATTTCTGGTTTCAACAGAGTGGTGCTCACCAAGCCTCGGGAGATTATCAATATTTTTTCTGACATATCCACATAATAACTTGATAAATAAATTCACATGGGACCGTAAATATATTAATTTCCTTAAACTTTTCTCTTAATGAATCTCGATACTTCATGTTATAAATAGAGCGAATTGCTCTCTTTTGCAAGACAAAGACTGCTTCTATATCCGCGGCTCTATATGCCATATGACATAATAATGCTGTGAAAATAACTAAAATATACTAATCTAGCAGTATCCTCATCAGTAATCTGTGATGCCTTATGCGTCTAACGGCGTAAGCGGCTGAACTAAGTCTACCACAGAGAGCTTCAATGTGGGGACCCCACTGAAGACGAGAGACGAGAGAATTAAGGTTAAATATGGAGCTATTATTTTGTAAGTACAGTTCACTTTTGGAATCAGCACAAGAAGGTCCTTCTTATTTATCACCCTACGCCCTGAAATAGTAGAAGGTTAGTACATTAGTGGAGCCCACAAATAAATTTAAGCAAGAACCATACAGCAAAATACGTATATTATATACGATACGAGTACAATAAGATTACCTCGATTGTTATAGGATTTTGGTGTCTTATCTGTAAAAAAGTAAATGGCACATTATACGTATGTTAAGATTAATTATGCACACTTCTTTAATACATTAACGATACACACTGCAATAAAACATACTGGCTGCCATTTCGACGCACCTTGATTTCTGTCTGGTGAATCTACTTCTGTGTTTTTGTTGCTACTAGCTATTTTATTTTTGCCTAGTTTTTCATTTTCTATTTTATCATTACTACCAGCTTGAGTTTTGTCATTCGTAGCATCATTTTGATCATTGACGTCATCTTTCTTATCTTGTTTCACTATAGTAAAGTTTTTAGATTCCTATACTAAATTATAAAATGGAGAGGTCTGTTTGCATATATAAGGTAACCTCGGGAACTAATGCTCCGGTTCTGAGAATTCTTTCACTAATAGGAAGCTACATTTTCCCTGAGTGTAAAAGGTTATAGCTTGCTCCCTGGGGCTGGACAGTTCCCTAGGGACATAGCTATTAATTACATTTACGCGAGAAATCTCTGCAACTACAGAACTGATTTCAGACAAATTTCCTTACAATTGAAATGGGTAGACTCTTCACTCGAACATAGGCTATAGTTTGTTTCCTGGAAATGGGCAATTCTCTAGGGATATAGACATAGGAACAGACATATTGAATCATTTTCATGAGAACCAAAAGTCAAGTCACGTAATATAAAATTATTGGTCCGAGAAACATTAACGGATTCGATAGGACCACCCAAAAAATCAATGAGGTCGCAGCCGCGGGCAAAAACTAGCTACTATTATACTAGATAGATATACTAGATAATCTAGATATATATTAGAGAGTAAATAATGATATTGTTACGTAGTACCGGCGCACGAAACAAAAATCTGACACATCATGGAACGCGTAAGAAAGTTCATAAATAATCTCAGCGCAGATGACGTGTGGACGCTTCCGGGCCAAGATCACAACTGGACAATGCGAGAAGTTTCCGCCATTGAACTCAAAATTTCTCGGACATCTCCCACGAAGAAGTAGGAGAAAGAAAGCATTCGGGTTGTAAAGGGACGGATACAGACTGGAGTCCTTGACGTGCGTTCCACAATGTACGAGAGGGTTCTAGCGACATCGCGTCACTTGAACTAGAAAGAAGTGGGAGGGAGAAAGCATTCGGGTTGGAAGGGAATGGATATAGGCTGGAGTCCTTGACGTACGTTCCACAATGTGCGAGAGGGTTCTAGAAAGATCGCGTCGCTTGGGCTGGAGGCCAGCGTGTGGTATAAAAACGGGACGGGTAGCGGTCGAGAGTTCAGTTCAGTGTTAACTACGAGGCAAATTGGAAAAGCGGAAACTCTGGTGAACTAAAGGACAACTCTAGTAGTGGCTAGTGAAGTGCGACTACATAGAGCGAATATAACTCGGTAACGATTCTAGTTAATGTGGTGAAACATTTTTAGAATTATAGTGCGGACAAATTAGTCAGCCATTGAGTTCAGTTAGTAATTCCAATTATTATTTAGTTCAGTTATGTTTAAATAGTGTGTGTGATTTCAAATAAAGACAGTTAGTGGTTTTTGGTGCAAATTGGTATAAAATTAATTTATCCCGAACCCTAGCTCGTAACAATATTAAGGTCTGCTTATGAATAATGCTATTATAAAGTGACGATGCCGAAAGGCTAGAATGGAAACCACGTACAGCAAAGCGTAGTGTAGGCTGACCTCGTGCCCGCTGGACCGACGACCTGAAGGACGTTGTGGATGGCGGCTGGATGAGAAGGACGGAGGACCGACATGAGTGGCGAAATTTGAGAAAGACCTATGTCCAGCAGTGGACGAATACGGCCTGATGGATGGATGGATGAAAGTGACAGTGCACAAGAAAATTTTCATTACATACCTGCATCATTTATTCCGCCAATTTGTAAACCTCTATAGTACATACATAATATATTGATAATAAATTATAGCAAGAACCAGAAATTTAATTACGTACGAGCAACGAGCTATAGGTTGTTGCGTACGAGTAAATAAATAAATTACCTCGGATTTTATACGATTTGGGTGTTGTATCTGTAATAAAATAAATGTCGCATTTTATACGGTGACTTTAATTTATGCAGCCAAATTATTACTGAAGACTCGGTAAGTGCTCAGTAACAAAGTTCAATTACCCTTTTTGTGAAATTGGTAAATTATTTTTTCGTGTTCCTCACAAACGCAAGCCCAACCCCGAGTAAATTACTATGGGACATAAAGATTTTATTTTATTTTGCGAAATTGGGAAAAAGTGTTATCGATCCGTGTTACCGATTACTTACCAAGCCTCCAGTATGAGTTTGGCTGCATAAATAAAAGTCACCTCATATGTTAATAATTACATATGTCCGTTTCTCTAACCATCCAAAGAACACTGTAATAAAACATACTTGCTGCAATTTCGACTTACCTTGATTTGTGTCTGGGGAATCTTCTTCGGTGTTCTTGTTGTTATTAACAATTTTATTCTTGTCTAGTTCTCTATTTTCAATTGTATTATTACTACTAGCTTTTGTTTTGTCTTTAACAGCATAATATTCATCATTACCGTCATCATCTTTCATATACTGTTTCTCTTTAGTAAAGTTTTTAGATTTTATAGCATCATCATAAGTTTTTATTTCTTTGCTTTCATTAACACTTTTAGGTCCTCCAGTATCATTTTTAGTTTTGCTTCCTCCGCTAGCATTCTCGGTTTGATTTTCTTCTGGATAATTTTTATTTTCGTCTTCATTATTATCATTGTTAGTCTCATCTTCATTGACACTTTCATAATTATCTGATCTATCGTGTTGATCACGGTCGCTGCCCGCGTTATTTTCATGTTGTCGAGGATCGCTAGTCGTACAATTCGTGGTGGGATACCCTGTAATACAATAGAAGAGATTCGTCCAGCGTTGTTAGAGAAGTTCTCGGTCCTTCTGCGGGCCATAGACAGTGTAAATGGACCGGTATCATTGAATGCAACCAGGTACTAATCTATTATTCATACTCCATATCCTTCTTAGATAGGTAAAAATACCAGCCGCGGATATGAAAAAAGGATTTTTTATAATTTTATTAACTTCTTGGAAAGTCCAAGTTATTTTTCGGTTGCGCGGTTATGTTTCTAAAACTTCAGAGAATTACGTACATTTCCATGGGCGTCGGAAGGGTGGGGCAGCCCTATATACGAGAGATAAGACCGATCGGCAGGTTTTGTTTGCACAAAAGTACGTTTTTTTATATTTTTAACTATAAATCCCGTCGATATTTGAAAAAGGTTGTCCCACCCTAGACTTTCGTCTTACGTCGCCCATGTACATATTGTGCACTTACCTTATACATGACGTAAGGACATGTGACAAGTGTCGCAACGGTTTATCTTGACTGCGCTACTACTATGTTTCTCTATCGCACGTAGTAATTTTGTGTGCGAGTGAACACATGCGCTCGTCCCCCACCACTTTTGCCGAGCGTTCATAAACCGTTGCGAGACTTGTACTTGTTGGTCAATGTATATTGACAAACGTTGTATTTATATAACCAACTTGAAATTTAACATACATTTAGGCAGGGGAGTTTTCGTTTTTCCATCAGTTTCTCGAGGAGCTGTGAATAAAAATGAAGTGGTCATAAGTAATCTTTGTTTTAACTTTCGTACATAATAAAATCTCATGTTTAGTATCATTTATTTCAACTTACTTTCATCATCATCATCATCTTTACGAGGCTCGAAAAATGGTTTCATGTAAAAAAATAAGCGGCCATAATTATTTTTGTATGAATTAGGTATAACTTCTGTAGATAAAAGGGTACGTTTAGTATCACCTACCTTCATCCTGTTCATCAACCGCTAGTTCTTCTTCTGCAGGCGCCAAGTAATCCCAAGCGAAGAGTTTATTATTTTCACCTTCTTTTACAGATTTATTGCCCTTCCCTCTTTTCTTTTTGGCGTTAATTTTCTTAAAGCTGCGCCTACCTAAAGTATCAATTCTCTTATCTACCAGGCCAGCAGCAGTGTAAGTTTTCTCTCGGTCTAAAGTGTAAGTTTTATTTTCTCGGTTCCCTTTTAAACTTTCAATATTCTTTTCATTATGTACAGGAGATCCCTGGATTGGCACTACATATATCTGAATAAACAAATCAAACTTTATTGATCGGAATGAAGGTTTTAAACATACTGTATGTAGACTGTACTTGCTGATGTCACTATTGATAAACAAACACATGTAAATACACGTCTCTCCCAAAGAAGTGGGGAAAGACCACGGATTTACACCTGTTACGATCCTAACACACCTCTATCGCAGCTTGCACATCTATCAATCTATAAGGTGAAATTTATTTATGCAGCCTAATTCATACTGGAGACTCAGTAACTGATCAGTATTAACACTGTGCTAATTTCACAAAATAAAATCTTGACGGCCCACAGTAATTGACCCGGGGCATAAATCCAAAATCTGTGTATGCCTCAACGCCTAATGTTGTAATGTTGTATAATAAATATAATAATGTTGTATAGTTTTTACGCAACATAGTTTGGCTTGGTCATACTCGAGAAGCATTGGGACAATCATGTTCACTATTAACGCGTTTCTAAGAGGAGGCGTTGAAGCGCAACATGATTGGCCTTTATCTTTATCAAAATTGTAAGTCATAATTAGCAAATTTTAATACGAAATGTTCTATTCCTCTAAAGGCTAGTCTTAAGCCCTTTATAGTTAATTAATATGTAAACTGACTTGGCTGTAAAAGGTAATAGGCAATGTGTAGGCATTCTGCTTCATAGGCAATCGCTGTTTTAGGCACTTCGCTCAGAAGAGATGTAAGACGGATTGACTAAGATCAATATTTTTTTTCTCTTGTGGCATAATTCCTATGATTTTATATTTGCCTTTACTTAAGTAGGTATAAGAGAATTGTATAGATTAAGTTTATGTGACAAATGAAAAAGTTCATGTTTGCCAAGTTTCTTGCCCTTCTTCTTAGCAATACTAATCGAATGGTGCGGATGGTTAGGCATTATGTATGTATAATATTTTTATTCGTATATTTCTCGATTTTATGCGGGTGTATAATTACATTTTAGTAGCCCAACCTAAATATTTTTTGTATGTATTTCCCTTATTAGTATATACATATTATTTTTTTATTCTAAAGATATATATTTAAAGATTAACTTTGACTTGTAGAAAGTATACTTTATGGATCTATTTTACAAAAAAAATATTTAGATTTTGATTTGATCTCGCAATTCCATCAACTACTCGGATTTTTTAGTCATCATTATTTAGAAAATAAATATTTATTGAATTAGGTACTAATTAATTAATTAGAACAGTACCTAATTAGAAAAATATTTAAAAATAAGTTCTTTAGTACATATTTGCTTTCAAAATAACAACTTTGAATAACTGTGAATAGCATGGCAAAAGTAGGCACGTACTTATTATTTATTCAATAGATTAAAGGTCACGTAGAAATAATTAGTATATAACTTTGAGCTGAAAAGCACACAAATTGTGCGGGCTCAACATCTCCCACAGGTTGAGTTGACCGGTACACAGATTTTGTTCACTTTAAATTCCCGAAAGAGCGAAAAAGGGAGGACACGAACTGTGCGGGCTCAACACCCACAGCGTTGAGTCATACACATGTTTTGGCTATATGCGACCCACGAAAAAAATAATTTACCAATGTCACACAAAGGGTCATAGAACTTTGATACTGAGCACTTAACGAGTCCTCGGTACGAATTTGGCTATACATATAAATAAATTTTACCTTGTATTTATATGCAAACTTTAAATTCCGGTTGCTTTTGACTTAGCCCATCTCCATTTGTCGTGATACGTCCTTCTATGGCGGCCCGGTCGACCTTTACCTGACACTTGGATACATTAAATTTGTTTTGTCACTCTTCTGCCTTTCATCCTCTGTATATTGCCCAAACCACCGAAGAATTCCTTTTTACATCTACTCTCTGGCACGCAGTCGTTTACACTCTGCCATTCATTCGTGTCGATTCGGTGTAAGACTTATTTGATTTTAATTTTAAGCGCCTTGTCCATGAATTTTCGACTCAAAAAGAAAAAGACAGAATGCTTAAATTAAGTTTAGTTCTGTCAAATAAGTTTAGTCGTGTTTCACCGAATCGACACCATTGTCGAAACACACATCCAACTTTACCTACCAGCAGTAAACATAGTCCAAGCCTGAAGCAATGCATAGTTATCAAAAAATTGATTTTACACTAGAACTTTTATTACAAACTGATAAGCATGTCTATTAAAATTAATAAAAAAAAATGAAACTCCATAAATATCGTCCAACAGTTTATTACTATTCCTCGTACAATTCTTTAATTTTCTTCAAAATTTTCCGTTTGCACTTTTAGTGTTCGCCCGTTGGACGACGATTTCTAATTTCATAACCTATACGTAACTTTAAAAACAAAATTCAAACTCTTAATTTTAATTGAGTCATCTCATGGCACCTACTCTTGGGTTACAAATCTTAAATTTGTTACTTTAAAAGCAATGGAAGTAAAGAGTAATCTTTAGGACATTTTTGCAACGAACAAATCATATGTTTTGAAGCACTAACTTTATTAAAATTATAAACCCAACAATAAGGTGGAACAATTAACAACTCCAACTATACATTATTTCATAAATATAACAATATCGCTGCCGGTGTGGCACAAACGTCGATCAGCTCGGACACCACGGCCTTTCTTGTCAGCGTAGTGCTGGCCGCCTGCCGCGCCACGCCAGTATAAATGATGTCATCCGGCGGGCTCTTGCCACCGTCAACGTGCCGGCTATTTTAGAGCCGAAGGGCATAACGCGTGACGATGGCAAGAGGCCCGATGGGATGACATTAATCCCATGGAAGAACGGCAGAGCCATGGTGTGGGATGCAACATGTGTTGACACACTAGCACCGTCCCACACCGGTGTTACTGCCGTTAGAGCTGGTGCGGCTGCGGCAGAGCCATGGTGTGGGATGCAACATGTGTTGACACACTAGCACCGTCCCACACCGGTGCTACTGCCGTTAGAGCTGGTGCGGCTGCGGCAGAGCCATGGTGTGGGATGCAACATGTGTTGACACACTAGCACCGTCCCACACCGGTGTTACTGCCGTTAGAGCTGGTGCGGCTGCGGCAGAGCCATGGTGTGGGATGCAACATGTGTTGACACACTAGCACCGTCCCACACCGGTGCTACTGCCGTTAGAGCTGGTGCGGCTGCGGCAGAGCCATGGTGTGGGATGCAACATGTGTTGACACACTAGCACCGTCCCACACCGGTGTTACTGCCGTTAGAGCTGGTGCGGCTGCGGCAGAGCCATGGTGTGGGATGCAACATGTGTTGACACACTAGCACCGTCCCACACCGGTGCTACTGCCGTTAGAGCTGGTGCGGCTGCGGCAGAGCCATGGTGTGGGATGCAACATGTGTTGACACACTAGCACCGTCCCACACCGGTGTTACTGCCGTTAGAGCTGGTGCGGCTGCGGCAGAGCCATGGTGTGGGATGCAACATGTGTTGACACACTAGCACCGTCCCACACCGGTGTTACTGCCGTTAGAGCTGGTGCGGCTGCGGCAGAGCCATGGTGTGGGATGCAACATGTGTTGACACACTAGCACCGTCCCACACCGGTGTTACTGCCGTTAGAGCTGGTGCGGCTGCGGCAGAGCCATGGTGTGGGATGCAACATGTGTTGACACACTAGCACCGTCCCACACCGGTGCTACTGCCGTTAGAGCTGGTGCGGCTGCGGCAGAGCCATGGTGTGGGATGCAACATGTGTTGACACACTAGCACCGTCCCACACCGGTGTTACTGCCGTTAGAGCTGGTGCGGCTGCGGCAGAGCCATGGTGTGGGATGCAACATGTGTTGACACACTAGCACCGTCCCACACCGGTGCTACTGCCGTTAGAGCTGGTGCGGCTGCGGCAGAGCCATGGTGTGGGATGCAACATGTGTTGACACACTAGCACCGTCCCACACCGGTGTTACTGCCGTTAGAGCTGGTGCGGCTGCGGCAGAGCCATGGTGTGGGATGCAACATGTGTTGACACACTAGCACCGTCCCACACCGGTGTTACTGCCCTTAGAGCTGGTGCGGCTGCGGCAGAGCCATGGTGTGGGATGCAACATGTGTTGACACACTAGCACCGTCCCACACCGGTGTTACTGCCCTTAGAGCTGGTGCGGCTGCGGCAGAGCCATGGTGTGGGATGCAACATGTGTTGACACACTAGCACCGTCCCACACCGGTGTTACTGCCGTTAGAGCTGGTGCGGCTGCGGCAGAGCCATGGTGTGGGATGCAACATGTGTTGACACACTAGCACCGTCCCACACCGGTGTTACTGCCGTTAGAGCTGGTGCGGCTGCGGCAGAGCCATGGTGTGGGATGCAACATGTGTTGACACACTAGCACCGTCCCACACCGGTGCTACTGCCGTTAGAGCTGGTGCGGCTGCGGCAGAGCCATGGTGTGGGATGCAACATGTGTTGACACACTAGCACCGTCCCACACCGGTGTTACTGCCGTTAGAGCTGGTGCGGCTGCGGCAGCGGCCGAGGGAAATAAGAGGCACAAGTATGCAGCCCTTAGCTCGGACTGCATATTTGTGCCTTTTGGGGTCGAGACCCTCGGGCCGTGGGGTCCCGATGCTAAACTCCTTTTTAAAGAACTATCCACACGGCTGATCGATGTTTGTGGGGACCCGAAGGCTGGTGCGTATCTTGGCCAGAGAATTAGCCTGGCCATTCAAAGAGGAAACGCTGCCAGCCTTCTAGGTACCCTTCCACATGACGGTAGCGATTTAGATAGGATTTTCTATTTAGTTTAGTTAATTTTGTAGGTTTAACAATGATTTTAGGTTAGTTTTACCCTTTTTAATTTAGGTAAGTTTTATTAATATTCTATATTTTAACATTATGTGTGTTAGTTTATCTAAATATGTTTTTACAATTACTAATATACACAAACAATACAATATTTATTTGATGCAATCGTTTAACCATACTTTACAAATCTTGGTGTTCCGAATGATACAGTATTCGCGAAACAATATTTGGGATTCGTAACTTGTACATAACGGGCATATGGGAGCAATTGCATAGTTTGAGCAAATAGTGTTGTCCATGTTAGTAGGAATGTAATATTCCTTTTTTGGAAAACCTCAGACGGAATAGGTACATCCGAAACACCCCCTCGTAATACAAACATAACACCCCAAAACAATTAGTTTGTTATCTCGTTCTCAAAACGAGATATCTACATTATATTTTGTATTTTATTGAAAAAGCAATTTTATATGACGCAATGCAACGACCCACACTACAGTTTTATTTCTGCCATTCTTGCTCGATTCGAATGCATCAAAACTCTCATTTGCACCGTCTTTAAAAAATGGGATTCGTAAAGCGAAAGCTAATTTGTAACGTTGCGTCGGGCGAATTGGAACTTTGTGCTTTTGAAATAAGAATTACATTAAATGTACATTCGTTCTGAACTTGCATAGTGGGTACGGGGTGAAAGTAAGAACACTACTGCATCTACTTTAAAAAGTACCATTTTTTTAATACGCCAACGTTATACGTTCTTCTAATGAAAAATAATAAACGTACAAATTGATGGCTACAAATCAGCAAAGTAAATCGCGTTCTTGTGACTAGAACAGAGTTAGAATAATTGACTTTGTAAAAAAAAAACATTGCGATAAGCAACAAATTTCGCTTCTAAATCCTACACTTGCCGAAATAGTACATTGTGTTCTCTATGAAAATATATTTATTTTTTAATCTGATCTTTTAACCCTACACAAAATAACGAAGACATTATACAACAGACATATTGCATTTTAAAATTAATATAACATGTACACATAACTCATATTCAAATTAGACATACACCACAGGTATAATCTAGGGAAATGTGCGTCAACAACTTAATCTGTGCCCAAACGACCCGAAAATGGAACCAAATGCCACAACATAATATACAGGTAAGTTTGGCAATTATATAAAACCAGAGGGCACAGACCTTCAGAAGACAAGTGAATACGGGTCTCAACTAAACACAAGTGTAGTCTCACTGGAGTCGAAACAGCATCTGACTGTGTACGCCTCGAGAGATGAACAAAACCAAATAAAACAACTGGTGTTACCTAATCCCACCACCAAAACGCCTGGACGAATGAAACTAAATAAATCAGCTTTTATCGAGATAACTTTCGATGACAAATACATATAAGGATTATTACTCCTTCTAAGTACTACTTAGGTACAATTTTGGTTTGGAATGTTCCGCGCTGCGTGATTATTGATTAATATTAACAAACGCATGGCGGGCTTTCAAATAATACAAACTACGTAACGGTAACAAAAATACGGTCTAAGGTAACAAAATAAATTGTGATACACTCAAAGCCAACAGACGGCTGTTTCGATTCGGCGTCTTGAAATTAAATTCTATACAATTTTTATAGTGGAATTAGCCACTTCTATACACAATTAACAACTCAATTTGAATCGTTTTAGTCGCAAACAGACAACCAATACTGAGTATCTTGAACGGGCTTCCACTGGAGGTAGTTCGTTAAGATTACATCACTATAAAGTTCCAGGCAAAAAGTGACCAATGTCAAAAAGTAAAAATATGCACATTATGATACAATGATTTTTATTAATTATACAACCTAAATCACAGCTCAATCCGTTCACGGCATAAAATGGCAACTAGTTTCAATAGCCAGAGTACCGAAATCCGATGACAGGGCCACAACGACGATACAAAATAATTAATTATACGATAAACTCTCCAATCGAGGAATATTCAGAAGGTATACCGAAATAAACAGATTAATTTAGCAACACTCACCACACAACAGTTATACTTGACACAAGTTTTGATCTTTTTGCGGTGGCCACAGAGTCAGAATAAAGAATTAATAATAATAATAATAATAATAGCCCCTCACAAATCTAACTCCACGTCCGACTTGACCATCTTATGCCACGTGAGGGGCGGACATTGGCAGCATTTAGCTAAATACTTACCAATGACCAACGGAGCACTAGTAAACCAGAAGTAGTGATGCGGTTAAGAAGTAGAAATATATTACCCCAGGCGGGTACCAGTAATGGAGAATCCCGCCCCGAGCTGAAACGCCCGGGCAGCCCTACGTACTCTGGGGTGGGCACCGTATCGCTATGTTCTGAACAGCCGAGAAATGTTGTAGGACAAAAAACTAACTCACCATCACCCAACATGCTCTCATGTCATCCCACATCATCGACTACATCACCCATCAGTTTATTCGCTGCATCAGATTCATCCCGCCATAGTTTTTCACGTTCACCTTCTCATGCATCACAATCATCTATGTCATCAAGTTCATCACAAAACGATGAGGCAGCAGATGTTGTACAGGAGGCATATGCCGATAACCCTGAACCCACTGTTGCCCAAAAACGCACAAGACGAAGATGGAGTGAAGAAACGAACACTTTCATTTGGCGTACGTACCTCGAGATAACTATGCTTGAAGCTGATACAAGAAGATTTCTTGACAAACTTTATGACGCATTCATACATAAATTCCCGGAAATACAAGTTTCAAAACAGAGAATAGGCGATCAAAGAAGAGCAATTGTACAAAATAATTTATTACCCAAAAATACACTTAACCAAATAAGAAAACAAGTAGAAGAAAGCTTAAATAAGACTCAGAACTTACCTAATAATACAGTTTACACCCAAAACACAATAAGACCAACACAAGGCCGTTCATTAACACGTATGCGATGGTCAAACGAAACAAATGAAAGTATTATGAAAATTTACTACCGGATTACAGAACTAGAAAAAAATAAAACCGCATATCGCCAACAACTTTATTCTAAATTTATCGAAAGCTATCCCGAATTATCTCACATCTCAGAACAACGCCTTGCCGACCAGAGAAGAGCCATAATAAAAAACAAATACATACCGGATTACAGGTTAGAAGAAATAAAAAATGAGGTAGAAATAGAAATAACAAATGATAATAGCATGAGAACCCAAAATTCAATAACTCAAGAGGAAGAAGCATCCCAAATAACAGAAAATTTAACTGATCTGACTAATAACAATCTAAATGAACAAATAATCATTTTAAACAACACACAACAACACAGCGTTCAGCAAACATCTAAACAAACAGAATTAACCGACGAAAATGCCCAAAGAGAACTTACAGAAATATTTGAGGAAACGTTAGAAAAATATAAAGATACTGACCCCATACAAAGACCTTACATACCTAAACAAAAATCAACCAAAAAATTAGCCCAACTAACCCAATACATTGACAACACTATTTTGCCCAAATACCTAAATTCTGAACAAGATTTTTTTACTCTGCATACCCTGATTTACTGTGCAGCTTTTACGGTAGCAACCTGTAATGGAACTAAAATTTTTGTAAGCAATACGCAATTTAAACGACCAAAATCAGACAGAAAACCATCATGGCAAACAAGATTAGAAGAGAAAATAAGGAAATTAAGGCAGGATTTAGGTAGAATGACTCAATATGCACAAGGAAATAGAAGTAGAAATGTAATACTATTTGTTGAAGATATAAAAAGAAGACATGGAACTCATGCACAGTATGAAAATTTTAACACAACAACACAAGAATATCTAGACACACTTAAACAAAAGTTGAATGCAGCATCAAGCAGATTAAGACGATACAAAACATGCACACTTAGGAAGTCACAAAACACATTATTCAGGAACAATGAGAAGCAATTTTACAGATCATCATTAAATACTAGGCAACAAACACAAATCCCACATGACACCCCTACACCACAAGAATTACACAGTTTCTGGTCTAAGATATGGTCGAACCCACTGGAGCATAATCGTAATGCGGAATGGATAGATAAACAAAGTAATGAGGTAAATCACATAACACAAATGAAATTTGACACTATACCGATTGAGACCTATGTTAAAGTTATAAATAAAACTCACAACTGGAAAGCTCCAGGATCTGATAAAATACACAACTACTGGTACAAGAAATTAAAAAGCGTACAACCATATTTACACACTCACATTCACAAGTTTATAGAATCTCCAGACACATTACCCCTTTTCCTAACACAAGGCACAACATATATGATCCCAAAAGATGACGACACGGCAAATCCTGCAAAGTACAGACCAATAACTTGTTTGCAAACCTTTTATAAAATAATGACATCATGCATTAGTGAAATAATTTATACTCACCTCACCGATAATAACATCTTGGCTGAACAACAGAAAGGTAGTAGAAAAAATTGCCAAGGATGCAAAGAGCAACTGACAATTGACTCAGTAGCAATGAGACAAGCCCGAAAAACAAAACGCAATATATATACAATGTTTATCGACTACCGTAAAGCATTTGATTCGGTTCCACATAGCTGGCTAATACAAGTACTGACACACTACAAAATCAATCAAACAATAGTGGATTTCTTACAAAAAATTATGACCAATTGGCAGACTAATTTAAAAATAAATAGTGAAGTTGGAGAAGTTTCTACAGCACCAATCACAATACAAAGAGGGATATTTCAAGGAGATGCTTTGAGTCCTTTATGGTTTTGCTTAGCACTCAACCCACTTTCTAATCTTCTTAATACTACAAATGCAGGATTTAAACTTGTTAACAACTCACAATTATCACACAGTCTCACACATCTAATGTACATGGACGATATCAAATTGTACGCTAACAACAAAAGAAAACTGTTCAAACTTGCAAATATTACGCAGACGTTTTCTAATGACATTAAAATGCAGTTTGGTATAGACAAATGTAAAATCAACTCAATGAAAAAAGGGAAAGTTGAACTAAATAGTTATACTCTTACTACAGGTGAAACGATTGAGCCAATGGATGAGCATAGTACGTACAAATATCTAGGATTCAAACAATCGAAATGTATTGAACAGAAGGAAACAAAAAGTGATCTTATCAAGAAATTTAAACAAAGACTGACGCACATATTGAAGACCTATTTAAATTCACGAAACTTAATTAAAGCTATCAATACCTATGCCATTCCGATACTAACATACTCATTTGGAATTATAAGCTGGTCCAAAACTGATTTACAGAAATTACAAACGATAATTAATGTACAATTGACTAAATTTCGTAAGCACCACCCGAAATCCTGTAAACAAAGGCTTACCTTACCTCGCTTAGAGGGAGGAAGAAAAATAATTGACATAACAAACATACACAATAGACAGATAACAATACTACGAAAATACTTTCACACAAAATCCGAACAATCCGAGCTGCATAAGCACGTTACAGCTTCAGACATAAAATTAACACCACTAAATCTAAGTAACAAAAACATACAGCCAAATGAATCACTTACACAGGCAACAGAAAAAATAGAAATATGGAAGAAAAAGTCCCTACACGGACGACACCGCAAAGACCTTGACCAATCACATATTGACAAGAATTGGTCAAACGCATGGCTCAAACGAGGAGAACTATTCCCAGAAACAGAAGCTTTCATGATAGCGATTCAAGACCAGGTCATTAACACTCGGAACTACAAAAAATATATCCTAAAAGAACGTAACTTACCTACAGATATGTGCAGACATTGCAGCAGCGCTTCGGAAACCATTCAACATATAACTGGAGCGTGCAAAACTATAGTACAAACGGACTACAAACACAGGCATGACCAAGTAGCCTCCATTATACATCAACATTTTGCCCACAAAAACAAATTTATAGAGCAAAAGTCCCCCTACTATAAATACATACCGGAAAAAATTCTTGACAGTAACGCAATAAAAATTTATTGGGATAGGACCATAATCACCGATAAAACCGTTTATTTCAATAGACCGGACATTACAATACATGACAAACAAGATGGAACCGTATACTTAATAGATATAGCAATCCCAAATACTCATAATATACAAGCTACACATACAGAAAAGATAAACAAATACAAAGACCTAGCCGTTGAGATAAAAACACAGTGGCGAGCAAATACCGTAAAAATAGTCCCAATAATTATATCAACCACAGGAGTCATACCAAAAACCATTCTGACTAGCCTAAAAATTCTAAATATTCCCACATATTTAATCCATATCATACAAAAAGCAGTAATTTTAAATACATGCCGCATCACGAGAAAATTTTTGCAGGCAAACCTATCACAGAACACTCTATAATATAGTTTATGCACTTGGCTGCGGCCCGTGCTCTTCTAACCTCTTTTCAGAAAAAGAGAGAAAAGAAATAAATAAAGAAAAACATAATAATAATAGTAACTTTTATTTCTAAAGAACAATTTTTACAATATATACAGTGCACCCCAAACAACATAGTTGTTGTCGGGGTAAATACGCTCATACAACAGTAAGTATATAGTTATTAATCAGTGCAGCTTACGGTTGGTAAACATTAACAATGTTACTGTAACTTTCAAATTATGAATTGAAATTAATCACCTACAAAAGCAAGCGAAATACAAGTTTAATATTCCTGCCCAAATATTATATTTATAGTCCCAGACGTCAAATTTCGGTAACCAGCCTAGTCTAAAACACCTTTAGCCAAACATTGGCTAGATAACACCGCCATTTTGAATTGTCTTATCAACAAAATGGCGGATGGAGCACTGCCGACGTCTAAATCATTTCTAAACATATTTTAGACATAAATTACTTTCTTTAACAATAAAGTATACTTTTTATCCCCGAGAATAATTTAAACTGGGATTTGAGGTTCCCTATATCTATAAAAATAAATATCAACTTATTCGGCGTTCATTTTCGAGTAATTATAATTCACTCCTAATTAAGCGTGGACCTTAATAATTCTTACCCCGAATATCTTGTGAAGCTTAGTGAAAATCAATCACTAATTAATTTTGATCGGTTAAAACTAATATTTAACATTAAAATAATCACAGACTATCAAATCCAAAAGTAATAAATTTTTAAATAAGCTTATAAATTGAAATATGCAAACAACGGGGTTATATAACTCGCAAAAAGTTTACATTGTTATACTTTATTAAATGGACCGAAACCGCCTAGCTGTGTACATACTGCAAATCCAGTTCATTTATATAAATATATATATTAGCATCAAAAATATTTTTAAAACAATTATTATATAACAAAACAGAATACTACAATAAAAGTAGGGATTAAAATATAATTATATTAGTATTCTAGTATAGACTATTTAAAAAAACAAGGTTTCGGTCCGTGTTAAAAATTAGAATTGAAGAACAAAATATGAACAGAATGTTAATTTAAAAAACTCTTTTCCCGCTAACGACGATGAATGACCGATGCCACATTCAATACCTTAGGTTTGGCTTTTATAATTTTATTTTAAAAACTCATCCTAGCAGCAGATTGGATTTCTGTTTAAAGATTTAAAATTTAAAGTTGTTGTAGGACTGTATCTCACACTCTCTCAATGCAACTAATGTCGCAGAGGATGACGACAAAGGGAATCGCGCGGGGAGCGGGCGGCGGGTCGGTGAAAGAGAGAGTGTATCTTACTCTGTCTTTCCCACACAGTTAATGCAACATAAGCCCGCTCACGCGTCCCTGTTGCGTCGCGGGCGAGTCTGTTTTCGTCGCCTTAGCGGGAAAAGGACTATCAGATTATTTACCTGTATAATTGAAACTGAAAACAAGCAATAAAGAAATACAGACATCGCATTCAATTTCAAATTGCATTATTGCTCGCTAAACTAAAACAATTGTTCGAATTACATTGCTGCCTGCTTTTTTTTAAAGCTAAAACTAGAAACGAGTTCACAAGCAATGTATACTGAGCATCTACCGTGTGCCTATTTAACGATCCAATAAGGAATTTCATTCCCATAAAATATATAATTTCTCTAGCACGGTAGATGCCGTTTTCTGTTGTAGAGCTAGTCTTGTAATACAATCTATTTTAACACAAAAGTGAAGTGACTGCACTGGGCTATTAATTTGCTTTTACATTGCAGCATAACCTCATGTTTCGTTAATAAGTTGTCCCTGTCCTAAGGGACGATCTTTCGGATTTACAGCAAAATAAATAAAATTGCGCCAAGAAATAACTTTTAGCTATGAACAGTATTTACAAATAATGTACTATAGTGGTTTGAAGTTGTAGCTTCAAAACAATTACATTTCTCGCCGTCATGTATTAAGGTCTTTTTTGGATTTTACTTTTAAATTAATGACTGTGGAATATTCAATTGTTTTGAAATTACCATTATATCGTTAAAATATATGGCTTTATGGTGACTTTAATTTATGCAGCCCAGTTCTCACTGAGGACTCGGTAGGTGCTCAGTAACAAGGTTCGATGACCCTTTTTATGAAATTCGTAAATAATTCTTTTCGTGTTCCTTACAATTACTATGGGACGTGAATATTTTATTGTAATCGATCCGTGTTACTGATCGATCACTTACCGAGCCCCCAGTACAAGTTTGGCTGCAAGTTATATGTGTTTTTAGACGAACAGTACATAATTTGTATAATCCCAATGAGTCACGACACAGGGCGCGGTCGGTTTACGTCCTGGTGAGAGAGGTGGGTACGTCGGCGGCGGCGAGGCGCAGCGCGCGGGACAGGTCCGCGCCGACCAGCGGCGAGGGGGGCGGGGGAGCGCTCACCTCCTCCTTGCTCGACTCGTTCTGGACAACAAATTGTGGCTCAGTTGCGCTCTACGGTCATCTTCTCTGTTTCACTATTAAGTTACTTGAGTTGGTATTGGGGCGGTTAGTTAGTAACGTGGCTCTGTTTCACTACTGAGGCACCGCACACGAATTCTCTAATATTTTTAATCTATGGATTCAACGATAATGAATAATGAATGATAATTTCAACGGAAGTTGCGTAATTCACATTACAAAGACGATTATTTTTCGGACATTTGGGCCAAGCAGAATAAGTAAACTCGGAAAGTCACATAAGCAAGGTAAATTATGTTTTGTAGCAAACAATGTCAAGGTTTTTAAATGGTTTGACTCTGATATGATAACATTAAACGTTTATCAGTACAGCAGATAAATGATGTTTCATAAGAATCATAATTTGTGATTATAGATGCGATGCGTGTCTGTGGGTTGTGGTCTGGTGAACACGTGTAATATAATAATGTATAATGTCATTATTTGTCTTTGACTTTTATTACTTATTTAATAATTGTAAAAAACAGTCAGAAATATTTTTACGATATATTTTCGGCTCTCGGTATGGAGCCGTCAGCATCAACACACTGACAGACATGACCCGACACCGCAGACATTGCATTCGTTGAATCACTGCACTATAATATTATTAAGTATCGAAAGTAGCGTACCGTTTTTATTAAAACGTACTTTAACGTACTTTACAGCGGTTGTGAATAAATATTCCCGGTCCCGTGTGTGTATGTCACGGCTAATTTTGGAGGGAGATAGATCCCACTTATACGTGCTTGCCTACAACATATCTTTATTCATATTAAATATTTAAGTATGACAGCACCATCTAAGAAACTTTAGTACAGACTAGTGTACTGCCAAAAATATCATACTATTTAAATATTGTAAACTGTTATAATTATGCTGTAAATGTCAATTTAGAACCATGAAAATTTATATATAATCTATATTTTCCTGGTTAAATGGATTTTATTATACATAAATAAAACAAATACTGTAATATTTCTATATATAAGATGAAATTAATTTAATCGCCCAAACTTTTATTGGAGCTTCAGCAGATGATAGAATTACTTATGTAAAGTATCAGGTATCAAATATTTACTGAATTGAGAAACAACACACACACATATATACACACACGGTGTCCTGGATCAAAATTGTGTTTCTCGACATCACGTGACATGCCGTTACTTTGTCTGAACCACCTGAAACTTCACTCGTGTAGTCCAGTGTTTACCCGTGGTCCCGGTGGGTGGAATTACTGAACCTGCCATAGATATTTGGGGGGTTGAATTAAATTCACCATATTTCGACCAACTTGTGGACGTCTTCAGTGATATATTTAATTTGTGTACATTACAACACAAGCCATTTAACTATTAAGAAAATACTCTAGAAGTCATTAAAAACAATATTTATTGAGCTATATTTTCTTTTGTATATTTAGTGGATTTACGGCCGATTTCACCTTTGAGAATTTGAAGTAAAGCGGTGCTTAAATATGAATTGCAGCATTGTATGATTTCCTCAGTTGAGAAAGTGTCCTTTAGTGTAGGTGAATGAGTCAGCAGAAGTGTAAAGGCGCGATACTTACCGAAACAAGCAGGTGCTTGAGAGTCTCGTAGGTGAGCCAGCAGATGGCGGCGGCCGGCATCTGGTAGAACACACGCGCCTGCACGCCCTGGAAGAAGCCGAGCGGGCCGCGCGCGCGCAGGTTCTGTGACCACGCCTCCGACAGACCGTCCACGCGCGCCGACGACTCCTGCAAAAATTGAGAGACCGCATTGAACACAACTTACTAAAAATGTTTGAAATTATATTGGATCGTCACGATATGAATACCCGAGGGGGTGCCAGAGGTGTTCCCGGGTGTGGACTGTGACACGCAAGTCACCCGGTACACCCGCGTTTTACCAACGATTATTACGTTTCAACGTAATGGGCCCCATCGACGATGGTAGGTACTTCGGGCACAATCACACGCTTTTACTACTATTATGAAACGGGTACATAAAAAGGTTTTAATACCTAGTTATGTATAGTTTCATACACTACTTTGTCTAAACTCGTGCCCACCAACTTGTTTCCATAATCTTGGTAAGTTTTTCGTTAGCCATTTTTGATTTTTCTTGTAAAAGCTATAAGTGTACGTAATTTCCGTCGTCGTTGTTTCCAAAATGTCAGGTGGTATCATCACCATTCCTGCTGTTAATAATTTTAGGGCAAAATAATTATTTTGACCCATAAAACCACAGTAAGTAATAATTACATTTCCTCGAAAACTATGACGCAACAAACAGTTCAGTTCATCCATTGCACAGATGAAATAAATTATTTAGTATTAGGTTGCGTTCCAAATCACTTTTCAAGATTAAAATATTGCTCGCTGTCAGACAAAAGTAGCTCGATGCTGGTTCCAAAACATCTACTTTTAGGTTTTGGAACCAGCATCGAGCTACTTTTCTCCGACAGCGAGCAATATTTTAATCTTGAAAAAGTGATTTGGAACGCTACCTTAAACTAATCCATTGACAGACCGAGTCCAACGCGCTGTAAGCCATAGACAATACCTGGCCGAAAATAAATTTGAACTGTAACCACGTTACTATTTTGTATGTATTGGAGAACATTATATAGAAACCTCATTGGTATTTGATATTAAACCTCAGACATGGCTGCATGGGCTAAGTTCCCTTTGTTAACTGTGGTACCGTAAATCCGTTCTTTGCCAAAAATTACTTTTACTGTTCCCGGTTATACAAGTAGAGCGGGTATTTTGAAACAGAAAATGGGAACATATCATTCCACCGGTAAGTCGTACTCATTGTTTTTGGGTTTTTGTGACCCAATTTTGTAATTACAGATCCTTATATTTAAAAAAAGTTAATCATTGTACGTTCACACCAGTTTACTGTAGATTTATCTTTAGAAAAGCAGACGTTCATAGCCTAAATCTATAAAAATAAAATCCAATCCAATTTGACTTACAATATAGTGTTGTAGTCGTATCTCACTAAGTATATCGATAATTTTTTTTGTAATGTTTTGAAAGTTTTGTTTACAAACAAGCATTAACTACAGGCTGGAAGTAATTTGTCACAATTTTAAACAGATTTCCCACCAACATCAACGTAAAAGAAACGTGGATTAAAAATAGGAGAAAAGGCGACAATTGGAGACCCACGCAACAAACAAGAATGTGCTCGATGCACTCCGAAGATTCTTGCTTTCGCAAGGGGTATGGGCGTAAAACTCTACACTCTTTTGCAGTGCCAGCCAACAATATTTGCAAATTTACCATCGTCGTGCAAGCCTGTAAGTGCAACATCTCTAAGTGACTTGTATAGAAATTATGCTTAAATAACACTGATAATCTTTTGAAAACAATAAACACTGCATTTAATTTTATCATTATCGGGTTCAGTCTCATAGAAATACGAAAATTAATCATCAAAGTTACCATAAATCTTGTGATGAACTAACCAAAAACCGTTTATTTTCAGGAATTACCCGGAAAATATTACATAGCGTGAATTAAGGATTTGTACTTAAAAATTTGTATACATCATAAGTGTAAAAAAACTTCAGTACCAGAAAGAGAGAACGTCAGAAAGTGTTTAACAAACTTGTTTTATTTAAAGGTCTTTAAAATGTTATTCTTTGGTACCTATTGGTCTTTAAAATTAAATTACCTTTATTTTTAGTCTTTGTTCTTTTTTCACTATATGTCATTCAACAGATTAATTAAATTATCACTGTTTTGTAATAGATGTCGTCTCTAAAAATAAAACTCAAGATTATTAAGTCTTTTATTTCATCTCCTCGAAAAAAAAACCTACTCCCGTTCTACTCCTTATGGATGGAATCGAAATATTTCCTCTGAATTTTAAATACCTATTCATTTGAAACATTTTACTGAAATAAGTGCGCGAAGTTGCATAAAATTTAAAAAATCTGATTCGCAATGCGGCAAGTACCAGTACGCATCTACCTTTTATTTTCATTGATAAACCAAGCAGTACACGGAAATGCATGTAGCCATATATTTTTGTGTTCCATCATATTCATATTATTTTTTTGAATCTATGTTATCGATAACTAGTTATCGACAAACATCTACAGCACTATTGTACGCTATAACTTTAGCTAGAATTTTATAGTCAAAATGGAGACATTCACTCAATTTCGACCGAACAGATTATGTATGTATGTCTCTTTCTATCTTACGATAATTTGAAGGTGGTAGAAAGGATAAAATATAGCTGTTGTTTGTGCTCCATCTACAGGTACTATTATATATCTTTGGTTCGGAGACCTATACTATAATTTTTTTTTTTTTTAGAGACTTTCATGTAATATATTTTTCATTATGCCTATAGTTTTGAGTTCGTAATGAGGATTTTATGATATGAGGTTAGATAAAACTATTTACTATTTGGGCTCGTTATTTGTTAGCAATCTAAAATCTTTATGAATCATTACGTTGTATCGATTGATTTATATCGAGATTTTCTAAAAAAATAATAATCTTTATAAAAGACAAGGCACGAGCAGATTCTTGAGCGTAGTAAATGATATTTCCATCCATCCATCCATCCATCAGCCTGTTTCGTCCACTGCTGGACATAGGCCTTTCCAGGATTTCGCCACTCTTAGCGGTACTCCTGGAAGAAATTCCCATACTCACACACGCTGGGCAGGCGGGTTGGTGAGCGCGGTGCCGAAACCCTTGCACCAGTGACGCCGCTGCCCGTCACCAGTCTGTTTTATATAAGGCCCGGCAATTGGGGATGGATATACCGCCATCCATCGGTCCCAGGCAATGGTGGGCCGCCTGGTTTTTTTGCCTGAGAGCTGTTCTCTTACTCTCCCCCGAATAACTTCGGGAGGATTTCCGAGTAAGATGGTGGTACCTCCACAGTCGAGCCCGACATTAGCTCTACCACCTAATGATATTTGGTAAATTCAAACAAAAGTGCTACAAAGTCTACATAAATGGTGTAGCGTCAAGGTATATTTTTCAATATCCCGGTACAACAGTACGTTTATCATTATGACCGTTTATAAAAAGGGGTTTGAAGCAGGAGAATCATCAATTATTTATTTAAGAGTGTAGAGCTCTTGTCAGTGTAGCATCTTCCATAGTTCTTTGTCCAAGATCCTGGGTAACATGCATGGAGCACAGCATTGTATGGGTGCGACACGTGAACCATGTCAGAGAGCTAAGTGCAAGTTGTCTATCGAATAACTAAACTACCGCGTGAATCGAGTTAAGCCGGGTTTCCAGCGCGTGTTTTGGCCTACACACTACACCAAAACGTCTACACTGAATATTGTTTCGCTACATATTTTTCTTGATAAAGCAACATGTATCAGCAAAAACGTGTAGCGAAACAATGTTTTGTTTATGTATACGTGTTTGGTGTAGTGTGTAGGACAAAACATGCGCTGGAAAATTCACGCGGTAGTAAATTTAGTCGATAGGCAACTCGCACTTAGCTCTGGACAGAATTCTAAAACTTGTAGTTTCGGCGTCAGTACAATAAACGCAAAAATAAAATCAATGTACAGACACGACTTTATTCTACTATATTTATTAGTATAGATATAGATGTAAAAATGGACAAGGATATAATCGACCGTCCCGCGGGGCGGCAGACGTTGGCGGGGGCAGGTTAGCATCGATTGCGCGTGCGCGACTGAAAATGTCGCTGAGTGACGGACTTCCCTTTCCTTCTACACCCCCCGCCCCACCGCTAGCATCTAGTGTGATATTGTTTTATGTAGTCGTACCTGTGTGTTGAGTACAGTCTTGCAGACGTCGAGCGGCGTGGTGACGGCGGCGGCGAGCGCGTCCGCGCACTCCCCGGACAGAGCGTGCGCGCGCTGGTCGTACTGTCGCCGCGGGTTCAGGATCGACTGGCACCACTCATACGTCACGAAGTGGAGCGACTGGAATATATAACGATTTAGTTATAATGAAAGTAAGAAGAAAAAGTTAAATAACAGTCACTAGCCTAAACGGTAGAAAATAACATTGTTTTATGTTTACGGTAATTAAACAATGTATTAATTTTATAATGTTCTTGGTACACCTTAAAAACCTAGTGGCCCTTATTTTGTTTTGACTAGTATATATCTACAGTTGGCTTCTTCATATTTTACTGTACTATATACAAATATTAAAATATACATGCAATTACAGGATATCTTAAAATTTAATTGTCTACTATATATTATATAGTAAAAATATTGCTATTATGTCAATGAATATCTCAGGTTATTGTATCATGTCATCAACTTGCCTAAGCAGAAAACGGGGCAGATATAGTAAAAAACGCGGGCGGAGCCGCGGGCGTGAGGGTGGTAGGTACATACACCACATATTTACATTTGCTATAATCCCGACGTAGGTTACTTATTGACTTAATTTTCAGTGGTTTTAGCACTTAGGATGAATGAAAGTAGTGACGAAGGAAATGTATGGTGCGCGAGTAAATAGTAAAGCTCGACCGGGCCGCCCGAGAAGAACGTATGCCGACGAAATTGGCGGCATACTGATAAAGGTACCCACTTTGATAGAAGCGAAAGAGGTGTGTCAGGATCGTAGCAGATGGAAATCTGTAGTCTCTGCTAGCCCCCTGGGAGACAGGCGTGAGAATATGTTATTCTATTATGAATTTCAAAAATTCAAGTTCTTAGTTTGAAATATTCTTTAAAAATGAATATCTTACCTTGTCTAAAGCCGTAGTAATAGACATGCCATAATCCGGGAGTACAGCTTTGAGATTCGACGCATCTGCAACGTCGTTCAATATGGCGCGGTAAGTTCTTTTTTCGCGCCTTACTGTACAATGTATGCCATCGGCGAGGGTGTCGGCTTCCAACGGGGTCAGCTGAAATGGACATAATAGTACCTACATTATGTATGACACAAGTGAACTGCGTTGGACATTAGTAATTAACATTAGTACCTATGTCTAATGCTCACATGTTTCATACGACGTTTTTTAACACACTTGCGAGGAAAAATAATAAAATTTCATTGTCTTTTTTCCACAAAATCAAAACCACTTGACAGTTTTCTATGGAAAATGGCGGCAGAGATTTTGTTTATGCGCGCCACAGATCACATTCGCGCGCAGATGGAAGTAGAGGCACTGAACGCACCCACCAAACAGCCAAATATAAAATACTAACAAACTGCATATTTATGTACTTACAACAGTGAACGAAACCGTTCAACAAAGATTAGAGTTATATTGTTAATAAAAATAAATAATTTGATAAAATGAAATGATTATTATTTATGATATTTTAACTGAGACAGCTTATTTATTCGCAAAAACTTTACTATTTCTAAAGACATAAAAACTCTTTGCTAAGATTCAGAGATGCCACTCGTGAACGATTTTATTCACGACTCACGGCAAATCACGGCCGTGCATGGTCGTGAATGCGATAATGGTTCGTGCATGCGTGAGTCTTCGTGAATCGTGATCACGGCACTCACGACATGCACGAATCGCTCGTTTCATGGATGTTGTATACAAACAATGCGAAATGGATATGGTTTATATCACGGACTTCACTGGACACCGCTTAGAGCTACTTTGCTTCGAAAACATTCTATATAAAGAGTTTTTAAAATTTTGAAAGAATATTCTTTCCGTGGCACGAAAAAAAATTCGTTTTGGACATATCTCCGGAACGCTTGGTCTTGGAACCCCCAAATTTGGACCCTGGGGTTCCAAAAAATGTTTTTTAACTTTTGAAAGGAAAATTATCCGATGGGCGAAAAATATTTTGTTTTGGCCATATCTCCGGAAAGGTTGGTCTTGGAATCTCCAAATTTGGACCCCAGGGGTACAAAAAAAATTATCTTTTGTTTTCAAGTGTCAAATCTTTTTTGGTTCATATCTCCTAAACGGTTGAAGCTAGACCCCTGTTCCTGCTATTTTTTGAAAAGGATTCTCTCTCTCTCTCTTCAGTCCCTTTACTCCTCCGCGGAGTCTGAGGCTGACACTAGGCTCTTCCATGCCTGTCTGTGCATAGCCAGCGAGGTGAGCTCTGACCATGTCATCTTTTTCTCTTCGGCCTCGTTCAAAACCGACCTCTTCCACGTCTGAGTTGGTTATCCTGGTCGTCGAGAATCTCCAAACGGCTTCCAATTTAGGGCTACTTTAGGGATATGGTCTGCAGGTCTTCGTAGTGTATGTCCTAGCCATCGCCACTTTCGTTCCTTGATTTCGTGGGCAACAATATATATATATCACAATATATACTTACGTATGTTTATCTTTTCACTTCATATTTACCGTTATCCTTAAATAGCACTATCTAACTATATATACTTATATATTATTTTTATTTTATGTATTACCAGAGAGGTAATTATCCTTCATGCCTGATCCTTCCATGGTCATCATGATAACTGAGTAGTATCGCTTCCTGTACGCACCAAATCCACGACATTCAAAGCAAATATATAAAGAAAAAAAACTTTTTCTATACTGGTCACCTGCAGGCTGGCTACCCTACGTGTTACTCTATGTTTATACTCATTCGTTTCGTCGTGCGCGCCATGTTTGCACATTCAAAGTTTTTCTTTTCCTATTTTCAAATAAAAGTTAGTTTTTTCAGCACTAATAATGAATAAAGGGAAAAGAAATGAAGAACTATTCGAGGAATATTCAGAATTTATCAAGAGGAACATGGAAGAAGATCAAGTTAAACACCAAATTGGATTGCGTCAAAGGGCACAGTCCAAGATCCGAATCCTATCAGAACTGTCGTTCGGCGGCAGTCAGGATTAACTTGTAACAAAACCTTAGAGCTGTCACTTGGGGGCAGCCAGGTTTAACTGCAACAGGCTGGGTAGGTTAACTACCAGAAATTAACAGCCATCACGTGCAAACCTTAGAACTGTCACTTGGTGTCAGTCATGAATTGTCACTTAGGGGCAATCAGGTTTGAATACACATTGGATCTTGTGATTATACGAACTGATAATCAGTTTTGTGTACCTATCAAAACCTAAGAGTTGTCACGTTGGGGTCAACCAGGTTTTATGTAAGTAATCACATCGAGTTTTTTTATTTATTTAATGGGACAAGTAGTGTGAACCATTCTGTGTATCAGAACCTTAGAGTTGCCACTTTGGGGGCAACCAGGTTTATGTAAACACATTGGATTTTATTTTGATTTTCTACCGGACAGTTTTATCAACCACCTCATGTATAAAAACTTAAGAATTGTCCCATTGGGGTCAACCAGGGCTACATAAACACATTGAAATTTTTATATTTGATTAAAACTGACATGTATTGTCAACCGTCTTGGGTATTATAACCTAAAAGTTTTCACACAGGGGTCAACCAAGTTTATTTAAACTCGTTGGAATTTTATCAGTGAGAATAGAACCTACATGTATTATAAAATAAACTAAAAATAAAATGACCAAAAAATTACTTACCAAAATAGGCTGTTGTGAAAGTTAGAGCTTGGACAAACATTAGAATTCTCAATGAGCTGATCAAGAGATGTCTGGATACCCGAAAAAGAGTCTATTTAAAATACTTTTGTATTTATTACAGAGCAGAAAACTAGAAGAAAAGCATCACCAGAATGGATATTCTGGGTTAGCCAACATTCATACCTTGTTGGAAACGCTAGTTCTTGTCTGATCATGATCACCAAAGTTAAGCAAATCCAGGAGGATGCTAGGATGATTATTTACCTATAACAGATTCAGCTGAATCTTGTAAAGAAAATATTAGGTTACTATTAGCATAGACTAAATGTACTATTTAGTATATGCTATTAGAAAAGCTAGAAAGTTAGGCCTCATCATAAAGTAAGAAAAATCCTGCTTCATTATCTCTAATTTGATTCTTTATAAAGGTGACAGGTATAGCTCTTATTTAACCTGAGGATGAAGCAGAGATAGTTAAATACCTTGTAGTCATAACAATTATTTAGGTGTAGCTATTTGTTTTATGGTTAAAGTGATAGGCAAACCAAATTCTGTCTGTCCAGTAGTTGGCCAAGACCTGCTTTATACAAAACAAATTGAAAGCCTGCGAGGCAGATTTGGGGCAAACCCAACCAGACATAAAATGTTAAGTCAGGGTATAATATGCATTAAACCCAAAAAGACAAAAATATTATAATGAATCTACTTGAGCTGTTTTAACATGGTGGGGGGGGGGGGGTCGTGTTGTGTGTGGCAGAAATAGTGCTGATAAAACCTGGAAAGACGGAAAAATAACTGCACATGAAGGCTAGAGAACTGAAGGCAGCATATTTTTTGCTTAAAACGGTTTGCAAGAGCTAAGAAATATAGTTAAATCGTATTGAGAATGGACAATACAACTGCAATTTCTCACATAATTGCAATGGGGAATTTAGTACAAGCATCTACAGCCTATTGACAAAGTTACCTAACAGTGCAGTAGGCTGAGGATAGCAGCTTGCGGTTGTAAGTTCCATGAAGCTGACTTTGAGTCTGGATACCCCATATTAAATATGATCAGAGATTGTAAGGGTGTTATCCAAAAAATGGATCAGGTTTTCAGATCAATTCTATTTTAATGTTTTTTTTTTCCTTTTGTCATGGTTCTGAAGTCACTCAAAGATTACCTATCAACTAGAAAGTAAAGGGATTTATGCTTATTCACTTTTTGATAGACACAACCTTTTCTGTGATTCAAAAATTTGGTAATTATATCAATTAATTGTATACCAGGAACGGGAGCAAATTACCCTCTCCAATTGAAATTGACTGCAGTTTTACTATTAGGGAAGACCTCACCAGACAAGGTTTATTTCAGGAGACTACATTATACGATAGCTGCATCTCCAATAAAATAAGTTAGCTATTTCTTCATGAGTAAGATTTTGCATAAATATGTAAACTATTAAGAGGCATTAATACCACTATTAATGAAATTCCCTAGTGACAAGTAAAGAAAAGAACTCCTTATGGAAAGATCTGCAGTCTCCATAGTCATAAGACAAAGCATACAAATTTCAATATTAGAAGAATTTATAAACTGGACTTAAATACTTAGAGACATGGGTCATGTTGAAAGTTTTTTATTACTATTACTGTATTAGATGATGCTACTTTTTTTTCACCAACTACTAGCAAGAGTTACCATACTAACTTTTATGGCAATACAGAATGCAAAATCAAAATATATCAAAATATAATAATTATTCTGACCCTAAAATAATTACTAATTTAGGGTCAGAACCATAGAGGCAACAGTATAAGTGCTAGAGGTCTTAAGTTATACAGTGGCAGTGATACCAAAATTTCATACAAACCTGGTTCACGTGGTAAATAATGTTGAGATCTTTGTATGTGATTCATATAGTCTCAGTAAGCATTTTAAAATAAAAATACTGTTGTTTCTTTTTTGTTAGGTCGAACAATCCGTGGTTCGAACAGAGATTTGGAAACCCTAAAAGATAGATACTTGACTGTTTGAAAGCCATACAAAAATGGCGATATCTCTACGCACTATATGATACCTCTATAGTCGTAACATAGGTAAGAATAAAAATACCTTGCCTGATAGGATCAAGGGTTCAGTCCAAGGAAGATGCCAGCCGCCTCTACGAGTATATATACCTAATTTTTCACTATCAGGAAATATAGAGCTTACAAACACATAGGTTTTAATGTCTAGATTTTTAGAAAATACTAAAAGGTTAAGAGAAATCTGAAAAGGACAACAAGAGCCAAAACTAAACACCGAGGCAAGACATGATATTGCCAGTAACAGACCAGAGCACAAACAGATATCATCAAGACAGCAAAACCCTTTACCCTTCGGATTAAGGCTAGTGTGACTGGCAGTACAATGAAATAAAAGTTGGGAGACCTTTAACTCTGAACAGTCTGGAAGCAGAACTGGAGGAGTTGTAAGAATAATTTTTTGTAAACAATTTTGCACAAAAACATCAGGACAGCTAAAGTAAGATCCAAAGTTGTTCAGAAGTTATCACCCGATAAAGGGGTAACAACTACTTGTCAATTTCAGATAGGCCTATGCAATATAAAACGGGCTAAAGTAAACATCTTCGAGATTAAGTAAAGTTTTCCTTACCTAACCCAAGACTGGGTTAGGGTTTTGGGTCAGCCTCGGAATCATGCACTAAATGACAATAGTAGCCATAGAAAGGTGTATTATATATAGGTACTTTCCAAATTTCATTCTTACAGGGTTATGCTGAATCTCAAAAAACTAAAAAGTTTATTTATTTAGCACTTATATAGAAACAGATAATTTTGAATGAGAAGACAGATACTGTATATACCTATGGGTGCGTTTATAGGTAGCTTTAAGGTTGCAGAACTGTTTTAGCACCTAAGATTTAGGTTTCGTGGTAAAACTCCATCTAAGCTTACGCCATTTGGTTCTTATTCAGCCCTATATTTGTGATAACAGAATTACGGAACATAGATATTCACCTCTGTGATATGCCCGGAAAAAGTATTCTGCAATAAGTATAGAAAAAACAAATTTGTTCATAAATATGTACATTTCCTTCTTTGAACTCTCAAAGCTACAGACAAATAAACTACATATATGGAGTTGCTATGTCAAGAACTTTGAACTAGTAGCATTAGGTATTTAGTACTCAGAGTACAAAAATGCTTCTATGTTAGAAGAAGGTACATAGATTTGCTTCAATCAGACCAGTTGGGTCAAAAATAGTCTCTAACAATTGCAAGATTCTATAATTTTAATAATTGTCCAATTGTGAGGTCAAATTTTGCTGAATTGTGTATATTACCTACTTTAGTTTGATCCTCACAAGAGAACTGATCTCAGTTGATTTGATTACCAAGTTTACTTAAACAAACCCAAGGACCTTAAAGTCCGTGCCTATACCTAATCGAAGGAAGTATTATTATTTCTATAGAATGCTAAACTGAGAACAGTGGTTGATAAAATTCATACTAGGTATCATAAGTATGCAGTACCCACTTATGTAGGTACCTTTATTATTAAGATTTAAGAGATTGGTACTATGCTGAGTGTGAGCTGTGTTGAACACAATTTATTGTTCTCACTCAGGAAAACTGGGTTGAGGAGGATTAAATACCTAATAAAATTTCACTAAGCTAGTGTTTGGCTTTAAACATCTACTCAGTTATCATGATGACCATGGAAGGATCAGGCATGAAGGATAATTTAATGATCAAACGAACTTACCTGTAAGCGATGTTCGATCATAATTACCTGAATGCCTGATCCTTCCATGGTTATCCAAACCCACCCATACTATATATAACATAGTCAGTTGTTATTATATTACCCAGGATTGTATGCGGACAACATAAATCTTCCCTATTACGGTAGGTTAGAGAAATTTATTAGGGATCTCTATAACTTTAAACGAATGAGTATAAACATAGAGTAACACGTATGGTAGCCAGACTGCAGGTGACCAGTATAGAAAAAGTTTTTTTTCTTTATATATTAGCTTTGAATGTCGTGAATTCGGTGAGTACAGGAAGCCATACTACTCAGTTATCATGATGACCATGGAAGGATCAGGCATTCATATAATTATGATCGAACATCACTTACAGGGTGTCTAGAACGAGGCACAAAAAGAGTGTCTTTTGAAAGAGTTTTCAGCTATCAAACTTGATTTCTTAGAATAACAGGGGGTCTAGAACGAGGCACAAAAAGAGTGTCTTTTGAAAGAGTCTTCAGCTATCAAACTTGATTTCTTAGATTAACAGAGCAAAAAAGTGACTTTTCTTTTACTTTGGCTTCTAAAGATAAAGAGTGTTGTTTTTCAAGTTTCGTTCGTTCAAAAAGATACTTTTTTGCTTATTTCCATAGAACAGTGGCATTTTGACAAACGTTTGGTCTTTCTTTTTGCAGCCTTTTGCAGAGCTAAACTGACTTCTACTCTTCTAAAAACAGTGACCAAATTTAGTGCCTTTTGTGAAGTTTTCATAGGTTTTTTGTCATGAAATTGGAGTTTATGACTCATGCAAAGACATTATAATTACAAAATACTATTACATTGCAACAACCATCATAGGTTGTTGTTACATTGTAATAAATTTCATAAGAAAACTTTCGACAAGCAAAATATTTTTCTAAAAATTCTAAATTGGACCATTAGTTATGTACGCCAGCGTTATTGCAAGCGCCTGCACTTCAGGCAAAATTACACGCTTTTTAGGGCATGCAGGTTTCTTCACAATGTTTTACTTCATTGTTCATTAAGTGGTAAATATTAGCTAAGAACACAAATACTGTGCACATCAATTTCGAAAAACTCATTGGTTAAATTAAACCTGGGTCGCAAGATTGAGAGGCCAGCGAGCTACCGCTGCTTCAAACATTTAAATAAGAAGAAATTACTATACAACAAAAACTTTGTCTTACCTTCCTGCAGTTTCCTAGCACCACTAGCCACACGATAGGGAATACCAAAGCAAGAGTCATGACCTTATAAGACTTCTTTGAGACTTATTTAGCACATGGGACAGGTTGCAATGTCTGAAATAAAAATGATCGACATTAGCGCGTATACATGTAGGTGAAGTAGCAATCTACTTTTCCAACACTGAAATGGGATAGGAGCCAATCTCAAATACGGGGAAACTTGGAGTATACTTACATCGGGGAAAGAGTAGAAGGGCAATTTTTTTCCTGTGTAAAACGAAGAATAGTAAACGTCTACTTCTCCATACACTCCAACATAATTAGATTCTTCTCCTTTTTCATCAAAGAGTGATTTGTTTGCTTCTTTTCACTTGATAAGTATAACGACAAGAAGAAATACCTAGGTATTTATTTTCCTTCCTTCTTGATGGATATTTATTTTGAAATGTATGCGTGCGTTGCCGCTAGCGGTACCCTAATAAACAACATATATCATATCAACTACGAATAAGAAGACGATACGTTGCTGCTAGCGGTAGTGTTCTTCGTTGGGATGCGGTGCCGTGAATTAAAAAACAAGAAGGAATTTTGTGTGTAACATGATTTCTGTTAAAACTATGAGCCATATATTTTTAGCCCATCACAATACATTTGAAAGCAAAAGTGAAGTTAGACAATAAGGCCCCTGGTTACTTGAATCTAATACTGTCAGCCACTGTACCAATGATTCGATATTTAAAGTCACCCATCTAGCGAATATTTTTCAGTTTATCATGTGACCTCTCACCGCTAAAGCACCGCTAACAGCATTGCATGCACTTTGGATTTTGACACACTTTTTTATCTAGGTAGCGTTCCAAATCACTTTTTCAAGATTAAAATATTGCTCGCTGTCGGAGAAAAGTAGCTCGATGCCGGTTCCAAAACCTAAAAGTAGATGTGTAATTATTATTTTTTTGGAAGACTAATGTAAAATTCATGATCATGGTTACTCTAGCGGTATCAAGGAAAATATGTATAAATTTATCTTAAAATGTTGAAACTATGTCTTACACATGAAACAGTACTTCGAAATTTTCTTAACTTTCACTTCTAAACAACCTCTTACGCAGCATGTTTTTACAATATTTACAAAATGGGTTAATTTTATTAAATAAAAGATGAATATATGTATATATATATATATATTTAATAAGTTATGCCATTTTAACATAAAAGGGTTTTAGCTTGCAAGCATACAAATATTACCTACCATAATAAAGAGTGAGTTTGTAAATCTTACATTTACGAATAAAACTAAATGCGAAACAAAAAGAAACACTAAGAACAAATATTCACTGAAAGCTAAGTACTAACAACTCGTTGAAAAATTAGTTAAATCATGAATGGTTCAAACCTACCATCACAGTTTGTTTTTTGTCTCCTTGCAATGGATAAATCGCAGTGTTTAAAATATAGACATTTATTTATATCATAGTTTCAATACGAGTAATGTGTATTCTTAACTAGCCGGTGCTGTTGTAACACGTGACGGTAGGGCAATAATAGTTATGAATACGCTAGTGTCCTCTAGGTGCCAAGAGGCTCAGTATTAAATGAGTACCTATACATATCGTTGCGGTATGGGAAAGCACATGCGTAAATTCACAGGTAGTGTTAAGAACTGGATAGCTCAGTTGGTAGAGCAACCGCCCGGTAAGTGAGAGGTCCTGGATTCGTATCCCAGTTCAGAGCTCCTCACATCCAGATTTACTTTTCTGATTTTCTATACCGCAATAATATAAATCTAATTTGTTTTTTTATCAATCAATCAATCAATCAATTTATTTATTGCATTAAATTACATGTTAGTTTTAGATGTTATATGTACATAATTATGGTTCAATGTAATTTTACCCATAGGGTGTAACAATATTCTTAATTTATTAATAAAATATAACTAAGTATAATAATAATCAAATCTTTGCTATTTCCATGCATACAACTTATTTTAATATATCGTTCATTTGAAGTATACTTATAGTTAATTAAATACATTTATTCATGCAATGGTTAATAATATAACGGTTTTACATTTTTATGGTGTAGATTCAAGAAATTCTTTGAAACTGTATGGACAAACCGTGATCAAGTACTGTTTTAATTGAATGAAAAACTTATTTCCTGTTACAGACTTAATTTCATCAGGCAAATGATTGTAAGCCTTGATGGCTGCCAGTTTTGTAGTACGAGTATAAGTAACAGTTCTACTAGGAGGCACATTCAAGTCATATTTGAAGCGTTCGTTGAGTCGGTCACTAATACCTGGAGTTCTCAGTGGGAATTTTTCTGGGTAGCGCCTTACTAATTTACAGAGCTCAATAATGTATAAAGCCGTGATGGTGTGTATTCCGAGTTCAACAAAAGAAGTTCGGCAAGTTTCCCTGCTCGATTTATGTCCGTCCAAAATGCGTATACATCTCTTTTGAAGAACGAAGATTTTTTGAACGTCTACACTACCACCCCATTCTGCTATTCCATACAAAACTCTCGAATGAAAAAAGGCAAAATATGACTGAAGTGTTGCTTTTTTTGTAGCTAACTTCGACAAACCTCTTAGAGCATAGCAAAAACTGCTTAGTTTATTTACTAATACCTCTATGTGCTTTTTCCAATTCATGTGATCATCAACATGGACACCTAAGAATTTCGCATTTTGCACACAATTAATTAGTCTATCATCGATTTTCATTTCAAGTTTTAACTCTTCCGTGTTGTAATTTCTGAAGCATATTAATTTAGTTTTAGTGACGTTTGTATTGAGATTGATGTGTTTTAACCAATGAATTAACAATTTGACAGATTCAACTATATTATTAAAATCATGACATCTATCGTGTCTTTTAAATTTAAAAAACACAGATATATCGTCTGCAAACATTATAGTTTTTTCCTTTACTTCACGAGGGAGCTCGTTGACGTACAAAAGGAAAAGTATGGGCCCCAGTATACTTCCCTGTGGTACTCCCTTATGTATTTTTGAGACTTTTGACTCACCGTTTATTAGGGTATTCGATTTATTGAGAATTGGCAGAATGACACTTTGACTTCTATCTTCTAAATAAGACCTAGACCAAGCGTTAGCAATCCCTCTGATTCCGTACCGATCTAAAATTTCAAGCAAAATATTATGATTTACGTAATCAAAGGCCTTGGAGAGATCAAGTAGAACCGTTCCAACAATTTCTTTGTCATCCATAGCCTTTGTCACAAACTCTGTCATATCAAATATAGCATCTGTTGCAGAGGCTCCTTTTCGAAAACCAAATTGTTCTTTAGACAGAATATTACGGTATGTAAGGAATTTACGTAATCTGTTTGCCATTATTTTTTCAAAAATCTTCGACAAGGTTATGAGTAGTGATATGGGGCGATAATTGTTAACATTCAATTTGTCGTCTTTTTTATGTATCGGTTTTATGTGAGCCTTCTTTAGTTTAGTCGGAAATATACCTTCAGTTAAAGACAAGTTAATTAGGTAAAGTAAGGGATCAGCGATAGCTTCTATAATAAACTTTAAAACATCGATTGGAATATTATCGTAACCACAACTTTTTTTATTTTTTATTGATTTTATGGTTTCGTACAACTCGTCCATAGTAACCGGCATAAGAAATATTGAATGTGGAGCGAAGGGTGGTAAGACATTTTTTTTATTATTATTATTTGGTTTCGTAATCTTTTGGATTTCATCAGTGCTTGTAAAAAAATTGTTAAATAAATCTAGTGCTTCCGTGTTACGGAGAACTCTAGTATCGGAGCACTTACATTCGCAATAATATGTGCAACGTACATGTTGGTTATACATAATGTACAATGTTTTTATTGGGTCGGACCCTGCCTATAGAATAAGTCCGAACCGTTGTATATTTTTGTATTCTTTTTTTTTTTTTTTTTTAGTAATAGACGTTTAATTCCATAAGAAATTACACGAATTATAAAAATAATTCTGCCAAACTGCATTACAGTTTGTGGGCAGAAAAAACCCTCTGTTAAACTTAATTAAACTTATGAAATCTATGTACTATAATTTTACACATTTAATATGATTTTAAACATATACATAATCTTACACTGTAACAGTTCTGCTTAGATTTAGATACATCTTTGTAATAAAAGTGACTTCAACTTTGTTTTAAAAATTGATCGAGTTAGATTGCATTCTGAGAGATCAACAGGTAAGGCGTTAAATATTTTAGGTATTAAGTATTTGTCAGTTCTTTGACCATAATAGTTATTGAATTTGCTAGTTTGTAAGGTTTTTCTGGCTAATTTTCTGGTGGGATATTTGTACTTTATAGGGTTTTTGTACTTATTTTGTGAACCATAAGTTTTATTTGCCAATAAAAATGTTACTTTTTCATGTACTGGAAGTATTTTACATATATGAAATAGTTTACTATAATTATGTTTACATTTAATTTTAGTGTTCTTATCTACCAACAACTTGAGAAATCTAATTTGTAAATATTTAATTTCATCTAGGTATGTCTTAAAGGTACGACCATAGCTAGATAAGCCGTACGATATCAGTGATTCCACCAGACTATGGTAAATAGCAAACAATAACGGTCTATTGGCAATCTTATGCAAATAATAAAATTTACCTAAAATACATCTTAATTTTTTACAAACATCTTTTAAGTGGGATTTCCAGTTCATGCTCTTATCAATTGTTATACCTAGGTATTTGTACTTATCCACAAACTCCAAACCATCACATTGACAATCACGGTTCATATTGTGTAAACAATCATATGTATGTCCTATAATTTTTACGTGATTGTCTAGTTTTACATTGTACGGTGAATGTATATGCATGCACTTTGTTTTTTTAATGTTAAGGATAATACCATTGTCATGAGCCCATTTAGTAATGTTATCGAAATCATCTTGTAATTTTGTTTGAATCGTTTTTAGATCTGTTCCCGGACAAAGTATACACATATCATCCGCGTACATGTATACATTACAATTTGCAATGACATTTGACACACTGTTTACATGCATAATGTATCCGACCGGGCCGTAGACTGACCCGGTTGGAACACCGTATTTGATGTTGGCTTCTTCGCCATATGTATTTGAGACAACTGTTTGCATTCTCCGTTTAGATAGGTAATTTTTAAACCAGTTATTCACAGGTTCTACTAACCCTAGGTTAGGTCTATTTAAGTTTTTGTATTACTAACTTTTTTCAGTAAATAAATTGTCTTAAATCTGGAGCTTCAGAGTCAGATTTTATTTTGTTTTGTCCATCTGACAAACCAACGTAACTGTTTACCTCTAATGAACCTGTACCTTTAATGTTGTTGTTTATTAATTTCCAAGTTGACCTAATTTTATCCTGAGAATTTGTAATTTTTCGTTCGTTGTACACTTTTTTAGCGTAGGAAATTACCTTACTTAATACACTACAGTATGACTTGTAATGTTCTAGTAGAACACCATTTTTGGATCTCTTAGTCTCCACAAACATTTCTCTTTTTTTCTTACATGAATTCTTAATTCCTGGTGTGATCCATCTTGAATCGCTTTTAACGTATCTATCATCTCTAACTCTGATCTGGGGACAGTGGTCATCGAACGCCTTAACAAGAACTTTGTGGAAGATATTAAAGCCATTTTCGCAATTTGTGGCAGTGTAAACTTCATTCCAAGACAGAGAGAGTAAGTAGTTTCTAAGAGATTCAAGATTTTTCTGTTTTAAATTTCTAACTAGTCGAAAAAAAACTGATTTCTTTTTTAACGGAAGGTTAAAGGTCGCATATTGGAGAGTGTGGTCCGAGAGGCCGACTTCTACTACCAGAGCATCATCAAGTTCAGTATTGGATAATATATTGTCAATACATGTACGACTATGACTTGTTATACGAGTAGGTTCATATATGTATCTCTTTATATTGTGGGACTGCAAAAGGGATATGAAATCTTTTGATTCTGAATTGTTAGCCAATAGGTTTACATTGAAATCGCCACAGATAATAATTTTCCGCTCTTTGTGTTTTTGTACAAAATTTAATGCTAAGTCCAGATTTTTTATAAAATTATCATTTGTTACCTGTTTAGGTCTATAGATACATAGAAAGTAAGTTTCGTTTAGGTTTAAGGCACAAATTTCAAATATGTATGGAATCGTTATGTTTTTAATTTTTGGCAATTCTTTAAACTCAATGTTTTTTCGGACAAAAATACAGACCCCTCCTTTACTATCTCTATTTTTGCGACAAAAACTTGCGGCTAATTTAAAATTTGGAATATTAATACGTACTAAATCCTCTTCTACTCTATGATGTTCGGTTATACATAAAACATCAACGTTCATACCTTCTGGACTATTTAGCCAAACCTCAAGCTGGAGTAACTTAGTTTGGTTAAGACTTTGAATGTTTATATGGCTTACTTTGCTTGTGTTATTCTGACCGTCGTTTACTACGCTTTCGAAATGATTTCTTTCACTATGTGAAAACCCTTATTGTCATGACCATGATGCACGGATTTTTCTTGTTTTTTAAAATAGTAAGGCAAGGTTCCTTTCTTGGGAATTTTTGTTTCTGTAGGTTTCATTAAATCTATGGTTGGGACTGTTGCACATTTCTTTATTTCTAATTGAAGTTTACGTTGAATTTGAAATAAGTACGGTATTGTACCTTTTTTGTTAGTTTTTGCCGGGGTATTTATTGTTGTTTTTTTTTTACTTAAGATGCGTAAGAACTGCTTCTCATAATCTATGCTATCTATCTCTAAATTTAGTTTATCACATACAGCTTTTTGATCATTCGCATTTGTTTCAATGAATTTCGTATCCTTATAGTAATTACACAACATTTTAGCGTAGCGATTTTGTATGTCCGGATTTATGTAATAATTATCAGCTACTTTAACAACATATACTTTATAATTCTGAAGTTTGTTTAACGCATTACATAACTCAAATACAAATTGATACGGGTTTCTGTCATTGGAGCCTAGAATAAGGATCACGATATCATTACTGTCTAAATTTTTTATCAAATCATCACAACTGCTTAAGATATCTAAAGAAGTGGCTTCAGTTTTACTATAGGCACTGACAGCGTATTTGTCGTTCCATTTTTCTTTTCTGCTGTTAATCAAACTTTGTGCTAGCCCTTTACACTTTTGGTCTCCTAGAATATGAATTTTTTGTGATTTCTCAGATGTTGCACTGTTTGTTTTCACGCATTTCTTGATCATCAAAGGTGATTCCATCCGAATTGATGCCGTTTTTCGGGATTCTGGTGATTTATGAACCTCTTTGCTTTTCATCTCAGGATTCGAATGTAGTAGAAGATCACCCACTGAATCTTGGTTATTCGTTGATAATACTTGTTGTTGGATACCATTTCCATTGCTACAAGTTTGCACGTTAGTTTCCTTTGTTACTATGTTCTCTATTCCGGTGATACTATCTCTAGTACAAGTTTTTGGTGTACAGAAAGTTTTTCTTATTGGGGTGGAGCTGCATGGTGTTTGCTGTTTGGTTAATTTAACGAGGACATCAATTTTTTTGTTCATCTCTATTATTTGTTCTTTCAATTCGAAATTATCGTTGTTGAGGTTGATAATTTCTTCATGAGCGCTTTCTAACTCGACTTCAACCTTGTTTAATTGATCTCTTAATTCATTAAATGTTGATACATTTAAGTGTTCTGTGGGGGGCAAGCTCCTTGTTGTTACATCGAGCAAGGAAGAGCTTTCGTCAACATTTAGCTCAGAAAGATTATCCAGTGAATGAGACTTACGTGTCTTACTATTTTCTTTATTCTGTCTGCGTGAAACATTTTTCATTGCATTATCATTATTAGTATTTATGTCAATTGGAAAACCTTTAGACTGTGCATTACTAGAAGTCTCATAGTTCCGTTGGTCGGTATTTTTCCTCTGTGTTACTTTCGTGCACGATGTACATTGCCAGTGCTTTTTCAATTTGACCATGTTGCCCATGTAATGCGCAGTTGTTATATTAGCGCATTTATAGTGATAAGTATCTTTGCATGCTAAACACTGAACTTTTTCCTTTGACGTAATCGGACTATTACATATTTTGCACTTGCTCGTCATCGTGTATTTTTCTCATAAACAGTAATATGGACACTAGAGAGGGCCTCTTAGATAATAATCGCAATATTCCCAATTTTTGCGGTCCAAATACAAGCTGATTTCAAATTACACGTGGCCAATCCGCCTTTTTGTATTTTATTTTGACCGTGTATTTATGTCATGTAGATGTGGCTTCACTTTTAAATATCTTGACGACAATTATTTATGGCGAATAAAAATGGAAAAAGATTTTCCCGGGCGGGGTTTGAACCTGTGGTTGATGCGGCAGGCGGTTTAAGCAGCAAAAGTTTTAACCGCTAAGGCCAAACAGTTCTTAGAGTTTGTGGCAAAATAGTGATATGTATCCTTTGATAGTGTGCGTTCATAAATTGCACGGCAGTTTGTTATTTATTTTGCTAAGCAAAGACACAAAGGAAGTCCAAAGGTCAGAAAACACTAGACACACAACATAACAGTCGAAATTTTGCACTTTTTGTTAGTTTTTGCACCAAATCACTTTAAATACTTATAAAAATTTAGTCACTTTAAAGCTGTAATTATGAGCTACACACTGTATAAATTTCTTGGTGAAAACAACAGCTTTAACACTATTTTGGAATTAAAAAGCGGAGAAAAATTGCAACACGTCTGACATGTATTTGGGTCATACCCGTTCTGTTTTAGATGTGAGTATCAGCATTCCGAGATATACTTAAGCAGTTATGACAGCTTAATGGCCTTGTTTAAATAACATAAATTTGGTTCCACCAGATTATTCCAATAATGTATACTACAATGGCTGACCGAAATTGTCTTTGCTTTAGTTATGTATAAGGGAAAAGATACAAAGAATATTTATTATAGTACTCTAACATAAGAACAACTGTTCGTGAAAAATAAATAAAAAACCTTGAAAAACAAGACAATGGTTTCATACATTTTGGTCAAGTATAGTCTGTCAAAAAAGTGTTGAAATGAAAATGAAACTTTAATGAACTTTATTGGATTTTAAACGTTCAATTAGTATAATTCAGGTAATATATTTATGAAATAACAACGTGGTCAACTCGATTTAATAGATTTCAAATAGGTCGATGACTCGTTTGGATTTGATTTATTCATCGATGTAAAAAATCGACACTGTTTTATCACTATAAGGCTGTCCAAGATATCGTGATATGGGTGTCAGTTCGTAATTATCCGTTTCACCTATACTACTCACACCATACTACATACACCCAGGCAAAAAATAAAATAATAGGTTTTAGAAATAATGTATATAATTATTGCAAAAATACAATAACTAATGCCTCTATAAATCGAAACTAAATTCTCAGTGTATTCGTTAAATTTATCAAAGAAAAGATTCAGTACATAGTCATGTCTTTTTGCTACTTGATGCGTGGATCGGAACGTCAACCCATAGGTACGGACACTACATAATCGAAAATACAACGATGAATCGGTGCGGCCATCATGAAAGATTGCGTCAGTATGAGTGCATCTTGTATGCGGTTTGTATTTTCGTTGCGGTTGATTTACGTGCTATTTGTTTTAACGTTTGTTACAGTTTTTTGTTGATTTTTTGTTTTGTTATTGGTGAAATGTCAAGAAAAACAAAAAAACATCTCCGAATTCTCAAGCTCTAGCGTTATTGGTTCGTTTAATTTATTTAGTTTAGTAATTAACAAAAAGTAGTTTTGATAATCAAAGATCAATCTGATATTGATTTGATAGCCCTTGTTAACTTTCTCGATACTAAAAAGAAAACGATTATATTTCATTAGGGTACATCACTGTAACTGTTAACATTGAACTGCCACCCATATCATGATATCTCGGACAGCCTATAGCAAAGTAAGAAACTAGTGACCACCTATTAAATTAAGAAAAAAAAATGATGCAAATCCATCTCTCTAACGCACTATAGTGTCGTAAGAAAATCAAGGGTCGGTGTATTTCTCCGCTTACTATTTTAGCCGGGCTTCTATGCTAGTCCTTCTTCCATGTTTGAAACCCTTCCGAGTAATGAGAAAATCACACTGGGCCACCTGCCCCCTGATTCTATATCGTAAATTCAGTTGCTAAACCAAGTGCTTGTCGTCTAAAACGTGTCTAAAACATACATATCCGTTTATATAAGGATAAGTTCGCATCTGAAATGACTTCATAATTCGTAAATAGTTCAGTACCCATTAAAGGGTATTATGTAAGTTCACTTTTTATCTGTTTTTGCTGAATAGCAACTATAGCTAGCAACCGACACTGAGTTACAGCCCCCCTGATTTGTGCAACCAGAGGTTTATTTCTCTTTCTCCTATGCTTCTTGCATATTTCTATGCTTTGCCTCTTTCTAATAAACGAGTGAAATTTCACACTATGATCGCACGTTTTGAAATGCTTCCTAGCTATGTTGATGGTAAAACAAAGACATATGAGTGAAATTTCGCACTACCATCGCACGTTCTGAAACGGTTCCTTATAATATACAAGTAAACGTTTCAGAACGTGCGATGATAGTGCGAAATTTCACTCGTTTAATAGAAAGAGATAGAGCTCAATACAAGAAAGAGAGACCATATCTAGTTTTGAAACGCTTGCGAGTGATTCTATTGATAAAAACGTTTTAAAACGGGTCTGGGTGACAAACGTCAGTCTCAAATCTAATTCAAGGGCAGTCTAACAAAATAAAACTCTGCTCGAGTACTTATTCATCATTTATATATTTATCTATTTATTTATTTAAATAATTTATCTATATATTTAAATATTTATTTATTTAAATATTTTGGCCATAGTAATTTGTGATCATCTAGTATAGATTTTGGTAGGACCTCTACATTGTATTCATAACGGTTAAAATAAACAGAGAAATAGAATTTGGATCCGGACACCGTAATAAATGGGTACAGGTACACAAGTTCAGAATTTATCAAATGAAAGGAGAGAAATCGTAAGATTGAAGTATTTCATGCGACTTAGCTGGATAAACCGCTCCTTCAGGAACAACAGGTTTCAGCAACTCCCAGGACTCCAACAATTACACTGTATTATTATTATTACATACAGTATCACCGCATAACACTTTAATTTGACACGTTTTGATACAAAGATGATATACAAACTTTGAAAAAAATTATATCGGCGCCACAGAAAAGCTTGCCCACAGAAAGAGTGTAAAATTATAAAATAAACAAATATAAAATATACGAGTGGTGTGCGCCCACGCCTGCCGACGAGCTGTGGGTGAGCGTGCCGCTGCACGCGCCTGCGCCTGCCACCGCCGCGACGTCAGCGGCGCCCTCTGCTGGCTGCTCCGCCCTGCGGTCCAAGTATCTGCACTTATGTTGCACATATATTCCTCACGGTGATCGTCACGAGGCAGAATTGAATTCCCTATTTGCTAATGTTTGTAGGTTGATTGCTTTGTTTCCAAACGATATCTTTCTCATATCAGGTGATTTTAATTTAACATATGCTGACTGGTATTTTGATGATGATTCAGGTTCCATGTGTATTATAACTAATGGCGATAAACTAGCAAACATTGCAGCAGATTTTATAGGGTTATCGAATCTTATGCAGTTTTATTCTTCTCGCAATATTAATCAGAGAATAGTAGACCTAATCTTTTGTAACCACCACGTTACTTCTCAATCATGCACACAACCAGTTTCACGTGTCGATGCTCACCACGTTCCCTTAGAAATAGACTTATCTGTGCAAAGTTACTCACCTCTTAAACCCGAGGTAATGGAAAGAAAACTTTTTCATCGCGCCAATTTCGAAGCAATACGTGCTGGTCTCGCATCCGTTGACTGGATATCTTCTTTCAGCTCATGCTCAGACATCAATGATATGTCACTCTCTTTTTATGATAAGCTAAATACTCTTATTTCTGAACATGTTCCTTCTCGTAAAGTTACGCATAGCTCCCGATATCCTCCATGGTTTAGTAATGCTCTTGTGATGTTTTCGCTTTGTACTTTAAATAGGGTAACTGTAGGTCCTGATAAAAATTAAAAGACAGTGATCTTTAGGAAGCACACATTATAATTTAACACTGACCCGGAATATGTGGTTAATAAAATAGCTTAAATCTAAAAACACATAAACTAATTACAACTTATTGACCCGAAGTCCATACAAGTTGACGTAGGAGAAACTCATGTGGCTCCCGGACTATAAATTTAGAACATCTAAATTAAAACTTCGCCTGATATGCATTAACATTAGACATTCGGGCTGACCTAAATAACGCTTCAAGCTATATAAATTCCACAAACATTATGTTCCCTACGCATATGTTTACACAGTCTCTGGTTCACTTTGACTCGGCACTGTCGCTATTTCACTCAAGAATCCCGAGTTTCAATTGGCAGCAGATCCGTAGATGGGGTTCACTAATGGCACCGGATGCGAGTTACGAAAGGAACAAAGTAACTTACAGTTTGTGACGTCACGGGCATTCACCATCAATAACCGTTATGGCGGTGCCGGTGTACTGACTGACCACTGATTACTGTACAAGAAATCGGATCCCAGACCAAGGCTTGGTGTCCCTTAGTGAACTTCGTCGCAAGGGGCGTTACTTTCAGGCTGTAAGTTACATATTACACATTTTAACCTTACAATATAATTTAATGTGAATCACTTTGTCTATAAAAATAATTTCGGAAAACTTACCCCGTGACAACGTTTTATATTGCACTTATTATCTTACACAGCTGTGTTTATGCAAATATCGCCAAAGATAACAAAACACATCAATTTTGCAATTATTTCAATAAAGATTCTTTAATTTCCACTTTTGCGAACCAATGACAGAAAATGAATGATCATCGCCGATTACCCTCCGATTACTTCTTTAACCTTTTCTTGTTTCGACCGTCAACTTTCATACAGTACAAAACTGCTCAGAAATTTTACTATTGGTGCCATCTATTGGCGAGAAGCAGAAATAAACATTACACTCTCATCAAAATAAGTAAAGAGAAAAGAAAGTATCACACAAGGTGGAAAAAGTACGGTAACATCCTAGATTATCAAACGTTTTCATTGCTCAGAAAACGGGAGGCTGAGGCACAAAAACAAAACTATGCATCTTTTATAGAATTTAGTGAACAAAAAATCTTGACAAATCCAAAGTACTTTTGGTCTTTTGTAAGATCTAAACTCTCAGATAGTAATGTTCCACAAAACATGAAATACTTTGATCGTACTTCAACTTCGGGCCTGGAAACATGCAACATGTTTAATGAATATTTTGCTTCTGTTTTTATAGATTCACCTACCCATCGTACTACCTCATACAATATGTACAATCCCCCCCTGAAGCCCCCGTGGACGTCGGCACTGTCGCGCTGTCTTTGGGTGCTGTCCGTCGCGAGCTCAAGGGAGTCAACGTTCATAAGGGCGCTGGTCCGGATGGCATACATCCGCTGCTTATAGCTCACTGTGCTGAACAATTGTCCATACCCTTAGCGCTTATCTTTCAGAAGTCTATCAGTTCTGGTACTTTTCCATCAATTTGGAAACAAGCCCTAATTACACCGATACCTAAAAATTATAAGAGAAACGACATAACTCAGTATAGGGCCATCTCAAAATTATGTGTTTTCGGTAAAATATTTGAAAAGATGGTAACCAAGCAACTAACATCTGACGTCCGGAATCACATACTGCCAAACCAGCATGGGTTTTGTAAATGGCGCTATGTTGAAACTAACATGCTTACTTTTACCGACTTCTTAACAAGTTCCATGGACAAGAAACTTCAGGTAGACGTCGTGTATTCCGACTTTTCCAAAGCATTTGATCAAATTAATCATGACCTTCTTATTGAAAAGCTCTGGAGGGTCGGAATACATGGCGATTTACTTCGATGGATAAAATCTTACATAGAAAACCGAAGTCAGGCTGTCGCACTGAAGGGTTTTATTTCAGGATACCTAGAAATTCCATCTGGAATTCCCCAGAGATCTCATATCGGTCCATTATTGTTTATTTTATACATAAACGATATTTATACACATATCCGTAACTCTCAATTTTTATTATTTGCGGATGACGCCAAATTTTTCAGAGCTATCTCCTCTGTTGAAGATTGTTCGTTGTTACAGAATGATCTTGATAGCATTTTTGATTATTGCTCTCATAATCAGTTATTCTTAAATCTAGACAAATGCTATACTATTTCGTTTAGTCGTAAGCATCAGCCTATACAATTTAATTACAAATTAAACAATCAGCAACTTAATAGAGTACAACATGTTCGAGATCTTGGCGTCATCATGGATTCCAAATTATCAGTTAACCTACATATTGACTATATAATTCAAAAAGCTTTTAAGCAATTGGGATTTATCCTTAGAAAATCTAAACCTTTTACTAAACCATTTACACTGAAAATACTTTATTTTAGCTATGTTCGGTCACTCCTGGATTTTGCTAGTGTAGTTTGGAATCCATACTATGCGTATCACGTGGCGCGCGTTGAAAGGATTCAGAAGAAATTTGTCAAATCTTTGAACTACAAGAGTGGATTTTTTGGTATGACTTACAATGATTCTCTTAATCGTCACCATTTACTATCGCTGGCAGGCAGACGTAAGCAGTTTGACATAGTTTTTCTTTATTAAATTCTTAATAACTATATTGACTCCCCCAGTCTACTAAGTAAAATATCATTAAGAGTACCTGGTTACAGTTCTCGCAGTAAAAAATTATTCTCTATTCAGACTTTCTCAGCAAACTATACAAGTACCTAACAATTTCTTCAAGCGAAGTGAGGATACTTACAATAAAGAATTCCTAGAACTGGATTTGTTTAAGCATACATTAAATTCATTTAAATACAAGTTATGTCAAGCATTGTCTGATTCATACCTTTAATATTCCTACGAATGTTCTATATTTTTGTTAAGATTTGTACCTATATTTAAGTTGCATTATTTGTGTGAAGTGTTCAGTTCTATTACCTACTTATATATATAGATAACTGGATCTCCAAATCCAATAGTAAACCTTTTTGTAATACTGTACATTTTATAAGACTGTTTGGATCCAAAATAAATAAATAAATAAATAAAATTATCGTTTCCTCTCCAAACAATACGACACTTATGTCGCTATAGCTATAGCTTACGAATATTATCGAATCCGTACAGATTTGGCATAGTCAACCGTACCACTTCTTGGAAAGCGCAATGTATTCCAAATTTAAAACATCGCAAGGGATTAAATACACATTCTATTTTGAAGTCAAACACAGCTGACATAGGATCGAAGTCGATATTATGATAGTAAATTTTTGGTCCCGCCCCTGTCTAAGTTTGTTGAAATTCATATTTAGACGGGGCCAGTAGTTAAATAAATAATTGAATATACGAGTAGGTACTGTAGCCAAAAGTATCAACTTTGGTTGCTACAGCGGGAAATTGAAATTGCCTACAGTAGCCACAAAAAAATAAATTATAAATAAATGAGCTCAAGCAAGCCTAATGCAACTTCCCAATAATAATTTTCACTTTTTTCCCTTTATAAATGATGAATACATTTTTAGAGTTTTGAATTTTGTCCAAAACGCGGCAAAACTCCGAAGTGACAACTGTCGGGCGAACTTTAACGGTATCCAGACAGCGTTAGAATTCGCACTAGCCAGTGTGATTTTCGCATCACTCGGAAGCGTTTCAAAACACTTCCGAGCAACTGTTAGGTAACAGTTCGGTTACCCTCGGTTTAACTCGGGTCAATTTTGAACGCTCTAGGGTGAAATTCGCATCACTCCGAGTGAAATTCACTCGTTTTCAAACGGAACCTAATTGTCGCCCAAATAATTTTCGCTAATCTCTGCAGTGTATAGGTTGTCTGTCATTTTTACGTATGACCGTTTAACACAAATCCATCGCTGCAACAATTGCACAACTCATCGCTGCAGCGATGCAAGGCTGTTAAACACGACAAATGTCTTTGGGGTGAAATGCCAAAATTCGCATCACTCCGAGTGATTTTCGCTCGTTTCGAAACGAAATCCAGAAGTAACACCACCGGGTTCCAAAGTTCGAATGGCGCTGACAGCACTAAAAGTACCAAACAAACTACTCACGGCCGTACGGCCATCAGTGATTCGGAATGACGATAGACGCGATGTAATCGATTATGTCTTGAATCGGAACGCACTACAACACAAAAAACAACAGTCAACAAAACAACAACACATTTTATTTTCTTTCAACTCTGATTAAGAGTAGGAGGTTATAAAAAACAGTTTGTTTACGCTGCAGTTATTTTCGAAGAATGAGGCTAAGCGTACGTTTATTGTCTTCAATAATACAGAAACGACCTTTTTACGTTTCGACGCCGATATTTTATGTCAATGCAGGTAAAATTTATTTATTAACCTTTTGCTCACATTGAACCTATGAAATAAGTCATATAAATTTTCGTTTCATTGCATTCCAGCTCCCCACATAGGGCACCTATACTCGGCTGTTGTAGCTGATGCTGTGCAGAGGTTTGAGAAGCTCATCAACCCTGACATCAATATCATTTTCAGTACAGGTAATTGATTTGAAAGTTGATTTTACCTTGTTATAACATTTTTGATAGGTGCAGAGTAAATTGTATTTGTATTAGGTATGTGGTAGATAAGGAGGCACTGAGGGAAATTAGGTGCGGCGAGGCCAGAAGGCTGAGCTTTTTCTTCAGTTTTCTCAAATCCTCTTAGTCCAGCTTATTTTTTCCACTATTATTCATTTATGGAAATGGCTAATTAAGGACTACAGTGGAGATTTCTACACAAGCTAGAACTAAGCTCTTCAAGTATATTACTAATAATTAGAATAGTATCATTGAAGTTTAGATGCTATTTTGTAATGTTAGTTATTGTTATTTAGAGCAGGACTTCTTGAACTGTTAAGTTATAATTGTGCCCAACAAAGCAAAAATTTCAAAAATCCCTAGGTTCCTGACAAATGAAACTAGTGAAAGAATATATTACTCAATGCATTTGGGAGTTCGCAATTTACAAAATTTAACCCTTAGCTAATCTTGTAATAACTGAGTTACTGATTGAAGTCGCTGTCTGGTTTCAAGACTCAACTCATTGAGAACTGCTGCAAGATATTTCAAAATGCCCATGGTACAAAACGTCAAGAGTTTGTAGACAGCACTATAAAAAAGTTTGCCATAAAAATATCCATACTAAGATTGATTTGACCAATTAAAATGGTCCAGAATACCATAACAGCACCTATTGGTCGATTTTTTTTTAAGGTCATATCAAAGTATAATTTTTTTTCTCCTTGAAATACAAAAGATATTCAGGAACTGAATAAATAGCTTTGATGTCGTAATAGTCATGTCATTTAGGCATTAAAGGAAATAAGCCATTGACCACAAGAAAAAAAAGTGATGTCAAAACCGACATCTGTTTTTTTATGTTCAGTAATCTCATCTTCAGGTTTTATCCCCAAATTGTTTTTTCATTCTTTCTTTTCGTCAAGGAACTCTCCCTATTGAGCCTAAACGGTATGACTATTACGTTACATTCCCATTTCTCCAAACTGATTTTCAAAAAATAATTTGGTTGTAAAAAATACCACCTGAAAGTTAAAGAACATGATCTTATCATTATCTTCATGATATAACCTATAATTTCAGAAAAAAAATGCAAATGGGCCTGTTACAATTTATGGTTGGTTCGAATTGTTCATATATTTATTTAACCTCTCACTGCTTATTATCTTATAATCTAATCTTCGCACCTCAACATTATCATCATCTTATATTATGTAATCAATTCAAAATAAAAAAGCCTTGACTACGGTACAAGTAACTATTTTGCATTATTGACCTGATTTTCCTCTATAAAATACTCAATAATTACGTTGACTCCTCATCATTGTTGGGTAAAATTAATTTTAAAATTCCTCATAAAACATCACGCAAAAAAGAGCTTTTTTCCCTATTCTCTAACCGCATATATTATAGTCAGAATCATTTCATCAGGAGTGCATGTAGACTTTAAAGATATTCAAAAAGAAAATGCTTCAGGCACTATTATAGCAGTTACTATATATATATATATATTTTTTTTTTTCCTTAGCTTAGATTACTTAAGTCTTAAAATGTATATCACATAATTAAAAAATTATAAATTCGGAAAACTGTAGGTTGGTTTATTGTTAAGATAACTGCATTAAGTTTTTGTGTGACTGTTTGTTTTCGTAATAAAATCAAATGAAAAATTATATTACTTTGCTGCTAATTAACAGATCATGATGAAACAGCCAATGTATATGATACATACAATTACTTTAAATATGTTTATGTATTGAAAAGATCAGATATTATAGAGACATAAGAGGGATAATTATAATCTCTAAAAAAAAATCTGAGTCATTCCCTAAGTCACAGAAAGAAGCAAAAGCCACCTGGGGCCAGACCCAGACAATAGGATGGGTGTTGTAGCAGTTCAAAACCTGCAGGCCTATTACATATCCTTGAATCGGTTGCCAACTATGGTTGCTATTCACCAAAAACAGATAAGGAACCTCCAAAATAACCTCCAATGGGTATTGAACTATTAACGAATTGTGATGTAATTTCAAGTGCGAACATATCATTATATAAGCGAATATGTATGTTTTCGACAATAGGCACTCGGTTTGGCAACTGTTTTTACGATACAAAATCAGGGGGCTGTTTCAGCTTCGTGGGCAAGTAGTGAAACAGGAGTCTTGCTTGTAGGGTGGCTTGTCTCTTTTCTTTAATAGCCTCCTTGATGATGACCTGGTAATAATGGCTCCTTTTTGGAGATATTCCACCATTATAATTCCATTGGCATCCCAAAACACAACACCATAGCTTTGCTTGCTGAGCTCTAAACTTTGAGTGTCTCTGACGTTGGTGAAGACGGTGGCTGCCCTTGTCTGCTGTTTCTCCACAGGATCAAAGTGACGTGACGAATCCTGGTCTCATCCATAATCACGAACCCAGACAAAAAGACAAACTTGTCAGCTTTTTAATTTTCAAGATTAACCTTTGAAATGTCAAGTTACTTTCTTCTTGGTTTGTTGGTTAACATTCTCTGTACTGACACAAACCCCAAAGGTGCGGAGACCTATTTTCATGTGCAGTTCATTCTTAATAAACCTTTGAATGCTTCTATATGAGCTCCTTGTGATCTCAACTAATACAGCGTTCGGAATGGCGATAACATTGCTAAAACTACCATCAAACTACTCACGCCCATCAAGTCATTCTGAATGGGAAATGGCGTCCATCAGAGCTTAAACTTGTGATCCATTCGGAACTCTTTTGGGAGCGACGTGGATGATGACACTTGCCAGTTGCCAGTGACAGAAAAATTAACTTCTAACCACATTTTGCTAACACAATTTGCTAACGTTACGTGAATACCAAGTATACCCTCGTAAGGCCCAATATGCTTGAGAAAGAACAAAATATTTTTTCATTACGGCTCGGAATCAATTTATAAGTGTTGCTAACACCCAATGTACTTCCCTGAGCACATATTTGAATTTCGTTTATATTTTAAATTTCGCGGTTGTCTAGCCATTTTGGCTCTTGTTTCCTGATTGGTGGATGTCTTAAGACCGTGTTAATGAAACAAGGTGAATGTCCAATCAAAGCATGTTTGTCAAATACCATTCAAAATGTCACGCCGTCAAGGTAAATGAAATCTCAAATATTTCATGTAATCTGGAACTAGTGAACCAAACAGTTACGATAATTAGTATGAATATATAATTTATTTTACATTAGACTTATTGTGTGTTATGTTAATTTGAATCTAAATTATTGGCGCAGTCGGTAGCGCGCTTGTCTTGATAACAAGAGGTCGCACGTTCGAATCCTGGCCCGAGGAATTTTTTCAAATTCTTGTCTTTACATTTGTTTCTAATGTATCTTTAAGTATTCCAAAGCGATGGATTTCGCAATAAAAACATAATCTACATTAATATGTGACTGTACAAGAACAGTTGGCGTTAATTCAAATTTTCGACTGATTGATTATGTGCTTGCTGGAGAACTTCGGGCCGATAAAGATAATAATTAAGGATTGATTTTTTTGGGCCCTAACCCTGTTATAACATTAAACAACATTACGGAACAGTCAATGCAAGGCTTAAACGCACATTTGACCAAAAAGTTAGTTTTTTTACAGAACAGCTTATTGTTTAAGATATCGCACCAAGTGGTGAAGATGCTGGTGACTTTGAAATACCGAATGTCTGCAGCTGTAAGGCCTGTAAAAAAAGATGATCTAGAGGTCAAAACCAAAGGAGCAGAAAGTAAAGAGCTGATGAAAAAATTGATATTACAAAATAGCTTAACAATAAGCCAGTTACATAACTATTTTTAGAAGAGGCTAATAAAGAAACTGCAGACCTATGCCAGTTATGGTGCAAACAGGAAAAAGACTTTTCCTATTAATAGGCTTAGGACAATACGGGGATATATTAGTAATATAGCAGGAGTAGATATAGGAGATCGTTTGCTTGCTGTTTGCCCATACAAATACCAAACGTTTTTCACCCCGCATGATACATTTGTCATATCACAAATAATTACGTTTTTATAACAAATAAAAAGCATTGATTCAAATATGGAATTAAAAACGCCAATACAAAATAAATTACTTCATATTTTTTTGTATTTCTGTTTACATTACTATTATATTTATTATTACTATTATTTTCTTATTTTCCACGTGTTTTTAGTAAATATGTGTCCTCATGTTATTTTTGATGACTCTTTAATTTTAAGTTATTTCTTGTTTTTAAGAGGTCTTATTTTTGATTATTGGCTAATTTAGCTAATCTTTGTATTTTCGAGGAAAAAAATATGTTTTGGGTGATTTTATAAGAGTAATTATCTCAACATAAAAGTAAGCATTTTTTCAATAACAACCCAATGTGCTTCAGAGAGAACAAATAAAAAATACCTATTAATCCAGTTGCGACCCAATGTCCTTCTGCGAGAACAAAATATATTGAACTTTAAACAATAAATTATTAATATTTATATTATAAAAAATAACAGGCTTTGGAAAATACATTAGCATAGTTTTTAGGACAAGTTTATGTTTGGGCGGTAAGCACTAGAGTACGTAACAGTTTCTTCGCATTTTATATGAAAATTCAAAACCATTTTTTAATAAAGTTTATTTACATTTAACTAAAGTATGTAGGTGCCATTTTGTTCGATAACTTTCTGCCATCTTGTAGGTAGGAACATGATCCCATTGCTATAGCAATTCTGGGGCTTCTGATCAAAAAACTGCGACAAGTGGTTTTGGCAGTCCTCTTGCGATGTTAACCTGACACTGCCTAAAGAATTCTGAAGAGACCGAAACAAGTAGAAATCTGAATTTGCAAGGTCAGGATTATACAGCGAATGCATTAATACCTCCCAGCCAAACTCTCTTAATTTTTGCTGAGTGGCTAAAGATGTGTGAGGTCTAGCGTTATCATGATGAAAAACCACACCCCTTCTTTTGACTAATTCCGGCCGCTTTCTCTCAACTTCTTGCTTTAATCTCATAAGTTGTTCGCAGTAGAGTTCAGAATCGATGGTCCTGCCTGGCGGTAACAGCTCATAATGAATAATGCCCTTCCAATCCCACCATACACACAGCATTACCTTGTTGCGAGATAACCCGGGTTTCGCCAGAGTCTGTGAAGCCTGACCAGCCTTTGATCACGACCTTTTTGCACGGTCTTGTCGTACGTGATTGACTTTTCATCACCAGTTATCACGTTTTTCAAAAATGGTTCGGTTTCATTACGTCGTAGTAAAGAATCACAAATGAGTACACGGTTCATTAAATTTCTTTCAGTGGGCTCATGAGGCACCCAAATATCGAGCTTTTTTGTGTATCCAGCTTTTTTCAAATGTACCAAAACTGTTTTGTGGTCAATCCCCAGTTCTTCAGCTACATCGTAACGACTGATATGCCGATCTTGCTCCACTTTTTCAAAAATGGCATCCATTTTATCCGTAACAGGGCGCCCAGAGTGAGGTGCATCTTTTACATAAAAATTTCCGGATTGAAAACGCTTAAACCAAATTTGTCTTACTCTCACATACACTGCACTAGGTCCATAAACATCACAAATTTTTTTCGCGGCTTGCTTTGCATTTTTATTTTTGTAGTAAAATTTCAAAATGTATCGAATTTCTTCATTAGATTCACTCATCTTTATAGTAAGAAAAACAAATGAAAATCACACATTTTACCTAATTTGAATTTGGAATTATATTTTTTTAAATTTAAATTAAAGCCAGCCATTATACATGCAAATGGTATAGCCAAAGAGATTTTATTATAAAGTTTATACATACTATTTGCGAAAAGAGTTTTTTCCCAACCTAATATGTTCTCCGTGAAGAACAATGAGCTTGGACCTTACGAGGATACTTTTATCTACGCTACGTTGTTGTGCAAGAGTTATTTGCACCTCATTGAGAGCAATCATTACGTATTTGTTTATTCTTTCGTCAAAAATCCTTTTTTCTGGGCTCGTAATTATTTAGTACCATAAACTTAGGCCCAGGAAGCGAACTACAATCTCTGATTCATGGTTTAATATCAAACTCTTAGACTAAGAATAACCTATTTTTGAAATTGCCGGCTGTCACTCTTGATAGATCACTCACAGTGCTAACGCTCAGAATCATGGGCGAAGATAGCACAACACGGCGGCCTTAATGATGTCATTCATGACGTCGTAACAACCATTCTAGGGCTATCGTTATCGGGCAAACGTTGGATCGGAATGACGATAGACGCGATGTAATCGATTATGTTTTGACTCTGAACGCGCTGTAAGTATCTGATGTTCATTCTTCGCTCTGCTGATACAAAATTTGTTTACTTTTTTAACAATATCCTTAATATAACATTATCCCACCCAGTTAATATTCTTTTCACCAGCATACAACTGTGGGGTGTGAAAGAGCAGATTCCCCCATTGTTTCCACCAACTCAGCGTGTATCTCTTCCAGTTTTTTTTTCCGAGCAAAGTTACTTGATGTGATGACTACTCTCACTCTTTTTCTCCATTTTCACCACAATAATTCTACTGTCCGTATTTGAATGAATGTATCTCCAACAAATGACAATCAGGCCACATTATTCTGTCTGTCCGTCTGTCACCAGGCTGTATCTCATGAACCGTGATAGTTAGACAGATGAAATTTTCACTGATGATGTATTTCTATTGCCGCTTTAACAACACATACTAAAAAACAAATTAAAATAAATATCAAAGAAGGCTCCCATACAACAAACGTGATTTTTTTGCTCGCTTTTGCTCGATATTGATAACGGCAACAGGTAGACGCTTGAAATATTCACAGAATATATAGTTATATATATACACTTTAAAAATAAATAATAAAATAAATATATAAGGGGGCTCCCATACAACAGACATGATTTTTTGCCGTTTTTATAGATAATGGTACGGAACCCTCCGTGCGCGAGTCTGACTCGCACCTGGACGGTTTTTATTTCTTAAATGCTAATAGTATGAGAAAGAAAAATCAATTTTATAAAAATTGTTGAATTTTATGAATACCCACTTATCATTACTTTTTGATCGCCCTTCGTATTATACTTATGACTAACTTTCTTTAACATTCAGGCACAGATGAACATGGCTCAAAGATCCAGCAAGCAGCAGCAAACGCTAAGCTGCCTCCAGCTGACTACTGCACCAAAATATCTGAGGAGTACAAAGATCTATTCAAGGAGTTCAATGTTGGATATACAGACTTCATCAGGACTACGGAGGATAGACATAAGAAGGCTGTACATCATTTCTGGGTAAGAATGTCTTAGTGTTTGTCTGACATAGGCACAGACATTCAATATAAATGTCTGTGGGCATGATTGCCATGGTCGTTAGGATTAGGGACTGATACAGAAAGCTAAGAGCCAAATAAATAAAAAAATAAAAAAGCGAATAGGTAATAATCATTTACTATCGAAAAATAATAAAGTTTAAACAATCATTGATTGATAACCATTGACCTCTTATAAACAAGTAGACTCACAATCTCGCTCAAAAAGTGTCCGCGGTGAATTTTGTCACCGCTATGGGGTGACAAAATCGAATGACGATTTCGTACAACTGACATTGCATCTTATATTAACGACATAACGTCTTAATTTGGTTGAAGATTTTTGCTATTATGCACGTCGCACGTTCTGATACTTTCTGACGAACTTTTCTTAGACACTGTGTGTCTTGTTGTTTTATGAGAGGTCAATGTTGATATCCAATCAAGTTATGTAAATTTTTCAACGGTCACTGTTACTCCATGCGGAACGACCCGCAGTGCGAAAGGGACGGATTCCGGAAAAAAATGCAAAATGTCGGTTTTAAATTAATATAAAATTAACTTAAATAGTTATCAAAATTTCAAATTCACAAAATTTAGATATTGTTAAAATCTATCTAATATAATATCGTTCAGGTCTGTATGTCATTCCGATTTCGCATACTGTGAAAAAAAGTGTAGAAGAAGACTTCATTTCAATAATTATTTCTATCGAGCGAAAGTTCTGCAATCGCGTTTCTGTATTCAAGAAAACTAGAAAAAGGTACCCATATTTATATATTAATTTATCAAATTAGTGGCTTCTTCTGAAAAGCAGGTAAACAACTTCAAAAAATGCCGATTTTAGTTTTAGTCAAATACGGTATCAGACCCGTATACAAGGTGAAATTAAATCAACCGACCAAATTCATACTGGACACTCGGTTAGTGATCAGAAACAAGCTTCAATTACCCTTTTGGTGAAATTCGATAAATAATTTTTTTGCTACCTTACTGACTGGACTAGGAATTGTACGTAAACTAGTCCAACCAGTAAGGGAGCAAAAATATATATTTTTCGAATTTGGCCAAAAGGATTACTGAACCTATGTAGTTCCTGATCACTAACCGATTCTCCAGTACGAATTTGGTCTGTTGATTTAATTTCACCCTATATACAGGACGGACGGCGACCCTAGGTATAAGAAAGTACTGAACTGATTGGATCTGTTCTGCATAAAACTGTCCTTTTTCTCCTGTTACGACTTTACGAGTAGTGGAGTCAAAAGTGTTCACATGTTGTATCTGTTGTTTTTAAAATTTCAGAATTATGTATCTTTAGTCATAAGAATACCAATCTTTATAGAGGTCATAAAAAAACAAATCAAGATAAGAATTGAAATGCCATATATATAACCACCAACGACGTAAATATATAACATAATCACTGAATACCAAACCAAACCAATTATTTTTCGTCATCGTTGTAACCTTGAACTCTTGGTTGAAGGTCACAATTGCACAGTGACTACAATCATATGACATAGGATTGTCTATTTACTAGAATTACGGTAATTTTGCAAATAACCTCTAATATGGGCTGTTTTGTGACTTATGTTTGGTACTGAACAAGTACTACACTTTTCAGTGGTAGAGCTGGTGCCGGGCTCGACTGTGGAGGTACCAGCATCTTACTCACAAAGCTCCCCGAAGTTATTCGGGGGAGAGTAAGAGAACAGCTCTTAGGCAAAACCAGGCAGCCCACCATTGCCTGGGACCAATGGATGGCGGTATATCCATCCCCGATTGCCGGGGCTTATATAAAATATACAGGTGATGGGCAGCGGCGTCACTGATGCAAGGGTTTCGGCACCGCGCTCACCAACCCTTATGCCCAGCGTGTGTTAGTATGGGCATTTCTTCCAGGAGGACCGACAAGAGTGGCGAAATCCTGGAATAGCCATATATATGTCCAGCAGTGGTAGAAACAGGCTGATGGATGGATGGATGCACCAAGTTTAATTTGGTAAGTCGCTACAGGATTACACTGAAAATAGATGCGTCGAACTGACTCAAGCTGAGTCTGAGGCGAAAATAAAATTACTGATTTTAAGAAATTGTTCTTTATTGTGCTCGTAGAGACAAGTTTTCTTACTGTAAAATAGTATTTGCATAACATAATGAGTACTTTCATACACTTGCGCCTGTATGTGTTGTACAAACAAATACTCATCCTTTCTTTCTGTCTTGTTATTTTTTAAATTGAATTGTGTTATACTCGTACAATAAAATACTATTGAACATACTGGTATGCACTTAAGGTTATTGTAAGGTTCTTAAAACAATAATGATGATATTTCATCGCGTCTCCTTCAAACATTAAATATTTTCATTTCTAAAAATTAATTCACATAGTTTTGCTAAATAGGTATGTTTAAAATTAATTTTATAAAGTAAATTTTTCGACGAATTCAACAAGTCATGCATTAATATCTAATTGTTTGTTTAATTTTGTAAGCTGTTTGGAATAAACTTTGTCTATATTGGTACCCCTGTGTTGGAAGTTGCGGACCAAATCAACACCCTGCGTATGTATGTGTTTCAGAATAAACTAAAGAAAAAAGACTACATATACAAAGCGAAGTATTCCGGCTGGTACAGCGTGAACGACGAGACCTTTGTACCCGAATCTCAGATTAAAGATGAAGTTAAAGATGGGGAAAACGTAAGTGCACATTTACAATGCGTTTTAGCAGCCTAAAGTTTTAAATTTGGACGTGATATATTTAAAGAAAGTTTTGGAACTTTAGATCGCTGTGTACCTAGTCCTGCCAAAAGTTCTGTCCCTCACATTAAGTTGGATATTTTTCATCCCGCACTGAATCTAGTAAAATTAATGAATGGAATTTGTTGGCTAGCTAATCATACACTTTAAAAATATTATAGCTGCTCAAAGCAGTGACCATTAAAAAAACTATTATTGAAGCGTCCGAAGCAGACATCTTAAAACACGCGACACAATTTGAGCTTTTCGCCCCATAACTTTTTCAAACATAGCCCTTACAATTAGAATTTGTGGTAAGGCTTAAAGCTGACTATTTTCTCTTGGAGATAAGTCAATAAACATTGGAAAACAAAGGAGTTTGAAATATTTTGGGAGCCATTTTATATTACCACCACACATTTTACATTACATTCACACCACCGTTATCAACAAATCACCTCAATAGGAAGTCTAAGAAAAAAAAAATTGCCTAGCGATTTCACTAATCATTTTGAGAAAAAAAATATTGTCATTGTCTATCCTATCATTGGCATAAAAATTCAACCTTTAACTCGTTTTCACCCATCCCAATGGAATTTTTTAGACCCAAAATCAAACCGTGTTTTTACAATACAGACCTGCTACTTGGAGACTCGTTAAAAATATATATTTTATAATATTATATTACAATCACTTGTTTATTGTAGTTTGAAACCTACTCGTTCCTGTGGATATATATTTGACTTCTAGGGTTTTCTTGGAACCTTAGAATTATCCATAAAAACAGGGACAGAACTTATGGCAGGACTAGGTATATTAATGCTGAACTGCTACAGCACCCATCATTCAACAAAAAGTCTGTAACACGTACGTGTACGGAATTCGTCAACAAAATCCGCGTCTGTGGTCTAGTGAACTCTAGTGGTTCAAACGTATGGACCACAAATCTGGAGGTAGAGGTTTCGTATTTTAATAGATACAGAGAGAACCAAAACTAAGGAACATTCCATTGTTGATTTAAATTTATTGAAAAACCTCTTATTCATATTCACATTATATAATTGCGGTATAGAAACGTGGAAGAAAAGTAATCATTATTCAGTAAAAGAAAAAACAATATTATGCAGGAAATAAATACTATTTGCAATAAGAGTGCAGTATTTCAAACACTCGTTCTTTGGTGTAATGCAGTCTACTTCCCATTAGGAATATTTTTCTCAAGGAACTACCTGAAAACCCTTCTAACGATTTCAGTACATTTTGTGTGAAGACCGTTTTATGCTGCGGTCTTTTAAGCTTATGTTTATAAAAAGAAAGAACAATATTATCCAGCCAGGCCAAAGCGTACAAAAAGTATAAAGTATGATTTTTGTTTAATTTTAGATTAAAGTAAATATTGAATCAGGACACAAACTAGAATGGACAGAAGAGACAAACTACATGTTTAGATTGAGTGCCTTCAGAACTCATCTACAGCAATGGCTCAAGAATGGTTAGTATTTATCATGATTTTATTTCTTAGTTATAATACCAATAACTTCTGAAGCAATTAATAAATAGTAACGTAATATAGAGTAAAAAACTGGTCAAGTGTGAGTAGGACTCGTGTCCCGAGGGTTCCGTACATACCGTTTAAAACATAAACGTCTTCCACAAACTCTAAAATTAACTTGACACTAACGATCAATTAAAGCTGATGTAGTCAAGGGGTCTAATTAAGTTGTTTCGTAATGTCTTCTTCAATAATTCAATTTCGGTAATTTTAAGATTCTCTCCTAGACGTGTGCTATTGAAGACAATAGTGAACGGAATTTTAAATTTGTTAGTCAACTGGAAGTACCCTATAGGTTTTGTTTTTATGTTGAGCCAATTTGTAAGAAATTGATAACGTAAAGAACAATAACTTTTTTCCGTGTTAAATTAGGAGTTTGATTTTTTAACTGCACTACCTAGACCTAGACCTTTCCAATATTTCGCCACTCTTGGCGGTCCTCCGTCCCCCTCACCCGCAACGTCCTTAAAATCGTCGGTCCAGCGGGTATGAGGTCGGCCTACGCCGCGCTTTGCTGTACGTGATCACCATTTTAACGCCATTCGGCCCTAACGGCCATCACGTCGGTGACAGATATAGCCTGCCCACTGCCACTTCAATTTACGGATTTGGCAGCCTATGTTGGTCACTTTCGATCTGCGACGGATCTCTTCGTTTCGGATTTTATCCATCAGAGATATCCCAAGCATAGCCCACTCCATAGCTTGTTAGTGACATGAGTAAAAAACTGTGCCTCCTTGCACAGTTAAACAAGTGAGTCCTATCCGTTATAATAACATTAATCTTAAAATAACTTTGTTTACATCGTATCTTTGTTTACGTTATAGAGGTAAACGCATTGACGTCATACCTTTTTATTGCGGTAGCTTAATAGTACGATAACAAATTTTCCGCTACCAGAAAATTGCGCTACCGTTATTTTTTAGGCTACGTAAACCAAAACCAGAAAGGTTTTCTTTGATACGACGCCGCTTCCGCGCCCGACGTTACCCGCGCCGAGGGTGAATTCGGTTCGGAAATATTCCGGTAGTCTCAACTGCTTTCGGTCTAAAGCGCTACCATAATTTAATACCGGTAGCGTAACCTTATACCTTAACCGCTTTCAAGCCCTGGTGTAAGAAAATGACACCAGAAATTTTTGTATTAATATAGTTTTTGTTCATTGCTCAAAAAAATATTTGTATTTTACAAATAAATGTGTTGCTTTGGAAACATATTACATGTGGTTCTGCGCTCATATGATAAGTTTTCAAGTGGTATTTGAGTTATGCTGCAATATAATAGATATAATATCTCGAAATGGTTTTTAATTTTCCACCAATTATTAATTTGTAATTTTGTCGATTGAGCATTTTAAGTAAAGCAGTTCTTGACTATGAAATGCAGCTCTGTAAATAGCTGATTAGTCGCCTAAGTATCGCTTAGCGATATTTTCCTAATTCAGAAACTGGCCAATAGACAGACATGATACCTCAACATTATTCCAGAAATCATTGATAAATTAATTTATTTGCCAAGTTACTCATCGAAAACAAATTTCTACCAACAGATGGCGTGATAACTCCTCAGAAATTCCAGAAACAGCTACGGGAGATGTTAGAGAGTGATGTGTACTTTCCAGATATATCTGTCAGTAGACCTTCCTCTAGAGTCCATTGGGCTATAAGGGTTAGTATCCGATCTCTTTTATTTGTTATGAGTACAAACTTAAACACTGGCTTATTAATAACTCGCATCTATTAGTAGATCATAGGCTTTCTGGTATTATAAGGGCCATATACATATATCCATAAATTACGTCACGAATTTAATTTTTTTTTAAAGCTCCCCCGCCCCTGTCACAATTGTGTGACCCGGCCTCCCCTGGTGTTAAGTCACACATATTGCAATTTCAAATTTAGAAATGTTTAAATTTCATTAGAATTTCCAAAATGAATATGCAATAAAATTGATGGAGTTGGTAATTGGTAATATTTTAAAGATTTTTGTTAGAGTTGAATTTTAGAGTTTTAGTACTTTAGATTTATACGTATGACGTCAAGAAGCTTATGACTCGCCCTCCCCTCCTAGTCACTCGAAGCCACACTTTGTTGACCCTCTCTGTCCCCCTGAATTAACGTATGACGTAATTCATTTTCTCACTTCAGTCAGACTAATACACTAGCGTTGTCACTTCTCAGCTATTAGTCGCCAGTGTAATATCAAATGAAATCAAATCAAAATATTACATAAAGTATACTTTCTACAAGTCAAAGTTAATCTTAACAATATATATCTTTAGAATATAAAAAAATGTATAATAATACGCAAAATACATAGAGAAATCTAGGAAAAAAATAATTATGTATACATAATGCAATGAACAAATAAGTTGATAAATAAATACAGGAAATACATACAAAAAATATTTAGGTTGGGCTACTAAAATGTACCTGCATAAAATAGAGAAATATAGGAATAAAAATATTATATATACTTAATGCAATTAACAAATGTGTTGAAAAATTAACTCAATATACCATAAGTAAAAAAAACGCCTAACCATCCGCACCATTCGATTAGTATTGCTAAGAAAAAAGGCAAGAAACTTTGCAAACATGTCTTTTTTTAATTTTCCTTTTTTACAATACAAAATCTTATTCAATTTTTTTATATATCTACATAAGTAAAGGCATAAAAAAAATCTGAATCAAGTTGACACACGGGAATGTGTCATACATAAATTTACCCCATCTCTCTCCCTTCATGGTATTGAATATGATTCCTGGCCCTCAATAACAAGGGAATTTGGATGTATGTTAGCCAGAAAATGGTATCTGCCTCAGAATATAGCTGACGCTGATTTCATGTCAAAGACCATGCATTGCATAGCTGAGCCTTTTATTTTTGTTTATTTATAGGTGCCAGATGACGAAGATCAGAGCATATACGTGTGGTTAGATGCTCTGATAAACTACCTGACGGTAATTGGCTACCCGGACGATGACGTCATGAAAAGTCGGGGCCGACCCTGGCCTGCTGATGTCCAAGTCATTGGCAAGGATATTCTCAAGTAAGCTAAACTTTGTTGCCTCCATTCCTCTAAAATGTTAGACTATGATGCATTGCTCAGCTCTACTGATTGCGTGAATTCAGCCACAAAAACATTCCCGAAAGGCAACATCGAAACCCGCTTTCTAGGCTATGTTTAACAATGCTATAAAGTTTTTAAACGGGTATTTGGTAAAGTGATACCTGAAATCACCATCCGCGGCTCAAAAGCGTCCCACTGGACGTGCATTCGCGTAGGAATGCACTCCTGTATTCTCATTGTGATACAGATGCAATTTAGTGCAAAAGAATAATCACGGACTTTTTTTGACAGCTGGCTAGTTGCCGTTGCGTATGGCACTTAGACAATATTTCATTAGAGTATATCGATGGCCGGTGTAGTAACTTTGTAACGAGTTCATAATCTTTTGTTCAAGATTCCACGGCATCTACTGGCCAGCTTTTCTCATGGCCATCAACTGGCATCCCCCTCGCAAACTACTGTGCCACTCGCATTGGACGGTGGATGGCAGTAAAATGTCTAAATCCTTGGGAAATGTTGTCTCGCCAAGAAATGCGATGGTGGGGCCTGAAGCGATGAGATATTTGTTGTTGAGGGAGCATACTATGCATGGTGACGCTAGTAAGTATTATGATTAAATTAAGGAAGTGACTAAAGGATTTAGGATTTAACTTTTTTAAATTATTGAACCGTTTGTCATTATTTAGCTGTTGGAATATATTCCTTAGCACTTACTAATAAAGTTCATTTTGCAATGTCCAGTTCGGAAAGGGAAGCGGTCCTTTAATTTTATAAATTATTGAACCGTAAGTCATCGAAAAGTGCCCGGAAAAAGATTTTTTCTGGATATCGTGAATTATGTTAAAACTACAGGGGGTCGCCTCGCTCCACTCCGCTCTGCTCGGCCTCCTAATATATAGTTGCATGTCAACCTAACCGCTCCTCCTCGCTTCGCTCGTCGTCGCAACCTATCCCTAGCGGTCGAATAAAATTAAAACTAAGGAAGCCGCGAACGGCTATGTAGTCACTTTCTTAAATTATTAAGATTTCATGTGACATTATCAAAATTGAATATTTAGTATCAAATAGTAATATTCAGTTTGATTCTTAACAGTTAAGGCTTTGTTGCGTATAAATTGATAATAACGTCGATTCTGAAGGCTTTAATTTAAGTTTTAGTGCTGTCAAAACTTATTTTTTTTTCAAAGTAATATATAGTTTCTCTTGTTAACACTAAAGATCTATTTTGGAATGAAGAAAATGTAGTTTTCACACCACTAAAACTAAAATTAAAGTCTTCAGAATCGGCTTTAATGAATATAAAATTGCATATTTCCGTTTTTTTTTAATGAATTATTGAAAGCTCATGACACCGACTTTTGTTATCGCTTATATACATGCATTTGTATGCGTGCTATTCGCTTAGAAGATACGAGTATCAGTGTAATGAGTTATTTATTTGTAATTTTAGTTACCTCTTTATTCTTTGTGTTGAAATGCCTTATCGGCTTTGATATTTGCGACGCATTGTTGATGTCCGAGTGTAAATAGCTCGGCTTTCGGCCTCGCTGTAATGAGTTCTTTGTTTTGTCCAAATTAATTTTCGCTTAATTGGCTTGCGACTGATACTAAGACATAGGCTTCGCGATAAGTGTTTCCGTTTTTTAACGCACATCTATAAATACTTTTTTTCGCCGTGATTTGCTTAGAAATGTATCGATTCTTAAGAGCAGACATCACGACGCGACCAACTCAGTTGTGACGTCGGCCAAATGTAATGCAGTTTCATATTACCTGCACGGTCTACTAAACTTGCGAAGGCAATACAATCGTGACGATTTTGCCGCGGGCGCATAATTTAAAACTTTTGTCAGGAGAAACATAATTTGCCAATATTGTGGGAGCTTTCAAACATATTTTTGGTTAATACTTACCTAGATAACTTTTCGATGCTCAACTAGAACACATTTTTGATTTTGTTTAAGACAACAAAATCATATTCAGCTACACCTCCGGTAAAAGCAGTAACATTTACGTTTTTAGGGGTTTGTTGTTGTTATGATTCAAATTACGCAATTTATAGTTCTAATCGGACATAGATCTATACAATGTCAATACTCAGCCTAAAATATTATAAAAACATTCCATAGACACTTCACAATTTTATTTTTGCGTTGGTATGGAGGTTTGTGCGTGATGCCTTCTTAATACAGCATCTCTAAAATTTAGATTACAGCGAAACCAAGCTAATAAACACAATCAATGCGGAACTAGCGGACACACTGGGCAACCTTGCCTCGCGATGCCTCGGCACTGCGCTCAACCCGAGGCAAGAGTTCCCCGCGCTCCATCCCGCTGAACTAGCACTCATAAAGAAAGAGGAAACTGCTATGCGGTTATTGGGGCAACTTGAAATATTACCTGGTGAGTTAATAATTCATTCGGAATTACGATGGATATAAACTATATTTTTAATAAGCTGAGCCCTATCGCCGAATTTTGGGCACAAATAACACCTTAACTTACTGTAGCAACCAAAGTTGATACTTTTGGCTACAGTACCTACTGATATATTCAATTAAACTACTGGCCCCGTCTAAAAATGAATTTCAACAAACTTAGCCAGGGGCGGGACCAAAATTTATTATCATAATATCGACTTCGATCCTATGTCAGCTGTGTTTGACTTCAAAATATAATGTTTCTTTAATCCCTTGCGATGTTTTAAATTTGGAATACCTTGCACTTTCCAAGAAGTGGTACGGTCGAATATGCCAAATCTGTACGGATTCAATAGCATTTGTAACCTTATAGCTATAACGACATAAGTGTCGTATTGGTTGGAGAGGAAACGATAATTTTACACTCTTTCTGTGGACAAGCTTTCAAAGTTTTCAGGTCATAAACCAAACGAATTTATTGCCATTTGGACAGGACGTCAAAGGTTAGATTTCAGAAACATTTTAATATTTTTAGAGAGCGGAGCGCTTCCCCGAAAGTTACATTGAGGTAGGAAGCGGCAGAGCGGGTAGTTTAATAATAAATAAATAATACTTAAAATCAGAAGCGTAAAATTGATGCAATCTCTTATGTAAGAACGTTGAATAATAATAATAAAACATAATAAAACATATACATATAATTTAGGAGTTTTGACTGGTACTGTCTCCCGTTTTTATTGATGAAAGGATTTCTAAGAGGGCTCAAAATTGTTTACGATGCAGAGAAACAGGAATGGAGTTCTTTGATCTAGAAATGTATTACATTTTATTTATTCGATTGTTCTTTCCACCTCATTTGCATCTTGGAAACTGTTGACTCGGTTATTCCTACCTCTATGTTCTTCGACATCACAAAAACTGCGTTCTTCAAGACATTAATATTAGTTTGACAGGATTTTTTTTAGATTGGCAAATACACTTCAGATATGTTTTGACAGGTAATAAAATAGAAAATCAATGTGTCTACGGGGGCGTAACCTGAAATAATCTGGGTGGGAGAAGGAGCTGATTTAAAGGAAATCAGGGTTTTTTTAAGGACAGTCAAGCGCGAATCGGAGAGTGGCGTTGATCTCGAAGCGCGAACGGGTCGTCAAATCGCGGAATAAAACCTCGGAAGGATATTAGTATCTACGTCGCGCGCGAACCAAAGTCTAATCGTACGAGTCGCGTATCGCGTTAAAAGAGTGTCGAGTATCGTGTACCTACATCGAAAGTGTGAATGTCCTGACTGACTCAACATCGCACAGCCTAAACGGCTAGACCAAAGAACATTAAATTTTGACAGCAGGTTATTTTTATAATGCGGACGCACACTAAGAAAGGATTTTACAAAATTCTACCCCTAAGAGGGTAAAATAGGGGTTGAAAGTTTCTGTGGGAAATCGGTTAGTTTTTTAATAAGAACAATAAACATTTGTTTTGAGCCTTTTGGTTAGAAATAAAAATTATAAGCTTCAGCGTTTTTGGAAAATCATGCCCTGAGGGGGTAAAATAAGGGTTGAAAATTTGTATCAGAAATTGGTTAGTTTAGTAGTTAGAACCATAAAATTTTGTATTAAGCTGTTGGTTAGAAACAAAAATTATAAGTTTCAGCGTTTTTGGAAAATCATCCCCTGAGAGGGTGAAATAGGGGTTGAAAGTTTTGTAGTTATAACCATAAAAAATTGTATTAAGCATTTTGGTAAGAAATAAAAATTAAAAGTTTCAGCGTTTTTGGAAAATCATCCCCTGAGAGAGTAAAATAGAGGTTGAAAGTTTTTATGGGAAATTGGTTAGTTTTGTGGTTAGAACCATAAAAATTTGCATTAGCCATTTTGGTAAGAAATAAAAATCATAAGTTTCAGCGTTTACGGAAAATCATCCCCTGAAAGGTTAAAATAGGAGTTGAAAGTTTGTATGGGAAATTGGTTAGTTTTGTATTTAGAACCATAAAAAATTGTAATAAACCCTTTGGTTAGAAATAAAAATTATGAGTTTCAGCGTTTTTGGAAAATCATCCCCCGAGAGGTTAAAATAGGGGTTGAAAGTTTGTATGGGAAATTCGTTAGTTTCGTAGTTAAAACCATGCGAATCGGCATTGAGCCTTTTAATTGAAAATTAAGAAAGACATGTTTCAGCGTTTCCGGAAAATCTACCCTTCAGTGTTGGTAACCCAATAAGGATTGAAAGTTTGTAACGGAATTTCGTTAGTTTCGTAGTTAAAACCAAACAAATTGGCATTTAGCCTTTTGGTTGAAAATTTACCAAGATATGTTTCGGAATTTTTGAAAAATCACCCCCTGATTTGTAGGATAGGGAATGAAAGTTTGTAGGAGAATTTTTAAACATGAATACCATTAAAATTAGCAATAAACCTTTTGTAAAAATTAAGACAAACATGTTTCAGGACTTTCAAATAACAGATCAAAAATAAATTTGGTCGGAACTGCAACTTGAGGATCAATTTGTTAAAAAAGGTGGCTCGAGAGACACTTTACGAGAGGATCAAAGCAGTTATTTAAAAAAAGCGTTCGGAAACGCAGTTCGGCCTTCGGCCTCGCCAAAGATACTTTGCCTGGAGATCACATAAGATATAAAAAATAAATTTGGTCGAAAACGCAATTAAAGGAACAATTTGTTAAAAAACGCGGCTCTGCTTTCGGCCTCGCACAAGATACTTTACGGGAGAATCAAAAAAGTTACAAAAAATGGTTCGGAAGCGCAGATCGGCCTTCGGCCTCGCCAAAGATACTTTGCCTAGAGATCACATAAGATATCAAAAATACAGGCCTTCGGCCACGCCACGTGTACCTACTTTTCGATAGGTTCAAAACAGTTATTAAAAAAGCGTTTGCAAACGCAGTTTGGCCTTCGGCCTCGCCAAAGACACTATGATTCGAGACCAAAAATAAAATTTGTCGGAAAAGCAACCAGAGGATCAATTTGTTAAAAAACGAGGATACTTTATGAGAGAATCAAAACGATTATAAAAAAAGGGTTTGGAAACGCAGCTCGGCCTTTGGCCTCGTCAAAGATACTTTGCCTGGAGATCAAATAAAAGATCAAAAATAAATTTGGTCGGAAACGGCCTCACTGAAAATACTTTACTAGGGGATCAAAATAATTATTCAAAAAATCGTTCGGTCATATTTTATAGGTACTATAAAATCAACGGTCAGAAAAATATTAACACATTTTATAGGAATAGTATACAAAAACTAATTCAGCGCGGGCAAAAGCTAGTTTAGTTATATATCCACTTTAAAAATAATTAAGTGAATTAAAATAAAACAAATATTTAAGGGGGGCCCCCATACAGCAAACATGATTTTTTTGCCGTTCTAATAGATAATGGTACGGAACCCTTCGTGCGCGAGTCCGACTTGCACTTGGCCGGTTTTTGAAAGATGTTTTCATGTTTGGTTACAGACACATGCCGACAGTACTATTCCAACTATCACTTCTACAAAGCAGTAGACTCGGTCGTACATGTTCTACATCTCGCCAATTTATTCTTCGAAACGAACAAACCTTGGGAATTACGCAAGAAAATCGAATGCCAGAAAGAACTAGATGTCATTCTACACATTACTATGGAAACTTTGAGAATCTGCGGAATAATCTTACAGCCTATAATCCCAGAAATGACTAATAAACTGCTAGATAAACTAAAGATTCCTAAATCAGAAAGAAATTGGTGCAACTGTGAAGAGATAACGTGGCTAGTTCCAGGGGCCATTTATGAAACTAGAAATATCCAAAGCGGGAAATTTGTGCTGTTTCAAAGGATTTACACCGATAAGAAAGCACAGAAAAAGGCGAGTGGATAATTTTATTTGAAGTCGAGCTTTGATCGCGACAATTTCTACAGAAGAGTGAAGTTTGAACTCGCGCAGTTTTTTCTTGGGAACTTTATTATCTATGTAAGTACAGAATAGAATAAAGTAGAAAAATGTTGCGAGTTTTGCATAATCACAGAAATATTCTTGAATTTTGAACTGGGGTTATTTTATTGTAATTAACTTGTCGGTAGGTGCTTTCCTCTTAAGTACTGATGGTACAAGAGGCATACCCGCTAAGTGCCACAAGTTCTGAATTATCGTGTATTGGTGCTTATTTAGTATATTTTTTCATTGTTTAGCTTCGTGCCTATCGCTTAGATACGTACAATGTTATCGGGGATCATAGCATATACTAGAGTTTGTTTTTTATGGTGTTCAAAAATACTGTAGTGTCGATGACATTCATTCAATGTGTTTAATTAATAAATACCTTCGTTATTTATCTAACATGTCGCGTTTAAAAATGTTTATTAGTCTGTTAATCATGTCTCGTACCTAGTTATAAATATAAAAAGGACTGAGCCTATTTATTTATCGTAGGTCAATGAAATCAATGTAAATAAACTGTTGAATTGTATTACTCGATTTTTCTTTATAATGAGCAAAACGATTCTACTTAGTCCTTTGACACATTCCGATTTGGAAATATTGTACCTAGTCCTGCCAAAAGTTTTGTCCCTCATATTAAGTTGGATATTTTTCATCCCAGACTGAATCTAGTAAAATTAATGAATGGAATTTGTTGGCTAGCTAATCAAACACTTTAAAAATATTATAGCTGCTCAAAGCAGTGACCATAAAAAAAAAACTATCTTTGAAGCGTCCGAAGCAGACATCTTAAAACAAGCGACACAATTTGAGCTTTTAAAGTATATAATTTGGCCAAGTGCGAGTCGGAACCAAAGGGTTCATATGGTAAAATATGGGTGCGAAACACGAAAAATATTATGGTAAATAACAAAAATATACATGCCAAAGCTACATCAAGGCTACAAAAACAAGGATCTAAAATAGTAGCCTGATAAAAATTTGACGCCGTCTGCGTACGGAACACTACTTTTTATTATTTTTTGTTTTACTCTAGAGCAGGGATGGCAAACCTTTATGGATCGACGTGCCATTTTTTCTAAAGAAGTGTTTAATGACGCCATATACGTGCCTTCGAATAACTTTGACTTAGTGATTATTGGGAAGATAATAAAACTAAATAATATCAACTCAAAACTCTTCAAAAACTACCAAAACAAAAACACATTTTGCACTTTTGTATAGTAACATTAGTGTGATTTCTGTTGTTGCAGATTAGATGAAAAATAACTTTTATTATAAAATTTTACTTTCAGCAGAATGCATGCTGAACTGGATAGTCATCTGGCAAACGGTTTCTAAGCTTTCATAGTTAACTTTGTTACTTTAACTGAAATGCAAACCGTTTCGATTGTTAGCGTGCCTGAAATATTTTGTCGCTTGCCATCAATGGCACGGGTGCCATTAGTTCGCCTTCCCTGTTCTAGAGTATATCCTACAATCTGACTAAAATTACCGCCTAAGTAAGAGACAAAACCAAGAACCCCTTTGCGCCCATTGGCGGCAGTATTTGCATTTTTTGTACACTTAAATCTATACTTAAAATAAAGTAGCAAAAAAGGCGTGTCTGTACAGTAAATCATTTTTTCGAAAAATTTAATTGGGTGTTAGCATTGTACTGAACCCAAAACAAAAATATTTTTTTTCTGTGTCTCTCTATATGTAAATTCCGTTTTAACTTTAGAACCACTCAACGGATTTAGATGCGGATTTTTTGATTATTACCCCAGTGGCCCTGGGCAACAGCGGCGTGCATAGAAGTTTTTGCTGGACAAGCAATGAGAAGGTCAAGTTTTATGAATTACGAGCAATTCTATCTTTTATGCTGTCAAAACTAAAATACCTTAGTACATGTATAAAATATAAGTACTAAAGTACTTAGAAAAGCTAAATTGCCTCGCAATAATTTTAGTTTTGAAGGCATTAAAACTAACACCTTCGAAATCAGCTACAATGATTGAGACACTTCCACGCGAGTGAAGCCGCGGGCAAAAGCTAGTTTAAATAAAAATCTTTGTTGATTAAATAATTATTTTTATTATATTTAGTTAAATGGCAGGTACTTACAAAAAAAAATATTCCTTAAAAATTAATATTAATATTATATTATTACTATAATAAGAGAAAACTAAATAAATTATAGTTTTCGAGTGTTTGTGGACTGTGAAATGCAAGTTACAGTCCATCCTCATACACCCGAGTTTCACCGATAATTATTACGTCCCAGCGATGATGGGTGGTGAGCCGTATCGCGCCGTACTTCGGGTACAAATTGGACCTACAGCTTAAAGAGCTTAGCCACGCCACCGTTTTAGTACAAAATTTGATAACCCGTTTCTCTGTTGAGTTTCGTTATACACCAAAGTTTAAGAACTCTATCATCTGGTACTGATATTTTAAAAGGCACTGTTTTGCCATAATTTTGAATATTGATTTTATTTTAAAGATATCTAGCTGGATAGATTTACATACAAAGTTGTTTTCTTGCCCTAAATTGTACCTAAACAAAAATTTTACATTTCAGCCAAATAGTGTCTTCGTAAATGCGTGTATTAAACGTTATAGTTCTTAAACTTTAGTCTATGATGAAAAACAACAGAGAAACGGATTATCAAATTTTGTACTAAAACGGTGGCATGCCTATGCGCCTTGAGGTGAGGAATTTATAAACTTTTAATTTTAAATCGGCGCCTTAGGGGAGTGGAGTGAGGGGGACTTACTCCATACAAATGTGCGCTCACGAACTAGCTTTAATTTTTCATTTAAAATGACAACTATAAGTAATTTAATAAATCCAATCGGCCATATTGAAGTGTATTTGTAGACAAATTTTGAGTCAGCCATACACCATTGTCTGTATGCGCAGGTGAGTTCTCAGTTGTCCGAAGCGCAGCACGGTTTCCGTCCTGGGCGGGGGATGGCAGGGAACTTACTACATCTGATGACACGAGTGGTGCCGGCGGTAGACGCTGGGGTTCAAGTAGATGTTGCCTACTTTGATTTTCGGAAGGCGTTCGACACGGTCGATAATGACATACTGCTCGCGAAATTGGCCGGCGTAGGTTGCACGCAGCACACGCTCAACTTCATAGCCAACCACATGCGAGACAGGCGCCAGTACGTCGACTGTGGTGGACACCAATCTGAACCATATTACACAAGATCAGGCGTCAGTCAAGGTAGTAACTTGGGACCCCTTCTATTTAACTTAATGGTTAATGATTTACCGGAGGTAGTCGGCGAGTCAACATGTCTACTATTTGCTGACGACCTAAAATTAATTCTTGAAATCAGGAAAGACTCGGATCATGACAGACTGCAGCGAGATATAAATAATGTTTTTAGATGGAGCCAGGAGAATAAGTTATACTTCAATGTGGCCAAATGCTCGGTGATGTCGTTCAGCCGTGCGCGAACACCTCGCCACTACCAGTATCATATGGATGGTGAGCTGTTGCAGCGCGTCACAGAGGTCAGAGACCTGGGCGTTCGCTTCAATGCTGATTTGACATTTCGGGAACACATCATTGATGTGTGCAAGAAAGCATACCGAAATCTGGGTTTCGTATTAAGACAGTCGAACGGATTCACCAATATCAACGCATTACGTGTCTTGTATGAAGCATTGGTAAAAAGTCATTTAGAATTTAATGCGATCATTTGGGCTCCACACGAAGTTAAATATAAAACAATGCTGGAGCGAATACAAAACAAATTCTTGAGAGTTTTGTATCATAGGTTATATGGGGTCTACCCAGGATATCCATTATTGTATCCGACTTCATTTGTCCTCGGAATGGTGGGCTATAACAAATTAGAAGTAAGGAGGGAACTATCCCTTGCCACATACCTATTTAAATTGGTGCGTGGTAATGTTTACAATCCCAGCATTCTACAGGAAGTCCAGTTGTGTGTGCCAGATGAGTACGTGGGGCGGCGGCGTCGGCCGCGACTGCTGGCAGTGCCACGTGCGCGTACTAATTTGCTGCAGGAGGCGCCACTCACGCGCGCGCTACGTACGTTAAACGTGGTGGCGGAGAGAGTAGATTTGTTTTGCTGCTCAATGAGTGAGTTCACGGAGGCCACTATTTATGTATTATGTTATATATAATTAAGCGGAATAGTATTAAGTATCTCTTTTGTAACTTCGCTGTCGCATTAGGTAAATTACCTGTAATGATAGTAGTAAGTGGATTTGATAAATAAATAAATAAAATAAATAAATTTAAATAAAAAACTTTGAGGCTTCATTCGCTCCCGTTTGTCAGTAAAATACAAATCTCTGTTTTAAAGAGGTTTTCTAAATATTTTTTTCTATGCTATGAAAATTAATCAATCAACTAAATCTTCGGGCAAAATGATGTCAATGAAATGCTTAATATAGTATATTATAGTAATTACGTATGTTTTTTATTGCTGAGAAAAATGGAGATCCATGTCGCCAAAATTTCTTTATTTTCTTTCTAAGCACACATACCGAACACAAATGTGCCTCCACGGGATTTGAACCCGTGAGCACCAGATTATTAGCCGAGTACTAGCATAAGTAGCCGAGTACTGAGTATAGCTGTAATAGGACAGGTTTATAAATTTTACTTTATCTTTATATCCTAATCTAAACTATTTATTTATTATTTCGTGAAATCCAGAAAAACCTCGAAAATTCACAGATGCGTGCCGGCAGCGCATGAAGCGAGCGTTCTTATGTAGACTTTCTGACAAAATACTGAAGTTCAAAATCACTCAGTAAGATCGTGCACCGTGGGCTAAGCCTTAAAAAAACTCTAGACAAGACCGTTCCTCATACAACCCCCACAGGCGTAAAACTAGGCAGCCAAGGGAGCACGCCCCCTTCACCTCCCAGAGGTCTGTCTGCTCCCCCCGAAGAACGGGTGTTATTGATGTAAAAAGAAGCTTTATCCAATTTAAGGCGTAATTTGTTTTGGTTTTTAGTTTAGTATGTAATCTCGGTGTATCTTTTTATAATTTATTACGATCACATAAACGAGATAGGTGCAATTGTGTAAGACAATCGTCAAAAAATTGATTGTCATATGGCTATTCCGATAAGCAAATTAGGCCGTTTGACAAATTAAATCGTACATTTTTGGCCGTCAAATGAATACAATGGTCTTGTTTTGTTGTTGACAATCAAAAACGTACGATATCAATTGACGAAACAGGTTTATTTGCTTAACCAAATAGCCATATGACAATCGAATTAGAATACGATTGGCTTACACAATTGCACCTCAGGTACTTGTTGATGGCTTCATCAGTTGGAGCCGGGGGCCAGACCCCAGCTACAAATCCTAGTTTAGTACTCCAATGACGACCCCCTAAGTAACAGTAAAAACATGTTCACCGGTTCTCAGTTTTTAGCGTTCTTACAGACAGATGTTGCAATATTACTGCAAGATATAATTTACAGATCTATGTTTTAAATTTCTACTTTTCTTTTTCCTCTGGAGTCACTTCAGCTTTGGGAGCGGCTACAGTTCCATTTACTTCATCAGTGACATCTTTCTTAGGCTGTGGCTTCTTTAAACCTGGAATTAATATATAATATTGATCTACGTTTTCAATAGGAATAATGCTTGGCTTAGGTTTTGACTGGTAATTAAAATTCATGTAAGTTATTTTATAAAAACGAATATCTTCCAGTACCCCGAAATAAAACTAAAAAGAAACAATTTTGTTAATTATAAAATCATTAGTAATTCGACTGAAGTCAGCCCCATCCATACCGTGGACCGAAATATATCGAGTAAAATATGTTTTATTATTTTAATATTAATAACTATCCAAAATAATTAAAATAAATCAAACATAATACGATATAACTTATCAGTGATACTCATATATAATTTAAGTACAGTGCGACAAGGTTATTTTGGCGTGTACACTGTACAACCTATGAACTTGAAATTTGGCAGGTAGGTTCATTATGCCACACGGGCGTCCGCTAAGTAAATATTTTGTGGAATTTAAATTATAAAAGTATGATAGAGAGTGTTAAATTTATATCTACGCGCCAAAAGTGCCTTGTAGCACTGTATATAAGCGAAGTTATGATTCGTGTCAGAAGAGAAAAAGGAAGAGAAATAACTACTGTAATTTAATCCGGTTAAATAATGCAATTTTTATTTTTTGTGGCGCTGTATACTCACGACGTGAAAAAATCATTAAATGAATTCTTACCACCTCCAAGAAGAAGTTTCTGCAGAGTAGAAAATGGCGCATCGATGATGACGCAAACCAGCACGGACACCATTATTGAGGTTGTGACGTCCCTCAAGAAGTTTAGCCACTAGAACAAATAAAATGCACTTCACTGTAACTTAAATGCACTGTAACTTGTTACAGCAGTATAAATCTGCTACAATGTCTCCTACCAACGATAATGACACCAAATCTAACAGTATTCCCTGTAGCAAGAATATTATAATAGTGTTTTGATTTAAGGGGCTCCATAATGCTAAACTTCAGTTTTGCATCGGATTCAGTTTCGTCTTTGTAAACAAGAAAAATTTTAAAAAGTATGGTACATTATTTGACATTAATCACACTTCATAAATATACATACGCTAAATCTTCTTATAATTAAATTACTTTCAAAAAAGTGTTAATTTCATGGGAAAAGCGATTCAGCTCCTATATTTCACAGCCGTTTAAAACAAAACTACAACACCCAGATACTGACTAAAAAAGACTATCTTTATTAAATAAAAATTATTAGGGAGATAGCCTAATATAGCCGCAATTTCAAAATAGCTGAATTTTTGTGTGCGCGGCAGTTGATTAGAGCAGGATAGACAATAGGCATGATGACTAAAAAAAAAATTAGTCCGTCAGTTAGATTATCAGAAAATATTGGACACGTATTTTTTCTTTTTTCAATTTAACAAAAAATGATGAAGATATAGCCCATTGAAGTTCCGCGTGACGTCACATCTAGGTACAATTTTACTTAGAAGTGACGTCATTTTCCCCCACTCCCAAACTTTGACGCGCTTTGTCTCTGTCATTTTTTGTTTGATTGACAAAAGAAGAAATACGTGTCCAATATATTTTGATAATCTAAATGACTGACTAAATAGAATAATATTTTGCTTACCCTGTGTACAAGCCTATTAAAAAACTATAGCGTTAGAGCAGGACTGAAGTTTAGCTTTGGGCACACTCGCGCTATATTGTATACGTGTAGAATATCAGTTCTTCGTGTTTTCTCACCAAATTGTTTTCACAGTCGGTGGGTTCGGTCTCTCAAGATTGATACCTACGAAAATGCCCAATGAGTTTTTCGGAATCTATATTTTGTATGCACCGCTTGCTGAATGGTGAATAAAAACACGTGAAGAGTAAGATATATAAAAATCACCTTAGAAACCGTATCGATATCTTTCAATCTTACTCTTACGTTCCCAAAGAAACCCACCATAGGTAACAATGAAAATTTAATTAAAATCATAATTAACACATAACTCATAACATAAGTGACCAGGGGGCCTTATTGTCTAACTTTAATTGCAGTCGCCATACCTATGAATTTGACATCTGAAGGATATTGACGAACTTCACACCGCAATTATTCAACATGAGCTGTCATTTCTAGTCATGGTGATTGTGATCGCAATTTTGAGTGAACGATATCACTAGTTTGACATACAATTGGTATCGGGGCCGTATTGTCTAACTTTTAACAGCAATCGCCATACCCATGAATTTGACATTTGAAGGATGCTATCGACGAACTTCACACCGCAATTATTGGACACGAGCTGTCATTTCGAGTCATTGTGATTGTGATCGCAATTTTGAGTGAAAGATATCACAAATTTGACATAAAATGGTATCGCGTATCCAAATCACAAGTTTTAACATCTTTGAAAGCTATCGGAAATGTCAAATGAAGGATTTCACAATTAGGCTGCCTCTTTCAACGGTTTTTAGGCAAATTTGTAATAAATACTCATCTATTGTGCACTTTTTGTAGTTTTCATGTAACTAGAGCATGCCCACGACTTCGTCCATGAGGTTTTGGGTTTAAAACAGCCCATTGTACCATGTTCGGAAGGCATGTTCGATACCAAAGTTTTCACCCAGTTCCACACCACTGAGGGGTGAATTTCGATAAATGCTTTCTTAGTGCACCTCTAGACATTAACCTATCAATGCTTCTAGCTAGGCCTAGATGTAATAATGAACTTCAATAGCAAGGATCTTCAATTTTATGTTACTACCTATGTATTTTCGCCTTCAGCGTTCTTGGCTGTACCTTGTCTCTCAGTCAGTCAGTCAGCGGTCATGGAGCTGTTATTTATTTATACAGATTGTTGGAGAGTTATAAGAAATACAGTTAATTTTATGTATGAGTTGCATTTTAGCATGGCAAGAACAATTTTGATGGTGCCGGTGGAGAAGGAAAGGCTGACCCATAGATAGCGGCTAAAAAGAAAATGTTGCAAAAAGATAGCCGTCCATTGTTGTTGCCGCAAAAACAAAGGATTGTATTGTATAGGATTGTGGTGCTTGTCTTGCAGGCATAGACGTGACTGGTTGATCAGAGATACAGTTATAAGAAATACAGTTTATAATATGTATGAGTTACATTTTAGTATGGCAAGAACAATTTTGATGGCGCTGGTGGAGGAGTAAAGGCTGACCCATAGATAGTGGCTAGAAAGGAGAATGTTGCAAAAAGAAAGCCATCCACTGTTGTTGTGGTGCTTGTGTTGCAGGCATAGACATGACTGGTAGATCAGAGGCGGTGTTTTCATTAATCAGTGAGAGTTGGGTTTGCGCACTGGGCAAAGGAGACAGTAGCGAGGCCTGGGGGCTTGCCACCAGAGGCGCAGCAGCCTGCATGTTGTGCTTCAAACAACTGGACTCTACAAACAAAATAAAGATAAAAATATTCAATAAAAAATTGGATAAGTAGCAATAACACAGAAAGAATGTATTTTTTATAATCTTTATTAGAAAAAGGTTTTGTTGCACAGCGACAATGTCACCATTATAAGGCTACACATTTAAGACTAAAGGAACTCAGTAATGTAACAAAAAATAAACTCAACTTTCATTCCCAACTAAAGACTAGATATATTAAAACTTATTAACCTGCAAATCTAGGATGTTCGCTGGATTCTTTCAGAGAATAACTTGCAGGTTCCTGAAAAGTTATATACATCAAATTTAATATTTTTTATAAATTTTATTTCCAACTTAATTAAAAAATAAAAGCATTTGACATACTTAAACTCAAATAGCTATTTACATGTCAATAACAACAAAAGATTTTATGTAAAAGGTTTCAAAAATTAAAAATTATTAGCTTTAATACCCAGCAAACATAATGCTAAAGAGGATTCAGCACACCGTCAGCTAGGTGGGCCGATGACATTTAGATGCTAGCTGGTAGAATATGGATGATATTGGCCCAGGATAGGTATTGGTGGTGTAAAAAAAAGGAGGCATACCTTGCAAAGGGCAGAAATGAGCTATTGATGAAACATAACAGTTACTGGAAATGGAATGCACACCAATATCTCTCCAAATATGCTGTCTCTCCCCAGAATATTCATAATGCTCCACTCTTCTAAAGGTTTCTGTGTATACACATATAAAACTCTTCATTTTCTAGGTGATTTTGTAGCGCCATTGCCTAAACGATTAAGCCTTTCAGCTAGTTGGTCCCACCGATTGTTAACATTTTGTTTAATTCTCTCTCTAACAATATTCTCTGAGCAGGCATTCTGTAAGCAAAATGATATAATATTTTGCTATTAAGAGAAATTAAATAGGTAATGGTGTTGATTCGGTGCAGCACGACTTAACTTGTTTGACAGGACTAACCTTATTTTAAGCGCCCTGTCCTTTTTCGATGCAGAAAGACAAAGATAGAATGCTTAAATTAAGTCCTGTAAAATAAGTCGTGTTACACCGAATCGACACCACTGTTTCATATACAACCGCCAAAATATTAAGGTGACTACAAGCGTAGGACAAGTACCCTAGGTAACTAATCAATTAATCATAAACATTTTTACATACCTCATGAATTTCAGTCCTAGTTTAAAAACATTTCCTTGTTCAGTTTTTACTTCTTGCAAAACACAACTTTCTTGCGAAGAAAACAAACAGCTAGGGATGTCGATTTTAAATAGATTTATTTGAAGATCGATTTATTGGGGCTAAGAAAATCGATTTTGAATCGATTTTTTCGAAGCGATTCGATCTTAGAATCGATCCATACAACCGCAGAATCGTGGAGACGATTTTTTGCGGTTTCTCGGAAAATTTTGCGAACAAATAACATACAAATAATACCTACATTTAATTACGTTTCCGTCAAGTATTTGAATTCAAAATTATTATTTATGAAGAGCCTTACATTTGAAGATAGGAAGTTGGGGTAGGTAATTGAGACTTAGAAATTGTACGAGCTAACGCACACTTGTACATTTTAGTAAATTAGGTTTTACCTAGGTAATTAAATTACATTTTGGCTGCTTGCACTTTGTTTTTAGCAATTATTTAGTGAAAACAATACCAATAAAGCAGTGTCCGATCATCACTTGTTGGGTTTGGTTCTTAGCTCTCTTCGGAGTCACCATCCCTTAACAGATACCCCTAGCTTTAGCACCCCAGCTTTACTAGTGTATGAAACTCATCATACAGAAATATTGTTACATGATAATATATTAACAAAATAATAATGTTCTGTATGTGCATTTTAAGTAACTTTGGCAATAAAACTTAAAAAAATATTTCTTTAATGTTTTATTTATGAGAAAACAACTACATAACTTTGCAAATGAATTCAATAACTATTTTAAAGATGAAATTGTAAACCTTTCTTCTAATAAAACATATGAAAACCAAAAAGTTAAAACTACTTTAAAATCAATTTTTATAGCACCAACCATACCTGACGATATTACTAAAATTGTAAAATCACTAACAAACAAAAAAACTGTAGGATATGATGGAATATCGACGGTTGTTATTAAATTTGTCATCCACGAAATAGCACCACATCTGAGCTACATATTAAATTTAAGTTTAAGTGAAGGTATATTTCCTGAAAAACTAAAGACAAATGTCATAAAGCCACTCTTCAAGCACACTGACAAACAAGATATGAAATTTTATAGACCTATAGCAAAAACACCTATAATATCTAAAATATTTGAGAAGGTTATATATCAGGCACTCTATATATATTTTAATAAAAATGACATCTTATCGATAGAGCAAAAGGGATTTAGAAAAAATTATTCCATAAATATGGCTATTTTTGATCTACTCAAAGCTATAATGCCTAACGTTGACAAAAGAAACCCAGTGTGTACATTATTTATGGATCTTACAAAAGCATTTGACTTTGTAGATCATGGAATCTTACTTCATTATCATCATATGGCGTCAGAGGAGAGCTTTAGATTTAATAAAATCTTACTTAGAAGGTAGGAAACAGTATACTAAAGTTACTGAAATTAATACCATCACTTAAGTGGAAACAACTTATCAATCCCACGAAAGATCAGTTGTATGTGGTGTTCCACAAGGGAGCGCACTTGGACCATTATTATTTTTGATTTATATTAATGACATGCCCAATTGTACACAGCAACCAATGGCCCTATTTGCAGACAACAGTACTGTATAATTAAATGTAGTAATATAAATCTATATGAAAATGACATAAACAATACACTAAATAACATAATTACCTGGTTGAATAATAATAAATTAATAGTTAATGTAGGTAAGACAAACGTAATGCAATTTTATCAAAGATCATGTTTAATTGACAATTTAAATATTAATTACAATGGACATACAATTGACGAAGTGAATGTGACCAAATTTTTAGGATTAACCAGCATCCAGATTTAAACAGCATTCTGACGGTCTATGTGTTAAGCTAAGTAAATTTGCTTACGCTCTTTATAAATTGACGCAAATTGTTGAACGTAAAGCAGTTCTAACTGCCTATTATGGATATGTCGTCTCAATTTTACGTTTTGGCATCATCTTCTGGGGGAACTGTTTAAAGCACAGAAAAGGTGTATTAGGGCCATATGTGGACTCAAAACATTTGAAAGTTGCAAGCCACGCTTTAAGTCACTTAAGCTCCTCACATTACCTTGTCTTTATATTTTCGAGACATGTATTTTTGTTAAATTAAATAATCATCTTTTCCTCAAGGTATCTGGTACTAACAAGAGAAACTTTCGGAACAAGGACAGATTATGCATAAATAAATACAATACAAAACTTTTACACAGAAGTATATTTGTCATGGGCCCTAAATTATTCAATAAAATTCCAAAAAAATGGAAAGATGTCAGTATTTATGTATTTAAAAATAAATTATTCAATCTTCTAATAGAAAAATGTTATTATACAGTTCAAGATTTTATTAATGATAAATCAATCTAATTTAATGTGTTGTAACATAGATATTTGTTATTTTTATATTTGACATATTTTATTAATTTAATTAAGGTATTTTATTTCCTTTGTATCGAGCCTGAGATTGATACCTGAGAAATTTGCATGTATATTATGTAAATAAAATTTCCTGTTCTATCTACTAATATAGGCATAATTATGTAATTGCATGCTGTCTTTAATGTTGAATGCACAGTAATTTTATATTCATACGCCTCTCGGCAGAGTGTAGAGCACATAAATTATCATAAGATCAAATGTAATACTACCTACATTCATGAATAAACGCATCTTATCTTATCTTTTCTTATCTTACAATAAACTCAGGAAAAATTAACGCTTATGAGTTTTACCTAGATTACCAACATGAAAAAAATAATTATCGCTAATTGTGTGAATTTCTGTTCCGATTTTTGAATCGATTTTTGTGAATTTGAATTTGTGAATTCACCACGATTCGAAGTCGATCTATTTTGGAAAGAATAGACATCCCTGCAGACAGCAACTTTTTGAAATTTCGTTTTAGCGTTTCGTTTCGTGCTTTTATTTATAACTTTCTTTGGTCACTTAAACGAAACAGTACACTTTAGTACAGTATACTTGAGTATTCTCGATACTTGAATAAACTCGATACCTTTGTTTCGGTACCACATCCTTAAGTCTAGGGTTTTTTATTGGAAGTTATTACGGCACCGCTAGCGGTCCTTTAAATATTGAACCGTAAGCGGTGAACGAATAAAACATGGAAGCATTACTACTACCGTTCCATTATAGCGCAACGAAAACTCGACCGTGGTGGGTGTGGCTCATAAACTCGGCCGCTCGCTAGTAGCAACCTTGACTTATTAACTATAACATTAATTTTTATGGAACAAAAGTTTAATGTTTTATAACTTTACGTATATCTTTTCCGGCGTTGATAAACAACGATGGCTAGTAAGGGACTGCTTCCATGTTTTATTCGTTCACCGACCATGTCATATTTTAGTTGGTGGAATATCTTCCTTAGCTTGAACTAATAAAGTTAAATTTGCAATGTACAGTTCGGAAAGGGAAGCGGTCCTTGAATTTTATAAATTGAACCGTAAGTCATCGAAAAGGCTCGGTACTTTTTTTTCTGCTTATCTTGAATTATTTTAAAACTACGCGGGTCGCCTCACTCCGCTTCGCTTCGCTCGGCTCCCTAATATGTGCTTACATGTCAACCTAACCGCTCCTCCTCGCTTTGCTCGTCGTCGCGACCGAACAAATTTAAAATCATAGACCAAACATTAATAATAAACGCATAGAGTGACTTGAAGCAATTTTAGCTCAGTGAGTTACAGGCTCTTCTAGATATAAATATTGCTTGTTTCCAAACAAAATATATACGAGAGATTAGTTGAGGTATTAACAAATATGTTTCAAGCATATGCCAGCCAAAACAATCTATTTTTATAAGTTTCTTCGTACCATGTAGCTTAAAAATCGTTTGGTTTTTGTATGGAAACTTGCTAACGCTATTTAATCCTTAGGTTTAGTCTGTATGTCTGTGATTAAAACTAAGGAAGCCGCTAGCGGTTTCGTAGTCACTTTAATTTATTATTTGGTTGGTTGGTCATTCATTTCGTTCAGCGATTCAAAGCGATTGTGACTTTAAAACTTAGACGATTCCAATTTATAGTCGTAATCACGGTTGTAGTCACGATACCCTTGAAGGTATGGCGATTGCAATTAAAGTTAGACAATAAGGCCCCAGAATCCGTTTAGTGGTTTTCCAACCAACTGTAAGGGACTTAAGACAGATAAACGTTGCATTTAATACTATGTAGTGTAGATAATACTCACGATGGTCTTCATATTGAAGTAGATAGGTGAAATAACAGCAGCCGCTGAGATGAACTGCATGGGATAGTGGAAGATGTACAGCGCGTAGGATATCCGCGCGATGAACTTGAAGATCGTGAGAGACAGGAACCAGTTTATGGGCCCTGCCGATCAAAACATGCCTGATTCGTACCTTGTCAAAGGCATTTTTAGATGGTATAAACTGGAACCACTTACGTAGTTTGTAGGTCTATCCCGAGGAGTAAACACGTTCACGTTCAGGGACACAAAGTCGATAGGCGTTGCCCTAATTCTAAGGTTCAAGCCACACAGAAGCGGCGCGGTTCGCATCGAGCGCGGCGCGTCATTCAAATTTCATACAAAATGCATGGAAATAAAGTAAATAAATGCGCCGCGCCGTTTTTGTGTGGCTTGCACCTAAGGCGATCCGCCACAACGTCCGTCAACGGTATCCTTTGAGCTACGCACATCGTCAAGTGCATGGCGACGTTAGTTAGATATGAGTACCGTGTTGCGAGTTTTTCAAGCTGAGTAGTGTCGTAAAGTTTCGTTAACAATGTCGTCAGGTGGCTGAGCAAAATGTGTGTGGACACACACATTTGACCCACCTCTGGACATTGCGTCCCTGAACGTTTTGTATTTGACAACCAAAATCATAACCACAGACCACAGTTGTACCACAGTGTACAGTAAGTTGTGCATTGCAGTTCTGCTGTCTTGCTATAGAATTCATCTTAAATCCTCTGCCAGAAAGAGAAATATGCGCCGCGACCACTCACCAGTTATGAATTTTGTCAAAATTCAAAGGTGATTATTATTTATTTATTTATTGTTAAATAATAAATTTTACTATACTTTATTTTTGTAACTTTATGCAGGAGCAAAGAGTTTTACAATGGGACCTCCAGATATATATTTTTTTAGATAATTCCATCTATCCATCAGCCTGTTTCGTCGACTGCTGGACATAGGCCTTTACAAGATTTCGCCACTCTTGGAGGTCCTGCTGGTTGAAATGCCCATACTCACACACGCTGGGCAAGCGGGTTGGTGAGCGCGGTGCCGTAACCCTCGCACCAGTGACGCCGCTGCCCGTTACCAGCCTGTTTATTATTATTATTTATTTTATAAGGCCCGGCAATTTTGAATGGGTATACCGCCATCAATCGGTTCCAGGCAATGGTGGGCCACCTGGTTGTATCTGTCTGCGAGCTGTCCTCTTACTCTCCCCCGAATAACATCGGAAGAATTTGCGAGTGAGGTGGTGGTAACTCCACAGTCGAGTCTGGCACCAGCTCTACCACCTGGTAATAATTAATATCTAATTTACGTATATTTGAAGCAAGGCCTGCTGATAATTTTACTTACCCCCATAACCTTTTACACACGCAAACACCAGCCATCCAAGGGCAAGGGCCCAAATACTTCTGTTGAAGGAATAGACCAAAGAAAGGTAGAGATCACTCGGTGGTTCAACCTGGTTTATCGGTTGGTAAGCGTAGATAACCATTGCGAAGAGAACCAGCGAAACCGCCCAGCCCATGATTACGAAGAACTGAGAAATAAAAAAAACGATCTTAACCCAACTTATTTTGTTTAGTAACAATTAATTATAACTTCGTTTTGTCTAAGTCAAACGTATAATGCCTAAACTAAAAAAAAACAACAATATTATTTTAGTTTTATTTTCAGTCACTTGATTTTTTTCGCCTCATTTACTCAGATCACGAACTCATCACTACTTTAACAAATACACAAACAAATAACAAAACACAATCGCCACCATGGCAGCGTAAAATCGTGAATAGAAAATAATCAAATAGAAAAATAACAGACCCATTTGGGATTCTTTTAACAGCTTTTTGTTTCATATATTTTCTAGGTAGTGTTTGTAATTTTGTAATTTGTAATTTTTATTCAAATCATTTAAGTCTATTAACTTATTCAAATGGTACGGAACCCTCAGGGCGAGTTATTCTAATATTTATCGATGATATATTTTGTATTGTGATTAAATAAATAACTCCCTTGAATATTATGCTATTATGTTTTCCAACATCCGCGTTTTTAATCGCTTTTTTGTGGTTTTAGCATCGAAAATATTTTTCTCTTCTAAGAGCCGTATATTTGTAGACGTAATGTAAAAAAACACCTTATTGTAATTAATCAAAACCGAATACCTAAATTTGAAATTTGCTATATTATTATATAATTATCCTGCGAAACAAAACCGAAATACCCATTTGTATTGTGTATACTGTCATCGCAAAGTTTCCATTGCTTTCTATATATATAATTTTAATACCAATTATGTATGTATTATTACAAGGGACGGGTTTTTGTAATCTGGCTCCAATGCGGTTATAAACAGGAAGCAAAGTTTAAAGGGGTAAAAAAAATATATTTCTTGGCATTACTTTGAGATGCCAAAAGACATACAAAAAAAAGTTGATTTTTCATGTATTTGGGAAATTCTACATTAAAACCATGTTCGCTGTTTATTTCTAAAAGTATGCAATCCAAAAATCGTTAATAGTTTGTTTTATTATTCATACAAAAATCCACAGCACATAACAATAAAGCATAACAGATAAGATCAATTAACCAGAGGCCAATCTGAAAATATCATACAATATATGAGGCTGTCAGAATCAGAATGGCCTATCTTCACACAATCCATATTCAATTGTGTTAGGAAGGATATAAATAAATATAAGAGGGGCTACAATTCTCGTTTGGTATTTTTCTTTTTCGTGTATTTTTTAAAATCGTAATTTGGAAATTTACTAAAGTTTCTCAATAAATAGTCAAAATTAGTTGCATAACGAGCGAAGCGGAGCGAGGAGCGTCTTAGGTTGCTATGTAAATAAATTCAGGAACAGAGCAAAGCGGTGCGGAGCAAGGCCATCTTGATATACGCAATAACCTTTGTTTTTCAATTAGCATTTATGATAAACACCAATTCTCAATAAATAGTTAAAATTAGTTGCATAATGAGCAAAGCGGAGCGAGGAGCGTCTTAGGTTGCTATGTAAATAAATTCAGGAAGAGTGCAAAGCGGTGCGGAGCGAGGCCATCTTGATATACGCAATAATCCATGTTTTTCAATTAGCATTCATGATTAACACAAATTCTTGTTTTTCAAATGAGGGCACAGCGTTCGAACGTACTAAAGTGCCGCTATCGGCACTGCATACGCTTCCTTTTTTAAAACTACCTACAAAATATATTTAAAGTTCATGACTTCATAGTATTAATTCTTGATTTACCCACGGTACAGGACTCGAAAAATAAATCCGTCTCAATCACAATCAAACCACGGATTCTTTTTAAGGCCCTTAAACATCCGTAAATCAAACATGCTGTCGAAGGAGTTCATGGAGCAGGCACGCGGTATTTTAGAGTCAGGAGAGTTATCTGACTGCAACTTTCTTGTCGGCCGGGAACCCGATCAGGAACTCATCGCAAGCTATAAGCTAATCCTAGCTATAGCATCTCCGGTCTTCAGAGCTATGCTTTATGGCGATTCGGCGGAAGAAATTGACCCGATACCGCTGCCGGATGTGCATCCAGCACAATTCAAGGTACTTCTAAGCTATATCTACAATAATGAGATAAAACTAAGCTCCCTGGAGGAGGAACGCGGGGCCTACTATTGCGCCCAGAAGTTCCGGCTGCCGCACTTAAAACAACTATGCGTGGAATACATTATTTCAAAATTTACAGACGGAAGTGATGAATGCCAAGTGCTATAATATCAATGACATTAGACACAATTAATATGCTCTTTAGTTTGAGGATAACAAGAGACAAAGCAACATAAGTAATGACCGATACCACTACACTGTTCCTAAATGATCCTAGCTTCGAAGAAAACTCATCGTAATTTATAAGCCAATCCTAGCTATAGCATCTCCGGTCTTCAGAGCTAACCCGATACCGACGCCGGATGTGCTGCATTAAGCTCACTTCCAGGTACTTCTAAGCTATATCTACAATAATGAGATAAAACTACGCTTGCTGAAGGAGGTAAGGCCTACTATGGCGCCAATAAGTTCCTGCTGCCGCACTTACAACAGCTCGGAATGCTTTAATGCATGCAAATTGTATGAATATGCTCAGTTTTTTGAAGATTATTAGAGTTAAAGACAAAGCAACAGAAATAATGAGCGATGCCACTAAGCTGGTCAGAAAATATCCTAGCTTTGAAGAAATAGCCGTTTTGAATGTGAATTGATGCCCCTTTCACAAACATCAACCAGCCTAAATTACAGCAAAAATAAAAGGAAGAAGAGTTTGCGAAAGCACAAAGGTATTGGGGATTGTCTAAATTTTTAATACTGAAGGTAGTAGTGGATTCAAGTAAAGGATACATGAAGGACGAAGCCATTACCATCCAAGCAAGTGTGAAGGTCCTTGAATGTTCTTTCGATTAATTTAAGACGATGTTTCTCGGGTAAAGTCATATTTTGTGTTTTGTTATTTGTTAAAATAAGAATTTAAATGAGGAAAAATATATTTTTCATTTATTACTCTTTGATTTTAATATTTTAGTTGTTTGCATAGATTTAGTATACAAAATCTATGACCGTTTGATACACGATTACTTGCATGTTCCTGTATCTAACAGAAAAAAATACTTTATTTCTGTATGATACAAGAAAATGAAAATGCAAGTAATCGCAGCCCCTGATCTGTGCGTACGGCGGTTGTTACTGCGAGACGCTTGATAATAATTATTAAATTAATTTCGCCGAAAGCCATGGCAGGGGTTTGGGCACCTTGAAATCTGATTGCAACATGTTTCAAATGAATAGCCTTAACTGAAATATACCGTTTGAAATTTTGGTTTTATACCGGGTGTAAATGGACAGGTTTCTTTAAATGAAGCCACATAATCTACTGATCAAACTGAAAAACATGTTTGCGATTTATAAAGCAACATATTTGCGGAAATTAAAAAATATTTTCATGATTCCTAACAAAGTATGTTATATTTAATGTGTTATAAAGGAAGTATTGGTCTATTGTATCTGACCTGGTTGATCCTGATCTTCTTGCCACGGTAGATATGCAGCAGATATCCAAACATCATTCCTACGAGGAATGGCGGGGCTCGCGTCAGGGTGTTCACATAGTACGTCGATTGGTAATCTGCATCCCTATTAACACATAAATAAGTCAAGCTTGCGTTGAAACATTACAACAAATATTAACAATATACTTATAAGATGTCATAGCAACATCGAGGCGACAAATAGCTGTAGATACGCGTGACGGACGGACAGACAGGAGACTTAGTAATAGGGTCCCGTTTGGCACCCTTCGGGTACAAACCCCTAAAATGAGATTCATATCAAAACATCCAACATGATTTTTCAATTTGTGGCTAAATAGAAGCTTCATTTGTGTTATGGAAAGATTAAACCTACGTCTTATATTTATTTATGTGTTTAAAGGAGCTCCCAACTGCATACTCTGATTTCAAACAATTACTTAGTTGACTACCTATAGATTTGTCCCGCAGAGCTATACAAATTTATACGAGCATATAAATCTGCTACAATGATCAAAATAAATAAATAAAACTTTTAATAAACATGCAAAATTAGACAGCAACTACAAAAGCATGCAGTAACAAACAATAATTAATTCTAAATAATTGCAAATTAAAAAGAACACATTAATTAAGCTTGAAGCTTCTTATCGGCGGTCTTGTGGGTCAGCCATGTATTATTTTTGTTTATATAAAATTTAAATATTGCCAAGGACTAAGAAACTTTCAGAAGAAAAAAAACATGGATGGTTATGTCAGAGCCCCATCGACCAAGCCGTTTGATTAAGTTATACTCCGAACTTACAGTTTTGGTATAAAACTCTGACTACATGAATCCGTTTCGGTTTCGAACGAAAGGGACAAATCAATAATTGTAAGCAGGATCGACTGAACATAGAACACAGTCTATTATACTTCCTCAACATACATAGGTTTGTTTTGTTCATCTGGAACCGAAACGGATACATTTAGTCTGAGCCTAAGGGTTTCCACTTTTAAATAAGGCCTAGAAACAAAAGACTGAGCTTAAATCACACTTACTCTTGAACAACAACAAGGAAGATATATACGGTGCTGGCGGTAAGAGTTCCCAAGATAAATACAGTCAGGCCAGACCATGCTGAGCGTCTACTGCCGAGAACCCAGAATAGCACTAGAGGAGACAGGATGTGGAGTTGCATGTCCACTGCCAAGTACCAAGTGTGGGGCAGGCACTAAAATCATTTTTACCATGTAACTATCAAAGACATTTCAAATGACCTACTTTTCGCTTTATTACCGTTACAATACGGGCAAAAAGAGGCCTCACAAGTTATTCCTCGATAGCACATAGCATTAGTAAGGAATATAATGTAAAGTGGGAAAACTAGGCAAACTCCCAGACACGCCTAGTCAGCGAGGGAGAGTCAGACTCAATCCTTCTTCACTCCAGTGAAGGAGAGGCCTGTGCTCTCAAGCAGAGCAAAACACAATCGAAAGCCTGTCATCTAGCAATATGTTAATGAAGGAATTTTTAAATTATTTTGACTGTATTAATATTAAGATTTTGTTTTTGTGTAATAAAGGCATTACCTACTTATGCCCGCGGTTCCACCCGCGTGAAAGTGTCTTTCAATAAAAACTAAATCTAGATCTGAATTTTTTGGCTTGGCGGTTAATTTATGAAAATCAATTTTAGCTTGTTCGCTGACCAGGATCACTACCATGATAATAAAGAAAACCGTATCAAAATCTGCTGGATAGTTCTCGAGTTAAAGTGGAGCAGACAGAGAGAAGAAGAAAAAAAAATTACTTATGTAGTACCAATACACGACTTTTTCACTGTTTTACCATTAGTACAGGCAGATACAGTTACTCACCTCATTTATACCTGTCACTTGACCATAATAGTTCTGTATATGCAAGAGGGTTTGCCACCACTTATTTTTGCATGTTTGGACAAGGTGAGCTTCTAATAGCCAATTGGCACCGTCATCCATATGATGGAAGAGTGTGGCTTGAAGAAGCATCGCTGTTGCGAGTATCGGTAAAATACGCAGGATTCGGTTCAGGTAGAAAAGGTGGAGGGATTTCAATAGAACCACTGAAACAATCAGAAAGTAAAACTGGTGAAGTGTGAATAGGACTCGTCCCTTGAGGGTCCCGTTTAAAACGCAAACTTACTCCACCTGCAGTAATGCTTGACTTAACTTTACACTTAAGATCCATTAAACTCCTGTATTTACGATTAATTAAGTTGAATTAAATGTGAGTAATTTTCAGATTTTTTCGTGTAGATACGTGTTTGTGTTTGTTTACGTTGAGTTAGAAGCCCGATTTTTTCACTGCACCAAGGTGCCGTAAATTTTTGTAGCAGGTATTAACTTCAAATTAAAATCTCTCACGGGGCCCTAAACACGGTCTTGACACGGTCTCTTAAGGTTTCCCTTTATTTCATTTTGATGTACAGAACCCTAAAAAGACAATTTTAAATTACGCAAACGTAATGATTTGTTTAGCCCTTACACTATTGTAAGGTTTATTATCATCATTTTAGTAGATACAGACAGGAAAGAAAATTTGCTACGTTATGCTAGAACAAAAGAAAACAAGGTAACAACTGATTTATTTATAGTAAAGCCGGTTCTGAAGGCTTTGATTTTAGTTTTATTGCTGTCTAAATCAAAATTTCTTCATTACAAAATAGTTCTTTAGTTTTAACAACACTTACTTTGCCAAAATTTAAGTTTTGAGAGCACTAATACTAAAATTAAAGCATTCAGAATCCACTTTATTATCATCATAATTTGCCAAATGTAAGAAGGCCTAGACTGGCTTTGGTTAATAAACGATTAAGTACTAATAAGCGATTACTTTTCAAAGAACGTATGGCTTCTAGTATTAGCGTAAGAACAAAACAAAATCCATGATTATTTTGTTGAGAATTTTGATACTCTGGATTGTCGGCACTTGGTGGAACTTATATAATAATTTTGTGGGATGGTAAAAATGATTTTCAGCTCGTAATTCTTTTTTGTTATTTACAACTAATAACTAAGTAAGTACCATAACGACCAATGAGAAAGTATTTGTTACCTTGAGTAAGCTTATTTGCGCCTGTATAGACGAGCAACAATCCACTTAGCATGAGGAAGGTGTCCACACAGATATTCGCAGCCATCAGCCACAATGACCGCACTTCTCTCGTCCACTGAAATAACAAAGTTCTACCATCATGCATGTTGAACATAAACTCACGTATAATATTATACTCACATAGCCAACAGTATCGAAACAAATTATCACGCAATTTCATTACCTATAGACGTATAGACTTTGCTCAAATTACGCTTTATTTGACACTCTAGATAAATTTTTGTGAAATATTTTAAATCGGGTTTCCCTCGTTCATGCCCAAGCTCAATCGGTCAAGCCGTTTTTGAGTTATGCCAAGCATGTACAAAGTGGCGTCGCAAAGTTTCCGTGTTTTTGACGGAATCAAGTTTACCAGTAGTTAAAAATTGTGGGAATATTACAGCATATGCCGAGATGAGATTCATCATGGGAACTCCAGTCGTAAGTAACAAAGTGTGGCCTATGACAACCCATAAGATGGAGAGAGCTCTGATGCCGTCCACACAGTCCAAAGCTCCTGGGGTGTGTCTGAATGTGAGCAGACGGATCGTGTTCGTGTATACAGAGCAACAGCTGTAGATTTTGTGCAGCTCTTTACGATCTAGAAAAAATAATCAAGGTGAATAAAATGGAATATCTATTCTCGTTCTATTGTTTAATTATAAATAAAGTCATCAAAAATAAACAACTACTTTAAACTATCTATGTATAATGTTAAATGCAAAAGCGGCCAATTCTAGGATTTTCCGGTTTATCCTTAGATTTAGCAAGTTTAGCACCACGGAAAAGTTCGAATTGTTCCTTATTAATCGTTAATTTTGACTTTAACCGGCAGTCGCCTGGTTAATCTTAAGTTTTAGCACAGAGTCATGAAAAATACTGATAAAGACACGTTTATAGTTTGTTTGCAATACAAATACAGTTATGGAAATTGGTTTTGAAAATGAATAAGGCTATAGGTGCCAGGTAGAACGTGTTATAGATATTTCGTCGTAGCTATAAACAGAACAATTCGGACTTTTACCATCATCACTTGGTAAATCATAGAATTTACCGTAAAATCTGATGCGACGCACGCAAACAAGTGAATTCAATGCAAGATGTACAATATATTTAAAAGTTTCAAAGGGGTGTTACCATACCTTTTTTCAATAAGAATATATGACGAACTTCATACCCTGTACTGAGTATTGTTATGAGACCAATCAGAGAAAAAATGACTCTGGAAAATGAAAAAAATAATTAGGATATGTATTCAAACAAAGACATGAAAAATAAGATTCTGCTTTAGTAAAGTATATGTATAACTCACACAGCAATATAGTCCCCAGCCACAAATGGTTTGTCATTAAGTACTCTACAATGCCTCTGTTCAAAGTTGACCTGGAAGAGGCTATTGTTAAAGTACTTTCCTAAAGCCTCATGTATCGTACAGGTTTTCGGAATACATACTCCAAACCGCATTAAATCCGTGAAACTGGAAATTGAGCTCCTGGAAAAACAAAACAAAAAGATTATAGAATTATACATATGTTCTTACAAAGCCCCGTTAAAACATTTTTATACCACTATTCATATTTAATATCATAATAGTATTATTATTCTGTTTATGAGCAATTTCATCTCGGCTTCAAGAAGCCGGTAGTATGAGCACTTACGGGCCTAGGCCAAGTGAGTGTCATTGTTTTGGGTTGTTTGTGGTTGTTCTTGTTGGAATGTGGCATTGGACGTGGTTTTTTCCTTGGTTACTTTAATATTCGGAAACTTCTGTACAAAATCTGTATAAAGTCTATCCAAAAATTTCTTAGTATGTTTTTCTAAATTGGTAATATTGAGAGATGTGCGCCATATTAATTTATTAATTTCACTGGTAAAGTTTATTCGTGCACGTTTTGTGCCAGTAGTGGGAGCAATTTCTAGGCAGTCTGCCTCTTGCTCAACATCTACCGACAAGGGTGTAACGATCGGGAGATGATGTGGTATTATTATTATTAATAACAAAACGAATAAATCAAAATGCCATATTTTATGTAAGGTAACTTTAATTTAAATAGCCAAATTCGTAACGAAAACTCAGTGAGTGGTCTCGGACCAGGATTCAATTATCCTTTCTGTGAAATACGCAAAATAAAATGTAGGCTTCCAATACTAATCGAGTTGAGGTTGTTTTTGAACATGTATAGAGGAACAAAAAATATTTTTCGTATTTCGCAAACAAGGTCATTGAACCTTTATCGACCAAGTCTCCAGTATGAATTTGGCTATATTAACGAATGTCTGGTAGAGCTGGTGTGGTAAAAGGAAGTGCGCTCAATAACTACAGAGAAAACTCTATGCTAAGAACAAACACTTGTATTACCTACGTAATACTGCCAAACACTTGCCTAATAGTTTTATTAACGTATAATTTTTTACTTCCCAACCGAATTTGGATATTATTACACCAGCTTGAAGTGATGAAGCAAAAATAAAATGCTAAAGTTGAATAATTTCACAATCTTTCTTTCTACACTGAAGATGGTGTAAAATCCGAATCTGGTTTGGAAGTGTAAAATAATGAAAGTACGCAGTGAGCAAACTTCATCAATCACAAGTACTTTTATTTCACCCTGTTCACAAGTGACGTTATAAGTGCAAGTGATAATGACACCTATTCTGTGTGGCACACACCTAAATTTAGAGCGCCCTTGAAAGTCACAATTTTAGGACACTCCTTGGCAAATTGGTATTCTGAGTAGCAACCAGCCCTAAATTTAAGTCACTTTTTAGAGGTTCCTAAGATGCTCTAAGTTGAATTCACAGAAGAAATTATTAATGATTTTTTTTTGTATCTGTGGTTGACTAGAGCTGAAACTTCATCGATAATTACCGGTTTATGAATAAAAAATCTCTTTGGCTTAGAAATGTTTAGTTGAAATTATTTTAAACTATGAAAACAATAATCATTAACGTATATGTGGCTAATTAGTAATAAAAATTCCAATTTGGAGTTGTTCTTTTAAAATTTTACAATTTATCATAATGATTGTAGACCCAGGCTAGTAAAATAAAATAAAAAAGTCATACATTCTCTTTGGTCACAAGTTTTTTGATTTCGAGGTTATTTACCTTAGATACATTTTTATTTTAAATCTTTTTATGTATTACATAATTTCGAATGAAAATTCACTAATGGGTCTCTTACCGAGCAGAACAAAAGATTTATGGCACGGAAATGACCGTCAGCTGTCAAGATTAATGGTAACGAAAACAAACAAGAAACCAACAAAGTACTTATAGCTTAAACAGACTAATTATAACACCTCTTCGTGCTTAAACGAGGAAGACACAGTGGAACATGTGCTGCTTCACTGTGCTGCCACTGAAGCCATGAGACATAAAGCAGGGATCGCAACAAGGTCCACTTCACCTTTCTGTGCCAGATTTTGGGTCAGCAAGCAGAAGGCGTTCTGCTCTATTTCAAGGAGATGTCCTCGCAGGGCTGGCCTACCACTACGAATTTAGAAGAATATCTAAGATTACAAATTAGCCTACCGCTTTGTTTATGTAATATACCATTGAAAATGTTAAAACGAAACTAAAATTTATTATTAACACAAAAATCCTTCATGGTGTTTCTATTTCCTTAAGTAGGACCATGACTAGCAACAATAGTAGTGAGATGATGGGCCTAATTATTTTGGTGCATTGTAATAAAGTTATACTTACACTTTGGTCGGGGGGAGTTGTATCGAAGAGTATCCCTTACCTACATCTGTCCTGCCCCTGCACCCCCCCCCGCAAATGATACCTCAGAAGAAGTAGAGACTGTTGTTTTGTGCTGAAGGACTTTCAGATTTATAAATTATCGTTATGAGGTGCCTTACATATTAATTTGGTATATTTTTTTTCCTGAACTAGAACACACCTTTGATTATTCACTTCCACCTAGATACCAAATAAAAGTTACTAATACTGGGAAAAAGGTGGAAAAAACTCCCATTTGTACTTAGTAATATTTTAGAGCACACCTAAATAGGTGTGCCCTAAAATTCTCTTAAAATCTCTAAAATTAGAGCTGTCAAACTCTAAACTGTTGCTTCAGAATACCAAAAAACCTAAGTTGAATGCTTTAGAGCTGTCATCGTAAAAGTGACGTAAATTTAGTAACAATCTTAATTTGACGTTCGTAAACGCCAGCTTCAGAATACCAAAAAATTTTAGGTCACTCTAACTCATTTTAGAGCACTTTTTATAAACGTCAGACTAGGACATGTTGCTTCAGAATAGGTCTCAATGTTTCGTCAAGTGCCGACAATCGCAAATATAAAAAGTTTTTATTCGCCCTGTTCACAAGTGGCGGTATAAGTGCAAGTGCCGACAATCGCAAGTATAAATAGTTTTAATTCGCTCTTTTTACAAATGTCTGTACAAGTGCAAGTGCTGCTTTATCAAGTGCCGACAATCGCAAGTATAAATAGCTTTAATTCCCTTGTTCACAAGTAAGTGGAAGTGCAATGTTACATCAAGTGCCGTCCCTGTTTTATTCGACATGTTCATATATGACGTTATACATATAGTGCAAGTAACAATTTTCATCAAAGTGCCGACATTCGCAAGTAAAGCTTCACCCTATTCACAAGTAACGATATAAGTAAGTGCAAGTGACATGTTTAATTAAGTGCCGACATTTGTAATAGTTTTATTCGCCATGTTGTTCATACGTGAAGGTAGAAGTGCAAGTAACGTGAGTTTGTACTACGATGATAGCTCGTTGAGTTTGTAGTACAAGCTAGTACAGACTTAGTCCGTGTTAAATAGGGATGAGCTAGCTAGTTGTCTTTGTAAGTGTTAAGGAATTTACTGACCTTGAAATTTCCCAATCTTTTTTGGAGTTGAGGTATTTGTTCATTGTTTCGTGCTTGAGCTTGCTCGCTTCGGGCAATGAGATATTTACCACCATTGAATTCGCATTGCCGTACGGTAACCAAGGTATCTCAATGACATCACGATCGTTGGGAAAAGAAACCATGCAATGCTTTCCCTCAATGATATGGTCGCCCGTGGTTTGGGCGATGCCGAGACATTGAAAGTAGTTACCATAGTCTATTAAGTTTGCTTCAAAAATACTTGATGGCACACGAAAGCTGGCGTCGTAGACTGAAAAAGCAAAAAGTTTTATAACTCATCTCAACTGACTTTTGTGTACTGACTTCGGCCTAAGAAAAAAATAATATTTGGGCGACTTCTTTGTGTCTTTGTCACAAGATCTCGAAAAGTCGTTATAACCAAGGCTGATAAATTACAAAATCATTAGATAAATATTTAGCCGCACAGGATGGTAATTGGATTCGTCAATAAGTATGTAAGGTGGCTTTGGTTTGTACAGCCAAATTTATACTGGAGGCTCGGTAAGTGGTCAGGACCAAGGTTCAATGACATTATTTACAATACAAATTTGATTTTTTTTGTTCCCCTATCTTCTCCAAGAACAACCTCGATTCATCGAAAAAATAATTGAACCTCACTCCTGACCACTTACCGAGTCTCCTGTATGAATTTGGCTATATCCTCCAAAGTTACCATATATTCAGAACTAAAAATCTGATCCTGATAATTGTTTTTGTGGACCCTAAACTTAAAAATACCAAGGCTATGAAACAGGGAAATAGGTTTCAAAGAAATTTCAGTTGCATTTTCCGTTTTAAATGCCGTACAATCGCAATAACCGCTTTTTCGTGAAATTCAATTATTGCGTCAAAGCCGATCTATTACGCGATATATGAAATTACGAAAGGTGTCCCTGGGACGATTTAGATGAAAATCAAAACGGCTTCATTAGATTTGTTTTTAAATACATAATTTCCCTGGCCGAGAATTGAATTCGTTAATAAAAACACACACACACACACACACACACACACTGTATACTCGTATTACTGCACCAACTGATAGTGTCGCTTATAACGATCAAATTCTGGGTAGTAAATGATATGCGGAAAACTAAAGAAAAGTGCTCATTTTTAATAACCTGATCCATATTTAAAATTTTTCATACATTACTCTTTCTGTAACAATTCTTAGTTCTTACTTTTCAACGTCTGGACTCAACGATTGTTCCAAAATGGAATCAATAATCGTGTGATTTAAAACTGTACAATCGTTGAGATATCGAATTCGAATATGTATTAGAAGGATAGGAATGATTACAAACAATTGATTAGTTAATATTTTACGAGTGAAAGAAAAAATCATTAGCATTTTCTTAAAATAAAGCCTTTTAAAATTAAAACTTTGATACTTATAATTATTATAAGTTGCCATCTCAAAAAACCAGGAAGCTGGACTTAGCCGCAAAAGAAGGCGGACTTTTGGGTTCCAAGGCCGATGTCTAAGAAGGGATTTTTTTCATAAATAATATAATATATATTTTATCATTTACATTACATTTAATTAGACGTAAGATAGAATACTTATATTAGAAATACGCGTCATATAAAACCTATTGAACACCTCGCAAGCCACCACAGATAAACTCTGAGAATTTTCGTGGATGGCTCAGAAAATGTTAACTTGCATTTAAGTTATATAAATAAATAAAAAATACATATTTTTCTTTGCCAGAAGGCGCTTTAAATGCTCATATTTTAAAAGATATTCGTTATAAGAGTTTTAACACTGTGAGTTTTAACTGGTTGTGTGAAAGGAAGAAAATGAAAAAGCCCAACAAAAAAAATTAAATTAAAATTAAATTAAAATTATGGTTTTTCCTTGATTTATACCCTTGTATTCCAAATTTGAAGCTTCTATGTCTGCTAGAAGTGCCTTAGAGTTTTGATCATCGGTCAGTCAGTCAGTGAGTGCGTGACAAAATTGAGAAACTTTGACTAGTTATAATTCTTAAATTAATTGTTCAATTTGAATGAAATTTGAAATATAAGTACCCTGTTTATATAATGCCTGCTCAGTTACTAAAAATGCAGGCTTCTAGTTTTATCCACAACGAAGTTATAGGGGGTCGAAAATGACCTGAACTGCTTCGAGAAAAGAATAGTACGGCCGTGCCGCTTTTTAGCACGACTTGGCGGGGGCACTGCCGTGGCCCCAGATACAAAAAAAGTCCAAACTGTTACCATTTGAAATGTAATACTATCATCATAGACTAAATAAATAACAAAATATAAAAACTGGCCAAGTGCTTGTCGGGCCACTCGCATTGTAGGGTTCCGTAGTTGCTCGGTACATTTTACAAGTTGGTCCACTAATATAGATGGCGCCAAACTACAAGAATGGCCCATACATTGTAGTGTTTAGAGGGGACTAAAAGTTTGGCGCGACCTGTACTCGTAAACCTGTAAAGCCTACTTAACTGTGATAGTTTTCCTTTTTACTTCATTATACGTGGGACGCACTATAAGTTTCCGGAATGAATATGAAAAAATACTATTAAAGGTACAAAATTAATTTATTGTTTTTCAAAATAATCTCCCTTGGCGTCTATGCACTTTTTCATTCGATCAAACCAGTTTTGAAAACTTTTGTGCCACTCCCCTGTGGTGACCTCTGAAACGTGTTTTTCATACTCCTCGACAGCCTCTTCTGGTGATGAAAATCGTTGACCGCATAATTGGTTCTTAATTTTTGGGAACAGAAAAAAGTCACAAGGTGCCAGGTCGGGACTGTATGCAGGATGACTCATGAGTTCTACATTTTTCGTCTTCAAAAAGTCGTTTGTCTGTCTGGCCGTGTGAGAACTAGCATTGTCGTGGTGCAGGATGATACGGCGTTTACGGTTATTTTTACGGAGTTCGTCAATAACTTCCGGCAAACAAATGGTCGTGTACCAGTCACTATTCACGGTACGACGATTCTCTAAAGCAACAGTAGCCACGTGTCCAGTTTTATTAAAAAAAGAAGCAATCATCCGCTTAGATGCACTTTTCACGCGCGCCACTTTGGTTGGTTTCGGCTCATCTTGAAAGACCCATACGCTCGATTGCTGCTTTGTTTTGGGGTCGTAGCAATAAATCCATGTTTCGTCACCTGTTACTATGTCCCACACCAAATTTGACGCACCTTCGTTGAATCTGGTAAGCATGGCACTGCACCAAGTGACGCGGTCCGTTTTTTGAGCCTCGGTCAAGTTGTGTGGGATCCACCGCGAGCACAGCTTTCTCACACCCAAATGTTTGTGTAGGATTGATTGTATTTGACTCATGCCTATTTCTAAGGATGCGCGAATTTCATGGTAGGTCACATGCCTGTCTGTTTCAATCATACGGCGCACAGCATCGATGTTTTTGTTGGTCACAGCGGTGGACGGCCGACCATCGCGAGATTCGTCACTGAGATTGATACGACCACGCTTGAATTCTGCAAACCAGCTATAAACAGTCGTCTTGCATGGTGCTTCATTGCCAAAAGCTGTTTCAAGCCGAGCGATGCTCTATTGAGCTGTCAAATTACACTTAAAATCGTAGAAAATCATACTACGAAAAATTTCCCGAGTTAAATCCATGTTGATGCAGACACACAATTTTTTAAATGGCGCCACAAGGTAAAAACAAAAGACAGTCAGATGAAACAAACTGCATTCTACAGCCAAAGAGTTCTATTTTCAAATGTTGCAATAAATTTTTAAATATTGTTTATGTAAGTGGCCAGTTCCGGAAACTTTTAGTGTTACCTATGTATATACTAGTTCTGTGAATTTTTCCACATATCCGTAAACAACCGTTAAGCCGGCAGGGGGGACACACTTGACTCTAACAAAAATTAACACTTTAAAGCCTAATATTTCGCCAACGGATCTCTAAATCGAAAAATGGTTTTCCCACACCCATAATGTTATGAACGAGCTATCTAACGATACCCCACACTATGGAATAAACAAGAAAACAAAATTCATCCCCAATTTACGTGTATGGGAGACACCCTTAAAACATTTTTTTCGAGTTTTTTTACCATTATCTTGGCGTAATTGATATGTATACCCATACCAAATTACAGCTTTCTACTACTAAAGTCTCTGAGCTAAGCCGCGGAAAGACGGACATGGCGAAACTATAAGGGTTCCTTGTAGGACTACGGAACCCTAAAAATGACTTAAAAATATTACAACCTTCTGACTAATTAACCTACTAATCTACAAACCTACTTTTAACATAAATTATTAAAAACAAATATAAAAATAATTTCAGTTGAAGAGCCATCTTGCCGTTTGCGGCCGTAACATCCCGACATTTATTTGGAATATCGGGGATACGTACCGAAAACCGCAAGATGGCACTGATTTTTATGGCACGCTGGTCTTATATACATACATATATTATATTATATTGGAAGCATTCCCATGTCCTCGATTTTATTTCTGTCAATGGTGGGTTAAATGATTTCATTACTCTGACGGTGAAACAGTTATTAAAAGTTTCGTTATTTATGGGAGCGGACATGGATGGGGATGGGGAGATTGTTATTGTGGATGGTTGATGTGTGCCTGTGTTGGTTAATGCGGATGTGTAGTTCGTTCCGGGTTTCACCTACGTAGAATGCCGAACAGTGTCGGCATTCTAGTAGGTAAACGCAGTTTTGTGTCTTGCAGTTATTGGTGTTAGGTTGAGTTTTGTATGTAAGTATTTGTTGTGTGGTGTGGTGTGAACTGGTGTGTATTGATTTGTGTGTTTGTATTAATGACTGCGCTTGTTTTGCACCTTGGTCGTCGGTATGGTAATGTACCAGGAGATATTGTGATGGTAAAATTTTGTTGTGGTTGCTGTTTCGTATTTGTGAGTAATAATTTAAAGCTTGGATTTTGTTGATAGCATATTTGTGGACTTCTGGGGACTAAGTTTCTCGTCATTTTTTTGGAGAATGGGTACATGATCGGTGATAAGTGTTTAAAGTTTGTGGGTTCCATGAAAATATGTCGTGATTAGTAATGGTTGGTTAGAAGAAGCATTGTTGCTGTTACTGTTGTTGGTGGTGGTGGTGGTGGTGGTGTTGTTGTTGGTGTTGTGGTTGGTATTTTTGTTGTTGGATGGGGGGTGCTAGGAATGTTGCGTTTATTGAAATCAGAGCTCAGAGCAAGTAGGCCGGTGTTATATGGAATGTTGGTATACAATGAAACAGCGTCTATTGTAACCAGTAGTAAATTTTCATCTGTTGGAAGTTAAAGTGAATGTATGGTATCGAGAAAATTATTTGTGTCTTTTATGTATGAATCTAGGTTTTGAACAATGGGTTGTAGGTGATGGTCAACGAAAGCGGAAATGATTTCTGTTGGCGAATTGTACAATGCCACTGCAGGATGGCCCGGGTTATTTCTTGGATTTTAGGCAGCATATAAAAATGAGGGGCTTTCGGATGGCTCGGTATCGTTAGTTTTATGTCAGCTTCCGACAATCCTTCGTTAATATAAAAATCGTAAATATATCGTAAATCGTAAATAAAAATAAATAAATTTCGGGCCATTCGTGTCCGGCATCAGTCAATGGCTTGAAGTATATCTCACAATAATATGTGTTATTATGTGTTTTATTTGATGTAATATAATAATAATATAAATTATAATTTAAAATATGAAAAGTCTATTAATTGCATTAATTTATATACATTATAATTTTGGTTTTATCATTTAATATTTTGTAAATACGAATGCTGTGTCCATATAATAGGTAGGCGCACATATCCGAACCTTTAATTTATTAGCTCTTAGAATATTAAATATTTCTGCTCTTGATGTACCATATTAAATAAATAAACAAAAGTAAATAAAAAAAAAATAAAAAAATATATCCTTAGTGTGGAGGAATGGTTAGTGATGATAGATAAATAGGGCTATAACTGCTAGTGACCTTGAAAGCCATAATTGAGGGCCGATGTTACTCGGAAATTGTTAGAAAAAAACATACTGCGGAATATCTGGAATTATAAGCTTTGATAAGTATTTTCAATTATTATCACGAACTTTAATGAACTAAATATCCAAACACGGTCCAAATTAAGACTAATATCTGATTTAATTAATTATGTATGCAAAGAAACAAATCGAAAATTAGTAATATTGAAGATTATATGAGTTTATTTGATTATTTTTGAAGAAATTTAGTTATTATAATTTTAATTTCATTCGGTTAAATTTTGGCGCATTCGCAGCTTGATTCCTATTCGAACGACAGAGAGAGAGTATCGGAAAAGTCGTATGAGAAAGTGAGACGCTCGCACCATGTTGACCAGTAGTAGTTGTCGCCGTAACCTTGTTTATCATACGCCAATAACAGTCACCTCTCTAGTAGCAAATAGTTCAATGCCGTTGTTGTATGTAAATGGGATCTTGGTCTGACAGACAGACATAATCGACCCCTTTCTATAAGGGTTTTCGTTATGGATGAAACCCTACTAATTATACCTACTAATCAAAGAATTCATAGGAAAAACCAAATAATGAATGAAACAAACATGGATTAAAATGTTATAAACATGATTAATTTTCTGCATTGAAATAACTAATTAATCATCTGATAAGTACCTAATACATTTTTGACATAGATTCTGTGTAAATTTCATATCAGAACATATTAATATGTTGAATTACATTTTAATCGGAAAGCTAAGATAAATAATTATTTGTATAGGTAAAATAATATAACCCGATTAATTAGCCTTGGGTATAAACATGGCAGCAGGGTACTCCACCTCATTTACACACTTTCTTCCTATATTTTCGCACATGGCGATACAGATAACATAAAAAACATAAGTAAGCAGTGTAAATATTGTCCATCGCTCAATTCTCATAATGTGATGTGATGTTAATAATATTTAGTAGTCTAGTAGTTACAGTCGCGTACACTGAAACTACAAATATATTTATTATTGTTTTATATATTGGTTTAATCTTAAAAAATAGTCCAGTGATGTGTTTTTTTCTTAAAGTTTATCAGTTATATATTCAGTTTAGGTATACAGTAATTTATTCCTTAATTAACAATTTATGCTTAAATGACGCTAATATTTTTGGCAGTATATGACTCGATATATAACATCAGTGCTGCATTCCAATGCATTTAATTATTCATTTTAAAATAGATGGCGGTATATATCATGTTGGTATAAAAAATACATTGTCATCATCATACACATACAGGTCAACATTGTATGACGAGATATGTTCAAACCAACATCGCGCGGCTTAGCCGTAGATGAACCAGTTTGTATGATCGGCCTCTGCCGCCAGCACAGAGGTGGTAAGTATGCATGCGCCACGGAAGAAACGAACGATTTACAGAAAGCAGTTGTTTTTTGTGAATTTTTACATGTAATACGCTCGGGGTCTTCAGCTAACAGGGATTCACAAATATTTCAAACACACCTAAATTTATGTTTTCCATATACTATTCCAGAATTAGATCACTTTATTACTTAACACACGGGCAGCGTAACGACATCGTTAGAAAGCAATACTCGAATGCCTCACGTTTGGAACACTACTCTTTTTATACATCTGATAAGAACGAAACTGAGAATGAGTTGTTGCATAATACCATAGGTGTATGACTATTTACATGATTTTGAATGGATAATAATAAAGCCACCGAAAAAGAAATTAAATCCTAGCGAATTGCTGCACGCAGTAATATTACCTGAGCAGCGGTAAAATTAGTTACCGAAAAATATACTAATTTAATTGTGTAATATCTGCCAACAAAATTACTTAAAAATAGCAAACTAAAATTTCTAACTACACCTGGTTTAAATAATGAACCTCCGAATAAATTACTGAACTTCCGAAAGAAATACTTACTAACTTACTGAAAACTAAACTGAGTTAGCGAAATCATAGTTCTGACAAATAAAACAAATTTAAAGTACATCTGCTTTAATACTTCATAGTGGTTATTGAAATATTTTTTTTACTCTCGCGACGAAAAAAAAGAGCTGAAATGGTACCACCTCAAAAACAATTTAGCAACCTCTGAGTACGGAATCCTAATTTTATTATTTATTGTTTTATTTTAGTATAGACAATAATGCCGGATAAATACGACGCATATCTCATCAGTATTGTTCTCGTCTGAGTAACAAACAAAACAATTAAGCGTCTTATCATCCCTCACGGTATCATGGCAAGGAAACGCTTTAATTTTTATATTGGTAACACATGTGACATTAAAAAAAACCTAAAACGTCTATACAAATAAGATTATACAGCTTGAAAATTACCGAAATTGGTAACCATTAAAGTAGGTAATGATTTTGAGCACGACTGTACTTGAGTTGAATAATGTATGTAGAAGTTTGCATGGGGTTTTAACATACTTTTACATATAAAAACAGGTCAAAATTTATGTCGTTTGAGTCGACTATTACTTGAGAATTTTTTGACATCAAGTTAACTGAACAACCTGAGCGTTCTGCAGATATCACGTGAGGTGAAACCTTTACGCCATAACCCTCAGCGAGGTACGTTTATAACTCTGGAATCCTTGAAGCATTATTTTCGAGATTCGGCATGGTGTCACGACTATTTTATGACTATTTTTTGGAATTGAAACCAAGTCCTTATCTCGCACCGTTTTCTAACCTATACCTATAGCTATAACTTCGGAATTATGATACGACTATTTTTTTATCATGGTGGCTATTTCATGACAAATTTTTGACATTGTCAAATTTGATTTTCATTAAGTTTTCAGAAGTGAGGATTATGGCGTGAAGCTATTGTGTAGCTTGATGTATGGTTACCACGGTTAGGTAAGGATAAGATTACCTCCCATACACGTAAATTGGGGATGATTTTTTTCCCATTGTGTGGGGTATCGTTGGATAGGTCGTTCAAAAACAGTGTGGGTGTGTAAAACCATTTTTAGATTAAGGGATCCGTTGGTGAAATATTAAGCTTTAAAGTGAAAATTTTAGTTATTTAATTTTAGAGCGTCCCCCCTGCCAGTAGAAATGCGGAAAAATTCACACAAGTAGTATATATAATGAATTTAAAAGGAAAACTATCACAGCTAAGTAGGCTTTACAGGTTTACGAGTACAGGTCGCGCCAAACTTTTGGTCCCCTCTAATGTATGGGACTAGAAGTTTGGCACGGTCTGTATTAGTAGACCAACTTATAAAATGTACCGGACAACTACGGGACCCTACATTGCGCGTGGCCCGACACGGACTTGCCCGGTTTTTTTAAAATTTCGTACGACGCAACGGCAGTGGTAAAAAATATTGATGTAGTAATAAACAAAATTGAGATTTTGGTAAAAATGGACGCTCTGACACTAACATACAGAGAAAAAACTTTATCTACCTATATACCTATAATGTCCGTCCGTAGTTCTATAGATCAAATCAGTTGAAATTCTTTAAAGAAACTTGTTAAGAGTATTTAGCAGTTAATTTTGGGCTAAAATTTCAGGGGTTCTTTTACTTTTTTGCAAAGTAAGGTATACTAATATATTATAAGATCAATTAAGTAGTTAGCGTTGTAGTAAACCTAAACTAGAAGGTCCGGAAAAAAATCAAGAGCTGTTGCGATACAAAAAAAAAGTTAAAATTCTACAAAAAATATTAAATATTTCTTCTTGGTGTTGTTAACAAAGTATTTATCTCGTTCAGCTAATTCTACATACATATGTATGTGTACGCGTGCATAATTATTCTTTCTATGAATGATTTATATATTAATGATACAGATGTCAAAAAGGCCAGATTTTAAAAGTAGCAGGCGTCAAAAGTTTCATATGTTAAAAGTGACAGATGTCAAATGTGCCAAATCTCGAAAGTTAGATATTTCAAAACTAATAGATGACGAAATTTTCTAGGTCCCTTGGGAGCACTTTCCGGGACAAAAAGCATTATTTGTCCTTCTACGCCCTTTACTAATAAGGTTTATGCTAAATTTCAGCGAAATAGGTTCAGTTGTTTCAGAGAATAGCCCTAGCAAACTAATACAAGTAACCTTTATTATTTTATTAATTTTAATTAACTTTGGGCTATTTCTAAAATAGCCTCTTAGAGACATAAAGTAAAAAAAAATGGGCTTATGTATGACCCAAAGAATTGACTCAAAAATTTGGTACTTTTAAAGCGAACAGGGGGCGTAGGTAAATAAATGCTCTGGGCGCCGTTTATAGGATCGTGAGCGTTAGGAGATAGACGAAATAGCGCGGTAATTATTTGTTTAAGTAAACCAGCCCTTTTTTTGTCTAACTTCAATATCTGTCGCTATAGCACTCAAAGGTGTCGCGATTGGATAAACATGATGTGTGATGCCATATCTAGCCAATCACGGTGCGTTTGAAGGCGATTGCAATTGATATCGAAGTTAGACAATAAAGCCCCAGGTATTATTAATTGCTTAACTTTGGGCTATTTCTGAAATAGCCTCTTTGAGAAAGTAAGTTGAAAAAAAATGGGCTTACGTATGTGCGTAAGTATTAACAAGTGTTTTTGTTCATCATGTTGTTGTCGAAGTTTCACAAAGTGCCGACAATCGCAAGTATTAATCATATAAAAAAAACATATATCAAAAAATTGCTCTGGGCCGATAATTGAATGCGTTGCCCTATTGCCCTATTGCCCCTGGGTCTATGTGCAAAATTTTTTTGCTGAGATAACGCTGGTTTTGTTTATAAAGGCTTGAGTCACTTTATTTGTCTTTGTGGCTATGTAACTAAATAAAGAAAACCACTTTTTTAACAAGTAAATTACCTTTAATTTTTACTCACACTTATTAGACATCAAAAATAAATGTAGATGTAAAGGGGTCTATATGCGTTCAAATAAAACCTTATACTTTTAGTAAATTTATAATCACTTTGAATACTCCGCTTCTTGGTCTGCCATTTAGACAGATACGTAGACCATTTTACGGCTAACCGACAGAAACTAATTTAAAAAAGGCATGTTTGCGTTGCCTTTTTAGTGATGGTTTTACCATTCCGCTTGGGAATACGACATAGATCCACAAAAAATGCATTTTGATCACAATGTATAAAATAGACCCTTTTACGGGCAACGCGTTCAATTATTTGTTTCAGTATACAAGTGTTAATTTCATCCTAATCCATTTGATGGTTCTTTAGTTTCAAATGAACATGCATAGAGACATTGCACTTTTAATAAATATAGAGATAATAAACTTTTATACTCACATTCAATACTATTCATTGCTCGCAAATGCTCCTGACACAACTCGGGGTCTAAGACACTTTCGTACAAATCATTGTCGAACGTCTGATCATATTCCAGAACATAACCCTGTTCCGAAGACTTGCTGACTAAACCTAGTAATAAGCACAATACTCCGTAAAGCTTAAACATTTTTGAACAAAAACGTCCTATACAAGGACCCCCCCCCGTATATGTGTCCAGCTCTAAATATTCTGTCCGACTGGATATTAATCCACCAAGTTTATTTTAATATCAGGTATTTTCTGGGAGTATGTAATTTCGTGACTACAAAATTTTAAATTAGCAATCCGTTTGTGTAAGCAAAGTAAATCAATTCAGTTCAAATACTAAGTGTCATAAGCTTTCCCAGAGAAAGGGTTCCGTTGATTGTTGGTTTTAGTTTGTCCGTCGAGATGCTAAAAATTTAGTTCTGTCTTGAAAAATGTAAAGGTGTTTTATCAACACCATTTCCAACATGACAGCGAAAAAATTTTTTGCACTACTCAAACATGTTTATCTAAGTGTATTCTAGTTATTATTTAAATGAACTGAATAAAAACTCCTTAATATTTTAGTGTATTATTTATTTTAATGGCTTTTTCAATTTAATAAACTTATATTTTGTAAAACGGCTGATCTGACCATTTTTTCTGTCTTTAGCCACGTTCCTGCCCGAAGTATAATATTGATTAATTGTTATCGAGAATCAATAAACTGCTGACTAGTTTACCATTAAGGTTGTAAGCACGTTATTATAAAAATGACAGGTGCCCTAGGCCAAGTTGGTTGTATAAACGATTAAACAACCTAGCAATCTAAATCTTTCATCACTGTTTAAAAAACAAAGGATGGATCCCTAATTTCGATACATAATTAATAATATTCTTTATCCTATAGGCATATCTCTGACTTTATCGTGTAGTAATCTGACTTTAATTCGGATTATACATTGTTTAGATTTATCGATTTTGACCAGTTTCCGGATTGCCATTTTGTAGCTTAGGTAAAAGGATTTAAATATTTATTTATTCATTAAAAAAGGATCGCCAAGCCTACAAAAAAAAGCAAACGAATGTCGCCTAGATCTGCTGTTGCCATTAATAACAGGCGGACACAACATTATCAAATACGAAACATTACATTAAACATTAATCAGTTCTTCACAATAAACCAGATAACATAATTGTTAATACTTGTAATAATAATAATAAAATATACAAATACAGAATGGAAAATAATAATTTAAATAATAAGACAGATCTTAAAAGAAATTTATATATTACAATGATTCAATTTAAACAAATTAAGTTCAAAACTATTATAGGTTACAAAAATTATAAATTACCTATGTATTATAATTAATGAATAATATTGAGACAAATAACGGATCATAAAAGTTAATGATTAACCAAGAGGTATTTTAATACCGGACACAAAATATATTTCAAAAACGATTAAAAGCACTTCATGTGGCTCCATTAGACCGATTTTAATCACATTAGATGGTACGGTGCCCTAGAAGAGGGTTATGCTTCATCATATCCAGGCCATTTTTGATAATATTAGTGACATAGAGAAAACAAAGGAAAGTATTCTGGACCAATTATATCTTCTATACTTTACCCCTATGAAATAATTAAGTAGTATGGAAAATTGAAAGAAAAGAAAGAAAGAAAATAAATTTGTTTGTCCCAAATTAAACACACATAAGTACATTCATTTTTTTTATGTAATAACCGTAATGTACCGTTCTGGGGGGGGGGGGGGGGTTAAGTCGTTCCACACTTTCGTGTTTCGATTCGTAGTTCTAAATTTGTTATTTTCCTCTTTGTATGGAAAGCTTATGATCTGCTTGTCTGTTTTTAGGGTTCCGTACCTCAAAAGGAAAAAAAAACGGAACCCGTATAGGATCACTTTGTTGTCCGTCTGTCTGTCAAGACCCCTTATCTTGGAAACGCCTGGAGGTATTCAGTTGAAATTAAAATCATATACTCAAGTTTACAGTCCTTTGAAGCTGTGAAAAAATCAAACTTCGAAGTTAACGTGAAGAAAAAGATACGGCCGTTTATGCCATTTATAGGGTATTTCGCGTTGACCTAGAACTATGAAATTTAGCACGTAATACCATCTAATACTAGAAGTATAGGAAAAATCTTAAAACTCATAATTAAAACAATAATTAAATCATAAAAAAATCACCAAGGTTAAGCAACGGTATGCGGTCATAATTGTATGGGTGACCAAATCTTTTTGTAGAATGTTTAAAACTTTTACTAAATTGTACGGAGCCTTTGGTGGGCGCGTCTGACTCGCATTGGTCCGGTTTTTTTTCCTTCAAAACCTTAGTAACAAATGTTGCAGAGACGCGTGATTTAGACACGCGACTGCGTGCTTAGGTCCGAGTTCTAAAAAGAAAAGGGCGGCGCATTAGCCCCGTGTGTTATATTACACGAACCATTCTAGCTTGTTTCGACCCCACATACCCCACTCATTTTTTATTGAAACTACGAAGTTGTAATTTTACATGTCTATTCCCCACAAGTATCTAAAATCTCACATTTCAGAAACAAATCTTTAACACTATGTTTGAAAGTTGCTATTTTTATTACCGACTGACTCATGGCTATGGATTGTTCCCTGAAAACTAGGAACAGTCATTGATAACTACTAAAATTAAATTAAACAGTTTATACGTATATATATATAGTTTAGTTTGTGTACGTATATATATCCTATTCTCAGGTGGAATTGCCACATAGAAAAAGAAGACTTACAAGTGCGTTCTGCTCGCTTGATAGTAGATTGTTATCCAAGGGAGGTAAGCGATCAATTGCACCTGAGATATCGAGGCGCACGAGCGAGCGAAGCAAACGAGGGTGCATATAGTACGAGGGTGCAATTGATGACTTACACCCGTTTGTAATACTCTACTTTTCATCACTAATGCGAGGAAATAAAAAAAACTTACAAAATTATAACATGATGATTAACTGCACCTGTACCAAATTGTTTGTTTCACAGTAATTAAATTTATCCCAACCGGTTTCGGTTTTACACTATTATCAAGGGTCTATTAAATAACTGATAACACTTTTTTGCGGGATATAAAAATTAATTCGACGTGCAATTTTTTCATTTTCATTTTTCTTTATTCAGGAAACAAACAGTCTTAAAACAAAAAATATAACTTAAAAGTACAATGGGACTTGGAGCTCCCTATATAAAAATAATAATAAGTAAAGTGAGCTTATTATTAGACTAATGAAGAGTGGATTTAAATTACAAGTATTATTTAAATTTTAAAAATTTATACATTAATATATCTGTTGTTAGGTTGTAAAATTAAACATTATTTTATTCCTATACTAAAGAAATACAAATGCAGTGTAGAAATGCTAGCTACGTGTGAAAATACATATTTAATAATGATTTTATAAGTTAACTACTGCAAAGGAGTCTGCTTATATTTGTTTTGAAAATAGTGTACGAATTACCAAAAATATCTATTTCGCTCAAGTTCTTGTTATAAAAAATAGGATTTTGCGCATAATTTGAATGCCAACGGCTTACACAAAAAGTATCGTTTGAGCGGCTAAAGTACCTGGGTATTTTAAAGCTTAAATTTTCTAATAAATAGGAGGAGTCCGTTTGGATTTCTCCTATTTATTAGAAAATTTAAGCCATAAAATACCCAGGTACTTTAGCCGCTCAAACGAGTTTGGATTTTTCAATCAATGAAATGTGTCGTTAATCAATTATGAAATTATGTTTGCATCAACGTTTTCAACAAGATCATTTTACTGCCGCCATTTTATTTTCATGTGACTTTTTATTTTTTTTGTGCAATCGCGTCTTACTGGCTAGTGTGATTGTCTAAAAATGACACTAAATTTTAAAAACGCGTTTTTAATATTTTATTTTGCATATTTACGCAAGTCACATTTTTCCATAATAATATAAAAATAAAATACAGAATAACAAAATAAAAAAGAAATGGGCAGAACAGATATTTTCCATTTGGCGAGACGAGTGATTGCATAGTTAGTGACTGTAAGGGACACTCGTTTGATTTTCAAATTTACTTACCTCCCTAGGTAGGTAAATCAAATTAACCTCCCATATTTCGAGTTATACTATATGACTTACTTTCAGAGCATTAGTGATGAAAATCCTTAAAAATGTTACAAACTGCGAGACCTTGAAAATGGTTTACTATGCATATTTTGTGAGTGTTAAAATATGGACTAGAAATTTGGGGTAACTGTACAGATATTAAGAGAATACTTATCTTACAAAAGAAAGCAGTGAGACTCACTGATGGTTCGAAATATCCTGAACATTGCAAACCCCTTTTTATATAACACTTCTTTGCCCCCGGCTCCGCCCACGTTTATTCAAACTCTGCCCCGTTTTCAGCTTTGGCCTTATTTTATGAACACCTCTTACAGCCTTTATGTTGACCGGGATCACAATAATGATAATAAAAAAACCGCATCCAAATTAGTTGAGTGGTAAAACAGAACATACGTACAAAAAGATAGACAGACAAACACAAAAATTCTAAAAATTGTGGTTTCGTCCTCAGTACAATACAAATAACCCATTTCATTTAACATTTCGCGAAAAAGTTCTATGAACATAGACACGACTTTCTTACCACTTTATTATAAGTAGAGATGTTGTCCAAGGTGACTACGGTGATAATAAAGAAAATCTCATCCAAAGCCGTTGAGTGATTTTCAAAGACAGACAGACATAAATTAAAAAAACCTGTAGTTTTTGCTTCAGCAACACATTTCATTTAAAATTTCAAAAATATTTTTGATGTGCAGACACGATTTTTTTACTACTTTATTATTAGTATAGATAGATACGTATTTGACTTTGAATTTTGGTATTCATGAAAATTATTGTATACGTGACCGCCTCTGTAGCCGAGTGGTAGAGCGCTTGCCTGCTCACCCAGAGGTCGTGGGTTCAATCCCTATTATGCACATTAATTTGTGTACGGTCTGCTGCGTGCTTCGAAAGGAACAATAAGCTGTTGGCCCATTTGTGCCCAAAGTATGGCGATAGGGCTCATCCGCCACCCATAACGTTTGGGACGAAACAATTTTTGGTGAAAAGCGAGTGTAACAAGTGTGGACTCGTATTTTACACTTGGAAACACCTCTGACACCCCTTCGGGCATTCGTGTCGTATCGATTATAATCACGGGTTGAATTGTGAAATATGGGTAGTTAATTGCAAGCGCATTGTTCATATGAAACGAAGGTCAAGGTGATATTATGACAATGTTTAAGTAGTATACTACAATCAGCACCCTGACAGAAATCAAAGCTTGTCATCGCGAATGGTTGCTGTCATCCATTGAAGAGTTTCAGATTCGAAGGTCAGGTGGCGTGATTTCAATTTTCAAGTAATACTTAGCAATCAGCACACTAACACATAGTGATTGCCACACATTTTAATTGTGTGGTGTCATCCGTTGAGGAATTTTATGGTGGTGAGGCCAGGATTGAAGTTTAGGTGGCATAAGGAAAACGTTCAAGTAATATCCTGTAAAGAACACACTAAAGGAGTTCCATGGTGATGAGGCCAGGACTGAAGTTCAGGTGGCATTATGACCATTTTTGAGTAATATCCTGCAATGAGCACACGAACACAATGTTATTGCGGCAATCTCAAGTTTTGTGCTGTCATCCGTTGGTAGTTCTATGGTGATGAAGCCAGGCTCGATAGTTAGGTGGTATAATGACAAACACGTAATATTCTACAAAAAGCACACCAAAATAAGGTGATTACCAAAATGTCGAGTTATGTACTGTCATCTATTGAATTGTTCTATGGTGGCGAGGTCAGGATCGAAGGTCAGATGAGTTCATGACAATTTTCAAATAACACCCTGTAATCAGCATCTTGGTACAAAGCGTTTGCCTCAATATCGAGTGATATGCTGTCATCCATTGAGGAGTTCCACTGCCTATCTCTAAAGACAATACTTAGATCAAGACAAAATTAAGCCGGACATATTTGGAAGCACAACCTTCAAAACAAAAAAAGAATCTTAAAAATCGTCTAAGAAATGACAGAATGATGGAGTAATCCATCCATAACAAAAAAAAAACGGTCAAGTGCGAGTCAGACTCGCATAACTAGGGTTCCGTAATTCTACCGTTTTAGGAACAGGCAGGAGGAAGGTATTTAAAATCTTGCCCATAACTGTTTATGATGACTAAAAAAAGAATTAATTGTACCACATTTTAATTTTAAATTAACGTTAGAAAATAAATTGTTTATGAAAGTGTCATCACTTCACGAGTTAACAACTCATCAATAAAATGAGATAGGCAGTTAAACCAAATCTTATGAAATAATTAGAATTTTCATTAGTAGCGGGAAGTCTTCTGAGTGAAATCAATCAATATAATATTTCTTTTCACGTATAGCAACAAAAGAGAGAAAAATATTTTCATACCGTACCCGAAATAAAACTCGTGAATGAAAAAATTAATTTTGTCATTTTACTATCGTGAATTTCTCAACCGCTATATTTTTCCTGTAATCTTTACGTAATTTCAAATAACCATGATTTTTTAATTTTTTTCGGTCTACCAATTTCGGAAACAAGGGGGGACATGAATTTTTTTGTGTTTTTTCAAATATTTCTCGAATTTGGTGAGAGTAAGTAAAAGTGAATATTTTTATAATCAAATCTTTAAAATCTACAATTTGATGGCCATAATTGTATTTTTATAATTTTTTTATATAAGTATTTTTATAATTTTTATATTTCGCATTTGTGTTAAAAATTTTTTTAATTGCTATATTTTTGCTGTAATTGGCCAGTTATGGCCTATAACCGTCATTTTTTTAATTTATTCGGTCCACCAGTTTCGAAAATAAGGGGGGGGACATGCATTTTTTTTGTGGATTTTCAAAGATTTCTCGAAACCGGTGACAGTAAATATAGTAAAAGTATATATTTTTATAATCAGCCCTTTAATATCTACAATTTGATACTTGTATTGTATACTAGCTTTTGCCCGCGACTTCGTTCGCGTGGATTTCGGATATAAATTCAGACTTCCCATAGATTAGCCTTTGCCGTTTGCGTCTATTCAATCTCTGCCCCGTTTTCGGCTTGGGCGTTATTTTATGAACACCCCTTGTAGTCTATGTGTTGACCAGGGTAACTACGATGATAATAAAGAAAACCGCATGCAAATCTGTGGCGTGGTTCTCGAGTTATAAAATCGTTTATTCAATCTTTGCCCCGTTTTCAGCTTGGGCGTTACTTTATGAACACACCTTGTAGTCGATGTGTTAAACAAAGGTGATTACAATGATATTAAAGAAAACCGCATTCAAATCCGTTGATGGGTTCTCGAGTAATAAAAGCGTTTATTCAAAATTTGCTCCGTTTCTGGCTTGGGCATTATTTTATGAACACCCCTTATAGCCTATGTATTGACCAGGGTCACTACAATGATAATAAAAACTACATCCAAATCAAACCAAAGTTAAGTGGTTCTCGAGTTAAAACGGAACATACAGACAGACAGACAATAATTTAAAAAATTGTGGTTTTGGCCTCAGTACAGTACCAATAACCCATTTCATTTAAAATTTCGCGAAAATATTTAATGTACAGACACGACATTTTTACTACTTTATTATTAGTATAGATAAAGGATATATATTTTTATTTTTTCTCTCTTTTATATTGGAAACATTTTAAACAATTTCAAATTTTAAATTGTGTATGACATAAAAATCTGAGAAATAGTAAAGACCTGATGGGACCTACTCCAAGTTATAACATTTTCAACTGAAGCTTTGTATAACCGGCATTTAAAATTTAAATAATCTGCATAGGGAAATCAGGGTCAGTGCAAATCTTAGAACATTGCAGAATAAACTACGAAATTACTCATTGACACGTGGTTCCGCCAATATATATTATATGTTTACTTTGTTTATCGCATAAATGATTTATTTATATACGCTGGCGGACTAGTATAAATAACCAAGGAATAGTTTGGTTCCTTGGCATCTTTTTGGATTTGATCAAATCCTTGGTGTATGCTGGCGCACGCACCATCGGTCGATCAACCACGCGCGCCCGCGCTAGCTGACCTTGAGTCAGTTGTGAATTGACCACCTCTAGACCTATAACCCTAGACCCTCGTGTTCCTGCAAGGACATCTTCCTGATCAGGAGATTCAGTGCTGTGTGCATCCTGGACGAGATTCGATCACAAGGGATTTTGAGGTAACAAGGTTTTCCATTATTTAATACTTTTCACGCCAGTGTGGTCCGCCATTTTTAGCCGATTTCGCATTCTACAGTCCACTCTTATCAAATTCTTATTTTATAATTATTGGCGGCTCCATAGTATGATCCTTCGGCCGGATTAATTGTTATAATCAGCATATTTCGCCTTATTTGCTAATATTTTATGCTTCTATAAAATTTATACAAAAGTTGCATATAAATATCGACCTTATTGCGTACACATACAGGTGAAATTAGCGTTACGTTTGAGAAAACGTTTTCAAAATCTCTTTGTCTTATTGATCGATCTCTGTAAGTCTTGTTTGGTTTACCTATATAAATTGTAACTTTATAAAGCAATATTATTGTTGCTACGCAATCACACACACGATTATGCTTTTAAACATTTTCACGGTGTACTTTATATAAAGCGTTCACATACTCATAGAAATTAGCATTGTGCTTACCGCGCGAATGTTTATAATTCGTATTTTATTTGAACTTTTATTTCTTTCGCTTCGAATTATAGACATTCTATTATTAATTATTTATAAGCCCATCAATTAGTAGCTTTCGCAGCTTGGGTATTTTTGGTTTAATTTTAACTACAGACAACGTTTGTCGTTCGTACAGTTACACCTATAACGTACCGCTCGAATAAATACGTACATATATACACAAGTACATATATACGAACGATATATCTCCTTATTGTTTGTAACCTTAACTAGTTTTGTTTGTTATTTTCTCGCACTAGTTGGAGGTAATAAGGTTTTCGTATCTACATTTAGTGCTGTGACGGTTTGTCAGTTATTGATTCGCGTGGAAGTGTGTACCTACCTACTTATTCTTTGTTATATTATATTTATCCGGTTATTTTCTAATAACAGGACCGCTTGAATAAGTAGATACTTACTACTTACCTATTCTGTACACTTAGTTGTTAGGTCTTTGTTATTAGCTGTTGCAGACCTTACCGCTTTGAACATAATACCTACATAGGTGAATATTTTCTCCATTACTTGTTTACGTATTGAATATCGAAACAGTGTTTAGTCATTGTACGAGTAATTATGCATTGATTAAAATGTTGCTTTTGAGATTGTTTACGTAAATACGCGTTTACATTTTTTGTTATGATGATCAATACCTAGATTGTGTGTTTATATTTTTATCGAATTCATTTTGTTATACCTAATATATCCGCATCGGTTTTATACTTTTAATTGTAAAAGGAAGCTACATACCGACCTACGTATTGGTTATACATAATAAATTAATAAACTGGTGTTATCTTTGTTGATAATCGCGCGGCACTTTGCTTTAAATCAAATAATTTAGTGTCGTTTGCTAGATTTGGATTGTTTATAAATAAAATAAACTTGTGTATTATTCGAACGTAACCATGACGACGACGCAAGCACGTATTAAATTGAATGAAGGCAAAAGAGCACAGTATTTTAATTCCATGCAGACTACATTCAATTACATAATTAATTTAAAAAGTGATAAAAATAGACAGTCTTTTATGGCACAGGCACGATTAGCAGATAAATGGCGTTCGGAATATATTGCGATAGTAGATGAAATTAATTTACTACAATTAGAATTAAATCCGGAATACACGGTTAATTATCAATCGCTGTCAGCATTTGAGGAAATGTACGCACACGTTATGCAGAATTACGCAAAACTGGAGAAACCTGCACAGTCATCTTCGGTAACGATTGGCACACCGGTGGAAACCTCAAAACAGAAAAGTTTGAAAATACCGCGAATCGAAATTCCGTACTTCGATGGAGAAATTCAAAATTTTCCTTTCTTTTATGAAACTTTTAAACGCGTCATTCATGACAATGAAGAGTTAACTGATTCCGAACGTGTCCATTATTTGTTTGGCCATTTAACTGGTCGTGCAAAGGATGTTTGTGCTGGCGTGGCTCCCGCTGCGGGAAATTACGAATCAACGTGGAAAGCCTTAATAAAGAAATATCAGGACAGGCGTGCCCTTGCTACCTCTTATTTAAATCAAGTGTTTTCAATGAAACCATTAGCCGCTAATCCTTCTGCTAATAACTTGGAAACATTAATTGATCGTTTCGTAGCTTCAATAACCGCTATAAAACAATTGGAAATTGCTGATTTGGGTGATTTTATATTTGTTTATATGGGGTTAAATTTATTAGACGCAGACACGGCAAAGTGTTACGAATCATCAATTCGTAACGACACAGGCATACCAAATTATAATTCATTTATTGAATTTGTGCAGCAGCACGCAAAAGTACTACAACGCTCTGCACAACGTTCGCACAACGCGCCTATTGCTGCTGATAAAATAAATAAGCCACGTACACCCACTGCACCACCGCGTGTGCCTCAAACATATGTGGGTACACAATCGAATTCTCACGCGCCTAATGCAAAGTTAATGCAAAGCGCCTAATGTTATGTAAAGACACACATCCGCAGCTGTACACCTGTAACCGGTTTTTACAGCTTTCGCCTAACGAACGTTACTCGTTCGTTAAGGATAATAGAATATGCACTAATTGCCTAAGCTCACAACATGGAGCTTATAAATGTAATTCACGATCTTCGTGTCGCAAATGTCATGGTAGGCATCATTCATTGTTGCATTTTAATAATTCACAGACACCTAGTACCGCACCCGCATCGCAGCATCCTGCTGTTGACCACTTAGGTGGTAATAATAATACCAATGGTTCTGTTGCAACTACCGCGTCCTCATCTAATGGGACTAATCCGAAACATTCTTCTTGTAATATTTCTTCGACTTCTTCCACTCATTCCACGGAACTACTTGCTACCGCCAAGGTACTTGTTGTAGGTCGTGGTGGAAAGGATGTTAATATTAGATGCATCCTTGATCCTGGTTCTCAACGGCATTATGCCACCATAAGATGTTGTGCTATGCTAGGGCTTCCACTTCGCTCAACTTCATTAACTACCGTACAAGGTATTGGTGGTTCTCCGCAACCTATTAAAGGTAAAGTGGATGTGACTTTTAGATCTCGCTTTGATAAGTCTTCGCAGTATACAATCGAAGCACTTGTGTTACCGCAAATCACTTGTGAGTTACCTACTTGTCAAGTTGATCCAAGCATGGTCCAATCATTTCAAAATATTTCACTCGCTGACGACACATGGGTGATCCCAGGGAACATTGATCTTCTTATCGGTGTTCAGCTGTTTGCAGAGATGCTACGGCCGGGGAAGATAGTCAATCCACCAGGCATCCCAGATGCGTTGGAAACCGTCTTAGGTTATATAATTATGGGGGATGCTCTGATCAAATCGCCTCATGAGTCTTCGCTATCATTTTGTTCAACCGCATCATGTGAGGTTGAGTCGCTCATGCGTAAGTTCTGGGAGGTAGAAGAAGTTGAATCCACGCCACCTTTAAGTGTGGACGAAAAATATTGTCAGGAGTTTTATTCTAAAACAACAACTCGCGATTCGACAGGGAGGTATGAAGTTGCTTTACCTTTCAAATCTGATCCAGTAGGAGTTTTAGGTCGTTCGTACAATGTTGCTAAACGTCGTTTCTTAGCGTTAAAACGTAAATTCGAAACCAAACCTACACTTAAGCTGTTATATGATGCCGTCATCAAAGAATATATAGATAAAACGTATATATCATTGGTTGACAATGTTAATGTCTCAAGTGAGGGACAACACTAACAACAACAACAACTCAACACGACCGTTTTACAATTTTAATGTATTTTATAATAATATTATTGAATCTTAATTTTATTTTGCGACATCTATATTTATTTATTTTCCAGTGCTAAAATATTTAAGTTCACAATGTATGTACCACAATAATTTTACTATTTAAACTTCGACATTTTGGTTTATTTATCCAATTTCCCTCATTGCTATTATTCAAGTTGAATTTTTTGTAAAATTTCCATTACCTACCATTATATTTGTATGATTTTAAACTGATTTGTATACCATGTTTCGTTTATATTGCAAATAAATTTGATTTAATTTGATTTGATTAGATATCAATAGAGGACGAAAATAAAATTTAGTTTTTATTAAACCTAATAACTAAATACTTTAAGGTCATTGAAAAAATAACATTAGCATGACAGCAGGTGCACAGTTTACGTGGTATGGTATTTGCAACACGAGCGAGATCGTGTTTACCATTTCAGTGTCGAATGGAGCCATAATTTCTTTCAAACAATTATCTATTTTAGTACCATTCAATAAGAGTTACGAGATTGTGCTTTGAGTGCATTTGAAAATAGTCCCTATTATATATTATCTTCTTAGAAGACTGCTCCTTTATCCTATGAACTTATGTTTGGTTATGGTGTAATACTTTAGTGTATGTTTGTATGAATATGCATTAATTTTTGCTATAGCGATATATTTGTAGGTATATATTGCATATATTTATCGCATTATATTTATATAATAAAGAGTATGGTGTACTGATGCCTTAGATAAAACAAAAGGAAGGTGCGGTACCCCGCTTCTCGCCCGCGGCCCTGTAAATATAGGCCCAGTAGGTCTGTTTTGTGTAGCGAAACTGTGTGTGTCGAAACTTGTCTCTATCTCTGTCGTTCTGTGGCGCTTGTCTAATAAAGAGGTCGATTTTTCAGTTGGCGATATATGAACGTACCGTATCTAGTATGCCGCTTCTCGCGCACGGCTCTGTAAATATAGGCCCCATGGGCCTGTTTTATGTAGCTTGTCTCGCTCGCGCCACTGTCGAAGCTTGTCGCTCTATTTCTGTCGTTCTGTGGCGCTTGTCTAAAAAGAGGTCGATTTTTCAGTTAGCGATATAAGAACGTCCCGTATCTACTGTGCCGCTTCTCGCGCGCGGCCCTGTAAATATAGGCCCAATGAGCCTGTTTTGTGTAGCTTGTCTCGCTCGCGCCACCGTCGAAGCTTGTCGCTCTATTTCTGTCGTTCTGTGGCGCTTGTCTAAAAAGAGGTCGATTTTTCAGTTAGCGATATAAGAACGTCCCGTATCTACTGTGCCGCTTCTCGCGCGCGGCCCTGTAATTATAGGCCCAATGAGCCTGTTTTGTGTAGCTTGTCTCGCTCGCGCCACTGTCGAAGCTTGTCGCTCTATTTCTGTCGTTCTGTGGCGCTTGTCTAAAAAGAGGTCGATTTTTCAGTTAGCGATATAAGAACGTCCCGTATCTACTGTGCCGCTTCTCGCGCGCGGCCATGTAATTATAGGCCCAATGAGCCTGTATTGTGTAGCTTGTCTCGCTCGCGCCACTGTCGAAGCTTGTCGCTCTATTTCTGTCGTTCGGTGGCGCTGGTCTAAAAAGAGGTCCATTTTTCAGTTGACGATATAAGAAAGATTTCGTAGCACGATGCCTACTATCGCGATTAGTTGACTTTTCAATACTTTCAAGTAATCGGTAGCACATTATGAAAACATTATACATTAGATTGCACTATGCCTACTTTTTTATTTTAGTCGCAGTTACATAGCAGTTTGCCAACTTTATTAAAAATCGGATCCAACTATAGCATTATGTCTATTTTGGTACCGTTATGTTCAAAATAATTTTCTGTTATTCCATAAAAAGTGAAGTAAGTACCAAATAGTTTACTTTTACTATTCTCGTGTCTACCTTTTGTTCTATCAATGCCTGGTGCAAGGCTTCTTCAATGTTACGTTGTTGGATATAACTAAATAAAAGTTGTAGGCCCACTTTGTGCCCGAAGTAAAGTGTTAGGGCTCACCACCTACTTATCATACTGGGACGTAAAATTCGTAGGTGAAATGTGGGTGTACGAATGTGGACTATGACTTGCATTTAAAATTCCACACTTCGAAATACCTCTGATACCCCCTCGGCTCATATCGTGACTAAGCAGGTATGTATAAGGCGGATCGTAAAGTATGAGACCGAAAAGCTTTCAACAAAAGTGAAAAATAGGTGCGACGACGAGTGGACCAAAGAGAAGTTAGGAGGTGCGTGTTAGTTTGCTTGTGATCATAAATTTGGGGAGGCCAGCGAGGCTGAACAGAAATGGGATATGCCTTGGCAGACTTAATATTATGTATGTAGTACATACATACCATAGATACATACATTTATGTGATAGAAAATGTCTCGCGAATAACCATGGATTAAATTCCCAATCAAAGCCCTATTGGCAAGAAATAATGACTAAAATTAAATGGTACTTCATTTTCATGTTTATTTCCAAACAATAAGTAATATTTTACTTTCTAACTAATATATTTGAAGCCTTCAGTAAATGTTCATTTCTTTGTATCACTATCAATGTTTTAAAAAAATTGAACTTCAGTGGGTAGAATTGATGTTATTTATTCTAGAACGTTCTACTTAATCTGGTTTTCGTCTAAAACCAAAAGTTCACAACTGACGATTTGATATTTTAACACTTATTCGTATATTATTTTTAAACCAGTTTGATAAAAGTACAAGGCGACTTTGCAACTTAACCAAACTAATACTTAATATAAATTAATACTGAAGCTTGATTAAACATAATTTGGGATTGAGATTGTAACTAAACGAACCTTTATCTAGCGGTTTACTGTTATTTTTTTTCCCTCTTTGCCATTATTGCAATAGGATAAGAAACATTTTAAAGTGACGCTTTCACGAGTGAATAATGTGTAGGCGTGGCTATAAAAAGATAAGGATTCCCCAGGTTCAAGGGCAGAGAAGCGAGGAGACGCGAGCGGGGGCAAGGAGGCCAAGGGGGGAGACACAGGCGCAGGACAGCAGAGGAAGTAGGTCATCAGGTCAGGTCAGTCAACGTGAGATCGTGTAATGGAAGGCGTGTGCGCATCGGGGCGTCCGAAAGCTTTATCGCGAGCTCTCGTGATTATTTAAACAGATTATATATAATGAGTTATAACGGCTCGAACGGAGTTGAAATAATTATGGCGCGTAAATTGAAGATTCAAATCGGTTACTAAATGAGTTGGTTTACCGAAGCGTATTCTGTAGCTTTTATTCTTAAATATATGTGATTTTAAGGTGAAAAGTGGAAGCAGTTTAAGACAGGAACAAGATTTTGGTGTGCTGTATGCCGGTTAGGTAAGTACTTATTGTAAGTTAAGAAATCATTCGATTCGGAAACATTTGACAATTATTCTGTTTACTTTCCGCGCATAAAACGATAGGGGGGGTGGGGAGAAATGTGTTGATTATAAATACAAATTAATCAAGATTATGTTTTTACTGCGAAATCCATCGCTTTGGAATACTCTAAATATTATTATTAGAGTGCATTACAAACCAGAAAAGATAAATTAGAAACAAATGTAAAGACAAGAATTTGAAAAAATTCCTCGGGCCAGGATTCGAACCTGCGACCTCTTCTTTCCTAGACAAGCGCGCTACCAATTGCGCCACCGAGGTTACCTAGACGGTTGAATCTAACTAGCTTGTAATGCACATACTGACGCTCACGAGGGCGTTTTGTGATTTCACGCCTTGTTCTTAAGAAACAGATGGCGCTGTCGTTGCTACAATATGTGTTGCTTCAGACAGTTAAGAAATTCACAGTTATGATTACAGATTATGTTTTTATTGCGAAATCCATCGCTTTGGAAAACTCTAAATATTATTATTAGAGTGCATTGACAAATTAATCATTTTACAATAAAATTAAGAAAGCTATAAACTTATTAATTTCTATGCAGTTGCATCATCTAATATTTGAATTATATCGTTATTTTATTCACATTTTACAACCTATAATTTTCTGGATATATAAACTTGGAGATTTTATTTATTTCCTACTTTTCAGTTATTATATATTATGTACATTAGAGAGCCTTATTAAAGTAAAATCATTAGGATATAGATTTTATTTTCATTTTCATAAAAGCCCTAGATATAATATACGAAATATAGAAATTAAAAATTAATTCGATTAAAATTAGTCATTCGACACAATACATGCTGAGTTGCAGCCTATTTGGTGACACAAGACACAAGATTGATTTATGTTGATGTTCTAATTTTTTTTGAATTTATTTAATATTTGTTCTAATGTATTTTTAGTTATAAGCATTAGTTAATTTTTGTGTTTCTCTTGTGTTTTTCACTTTCTATCAAATAAATTTCTTTCTTTCTTTCAAATAATGTACACGTAGGTTTCGTACAGAGCGTCGTCGTCTCTGTCACCGGAGTATTAGTGCTACTTTTGACGGTCGATATATTATATTTTTTACTATGAATTATGATGACAAAAGTAACAAAACATACAGTCTGTCAAAAAGAGTTGAAATGAATATTGAAAGAACTATTTTTCTTTAGCCTGGTTACACCAAACAAATAAGTACAAAATCTGTTAAATCGAGTTTACCGCGTTGTTATTTCATAAATTATGTTACTTAAATTATAAAATTTTAACGTTTAAAGTTCAATTAAGTTCATTCAAGTTCAATACTCATTTCAACACTTTTTTGACAGACTACATATTTTTAATTTCGAACATAGAATAGTTTCTTGTGATATAGCTAGCGGGTTCATTAAGGTTTTCAAACGGGCTTGGATGGCCAAATTCAAAAATATACGGAATAATGAAAAATTTTCAAAGATAGGACAGTATTGTTAGGGAAACAATTTTTTTCAAAAATCGAGTGAAGCTGTTATAGTTTTAAACAATAATCACAAGGCTCTAAAATGAACTCCTCTAATCCTCAAAAATATAAATATTGTTCTCATCAGGAAGGATTTTGTTGGTTAATTTATAAGATATGTACAAGCCACGATCTGGACTTCGATACTGAGAATTAAGAAAATTAAAATAATAATCACATTAAAAATAAAAATAAGAGATGTACACTTTCTGCCCTAGGTGGTGAGACCGCACTGCGCCGGCGGCGTCACTATATAAACCCCGGATGCGGCTACGCACCTCACATTTGTCATGGGCGACGTCATGGAACGTGAGTATTTTCTGTTATAACTTTCATCACCGCCATTTTGTTGTGACCACGTGGCGACAACTGGAGTTTCGTGAAAAAATATTTTAATTATCTTTGTTAATCTAATAGTTTTATAGCCTAGATTCTCCGTTATTGTTTAACTTGAATCACCGCATTTTGTAATGACTGCGTGGCGACAACTGGAGTTTCGTGAAAAAATATTTTAATTATCTTTGTTAAGGGGGGCTTATTCCAATTTTGTCTCTTTTCAAATCCATTTTAAGCCATCAAATTGTAACATTTAGAGTCTGAAAAAAATATATGTTTTAGATTCATCTTTTCTCCAGTGTTATTTACGGTTCAATTTTCGATACGATAAACTTCGCTCGATCGAAAAAAAATCTGAAACTTGGTCGATTTTTCAAGATTTTTTCATTTTGTGCAAGGTGTACTTAACCAAATTGTATGAAAATTACAGATAATTAAAGAAAAGGTACTTTAGTAACTATTTTCGCGGTTACTTTTTTGATAAATATAATCGTTTTTTTTCTTTAATTTAAAAGGAAAAGTTGACTGGCGAATACTCGCGCCAGCAGCCTTCAGTCGGCTGCTAGCCGTTGTCGACGCAAGACCTGTGTCAGTTTTCTGAGCCCCGTTCCCCCTCGCCTCTAAGCTTCGAAGCTATTCGTTGTGTGTAAATATATTATGAGTAAGATAGAGTTGTGTGTAGGTAGATAAATTGTGTATATATTAAATCGTATGTATATAACATTATTATTAGTTAGATAAATCCTAAAATAATCGTGTAAATAAAAATTATTTAGCTTTAGCTTGGATGTTCTAAAAATGGGAATTGAAGAAGAATAAAGTGTCAAATCTGAAATCGCGGAAGCTAAGAAAACTAAATGGGTAAGTGTACTTTGGATAAATTTATTAGTTTAGGGCACATATAAGTATCAGTGCATCTAAACCAGTTTTATGGTTATCTTTGTTCGAACTTCAAGATACCAGGTGTATCAGTGACCTGCTTTCAAACTGTAACCAGATGGTTTACTGATCGTACAGAACAACTTTGTTGTATGATATGATATTTGAAATTACGCGGAAAAAAGTGACCAGTACAAGTATAACAGTACAACAGTAAAACATCACAATACTTACTCTTGCAGTCACAAATGCGATTGTATCCAGGTGGTATTATTTTTTTGTAAACATATGTACGTACGAGTAGTATATTACCAGAAGACTAAATTAAATTTGTTAATTTCAGCTCATTAGCTCATCGTTCTGATCGGGGCACCTTCGCATCGAAAAAATGCCTATAGGAACGGTAAGTGACTTTATCCTTTTTAGAGTTCTCTAATTAACCATATACTCTTATATTTTCGCTATGTTCGTCTGTCTGTCCATTCTGTAAACCGGCACTCATCCTATCTCAGACGGATACTGTAGCTAAAGTTATTTTGAAATCGACCATTTCTTTGCAGACGTGCAAATTTCACAACATAAAATATTGCGTACTGCGTATAGTCGAAGATTATATTGTATAGAGAATTTTATTTTTATAAATATTAAGCTCGTGATTTGCAATAAATCCTACTTCCTACTAATATTATAAATGCGAAAGTTTGTGCGTGTGTGTGTGTGTGTGTGTGTATGTTTGTTACTCTTTAGAAATTTAGAATGGATATAGCTTATACCTCAACTTATCACATAGGTTTTTTTATCCCGGAAAAAAGCATGTCGTTGAACCGAATAACACGCGGGCGGAGGGCAAAAGCTAGTAATAAATATTTTGATATTTTATATTTTTCAGAGAGTCGGAACTGGTGCCACGTAGCATTGAAGCTGATGTCCCTGGCAACTCCATTGTTTCCCTGGATCCCGTAGAACCTGTCACAACTATTGGGTTAGTTACTACAGGTCATTTTCAGGTCACTTCCTAAAGTCCCTTATCTATATTTTAATTTTTAGGTGGACCGAACCGGAAGTGGAGATCCCTACACAGTAAAAAATCTCATGATTAACTTTCTTACCCCGTACTGAAGAAATTCTTCTATAGTTTTTACTTTTGGTTTCAGAAAATCCCAAGAAATTACCGAACCTTTAGTGATAAAAATACGAAGACGAAGTATTACCAGGTACAAGGACAGCTTCACGTGACGGAACGGCGATTGTGTCTCTTTGGTATTTGGGTGGGAGAAAATGAACCTGTACATATTGAAAGGATTACGAGAGATGAAAATTTTTGGCTGACGAAGATGGAAAAAAAAGTAAAATTTTAAACAAAATGTTTATTACCGGAGATAGTAAACCCACGGCATGTGGGATGCCTATAAGAACTCTGACTTTGCTTGGTAATGAAAATAGGTGTGAGAAAGAAAACGCCTTTACCTAACTCACAGCAACAATCAAGCTATGATTATTCGCTACCGGGACCTAGTACACGTATAATTGATTTCTAATTTTGTCAATGTTCCGAAAGTTTATGAGATAATTTATTGGCGTGTTCACAAAAAAATATATAAAATTAAAATTAGCTAATCGATTGAGTTTTCAGCGAAAAGGTAAATTCACGATTTTTGTGAATGGTTAAAAGGTCGCCTACCTATTTTCATAATATTGGTATATCGAAAACATTTTTCGATTTTTCTAGTAAAAGATTGTTCGTAATTTTCTTCGCTTTTCTAGAATGTCAGTGGAGTCAAATTATAAAACGTTTGACCCACATTTACGCAGTAAACTATGGCGCTAAAATTCAAAAGTCCACCACACACGCGCCCTAGTGCGCGCCGCCATTCATAGATAATGTAAGAGCGAAAAAAAATTAACTGTAACCTACTTATTGCCGAAATATTGTTTTGTACGTATTACATAATATTATAAGATTAGAATTGATAAGTTTACAGATACCGATTTGTTTAGTTGTTCTTCGACGGAGTTCACAAAAACTGCTTTAAATATAATTGGTTACCAATCGCATTAGGTGTAAGCCTGTAAAGATTGTATAGCATAAAATGTATATAAGGTGAAATTAAATCAACCGACCAAATTCATACTGGAGACTGGGTTAGTGATCAAGAACTAGGTTCAGTCATCCTTTTGGCCAATTTCGGAAAATAAATATTTTTGCTGCCTTACCGGTTGGACTAGTTCAAATACAAATCCTAGTGCAGGCACTACGGGACAAAAATATTTTTTTTTTCGAATTTCATCTGGAGGGTCATTAAACCTTGTTGCTGATGACTAACCGAGTCTCCAGTATGAATTTGGTCGGTTGATTTAATTTCATCTAGTATATATAAATATATAAATATTTATTATAATATCAAATGTTCGTATTACAATATCATACCTCATTAGTATTAGTTATTAAAACCTTGGACATGAATGTATGGTATAAGTCCCTGTTGCCTTCCTACGTGAAAAGAGGAACCAGAAACTTTTTTTTATAGTTTGTGTACATATTAAAATGAAATAAATAGTGTTATAAAAATATTAAGGAATTATTATTTAACGGTATATTACTTCTATGTCTACCCTCTTAAACACATGGTAGAAAGGTAAAGTTGATTAATATACAATATAACGTATTTTATTAATGTAGGAATATGGTGTTCAAGTGTATTATATTTTTTCTTTTTGAATGTATATGTAATGTATATGTAGTGGACTTTAAGTATATAAATAAATAAATACATATGAATGCCACGTTTAAGTTATAACAATCTGAAATTTATATATATTATTTCGGGTCCTATCTTGATCTTGTCATTTATGTATATTTTATTTTATTATTTACTCATAGCACTACCTTTATTTCAATTTTTTGTCCGATGTAGTGAATTCCCCTAAATTTACAAAGTAGCGCTGTTAGCAAGAATAGTTTATTTGGTTAATTTATGGGAATCAATTATTAGTACGAAGTACATTTACTGCCCAAGCCCATTTTAATGTGTGGCGGTTCACGCGAAGTCGCGTCGCTCGGGCGCATCGCAATAAAATACGTCGCGGTCAACTGGCGGGGGCGGAGGTAGCGATAAATGCCTACAGAGCCCGAATAACCTGCCCTTAATCTAATAGTTTTATAGCCTAGGTTCTCAGTTATTGTTTAACTTGAATCATCGCCATTTTTTGTGTCCACGTGGCGATTACAGAAGTTTCGTGAAATATATTTTTATTTTCTGTATTTTTCTGTTAATTGATTGATTATTCAAATTCATAGAGAAAATAAACCAATTTTACATATATTACAACAAAATCCATAAGATCACAAAACACATGTTCAAAAGTTTTTTTGAGCTAGGAACCGACCTCATTTTGTGATATAATAACATGATATTCTCGGTATTCTAAGGCTGTTTCTTTTGTTTCAGATGAAACGGAGGGTGCCATGACGATTGAGGGCCTGTTGCGGCATCATGACATTTTATTAGGTACTTACTTTATTGATCACGTGCTTACTAATCTCATTGAACATGTGCTTGCTGATTTAATTGAAGGAGGTTAATTTTATAATCGGTCCACTGTTGCATTTCCAATAAGGAAGCTGCTTTAAAAACAAACCCAATTTGTGATAAAAAAACATTCTCACGTCTATATCATGTAAATTTTGTTTGTTACTAGCGTGCTCATCTAATAAAATTTTACAGGTAGGCCCGATGCCCGCGCTGCCAACGCGGCGTCCACAACATGCCTACGTCAACCGACGTTACTTGACGTCGCCCAGCGCCACTCTGGCCGACGCGGCTGCCACCGCTCTGAACTGCTTGAGCGCCACGAAGCGGATGCGTCTACTAGTCGACCAATCACCTCCAGACTAAAGTAAGTAACATTATTTCGCCTGAATAATCTCATTCTCGGTACTCAATATTAAATATTTAGTGAAAAGTGGGCCACCTGGTTGTGCCTGTCTGAGAGCTGTCCTTTTACTCTCCCCCGAATAACTTCGGGGGCGTTTGTGAGTATAAGATGGTGGTACCTCCGCAGTCGAACCCGATACCGGCTCTTCCACCCGCTATACCCACCATACCCAGTTGATAATACATAATGTGTTTAATAATGGTTTTTACTTGTGACTTCTTTGACATGTATCAATAATATCATTTTAGTTCCATATTCGTCCAGTGCTATACAAATTGACTTTTGATGGTTTTAAGGGTTCAAGGGGTTATTTGATCATATTCCACTGAAAAGTATTATTTTCATGCAAGATATTTTTTTACTTATTACTGTCTGAACTACAAAAGGTAAAGAAGAGAAAAGAGAAAAAATATTTTAGAAAAAAATTAACCCTGCTAAAATTGTTGCCGGATGATCAACTGAAATCTAACCTATAATTGAACGAGCGAGCGAAGCGAGCAAGTTCTTAGAATCTACTTTAGCAATCCTGCGTTTGTATGTATGTTTGTAAAAAAGTATGTAAAAATGTTTGTTAGACGTTAACTCGAGTACGAGTGATTTAAACATATCTTTAAATGTTCACTTGTTTTGCTTGCAAGACACTATTTTCAAATAGTAGATCTCTTTGTCATAATCTGCGTACTATGTGCTTTTTAGCCCTACACAAAACTGTAATTCATTGTGGAGAAAAAGGATGTTACCGACATTTTCACTCCATAAAATCACTCACAAAACATAATAATTCACGTCATAGTTCAAGTGAACCAGTTTTTATTATTAAAGTTCAATTTCCTTGGAGCATTCTATTTTCAAAAAATAAAATAATCTATACATTACATCTGCTTGAAATGACAATGGTGAAAGAACTTATTAAACCGATTAGATTTAGAGCTAGATTTATCTCGAATGTTGAATTCTGGAAGAAAGTTTCGGCTAACGAGTATGACATCCTCTGACATGAGTTTTTCCATCAACGTAATTTTTCATTTTCAAGGCAACTTTGATCAATACATGATTTATTTTTATTCTAGACCCAAGAATATTTCTGGTTGTTTTGTGCCTCCATACTAGTTAAAGAACAAGCTCAAGTTACTAGTAGAGTCTGTTTGAATGAAACCTAGGAGCCACAACGTAAACAAACTTTCAACTGTGAAATATTCAATAAAAACCAGTAAATTAAGTAAAAACTTAAATTATGTATCTGCATCAAAAGGTCAACTGGGGTATTTCCCTTTATGGGGTAATTACCTCCTTTGCTAATCACTCCCATATTAGTGAAGTAAGAAATTGTACCATCTATTGGCGTATTGCAGGAGTCATTAGCAAAGGAGGGAACCTGTAAAGGAAAATACCCAAGTTGACATTACCACATAAAATTAATATAATAAAATCCTCGGACCCATTTTTCGCCAGTATTGCAATAGTGATAAGTGCAAAAAGTGGGTCTGTGGCAATGGTCAACTTCTTTTTGTTTGTCACAAGCAATAATACATACCTACCCTTAAAGTTAATAATGATATGATAAAAAGCACAAAAATATAATAAAACACGATGTCACGATATGAATCCCCGAAGGGGTGTCAGAGGTGTTTAAAAGTATAAACTGTGGAATGCAACTTGGTACTACCCGCTTTTCACTGACGATTTTTATGTCCCGAACGCGATGGGTGGTGAGCCCTTACTTCGGGCACAAATGGACCAACGGCTTAACGTGCCTTCCGATGCACGCAGACTAAACACAAATTGTTGTACCCGCGGCGATTCAACCCACGACCTCTGGGTTAGTTGGCGAGCGCTTTACTATCCGGCCACAGAGGCGGTCCTTTATCATTCGGACCTGATACTGATCTTGTCATTTAGCTTTAATGGTTATTATATTTTCAGGATATTGTAGATAGTGCAGACAACGTGAATGTAACTATGCTGAATGAAAAACATAGAGATGTTTCTACCATTGGATGGAAATTTTAATTCGTTGTTGGAATGCTCCCTTATTCATGATGCAACATCGGTGGAATCCTCCAGTAGTAGCTGTATAGTAGCTCTAGTAGCTGCATTGTTGAAGATGGATTCAGTAGAAAAGCTGGTAAGTTTTTATTGGAACGCGGACTCTATGCCTATTTTTTTTTCACCGGTCTATCTTAACTTACAACATGTCTCAGTTCAAAAGAGCATTAGATACTATTTAAATATAAGAAATAAATTTAAATTTACTAATAAATAAATTTATATTCGAACAATAATTTAAATTATTAACTTTTCATTGGGGTCTGACTCGCGATAACTAACAACATACCTTAAGGCGCATAGGCACGCCACCGTTGTAGTACAAAATTTGATAACCCGTTTCTCTGTTGTTTTTCGTTATAGACTAAAGGTATAGACCTCAATAGTTTAATACAGGCATTTACAAAGTCGCTATTTGGCTGAAATGTTAAATTTTGATATAGGTACAATCTGAGGCAAGAAAATAACTTTGTGTGTAAATCTGTCCAGCTTAATATCTTTAAAACAAAATCAATATATAAAATTTTGGCAAAATGGTGCCTTTTAAAATACCAGCACTAAATGATAGAGGTCATCTAGTTTGGTCTATAACGAAAAACAACAGAGAAACGGGTTATTGAATTTTGTACTAAAACGGTGGCGTGCCTAGGCGCCTTAATAGATATGTGCTTGACGTTTCGACGCCTATAAGTTATCTATTAAGGTATGTTATTATTATTAGTTATCGTGAGTAAGACCCCAATACAAAGTTAATAATGTGTGAAAATCGCGAAAGTTTAAAGTTTAATCATTTAAATTCCAGTAAATCTGTTAATATTTTATTACAGCAGAAATAGTTAATTAAGTTTGTACGTTTCATAAATATTTATTCAAGTCAGCTTGTTAGAAAGCTACGGAATCCTCAGGGCGCAAGACTTACTCGCACTTGACCGATTTCTTTTGTTACAGATTTACAACAAGAGCTACTCTGGCTTAGTAACTCTGTTGAGCCTTGGCAATTAGTAGAAGAGAAATGGCGAAAAACAGCAGCCCTAAGGATAAAATCATCAATGACAGCACAATGACTGTTGGTCAATATATGATACAATATCCAGCACTTAAAAAACCTGTTGGGTTCAGCCTGCTTATGCATGATTTTAACATCATGTACCCAAACCATACCCAGCCAATGAAAACATTGTACAAGGTAAGAATCTCAAAAATAAGTTAGATTATACTTTACTCACAAAACCTATTAAACAAAACAATTTACACGGACAAAAAACTTGAACCACAATTTACTATTTTTTAATTTGAAAAATTATGGTGATGCTCTCTGCACACTTTATAATGCTAACAATTGTTTTGCAACAAAAAAAAATAGTTTATATAATACATTTGTTTGGACTATGTAGTACATTAAAAAAATGGAGTCCTTTCAAGTGAAATTTTGTATTAAATAAAGTATGTCTTTCTTCATTGACAGAACTGCCCCGTAAATTATGTACGTATACTCACCGAATTTTGTTCATATTTTAGGAGATGATGACACTGGTCTCCAGGAAGAAACTTCGATTGCAGCGTGTGTGGCGCTACCATTGCTGCTAGGAAATCCTCTATCGAAAACGAAAAAAAGCAGTTGCTGGCGTCCGTCTAAACAAGGAGCGAGTGAAGGTTTTCTTACACTTAATTGTACTGCTGCGGAACTGCATACTACTATTTCAGCGCGTAGAGAAAAAAACTTAAAATTGGACGCAACGTTACAAACTTTTATTGCAAATGACACGTTTTATCGTCTCTATCTACATCTATATAAACTAATAATAAAGTAGTAAGAAAGTCGTGTCTGTACATTGAATATTTACGCGAAATTTTAAATGAAATGGATTAGGTATTGGTACTGTACTGAGGCCGAAACAACAATTTTTAGAATTTTTGTCTGTCTGTCTGTATGTTCCGTTTTAACTCGAGAACCACTCAATGGATTTGGATGCGTTTTTTTTATTATCATCGAAGTGACTCTGGCCAACACGTAGGCTATAAGGGGTGTTTAAAAAATAACGCCCAAGCCGGAAACGGGCAAAGATTGAATAAACGCTTTTATAACTCCAGAACCAATACACGGATTTGAATGCGGTTTTATTTATTTTCATTGTAGTTACCTTGGTCAACACATAGACTGTAAAGGTGTTCATAAAATAACACCCAAGCTGAAAACGGAGCGAAGATTCACTGAACGCGGGGTGAAACTAGGCTAGTTCTATAATAAAAGCTGTGGACGTCTGATTTTAGATATTTCATACATTAAACTGTTAGGTTGCTCCACTTGGCAGTTTATTCAAATAGGCTTTTGTATAACTGCAAGTGTTCTCTTTATCCAAAGTCATGCCAAAGTGTTTTATGCGTCAGTTATAGTTGCGTGTTGTTTAATATTAATAGTGGTGTGTTTGTTTGAGTTTTAGCCTCCTTTTGAGACACCAAGAATTTGTTCGGCTTTTATTTGATAGGCTTTCGAGGTTCGACCACATTTGATTAGCTGTTTTACGTTCGTGAGGATCAGTTCGGAGATAGGATTCCATGGTGTACATAAAAGTGATTCCTTTTGGGCCATGAATTTTCTCTTCTTGTTACGCTTTGTTCTATCCATACACACTTTGATAGGTTTGGGGAGACTTAGTACCGAAGTGAGAGCTTCTCCAGGTATTACTTTACCATCCTTGTACAACTTAAGCATGCACTCTGAAGATATGATGTAGTCCATTTGTGTTGCATGTTTCGAGGATTGTGTACCTTATTAAGTGCTCCTGCTTCTTTTTGAAATATGTGTTTACTAATTTTAACTGATGTTTAGACGCAAATTTCAAGATTGTAATTCCTTCCTTATTTACCGCACCATAGCCAAAACCTTCATGCACGCTAATATGTGCGTTATTAGCAGTGCCCACGTGTCCATTTAAATCACCTCCATTCTTTCTTCCTGCGGGATTGTTTGCATCAGTTCATCAAAATCATCCCAGAAAGCCTGTTTTTCTGACTCTTGGCAGCTTGGTAGTTTACAAACTTCTGTTCTTGTCTTTGCCGTCGCTTTGGAAGGACGCCGTAGTATATTTGTGCTTGTGAATCATTCATTCAATTCTTGACCGTCGCTTACGGGGGTTGGACGCCCTAACTTTTAGTTTTTTCTCGGGGGAGCCTCACCCCTAGAGAACGCGTCCCCAGGTTGGTGGATAGGGGCATGCCCGTCAGGTGCTTTGCAAGTAGCACCTGCAGGGTAGGAGTGAAATAAAACAACTCCCGCGGACCAACAGGCCGGAGAGGAACACTCCGTTATCAAATCCCTGCTGCGGGCTTCTTTGGAATATCCGAAGCCGAGATCGTGGACAGTGCTAGGTGCTTGGGCTGGAGTACCTGAAAGAGATGGCGGCGCAAGAGCCCAAAATGGGCCAAAGGCGGCGTTCACACCTTCCAAGAAGGTGTCAGTCTTGGCGTTAGGTGGCAACCAGCCATAAACCATACAGCCAAATCAATTCTCCTTGTATAAAACATGGCAAAAGTAAAATTCTTTAAATAACATATAGCATCGTTCTAAGGAAACGAATTTTTTACTAAAAGACACTGGACAAGATTCTACTGTTTTCGGGCTTACTCTATTTTTTGGGGAACAAATTTTCTTTTTAAACATACCAGTAGCAGAAGTAAATACCCTTACTGGCCCTTTTCTGGTCGACACATCTAGCCATTCAGTTTGCAATCGCGCTCGGTGTGGAGGCGCGCGGTGCGGTCGCGCGCAACGCGGGGGCGCGTGGCGCAACGGTGCGCGGCGCGGCGGCGCGTGGCTGTGGATACCCAAGGGTGGGCGGTCTGGTCGTGCTCGTTGCGCGACTGGGAGGCGTGATGCACGCGGTGGAGGCGGAGGTTGCTGCAAAGGGGTAGCTGCAGCTGCCGCGGCGGTGGCGGCGTTGGAGGAGGACACGGGGGAAAGCACGTCGCAGACTCGCTTCTCCGTGTTCTCGGTCCTCGGGCTGCTGGTGTCAAGCGCTCTCTTCGCCCTCTTCCGTTGAGGTGGCGGGGGGGGGGCAGGGTCAGCGCCTGGGTGTCTGTGAAGATGCGGTGAGCCGCATCTGCCGTTGGGGGTTCTTGGACAGCGAGTTCGAGGCGGCGTTGTCTAAGGTAGGCCTCCATCGTGTTGAGAAGTCCCTCCGTCAGACAGTTGGTGCGTCGAAGTCGAGCCGTCATAATTTGGGGACGGGGAGACCCTGGCTGCTCGAACGCGAACGGCATGGTGTATTCTGTGTTGACTCCCCACTGGAAGTCGTGGAGTGAGTGCGCACGAGTGGGGGTGGAGTCGAATGATCCTTGGGGTAGACTCAAGAGGGCTGGATCCACTTATTGAGACGACTACTGGGAGGCGGCAGCTTGTTGAGAGCCCAGTGATGGGCTGCTGCGGTAGTCCTGAGAAGGACTGCTTGATCGCGAGCCCTGAGAAGGGCTGTTGTTGCCGCTCATTGTGAGTGAGCGGCGGCTGCGGGGGGGTGGGGGGTGCGACCTATAAGTCGTGGCGAGCGCCAATCACCATGCCCCTTTCCTCGGTGATTTCTGCTGGTGACGAAGTAGTCTTCTCACGAACCCCTTTCTGGGGCGTGGGGAGTCAGTATCGGGGCTGAGCCCCCTGTCTGAGGTATCTACCGGTGCCCATGACTATGGGCAGGTCTATGATGAGAGAGTGGAGTTTCCGGTGGTCTGTTGCTCGACTCACAGGGGAGGAGCTACAAGGTGCCCGGCTGCTCTTCTTTCTCCCGTCTCGTTCCTCCTCTTCCTCCTGGTGAGTCTGTGTGGACTCCGCCGGTGTTGCGGTGTCCATGGTCATCGTGGGGGTGGATTGCTCTGCCGTGGCCTTCTTGGGTTTCCTCCTGGGCCTCTTTCTTCGAGACTTTAGCGCGTTGTTCCTGGCCGTAGGCGGGTTCGCCTCGGCCACGAGCGAGGACGGCGCCGTCGTCTCTCAAGGTTGCGATTTGGTTTGTTTTTGTTTTTGTTTGGGGTCGGTCGCCGTTAGACCGACGGTTCCCGCCTTTTTGTTCCGGGACTCCCTCCGGAACACGGGGCAGGAGGTATTATTCGCTGCATGAGGACCCCCGCAGTTTGCGCAGGTCGCAGGCTCTTCCCTCGGGCGTGGGCATTCTCTGGCCAGGTGCTCTTCACCGCAGCGCACGCAGGCCCTGGTGCGATGGCAGTTATGGGAGGAGTGGCGGAACTGCAGGCACCTGTGACATTGCGCAGGCCCCCGCTTCCCCCCCCCAGGCTTCAACTTTGATGCCTGGCATGTGCATGAGTTCGGTGATCTCATACACAGCCGGCGTTAAGTTGGGCGTCTTCTTGAATTGAGCGAAGAATATGCAGACAGGGCGCCCCGCTCTCGCCTTAATTGGCTTGCAGTATTCGACCTCAAGTCCAAGTTTGGACAGGGCTTCCGTCAGTTCTTCCGGCTCGGTGTTCGCCGGGAGACCTCGGATGGCTGTCTTGAGGGTCTTCTCCGCTGGTGGCGAGTAGGAGAACCACTTGACGCCTTCCTCTGTTGTGAATCGTGTTAGATACGACTGCACAATTCGGAATTCGTCGGCATCCGTTGGGGTGAAACGCACGCCATTTTGAAAGGCGCGCGCGTTCGGGGCTCGTCCTATCTGCTGCGTCATCTCAGCATCGTTCCAGGGGAACGAATTTTTTAATAAAAGACACTGGACAAGATTCTACTGTTTTCCGGCTTACTCTATTTTTTGGAGAACATATTTTCTTTTTAAACATACCAGTAGCAGAAGTAAATACCCTCACTGCCCCTTTTCTGGTCGACACATCGAGCCATTCAGTTTGTTTGGTAACCTTTGACAAACTATTCTTTTCAGTTTTATTTAATTGTTTATCTGATTTTTTATGTTAAGTTTGGTTTCCACCACTGGTATTTCGGCTTCATTTTTGGTCTTTGCTATAATATCTATTGGTTTGAGGAGTCTGATGGGTTTGTACGTCATGTCTCAGAGATAACATCTCGGTGATGACCTTCAAAACCGGTCCTTTGCCGCACGGAGCCTCTCCCAACCACCGCTGGTGATAGTCTTCCTCCGTTTTTTCCAACATCATGTAAGGCGGAAGCTCCTCATGGATGCAGTCGCTGATGCTAACTGAAACATAGTTCAGGTTGGCTTAATCTTTCCTTATTGCATTCTTGTCGCGGGCGCGCGCGGCGCGGGTGTTGCGGGTGCGCGCGGCGTGAGTGTCAGGTAGTATTTGGCGCGGGTGTCGCGGGCGGTGCGGGTGCGGATGTCGCGGGTGCGTGGATCGCGTCAGGGGCTGATGTGGTCTCGTCCGGTGGTTGGAGGAGGTCCCGTGGTAGGCGGCGGCGGTCGGGAGGTCGCGCCTGGTGCGGCGCCAGCTCTCGGAGATGCGAGAACGGCGCATGCTCCGCGCGCGTGAACATCCCTATCGCGAGCTGTTTGACGAAGTCATCCAGGTGTTCGATCTTCAAGTTCCTCGCGATCGCGTCGTTCCTCACGTAGCAAGGCGCGCCGACGATGGTGCGAAGGGCCATGTTTTCCTGCGCTCGGAGGCATTTCCTGTTTGTCTCCGAGAGACCATGCCGGCGCAGCGTACGTGAGGCGGGAGTTCAAATAGGTCTTGTAAATCCCGAGCTTCGCGCGTAGTGAGAGGCTTGAAGATAGGAGCGGTCGCAGTTTTGCTCGCGCTCCTTTCACCTGGACGACGACGTCGACGTGTTTCCGCATTGAGAGTCTCCAGTCATAGTGGTGCGAGATAGTCCTGGAGGAGACCTTGAGCATTCGCCGTCGCGGAGTTCCACGCTGGATGCTTGGAGTTCAGGTCGCCAGCAATGATGGTGGGGTGCGGCTCGCTGAGGATGTCATGTATATCCCTGAGGTCAAGGCGCCGGTTGGGGGCCTTGCAGGTGGCGTATAGTCGCAGAATTTTGCCGGCGACCTGGATTTCAACTCCAAGAGCGTAAAGGGATGTGTACTCCTTGACGGCGATTGGCTGGTAGATGATCCTCCTCTTGACTAGAACCGCCAAGCCTTTCCAGACTCGGCCAGTCTCGGGGGAGAGCTCATCCTTCTTGTAGACGTGATAGTTGGGGACGTGGAACCTTTCTTTATTGACAGGAAGGTCCGGTTGATCAGCATCACGTCGACGTTTTGCTCTTTTAGAAAGTGCATGAGCAGCCGCCGTTTTCCAGTGAGCGACTGGGCGTTCCAGTGCACAATTCTCAGTGATTGGAGCTCTGTAGCGGTTGGGATGCTACTAGTCTCTGGAAAGCGGGCAGGCTAAGGAGGTTTTTGATTGCTTGCATCACTGCCTCCTCTTCCTTCTCCGCTGTGGTTGTGACTGGAGCTGTAGTTGGTTCAGTCGTGGGGTTTGGCTGCTTCGTGTAGCCGGCGCGTGGTGCGGTCGCGCGCAACGCGGGGGCGCGCGGCGCAACGGTGCGCGGCGCGGCGGCGTGCGGCGTGGCGGCGCGTGGCTGTGGATACCCAAGAGTGGGGGGTCTGGTCGTGCTCGTTGCGCGACTGGGAGGCGTGATGCACGCGGTGGAGGCGGAGGTTGCTGCAAAGGGGTAGCTGCAGCTGCCGCGGCGGTGGTGGCGTTGGAGGAGGACACAGGGGGAAAGCACGTCGCAGACTTGCTTCTCCGTGTTCTCGGTCCTCGGGCTGCTGGTGTCAAGCGCCCTCTTCGCCCTCTCCCGTTGAGGTAGGGGGGGCAGGGTCAGCGGCTGGGTGTCTGTGAAGATGCGGTGAGCCGCATCTGCCGTTGGGGGTTCTTGGACAGCGAGTTCGAGGCGGCGTTGCCTAAGGTAGGCCTCCATCGTGTTGAAAAGTCCCTCCGTCAGACAGTTGGTGCGTCGAAGTCGAGCCGTCATAATTTGGGGACGGGGAGACCCTGGCTGCTCGAGCGCGAACGGCATGGTGTATTCTGTGTTGACTCCCCACTGGAAGTCGTGGAGTGAGTGCGCACGAGTGGGGGTGGAGTCGAATGATCCTTGGGGTAGACTCAAGAGGGCTGGATCCACTTATTGAGACGACTACTGGGAGGCGGCAGCTTGTTGAGAGCCCAGTGATGGGCTGCTGCGGTAGTCCTGAGAAGGACTGCTTGATCGCGAGCCCTGGGAGGGGCTGTTTTTGCCGCTCATTGTGAGGGGGGTGGGGGGGCGCATAGTCAGTATTGGGGCTGAGCCCCCTGTCTGAGGTATCTACCGCTGCCCATGACCATGGGCAGGTCTATGATGGTGACGCCCGAAGGGCAGTGTCCGGTGGTCTGTTGCTCAACTCACAAGGGAGGAGGTACAAGGCTGCCCGGCTGCTCTGCTAAGTCGCTGACTATGACAGTCCGGAGGAAGTTTCAGCGCCCTCCAACCATAAGGATGGGCGGTCACTCTGTCAGGAGCGTGACGCAGGCGACGGTTCTTGGGGTGGTTCTCGACGCAGGACTGTCCTTTGCACCACATGCATTATCAATCGGCGAACGTGCGGCAAACTGTTTCGGCAAGATGAGCCGCGTCTCAGCATCTAACTGGGGCGTCAGGTACCGTGCGCTCAAGATCTTATACAAGGGCACTTACGTGGCGACTGTGACATACGCGGCATCAGTTTGGTCCCATCGTGTGAACTTTCACACGGTACGTTCAGCCTTGCTGAGGACCCAGCGACCTGCCCTTATTCTTTTGACCAAGGCCTATAGGTCTATACACACCAGCACTACCATTGCTGGCGGGCGTTCTGCCGGCCGATCTTGAGGTCATCCGTGCCGCGAGATTTGAAGAAGCACGACTATCCGCAACTAAGACCGAATTGGGAGGAAGGAAGCGCACGATAATGGCTGAGATCGTTGCTCTTTGGCAGGACCGATAGCAGATTGAGGAACGGGGAAGAGAACTGTTTCAGTTCTTCCTTGACGTGCAAACGCGACTCAACTCCAGATGGATCGAGCCGAACTACCAGACCTCACAACTTCTCATGGGACACGGATGCTTCCGCAAGCGACTCCACGACATGACACTGTGCGAGACGCCGCTGTGCAAGTGCGGTCTGGCGGAGGAGGACCGTCACCACGTTCTGTGGGACTGTCCATTGTACGCTGATGAGCGTGGGAAGATGCTGCATACTGAGACCAGAATAGGGCCCGGTTGGTTATGGTGACCTCGTCTCCTCGGAGGCGAACTTCAGACGGCTGCGGGACTTCGCGCATGCTTGGCACAACAAACGCAAGCTCCCATAGGCTGATGCCTACCTTTAATCAACGACTACTGAAGATATGAAGAAGATTATGTGCAGCTCGGCGCCGAAGGCGTAATTTGTGACGTCTCTTCCCCAAAGAAGCGCTAAAAGTAGGCCATGCCCCCTTAAAGGGGGAGAGGTGGCTGGGACATGGGCCAGTTAATAGTATCCGGTGTAAGGGGACTCAAGAAGTGCCGGCGGGCAAAAGAAGAATAAGGCCTGGCCTCTGCGCATGTTCCCCCGGCTTCCCCCTTTGATACCAAGACTTGGTGGAAACGGGGATAGGTGGTGGTTGTTCCTGGCAACAGGAACATTGGGTATTTGCTCTTCTTTCTACTAGTTGCCGTAGGAAGGTAGGGTTGGTCAGGATGATGTCGCGAAGCCTCGTCATCTCGTCCCGTTCCTCCTCTTCCTCCTGGTGAGTCTGTGTGGACTCCGCCGGTGCTGCGGTGTCCATGGTCATCGTGGGGGCGGGTTGCTCTGCCGTGGCCTTCTTGGGTTTCCTCCTGGGCCTCTTCCTTCGAGACTTCAGCGCGTTGTTCCTGGCCGTAGGCGGGTTCGCCTCGGCCACGAGCGAGGACGGCGCCGTCGTCTCTCGAGGTTGCGGTTTGGTTTGTTTGTTTTTGTTTGGGGTCGGTCGCCGTTAGAGCGACGGTTCCCGCCTTTTTGTTCCGGGACTCCCTCCGGAACACGGGGCAGGAGGTATTATTCGCTGCATGAGGATCCCCGCAGTTTGCGCAGGTCGCAGGCTCTTCCCTCGGGCGTGGGCATTCTCTGGCCAGGTGCTCTTCACTGCAGCGCAGGCAGGCCCTGGTGCGATGGCAGTTATGGGAGGAGTGGCGGAACTGCTGGCACCTGTGACATTGCGCAGGCCCCCGCTTCTCCCTCCAGGCTTCAACTTTGATGCCTGGCATGTGCATGAGTTCGGTGATCTCATACACAGCCGGCGTTAAGTTGGGCGTCTTCTTGAATTGAGCGAAGAATATGCGGCCGGGGCGCCCCGCTCTCGCCCTAATCGGCTTGCAGTATTCGACCTCAAGTCCAACTTCGGACAGGGCTTCCGTCAGTTCTTCCGGCTCGCTGTTCGCCGGGAGACCTCGGATGGCTGTCTTGAGGGTCCTCTCCGCTGGTGGCGAGTAGGAGAACCACTTGACGCCTTCCTCTGTTGTGAATCGTGTTAGATACGACTGCACAATTTGGAATTCGTCGGCATCCGTTGGGGTGAAACGCACGCCCCTATGAAAGGCGCGCGCGTTCGGGGCTCGTCCTATCTGCTGCGTCATCTCCCTGATGTGCAGCCGCCAGTTGGGCAGCGTATCCACGACCATAGGAGGGTACCGCGGCTTCTTTAGAGCAGTTGCGACGGAGGGCGTCGCGATGACGGGCGTCGCGACGGAGGGCGTCGCGGCGGAGGGCGTCGTGACGGAGGGCGTCGCGGGCGGAGGCACTGCGGCGGCGGGTGGCGCGGAAATGGGCTGTGCGGCAGCCCGTTTCGCGAGTGGATGCGGTTGGACGGCGTGTGACGTCTGGGTGGGCGGGTTGGCGTGGTGTGGTAGTGCAGGCGCCTGGCATGCGGCTGCTTGGGCGTACGACGCTATTGGGCGTGGCAGTCTCGACGTCGGGCTTGAGGAGGCAGGAGAAGGTGCGCCGCAGGCGCGCTTCCCCTTGGTCTCCTCACGGCTCCTGGTCCTGGCGCGCTTGCGTTCCCTCGGAGGAAGGGGCGGCAGGTTGAACGGCATTGAGGCAGCGAGCTGGCGAGTCTCAGCAACTAGTTGCGAGGTCTTGAGCGCAGCTGGGTCCTCTTCGGCGGTCACGTTGGGACGGTGGTCTCGGAGGTACGCTTCCATCGTCTGTAGCAATTCCTCCGTGAGGTATTTGCTACGACGGAGGCAAGATGTAATCATCTCGTCCCATTCGAGCCCATATCTCGGAGAGACGGGATGCTCGAAGACAAATGGGTAGGCGTACTTCGTGCTGGTGGACATGGCGAACACGTCTACTTCAGATCCGGCGTTCAGGTCGTGGGATGAGTGCGCACGGCTTGAGCTGGAGGCTTCGCTGGGAGTGGAGCGTAGGCTGGTGACGTCCGAGCCCTGAGAAGGGCTGTTGTTGCCGCTCATTGTGAGTGAGCGGCGGCTGTGGGGGGTGATACGCGTGCAATATATAATAATATAATATTACAAAATAATATTTCACGAATACGCAACGATAAACAGGTCCGTGCACAGCGAGCGTAATAATAATAATAATAAAAATTCTTTATTGCACTAAAAATATTGTACATGAGGCGAACTTAATGCTATTTAGCATTGTCTTCCAGTTAACCTTTGGTGGTGTGGATCATTATTGGGTAGTGCCGGGAAATGTGTCCGTCGTAGACAGAAGCTAAAATCCATGGGGACGGGGGCATTAAAATATTCCAATTATCTACATAATCTAAATAATAATAAACATCATATACTTACTATAAAAAATAAATAATAAAAATAAATAAATAATACTTATAATGAGTGATATGCAATTAGGAGACAGGTTCAAAATTCATACGAAGACTGAGAAGGCAGGTTATTTATTTTGTAAATCTAAAAAGTGCTGATGGACTCTATTTTTAAAGATGGCTATTCATGGACTCTCTCGAATGGCGAGCGGTAAACTATTCCAAACACGTATTGCGGAAACTGTAAAAGAATTTGTAAACATGTTTGTTTTATGTGTCGGGGTACGCAAAAGTAAATGGGTCTCTGGATGATGGGGGCGGCTAAGGAAATCAAGGGAAGCGAATCTTTCTTTCAGGTTAGCGGGGGAGAGGGGATCATTGATCCGTACAGGCAGTCCGCATAAATTTTACCAGAGTTGGTTATCTCACATCCCCCTTTCTGGGGCGTGGGTCTTCAGCGTCGGGGCGGGTGCCCCCTTGCTGAGACGTCTTCCGATGCCCATGACTATGGGCATGTCCTTGGGTTGTCTTGTCCGGTGGTGTTCGCGGCTCTACTCTCGAGGAGCACGGCTCGACTCAGAGAGGAGCTCGGCTCTACTCAGGGAGGAGCCGCGGTTGATATGTGGTGTCCGGCGCGGGGGCGCGCGGCGCGGATCACGCGGTGCGGGGGCGGGCGTACCGACACGCTGTGATTTTCGTTCACGCCGACACGACTTTATTATTAATATAGATTTGCAACCAAGAAATTTAAGCTTATAAAATAAACCTATCATACTGAAGCGTTAATTTTCTATAACAATGCCGTGCCAAAAACGACCTTAAAATTCTTTTACCCTTCATGAGAAATACAGAAGAAACAAAGTTTCATGAATAAAAAGGATAGATTCGGTCAAGAAAATGAAGGTCATTTATTATTACAGCGTGCGCGTTTCTATAGAGGCTATCACTACAGTATAGTTACAAACTTCTTGTTTGCATCTCATTTCTCATGTCTTTAGATTAACGTCATTTGAATTAGAAGACAGGAAGCATCAGCATAAATATGGCATAAACATAATGTACCGTTTTTGGGAAGAATACAACTGAATTCAGCAAATTATAATTTTACAATTGACTCAATATGAATATGTAATATGACGAATTATCCTTGTATCCTTAAAGCGAAAAGATAAATCGCAAATGTAACATTGAAATGTGTTGTTTACTTCCCCCGGAACTGCAACACTGTTTGGGAGGTCTTTTCTTAGGCTTTTGGAACTTCATACCATGCTGCCGAGAAGACTTTACCATTTTGGAATTCTGCATTAAAAGACCGTGTCGTTGTATCATGAACGTATGCCGATAATGTAGACAGAGTTGTTAATAACGTTTCCGCAGCAGAAAAAGGCGATGTAAGAAGAAGAAACGCCTTAAAAAGTCAAAGTAAAATACTAGGAACCTCAACATTTTGAACGTCTAGCGTATAAATGTTTAGAGTGGGAAAGTTATACAATTTGGCTGCTATATAGAGGAAGCTTATTATTGAACATACCTTCTTTGCCTGCGGCTCCTTCCGCATTTATTCAATCTTTGGCCCATTTTTGGCTTGGGCGTTATTTTATTAACACTAATTATAATCTATGTGTTGACCAGGGTAACCATAATAATAATAAAGAAAACCGCATCTAAATCCGTTAAGTGGTTCTCGAGTTATAAAAGCGTTTATTAAATTTTGCCCTGTTTCCGGCTTGGGCGTTATTTTATGAACACTCCTTATAGCCTATGTGTTGGTTGATCAGGGTCACTACGATGATTCATTGGTTCTCGAGTTAAAACGAAACATATCACATACAGACAAACAAACAGAAAAAATAAAAAAGTTGTGGTTTTGTACTCGGGAAAATACTAATAATAAATAACCCATTTCATTTAAAATTTCACGAAATTATTCAATATACAGACCCGACCTTTTTACTTATGTTAGTATAGATGACATGTCAAGGACATTTTTGTCCTTGCCAAAAAACGCTTAAAAGTAGTATAATAATCGTTAGGAATAACTTTTACTATGGAGTTAAATATAAAAACTGTAAAAAACAGCTGTTCTGTAGAACTGTCTGACCAAAATGTATGGAACAACAGCAGCAACAACTATTTCAGCAGGCTTAGCTCCGTGGTAAAAGTCATCCTATAATTGAGTACTCTCTCTTGGGCAATGATTCTGATAATAAAGTTGGTCAAAATAACCTAAAAACCTAAAAATAAGCACAAATATTGTGACCGATACCCATAAGTTCTAACGATTCCAGTATAAGGTATATAAGCATGAACGATTTTAATATAGGCGCACAAAAAACATTTCACAAATTTAACAATAGTGGTATTAAATCTTCTTAACATAATCAGTAATCAATCACTTACATACCTATAACTACTTACTGAGTTTCCACGATGAATTTTAATGTATTATTCAATCATCTTCAATTGCATGTTCTTTTGTATTCTTTCGATTTTACAAGCCAAGCCCTGTTTGTTAGCCATAGAAATAATACTGTTATAATATCTATAGTAGATATTTTAATACAAGTAGGTCACACATTTGAAATCTATGATCTTATAATAATACTTGTACCTCACTTCACTTCTCATGTCTATACTTTAACGTCATCCTCGGAAGACTGACAGCATAAATATACATTTTCCGGAAAGTATAAAACTTCAAAGAGCGAATTATGATTTTACAATCTTCATGAAATTGATATAAATAATATATTAAATTATCCTTGAACCATTATAGCGAAAAGATACAAACCTATAGTTCGGTGTACAAACCGCAAATGTACCATTGAAATGTGCTGTTTACTTCCTGCGGAGCTCCTTTTTCTGAGCTGTTGGAAATTCATGCCATGCTACCAAGAAGACTTTAGCATTTTGGAATGTTGCATTAAAAAACCGTATCGGTTTTTCAAGGAAGCATGCCTAAAAAGTAGAGAAAGTTGTAAAGAGTGTTTACGCAAGAGGAAAGGGCAACGTAAGAAGAAGAAACGCCATAAGTCAAAGAAAAAGAGTAGGAACTAAAATATTGGAAACCTGAACGTTTTGACCGTCTACCATATATATAAATGATCAAGGTTAAGATTAGAGTAAGAAAGTTATGAAACTTGCCTGCTCTATTTATATACTGGTAGCTTATTAACTTATTATATACTCGTATATACATACAGGTAGGCTGAGAACCATAATAGTAATCGTTTCTACGAATAACTTTTATTGAGTAGCCAAATGTAACAACGACGAAAAGGAAAACAGCTGTTCCATAAAAAAGGTACGAGTACATACCTATATAACCAAAATGTATTAAACAGCTGATATTTTTTTCGTGACTTGAAGCTTAGCTCGTTTCAGCGACTATAGCCAGTCAGTATAACACAATGTAAGGTGACTATGGTTGTTATAGCCAAATTCATACTGGAGACTCATTAAACAGTCAGGACCAAGGTTCAATTATGCTTTCTGTGATACAGGCATAAAAGATACATATTCTATAGTTGAGTACATGTAGTTGTACTTAAACATGTATAGAGGCACGAAAATAATATTTCGTATTTCGCAAACATTGAACCTTGTTTCTGTCCACTTACCGAGTCTACAGTATGAATGGCTATATCAACCAAAGTTATTTTATTTAAAATTGATAAAGGGCTATCAGTCAGTATGGAAGACTCATTACAGTGTAGTATTAATTTTTTGTGTATTATTTTATGAAGACATGGAGTATGTACGAGTTGAACAAGTAAATATTTTTGATGTTTGTATCTAAAAAATTTGATTTTAATTTGTGAATATATAGCGTATTGTTTTGTATTATTAATAAAAAGGCAACGTATTTATTCAAATGTTTTTATTCATAAATACCCACAAGTTACTTATTTGTATGTATCACAAAGAACCCCTTGGGCCAACGCTTACATGTTTGGCTTAATTGTAAAAATAAATTCTATTTAGAAAATATACAAGTCTCATAGTACCAAACGATAATTTTAATGTTTAAGGGTAGAAAAACTAGCACTTTTTAAATTTTACGATTTGTCCGTATGTATAATTAATAATCTATATTTATAATAAAATAGCAAGAAGGGTTTTATCCGTAAAAGGAAAAACTAAATAAAGTTTTATTTTCTGGGGCTTAAGAAAACATAATGATAAAAATATCAGTAATTTTTGTTTGTGTATCCGTATACTCGCAATTCACATAAAAACGAATGAAACTATTTGGATGGAGTTTGGTATTGTCTTGGGAGTCCCTCAATAAGTACGTATATAGAGGAAAAGATATCTACTACATGGTAAATAGTGTAGCAATGTGTTTATAAGTTGGCGCTATACAGTATAATATATCAACAGAGACATTCAATACTGTTATATGTCGAAAAGTTCGAAATAGGAAAAGCCACAGACATATAATTATTTCAGTTGTCTGTAAAATAACCTACAGCAATGTCTATAGTATAAAAAAGTAACTCGTGTAATGTAACTCGATTTCTATAAAATACACAAAGTTTACATGCAGTTTCCTTATAATTGGACTCGTATCTAAATTGTAGGTATCTTTAACTTCTCAGTATGTACTTGTATAAATTCTAAGTAGCAGATAAATTTGTATATTTTATGTAGTTCAACTACAATATTGCAAAGTACTTATATTTTCCTTGAAAAATCCCAATCCTATATTAAAACCTAGCAGGCTATACACTATCACTTACGAAAACTATTTACAAAATTGCATATTGTATCATATATATAAAAATTAAACAAATAATTACCAAGTACTGTTGAAAAAATCAGAAACTTACAGTAAAAATAATACTTACTATCTATGTACAGTTAAATGTATTTTCTTTTAAATGTAGGGTTATAATATAAATAAGTTATGATTGTTTAACAAATCCACCGTATCTGTAGATCATACTGTACAATGTATCGAAAGAAAGTGAATCATTAACAATCAGCCTACTGTTGTGTAAAAGAAAGTCAATAAACAAATATTCCACTCATCTATACAGTATTTTTTTCAATTACACCGTTATGTTTCTTGTGTAATCAATAGGATATGGGGACTCAGTTCGGTTAACGCTCATACTTAAAAACACTCTGAGCCCCTAATGCCCATCATGCCCACCTCAGTAACGCTACAAAGCGGAATTATATCAAGTTTCACTTTTGCTACAGCCCGTAACGAACGTAGTCCAATTAACAAACGTTATATGTACTTTCCTAAAATAAGTCCATTATTATTAAATATTCACTGCCCTTTCCCAAACTACGATTTCCTCAGTTTCAGCGTTAGGAAACACAGCGCCAACGAGATGACGATCCACGCCACAGTGACCAGGTAGCCATTATAGACGGACGGGTCCGTCAGGGAAGACCCTTTCTCCATGATATCCCTCAGAGATTTGGTGGGGATCGTGAAAGGAAGTGTGAGAGCGATTATCTTGACGCCTTGATACATTCCTTCGAGAGGCCAGAGAATACCTGTGAGATACAATTAGTTTTAAAGTTTTGTGGAATAAATTAAACATCTAACATAATATAGAATCTCTTGAAAACACATCCAAATTGCTTATAAAATTAAATGGGACGGAGAAATCGTTAGTTTGATAGGATTAGGGGAACCACAGACATAGAATTTATTTGATCAGATCCTCAGACCAAATAAAAAGAGAGCTCTGAGAGCAGAACCAAAACGTTGTGTTAATCCAATAAAACTATCGATTTCTTCTCAATGGACCTCGATTTGGAACGTCTTCGGGATCCAATCGAAATTAATATAAATATTTTCAGAAATGTAAATCTAGCAGTTGTATCTCATTGAGTTGATGCCAGAAGGTCTGGTGTCTGGTCTGGTTCAATAAGAATTTATGGTTCTATTTTAGGTATCAAAATTATTATCGATGGTATGTAGGTATATTTACAAGTTCTGTGATGGAGGATTATGCTTAAAATTGATTAAAAATCATAGTTTTTGGACTTACCGCAGAGCAAAATCATAGGATAGAAGCTTCCAGTGACAATAAAAAAAGACAAGGTGAAGCTGGAACAGCATACTGAAAGTAGGAACCCGTAGCACATTCCGCTGAGACCTTGGAGGAAGAGAAGCATGCCAGCTGTGATGAGGGAACCTTTAGACGGAAGACCGTAGCCTGCGAACCCGAGGATTATGAGCTCGAGTGTCTGGAAGAAAGATGGTTAGTTAAACGGGTTATGAGTTTTATTACTTATTAGCTTTATGCCCGCGGCTCCGCCCGCGTATTATTCGCTTTTTTCCGGAATAAATAGTAGCCTACGTGTTAAGTTAGGGTATAAGCAATATCCATTTTAAATTTCATCCAAATCCGTCCAGCCGTTTCAGCGTGAGAGTAACAAACATACACACACACACAAACTTTCGCATTTATAATATTAGTGTGATTAGCAGCGATTTTATCCATGCTTCAGACAGATTTTTAGGGTTCCGTAGTCCGACAAGGAACCCTTATAGTTTCGCCATGTCCGTCTGTCCGCGGCTTAGCGCAGAGACTATTAGTACTAGAAAGCTGTTATTTGGCATGGATATAAATATTAATCACGGCGACAAAATTGTAAAATAAAATCTTTAAAAATTTTTTTTAAGGTTACCTATACAAGTAAACTGGGGATGAATTTTTTTTTCTCGGTTATCCCATAGTGTGGGGTATCGTTGAATAGGCCGTCGAAAAACATTGTGGGTATGTGAAAACCATTTTTAGATTTAGGGATCCGTTGGTGAAATATTAAGCTTTAAAGTGAAAATTTTAGAGTGGAGCATCCCCCCCCCCCCTGCTGGCCAAACGGTTGTTTATAGAAATGAGAAAAAATTCACAGAAGTAGTATATATAATTAATTTAAAAGGAAAACTATCCCAGCTAAGTAGGCTGTACAGGTTCACGAGTACAGGTCGCGCCAAACTTTTGGCCCTATAATGTATGGGAACAGAAGTTTGGCGTTGTCTGTATTAGTAGACCAACTTATATGTACCGGGCAACTACGAAACGCTACATTTCGCGTGGCCCTTTATTTATAAGGATATCTAACCTCCTTAAAATTCTTGAAAATGAGATTACGCTGTACAAATAACACTATCCATTACTTTGATACCTGCTGTATGTAAATGTACTTCATGTATGGAAAGTTATTTACCGCAAGCACGCATCTAATAGGTCTGAGGGGTCTGGACTATTTTAAAGAACTCTGCATCGGGAGATATTTAGAAAAGAGAACCTTAAATTATCACCAATCAGAACCTCTAAAACCAAATCTTGGTAAGTTTCTGATTTACCACTTAACTCTCTATGGGCAGTTAGTCACACACAGTGTAATATCATCTTTTGACCCTTCAAGTTCTTCAATTTAATATCTAAATTATTAATTTTAAAATTAAAAGAACCTAGTATTAATTCCAAGAAAACTCAAAAAACACAATGTTTCTGTGCAAAACGTGGAGTTAGAATTTCCCCCATACTGTCCCATCTCAACGCTTAGCTACACAGAGCTTAGCTATGACACTTTTCACACAACACACCTCTTTATCTGAGATACACATAGAGAAAAATTGGTTCAGATAATTTGTTATTTTTCTATGTGTTCGTTTCTCCCACAGACATATTTTATAATTGTGGTTTTTCCGATCAATCAAAACATCAAAAACTACTAAAACAGAATAATATCTTTGGTGTTCGTAGATAAAACTCACAAGAAGGTTAATAAGAATATTAATCAATCAAAGCCGTTTTATCTGGCTTCCTATAATGTGTCTCCGCACATTAGTTCCGCCAATATCTAGTTTTAAGTGAATAGACTTGCTGGAAGTTTTCAAGTTAAAATTTGGTTAACTTGAGTTCTGAAGCGTTAACCTACAACAAAATATAAAAAAACATTACTAAGCAAGTACACAATATATACACAGAGAAAAATAATCATTAATAAAACCGTAATATGTTACCTACAATAAATACTGAATATTATTAAAACACTAGTAAGTAACAACACACTATGCTACTTTTATAGTTATATATTATTTAATTTAATAAACTTACATAACGTGTATACAAAAGGACTATATACAATAGTCAGCAGAAAGCTGAAGTTAGCGGGACGGGGGATTTGCGGAGGGAGAACATCATTTAAAGAATACTGTAATCTTTGACACTCAAAGAACATATGATCTACAGTACCTTCATACAAGCCACATTCACATTTTTTGCCAGAAAAACGGGAGAACATACATGACCTAGCCGGAGACGACAAACTATGGATGTGGAAATCTTATTGAAAGAAAGAAAGAAAGAAAATAAATTTATTTGTCCCAAATTAAACACACTTCATTACATTCATTTTTTACAAATTAAAGGGTTTGGTGACAAAAAGGGCAAGCTCAGCATATTGCTGTGAGTGTGAATCTGCACAGCGCTGTTTTTCAGCGTGTCCTTGTTCTCACTGAACACAACACGTTTAAAGCAGGTAGATAAATATACCATATATATATATTAAAACAACAATTAATAGTTAAAAAAAAGCATGCATTAAATAAAATTGTACAATACAAACAATATATAATATAATAGAACAGATTAATAGAACAGGTTATTGATCTTTTAATTATTTAAATGATTTTGCAGCATTATTTTTATGACCTTTTTTCGATTTGTTTTGTTTTTGCGGCAACTCTTTTTTTTTCTGATCTAAAAGTTTTTTCCTAACATGTTTTTTTAATGTAACAGCCGTCATGTACTCGTGTAAGGGTGGAGGCAAGTCGTTCCACACTTTCGTTGCCGCATATTTGAAGCTACCTCTAAAACCGGATGACTTGTGCTTCGGAACGATCATCATGTCAAGGTGCCTCCTTCAACTATTCCGGCTATAAATATCATTGGCCCATGTGAATTTAGAGTATAAATCTAAGGGTTTCCTTGTATGTACAACCTTGTGAACGAGATTTGTGAGATGTAGTTGTCTGCGCGCTTACATTTTAAGGATGCCTTTCTCGTTAAACAATGGCGTAGCATGTGCCCGTTTTGGCACATCAAAGCAAAACCTGGCACATGCATTCTGAACTCGCTGGATGGCTCGTTCAGTTTTTGCAAATAACCTAGGACCATACACTACGTCACCGAAGTTGAACAATGATAGTACCAAACTTTCTGTCAGAGTAATTCGTATGTTTTCAGATACATATTGCCGGATGTTGTACAATGCTTTAAGTCTATAAAAAGCGTTTCTTATTTTTGCATTAATGTGATCAATGAAACGCAATTCCGGGTCAATAAGAAGTCCTAAGTTTCGCGCCTTATTGACCTTTTCGATGTTTTTACTATCTATCTGTATAGCAGGACTGAGTTCGCTTATAGACTGACATTGTTGTTTGGTTCCTAATACCATAAACTTCGATTTGACCGGGTTGAGTACCAGACAATCATTATTAGCATCACGGTATTTAAAGAACCACGGGCGCTGAGGAATATCAGGTTGCATTGCACCATAATGTCTGCCAATTAATTTCTAGGACTCTTGCCGTGACTTGGACCACGCCTTATCTAAATTGGTTTTCGCCAGAGGAAGAAGATCATGGTGGTAAACAACATTGTGTTCGGAAGTACCTATTTCTGCAGCGTCTTAAGCACATGAGTCAGCCATTTCGTTGCCTGAAATACCATGATGACCTGGAATCCAAGCGATAGCAACGTTAATGTGTTGCTCTTTGCACATAAAAAATGCCTCTCTAATTTTTAGAATGATAGGAAAGCGGGGCTTATTCTTAAAAGGATTAGACAAAATTGCTTGGAGACAACTCAAAGAGTCCGAAAAAATAATGGTGTTATTAAGTTTGTGAGTGTTGGAAAATGAGATTGCTTCCAAAATTTCAATTGCTTCTCCAGTGAAAACAGAAGCTTCTGGGGGACATTTAAAGTTGAGAATAATTTTATATTTGGGAATCCAAACTGCAGCTCCAACATTAGTTTCATTTGATAACTTAGAAACATCAGTGAACATGTTCAGCCAGCCCTGCCAGTCTTTCTCCAAAATATACTGGAAGGATTTGTCAGCAACGGTTGAACCTTTATCTACGCCAAAATTCGTAATCACGTATGATTCAAAAATCAAGGCTTTGAAGGGTATATGAAATGGAGGGTTGATTTGTAATTTTACAGTAGGATGGTTAATTTTCGAAAGACTAATATAACTTCTTAGAACACAAAGTAAATCTGATTCTGAGCTAAAACCGAATTGGGATACAAGGTTGTATAAATGCATTCACTTTGGTAAAAGAGGGTGATTCGAATTTTGAGCAATTTTGAAGAAAAACCTATCTGAAAGGTATTTTCTGCGCAGGTGTGGAGGAGGGTCGACACATTCTACTTACAAGGCATTTTTAGGCGAAGATCTCATTGCACCTACAGCAATTCTCAAACATTTAGCTTGGATTTTGTTGATTTTCTCAAATTCTGATTTGTTGCAGGGATCCAAAACAAAGCTACAATAATCCAAATGGCTCCGAACAATAGCATTATATAAAAGTTTTTGTGAGTAAGGATGAGATCCCCACCATACGCCAGAGAGCGCAAGGAGAACATTCACCCCCCTCTCGCACTTCTGAGAAATATAAGTGAAATGGGGCACGCCAGTAAGCCTTGAATCAAGGATCACTCCTAAAAACTTGACTTTATTTCAATTTTAATGGGATCATCATTGTATTTTATTATCACTCCAGGGATTGAACGTTTTTTTGTAAAAATTACTGCGCATCTCTTTGCAACAGACAGGGATAACCCATTATTCTGAAGCCAATCATTAAGGTAAAAAAGAGCTGAGTTTAATCGATTAACTGCGGCTTCTACTGATGGGGATGAAACATAAAGTGCTAGATCATCCGCATATTGTAGAATGTTACAAAAAGAGTCCACAACTTTTTCAAGATCATGTGTATAAATACTGTACAAGATAGGACTGAGTACGGATCCCTGAGGAAGACCCTTCCAAACTCTCCTAGGTGGGAGAAGGGAATTATTATTTTTAATCTGGATAGATCTGTTAATGAGCAAGCTACATATGATACGAATCAGTTTCTCTGGGATCATCAGCTGATGCAATTTTTGCCTGAGAACAGGAAGAAGAACGTTATCATATGCAGAGGCTATGTAAAGAAAAACCCCGACAAGAAATTCTTGTTTCTTAAATGATGACCGAATGTCAATAGTTAAAATACTAAGACTATGCAAAGTACTCATCCCCTTCCGGAAACCAAATTGAGATCTAACTAGTAAGCATTTATTCTCTACTATCCACTCTAACCGGTTTTTAACCATTCGTTCTAAAATCTTTGCCAAACAACAAGATTGGCCTTCGAGCAGACGGATCAGAAGGATCCTTACCAGGTTTCAGAATCGGGATTATTATGTGGGCGTTCCACTCATCTGGAGTAACCCCGTTCTCATAAAAGTGATTAACTAAATATAGATAAAATAATTTTGTGGATTCAGAAGAATTAATTAAGAATGAATAAGGGATGTTGTCAATACCTGGGGTGGAGTCAGTGAGGCCATGTATAGCGCACTGTAGTTCATTAAAAGAGAAAGGGGAATTCATAAAATTAAAACTATTACTGGGACATGAAGAAGGAGAAAAAGTAATGTGTAAAGAAGCAGGAGGTATGACCGGAGGGCAAGAAGGAGCTAGCCTCTCAGCAAAAGCTCCCACCTAAGAATCAGAATCATTCGAGGTAAGATTCTGGACATTAAGTGACCCTCGAAACCTTCTTATATTACGCCAGACTAAAGAAACTGGCGTTCTGGGGGAAAGATTCTCACAGAATTTATTCCAACCCTGTTTCTTTTTTTTTGAAAACAGTCTCCTAGCTTGCGCTGCGGTTTGTTGATAAGATAAAAAATTGCACATGGACATATTAGAATTATATTTTTTTTCGGCTTGACTTCTTTTCTTAACGGCGGCAGTGCAATCAGGATCCCACCATGGAGGGGAAAGCTTACCTCGAAAAGGATTTTTCATAGGAATATGATTTTTGGCAGAGGAGGAAAGGATGACAATAAACTGAGAGTAATTGGAAAGAAAGTTTGCATTAGAAGTGGAAGGGAGTGAAGTAATTTTTCCATTTACAGAGGATAAAAAGTTTTCCCAGTTTGCCTTATTGAGCCTATATTTTAACAAAGCGGAGTCATTACAATGGGAAGCAGAGTGATTAGGCATAGAAACTAATATGGGGAAATGATCACTACCATGAGTGAGAGGCAGAATCCTTCAGGAGAAAACAGAAGAAAGAGATGAAGAACAAAGATATAGGTCGACGGCGCTACCAGGATTTTCATTTGGACGAGCACGTCGAGTGGGAGAACCATCGTTCAGTATGCATATATTAAGAAAGTCAAAAGTTTCAACAAGATCGCTCCCAAAACTGTCAGTTTTAAAAGATCTTAATATGTGATGGCCATTGAAATCACCCATTATAATAACAGGTGCAGGAAGAGATAAGATAATAGAAATCAGTTCACGTAGAACAAAAGGTCTAAGATTAGCTATATAAATTGATAAGATTACCATGTTAAGGAATTTGATGGCAATAGCATTAATATCTTGACTGTGTACAGGGAGAGAAATTTGAGAAAAAGTGAAGCTTCGTCTGACAAGGATAGCACAACCAGCATATCCATCATCTCTGTCATCCCTAAGACAGGAGAAACCTGGTATCCTAAAATGGGATCCAGGAACCAACCACGTCTCAGAGATGGCAATGACAGCAGGATTGTGTTTATTAATTAAATACATAAGGTCTGGTTTTTTTGTGGAAACACTTCTAGTGTTCCACTGGAGAAAGTGGGTTACTGTTGAGTCCGTCAGAGCCATGGCCCATTAATTAGAAGGAAGATTTAATTGAGTTTAGCAGCTACGTTGGACGGTAGGGAATTACTACATTTAGAAATTAAATTTATTAGGGTAGCTATTAAGAGCTCCATGAGATTTTCATTTGGTGAAATATCTGGGGGCTGGGTTAATGCACAACCATTAGATTGGGATGAAGGGCCCTCAGAAACAATTTCTGCATGAGCCTTACGATTGTAACCTATATCTTTAACTGGCCTTTGACGGGGTGGAGTAAAAATAGTCTTTTTGTGGGAGGAGCTGACAGCCCTAGAAAATGAATCCAGCTGATAAGGCGGGAATACTGCAACTGAAGATGGGATATGCTGTTGTGTGAGTTCCACATATGGTCTGCGGACTTGTGCAAATCGTGTAGAGGCATCTGCATATGAAATACTTTCCTGGGACATGACAGTTTTAATGGACTTTTGACGATTGTCCTCTGGGCACGTTTTATTAGTAGCAAAGTGAGTTCCCGAGCAATACAAGCATGTAGCCTGGATTTCAGGGACACTGCATCCCTGTCCCGAATGAGACTGGGTACATCGGAAGCACCGTGGTTTAGATCTACATTGGGCACTGATTTAGACAACATATTCTCTGAACCGTTTAGACAACATATTCTCTGAACCATCAGCAGGACGTTTTCTACTTGGCTCAGTTGCAGTTGCAGGTAGTGAGAACAGTTCTGGAGACAAAGGAGGACCATCCGGAGGGTCCAGATTAGGAGGATCGGAGGAATCCATTTATGGAATGGATAACCTAAACGATCCTTTTAAAAACAATAATACTTACTAAATAATACAAAATTTACCACTACCAACACATAAACTACAATTAAAACTAAACAGATCATGTTATTTGATGAAAAATATCGGAAAAATAAGCAAAACTTCACTAAGATGTCTGTTCACCTATAAACAAGAAAGCAGAATCAAAGAATATTAAACACAAAATACAAATGATAACACAGAATATTCCTTCACGTCAACCTTCCTCGTTGCCTCTGGTTGCCTCCAGTCCAGTAATGTGCTCAGTTTATATCATTGGCTCAGTTCTCTTCTCGTTATCTTCAATCTATGGATTATTATTATTATTATTTATTCCCGCCGCATTTGAAACGACCGGCGTATGGGGCTCTGAGGCCAGGGCATTTCTAAAGGCACTCAGAAGAAAAATAAAAGACAGGTGCCAAGACCACCGCTCCATGTCGTACTGGTGCAAATGATTTCCCTAGCGATCCAACGCGGGAACGCGGCTAGCGTAATGGGGACCTTTGCGCCGGGTACGATGAGGGGCGGACTTTTTGATAGTTAGGGTTTTATTTCTAAGTTAATTTTATTTTTATAGCATAGGTTCTTCTTTTCCTTTTACTTTTAGGATTTAAGTTTATTATATTTTGTTTAATTGTAAATAATAAATCTATGGATACTTATCTTTTTAAAGCTGTCAGTCAGACGGAATCATTGTTACTCTTATCTATGGTCAGATTGAAAACTTCGTCAGTCTTCGTTATTTACAAACATAAATCAGCAAATAAAATAAATTTACTGTGAATTTCAGAACAAAATACATAAGTATTCTACTTTTACTGTTTGTAATATGAATAACGGTAACTAAGTAGAAAACCACAAGAAATAAAATATGACGTGGAAATGTTTCAGAAGACGGAAATGCTTTGCACAGAAGAAGGAAGCCACCAAATTTGTTAACCGATATCTAAAGCCTTTCAATCTTGAGGTAAATAAAAAACCAAATTGTAAGTGCACAGCACCTTGCGATTTAGCAGCGGGTCTATACGTGCAAATAGATGAATTATTGAAATACATTTTACATTTGTTTTCGTTCATTGCAAGGATACAGGAAATAATTATAAAAAGTGTAGAGTATATTTTCAAACAGTGCTTTAGACTGACTGATTGCTGGGACTGTAAAAGGCCGTATGAGTTTTGTGACGCAGATTAGAGCCCTTTCAAAGAGCAGAAAATAAAAAAAAATGCAACAATGTTGCATACTAATAGAATGCTTAAGACCTTGTGGGTGTGCTGAGGGCCTTGAGGATGACTGAAACCTTGAAATCTAAAACCTATTTTTTATGATTCAATCTACTACCAAACCAGAGTACTTGAGAAATTATCAAAACACAAATACTGGGATTAAAATTGTGTGAATCAAACGATAAATGCTCATCTGAGAAACCCACTTATCTCACTAACTGTAATCTACTTATAAAAAATGTCTGTACGAAGTCAACATAGGTAAATTAAAATATCTAGAGCATTTTTCAAAAAACCAAGTGAAGTCAATACCTGAACTAATATAACCACGGCCTGTACAACGATATGTACGTTCAGCATCTCCGTAGCTCTGACTCCAGCGACTGCACTGCGCTCCCACACCCCTTCTAGACGGTCCGATATCATGACTGTTGACGTCACCAGCGCTGACATGAAGAAGATTATCCTGGAAAGGGAATATTTAAATTGAATATTAAATAAATAATACTATATTAGGCAAAGTGGAAGTTTGGTTCGTGGGTGTTATCTAGTTTGTGTTGCTGTTTTCAGATGATTTAATCTGTATTGTGATAAATCGAATATTTATGTATCGGTTTTCTTTTGTAGATCGTTGAAATTAAATATAAGTATTATGGTTAAGTTTGAGTTTTCTTTTTTCGTTTAATATGTAGAATTATTTATTTGTGAAAACAATAAATTTACAATAACGCCACTTTACAGGTTAAACTTAAATTTATTTTACATACGTGATCATCACACCGGGAGCCATGAAGCCGACGAATTGCGAGTCGAAGTTGCCGTAGATGGGGTCAAGGAAATTCACTGGAATCTGTTAAATTTACCAGTTTTTGTAGAATAATCTTACTGGTAATTTGAAAATATTACGAAAAACAAGAAACATAATTTTTAATGGTTAATTATTTAATGCGAATAGATTGTAAAACATGCTCAAACCTGGGCGTGTAATATGAATGTAGAAGCATCTGAAAATATAATCACAATCATACGAAATAATAAAAAGCAGACAGTTCTAACGTGCCAATTTCTGAAAATATATAAACATGATTAAATAGCAATAAAAATGTTAGTAAGTATGTAAATATAATATGATAACGCATATAATTCAATATTAAATGTAAAATATTACTAGGATAATATTCTTTTTATAGAAATCCTAAATTTCAATGTTGTTAACTAAGTTTGTAAGGATCCAATCTCGATATTAAGGGCTCCGGGTTCATATCCTTCCTAAGGAACAAACATTAACTACTCGTACTCTTTGAATTACACGTACATATACTTAATTATTAGATAAATGGATATACTCACAACAAAATCTGTATATTTAAGGCACAGGTTGATTTTGATGAGATTATGGCTCTGCAAGTTCTCGTGCCGGTGTTGGTGAGTCATAATCTCATTAGCTCAACCTGTGCCTTAAATACACTTATTTTAGAGTGAATCGGTCTGTATACCTAACACTTATGATACCAATTTACTATTATGTACTCATTGTTTTAATAATGTACTTCATTATTCTAAAACATGACACACGGAATATTTCCAATTGTACGAAATGTAATCGTGATGACGGTGACAATACTCTATTTATTTCATAACGAAAATGAAAATATACTATAAACTTACTCGCACTAAGTTCTCTGGTCTTCCACAAGCATGCATCGCCCTCTTTGTAAAGCTTTCATATATCTTTGTGAATTCTCTCTTCAAGTAATGCGAGATTTGATGATCTGAAAACATAATATAAAGTAAGACAACGATAATCACTGCCAATAAAAAAGATTGCATAGTTCTGGCCAGAACCGATTTTCTTATAAAGTAAGAATATGTTAGCTCGTTGTATGTTCCTTGTGATCACTACACACACACATAAAGGTTCTACAATTTAAAACGAAATAAAATTCAAGAGGTGATTCAATATATCTAATAGACCACTTTTCATCGAAAATAATTTTTATTTGTGCGAACTTTTTTTTGACTTTTCCATAGAAAAGTGATTTTTCTGATTGTACTGGAAAGTTAACGACCTGTAAAACCTTACTATATTGCAGCGATTCATTGGTGAAAATCAATCTGCACAGATAAATTGATCGTGTGCATGATAAATCGATACAGATTATTTGGTTTTTACAGTCTATTGGTAGGAGTTTGATTTCCTATTCGATAAATCATTATATACGTAATAAATAGATTGGGACAAATCTTCGGCACTTTTAGTATTAACTTGAATCTTTCGAGGTTAATCTTAACTTGTCATAATAAAAACGCAGGCTCTTTAATTTTTGTAATTACTTCTTGGTGGAACTTAATTTGTCACAAATTTCTTGTACCGGTTGTTTAGGATTTCGTTTCATCTGAATTAACATACCCTGACAAAGTCATACAAAGTAAATTCAGAGCCCATAGCACTTACTTGCACCATCAATCCAAATGGTAATTGTGCTGTCGTCGACTACGTCGTCTTCCACATTTCCTTCTCTCACTCTGATGCCAAGGGCCTCACTGAAGTTTCTGGGAAAGAATAACGCTGCAAACAGCTGACCTCGCTCTACCATGGCTTTTGCTTCTTCTCGAGACTTGTATGGTAACTGCAAAAGATTTTGTTATAATGTTCACCCTTTTTTGACAGAAATGACGTCACATCTCGACAAATCAAGTCTTATCAAAATTTTCAAACAGGGAAATTCACGCTCATCTATCAGTTTGTCTCAATGCTGATTTAAATAATTTAATGTATAGGTACATTATGTAACTTCCTTATTTTCTTTACATAAAAAGATTTGTTCAATTGGTTATAATATAATAAAACCAAAAAATCAGGGTAAAATATTTATATGAGAAATTATGCAGCGCCCCTAGCGGCTTACGAGAGGAACCACAATTTCTAATACAAAATATTTTACGCAGACGGTAACGTGTATCGTGACCAAAACTCACGGCAGGCCTACTGAACAATGCGCTATACACACACACACACACACACACACACACACACACACACACACACACAAAGCCGTTCTCTCTGCACATACAGCACTATAATGCAGGCGTGCGAGAGAGGTGTGCGGATGGCGAGGGGAGGTGCTCCTGCCGTTCACCTCAGCCTACAACTGCATTCAACTCGCGCGCTATATACCTTGTGAGGTAAGTCGTATTTAACTGTCATTTCAGTGTCAATTTTAGGTATATAAATGAAAATATTTCTACTGTAGTAGGGAAAAGGATAGTAATTGATAATAGACTTCCTGTTACCTGATAAATGTTATGTTTCTCCATTTCTTCAACAAACCAGCAACTTAACATGTTTAGCTCGCACATATCTGCATTGGATTTGATAATTTGTTCTACACTAATATTCCTACAGATATTTAAACCCCCTGAAAGTACACAAGGAAAACAAAAATTATTACCAAGGCTTTGCCAGAAAGGAGAAAAAAATGATACTGTAAATAAACCAATTTCGTTAAGTTTATCAGAGCACACAGTATCAGTAAGAAAGTTGGATAAGGCACTTAAATGCAGATTAGCAGATCAAATGTACTTGGCAAGCATTTTGCTTAATACTGTTGTAAAAGTAAAAGGTTTATATTTGATAATATATAAATAATTTCAATACAGATACTGCGTAATCATGACTCATATTAATAGGGTTAAAAATATTTTAGTACCTATAATGTACCCGTTTTCGGGGTTTGATCAAACTCCGAGAAATTTATTAAAAGCTTATCTGGTAGTGGGATGGCGAAATTTCAAAAGGACCCTGTTTCCGATTTTGGCAAAAGTAATCTCGGATGTAGGTACTACCTACTAGGTGGGTATACGAAGTATCCAGGCGTAATCTACTGAAGAAGCCTTTCATTTGATACCACACATGGTAAGAATAAAATAAAAAATAATAATTGTAACGCCGTCTTTATGACGTCACAGTTTCTAACCCTACAGTCTGTCAGTCCGTGCGCTTGTCAGCTTATCTATTTGTGTGTAGGGGATCATACTAAATGCATTCGCACCTGATAACAACACATTCGAGATGACAAGAACGAAGATTTCTGATACCTTATTTCCCCAACCTACTATTACTAGCACTCATGCCCTTCCTGTGGACTCAGTTCAAGCGCTGCAAGACCCAATGTTAAGCTAATTGTGCCGTAACGCGCAAAAATGTATATTGTATATGACCCCAAGAAAAGATAGCTTTGGTAAGCCAGCAGTCTGATTCCTTACAGGCTAAAATAAATCGGTGACACAAAACTTACATGGCGAGAGAGCGGCTTCATTATTTACTACTGCTACATGAACTTCCCTGGGATCGTGACCCACCGCCATGAAGAATGACACGGCTGTGAGGATGGGGAACAATATCGAGAATAACAACCCTCTGAAAGTAACAAAACATTTATTATACCGACTGCAGATGGACTGGTAAATTTAAATGAAAGAAGTTATGGGGCGCAAATCAAAAAGAAATTGGACTTGCCCATACGAAATTTTATATAGTTATTTAAGGCGAAGCTATCCGGGGAAATCTGTCCTGCTCCAACGCTTTTGTTTTTCACTTTTCTATCCTGATCTGTGGGAGCGGGACGCTCAGAAAACTGTCAATTTCGAGGTGTTTTTATTTATTATTTTGGAATTGATGAATTAATTAATTCTTTATTTGACGTCCGTTTTATATCGCAATTCTTACGACGTTTATTTTACAATTAGTTTTATTGTTTAAAATCTAATATAATTCCAATGAAATGGTATTTATATAGTTTAGGCCTATCTTTGTGATTTTATTGGATGCTGTAAAATGCAAGTAATCTAATATCAAATGGCCGAAAACAATAACAATAATATATTTTTTTCCAAATGTATTACAATTTCACGATTTAAAATTAATTTGCAAAGAGACAATAATCAGGATAACCCCTCTTTAATGTTAGTACGGGTATAGATTTTTAAATTATGAATATGATAATGGGACTCCTTTAAAGTGTATTAATAACTAAAATACTAAATAAATGTAGAGAGCCACAAAACACCGCGGTTTGTGTAGTAAATGGAATGACGTTGCTAAGCTAACGCACTAAAAATAAAGACGCCGCTAAAAGTTTGTTTTGATATTGTCGTCATAGGATGGCGAAAACAGCTTTATCGCCAAACCGAAAACTGAATTATGGCATAATTATTTTCTATAAAAACTTGAAATATCTGCTTTTCTGATGCATAGATAAAGAGGTGTGTCAGGATCGTAGCAGATAGAAATCTGTATTCTCTGCCAACTCCTCTGGGAGACAGGCGTGGGTGCATCTGCTTTTCTGCGAAAAAACTGAATAATTTCGTATGATCGCGTAATGGGTCGTCCTTTATGCCATAATTCCGTCACGAAAAAGCGGTTTTTTCGCGAAAAAGCATAGTACGCCATTTTCCGGCGACATTATACTAGTATGTACATAATCAAAATGTACGAAGCTTCTAAATGAACCGTAGCCGAAGTTGCATTTTCTTAATACTACTTACGCTGGGTTCCTAGCAAATTGTTGTATATTTTTGATGAAGACTGCTTTATATCGAGCTTTTGATTTTCCTTTTATTCTCTTTGGTTTTTCTTTGTTTGTTAGAACCTGCAAATTAAAACAAATTAAATAAAGCCCCTGCTTGACTTTGAGCGACGGTACAAGTAATTTAATGTAGGGCTAGGGATGTTCCCATATATTGTATCAATTTATAAAACACTAGCCTTTACCCGCAGCTCCACCGGCGTTTTTGCTATTGTTGCCCTGTTTTCGGCTTAGGCGTTATTTTATGAACACTTCTTATAGACTATATGTTGACGAGGAACCCTATGATGGTAATGAAAAAAAACCGCATTCATATCTGCTAAGTGGTTCTCAAGTTAAAAGCGTTTATTCAATCTTTGCCCCGTTTTCGGCTTGGGTATTACTTTATGAACACACCTTATAGCTGATGTGTTGACCGGCAACCAAATCCGTTTCATACATACAGACAGTCAGACATAAATTCTTAAAAATTGTGGTTATGTCCTCAGTACAATATCAATAAGTAACCCATTTCATTTAAAATTTCGCAAAAATATTTTCTGTATGGACACGAACTTTTTTCTACTTTATTATTAGTATAGATATAATGTATATTTGTTTATAATCTGTATGATAGACAGACAGACACAAATTCAAAAAAAAGTTTTTTGCCTCAGTACAATACCAGTAAACGATTTCATTTAAAATTTCGCGAAAATATTCAATGTACAGACACGACTTTTTTAGTACTTTATTATTAGTAAAAGATTTTAAAATCTCATAACATGTATGTACATAATATTTTTTTAGATATGGAACTACGAAGAGAAAATAATTCATAATTATAATATTAAATCAGTTCACACAACTTTGAATTAATAACGACACGAAACTACGAAAAGTGAATAATTAATTATTATAATCTTATATCAGTGCATAAAACATTTAAAGATATCAATCATAACATGTACAGTACATAATTAGTATAAAGATATGGCACTATCAAAATTGAATGATTCACTATAGTTCCATATCTAAAGAATTATTGTACGTATGACTATTTGTTCACCTTTTCCTGAGCAACGACTTGCGGTATTATCTTGAAATTAATGTCAAATACTAAGTATAGCCTCATATTTATGTCCAAAATTCAAGTTGTTTATTTTATTTCATCAACATAAATTGGCTCACAACACTTTCAACTAAAATGTGAAGTTCTAACAATAAACTAACTGTAAATTATAATATAGATCTTAAAATAACAGAAATTAAATAATCCAAAAAAAACACAAACCAGCATACACACAATAATCATAAAAAAAAATTGCCTCCAGATCACTGCCCTGCGGGAGAGAAATAATGATCGATATATATTATTATTATTATTTTTTCATTTTTTTCTCTATATACTCCATATAACTAGCTATAATTAAAGGCTCAAGAAGTCACAAAAACAGTATTTATTTGATAATTGATCAGATAATTAAACTCTTTTTAGGTAAAACTTGTTTTAGGTAAAAGTGCGGCACCCTCAGAGCATGAGTTATTGCTAAATATATGTATATCTATACTAATAATAAAGTACTACAAAGGTCTTGTCTGTACAGAGAATATATTCGCAAATTCTAAATTAAATTATTAGCGTAGTACTATGGGCCCAAAACCACAATTTTTTGAATTTTTGTCTCTTGTCTGTCCGTCTGCATTTATACATGTATGCTTCGTTTTAACTCAAGAACCACTCAACAGATATGGATGCGTTTTTTTAAATTATAATCGTAGTGACCCTCTGTAGCCTATAAGGGGTGTTCATAAAATAACACCCAAGCGGAAAACGGGGCAGATATTGAATAAACGCGGGAGTAGCCGCTGACAAAAACTAGTGTTATATATAATAACAATAATAATAATATATAATCGTACGTCAGTACTACTGGTGACGACGCTGAAGTCCTCTCGCGATGGGTACCTGCTCTCTACGGCCGCCACCACGCTGCTCTCTGGTATCACATCCGGGGACGCTGTTAGTGCTGAAATATACAATATGGTAACTAAATATCGTACATACATAGGTGAAACTAGGTAGGTTGACATTATATCATTGCTATAATCATAGACGTACGAAAAAAAGAGGACGGTTTGCCGCTAATAAACAACAGAAGCACAGCAATGGTGGCGGTTTACAAGTGTGTGAGTGGACTTACTATGGAAAATAGGCTTACTATGATGTGAATGTGTACGTGCCGGGCTCGTGAGTACACGAGAGTAGGCTTACTATGGATGCTTCAGTTTTTGTTTAGTGAAATTTCTTTCGCCTTCTTTGTTCTTCTATAGCTATAATGATATCCATAAGGTACATTTCAAAGGTCCTAGTTTTGCTTTCATCAGTACAGCCATTTTTAGAGTTCCGTAGTCCGACAAGGAACCCTTATAGTTTCGCCATGTCCGTCTGTCCGTCTGTCCGTGGCTTAGCTCAGAGACTATTAGTTTTAGAAAGCTGTAATTTGGCATGGATATATGTACATATATTAATCACGCCGACAAAGTGGTAAAATATACTTGTATTTTGTTTGTATTCACAAATTGGAGATGAATTCTTTTTCTCGCCTATCCCGTAGTGTTGGGTATCGTTGGATAGGTCGTTCAAAAACATTGTGGGTGCGTCAAAACCATTTTTCGATTTAGAGATCCGTTGGCGAAATACTAAACTTTAAAGTGCAAATTTTTGTTAGAGTCAGGTGTCCCCCCATGCTGGCTTAACGGTTGTTTATTAATTTGTGAAAAAATCACAGAAGTAGTACAATAATAAAGTTAAAAGGAAAACTACCATAGCTAAGCAGGCTTTACAGGGTTACAAGTACAGGTCGCGCCAAACTTTTAGTCCCCTCTAAACACGACAAAATGAGTTTTCCACGATCTGTATTACACCAAGTTATAAAATATACTTGGAGAAGTAAAAAGGAAAAAAGTTGAATTTTATAACTCCTTCAGTTACCATCATCCTATGTGGGCCCGTTTTTAGATGTTATTAGCCTTTAATAGTATCAAACAAAAAGCCCCCTTCTAAGTCCGCATATTGTGTAGGGGGCAACTACGGAACCCTACACTGCACGTGGCTAGACACGCACTTGGCCGGTTTATTATTGGTATAGTTATGATTTAATCTGTAAGATGGATCCGAGCCACGACCTGGACTGCGATCTATTGTCTTCGCGATAGTGATAATCTGGAGGAGGTTTAACCTTAATATAAGTAGGAAATATATCTGCTAATTTGAACCTTCGCTTCACCTCGTAAACTTCTGAAGATAAATGTAAAAACTAGGAGTACGTACTGCTATAAACAATTCACTAAATCATTTAATTATATCATGGAACTGTTTTAATGAAAGCGAGATGTTTTTGCAGAATCTTAATTTTTTATGCATGAAATGTTACAGATCTTCCGATGCGATAAACTAATTACTTCTTGCATAAATCTGTCACGGTTTCTGAGTCTCACTTAAAAAACAAAGAAACTTTAACCTTCGTTCTTATTTATGTACATATACTGAAGGTGGTAGAGCTAATGCTGAGCTCGACTGTGGAGGTACCACCATCTTACTCGGAAATCCTCGCGAAGTTATTCGGGGGAGAGTAAGAGGACAGCTCTCAGGCAAAAAAAACCAGGCGGCCCACCATAGCCTGGGACCGATGGATGGCGGTATATCCATTTCCAATTGCCGGGCCTTATATAAATCAGACTGGTGACGGGCAGCGGCGTCACTGGTGCAAGGGTTTCGGCACCGCGCTCACCAACCCGCCTGCCCAGCGTGTGTGAGTATGGGCATTTCTTCCAGGAGGACCGCCAAGAGTGGCGAAATCCTGGAAAGGCCTATGTCCAGCAGTGGACGAAACAGGCTGATGGATGGATACGTGCATTATATGCCAAATATTTATTATTATTCTTTATTCTTGTAATTATTTGTGTATTAATAAAATCATTATATAATTTAGTACCTATTTGAGAAAATGTTGCTAAGTAATGTTATTTTTAATTAATTTGTCTAATTTTCCACTCACTTTTAAGTAAGAATAATAATTTAATTTAATTTAATTTATGTGCTTTAATTGTTTCATGTTACACCTTCACAAAAATCTTTTTTGTATCAAATCGTTGTTAGGACTCCGCGAGACAAGTCCAACTTAGTTTGGGGATCACAAATAAAATCATTGTGTTATAATATGTTTTTTTGGTAAAAAAATCTTTTCATCTTTATCTATCTTATCTTAATATGTCCTCAAATAAATTAATTTAATTTAAAATAAATTAGCCAATTACAAAATGCTTCTTTGATACTATATATATCTACGTAAAATGTACGCAATAGACCCTTTTATATTGATAAACATGTGTAAACACGAATTAATATTGTTTTATTTTTATCTTTATATACTTGTATGTTTATATTTTTTCAGTTAAACTTATATTTTATGAAATGTATATATAAGGTAACTTTAATTTATGCAGCTAAACTCATACTGGAGGCTTGGTAAGTGATCAGTAGCACGGATCGATAACACTTTTTGCTAATTTCGCTAAATTAAATCTTGACGACCCATAGTAATTGACTCGGGGCTGGGCTTGCGTTCGTAGGAAACACGAGAATTACACAAAAAGGGTCATCGAACCTTAAGTCTTTAGTAAGAATTTGGCTTTAAAAATTAAAGTCACCTTATACAATACTCGTAATGTCTCAGACCTAAGTTCAAGAACGCGTCTTCTACACGCAGAGAAAACTCTAGTTATTATAACAAGAATTCTTATTGCAAACAAGGCAGCAAGAACAACGAGTGTATTTTACTAAGAACGATTGTTACAAAAAACTAGAGTTTTCTCTGTGTGTACAGTATCGCTATTGAACTTGCGCGAGTTGCTCGATTATATAAAGTCCTACAATTCAAACTGAAAAAAATTCAAGAGTAACCCTAATAGACCACATTCAAAAGAAAAAAAAATAATGTGCAAACTTTTTCTAACCTTTCCATAGGAATTTAGTCGGCTGATTGAACCACTTTGTATTGGGAACCGAAAAAATTATAAGCCCAAAAATGTTTTTTTTTTTTAATTTAACGATACATGACCTACCCTAGAATTTTAGAAAGAAACAAGGGCTACTCACTAGATCATCGCGGCGCAAACTCTTGTTGTCTCAAAGATAACTTCAAGGAAGTTAGCGTTCTCAAGCGTGTCACGGTTGAACTTGCGCAGGAGTTGCTCGATCGATTTGCACACATATTGTATCGTAAAAAGGATTACTCACTAGATCCTCGCGGTGCAAACTCGTATCGTCTCAGAGATACCATCGTATCCACGTACGTCCTAAAGCGTGTCCCAGTTGAATTGCCACAGAAGTTTCTAGATCGATATGCACACATTTTTCGTGTTTATCAGCCTTGCATCGGAGCTGCGATGAATTGTGCAACGGGTTTCAGCAATGGGTTTGGCTGTCATTTTCCATTGGCGGTTTATTTAATCGACGCGAACTCTCTTTTGTAGTTTGGTTACTTTTCACAACTTTTAGCTGCATTTACGGACATTTAATAAAATAATAAAACACGCATCAGGAAATAAAACACTCCTAGTGCTTTGTAAATAATTTTTATAATTTAAATCCATTTTCGCGCCGTCCCAAACTAACATCAAAATGACAGATAACCAATACTTTGCAGAGAGCACCGAAAATTGTTTTCGCTGCTCGATGCTTGTCAAATTCATGTGAAATGGTCGTTTATAACTCTTTGCAAACCGTTGCACGATTAATCGCGGCTCCGATGCAAGGTTGTTAAACGCGATATATTAAATGGAAACAAGGATTACTCACTAGATCCTCGCGGTGCAAACTCGTGTAGTCTTTCTTTACTCGATGTAGACACATAATAATAATATTACACAGTGACAAGGACTACTCACTAGATCCTCGCGGTGCAAACTCGTGTAGTCTTTCTTTACTCGATGTAGACACATAATAATAATATTACACAGTGACAAGGACTACTCACTAGATCCTCGCGGTGCAAACTCGTGTAGTCTTTCTTTACTCGATGTAGACACATAATAATAATATTACACAGTGACAAGGACTACTCACTAGATCTCCGGGGCGCAAACTCGTGTAGTCTTTCTTTACTCGATGTAGACACATAATAATAATATTACACAGTGACAAGGACTACTCACTAGATCCTCGCGGTGCAAACTCGTGTAGTCTTTCTTTACTCGATGTAGACACATAATAATAATATTACACAGTGACAAGGACTACTCACTAGATCCTCGCGGTGCAAACTCGTGTAGTCTTTCTTTACTCGATGTAGACACATAATAATAATATTACACAGTGACAAGGACTACTCACTAGATCCTCGCGGTGCAAACTCGTGTAGTCTTTCTTTACTCGATGTAGACACATAATAATAATATTACACAGTGACAAGGACTACTCACTAGATCCTCGCGGTGCAAACTCGTGTAGTCTTTCTTTACTCGATGTAGACACATAATAATAATATTACACAGTGACAAGGACTACTCACTAGATCTCCGGGGCGCAAACTCATGCTGTCTCAAAGCTAACTTCAAGAACGCGTCCTCAAGCGTGTCGCAGTTGAACTTGCGCAGGAGTTGTTCAGGAGATTCTTCGGCAAGGAATTGACCGTCACGCAGGAGACCAATCTAAAAATTAAAGAAGATTTTTTTTCATTAGAATAAGTATCTAGATGTTACGACATCGCATCGGTGCCAAATCAGCACGGACTTGCCTTATGGTGCATACGTAGGTACTCTCAGTTAGCAACATCGACCTAAGGTATCTATAGCTCGTTGGTTAGCAACTTGATATGTGTCAGTACAAAAATCGACGGAAACGACATTAAAATAACATCCATCAGCGCGTATTGCGAAGTGGCTGGTAAGACGATCGCTGCGTCTCTGCAATAGCGCAAATACTAAATAATACTTTTTACATGGACGAGGAAAATAAATTGGTCTTAAGTCTTTAGTATGGTGAATAAATCATTAAAATCACTTCAAGCATTCGGAAGAAGTAGTAAAACTCTTGCGTAAATCAGAGGCAACTTTCGATCTGTTTTTTCAAAAGTAGCGAAATTTTTTTGTAAATAAAACATGGAATTTGTTTTTGATTATGTCTTTTTTTTTTCAAGTATTTGGAGCACCCGTATAGGAGGAGTAGGCCTTCAAAGATTTCCTCTTTCCTTAATAAATGAATCGCCTAGGGGGCATCCATTAATTACGTGAGGCGTTTAGGAGGGCGAGGGGGTCAAGCCCATTCTCACCCAATCACACGTGGAGGAGAGGAGGGTTCTGGCAAGTATCACGTAATTTTTTTTTCCGCTGTGTTGAATTGAGTTGTATTCTAAACAAATATCGGGATGTTACAGTCGGAAATAGCAAGATGGCTCTTCAACCAAAATTGTTTTCATTTTTTTTATATTTGTTAGAAAGTAGGTTAATTAGTCATAAGATTGTATATATTTAATGTATTTTTTTATATTTGTCATTTAATCGACTGATGCCGGCCCCAAAGTGGGCCGAAATATAATTTCGAAAATACAATATCTTATTATTATTGTCTCAAAGTTCCGTATTATACGTAATATTTGATCATATTCTATTGTTTTTAGGGCTCCGTACCTCAATAAAAAAAACGGAGCCCTTATAGGATCACTTTATTGTCCGTCTGTCTGTCTGTCCGTCCATCTGTCTGTCAAAACACATAGAGGTATTGAGTTGAAATTAAAACCATATACACAAATCTACAGTCCCTTGAAGCTGTGAAAATATCAAACTTCTAAGTTAACGTGATTCGACCCTCTCAAGGGAATCAAAATTCATAGGGTATTTCTCGTTGACCTAAAACTTTGAAATTTGGCAAGTAATGATGTCTAATACTACAAGTATAAGGAAAAATCTGAAAACTATACATTTGTAATTAAATCCTAAAAAATATAGTCTTTAACGGAGCCCTCGGTGGGCGAGTCCGACTCGCACTTGTCCGGTTATTTAAAGATTAATATTGACGTGTAAAACCTATACTATATATAAAAAAATAAACCATTTGAATTTGGATAAGATCATGGCTAATTGTGCATTAAATTTCAAACTGTCGTCTTCTGAAACTAACTAATAATTAACTTTTGTCACCAATTCCCACAGACCATGATGTTTTTTTTATTTTTATCTCTACTATTATTATCTACTATTAAGTTAATTTGTGTATTTTGCACTGAGCGAGTACCGTTTCACCTTAAGCATACTATAATTGCCATAGTTTTGAGGTTCCTGTTCCTGATTATGATGATGTAAAGAAGTAACTAAACTTTTTTAAGCCCTCAAACATGTTCTGTCTACAAAAACAATAGTTATCTTGAAGATCAAAGCCATTTCAAATTAACGCACACGACTTTATTTTTTGCTTATAACAATATAGTGCTCTAATGATGATATATCTTTAATTACTATAGAATACCAAGAGATAATAGATGGTACATTGTTTTTGCATACTTCGTTTGTTATTTTGTATTTAATAGACGGATATTCCAACTATTAGAGATTTGCTGTGGGCTTTGGTTCCCGCCCAGTCCAAAAGCTTTTACAAGTTAATTCTTATTCTTATTCTTATTCTTTATTGTACACAAAAAAAGGAGATTACAAATATTTGATACAATAATTTGAGTACAGCGGCGAGCTTATCTCTCAAAGAGATTTTTTATAGCAAACCGAATGAGTATAGGAGTGCTTTAAAAAATAAATAGGTAACCATATGTGTACGTACTACATACTAAAATACTTACATAGGTGTATAAAATATATATAAATATATAAATATATCTAACATACATAATTCATACATAACTCAATATGTATATAAGGTCCTAAAAACAAAAAGGAAAATAATTAAAGGATAATTCAGTAATTTTTATCTGCGCAATTTTTTTTCACCCTTTCGTATAAATTTGGTCAGCTGATTGAACTACTTTGTACAAATTTAAAAAAATATAAGACCAAAAATTTGTTTTCTTCTATAGTGTGGTCAGTTAACGATATATACCGAAGAATTTTCAAGTGCAGATATATTCTTCTTGAATCGAAACCGATATATTTCGTACGTGATTGATAGCCAATACGACGTCGACGATTAAACATTTAAACATTTTTAACTTTTCCCATACCTCTCTTCACACAAATACATAAACACATACACACACCCTCATACAACTAGAAAATCTCACGGGCTTAACTTACTTTTTCTTCTTATGTTCTTTTTTTATTGAATTTAATGTTGTTTACTTACATACATTTTATAATATTTAATTTTTATCCTAAATAGTATATTTTTCTTTAAGACTTAACTTGTAGCAAAAAAAGAAATTTACCCTCATATTTTTATTTTGTTTAGTTATTGGCATAGGCAAATTTTTATCAAAAACATGTATATACCTATATATCTAAATGTAATTTGTTGTGGAACTAATAAACTTATTAAATAAAATAAAAAAATATTTTCACTTATTATTTTAGGATATTATATATCTACGTACGTAGGATACTAGTAGTGAGATTCTACTAATCGGGCTCTGCGTAGGGCAAATCTCGATAAATTATCATAACAAGCCCAAAATTGAGCTTCGATGGGCTAGAGTTTAGCTAGTACCGACTTAAATACAAATACAGTGATGGATGAAACATACTCTTAAATAAATAAAGGCATCGGCCTTTGGTAATAAAATAATGTATAACTAATTGCTCTCATCCGTCAGCCTGTTTCGTCCACTGCTGGACATAGGCCTTTCCAGGATTTCGCCACTCTTGGCGGTCCTCCTGGAAGAAATGCTAATACTGACACACGCTGGGCAGGCGGGTTGGTGAGCGCGGTGCCGAAACCCTTGCACCAGTGACGCCGCTGCCCGTCACCAGTCTAATTTATATAAGGCCCGGCAATTGGGGATGGATATACCGCCAGCCATCGGGTCCAGGCAATGGTGGGCCGCCTGGTTTTGCCTAAGAGCGGTTCTCTTGCTCTCCCACGAATAACTTCGGCAGGATTTGCGAGTAAGATGGTGGTACCTCCACAGCCGAGCCCGGCATCAGCTGTATAACTATTAATTGCTCTAGTAACAATAAATTAGTAACAGGCTTAGGTCTGAAACTTTTTAAAAATTTATACTAAATTGTTTATTAAAATTAAAATTTTTAGAATTTTTGTCAGTATGTATGTATGTACATATATTCCGTTTTAACTCGAGAACCATTCAATGAATTCTTATGCGGTTTTCTATATTATTATCATCAGAATACCCTGGTCAAAATATGGGCCATAAATAATGTGGATAAAATTGTTAATAAAATGCGTTACCCAAGCCGAAAACGGAGCCGAGACTGAAAAAACGCGGATGGAGCCGCGGGCGAAAGGCTAGTAGGCTACCATTCGGTCAGGGAAGAAGACTTCTTATTTTTTGTGTAAAGTTGTAGTCGAATTTCTTTAAAGCACCTGCCCGCTTTTAAAATCCTAAGAAGTTGGCATAAAAAATTAAGAAAAAGCAATTAAATAAAATAAATTAAACCAATTTGGTACATTTTAAATTTTATTGCAAATATGCGAAAAAACCGGTATCAGTAAGGGTAGTACAAGGTTGGTTCAAGCGTTTTCAAGCTGGAAATTTTAGCGTAGTTAAAATTAAAAGATGCCGTCCACTTTGGTCGCCCTGATATAGATAAAACCGATGCTATCTATGAAAAAGTGGAGTAAAATTGACACATTAGTAGTGAACATAATTTAACAAAGTTGTTTTAATTCATCTAAAAAATAACGGATATAAGAAAAACCTTTATATTTTGGTGGCTCTTAAACTTACGGAAAGAAAACTCATAAACCGTGTTTTCATTTACAATTCTCTATTTAAACGAAACAGAACCATTTTAAAAACTATTGAGTAAGGGTGACGAAAAGTGGATCACTTACGACAAAAATGTGCGAAAAAGCACGTATAAGCTGCACAGACAGTGGCAAAACCCAGCCCCCTGATTCTGTATCGTAAAATCAGTTGCCAAACCGAGTGCCTATCGTCGAAGACATATCCGCTTATCTAACGATACGTTCGCACTTGAAATGACGTCACAATTCGTAAATAGTTCAATACCCATTGACGGTTATTTTGGAAGTTCACTTTTAATCTATAGATGGCAACCGATACTGAGTTACATAATAGGCCCGCAGCTTACCGCGAACCAAGGTGATGTGCTAATGGTGGCATCGTAATGGTAATAGATCCACTATGAGTTTTTACCGCCAGGAAAAACCGTTCATCCTGACCTCTACTGTCAACAGCTGATAAGATTAAAGCAAGCAGTTGAGACAAAACAGCCCGAGTTGATAGACAGAAAAAGTAGGATTTTTCATCATGCTGATAACGCCAGACCACAAACATCTTTAGCCTCGCGGTAAAAATTGAGAGAGCTTGGCTGGAAAGGTTTGATGCTTCCATCATACGGATCCAACTTATCACACTCTGATTTCCACCTATTTTGGTCATTTCAGAGCTCTTTGAGTGGCGTAAAATTGACATAAAGAGAGGATTGTCAAAACTTTTCGTAATTCTTTAGCCAAAAATCTCAAAATTTCTATACCAGTGGGTGTCTAGTACAGTACAAGGGCGGATCCAGGACTTATTTTTTGGGAGGGGGGGCACAAAGGCCAAATAGGTATAGATATAAAAGTCGCGCATAGTTGGGACTACCTATATATCTTTTAGTCCTACCGGTAGGCCAAAAAATACTGCAAATGTAGTTAAAAGCATGACAAAAAAATAAACTAATATTATTATAGCGGTAAAGTGTTAATCTCCCAGCTTGTTTTATTTGAACCGTCTGGGAAGGGGGGGGGGTCACGTGCCCGTGTGCCCCACCCTGGATCCACCCTTGGTACAGTACCCACAAGATGGCAATAAGTTATCGTATAAAACGGCATAAAATTATTTATTATAATATTTATAATTAAACGTAAACGCACTTTTATTGTAAACGCACTTAAATTGTCTTGATATATATTTTAATACCAAGAAACTTTTTCCCTACTTCCTCGTATAATTTATCGCATAAGCCAAAAGGGTGCAAAAGAAATGGCTTCCGTGTATTGTGTCGTGGATACTATGCAATATACCTTATGTACAGTCGCGCTACTACCTATGTATTGCCTATACTCGTACATAGTTTATTGATAAACTTCACTGGTATCTCCGCAGCTTACCTTATGCGCTTGTTTAGTTTCATCGATATAGTGCGTGGTGATGATGACCGTTGTTCCCCCTCTCGCCAGACCAGCCAGAAATTCCCAGATTCTGAAACATAAATAAAATGTATCTTACTAAACATTAATTTTTAATGACATGGAATTGTGACTATTCAATGAAAGGGATGGAGCTCTACAAGTGAAGGAGAAACGATACAGTTCATCTCGTTTTCTTGGACAACTCCATCCCTTTCCTTGAACTGTCACAATTCCATGTAATTAAAAATTAAAGTATAGGTAAAAGACTATAAAAAGTTAATAGTATAATCTGGACCCAATATTAAGCATGGGTCTATCTATACTGAGTTAGATTTTCAAGTGGCCGTGGATGGCAAAATCAAAAACTATAAGATGTAGCGAAATATGCTCAAAGAATCCCCGGGTCAATTTTAATGAAAACTAAAACTACGTCATAAGGTTTTTGGATAAATTATATTCCTTTAAGTATTTTTCGCAATTCCCTATAATTTTGGATTTGGGCGTCCGTCCACAACAACTTGACAAACTAACTGTATTTAAAAAAACCTGAGTGACTGACTAGCTTTATTTAACCATTTTAACCATTTTATCAATGCCGAGACCAAATGGCTGGGCCCAGGACCATGAAATTTGGACTATACAGGTTGCTTGTATGACATAGATCCGGAGAATCGGGATCCACACAAGCAACGCTGCGGGGCGACCATAGTTAAATAGTTTGTTTAGCGCAGTGTATCTTAACACACACTGGTGTATTTTTTACCAGTGGCGAAGGGTCTATGTAACACGATTTCCATCGGCTTGCTTAGGAAATGGCATCCATATCACATTTCTTTATTCCGTGCTCTTTGCTTTGTCAAACATTTCCATAAATCTCAATACGACAAATACACTTGGCTGACTGGGAAAGTACAAAAAAAATGTTTTCTATGGTAGTTTTTCTGAGTGAGGCAATTTTTTTGTCCGGCTTCCCTTTTCAAAATGTTTACCTTTCGCCATTGATGTTTACATCCACCAAGCTAGCTGGTGAATGTCCGTTATATTTTTTTATTTATTACTATTTCGGTCATACACCGGTTAGTGTTAAACCAAAGCACGACGACTTGGTGTGAATATACATATTGAGAGTGTTAAGAGGAACTAACATGTAAGCTAGCTAAATACAGACCGAGTCTGTCGCATGAGATGTATTATATATATATATATATATTTTTTTTTTTTTTTATTATTAATAAGAGTTAAAGGAAATTATATATAATTGGTACTCGCGGGAGCAAAATATTTTTTTTGTTTTTCAGTTAGTGGTATAATAATTTTATTATTTTAATTTTGTATTTTCGCATAACTTAGAGTCTTAAGGACTTGATATAGCAAGCGTCCTGAGCGCGCGGATCGGACGCGCGTAAATAAAATTATAAAAATTGTATGAATTTCTATGCAACGTGGCATTGTTGCATTCAGCGTCTGCGCGCCCGGGGCGCTTGACCTTACACGTATTTGGTTCTATCTATTTTTGAGAACCACTGTAATATTTTTATTTCTTTATGTTTATTACATGTGTTTTATTTTTATCTATTTCACATAATTTGTCATAAACTTGACTTTTATTTCATGTATTTCAGGTCTTTCTGTCTGTATTGCACATTTTGCTTTATAAAATGCACCGTTTACCTTTAATAATAATGTCTACAAAACAAATTTTATTCATGTTTTCACTATTAATTTGGATATCCTATTTGGATACCCCCAAAGGGCGGTTTAAAACTTGAAAAAAATATACTCAACAATTTTGCCTGATGGTGAGTTTAGAGTATTTAACAATATACTAAAATAGGTGTTGCTTTGCGGAATGTAAGGAACGCGGCGCGGCGGCGCGACAGGAGACGGCCAGGGGCGTGGTTAAAAGAGATGACATTATATTACTTTCTCTCTCTTCGAACAACCACTGGCGTATGCTAATATTCACGTAATTTGTAAATCGCTAAATCTTAGATTCACTGAGCCATCTTGGTTAATCTTAACATTCACGGGCGTATATCTGATTCTAAAAAATTTATCAAACAATTTTGGACTTACACCATTGGAATTGGTGATTGATGACGTACGCTGGTGGATCTTAACAATCACCAATTTCGGTCATTCACAGTAACATATATGTATACGTATAAGTTGTTGAAAATGGAGGCTCACCGACGGCTAGTCTGTCCTGTTTCTTATTTGGTATCGTTAAATATCAAGGTCTATCGTATTTATAGCGATAAACTTACCTGGTTGGGCAACAATCACAAATACAGGATGTCAAGATAATAACCTTTGTCCTTAAAACGGGATATTGTATCCATTAAAATGAAAAGCTTTTACCATGGGACAGCATGGAAATCGCGAAAAATATTTGCTTTTCCAAAGGAAACATAAATACCTACTGGATGAAACAGTTGATTTTTTTCCCAATTTCAGGGTTGGCCTCACAGTAAAAGTTGTTCTTAGTAATGAGTAGAAGTAGCAAATTGAGGAAAATAGTTATCATCTTAACACTGTAACACAAGAAATAAAAGTTCCGTGGAGGTTTCTAGTACTTCGCAAATAATTGTTGGGATAATATCCCTCCCTCAATACGTACTCACTTCCCTATTTAGTTTTAAATTTAAATATAAATTTGATTAATTTTTCAGTGAAAAAATCTTCTTCAATATATTTATTTATGTCACCGTAAGATTGTAAAGTCCGATAGTTTATAATTTCACTGATGAGATTATAATTTCATGGTAGGTTTTTGTTAGGTTGTTTATATATCTACTACATGTTATCCTTTTTTTAATAGTTGCTATCAACTTGCTTAGTAACGGAATTGTTTTGCACATTATTTTGTTTTATGTGGTAGCAAATAATTTGGACAAGTGCCAGTTAGTTTCACGCATAAAGGGTTCCGTACTACCCCAAAATACGGGCTTGGAACCCTAAAAACGTCATGGTAAATAACAACAATATATAGGTACATGCCAAAGCAACATCAAGGCTACAAAAATCAAGCCGCTAAACTGGTAACGCCTGACAAAGAATTTGGCACCGTCTGGGTATGGAACCCTCATTTTTATTATTTTTTCTTTTACTATAGAGTATGTCCTACAATGTGTCTAAATTTAAAACATCTATGTTATACTGTCTTCAAGTAAGAGCCAAAACCAATAACGTTTAAATAATGCAAGGTATATGTAATATGTAAATATGTAATATACGAGTATGTATCTTAAATTTCGATTGTTTTAAATATTTTATTATTTGTTGGTATTACGGTTAAGGCTGTAGACCCCTGTGACAGACATACAGGCAGACAGACAGCGGAGGCTTAGTAATAGGGTTTAGTTTGGCATCCCTCAGGTACGGAACATGAAAAAACTGAAGCGCGAGAAGTTGCGCTTAGCATCCTTAAGTTGCTACGACAAAATAAATTTATATGTTGCTACACTGAACATATACCTGATTTTGTGCCACTCACATAATAGTTTGACAAAGTCACAATTCGACATTATTATTTGTTTTGTTGTATTTATTTCTGATTGAATTTACTATCGCACACTTCCTGTGAGTCAGTCTGTATTATTTGAAAATCAGTGCTGTACCTAAAGCTTATTTCTTGCGGCAAAATGCTAACGTTTTAAATGATAGGTATATTGTGTTATTTGCTTTTGGTATTTTGATAATATGTAAGCTTTTCATATCATTATTTTCATTTATTTTGATATGTATTTTATACCTGTTTTTTATTGTTCAAGTTAAGAGCCATTCCACCAAATTACGCTTTTTGTATGGAGTGTCTTTGCGGATCGCGAATTTATTGAAATTTAGATATACGTTAATTATGTTTTACGGTCTCATTAAATTGAATAAATTGTCAATATAATTGCAGAATTTGATTGTTTAAGGATTTTCGATTATTATGACACGGAACTTCTATTGTAATTATATAACATAACAGTATAATCAACTTCTTTTATAATATAATACGATGGTAAGTTTTGTAAAATATATTTAGACCACTTGATGTGGTAGGTGTTTTTTATGTTTTAATATTGTAAATAGTTTATTATTGTATGTAACTGACGCCGACCACATCAAGTGGTCTAAATATATTTTACAAAACTTACCATCGTATTATGTGTTTTCTTATAATTGGTAATTATGCTTTATTCAACACAAAAAATCCTAGTGAACTGACGATATTAATCAAAAAAATTTACGTAAGTAGTTTTTTTTAACATTTAATGTGACCTATTCTCCTGCAGCAAACCATAAATTTAGAGTTGAAAAACCTAAAATAATACAAGCTCATTTATTTTTTATCTATCTGCGTTAAAGCATATTTTGCAATGAAAAGTTTTAGGTTATGGCAGCTCTAAATCTAATATTTGCTACACGAGAATAGGTGTCACTGTCAAATTAAATAAATACATAATAAAAATTCTGGTAATATTATGTTACAAAAAATTTATATGTATGATGTTTTAGTAATTTAATTCAGCAAATTTTTGAACTTGAATGAAAGTTATAGCTGTTTAAAGTATACAATGTATTTTTTTTTCTTTAAGCGATGTGTAGGAGACTAATCAGTACAAAAAATAATAAAGTAGTACATAGATCTTTGCAAACGCAATACATTAATTATCAACACGAAATATTGGTCTATGATAAACATGTATTCTATAAGATGATAAATTAGGCGCTGGAAATTTTAGTATTTCACATTAAAATGTAAGTTATCTTTTTATATTTAGACATACTGCAGCGTGTCCAGGGTCGAGTTCAAAAACAAAAAGGCTAGTGAACCAGCCGTTTGTCACAAATATTACACGAACTATTTCGAGCTTTCCCTTATATTATAACTCATTTCCTATTGAACCTACGACGTTGCAAGCAATTTTACATATCCCAAGTCCCAAGGTCCCAATCGCATGTACCGTTTTAACAGCACTCTAGATATTGACGTACAAAAATCTATTTTTTTATTAATGACTTACTGACTGACTTACTCCTACAAAATACCACCTTCAAGGAACTTAGGAACTTGAAATTTGGCATAAAAGAAAGTAGGCATTGCACACAAATATGGGTCGAATTTGGAACAAAAAATTCATAAAATCCTAAAAAGTCTATACTACTTTCTTGAGACATATTTTTGGTTCTTGCCCTAGATTTATTACAAACTATGAACACAAATACATATTATTAAGTGTAAACAAGAACAATTTATGAAAGAGTTTCACCCGTATGCTCTACTGCCCCTGCATATTTAATCTTGCCATATCTTACACATATTTTATTTATTTTTACTAAGCCGTGTTGAAATACATTGTCTTATGCTCTGTCTCCCTGCACATTATACAATACAAAATGGTACAATGCGTCATGTAACTGAACGTATGTTCGAAAGATCCACTGAATGCGATGCGGTATTCATCATCACCCAAAGATGATTCTAGGGTTCGAATAACGTCGCAAGATATTCACAAAAAAACTGATCACCGCGAAAATCCTAGGATTTTTGCAAAAAGATCCGGATTAAATTGGAAAGAACTCAAGGGAACCTAACACGCTTCTCTTTGCTCCGCTTTGCTTCGCTCGTCTTTGCACCTGTTTTAGACTTTTTTACGGTTTCGTACCCAACGGCACCCTATTACTAAGACTCCGCTTTCCGTCTGTTCGTCTGTCACCAGGCTGTATCTCGAGAACCGTGATAGTTAGACAGTTGACATTTTCACAGATGATGTATTTCTATTGCCGCTGTAACAATAAATACTAAAAAACAGATTTGGTGAAATATGCTGTACTATTTAATATTTAAGACCTTATGTATCTCCCATATTTCAAGCGAATAAAACTTATTCTATTCTATTCAAATAATATAAATATTATAGGGGGCTCCCATGGAACAAACGTGATTTTTTGCTCATTTTTGCTTGATATTGATAACGGCAACAGGTAGACGCTTGAAATATTCACAGAATATTGAGTTATGTATTCACTTTAAAAATAAGTAATTAAATTAAAATATAATTAATATTTAAAGGGGGCTCTCATACAACAGACATGATTTTTTTGCCGTTTTTATAGATAATGGCGCAGAATCCTTCGTGCGCGAGTCCAACTCGCACTTGGCCGGTTTTACCAATTACCCTTTTCCCAAATGACGGGGAAATAATTTTTTTAGTTTTTTAATAATATACCTATATGACTAAATTTGTTATTTAAAATCGAAAAGTAAGTTTGTTTGTAACTATTTTACAATTAAACTAATGAACCAATTTCACTGGAATAAAATTTAACATAGAACTGAAGTAAAGAGCGGAAGAGGACGTAGGACCTTGACACTTGCAATCATTCCATTTAAGATTTTCGCCTCAACTCGTTTCTTACGATTATCCTGCGAAATATATAAAAAGTGAACGGGAGCTCAGAAGTAATCTTTTTACTCTGAATGTGTATTCGCCTATAACTTGACCTTGAACTTGATCTTTTAACCCGTCTACTTTTGAAATTTGCTAAAACAATGGAAGAACAATAGACAAAGGAGCGCGATCGCGTCCTATAAAAGTAGACGTGGTTATCATCGTGAACATTGCGTATAATAACATTCGTGAAGCTTCACCTCAATCCGCTTAAATTACGTTATAGTGTCTAAAAGGAGCTACGTAATGACCATTCTAGTGAAACAAGTTGGGGTATAATGTTAGTAGTTTTATTAAAAACTCTGCCAACTTGGAAGGCCATGTACGAGCAAGTATTGTCGAAATCGCGCACAAAGGATTCCGTACCACCACATAACACGGGTACGGAACCCTAAAAATATTATGGTAAAAATAATAACAAATGACCGCCTTTAAGATGTTAGTGCCATAATCTTATTAATGAATCTCGGTGCAAAAAGGTTGAAAAGCTATTCGTTAAGGGTTGTGGAAGTGCACTAGAAAAAAAGGGTTTTTCATAGTGGTGTGAAACGGAGGTTGCGGTCCCAGTGGATACACCGGGCTGTTTATATCCCAAATCCACGCGGATGAAGTCGCGGGCGACCTCTAGTTTTTTCTATGGGTATTAAAACTCATACATATAACTTAATTTCCTATCCTATCCCTTATTTACATACATGTGTTACATTAACACGTTTGTGTTTTCCGGGCGTCATGAAGGCAGCAACTTAGTTGTGGGCGTGACCACATGTTAATGCTATTTCTTTTCGCTATTACATGCACACTCGATAAAATTGCGAAGGCTGTACACTTATAGAAATTTCATCGTGGGCACAAAATTGGAAACGTGTGTCGGGATTTTTTTTTTTTTCGCAATTCTGTGAAGTTTTTCAAACATATTATTGGTCAAAATAAATCTAGATAACATTTTCGATGTGAAATTGGTATTCAAAATCTACTCGAGTATTAAGTAGGTATGTCTTCTTTTGTGATATATATTTTTTTGTATTCTGAATATGATAACTAACTAACATAAGAATTTACCAAAATTTTCATACTTTAAGTCCAGACTACGAAATGGGTTCACAAAGTGGGAAAACAATAAAGTCGTAGCACTTGCTACGCCTTAGTGAATGTTGTCTCGTTAAATTAGATACGTACACAAACCCTCAGGTACCAACTGTCTGAGATTAATTTTGTTGTCATGTTTTGCAACATTCAATTCAATCTAACAAAACAGACAAAGTTAATTCTGTCTTGCCTTGCAACGATTTGCAATGGTGTTATTTTGAAATAACCATTGCCATGCTTGACTGCGTTCCGAGAAATACAGAATACAATCGACTGTAAATGCTAAAAACCGTGACAAAATGTAGATAAAGGTGCAAAATGTATAAAGATGCAAAATTTACTTACATCGGAATTTACAGGTTCCGTACAATTGTAATATTTAGGTTAGGTCAACAAATCGAAAAAGTATGAAAAAAATAGACTTGCCCTCAGAATATCCGTCAGCAAATAAATCGTAAAATTGCAAAAATATAATCAATTATTTTCTCACAACAAGCGAAGCGAAAAGGAGTGTGAGGTTCACATGTAAATCAATTTCGGAACGGAGCGAAGCGAAGCAGAGTGGGGCAAAGCAATCCTCCTAGTTTTTTTTTAACAGAAAGTGTTTTATAGCTGAAGTTTTCAATTAATTTGATTATACATTTATCAGGTCAAACCACAGACGTACTACTTAGTAATAATTATCTGTGGGTCAAACCTATTATAATAAATGGGAAGTTACCTTTTTAGGGTTCTGTACTCGCAGTGTACCAAACGGGACCCTATTACTAAGCCTCGGCTGTCGGTTTATCTTTCCGTCTATCACAGGGGTCTACAGCTTCAGCTGTAATAGGTAAATGGTTGAAATTTTCACAGAATACGTGTTACTATGGCCTGTATGACAACAAAAAAGGTATTGTACCCACTGTAAAACAACAAAAGTAAATAATAATAATTAGGTTTTGTACTCAGCGGGAGGCAAATTGTTTGTCACGCGTTATCATATTGTTTAGTGACGCCTTGATGTTGCTACGACAACTATATTTTTGTTATTTTCCATGTTTTTAGGGTTCCATACTCGTATTGTGTGGTGGTTTTGAGTATTCAGTCCAACACGCACTTGCCCAATTTTTTTTTCTTCTTTAAAATACATTTCGATAGTTATACATTAATTATTAAGGAACTGTTTTCAGACTGGTGATTACATTTTGCTGACAGATCTATTATTTTGCGTAAAAACCTTATTAAGTTATTAAGAAATTCAAAACCCATTAAATTAATGATAGCTTAAATCATACCCTCTTAAAGCCTTGACGAACGTTGACCGTACTTGAACTTGAATAATAAAATACATATTTGTACAAATTTTAAAATCTATTCAAGTATTTTAAAGACCAAATAGATAAGTACCTGTTAAATTTGAAATAGGTAAATATTTGTTTGCTTAACAACTTGCACAACTAAATTGAAATTTGTTTATTGGTTGTTCTGTATGTAGAACTTAGTACAGTTAGCGCAACATTTTCATTTAATTTACACGATACCTGCGCAATGGGTACTCAGAAATTATGACCACGTTACAATAGTTACTTTTAAAATCCAAAATAGTACAATTGGGGAAATCTACGCATACTCGCTGTTCGCTCTTATTACCCTGGCATAATGTCTCTATACTGTATTATTGTTCCACGATTGGATTGGGTTGGGAATGAGGTGCGATCGTCAACTTTACGCGAATGTATGAAATGACAGTGATCAAAGGTAGGATGTGCAAAAATACGTAAAATTTCAGTACTGCGAAATTGTAATGTGGAGAAAGTGTAATATTTAACCAAAATATTATTTCGATAAAATTATATTCATAAAAAAATTGTAAGCTCGCTTTGTTTTGATGATCAATCACTCATGGGTTCATCAACTTCATTATCAATGCCAAATAGTGACAGATTTGTCAAATAAACTTTTAAGATTTCATTTAAAAAACATAAAAATAGATTTAGATGATATCGGCTTGAAAAATAAATAAAAATAAAATAAATTTTTGGAGAAGCAATATTATTGATCAATAAACTTTTATAAACATCAGTAAGTACATAAAACGCAAAATTTTTAATATTTTGTTTACTTGATGGGCTTACGAAATCAATTCATTTGTACTATTATGCAAACGGTACTTTTGAATCCCAATCCAATCCTGGAACAATAATACCAAGCACCTTACCCCTCCTACGTCGTCGCACCTTCTTTGGCCTAGGAAAAACTAGTTTGTCCTAAAAATCGGGGTTGGCCGGTAACATATACAAGAGTAGATAATGCCTTTACACAAAGATAAGTGGTTGTAAAAAGCATTCAATATTTCATGATTCTTCTGATATTTCTATACAATCTTTCTTAAAAGAAACTCAAAGACTTGACGAAAAGGATTCTTTGAAATTCCGTTTCAAAGCGGAATCTAAAAATATTTCTACTTGTTCTCAAGTGTCAGGCCAGTATAGGCAATAACCTGTATTAAAAGGGTGTGGTATTCAAATTCTTACGAGAATTTTTAGTGCGATTTATTCATTACTTTTTTAGGTAGAGTCCAGAAATATACTTGCGAACCCCGGGGTTCGCGGGCCACAAGTAAAGAAACACTAGCTATTAAGTTATTTATTAGATTCATATGTACTGTGATCACTGACGGGATTTTCCGACTTTGAAAAGCTGACAAATACCTAGAGATAATACTCGTTTAAATGAGCAAATATGGAGTAAAATACTGAAAGCAAATATTTATGTTTTAATATAAATTTTCTTTTTTTATAGAAATGTCTTGATTACAAGTGTACTATTTTTGAAAAATAAAAAAGGTAAAAGTATGTTTAAGAAGTTAATATATGTAAAGTAAACAATAAAAATAAGTAAATTTCGATTCAGCTGTCTCAGAATCGCATTACTGACCTCAGAAGCCTCAAGTACCTTGACACTTTAGGTTCGTTTTCGTATACTCATCAACTCTGTATTTGTTTTACTGATCCTTGTGTGTTTTTCGTTTATTTTACTTATTTCTCAACATTTTTGTTTTAATCAGGTCGAGTGTATTGGATTAATATGACATTGACACTGGTTGAAGGTTCCATTCGAGGTAACAAAATTATGTATTTTCTTAATTTTCCTAAATAGCGTGTACAAAACGTCACTTTCATTCTGAAAGGGAAATAAAGTTGTATAATAAAAAAACAGACCAAGTGCGAGTCGGACCCGCGCACGAAGGGTTCCGTACTATTATCTATAAAAACGGCAAAAAAGTCATGTCTGTTGTATGGGAGTGCGCAGGTCCAACTCGCACTTGGCCGGTTTTAGTATTTGTTGTTATAGCGGCAACAGAAATACATAATCTGTGAAAATTTCAACTGTCTAACTATCACGGTTCATGAGATACAGCCTGGTGACAGACGGACAGACAGACAGACAGACGGACGGACAGCGGAGTCTTAGTAATAGGGTTCTGTTGGTTACCCTTTGGGTACGGAACCCTAAAAATCCATTATTTACCTACTCGTAAAACTGATTACCTATTCTTGTAGCTATTGACCAAAGAGTTGCATAAAGTATCACACATTAATATTTTTCAAAGATTTTATAAAACACAAGCTAATTTGAACCAATACAATAATATTATAAGGATATCTACCTATTGGAACACATGCAAGTTACAGTCAGATTATGCAACTTGACACTAACCTCGTAACTTGATATGAGCAACAAGACATTTCAACTCGATTCATTTTAAGTGTAATTAATAGAGAGCAAGTTTATTAACCCTATGTGATTTTGAAGACTTCACCTGACTATGCTTAAGATAATATCTATATTTGACTATTATTTTCTGTTAACCCTTAAGGCCATGTTTATTTAGTTCCTAAGGTACTCGTACACGTATTAAACAATTTTGGTGTTGTAAGTTCACGGGACCCGTATAAAAAACCGGCCAAGTGCATGTCGGGCCACGCGCAATGTATGGTTCCGTACTTGCACGGTACATATAAGTTGGTCTACTAATACAGACCGCGCCAAACTTCTGGTCCCATACATTATAGGGGACCAAAAGTTTGCGCGACCTGTACTCGTAAACCTGTAAAGCCTACTTAGCTGTGATAGTTTTCCTTTTAAATTCATTATATATAATATTTCTGTGAATTTTTTCACATTTCTATAAAAAACCGTTTGGCCAGCAGGGGAGGGGGGGGACGCTCCACTCTAACTAAAATTTTCACTTTAAAGCTTAATATTTCGCCAACGGATCCCTAAATCGAAAACTGGTTTTCACACAACCACAATGTTTTTAAACGGCCTATCCAACGATACCTCACACTATGGGATAGACGAGAAAAAAAATCATCCCCAGTTTACGTGTATGAGAAATACCATTAAATTTTTTTTTTAAACATATTTTTTTACCGTTTTGTCGGCATGATTAATATTATCCATGCCAAATTACAGCTTTATAGTACTAATAGTCTCTGCACTAAGCCGCGGACGGACAGACGGACATGGCGAAACTATAAGGGTTCCTTGTCGAACTACGGATCCCTAAAAACATAAAAGTCACATTTCATTTTAAAATATTGTGTGTCTCTGTCATGTATTTATTTGTACTTGCCGTGAGCACAAGAAGTTTGTAAACAACGCAGTAATCGTTAATTATTACACATAAATGATAATTAAAACATACACAAGAATGTGAATAAATACCTATATAATTACTACACTGTCAAACACATAACCACAAAAAACGTCATAATTGATAATAAAAACACTTTTGTTTTCATTTGATATTAGCTTTTGCCCTCGACTTCACTGACGTGGAACTAACTTAGTCTTTCAATTGTCTGGTAGTATCAACAGTTTTCAGCTTGGCGGTTATTTTATCACATTATATGTTGACCAGGATCATACGGTGATAAATAAATTCGTTGAATATGGTGGAACAGACAGACAGACAGACAAAAATAAAAAATAAAATAAGTTTTGGCTCCAAAACATTCATTATTAACCATTCATTTAAAATGCACAAAAATTCAATTTTATTATTAGCAAAGATAATTTTATATAAAGGTACGAATAAAGATATGTTATACTCTTTTAAGCTTTATTTTATTTGTAATATTTGATAATAGTTATAAAGAATAATAAGATATATTTTTGCTCGATATATTTCGGCTCACGGTATGGAGCCTTCATCAGTCGAATTAATATAATTTATAATTTAATGAATAAATTTTATATAAAGGCACATACATATATCATTGCTATTTTTTTTATTTAAGATGCCGTGATCTATATATGTAAATAAAGATAGATAATATCTTGAGATACAAACGACTTACGTGCTGACGCATGAAAGGTATGTTAGAACTACTATTCAAGTCCAGGGCGGCTATTCCGGCATTATATCTCACTCGCAATATCAGTCATTAGATATTTGTTTAAAGTTTGATAAATGCAATGCGATGAAATTGAGAGTGACTAAACTACATCAAATAAAAACTATAGGATGTAAGGAATGCTCTGTATAAGTTTTCAATCAAAAAAATCAATTCATATCCGTACAAAATCCATTTTAAAATCATCCGCAATCTGCCTTTGCAATTTTAGCGCACGAGCCAGAATTGAGGGCCATTCCGGCATTATTGCGCATTCGCAATTACAGTCATGAGATATTTGTTTAAAGTTTGATAAATGTCATGCGATGGAAATTAGAAAATCCAAAATTTGACTTGACGGGATGTTAAAGTTCAATAGGACAATTTGATTCGTATTTACATCCGAAACCCACGCGGACAGCCGCGGGCAAGAGCTGGTACTACTACTGTGCAATTCACAAGTTTTTTTTGTTTCTCATCTGTCTAGAACAGTATCTTCTAGCCTAGTAAGTATACTCGTATTATAATTTATAACATGTTCCTTTTTCTTGAACAACTGGAAGAAACCTTTTTACCAAAAGGTAACCAAGGGACCCTATTACTAAGAATCCGCTGGCCGTCCGTCTGTCACCAGGCTGTATATCATAAAGCGTGATAGTTGGACAGTTGAAATTTTCAAGATGATGTATTTCTGTTGCCTCCATAACAAAAAATACTAAAACCGGCCAAGTGCGAGTCGGACCTGCGCACTCCCATGCAACAGACATGATTTTTTTTGCCGTTTTTATAGATAATGGTACGGAACCCTTCGTGCGCGAGTCCGACTCGCACTTGGCCGGTCTTTAATACACGTTTACTCAAATTACTTTGATATTTAATAATAATTAACAATGGGTAAAATTCACCCACGGTACCTTTCAACTGTTGCGCCATATTGAAATCCATTTTATTTATTTATTTATATACGTTTTACGTTTCATCAACAGGTTAACACCGAATAGAATTTAAAAAAATACATTATTATTAGGTTCGGGTTTTTTTTTGCCTTTATAATGATTTCTAACTTGTATACTTTTTTATTTTATTTTATTATTTTGACTTGTTTTGACATACCTGCATTTTTAATTGTATCCAAATGTTTCAATATATTTAAACTCGTTATTGGCATATTTAGCTTTAAAACGGTGTAATTTGTATATTTATTCTGTGAGTTTAATAAACGTAATGAATTTGAATTTGAACCAAATAATAGGTAAACGCAGCATCCATATTTAATAAGAACAGTAATAAAAGTTAAGTTAACTACAATTAAAAACAAAAAGAAATATAAATATTAATCGCTTAGTATAGGGCTAGCAACATGCATAACTTAAAATCCAAATGGTCCCATCGGAGGTGAATGTCCAGTATTAAAATGTGCAAATAACCGGTCAAAGAGACTCCAGGTAAGACTGAGGCACACCCGAAAACTTTTTAATGGCTTGGAATAAATTTAAAATGAATTTGCACTAATACAAAATAACGACCAAGTCTGACAAGTTATTCTGGATCCACCTTTGGTAAAATGTGTTTATTTTTGGTATTTAATTATTACCTATGCTTAATTGTTTTATTTTATTTTAAACCCATTTGAGATAATTATTACCATTTTAATAAATTAATTTACAACCATTTTTATCTCACTTATGAACATGATATCTTTAAGTGTAATGCATAAATATTGTTTTGTTTCTACAATAAAGAAAATTAAATTTGTCAGCAAATTTAATTGAGATAATATTCTATGGTAACATTTAATAAGGTGACTTTACTGTGATAGAAATAAATTTCTATATTTTAAACACTTGGCGATTTATCCGTGATATAAAATTTAATTTGTTAAGTAGACTTTAATTTATGCAGCCAAATTCTTACTGAAGACTCAGTAAGTGCTTAGTAACAAGGTTCGATGACTCTTTTTGTGAAATTCGTATATTATTCTTTTCGTGTTCCCTACAAACGCAAGCCTAGCGTCGATTACTATGGGACGTCAAGATTTGATTTTGCAAAACTAGCAGAAAGTGTTATCGATGCGTGTTACTGATCACTTGCCAAGCCTTCAGTATGAATTTGGCTGCATAAATAAAAGTCACCTTACATAGTTAGAGGTGCATATGTTAATAATTATATTTATTAACTAGCCTTTGCCCGCGGCCCTGCGTTTTTGGCTTGGGTGTTATTTTACGAGCACTCTTTAGAGTATATGTGTTGACCAGGGTAACTACAATTATAATAAAGAAAACCGCATCCAAATCCGTTGAGTGATTTTCGAGTTATTAAAACGTTTAATAAATCATGGCCCCGTTTTCGGCTTGGGAGTTATTTAATGAACATACCTTATAAACAAGTTAACTGCAATGATAATAAAGAAAATCGCAGCCTAATCCGTTGAGAGATTCTCGAGTTATAAAAGTGTTTATTAAATCTTTGCCCTGTTTCCGGCTTAGACGTTATTTTATGAACACCCCTTATAGCTTGACCAGGGTTACTACAATGATAATTGAAAAAACGGCAACCAAATCCGTTCAGTGGTTCTCAAGTTTACGTATTACGAACTGCTGGTATCTTAAATTAGATAGGTATTTGTTATATCACCTCCTCATTTTTAGTCACTTTAAAAGCCTTCTTTAATGCGAATGACTAAAGTCACAAATTATTATGTCTCAAATCGAGCTAAAAAGCGGCACGGCCGTACTATCTTTTTCTCGAAGCAGTTCAGGCCATTTTCGACTCCATATAACTTCGTTGTGGATAAAACTAGAAGCCTGAATTTTCAGTAACCAAGCAGGCATTGAATAAACACGGTGTATTTCAAATTTCATTCAATTTTAACCAGTAGTTTAAGAATTATAACTCGTAAAAGTTTCTCAGTTTTGTCACTCACTCACTCACTGACTGACTGACTGACATCTTACAGTGATAATATCCATACTGAAAATCTTTTATGTTTTGAATAAAAAGATTGACTTGGCAAACGCACTGAATAATCTAATTTAATATAATAATATGTATTACTTGTGAGATACATTATGTATTCATGCGATGGCCAAGTCAATCTATTTATTTAAAACATATATATAATATATACTATGAGATGTTTGTAGGTTAGCTAATTATGTAATAACTTAAGACAGAAGGACCCTTAAGTAGGGACTTGGATTTACATGGATCTCACAACTTGTTACGGTAGAAGAACTAAGTTGCGAGACTTGGTTATTTTTACAAGTTTTGTTTTTTTACAATAGTTACGAAGAATCATATCGAACTCGATGGTGCTTAATACAGTGCTCTGTCTCACTCTGTTGATCTACCTAAAGAGGGACAGACAGTTATACCAGTTAGCCAGATTTTGTGTTTCAAAGATTTAGTAAATACAGCGTAGAAACACGTTGCGTTGATTTCGGAAAATAAAAGGCCGATGCACCAGCTGTTTGTACAGTGGAGACCGCATCAAATTAGACACTTCGTACTTTGTACCTATCTTATATTCTTCTCTGTAGGGGCTTATGTCGTACTGCAAGTGTATAGCTTCACTGTACGTATACTAGTATTACACGAACCATTTGAGAGGTACTTTCGACGCCCCTAAAACTCAAAATCAATTGTACCTACAAACTTACAATTTTATTTGTTTTAAAACAAATAAATTGTGTTTTAGATTCCTGCAGCTATGATTTAACAATACCACCACTGAAATTGGCACCCATTTAGATCTCAATTCTTATAGTGCAGACCGATATCTCTGCAGGATGCAGCTTCAAAAAAATGTTACATAAAAAGCGTTTACTTTGTTCACATAATGTATGGTAAAATTGGTGTAAAACTAGCATTCACTTGCTCACATAATTAAGTATAAAAATTAGGTCGGTAAATAAATAGCATTCACATGCTCATATATTGATAGTACATATAAAACTTAATTCGCTTGCATGCTCGCAAAATTCGCATAGTGTAGTATAAAAATTTGGTAGATAAATAGCATTCACTTGCTGACAAAATATAGTGAAAAATACATTTTGTAATGAAATAACCAAAGCTGTTTTTTTATAATTATGATATGGTTATCGAATTGTAGGTATAAAAATATGAATATAAAGATGTATTGTAATTAAGCAATAGTTAATTGCATATATTAAAGCTACCAAAGTGTACGAATATCCCCCCTTATTACCGAAAGTAATAGATCAAAAACTATAAAATAAAATTTTAATAATGGGCAATCACGTAAAATTTACGGGAAAAAATAAAGCGGTTCGGAAATAATAAATGAATTTACAAGGTATATTAAAAATAACGTAAGGATGTAGGTATGTATATGCTATTAAAACTCTTATGGAGATGGCGTTAGCTCCAAAATACGTCTCTATATGATTTTTTAAAGCTATAGTCTAGAGCCCTCGTTGTCTGTTCCTCTCTCACTTGACAGATTTTTGGGGAGTTCCTTAAGAAAGTTATGTCATATATAACAATAATAATTTGCCTTTTTCTTTAAGCCTTCTTTACTTCGGCTACGAACAAAGAACAATACGAGTACACTTAAAATTGTAACGCAGGGACAAATATGACGTCATGAAAGTAAATAGCCATCAAAACACAATGTAATCTGAGGGCTATTTACTTTCATGTCGTCATATTTTTACGTGTTTTACATTATATTATTATGTAGATCAAATAAAGGAATTATTGATGTGACTCTTGTAGAATTAAATTATATTAAATTAAAACTCACAACATTAAAATTTTCAAACAATTACAATTGTCTTGTTTTGATAAGTCATTATAAATATTTGTTTTTAAAACTTGTACAGTTACTTTGAAACATCTTTTGGCAATTAAAACAAACTTTGTGCACAAAAGCGGTACTAACTGCTAACAGCAATATGTTCCAGCAGACAACGTTTGGGTACAAGAAAAATAAAATAAAAATTGATAGTGTAAATGGTAATAAATACCAAATAAAGGCTGTTTAATTTTTCAATCTTTGAAATAAATGTGTAGGTAATTATGTATTTTAAGTAATACTTCAACATATATATTTTTAGTAAATTACATAGATATACAATACATATATATACACTGTTAAGTAAAACTAAAACAAAAAAAAAAACTTACCGTTCTCTCAAAACTGGATCCAATCCGACGCAAGGCTCGTCCAGAATCAGCAGCTCAGGCTCATGCACCAAGGCTGCAGCCAACGAGACTCGCCGCTGCTGACCACCTTCATAGAACAAAGCTTAGTCAGTGTACAGTGTACATAAATAAATATTAATTAAAGTAAATCTATCGAGAAAATGCTCTCCTGACAGTTCGTGAACGGATGGTCGATGTAACTTTAAAGTGGCAACCAATTTACGATAAAAAATTCCCACCAAAAACATAAATGTGAAAAAGGGTCCAAATTCAGTACAAAGACAGTGCAGGATTGTCGGCTTCACCAAAAAAATAACAGAGATCAAATTGTGTGTCGAGGCTTATGAAGATTCCTTTAGTCCTAGCTATAATAATGTGGAACGTTCTTTAACTGATTTAAAAGAAACTTTGTTAGAATCCTTGCTACTAAATATACAAAACTTGGCAAGTTTTCACAGCTAAACGTTAAGTCATACATGAAAATAATTGATTATGAAAACTTGTTAAGTTCTTTAAATTTAGTAGCAAAGATCCTTACTAACCTTCTTATAAAAGAAATGAAGAACGTTGTACGTTTTGGCATATCATGAAGTATGAAATCGAAAGCCTTTCACAAAATGTCAAAAATAGGTACGACGACGAGCGGAGCGAGTGTCAGTGTTAGGTTTACATGTAAATAAATGGGAGCCGAGCGAAGCGGAGCGGAACCATCAAATACAATACAAATACAAAACAGAATTATGATACGCTAAGGCGGATCATGATATGCCCAATTCTGCCATGTACCGACAGATGTAATGTAAAATATTCTTGTTTCAAATCTAGCCTTCATATCACAGCCCAATCGCCTAGCTATTAGGTCTTGGGCTTTGTTGCGGAAATTTAGATAATGGGGCTTCGAACTATAATGATAAAACTATAAAATCAATTATTCGAAGACAGACGTAAAACGAGTTCAAGGAGTAATCAGAAAATATAGATGCAGTGATTGTATGTACATGACATGATCAATAAATTATACACAAATACTTTTATCCCACAAAAATATCAATTTTTATTTTGAAACTAACCTAAGCTAACGGATTCATATAACAGGTCATTCATCATAACTTGTCCTATGCCATCATGCTGGCATCACTGCTTGTCAAGGTATTGCTGTCATGTTGTTGTCAGTTAGTTTTTTTTTAATTATTTTATAAATTATGTATTATTATTGCCAAAGCCGTTGAACTATAGTGCAAAAGAGATTGTGTTGAAGGTACGCCTTTTGTAAAAGACAAAAGGCAAACAATGCACCGTTGATTCCTCTCGATCAGGTTTTATCTCTTGTCACTGCCATAACGGGTTGGTAAAATAGGGATACCAGCTTTAAACATAAAGCCAATTTTATGGGCAAATAATAATTACCTATTCACTTAACTTTACAGGCATATCGGAAAAAAGCGTTCAAATTAAGCCGCCGCGCCTGGAAAAATATCGTCAAAAACGTAAAAAAGGGGAGCTCAACGATTTAGAATAAGCGTCGAGCTAGAACAAGAAAAAAAATTACCGAATTCATACCATTAGCAACTACTTCTAATGATTAATAAAGAATTAGTTAAATAAATAACATAAATTTAATTGATTAAACAATATCTTTTCAATGTAAATGAAATATGACGTATGACGTATTGTTTGCGAAATAAAATTCAATAAATAATTGATAACTTTGATCTTTTCATTCATTACATTTTATTTTCATTAAAGAGTAGTCTAATTAATATATTATAAATAAAGATATAATTGCTATATTTAGCCTTTTATTTTCTTTAAAAATTACTTATTACAATAAAAATTAAATAAAAACACAATTTTCAAAATATTTCGGCCTCTTCTATGAGGCCGTCATCCAAAATGATGATCATCAATGAAAATCATCAGATGACGGCCTCATAGAAGAGGCCGAAATATTTTGAAAATTGTGTTTTTATTTAATTTTTATTGTAATAAGTAATTTCTAATTAATATATAAAAAACGTGAAGAAAACTCTGTTAAGTAAATATTATGAATGTGTAGTAGGTTGAATGCTACGTGAGCCATTGGCAACATTATGTATTATGCAGTGCTACCATTTCCTAAGCCAGGGGACTTCCTATAGTGAATGGTCTGTACAGACCATCGGGGTATTATAATAGTAGTTTAAGATGCAGTAAGGAGGCAATACCTTACAAGGACTATTCGGAACATAACTGTAGGCTGCATGGACATCTTAATATTATTTAAGGCGGGCATTCTTTGCAATTTGCCAACTTGAGTAGTGCGGTTAATCAAGAAAAGTTTTCATAATGCTGTATTTTAAGTTAATAAATTTTTTATATAAATTCAAACGAGACCGTTATAAAACGCGACTCTATGTTTAGGTAATCAGTATATATGTTTACAAGAGTCATTATCATTATTTTTACTTTACTAGTTTGGTATTTTGTACGAGCTCCTGTTTTAGACTGAAAAAAAAACTTTCACTTTGCAATTTTTTTGATGCAGCGAAATTTTCTCTATCACGTTTTGGGCTATGCTATCTTGGAAAAAGCCTCCTTTATAACAGGTTTTATTTTTAGAACCCTATCTTTTGTAGCATGGGAGATCTACTCCTTATTATTACTTTTGTTTTTGTTTTATGTAGCTGTTTTCTTCTAGACGCACCCTCTGCATTTGTACCAACTAAATTATTTAATTTTATAGGGAGGCGCTGACAATCAGGGCAGTTTTGACCATTACTTATAATCCGACAGCATTGCTGAGCGTATGACCTTTTGTCAGAATGTATCTATCATTATATGTATTTTTTTTTCTCTTGTTTTTGACAATAAACGAATTTTTCTTTCTTTTTTACTGTTTTAAAATCTCATATATAAGGTGACTTTTATTTATACCGCCAAACTCTTACAGAAGACTCGGTAAGTGCTCAGTAACAAGGTTCGATGACCCTTTTTGTGAAATTCGTAAATTGTTCTTTTCGTGTTCCTTACAAACGCAAGCCCAGCCCCGAGTCAATTAATAAGTGGAGTCAACTTTTTATTTTGCGAAATTAGCAAAGAGTGTTATCGATCCGTATTACTGATCACTTACCAAGCCTCCAGTATAAGTTTGGCTGCATAAATTAAAGTCACCTTATATTACTGCTTATGTCGTCTTAATTTTTTTTGAATACAGATCTTTTATTTTTTAAATAATTAACAACAAAAAAAACTTGATTTTTGTAAGTAAATAATATGACTAAGTGCGAGTCAGACTCGCGCACAAAGGGTGGAGAGTGAACCCACAACCTCTGGGCTAGCAGCTGAGCGCTCTACCATTGGGCCACAATGGCGGTTGTTATGTTAAGACTATGTTGCCTTTGAGGAGAAAGGGTAAATTATTGCCAAACTTACTGGCAACATTTCATTGTGCGCTTGCAGCACAGCTCTGCAACTATCGGACTCATCGTGGGGACTCTTAAAACCTTAACATTCGAAAAATATCTGATAGTACCTAATAGAGGGGCCTCCTTCATATAACCTTACTGCAGCAGACTCATCTTTCTAGTTTTCCTGGGTCAACTGGTCATAATTCTATGCTTTAAATATTTATATTTTTATTACTGTTAAAGTTAATAATTTAATCGGCCCGATTATGATGATACAAAACCGGTTTAACCCGCAGCGTTGTTATTGTACCATAAGGATCATCCGAGATCAATAAACAGTGCAGGTTTCTTGGGTTATTCACTAAAATTGAACACACATTTATAAGTTTCATGAAAGGTTTTAAAGATTTTTCGGTTGTTCCTTAATGGCGATTGTGTGTTTGTTCTAAACAAAAGTACTAGAATTTGTGTCTAATTTATTCCACCAAGAACTATCAGCTGAATCCATAGATTTTTCCCTTTACCTGGAGTTTGCATTATTGTAGTATTATCAGAAAGACGAATGAAGAGCACAGGGGAAGGACATACGAGTAGTTTGTCACATTTTTTGGTTTCTTTAAGTGTGGTTACAGTTTTGTTAAGAATTTGGTGCTTTAATTTATCATAAAATGCATAGAGCCAGATATACCTGTATAAAGCGTTGCCATTGGAAGTTTCAATGGCCGAGTTCTAGACGCTGTGACATAGCATTTTCTTCCACGGTGTCTTATTTATTATATAAATGTTGATCAAGACCCTCTTGCATCAAGCAACTTAACCCTGGTTAACTAACATTTTATACGATGTCCTTGTCACATAAAACCATAAAGATAAAGACAGAGCATAAAATGTTACTTAACTTGGAATGCTTGGCGCAACAGCTTCCTTTTATCAACTGCCTAGAAAAGGGAGCCAAGTTATATAAAAATATTATAAATAAAATATTAATATTGGTAGCGACTTCGATAAGGTATTTTTTTTTTCTTACAATCGGATTTAGCCAAGACAATATAACCACTATGGTTAAAATATGCTCAGCAATAAAACATACATATACACATGCCTGTCCCCCCTGAGGGGTAGGCAGAGTTTAGAGAATTTCATCTGCTACGATCCTGACACACCTCTTTCACATCCACCGATCTAGTCATGCTCTTCTACACCGGGTACTTTTGACATTGCCTCTCTTCAGTATGTCGCCAATTTGGTCGGAGTATTAAATATTATCTGGTACGTCTTTCAGTATTAAAACTCTACATACAATTATTATTGGATATCTGAAAACGTTGCTTTACCTGACAGATGCTTGACCAGTTTCCCGCCGTCGCTTAGCTCCAGCAAGGAGGTCAGGAAGTCAAACCGCTCGCTGATCTTCTGTGACTTCATGCCGTATATCCGCCCAAAGTAAAAAATGGCGTCGCGGACGGTGAACTCGCCAACCAGAGCGATTTCCTAGAAAAGGTGAGCAGTTAGAAATTCTATCGATCTATTTTTAAACCTAATATAAATACATATTTTAAAATTAATTTTCCAAAGATTGATGCCGTTGTACTGAACCGGCCCTTTTTTCACATTTATATTTTTGGTGGGATATTAATGGATGGATGGGTGGAGGTATTACAGGATAGATCCTGCTTCCATTAGCCGTTTGTGGAACAGAAATAGAAAAAGATTAATTCAAGAAAAACAAAAAAAACTCAGATTTAACGAACCGTTCGAGTTTTGCTATTCCTGTGAATTGTCACATTCGGAAATACCACTAAGACCTTGTCAGGGATGTATATCGTGACGATATTATGTTATATTGCTTCCAGGGCAGACGTGACCTTCAGCAATGAAAAATCCTTGTAACGACAAGAATGGATAGCGATGAATGACTTACAACCCGGTCACAATATCTGTGCACCTGACCTCGTGACGTCATATCGGCGGTCTGGGTACGGTGTGAAAAAAAGTTTTTTCGAGAAATGTGGAGGTAAAAAAAATTTACTAACCTTTTCAAATCAATTTATTATTGATGAAGGGTTTGTTATTAAAAACAATAATTTTGATTACAAAAACATTTATTATTAAACTCAGTCACTATAAATTATTGACTCTATGCCTGACATTGTATCTTCCTCACTCTCACTTTTTGAACTCGCCGAACTGTCTTCCCCTAGTGATATTAAAAGTTGTGTGATGTTGTCATCTGCTAGATGATCCTTTTTTGTACTGTTTACGCTTCTTACCCGGTGTTGATAATTTTGGTTCTGGGTGGGTTTAATAACAACCAAACCAGTCCAAACTTAACAGTAAACAGTCTAAACTTAACAATAAACATTAAAAAACAAAACAACAATAAAGCGAAAATATCAAAATTATCGGGACGTGTAGCGGCAACGAAGATGCTAACCGTACTGTCGCACCGGGGAGTGCGCGGAGAGGTGACAGGGGAAGCGGGAGAGGCGCCACATTCCAGCGAGGTGCACAGATACTGGGACCGGGTTATACACAAATTGGATTAGTACAAATATGTTTTTTTGAAAGACGGAAAATCATCTGATATTTTTTTCAATGAAGCATAAAAAAATAAATAAAAAATTTAGTCTTGCTAATACCGTTAATTTTTTTTGTGAATTCTATAATTTCTAAGGTGGTTTAATAGGAGATCTCTTTGGGTGCCATGACGAAATTGGATTTTAATACAGACATTTAATTCTGTGGATTTTCACCTGTAGCTCTTATTCTTTGATTTCAACTAATGAAAATTGTACGTCATAAACTGTCAGGAATTGCAGGATTACATTTCCTTTCTTTATGCTTCTTCCCACTACAATATATACTATGTGCAACGGTCACCATGTTTTAGCAAAGTGCTAATAAAGGCCAATCAAATAATCCCAAACTCAAACTCTGTATCATGTCTGATCTCTGATCGGGATCATAACTACCATAACTTCTTATTACTACCAGTAGAAAAGTAAATTCCAAAAATCTTTAAATGACGATAATTTTTTTTCTGAGATCTAATTTTAATGAAATAAATCTATCATTCTATTCCGAATTAATTTCTGTACAGCTGTGAAAACTACAATAAAATCCGTTCATTAGTTTTAGAGATGTGCATGAACAAACAGACAGACAGAAAAGAATTCTAAAAATCTTTGATTTGTGTTCTATTACTCTTCTTTTAGAAAGGGGGTGACTTTCTATTTCTATAACTTTACTTCAATGTACAGACACAGCGGTTTCTACTGTTTTATTATAAGTACATTGTGGTATGCACTTGAATTTCAAAAACGGACAGGATTGGAACTAGGTTCTCCAGATTGAGATTTCGGCATTTCACTGATCTGAGCAACTGCTGCTTCCGTAATGCTTATTTCAATAATCACATAAATATGAGTATTTCAATTTCCTTCAGCTGTTTTGCAACTATAAAGTTCTAGCCTGTTATAGCCATTTACTTAATAGCCATATTTTTATGGGCCATTGTTATCTTGGTCACGCAACGGAAGATCACGGGATGGTCACGGCAATCAGCTTAGGGTCATAGGTACAACAGTACAACCATAATAGGCAAGTAAACAACAATAAGCTCTTTTTGCAATTAGTAACACTTTGTAATCATCCCATTGGGTTTCCGGTTTGCAAGTAGATATGTACAAGTAATACAAATGAATTGTGAATCTTATAATTTCCTGAAGAAAACCTAAAACAGTTTTTAGACAAAGTTATTAGCTGAGAAAAAATGTCTCTAGATGCTCGTAGATTCTAAAACACAAAACTTTAAGTCGTAAGTTAAGTTCAGTGGCGAAGGGTCAATATAATACGATTCCTGTCGGCTTGTTTAGGAAATTGCATCTCTACTACATTTTTTTATTCCGTACTCTTCGCTTTGTCAAACATTTCCATAAATCTTGATACGACAAATACACTTGACTGGCAGGAAGTTGCAAAGTACAAAACATTAAATGTTTTCCTTGGTTGCTTTTCCTTTCCCTTTAAGAAATGTTCTCCTTTCGCCACTGGTAGGTATATATATCTTGTTATGAACAACTTATGGGCGGCCCGCCTTTCAGCTTTGCTAGGTTACTCGGGGCGGGTGTTGCTTGAGAGTCCTTGAGTGCAAGGTAGTTGAAATTTATTCCGCAAATCAGCTTTAGACTGGCTCACCTGAGGCATATACCCTACATTGGGTCCAGGCACACCGCTGCCCTTCTCACCAGGTCGTCCACCTAAGACCCAGATGTCACCACTGTTCAGCTGTCTTCGACCCACAATGCAAGAGAGCAACGTCGTTTTTCCGCATCCTGAAGCACCAAGGAGGCCGTATCTGTGAAATAAAATTTCGTTATTATAAATTTATTCTAGTCTATCTAGAATAAATCGTCTAGTTCAAGTAGATATTAATGTTTATGAGGATCAACGTTATAGATTGTTTCTTAAGCAGGTTTTATTCATACTAAGTAAATAAATATTATTAATTGACTCATTTGTCTTTATTATAGAGTTAATATATAGATATCCCACTAATATTATAAATGCGAAAGTTTGGATGTATGGATGGATAGATGTTTGTTACTCTTTCACGCCATTACTACTGAACTGATTGAGCTGAAATTTTACATGAATGTAGTTCTAGACCTGGAATAGGACATAGGCTACTTTTTATCCCATAAATCAGTTCCCATGGGCTGAAAATGAGCTTTCAAATTTCTATAGAAAAGTGATGTGTCACACCCTTTCACGCTATGCTTACGAAACCGATTAGGCTGAAATTTTCCCTATTAAATTTTCCCTTTGTTCCCATGGAAGAGCTATAAAGAGACACACAAAATGGGAAACAGAGGCGAATAACACACACATTTCACCAGCTGTGTTTCTGTAGGTACATTCCGAATAATATTGACTGATTTTATAGGAGTACACAAAAACTAATTCAACATAGATGAAACCGCGGGCAAAAGCTAGTTTTGAATAAAATAAAATTAAAATTGAGAATGAGATATATTTCCGTCCGTCCGACCGTCTGTCACCAGGCGGTATCTCATGAACCGTGATAGACAGTGAAATTTTCACAGATGATGTATTTCTGTTGCTGCTATAACAACAAATACTAAAACCAGCCAAGTGCGAGTCGGACCCACGCACTCCCATACAACAGACATGATTTTTTGCCGTTTTTATAGTTAATGGTACGGAACCTTTCGTGCGCGACTCCGAATTGCACTTGGCCAGTTTTTTTTTATATTAAGCCTGAAAAAACATATTTTGAACTTACATAATCCCTTTCTCAACGGTCATATTGAGATGAGCCAGTACCACCTTATGATCTGGTTTGTTAAGTTTTCCATAGTACTTGCAGGCTCGCTCTACAAGAACAGCTGCGGGTTGTCCCGTCGCCATTTTGGATTAAGATGCGTTGACGCACCCAGCACGAAGATTATCGGCTATGTCGACATGGTTTTGGTTCTGTGGACAAGGTGTGGGTATAAATGAGAGTAATGTCGTTATCCTTATTATCTATGGTTATCTTATTATGACTCTTCGTTCCTTCTTCTTTATGACCGCATCTGTGATTCGGAAGGCACTAACTAAGCTGTGGGACCATTTTTGTATCCGAAGTACGACGATAGGTGCTACCCATCTACTGGGATGTAATAATCAGCGGTGAAACGTGAGTGTTTGATCATTCCTCACGGACTGTTAATTGCATTCCTTATTTTATACTCGGCAATATCTCTGGCACCCCCTTGGGCATTCATGTTGTTACAATGTATATCATGTATATTATCACACTAATCACACAAATATTATAAATGCGAAAGTTTTTGTGTGTGTGTGTGTATGTATGTTTGTTACTCTTTCATGCTAAAGCGGCTGGACGGATTTGGATGAAATTTAGAATGTATATAGCTTATACCCTAACTTAACACATAGGTTACTTTTCATCCCGGAAAATAGCATGTCGTTAAACCGAATAACACGCGAGTGGAGCCGCGGGAAAAAGCTAGTTTGTTCATAAAACATTGTGCCTCATGCCGCAAAAAATGATCAAGGACCTATTAAAGAGCCATTTATTTTTTTTAAACTTGAAGAAAATTATCTTGATTTTGAAGAATTATCAGTTCTGTGATAATTTTAGGCTAAGAATTCGAGTTTTTAGCCATTAGATGAAATGCCTTTTTTGTTTCAGTTGAAATATTTTAAGTGCTGGGCCCAGTTTTTGTTATTTAGTAAGTACCACAGATGCTAAGGTAATAATATAAATTAAAAAATCTATGATCTCTTACATTATCTACCTACTAGGGGGTTTTCAAAAATGTTAATGATAAAGCAAGTAAATACAGATCAGTGGGTGGGTGTTAATGAGGCTACGTTTTGCCCTTTGGGCGCGGAACGCTAACATTATGTGATGATCATTCATCAGCAATTTTTTGTAGTCCAAAACGAACAGGTAGAACTCATCTTTTGTTTTGCTGATATAATGCGAGTGTCGTGTTTGAGGATACTACACATGTACAACTTTAGAACCTCTAGTCAAGTTACTGTATACTCATGCGCATTAAAGCCACAGACATATAATTATTACTAGCAGACCAAACATAAGGATTAAATAGCGTAGCAAGTTTCCATACAAAAAATAAGCTACATGGTACGAAGAAACGTATAAAAATGAGTTGTTTTGACTGGCTTATGCTTAAAACATATTTGTTAATACCTAAACTAATCTCTAGTATGTATTTTGTTTGTAAACAAGCAATATTTATATTTAAAAGAGCCCTTATCTCATTGAGCTAAAAGTGCCACGCGTCGAATCTGTGCGTTTATTGTTAATGTTGTAATAATTATACGTCTGTCATTAAAGCACAGATTACCACAAAATTTCCACCCAAGCATAACATCCATAATTGGTAAATGTAGTGCTACCAAACCACATACAACAATTTCAATGTTTGGCATAACACTTGGAAATTCAACTTGAAATATTCTAGAATAAATCTCTGAGACAGGCGAAGATTTTACAATCGTATAAGGCAGACCATGGTCTATCTTAACCAGGCGAGTGTTGATAGAAAGGTCTAACCGGTTTTTAAGGTGGTCGGTGACACTAAGAAACTCGACCCATCTTGCGAGATGGGAAAATACCCATGGTTAGTTTCGACGTTGTGAAAAATACTAGATGAACAATTAAAATGTTCTTATGTCTGTCTGTTAAACCTACCTGTATATTGATTAAACGAAATTTTAATCTTTAGTTTGTATCCCAAAATCTTGAGGATTTCGTACAAATGGTTTAAAATACAAACTTATTCCATGACCTTAACTTGACACTTAAGATCTATTAAATTCTTTGTATACAAGGGGTCCAATTAAGTTAAACAAATCACTACTTGATTAATTCAATATAAGTGATCTTCTGAATTTTTCCTGTACATGTGCTAGAAGATTTCAAGTTTCTAAATTTAACTCGAAGTGCCCTATAGGTTTCATGGTGAGTCAATTTGTATGAAATTGATTATGCAAAGGGCAATAACTTTTTTACATTGAGTTATTGAGTACGTAAAAACCTAATTTCTTAAAAGCACTATGAGGCCGTAGATTTCTAAATAATTAAAATGTATGTTCTTCAATCATTAATTAAAATTATTCCCATTCTATGCCTTCTTTCAGAATTTTACGTCATCAAAATAATTACTCAATCCGTTATTAAGTGACTTATAATCAAAGATTGTAATTTGAGGGAGAAAGGTTGCCTGGGTGGTCTATGACATAAATTGATATATTTTTATTAGATTTCAATCTGGCTATGATTTTATAGGTTTTTGATAATATGCATGTATACAGAATGAAAAGGTTAGTAAGTATGGTGCATTTTTTTTCAATTGCTGTTGTTCGATGATTATCACACTAATATTATAAATGCGAAAGTTTGTGTGTGTGTGTGTATGTTTGTTACTCTTTCACGCTGGAATGGCTGGACGGATATGAATGAAATTTAGAATGAATATAGCTTATACCCTAACTTAACACATAGGCTACTTTCTATCCCGGAAAAAAGCATGTAGTTAAACCGAATAACACGCGGGCGGAACCGCGGGCAAAAGCTAGTATTAAATATATACCTACTGATCATCTTTATAAGAAGTCATTCTTAATTTGATTGTTTATCTTTGAGTACACATACAATCCCGATAGGTATTGTCCTGAGGTATTTCACAAAAAACTGTGCAAAAAATCACTAAAAGCGCATTGGGGTCATTTAAAATGAGTCTGTTCTTAAAAAAACCTGTTCGCTAGCAGTGTGCCACAAACTTCTTGAGTCTACCACACACATAAGCACAAATCGTACCAACAGCGTTTGCACTAAGTCTGTTAATGAGTGTGAGTGTCTGCCTTTAATGTTGCCGGTGGCCGTAGGCGTCGACATTTTCTTAAAGAAAATACATCAAAAGAAATAATTTACTATCAGAGTATTGTTTTGAGTAGGTATTGTTAATAATTTGAGATAAATATGCGGCAAGCTGTCAAAATTGTTATATCTAGTAACTAAAACAACTATTCTGATGAATTATGTATTGGAAGGCGTGAAGTTGGTCAAAAATGGTGTCACCATTACGCAATCTCTGAGCTTTGACAAAAAAGAGGGGATACGCGGGGCTATACTGCGCAGGTGACAGCTAACATCATCTGTACTGGCCTGAACTGTAAATTACTTACAAGAATCAAATCTTTTGATGGTTGAATTTTTGTAGGGTATTTAATGAAATGCTAGCCGGCTAACATTTCTGAAATAAATAAATTCACAGATTATCATATCGCCTGACGACGAAGTGGCTGTACGCGCGTGGGACGCACTATAAGTTTCCGGAACGAATATGAAAAACTACTATTAAAGGTACAAAATTAATTTATTGTTTTTCAAAATAATCTCCCTTGGCGTCTATGCACTTTTTCATTCGATCAAACCAGTTTTGAAAACTTTTGTGCCACTCCCCTGTGGTGACCTCTGAAACGTGTTTTTCATACTCCTCGACAGCCTCTTCTGGTGATGAAAATCGTTGACCGCGTAATTGGTTCTTAATTTTTGGGAACAGAAAAAAGTCACAAGGTGCCAGGTCGGGACTGTATGCAGGATGACTCATGAGTTCTACATTTTTCGTCTTCAAAAAGTCGTTTGTCTGTCTGGCCGTGTGAGAACTAGCATTGTCGTGGTGCAGGATGATACGGCGTTTACGGTTATTTTTACGGAGTTCGTCAATAACTTCCGGCAAACAAATGGTCGTGTACCAGTCACTATTCACGGTACGACGATTCTCTAAAGCAACAGTAGCCACGTGTCCAGTTTTATTAAAAAAAGAAGCAATCATCCGCTTAGATGCACTTTTCACGCGCGCCACTTTGGTTGGTTTCGGCTCATCTTGAAAGACCCATACGCTCGATTGCTGCTTTGTTTTGGGATCGTAGCAATAAATCCATGTTTCGTCACCTGTTACTATGTCCCACACCAAATTTGACGCACCTTCGTTGAATCTGGTAAACATGGCACTGCACCAAGTGACGCGGTCCGTTTTTTGAGCCTCGGTCAAGTTGTGTGGGATCCACCGCGAGCACAGCTTTCTCACACCCAAATGTTTGTGTAGGATTGATTGTATTTGACTCATGCCTATTTCTAAGGATGCGCGAATTTCATGGTAGGTCACATGCCTGTCTGTTTCAATCATACGGCGCACAGCATCGATGTTTTTGTTGGTCACAGCGGTGGACGGCCGACCATCGCGAGATTCGTCACTGAGATTGATACGACCACGCTTGAATTCTGCAAACCAGCTATAAACAGTCGTCTTGCATGGTGCTTCATTGCCAAAAGCTGTTTCAAGCCGAGCGATGCTCTGTTGAGCTGTCAAATTACACTTAAAATCGTAGAAAATCATACTACGAAAATTTTCCCGAGTTAAATCCATGTTGATGCAGACACACAATTTTTTAAATGGCGCCACAAGGTAATAACAAAAGACAGTCAGATGAAACAAACTGCATTCTACAGCCAAAGAGTTCTATTTTCAAATGTTGCAATAAATTTTTAAATATTGTTTATGTAAGTGGCCAGTTCCGGAAACTTTTAGTGTTACCTATGTAAAACAGTGCAGTTGATATTGATACTATATTTGTATAATTACATGGCCAACATTGCAATTTTTATTAATTACGTTATAAAAACCACTCAATGAAAGCTAAACATAACAAATGATTAAAAGTGACCAAAAATGACTACGTCTGTCCACAGTGTATTTCCAAAAACGGGTAAGCCTATAGAGTAAAAGGGCATGCAAATGTAGAATGTAGGGGCTACAAAACAAGCAGCACATTGTATGTCGGCAACAGTGGCCACAGCCCAGCCTCTCGATTCTTGAATCTTGACGCAACGTGCGTTACGTACGATCTCGGATGACCGGAACAGAGCAACCTTCGCTTGTTATGTCACACCGAGCGACCGACCGATTGGCCGATTGCCCTCGACTCTGTTAATAGTGTCGGCGGCAGTGGACAACGGATATTTTGACAAGTTTAGATTTCAAATAGTTGTCAAGTGCTTGGTGGCAAAACATACGACTATTTATTACCTATTGTATTAACCCTCGGTGCACAAAATAAATTAAATTAAAACAGTTTTTTATGTAAACGTGTTTGTATGTTTGTACCACAATTGTCTAGATCAAAGTGAAAGAAACATTGTGAGAAAATCTTCATGCCCTAAAAGTAATTTGACAATCATGCGTGAAGGATAGCAAAGCTCAACTATGTATACTATCTACATCAACGAAAACCAGACGTACAGTGGAGCCCACATCAAGCTATACACATTGAGTATAAGCTGACCCCTCATTGTACGGGAAGCCTATACAATGAGAGGTCAGCTTATACTGAAAGTGTTTAGCTTGATGTGGCCTCCACTGTACAAGTTCAAATTAAAGATGGAAATACCCAGGGATTATATGAGTGATTGTTTGAATATCCACCATAACAGTTGACATGCAGATCATCTAAATAAAGAGCCATTTTTTTACAAATACACCTATTGTTTATTACAAAGAAAGATAAATAAAAACAAGCTCGATGATAAGCGTGCAAATTTTTTCAGCTCAGTCTGTTGGTGAAGTTACAAGATTAAAACACAAAAAAGACATAATTAATAAAAAAGACACAGCACAATTAAATATAAAGGCTGAAAGAATATATTTTTTAGGGAATAATTTGGGCCGAAGACTTCGAGGATAGTCATCTGTTAAATTTGTGGCGGAAAGGACGTAGTGACTAAGCTTCAAGGCTGGTGGTGACTACACCTTTTTATCTGGTGGTGCTATACCTTTTAATATAAATTCTGTTATATTTAGCGCAGAAAAAGCGTAGCCTAGTGTCTTGGTGGCGGAGGCTGATCGTAGCTACACGTTCTAACATTTCTGTTAGAACTAACGCGAAAATAGCCTAGCGACTTATTGCCGGAGGTTGTGGTGGCTCCATGTTCCAATATATTTAGCTTGGATAGAGCGTAGTGACTTGGTGCCTGAAACTGGTGGCTGTTACCTGTACCAAACATCATCTGTGTTATATTTAGCACGGAAAGACTGTGGTGAAGTTACTAAGTGTCAACGATTGGTAGAGGCTACACGTTTCAATATGTGTGTTATATTAAGTGCGTAGTAACTTTGTTTCGGAAACTGGTGTTAGCTACACCTTTCAACATCTCTGTTATATTTAGAGCGTAGTGACAAGTACTTTCTGATGGCATTGTGGTACTACGAGCCTTAAACAAGACTACGGTAAACTTCGGGGTCATACGACAATGTTTAAACCAACTGGAAGAAGCCACCTGACACAATAAAGTCAGCCTCCAGTGGATAAAAGGACACAGTGGATCGCCGGGTAATGATGCGGCCGACGAATTGGCAAAAAAGGCACAAAACAAAAACCGGTAGGTCCTGAACCACTGTTACTTTGCCTTTTAACCATCAGATACGAACATGGCTGCGTGAGAGAACCAGCTCTCAACATGCTGGACAATGGGTAAGCATGACCACCTGCAGAAAGGCGAAAGCGGTTTTACCCGCCGACGACCGTCGTCTGACAAAGGTACGGAACCCTCGGGCGCCGTTCCGACTCACACTTTACGGGTTTTTTTTAGATTGTTTAGAACATATAATTATTTAATAGAAATCCTACACATATTTAACACTTTGCTGAGTAATCACGAATAAATAAATAAATATATTTTTGACCAAACCGTAGCGATTATCGTAAAATCCCGTAATTTTGCAGTTGGTAAATGATCTTAAGGTAGTAAAGGAGGATTTCGGTGCAAAATGCACAACATAATATTGTTTTCCTTACTTTTGAATAAAAAGTACGCAATAAATGCCTTTTATAGCAATTCGCGCAAACTGTTAAAGGTTAGGTGATCACATGAAAGTTATTAAATTTTATGCGTTACATTTTAGCTGATTACATTACAACTGTAAACACGCTTTTAAGTTAGTTAATGTAATGCAAACAAAATGTAATACATTAAAGTACGTAATTTTCTTGTGAAGACTTTATTATTAATAAAATATCTCCGCAAGTTGCTTTAAACACATTTATTGCATACTTTTTATTCAAAATATTGTTTATTATGATGTGCATTTTGTACCGAAGTAAAAAGTTACCCCTTAAATCGGATTAGAATTCCAATCGTAAGTAACAATTTTTTTGGCTATTTACTTTATATGTCTGGAATTATGTAGTTTTGCCGGAATATCAATTTATAATAACATGTTGTTCATACATAAATATAAATAGTTTTTTCAGATACCTCAGCGATATCTTGCAACACTTACTTTTGTTAGAAAATCTTTTCTTTATCTTGCTTTTTTCTATTTATTTGCAAATGTCCGAGATATTTACAGGCGCTTAGAGCACCACGTAATCTGTTTTATTGGTCTTCATGAATCCTACATGAACCTCTTACTATGTTCGTCTCTCGGAACGAGGTTGCAGGTTCAATGCTCTGCGGTTGACACGGTTCTTGAAGACGTTGCATCAGGTAGACGCAGAGGTTTCTACGGCCATGGCCACTAATTATATAATCTACCTTATACTCTCTTGATTAATTAAAACCATTATGTTTATGACACAGAGACTTCTGAGTCCAAACTCGTCGCTCCCAAATGGAGTGACTTTTATGGACCTCATTTAGCTTAGTATTTTTTGGGAGTGGGCGTATCTATGTATTTAATATAAGAATGTTGCATTATTAGAAAACGAAAACACTTTTGACGTGTCATGAAATTAAATGGTGAAAGGTACATTTTTTTGGATTTGACATATATTTTTTTCAACAGGAATTGTTCCATTTCAGCGACACAACTATGTTATTTTTCGTTTGTTTTTATTTTAGACTATATCTAGACTAAAGTAAGTAATTTTTATAACATATACGCCGCCGGGAGTAAACGTGTTAAAATTCCACGATATCTTATTCTGCGCGTGTTCGTAAAACGGAAAGGCATTTAAGTTATGTAAGGTTAGTCATATAATTCTAGTCTTTAATACCAGGTTTAAGTAGAACCGTGCTAAAATATTTTCAAGGTGACATAAAATTGTAGTGAATGTCTTAACTTACAGGTGGCACGCATAGCATTTATCAGAATATGCAAATTCGCCAAAAGATTCAAAATGGGAAATAAAATGCAGCTCATTATAAAAATAGAGGACGTATGACAAGCGAAGCAAGGATGGGTATGTCAGGTTGCTTGTGATTATAAATTCGGGAGCCGAGCGAAGCGGAGCGAAGCGGAGCGATTGCCGTTATAACAACAAATACAAAAAAAATATAATGAAATTAATATTAAAGGGGGCTCTCATACAAGAAACATAATTTTTTTGCCGTTTTTATAGATAATTGTACAGAACCCTTCGTGCGCAAGTCCGACTCGCACATGACCGGTTTTTTTTATTTTATTTGCTGAATACGAGTAAATAAAGGTGACTTTGGCTTTGTACCTGGACTAAATAAAACTCGGACACGATAAAGGTGACTTTGAACCTGGACTAAACAAACAACGGACACATAATATGACTGCTCACGGCGATAAATCGAAATTTACAGTTGCTTACACAAAATTTCACGATAGGAGCACCGTGAATAATAATAATTTGGCCAATATGGCTACGGAACCCTTAAAACATTATGGTAAATGACATCAATTTACATGCTTTGGCAAAGGGACATCAACGCTACAAAAAAGAATCCTCTAAAATGGTAGCGCCTGGCAAAAATACCTTTTATTATTTTTCATTTTGTTTTAGAGTATTTACTACAATGTTACTGAATTATAAATGTGTATGTATTAGGTATTACCGTATTTACGAAGGAGCCAAAATAAATAGCGTTAAAATAATGCAATTTTGTCGAGGTTTCTTGTATGGGGACCCCTCTTGAATTTCAATTTTATTATTAGTCGTAATAGAAGCTAAACTAACACGTATTCTGTAAGGAATTCAACTTTTTACCCATTACGGTTGAAGCTGCAGAGACATGTATAATAATATTTTATTCTTAATTCTCTTGATGAATGGGTCGAAAATGTGGCTTTAAATTGAGAACTTTTTGTATTAAGTTATTAAATCATCTAAAAATAAAAACTACTTGTTATAGGAAAAAAATATATATTTGCATAACTATAAATAAGATATATGTAAGTACCTATGTAAATTGCAAACTTTAAAAAAGTTCATTTGTAATGTGACTTTCGTTCATATAGCCAAATTCATACTGAAACGGTTATATATATATATATATGCATTGATTAATAAAATTAAATTAAAATTGAAAGTGAAATATATTTCGAGCCCTCCTGGGTCTGGCATCAGACACAATAAATTCATACTGAAGACACGATAAGAAGTTAGGACCACGGTTCAATGATCCATTCCCAAAATAAAAAAAATATTTTTTGTGCCTCTATACTTAATCAAGAATCAAGAACAACTTCGACTCAAATAGTATACTCGTTGGAAGTCTTATTTTAATTTCGCGTATTTCAAAGAAAGGGTCATTGAACCTTCGTCCTGAAGCTTGCAAGTGCTTGCTACTGTCTCAAAAACCTCAGAAATATTGCAAACTATGACACACTAAAAATCGTGTACTATTCTTATTTTGAAAGTATTTTAAGATATGGGCTTGAAATTTGGGGTAACTGTACAAGTATTAAAAGTGTTTTAATCCTTCAAAAGAAAGCAGTCAGATTAATTGATAAAGCATCATATCGTGATCACTGCAAACCTTTATTTGTTAAACACAAGATACTTACAGTAATCGCTCTTTATATATACCTCGTATGTTGTTATATTTTTCAAAATCGACATAATTACCGAACTGTAGGTGAAAATCAGAGTAACCTTAGAAATAGCAATCACCTTAAAGCCCCTATGGCAAAATATACAACGTTTAACAAAAGTTTGAGTTACACTGGGATTAGGATTTACAATAAGCTTAGTAATGATATTAAGGACAGTGCAAACCTAAAAATATTCCAAAAAAAGTTAAAAGCGTATTTGTTGGAAAAACCTTTCTATAATATAAATGAATATTATAATGATTGATAATTTCCTATTTTTATTTAATTTCAATGAAATTTTCTGACAGATTAACTGAATTTTTTGATCTTTTTGTTTTTTTTTTTAAAGTACCTACCTATAACTATTTCTGACATATTAATTTCCTATTTGTTAATAGTTTTGTTACTATGATTGTTATAATAATTATTTTCATTATTACCTGTACTTGACATCTTCATTGCTTTAATTTTTTTTATATACATATATTCTATTTACTTGTGAAAATGTAGACATTTAATAATTTCGGTTTACCTATTAATATGTGATTTATTTACTTTTTATTTTATTTTTATGAATCGATTTTACTGTGTGTTTTATAAAATGATTTGTGTGCCAGGTGTGGCTTTAATGTACAAATAAATAATATGATTATGATATGATTATGACCACTTACCGAGTCACTAGTATGAATTTGGCTATAAACGAAAGTCACATTATATATATTTAAATAGATAATCTTGTCGAAGGTAATCACCGGATGTCCTCGTTCGAATTAGACTGTCATAAGACTCATAACGTTATAAAACCTCAGTATTTATCCTTTCTAACTTAACCTAAACCTAAATACCTTAAAGTTAACTTAGCTAAGTGTCTGGATTCCCTTGAAAATATTGGAATGTGTAAAATTTTGTACGTAATTAGCAGTCGAATTTAAAATTGTGACCTATCGAACGATGTTTGTACCTATCTACCAAAATAAATGTACATACTTATAATAAAATTATTATGTTACTTAATATTTTTAAAATTTGTTCCTATAATCTTTATCTGCAAATATTAGTTTTCCCGTCGTCGTCCAGGACGGCGAAAATTTTAAATACAGGACGTTTATTCTGGCATTATTACGCATTCGCAATATCAGTCATTCGATATTTCTTAAGGTTTGATCTATGCCATGCGATGGAAATTAGAGTGACTAAAAAATTTACACTTAACCTCCTTTTTAAAGTCCTGGACGGCGATTCTCGCACAAATTTTCACACGCTTTGCTTTTCATACGCCTCTGTTTATCGTGTAATAAATGTTGGGTGATGATAATTCTATTAACTATAAATTGCATTTGACAGCACGGAAACACCTCTGATACCCCCTCACGTTGTGACTTTTTATTTATTTTAACTATTTAACTAAAAACCTGATTGTAGTGTTAAAAGTTTAGGACAAATTTTTTTTTGATAATATTTATTCATCATTGCCGTATTTAGTTTTTCTGTCCTGCAAAAGCCTTAACTTCGAGGCTTTGCTATTCGGTTTTTATATATTTAAAGAAGCATTTTTTATTGTAGGCTAAATCAGATTTTTATGAAACTGAGAAAATTCTGCGCACAAACAATAAACAAATTTGGGTACTTAAAACGAATGAGGTAATTTCGCTAGTGTTTTAGGAAACATAGCGAGGCAGAGGTCTGGACAAAAAAAAATACTGATAATTATTCAATTCTAAAATTATAAAAAAAGGATAATTATTTAGTTTTACTATAAACGGCAGTCTCCAGTTTCGGGTTTTATTAAAAAAATATTTTGTTCTATGTTCATGACGTAAACATTAAAAGTAAAATTAAAATGGGCGATGCCCAATCTCCCCAAGTTCCAAGTTCCCCAAATTGCTTTTTCATAGATTCATTCCCTATGTCCCCGAAATATAAAATGTTATTATTTGTAAAGTTCTCACTTGACCAATCCTCGTACAGTACATCACACATTAAAACGAACAAAAACACAAAAAAAAATTGTGGTAATAACATTAGCGTGAAACCAAAAAAACGTGGCAGAAAAACAAAATAACAGCTATTAAATGAATGATTGAAGGTTGCAAAATTCGCATGTTTTTAATTATGTATTTGGAATGACGATTATCACAATCGGATTTTTTTAATTACTCGGAAACAGGTAAAAACTGTACGCCACAAAAACTACATCCTATATCAAAATTTAACATAATTTTAAAATCTAAACCTTTTATTTTCAAAACATCATAATTATTAAAAAGGCCTGGAATCTGAGGTTTTTTTCCTTTTAGAATCCTTACCCTTGTTTTGATTCAGATATTTATGGTATAAACCCAGGGTTTTTCCAAAGTGCTGGGGAAGATCTCAGTTCATTGAACTCACATATGAAGCAAACAGGAAGAAAATATAGCACCAGCTAAAGCTCTCCTGGCGCACAAGTACACATTTACAATAAGGGCTATATTTGAAGAAGTGTTGCCTTTCCCGGATAGTTATTAATAAATATAATGCAAAATATGTTTAAAACTTAATAAAAAATGTACCCTACAACACTCAAGCCGCCATTAGGTTACAAATTTACAATATACTGAAAATAGCTTTTCCGCAGTTGATCCGACAGTAACAATGTGCATGACTAAGATAAAGAGGATAAAATCATTTGTGAATACTTGAAGAGAGAAGATATTTCGCCACAAGGCTCTTAGCATGACTTCAATCATCTTTACAGCAATGGGTGCCTATTAATTTCAAAGGTGCTTATGAAATGACTGCACAATTTATTAAATACAATGCCTGTTAGATTCACATAAGACGATGACGTTGTAATACATAACTTCTTTATTATTTTATGTAATCGGTACATAGTTGTTTTGCAATGTATCTCAGGCTTGTTGGGCCACGCCATTTTTGTATAACTCGTTTTTTGGGAACTAAATTTGTGATTTGGAGATTTAAGATTTCTGTTTTTATGTCGTGATTTCTTTTTGTCTTGTTTCCAAATACATTCGTGCTCGGTATTTTTCATAACTATGTTCGTTTGAATTTGTGTATACCTATAATAAAATTTGGGTTCAGTGGTATTTGCTGTCTTGGTTATAACCTTAATTTTTTTTATAAATGGATTCTAGCTACGATGCTAGCTACAATTCTTTACTACATACACCTTTATTTAAACTACAACTTAGTATGTATGAGAAAATTTATTAAATTCATTACTTTATTTATACAACAGCGAAAAACTTTCAGTTATTTTCCGTGAATCGCGCTCAAAGACTAAATGTAAAGCTTAATAAATTGCAAGGGCCTAAGGTTCTACGCCGAAAGGTCCAAATCAGAGACTAGTTGCGGAAACCGAACGTAAACGTGAACGAGTATCTGGTACGAGTATTTTGGTCTACCTTGTACGGATAAAACTCTGCCTAAGATTTTTTTTAAGTACCTATAGATGATGATATGAATATCTAGCCGGATTATTTAAGTCGATGCACTTACCTACACACACGTAATGACAGAAGTGACGACTTCTGTACAGTTACCATACAGCCAAGCAATTCAGAACCTCCGAAATTCAATAAACACCTTTACTGCTTGCATGTAAGAGTTCAGTCAGGTCCTAAATTATCTTGGTTGGTAACCAGCGCGCACGCACAATTGAGGTCAATGTGCCTGCCGTCTGCCGTTCGTTCTTGGTTTGAATTTAAACTGCTACACAAGATCGAAAGATTTTGTGACACGTCTGATCGTATTATTATTTTAGTCAACCGTCGTATTTCCAATGATGCAAACAAAAAATAAGAACCGGAATATAATGAACAAAAATAGTTTTTGAAATGTTTACAAAAATGTCTTAATCAAGAAAATATAAGAAAAATATAATATAATCTTTCTTTAGAAATAGATTCTTTAAAAGACAAATATAATTATACTGTATGTAAATTACTATTATGACATTTCTGTAAGGTTTATGGGTGTAATGAACATGCTTTTCGCTATAGTAGTAAATTGAATGTGGCTAAAATGGCAATTTTACCCTAACATATCATTGAGGGCTACTCTTGTAATCAATGAGAAAGCAGACCTCTACCATAAATATACTTGTAAAATAGATATTTCTATTTCTAGATCACACCAGTCTCCAATCTCAAGTCATGCTTCCTGACAACATCAGGAAAACAGAGATGATGGTAAGTTAAATTGGGTAAACATGGCAATACTAGCGTGACATACCAATGATGGATACTCTTGTAATCTATGAGAGAGCAGACCTCTACCACACATAGCCATGTAAGAATTGCGATTAGAAATAGAAATTTCTATTTCTATATCACACCAGTCTCCAATTTCAAGTCATGCTTCCAGACATCAGCAGGAAAGGTAAGTTAAATAGGGTTAAAAATGGCAATACTAGCGTAACATACCAATGAGGGCTGGTCTTATAAACTCTCGGAAAGTAGACCTCCACCGTAATCATGTAAGAATTGCGTTTTGCGCGATCGCCATAATTAGCCGCATTACAGATAAATTGCAGAAACACTCTTCGTACAGCAATTCTATACCTTTGCGTAACCAAGATTTATCAAAGACTGTTCACGTGTTCTACCATGTGTGATGGGACATTATTCATTTCCTAGATTGTATAAACTCCTCGTATTTTTCCTACCCATAGCTCCTAATTACTTGCTGTACCGCAACCTTGAGTTAGATTAAATGACCGTGTAATGTAAAAATGCATGATACGTTCAAGAAACTGTTCATTTAGGTATGTACATCTATACTAACATAAAAGTAGTAAAAACATCGTGTGTGTACATTGAATATTTCCTTGAAAAATTCAAACAAAATATTTTTTACTTATATTGAAACGGCTGCTCACGATTTTGTAGTCAGATTTTGCCTGACTAGTTTCACTGTATTCGTACAGTTTCTCCGGAGGCAAACATGGTTACGCGTTTATACTATGGCGACGGTGTCAGTACAAATACAGTGAAACTAGTCATGTGAAATTGTGAGTGTCCGTTTCAATATCAGTACCTATTTGTATCTGAACCACGAATCTTGTATTACCAAAATATTTTGTCCTCAGTACAATACTAATCCATTTCACTAGACCCTGATCAACATATACACTGTAAGGGGTGTTGAAAAGATAGCTACCAAGCCGAAAACTATCGATACTACTCAAATATTCGAACTACATTTATCATACGCGCAAATAAAACATACGTTGATTGAAAGAAGATTTCATGCGAGCGTAGCCGTGGACTAAAGCTAGTATACTATACATATGTAAATTTTTAACGCAATCGCCAATGTTCAGAAAGGTGAAAATAAATCATTATGGTATATTTAGAAACTCAAAAGAAAAGTGTAACTGAATATGAGGACCTCTGAATCGGAATTCGGAACTAGGAGTAAGATAGTTAAAATAATAGTCCTGATTATAGTATTTCTTTATATCAAGATTGAAACTTGAAATTTGATTTGTTGACCTCTTAATTTTAGGGTTCCGTATCCAAAGGATAACCAACGTGACCCTATAACTAAGACTCCGCAATGGTTTTCACACACACCTATCCAACGATACCCCACACTATGGGATTGACGAGAAATAAAAATTCATTCCCAATTTATTGTGTACGGGAGGTACCCATAAAAATATTTTTTTCAAGATTTTATTTTACCATTTTGTTGGCCTGATTAATATGCATAATACCCATGCCAAATTACAGCTTTCTAGTACTAATAGTCTCAGAGCTAAGCCGCGGACAGACGGATATGACGAAACTATAAGGGTTCCTTGTCAGACCAAGGAACTCTAAAAACGGAAAACTCTCATGTTTTTAGCAGATTCTGACCAAACGTCGACTGTAAAATATAGTCGCTGACCTTGAAACTCCCAGAAAAGCCACTTTCTTCCAGAAATTACGCCCGCACCGCGGCTGCGATTGACAACTGCAGGCTATCTGCATATCGACTTGTAGCCTAAATAGTACTCAGGCATAATGTAGCTTTCTTTATTATTGAAGGACTTTCAGAATCTGTTCACTAGTTCCGCAGATTACCTCCTGTATCTAAACGAACTCACTAACTTATCAACTCAGTAACACCTATTTTTATAATTCTATTATTAGTAGAGTACTTTAGTGTAGATTTGTGTAGATATCGCAAATGTTGCATTTCGTGATATCTATTTCCTCGTTTCGTCATCCATTTTTGCGTTTCAAACCGTCGTCGTGTTGGAGTGCATATTACGCACACTGAATATCAAGGCAAGTGTGTAACGGAATTCATTTTTAGGGTTTCGTACCTCAAAATGACAAAACAGAATCCATATACGATCACTCTGTTGCCCGTCTGTTAGAAATATCAAGTTGAAACTAATAGGTACCTCCTTTAGTCTACGGCCTCATAGTGCAGATAAAAATCAGGCTTCTAAATTAATGCGAAAGAAGTTATTGTACTTCTATAAGTAATAATAAATTTCATACAAATTGGTTCACCATGAAAACCTATAGGGTACTTCCAGTTGACTTAGAAACTTGAATTACAGATATTTTATTATTTATGCTCAAAATATAATATTATATTACGTGCCTGTTTAGCGTGCGTAAAATGACATATTTAGCACTCGTGCTTTTTGTTTTTACCACCTACTGACGCCGTATAGGGGAAACCGGCCACATTATTGAGTAAGCATGTAGACCTTTGTTTTACCAGATACTCTATAATAAGATGAGTATTTTCAAACTTTTATATTTTATTATTAAATATACTGATGTAGGTATGTTAAATTGTAAGAGATGTTTTAAAAATTCCAAACGATTTTGGACGTCATAATTTATATTCTATTTTAACTATCTTAGAAATTATTAATAAAAAGATTTAGTACAGATTGGCGCCAACCAGACTGCGTGTTCTTCAGTCGACAACTGTTTTGATTTGCAACAAAATTCCTTTTATTTTACCGCCTGCATGCGGGCTGAACACAGTTTAAGATTCAAAGTAATATTTATATAGCCCAAGTTGCTTCTATCCTGGTACTAAGCTAGACGACCTCTACAACAGACGTGAATCGTGAGCATAGAGACCTGTAAATACATTAAAAATATATAGTTTAAAATAATTTTAAAGCATTTTCAAAGAATTTCGTAAATTTTTTCACTGTAATAAAGAAAGCATCTAGCTCACCCCCTTCCTACTGCCGCCACCCAATTGGTTTAGATTCAATTCTTGCACTGTGTGATTGTCGCACGCGGTAATATTACGTAAACATAATGTATGAATAAAAGAATATGCATCTCCGCTTAAATGGCGACTTCAAAAATGCGGAGTTAATTTCGTGCAGAAATTTCGCAGCTGTGGATTCGGAGGCATGTTCTATTACATCTCTGCATTAAGGCAACAAACAACGAGTTATAGAAGCAACATAGAAACAATGACAACGTACGTACGACTTTCTTACAAAAAACCGGTCAAGTGCGAGTCAGACTCGCATACCTAGGGTTCCGTAATTCGACAGTTTTGGGAACAGTCAGGAACAAAGTATTTAAAATCTTGCCCTAACTGTTTATGAAAACTAAAAAAAGAATTGGTTGTACCACAAAAGAGAGATACAAATATTTTTATACCGTACTCGAAATAAAACTCGAGGATGAAAAATTTAGTTTTGTCTTTTACTATCGTGAATTTCTCAACCGCTATATTTTTACTGTAATCTTTACATAATCCCAAATCACCATGTATTTTTTGTCATTTTTTTCGGTCTTCTAGTTTCGGAAATAAGGGGGGAGGACATGAATTTTTTGTGGTTTTTCAAAGATTTATCGAAATTGGTGCCAGGAAATATAGTAAAAGTATATATATTTTTACAATCAACTCCTTAATATCTACAATTTGATATCCATACTGTATTTTTTCTTAATTTTACTTTTATTTTTATTATTCTCATATGTGTTCAACTTTTTTTTAATTGATATAGTTTTCCTGTAATTGGCCAGCTATGGCCTATAATCGTGATTTTTCTCATTTTTTTTCGGCCGACCAGTTTCGGAAATAAGGTAAGTACATGCATTTTTTTGTGGTTTTTCAAAGATTTCTCGAAATTGGTGAGAGTAAATATATTAAAAGTACATATTTTTATAATCAACTCATTAATAACTACAATTTGATATTGTATTTTTAGGATATTTTTTTTTTGATTTTCCTCACTTTTGTGTTGGAAATATATTGAACAATATAATTTTTTTTACACCAACCATATTGTGTAATCAAGTAAATGCTATTTTTGAAGCAAACTTCAAACCTTTACCTTTAAAGGTGCTAAAGTTATGAGGCTGTGACATACGGACAGACGCACAACGGAGTCTCACCATAAAGGTTCCTTTTACATTTCAGGTACTACGGAACCCTAAAACGGTACGTTTTTCTAACGGTACGGTTTTCCAAATTACAAGAGTTTTTGCATAAATATGCTGAGTCAACTATACATCTGATCAATGTAAAACGAATACGTGTTTTTCAGACCCTTATCTTTGAATTTGCAAGTCAGTTACTTAATTGGTTAATTACCACTCGATAGATTTTATTATTGAAAATTATGCTTTCTGGACAGCAAGAAAACAGAATTTATTCAGATCACCAAGGAAAAAGAAGAATCTACAAAAAAATGACATTTCAATCATATAATAAGACTCCATTTCAATATGCATCACTTGTATGTTCAAAGAGCGCACGTGATTTTCAACTTAATTAAATTCAGTTTCCGGGTTTTAATAGCAACGCTTACTGTGCGCCGATGCAAGAGGAAGAGGTGCCCGGTCTTAAATACAAAAATATAATTCAAGTTTGGTATGACATCCTTGACAAGTGCTCTTAATAGTCTCGTTGGTCTTCTTAGTCTTCCGCGCTCAAAAAGCAAGACGGAGTCTAAATAATGTCACTCGGCTGTCTGTCCGTCCGTATGTCGGGGATATGAATCCAATATGAATTGTAAAGATAATGTTATCGGCCAAACCCAATGTTAGCACAAACTAGTAACTGGGATGTCATAAAGATAACCATGAAAGCTATGAATGGCGGTCGCGCAATGTCACCATACCTGGCCAACTGGCTCTCTTCTGTGCTGAAAGTTTTCCGAAAAGCTAGTTTGGCCTAAAATCTCGTTTCATAAATATGTTACGGCTAATGTTAGATTTGATGATGAAGTAAAGATTAGCCGGTTAATCATAAGTTTAGTTCTGACCATTAACTGTGTTCCAAATCAGTTGGATTTTTTCATCTTTAGCCAGCTAAACCTTAAGAATAACTCGTAAGTTTGGCTCATCTTTGGAAAGATGTAATAAGTAATATAGTGTTAGTTCAACAAAAATGCAGAATTAGGTGCGAAGACAATAAGGATTTTTGCGTACACCATGAGTTCTGTTAAAATAAGCGGGGTCGGCTCACTCCGCTCTGCTTCGCTCGGCTCCTAAATTTATTAACATGTGTAATTAACACTCTTCGTTGCACCATTTTTTGACAATTTGTCGAATGATTACTGCATTTTTTCAACAGTTCGTTCGCTTTTAGCCGTAAGTTAGTGGTTATCCTTAAGTTCAGCCGGCTAAAGGTGAAATAAAATAACATAAGCTAGTGCCCCAGCTAATCTTAAGATTATGATCAGACCTATCAGTAGCCGTAACATATATAATTTATTATCTTAAATAAACCTCTTATTAAATAATATTTTTTCTACTTATATACATTTTTGTATAATAGAAATACTAAGATCATAATACTTTTTGAACCAGAAAAATATTAATTTGAAATAGTAGGAAGCGTTTGATAAAAGTATAATTTATATCATACAAAAGACATCAACGATCGCTACACTTCCTTTTTTGTTCATTTATAATTATATCGTCAAAAAATCGTCAGAAATGGAAGCCACAGTCCACACACGGTACACCCGCGTTTCACTGACGATTATTACGTGCCAACGTGATGGGTGGTGAGTGAGCCCTATCGCCGTTCTTCGGGTACAAATACACGCTTTTTAGGGCATGCAGGTTTCTTCACGATATTTTCCTTCACCGTTCAGCAAGTGGTAAGTAAGAACAAATACTATGCACATAAATTCTGAACAACTCATCCGGGCCGGGGATCGAACCTCATGATTGAGAGGCCAGAGTTCTATCCCTGAGCTACCAAACTTCTTTTTTTGTTCAATATGGAGATGAACAAAAAAAAAGTCAAATATGTTTGGAGTATTGGAGAATTAGAGAGAATTAGACAGAATTTTGTCCACGGCTCTGCTCGCAACGAAGAGATTTTCGTGAATATGAATTTTTGAACGACAATATGCAACAGTCACTATGGTTCACCAAAGTGCTAATAAAGACCAATTAAATAAGCCCAAACTCGAAGGGTCTGCTGTTGTCCGTTGAGGAGATCCCGTTCCCGTATTCCAGTCCTAATATCAGACTCTGGTCACCATGTTTTACCAAAGTGCTAATAAATACCAATCAAAAAAGCCCAAACTCGAAGGGTCTGCTGTTGTTCGTTGAGGAGATCCATTACCTATATTCCAGTCCCATTATCAGACTCGGGTCACCATTTCTTTTACAAAAGATAATATTTATTATGAAAATAAAATAAAATTAGATAACAAATTTTACCAGTCGGGGTTTGAACCCGCGACGATCGGCTACGCTACGGCGGCGAACCTTCCATGTTTCACTAAAATTCTCATTGCGCTGCTCTCTTTTGTCACAGCGTGATAATACATAGCTAAAATCTTTCCGAAGAAATGCTTTATCTTTGAGTGAAAACTGCATTAAAATCCATTGAGTGGTTCTCAAGATAAAAGCGAACAAACAGACTGACAGACAGACAGACGTTATATTTTATATGTAATAGAGATTGGGTATGCTTAGGACATTCAATGTTCATCAAGTTAACGTTTTTAGGTAATAAATAAAACATAAAAATGAGCGGATATTCACAAATATCCTTTTTTGTCATTTTTCGTTTGGATGTTAATTAGCGGTTTGACTAGTAAAACTCGTCTTTACCCACCGTGCATGTCTCTTGTGTAAAGTACACTCTGTTATGTTCTATGACTTGATTGATTAAAATTATTACACATAAGCTCTCATTGGTAAAATAAGCATACAAGTTTAGACCTAAGATCTTTAGTTTTTAAAGACAGACGTTGAATGTTTGTAGTACAAAGGTTAGAAAAAATAAAATGAAAATGTTGCTCTATTTTAAGGCTTTGATTTCCTATCGAGATATTACAGTTTACGAGATATTTTGTTTACTCCAGAAACTAAAAATATTATACCTGTATAATATTGGCAATATAAAACTAATTATTATTATGTCCACTAAACATACAAAAATATATTTCGCAATGCTTAACTAAAATAAAATAACATATAAAATTAATTTTGGATACTTTATTTAAAATATAAAAGTTAGTAACATTTATATTTAATCAATCTAAATAACATAATCAGCGCTCATTTTGCTTAGCTTTCTTTGACACCAGCAAAAAAAAAAATCTCAGCACAAAGTCGACTCGAGTCATCAAGTGATGTTACGTGGTCCAGGTGCCCAGCTTCCTGTTTCCGGGAACGATCATGATCAGTGAACATCAAACGATCATTTTGTTCATCTTATTTGTTGTTCCGGGTAATTTCGCATTGCAAATCTTTAATACTATAGGCTGTCCGTAATTTTCCGTTTCACCTATACTACTCACACCATACTACATACACCCAGGTACAAAATAAAATATCAGGCTTTAGAAAGAATGTATATCATTATTGCAAAAATACAATAAATTATTTATCTATAAATCGAAACAATAATCACAGTGTATTCGTTAAATTTAACAAAAAAAGATTCAAAAAAGAATAATGTCTTTTTGCTACTTGATGCGTGGATCGGAACGCTAACCCATAGGTACGGACACTAGATAATAGAAAATACATCGATGAATCGGTGCGGCCATCATATAGGATCGCGTCAGTATGAGTGCATCTAGTATGCGGTTTGTGTTTTCGTTGCGGTTGCTTTTCGTGCTATTTGTTTTGACGTTTGTTACAGTTTTTGTTGATTTTTGTTTTTTTATTGTTGTTTGTTTTTGGTAAAAAGCCAAGAAAAACAAAAATAAAACTTTGATCTCTCAAGCTCAGGAGTTATTGGTTCGTTTAATTTAATTAATTTAGAAATTAACAAAAAGTAGTTTGGATAATCAAAGACCAATCAAATAAAAATCGATTTGATAGCCCTTGTTAACGTTCTCGATACTTAAAAAAGTCGATTCTATTTCGTTAGGGCACATAACTATAACTGCCAACTTTGAACTGCCACCCATATCATGATAAATCGAACTTATAGTTGTTCGGTTTTGTGTCCAATTCTACATTGCTGCTCTATTTTGCATTCCTATGGATATTTTTAAAACCTGGATTGGGTATGTAGAGAACCAGAAGTAGTTAACTTTATTTGGTTTTTAATATAGCACGTTCTGCGTACGTGCTATGAACGAGTTATTCGATCATTTTGAATCTACATTTCATCGCGTCATTGGCATAGTTCTGTTTGAATTTTGCTATAGGCTAACTTAGAAACGTTTAGTTTCTACATAGGTATTTTAAAGATATACTTACATAATAAAATAACATTAAAATTGAATGTGAGATATATTGTGTTGTGACTGATTCCGGACCTAGGAGAAGGCCCGAAATATATCTCACACTCAATTTTAAAATTATTTTATTAAGTTTATCTATATATTAACTCTATAATAAAGACAAAGAAGTCTAATCATATTTATTTACATATGTTATAGGAATTTAAAAGTACTTCATTGAATAAAATAATAAAAAAATATTTTTTAGCTACATAAAACGGTTTATTCGAAGTTCATATCTATCGTATCTTTGAACTCACATAACGACAAATCAAGTCAACAAAAGTGGACCTAAATTATAAAAAGGAAAAAATTAATACTTCTGTGATTTTTATTAGTAGTAATATAAAATACAGTGGTAACGTTAGTACCTACAACCGGTCGTGTCGAGAAGTCCTTGTTTTGTTTGACTGTGAGATTCTCGTGATTTTCTATACTGATTTATGACAATAACAAGGAAAAATAGGTCCTTAGAATTGCTTAGTGCTTATTGACTGAGTAATAAATGTGTTTAAAGATAAACAATCGCCTGTTTAACTAAGATGATTCTTATTTACATGCAAGGTCCATGTTATAAGTTACAACACATTATTACAATTTGGCACGTTGAGACGGTACATACAAAAGGCAGCCAACTTAATGTCGCGTCGCCTCTGAAGTTCGTCTATGTCTCTGTCTATATATCTCTTTCACATTCTCGGTCTCGCTCTCGCCAGATCGAACTTCACTCAGTCGCCTTTCATTTTGGCGTGAATTATCCTTATCTTTTGACACATATCATATAAATAACGTATAAAAAGTTATTGGTTATAATGGCAAGGCAAAATGTAACTCGGTATGTTCTACGCAAAGAGCATCTGGTTTTTAAGTTTACAAAACCTTTTTAGGGTTCCGTACGCAAAAGGTGCCATACGGGACCCTCTTATTAAGTCTCCGCTGTCTGTCTTTGTCACAGGGGTCTAGAGCTTTAGCAATAATAGGTAGCCAGTTGAAATTTTCACAGAATACGTGATGTTACCGTAGCCTTTATTACGACAAATAATAATAAAAAAATATAAGTACCCAAAAGAGGTCTTCCTCATGCAAAAAAAATTTGAAAGGTGCTATTTTTGCAAGGTCATTTGTTTCAGCTCTATCGCAAAGAAGGTAATATATATATATTCATACAAGTTTCAAATTTGGTCAGATTGTTTTACTACAAATAATAGAATTGGGTTCCCGTATACAAAGGATGCCGAATTGTTTGTCAGGTGCTATATATCATTTTAGCGCTTTGTTTTTTGTCACCTTGATATGTATGCTGTTTATCATAATATTTTAGGGTTCCGTACCTGTATTGTGTGGTGTTACGGAACCCTTCGTGTGCGAATTTTTTTTTGTCATTGGCAGGTTGAATACATAAGTAGGTATGCAGGTACATCATCATTCATCAAACTTCCCATTGTAGGAGATGTATTTGTGATTTATTGTAGAAGTATAGTGAGTACCCACGTACGTACTAATCGTAGAATAATGTTGTTTAGTACCTATAGTTGGCAATTATTTTAATATTCGAGTGCATAATAATTCGGTGTAACACGACTTAATTTATTTAACAGACGGAAACTTAATTTAAAAATTCTGTGTTTTTCTATCTGTATCGAAAAAAAAAAGATTAGTCCTGTCAAATAAGTTAAACCTACTCGATACCATTGTCTCTGGTTTTAGTTCTTAGAGACGTGATGCAACCATGTTTATCGACATGTGAACAAAAACCATTTTTAACGGACGCTTAATAGAGTTGTATTTCGTATGATACACGTGAGGGCGCTTGTGGTAAAAAATCTGTAGTTTTTTATTATATTGCAGGTCATTCGTGTCTTTAGAAAAGTGGTGATTATTTTTAATATCATGGTCATTTCCTTTTTTTTTGCTGGTGGAAACAGTTATGTTTATTTAGACACAATTCTAGGCTTCAACAAGTGTCAGTGAATTTGTGACGGTTATTGACATGGCATTCAAATTATCACCTTTTTTATGTAGATATATAGACGTAGCATTTAGTACAGTTGGAGTCAAACTTTAATACGTTCGAGACGGAAAGAGATAGATAGACAGATAAGAGAGAGAGATGAATGAGAAAGATAGACAAACTTCAGACGCATGGAACTGTACGTAAGGGCCTTAGACCGCCATTTTGTATGGCTTTCGAACTTTCAAACGTCACTATGGTTGAAAATGTTTGTTTGTGCTACTAATAGCTAAAACTAGTTAAAACTATGATTTACTAGATTGAAATGAAAATAATTCACTTAATATCTATATTTTCGTCGTAGCTTAAAATACATGATGTCCTTATATTTAAATATTAATTACACAAAGTTCAACTCTATTTATTACATGAACCTGAACCGAGGTTTGTGTGAAAGTTTGGAGTCACCGTATGTGTATGACTAAATAATTTTAGTATCTCTGATACTGCTGTTTCTAAATACTTTAAATAAAATTGTTACGCTTTTGTTCATTAAGGGAAAAAAGATAAAACGATGGGCCCGATAAAAATAGTTTTGTCTGTCTGTAGTCTGATTCACGTAAAAACTAGTGAACTGATTTGGACGAAGTTTTCAATGTTGTATAGCTAAATGTCCTGGTAGTAGACAGTGTTATTTTTTCTTACCCGTTAGATGACACTGCTTGTACTAACATCTAAATTCACTGTACAATGCGTTCATTGGTTCAATCAAAGGATGAAAACTAGATGGCCCTGTACAGGGAGACAGTTTTTTCACGAAAGAAGTCCCCTATCAAAGTACGATTACTTATGTCTATAAAAAAACATGAAAATGACAGTGGTGTGTTTGTCTCACTATCTCACATAACTCGACCCATACAGATCTCTGTCGTACGAGGGCAATCAAGCTGCAAACACACTCAAAATTACCTAAATGAATAATTACAATTATTATAACTAAAATTCTTAAAAAATAATCAATGTAGCTCATTTGTAGCTATAATATCATCAAATTGACTAAGTTTTACTTTTATAGGTACTCCATAAATTAAATCGTATCTTAGTCTTAAGTTGTTTTAATTTTGACCTTGTTTTGGTATTTATTTAGTTGAAGTCTTTACTAAAAATAAAAAAATATAAATTTAGCCATCTTCTTCCAAATATTATGTTGTTTATAATATATTTTTTCGTTTTTTCGTAATGACATAACTAGTAGCAGTAGTAAGGCTAGATGCACAACTTCAAATGAGCATATCATATTGTGTAACTTGGTTAATCGGTATAGTAAAAATAATATAGACAGTAGATTAGAAAATACGTAAAATCTTTAAGTTCGCTCGATCGAAAAAAGATACGAAGTTACCGCTAAATTTCATGTTTTTCGAGTGTTAAAGGGCCTTCCTTAAATCAAAATGAATATGAATAAATGCAATTTGTGTTAAAAATAAGTTAACAAATGACATCGTCAGCTTGTCATAAAATATTTTTCAAATTTGCATCTAGAAGCAGAGTTATTAAATAAAAACGCAGGTTTTTGTGGGCGCATGTTTCTTGGTGGTCGTAACAGCCATGGCTGAGAGCGCGGTATTTTAAACTAAAAGGAAATGTCGTAGAGTTCAGTTCTTATTGATGCGAAATGAGGTGTTAAATCTGACCTTATATGCAGCCTTATAGAACGTCCAGAGTCCTGCTAGCAGGACTTTGCGACCTACCGGTAGGACGCAATGTTTTTGGTTATATGAGGCTTTCTAAGCCTTCTAGCAGGACGCAATAAAATAGTTGCATAGTGCGTCTCTTTCTGATTCAGCGAGTTTTTGAATTGTGTTTCTGCGATCAGTCTGGCCAAAATGGCGGCAGGTATAAGACGTGGCGTCCGCGTTCGCGCCAAAGCTGCATATTTCGACGAAAGTGATGGCCAAAACACCTGGAGTCGCAACCATTTTAGTGATGACCACGATATTAGTTATTGTTGGGGTACTGTAAGAAAGGTAGAAAACAACTATGCGAGAGTATTTTGGGATATTGACAAAAAAATTCAACGGTGCCCGTTGGAGTTCTAATTCCTGAAGCCGAATATGATAATTTATATACGTTTTTAACTATTTCTTCCGTGGCGAACATGACCAGGTGTCTCACAGATGGTTTACTACCAACCTAGTAGTAGCTCTTACTAAGAATGACGCTGATAACCTTCAAGAGAATCAGCCCCCACCACATGAGAACATCACTCATAGCGGAGAACACATCCTTGAAGCCTTGTCAAAATCTGATGACAGAAAGAGAGTTCAACGCAAATGTATTGTTTGCTCTAGAGTCCACAAGAAACAGCAGAAAGCAGGCTATTTTTGCAAAACATGTGGTCTGCGATGTGTTTTATGCTCTCTACAGACAGGAAGAAACTGTTTCACCTACCACATCACGAATGAAATTCCAGCATAATGCTCTTTTTGAATAAATAAAAATTTCTCAAAGTTATTTTGAAATTCTTGTTTATTTATCTACCCACGTCTAATTCTAGATACCTTTACCTAAAATACAAAATGTTTGTCACCCCTGCCAAGTTTTATTACGCATGAAAGTCAAGTACTGCTAGAAGGACACCCTCTGATATCCATAGAAAATCCACACAATATTGCGTCCCTAGGATTGTCCTTCCGGAAGCTCCTTCCAGCAGGACCAGGGCTTGGACGTTCTATCATTAAACCACTGGAAATCATTCGTGAAAAGAACATAAGGAGGCCCGGACGGACGAATCAACGAAGAGCAAACTACAGAACAGAAAATACATGTTCTGTGGAGCAAACTGCTGCACGAGGAATTGTGACTTTTCTGCAAATGCACTCGTAACGTACCCACTGGTATGTTAGATAGAGCACATACAGAATGACTTATCGTCACGCATTGCAACATCGCGAATTTCATATCTTCATAGCTTTACGGTAGCCATTTTGTATGATCTATGTTATCTACTTGTATCTATTACAAATGATAAATAAAGTAGTAAGAAAGTTGTGTCTGTAACTTGAATATTTGCGCGAAATTTTAAATGAAATGGATTATTTGTATTGTACTGAGGCAGAAACAACGTTTGGAATGTTTGTCTGTCTGTATGTATATTCCGTTCCGTTTTAACTTGAGAACCACTCGACGGATTTGGGTGTGTTATTTTTTTATCATCGTAGACCCCTGTTAATATTATAGGCTTTAAGGGGTGTTCATAAAATAACGCCCAAGCCAAAAACGGGGCAAACATTGGGTAAACGTGGCGGGAACCGCGGGCAAAGGCTAAAGGTAAAGGTACTTATATAAATGTAGTACATACTTACGATTGTATTACGAGTAGTTGGTCATGGTAATATAATATTCAAGAAGCGCTGTACAAATATTGGAACAGTTTCAACTTCATTTTACAATCTCACATACTCTGGGTGAGCAAAGACTATACATAACTCTTTTAAAACGAGATTTTATTACAAAACTACTAGAGTTTGCCTGCGGCTCCGCCAGCGTTTATTTAATCTCTGCCTCGTTTCCGGCATAGGCGTTACTTTATTAACACTCCTTATAGCCTATTATGTTTGATCAGGGTCATTACGATGATAATTAGAAAAACCGCATACTATCCATCCATACATCCAGCAGCCTGTTTGGCCCACGGCCTTTCCATGATTTCGCCACTCTTGCCGGTCCTCCTGGAAGAAATGTCCATACTCAAACACGCTTGGCAAGCGGGTTGGTGAGCGCAGTACCGAAACCTTTGCACCAGTGACGCTGCTGCCCGTCACCAGTCTGTTTTATATAAGACCCGCCAATTGGGGATGGACATACCGCCATCCATCGGTCCCAGGCAATGGTGGGCCGCCTGGTTTTGCCGAAGAGCTGTCTTACTCTCCCCCGAATAACTTCGGGAGGATATGCGAGTAAGATGGTGGTACCTCCACAGTCGAGCCCGGCATTAGCTCTACCACCTTCGCATACATGCATACAGACATACGTGTATACAAACAGAAAAACAAAGTAAATAAAATGGAAATTCTGGCTTCAAAACAATACTACTAAATAACCCATTCCAATTAAAATTTTTAAAAGATTTTCAGTGTACATAATTTTTTACTACCTCATTATTAGTATAGAATAAGTGCAAGTATTTTCAAATGCCACAGGCAGGACAGATATTTTAAATAAATAAAAAGTAATAAACTGGCAGATATGCATATTTTTGTGTTGCGCTTATTTATCTGAACCCGCATTTCCTATAAAGAATGTCACAGTAAGCCAAGATCGCAACAGTACAGTTATCCCCAGTAACAGTGACAGACAGACCATTCTAGAGTCATTGACTCATAACGTCCAGTGTAAAAGGACAGAGAATTCTATAGTTGCAGTATTTGGCATACAATACAATAAGCACGCCGCGCCGTTGCGTAAAAGTATAATGGTTGGCAGCCTGTATAGGCTGACCGGTGGAAGATGGGCTGCGCTCCAATTAACTCCTGCCGAGATACATTCTGGTGTTGACGTTGTGTATTTAATAGAGTTCCGTCAAAAACGGTTTTGTACTTAAGGGGGTAACTTTTTACCTCGGTACAAAATGCACATCATAATAATGTTTTCCTTACTTTTGAATAAAAGTATACAAGGTGTTTTAAAGTGACTTGCGGAAATAGTTTATTGATAATAAAGTCTTCCCAAAAAATACGTATTTTAATGTATTACATTTTGTTTGCATAACATTAAAAAACTTAAAAGCGTGTTATCAGTTGTATAATACAGCTAAAATGTGACGCATAAATTGAATAATTTTCATGTGATCACCTAACTATTAACAAGCAGTTTGCGCGAATTGCCATAAAACGAATTTATTGCAAACTTTTTATTCAAAAGTAAGGAAAACAATATTATGATGTGCATTTTGCACCGAGATCCTCCGTTACCACCTAAAGAGGATATGTCACGCTTGCAAAGGTCACTCTTACTCTATGCTGAACGGCCCGCAGTGCGAGAGGGGCGGATTCCCGAAGAAATAGAAAAATGTCGGCTGTAAATTAATATAAAATGAACTATAATAGCTACGAGTATCAAAATTTCCAACTAAGAAAATTTAGATATCAGTAAAATCTGATAAAATATCGTTCAGGTCTGTATGTCATGCCTATTTGTCATACTATGAAGCTGTAGACCCTTGTGACAGACGAATGGACAAACAGACAGACATACAGACAGATAGCGGAGGCTTAGTATTAGGGTCCTGTTTGCCACCATTGGGGTATGGAAATCTAAAAATTCAGAATTTGGTCAATGGAAGATAGCATTTTATTTAACCGTAAGAAATAGTCTAGTAGTTTAGGAGTTCGTTTGTCTTGCTTGACAATTAATCCGAATCAAGTCCCGTAGGGGCCATTTTGTGTTCGGTCTGTGTGCTTCAAAGGCACTTTAAAAAGCTCTATGAAATATTTTTGCCCGAAGTAAGGCGACAGAGCTCATCACTCATCAATTCATCATGCTGGGAAATCATTATCGTTGGTAAAACGTGGGTGTATCAGTGTGGACTGTGATATATCCCATAACACCACTGACGATGTACGTACACATTTTATATTTAGCAGTTTGCGTGGCCGCAACGCAAAAAGCAATTCCCTAAACTTTGAAGAGGCGTCTCATTGTACATTCTCTCCGAGCCGTGAGTGAAATTAACCTTGCACACGCGTCACGTTTGCCACTGTAACGCAGTATTCCGAGTGGAGTGGCCTTGACAGGTGGTACGCAAGAAACTTTAACTGGCGCTTTGTATGCGGGAAGTTAAATGGTCTATTATTGAGTGCGTTCGGTTACTGCTTGAATTGTTGAGAAAGAGTTTGCTCGTATAATAGACTAGTTGATTCTTACTATCTCTACGTCACTCTATCCATACCAAGTTAAGGAATAGTATTGTTGATTAATACTGAACTTGACATATTTTTGCACTCTCAGCACTAGGTTGTGATATTATTTCTGATCAACTGACGGATGTAGAGTGAGAATGTTTAAAAGTTTTGTGAGGATGAAATCTCTGTGACAATGTTTCTACATAATGTTTCATGTTGATGTTTTCTGTAACTTGAATTCTTATTATTCCCCGTTTTTGTATGATAAACTTTTTTTTTAATACACCTGTTTAAAATATGATAGATTACGTGCTTGTTTAGCGTGCGTAAAATGACATATTTTGCACTCGTGATTTTTGTTTTTACTACCTACTGACGCCATCTAGGGAAAACCGGCCACATCATTTAGTAAGCAAGTTTGTTTTACCAGATACTCTGTAATAAGATGAGTATTTTTAAACTTTATATTTTATTATTAAATATATTATGTACATTTATTAATAAAATATAAAAGATGTTTTAAAAATTCAAAACGATTTTGGACGTCATAATTAATATTATATTTTAAATATCTTAGAAATAATCAGACTACGTGTTTTCAGTCGACTTGTAACTTTTTTGTTTTTATTTGCAACAAAATTGATTTTATTTTATTATTTCATGTAATTTTTCGTAGGTGTATTAAAAAACGTCCTTTGATACACGTGCGAAAGTGTTGATACCAACCTAAATATTCGCACTTGCATCAAAATGTACTTTTCTTCTTTGTGTTGATTTTATATATTCTATTAAACGTTTTTTGTTTTAATTGTATAGTGCATTGGATGTAATGTTGTATAAATAGTAAATAAATAAATACATTTAGTAACTCACATTCCCTTTCAAAATTATATTGATTAAACAAAATGGCAATATCAGAAAATACTTTACATTAAATTTGACACTCACTTGGATCCCATTTGTTTTTTTTAACTTAAATCTCAATTGTTATTTTTATTTTATCTCTCTTTCTTGTCTCTCCGTTGACTGATCAGTACACATATCGCAATCGATTTTGAACCAACTTTCAAATGAGAGACTTGAAACTTTAAACGTAGCTCAGAACTAGAGGATAACGATATACCAACCAAATAAAAAAAATAAAAAACTTTTGCATTTACAAGACAAAAAAGCAGAAAATAACTAGGTATAGAAAGAAATGTACCTACCTATATATAACACCATAAGTATATATGTTAATTTGATGTCTAAATCATTTCAGGCCAAGTATTTGAATATGTACCTACAGTCATACTCAAAAGAAAAGTTTATTCCGAGTAATTTTTTTAATACATTAAACAATGTCTACAGTGAATACGGGTAAGTAGGGTAAGTCAAGTCGGTAAACCAAACTTTTTGAATACAATGCAGGTTTTGCAAGCTTCCACAGAATGTGTGATTTTGGCGATACTTTCAGAATAACATATTTTTTGGCTTCCGAACCCAAAGAGAAAAAAGATATACGTTGAATATATGTACATATTATAGTCATGCACTGTTGTAGATCCAGTGTTAAATATGATAGCGAATATATATTTACAGCCATCAGTTGTCTTAATCTACAAATAATATAGTAATAATAATATGGCTATGGGGCCAGGGTGGCGTTTGCTACCCGGGCCCTAGCCTGCGCGGGCCTCCACCCTAGACTACACATAGTTCTCACACGAAGAGACATTTTCAAAGCTTTGTCTAACGATTATGCGAAACAATCTATTTTATAATTTGTTTCAATAAACGAAGCATATTTTGCGAGATATTAGAGTAAAAAACAGCAATTTTTTGTAATAAATATTTATTGTAGGTAAAAAAGTTTTAATTCTTATCATCTGAAGTCGTTATTTGCGTATTTAAAAACAAAAAACAATACATTTATCGCCCGGCTGATATAAAGCTAGCATGGGAATTTTAAAGCATATTCACATATTTCCTTAAGTCATTTATATTTTCCATTCGCCTGATGACGACCCCACTGAGGGGTCGAAATATAGCACATTTTACTGAAAATTTCTTTGCTTTTACTAATAAAAAACACAATCACACAAATATTATAAATGCGAAAGTTTATGTGTGTGTGTATGTTTGTTACTCTTTCACGCTGAGACGGCTGGACGGATTTGGATCAAATTTAGAATGAATATAGCTTATACCCTAACTTAACACATAGACTACTTTTTATCCCGGAAAATTTATGTCGTTAAACCAAATAATACGCGGGTGGAGCCGCGGGAAAAAGCTAGTTTACTATAAATCACATATTTCCAAAAAAACTCTTGATTATGTTTATCATTTGGTTTTTTGGTTGATGGGTGTTAAGCCCCATAATTCCATCTTGGTCAGACGCTGGACCATACACAGCCGCGTCACAAAATATATAGGTACAGAAGGCCTGCTCCCTACAACCAGTGATTTCGGGCGCACGCACACATAGACGCGTAGTCTACGACGATCTCGGTAGGATTCGGTAAAATGCCAGTACGACTAGACACGAGTGCATGCGCTTTGCAATAAATGTGATGAGTACGTAGGTATTTAAAATCAAGATCAGCCGTCAGCTACGGCTACGTCTTCTGTACCTATCTATTTTGTGCCCGCGTTTTTCCTTCCACGTTCTGCGTTCCTATAAAGTGTGGTCGGCCCCTTAGGTAACCAAATTATTTTCGATGGTAGTTCAATCATTAAAGTAATGTGCAAATAAGTTCAATACAGAAAACATACTTTTGACAAAGAAAACTTACAAAATACTTTACGTATTCACGCAATGGTAATAACTTTGTGTTGGCTAGACATAAATATCTCGTCAGGCTCCAAATATTAAAGTGGTTTACTATTTAACGAACAGAGGCGTGAAAGGCAATTTTGAAAAACTTAACTTTTTACTCCTCTTTGATATGTTTTACTTTTTGAATTCGTGGGTTCTAAATATTTGTTAATATCTAATTGGGTGAATTCTTTTTGAAGAGAATATTTCTTTGTTCGCATCTCTTGAAGGGGGGCTGTTCAGAACTTGTACGTATATAAACTTCACGAAAGAAGTCCCGCAGAACAAGGTTTTTTCGTATTTAGTAATAAAAGGACAGTGACAGGGGAGTTGTTCCCTAAAAAGAACTAAGATAAGCTTATGGATAAATTTGTAGACAGTGATTGCGCTGCCATCACTGACTGTTCATATGGCTTCCTCTTTGATTGAGTAAAGAGGTGACTTAAGAAGTCGCCATTTAAATAATTTACAGTTGTATCTCTGACACAACCCGCTACTTTTCATATTTTCATGTTCTATAAAGGAAATCATGGTCATTGAAATCTTCAGTTCAGAACACAATGAGCTCATTGTAAACCAATATTCATGATCTACATACAAATGGTGATACAAATCTCTCGCGGTATGCTGATTCTTATTCTTCGGGGATAAAGTCTACTTTTGATATACTTTCGTACGAACTTGACTCCAACTCAGGAGTTAATGACCACATTTTGGGTCTATCGTCATAAAATTGCTTTAGGAAAAATAAGTCTACGAAGTGTTTACCGCTCACACTATACGGATTCCATCATTATAGGTTATTAACCTTTTTTCGAGAAATGAGACTTTTAGGTCCTCCTATGATTGTTTAAGAACAACCCCGAGCAATCCGTATTGGAAGCCAAAATTTAATTGAATGAAAAACGCATTTACGCCGAAAGGGACATCGGACCGTAATTGATCACCTACAAAGTTTCCAGTATGAATTTTGGTGTACATAATTTTAAAATAAAGTGTCGTGGAACATTCAGGGGGTTAAATTAAACCATTTTCATTTTTAAAAGCTGTAACTCAGGGCCGACTTCCAATCTTGATATCCGGGTTTGAATCGATGCTGCAATGCAATCCGAATTGGAATTGACGTGCATAGTATTTGTATATTAGCATTTGCTGAACGGTAAAGGAAAAAACTCTGAATAAACCTCGGCGGCTTTTTTCGCACCATTTTTTACGTGCTTTATTTTTCATGCGAAATCTTTTTAAAAAACAGGAAAAATATGATATGGATCCGAGCAAGAGGTTATTTTTTAAAAGCTTGATACGTTTCTCATTAAATATCTTCTAAAAACCACACGACATTTGTCTACGCAAATTTACGCATGTGTCAGAATTGCCATCCTGCATGCCTTCAAAAGCATGTATTTGTGCCTGAAGTAAGATAGGGCTCACCTTCGATCACGTTATCATCGGTGAAAACAAGGCGTACGTGATTGGTTTAGTGACAGTCCACGCTTGTAGTCCTCCCACAGCCCTCGGGGAATGATGTTTTGCTTTTTGTCTTTTTTGAGGAACTTTAAAGTCGAATAATTTAAAATGATCTAGTTAAGTAGTTAAATCATTGCATGTCGGAGAAAGATTTATTACTTTTTTATGGTAATGAGTCATTACTAATTAATAATCCAACCATGGCACGCTTTTTACTGTTCGTTTTGTAGTCGTTAGACAATACAAGACTGACCGAAATGTTTTTTATTCCTTTTCTATATTTTTTTGAGTTTTAATTGAATCAATGTTATGTACCAATCAAAAATTTGTTGGCAAAATATCGGCAAATATCCATTTGTTTAACAAAGCAGATAATGAAATTAGGCAATAAGGTTATGTACCAATCAAAAATTCGTTGGCAAAATATCGGCAAATATCTATTTGTTTAACAAAGCAGATAATGAAATTAGGCAATAAGGTTATGTACCAATCAAAAATTCGTTGGCAAAATATCGGCAAATATCTATTTGTTTAACAAAGCAGATAATGAAATTAGGCAATAAGGTTATGTACCAATCAAAAATTCGTTGGCAAAATATCGGCAAATATCTATTTGTTTAACAAAGCAGATAATGAAATTAGGCAATAAGGTTATGTACCAATCAAAAATTCGTTGGCAAAATATCGGCAAATATCTATTTGTTTAACAAAGCAGATAATGAAATTAGGCAATAAGGTTTAGTTTTTTTAAGTTTACGAATGTCACCTAAATTTCATGCTCTGTTGGTCAATAAGAATCCGAGATCTGAAAGTTTGTTTTCAAAAGTTTTTAACTGCGTCCTAATAGTAAATAAATTAAATAATTTTCTTAAAAAAAAACTTGCCTTGTTATTATGGTTATGGACTGCGTTGCAGAACCCTTGTATTCTTAATAAAAAGATATTAACCGAAAATTGTGAAAATAAGCTTACGTCAATTAAAATAAACCTAGATAAATCTGTGTTGTAAAAAATATAAAAAACTAGGTTCTGTTCTGCATAGTTAACCTCAATGTTGATGTAACGCGCCGAAATAAAAACAACAAACTTAAGCATAATTATGACACGTTCCCTACTTTTATCACTCACCACTTTTAAAAGCGTTTCACCTCCTTTTACTTTCTCACCAAAGTTCACTTGCACTTGAATAAAAGATTAAAATATACTGGCTGGTAATAATAATTGACACCGAAGAAAAATGGAAAGCTCACGTGAAAATGATTTGACGTTTGGAAACGCGGGATTGTGACGGTCAATTTTTAAAATGGAACGTATTTATACTTTTTAATTTCCTCGAGGCGTCGACCATCCACCACGAAGGAATTGAAACTGCCAGTGCCAGTTGCTTGGGATCGCTCTCTCTGCTAAGATTGAAGAGCTAAGAACCTTGAGATGCGGCACGCGATTTACATTGAGCAATTATTGTTTATCTTCATTCTCGGCAAATATCAATTAGATTAAAATGCATGGAAGATTAATTATTTTAATAGAGATGTGGTCATAGGAAGTTGAAGGGTCGCTAAACAATGTAAATAATAGTTAATCAGGTTCCATTTAATGACTACTGAATAGACAAAAACCATATACTTGTACTTATGAACCTTATTGTAATCCCACTGACTTCTGCAATTATTACATTTTGTTGTAGGTACTTAGTAGACAATTTAAACATACCATGAATGATAGAATAATTTACTATCTAAAAAAAAATTATAACCGTGTAGTTACATGTAACGTTATTCTTGCTATTTTAATCCTTTGTAATTAATTAAGTATTATAATAATTTGTTAACCCTTAACACAAAAAAAGTTATAATTTTGTAATATACATTTCTACACTATCATGTATTCACTATGGAGATTCTTCAGAAATTAAAACCCTGAAACACTCCTAACACCTTTTTGTTTAGATGAATATTGTAACTATAAGTGGAATAGGAATTGTATTTTTTTAATCACTCCTATTAAATGATTTTAGGTTTTCAGTAAAGGACATCATCCGTTTTGGTCAAAATGTGAAAGTGCCGGCCAAAAAATATTACGCTATATTATGTTATAACTTGTCCTTCTATGCATTTACTATTATGGCACTAAAGCTGTAGGGCCATTGTCTTTGGTTTTATTTTAGTCCGAATAATCTGCAATTTTATATATTTTTGATGTAATGAACTAACAAAAAAAATATATATATATATATATATATACTGTTAGAAAGTGTCTGTCTAAGCATTCACTATTATGACACCAAAGCTATAGGGCCATTGCCCTTGGTTTTAAGTTCGAAAAATCTGTCATTTCATACTTTTTCGATGTAATGAACTATTTAATAAAAATTAATGCAATGTCCTGCCATAATATTACGTTTTGAAAATATTTTAGTAACTAGTACACAATGGTTCTATTTGTAACACGAAAGTCATTCATTTAGTGATATTTGGGGTTGTTCTTATGAAATATAATAAAAAAATGATAACACACTTTGATTATAAAATAAAAATATGGTTACACTTTTATAAACAAAAGATTAAGATGAAAAATATAGATTAAACAAGTATGTCACCATCTTCTGGTAAAACAATAATATTTTCTAATCCAAAAGCTGGGGGCCTTATTTTTGGTAAATATCTAGCATAGCTCATATACCATATTATACACATAATATGTGAACAGCACAAAATTGTTCTTTTCCCAATAATGCACGTACAATAATAGTGAGCGATTCCTTGTCAATAAAATATTTTTTTACAATAAAATCACCCATTCAATTATTCGTGTATCAAAAATAGGTTTAGAATCAGAGATGTCCCAAATGTCTTGTTATGGCAGGCCATTACATATTTTTTTGTTAGTTCATTTCATCGAGAATGTATGAGATGGTAGATTTTTTGAACTTATATAAAACCAAGGGCAATGGCCCTACAGCTTTAGTGCCATAATAGTCAATGATTATACGTACAAGTTATAACATAATATAGCATTACTTTTTTTTGGCCGGCACTTTCAAATTTGGACCAAAAATGTATGAAACCCGGATGATGTCCTTTACTGTATTTATTATAATTTTGTATTATGTATAACAGTATTTTGGAAAATTTATTGCCAAGTTTTACTATATTCAAGTCGCACAATAGCTCCTTAAATTAGGTTATCATTTATTAGAACCCAAAAAAATTTAGGTTACGGTCCTTCAAAAACCATTCAATAATTAATTTGCAGTATAACGTGGGAGAATTTAATCTGGTTTGATATTAAAATTTATATCAATCATACATAATAAGAAAAAAAAACTTACCTCATTCGACATAATACTTTGTATTATATAAAGAATTCAAATAAAATAAAAAATACATTTTATTTGTATTACTGACATTAATATTATTTTGTAGAACAATAACTATTTTGCCTTTTAAATTCAGGTTTATCAGACTAAGACAAACTTGGCAAGATTAATGTTTATTTAACTCTTATTGTACTTATCTACAAATATTTCATTCCATATTACATATAAAAGTTAAATAAACACAATGTGTATTAATTTCCACCAAGTGCCAACAATCACAAGCATCTTAACTATTGGTAAGATTTTTTTCCAGGCAAATTTAAACAAGTTCTTACCAACCAGCAACTATAAAATTAAATAATTATCATGCTCGCCGCGATTATCATGGAATAAAAAAGTAAAATAATTGGCCAAGTTCGTGTAGAATAGGCGTATGTAAGATGACGTAGTATTTTCATACTTATATTTCACTGTAAGAACGAAATCAGAAGATTAGTGGAAGATTCCACGATAGCATAGTCTACCTGGGTCTTTATGAAGGGGACCCAAATCTTTTGGGTTAATAAGCTAGCACTTTATTTATATTATAATTAAGGTTGTACAACCAAATCTTGGTGCAAAATGCACATCATAACATTGTTTTCCTTATTTATGTATAAAAAGTATGCAAAAATTGCGTCTTAAGGCAATTGGCGGAAATTTATGACTAATAATAGGGTTTTCACATTAAAATTATGTTTTCTTATGCCTTACATTTAGATTACATTCGTTTACAACGATAAATACGCCTTTAAGTTTGTTGACCGAATGCAATCAAAATGTGAATCATAAAATTATAGAATTTAAATGTGAAAACTTAATAATTACTAATAAATTTCCCCCAATTGCTTCAAAACGCAACTTTTCATACTTTTTATTCAAAACTATGGAAAAAAATATTATGATGTGCATTTTGCACCGAGATTTGATTCGAAAGCCTTAATTGCAGCAGGTTGGATTACATATTAAAATTTTATCAGCAACTTGTATTGCTTTGTCAGTCATAATCAGAACGGAACTAAACAAGATACATAATCATTATTAGAAAATAGGTAATAACTAATAACTGGGCCAAGTGTGAGTCAACAACAACTCAACAACTGCGGAACCCTAAAAACATTACGGTAAATACCACCAATATACATGCCCTAAGCATCATCAACGCTACAAAAAACAAGGCACTAAAAAAGCAGCGCCTGACAAAAAATTTGGAACCGTTTTTGAACCCAACTTTTTATTATTTATTGTTTTACTTCAGAGTATGTCCTACAATCCGATTAAAACTTGCTTGTAGACGGTCTTTAGGTAAGAGCCAAAACCACTTACTCCAGATATCCAAATCATCTACTCCAGGGTAGACACTGCCTACCCTGGAGTAGATGATATCATACAATTTTATTTATTTTCAAATTTGTTTGAAATTTTTTTCATGTTATTATTATCGTCAAACTTGACCTACTCATTGATTTTCTAGCAAAAAGTTCTGTGCACGCCACTGCCTGGTATACGACATACCATAATGATCACAATGAACAATTTTTCATTTTTTTCATAACTTTTCCGAAATTCACCGTAAGTATTCAAATTAGTACTATACGTGAAAGTGTTTTTTTTTTGAATGAGCCTTTTATATTTTATTATTTCATTCATAATATTCGTATGAGTATTTGGTTACAATTAGTTATCAGCCTTTGGTACCCATTATTATCTTACTACCTACTCAAGATGTAAAAACAACACTATTTTTATTCTGGTCTATTACGTAGCTGATTCGAAAGGCTATAGTTTAAAAAGTACTACTGTACCAGAGTTTAAAAAATGTTACACTGTGCAGTACTGTAAAAAATTGTTTGCTTTTACAATTAAGGACTATTTTGTCATGAAATTTAACATACATACATACATATACTCAAACTTGTCTCCCACAGGAGTAGGTATGAACTACATATTCCCATCTGCTACGATCCTGACACACCTCTTTGGCTCTTTCTACATCCATTAATCTAGTCATACAAGCTCGTCTATTCCGAATACTTTTAACTTTGCCCTACATAAGTATGTCGCCAATCTGGTTGGCATACTTTCTTCTAGGGCAACCCGCAATAAATTTTAAGCTTTTGTAGAACGAATACTACCCATAAAATCTTCTGCGCCCTTAAAATTTATGCATTTAAATTTACTTACTAATGAATTATAGGTATAGGCAAATATGTAAATGGTATGGCTTTATGGCTTCGTTCAAGAAGGCAATATGCGCTATGATAAAAAGAGCTAAGCAGCGATCATTCTAATTGATCAAGTCTGTGAAGAAGGGATCTACAAGACAACATTTCCTCCTTCAACACGGGCAAAACAACAAGCGAAAGACCAGTAATATATTAATATTTAGACAACGAACCTGGATTCTCAAAATTGAGCAAAGGTTCTCAAAGTAAGAACGTTTTTTATGCAGCAAATATCTACATTCACAAGGTATTATATAAGACGTGTATCGCAATACTTGAAGAGGAGCTTTGAGAATCGCCAGATCATCGTGCGAAATGTCATTGATTCTGTCAATGATTTCAAAAGCCATTTTAATATTTGCTTGTGCCGTCCGTTATGTCATGATTTACTCGTGAAGTTTGCTTCTCCAGAAGATCTGCATTAGTGTATTGAAATTTGAGACAGCCGCAACGCATGTCATATGGATGTGGTTGGCCATATCGTAGAATTTATCATGTAATGATCTGATCGTAAAGTATAGAATATAAGAATCAATGAATATAAGTCATTTACGATAGACTTCCAGCAAAAAGTCCAAAATAAAGTTTGCTTGTGATCCTAAATCTTAGACCATTTAACACGGGACCTGGCAAAGCGCGACTCTTAGTACTGACATTATTCTGCCGTTTTCTACGGGAGGGGAGGTAAACACGCACAGCACACAATTACTCATTCACGCACATTCCTGCGAAATATTGATATGTCATAACATGAACGAATTGTTCATGTACTTCGGCAGAGGGGGATAAGTGCGCTTGCTTAGTCCCGTGTTAAATGGTCTAAGTCCTAAATTGACAGAATAAACTTATGGTGGCGGTAAAGGTAGAGCTCGACCTTGTCGCCCTAGAAGGACATATTCTGACCAGATTGGCGATATACTGACGAAGAGCAATTTCAAAAGCCTGGTACTGAAATGAAATACTGTTAGGAAAAAGTTAAATTTTATAGTCTTTCTTAAATTTACGATACTATGTTACTAAGAAGAATTTGGTTCTTATGCTTGACCCTTTCGTTTCGATCGGTATCGTATACATAAATAAAGGATGTTTTTTTTACAAATTTGTCCGGTTCGATACTCGGTTTAGGAAGGTGATTTTTTAAAATTCTTTGTGTGCAGGTTTCCTTAACTTTAAAAATAAAATAAAGGTTTTTTTAAGTAAAATTTGCTATCTTCAATATTTAAGGTACTTTCCCTTTAGGGGGCATTCGTTTATACTGTCAATGCAACGCCATTTTTTTTCCGAACATCGCTGACATACTGCCTCGCCTCAACATTTTTTTATTGTAACTTATCTTGGAAATAATAATAATAATATAATAATATAAAATAATCAATGCATAGAGCCATTTACTGCTGAAGACTTACACAATCGATATCTAAATAGAAATAGTGTAAGTTTATTTTTTTCAAAACAACCCGGTTCGATTCCCGAGCTGAGTACAGGTTTTTTTTAAATGTATGAATGCAGTTTTTCTTGATATTAAAATCGATGACATGGTTCCTAAGAACAGATCTTCGTATGTCTTACAGTTTCAGACTTTCCCATACTGACCGATTTAAATGAGACACCCTGTATAGTCAGATTTTCCCTGACTAGTTTCACTGCATTCGTACAGTTTCTTCGGAGGCAAACATGGTTACGCGGCGGTTTCCCGTTTGACACTCACTCTACGAATACAGCGAAACTAGTCAGGTGAAATCTGACTATATAAAAATCGTGAGTAGCCTTTCCAATAGCATTATGAATCTAAACCACGAATCTTTTAGTAGTTAATTTTTTTTAAACGATATTTGTTTCAGCTCTATCTTAAAAAAATGGGTTCCATACTCCAAAAATGCCAAATTGTTTGTCAGGCACTGTTATTTTGTCAACTTGTTTTTTGTCTCCTGGATGTTTCTTGTCATCTATAATATTTTTGTTTTAAGGGTTTCTTACTCCTATTGTGTGGTGGTACGGTACACTTTGTGCGTGAGTGCGACTTGCGCTTGGCTAGTTCCTAAAATATCTGATTGTGTTGTTGTATTGAATGAAATTTGAAGTCAAGGTAAGTTAATTTGACCTAGACTTTTAGATGTAAAAAGAACGTTGTTGGTTACCTCCAAAGTCTGCTAGGCGAAAGTTGAAAAAAAAAACTAAAAGCTGGTTTTCTAAACACATTCATTACAAATTGCGGTCTGCTAATTATTTTCACTGATAGTTTATCGCCACGCCACGTTTCCAAACGAAACTGTTTCATAATTTCTAAAATCACTTCGTGCTAAAGTGCCATCGGTGAGGCCGAAGGCCGAGCCACGTTTCCGAAAGATTTTATAATAACTGTTTTTACCCCTAGTAAAGTATTTTCAGCAAGGCCTGCCTTTACGAACGAAACTATTTCTTGTTTTCTGAAATTGATCCTCTGATAAAATGTCTTTGGCGAGGTCGAAGGCCGAGCCTCGTCTCAAAATGAAATAATGTTTGATCTCTTATTTGATCTCCTGTCATAGTGTCTTTGGCGAGGTCGAAGGCCGAGCTGCGTTTCCGAAAGTTTTTTCTATATCTGATTGATCCTGTGCTAAAGTTTCTTTGGCGAGCCCGAAGGCCGAGCCACGTTTTCGACCAAATTTAATCTTGATCTCTTATTTGATTTCCACTCAAAGTGTCTTTGCCTAGGCCGAAGGCTTAGGTGCATTTTCGAACATTTTTTGTTATTACTGGTAAGGTATCTTTGGCAAAACCGTAGGCCAAACCGCGTTTCCGAACGATACTATTTCGTGCTCTCTAAATTGATCATCTGCTTAAGTATCTTCGGCGATATAACTCAAAACATGCATAAACATACAAAATACTGACTATTGATGACGGTATACGAAAGCATTTTAAGACAAAACGCAATTCTATATTTTTGATAGTAGGTTTATATGTTTACAACAGTAATTAGGTATTGTTATTTTGTCTTTATTCGTTTAAACGGACAACTGTTTTGAACTGAAAAAACAGCCTTCAATTTTCATTTTTTTTGATGCAGCGAATTTTCGTCTATCACGTCCTGGGCTACGCTGCCATCTTGGAAAAGGCCTCCTTTATAACATGTTTTTTTAGAACCCTATCTATTTGTAGTATGGGAGTTCTACTGTTTTAAATTCTCTTTTTTTCTACTTATATCGCCTTTAGTATGTAGGTTCCTTTTTAAGGTATAAAATGATTGAAATATTGAAAAACATATTTAGTAGATCTCTATGGTGTGCAGCACAGAAATATTGTCTGTGGTGTAAGGAGTGATAGAAATGCACAATCACATTTCTGCAGTCTGCAGACACCACTTTGGTTTCTCATGGAAACTGATTTATATTATGAAAAATAGCCTAACTTTAGCCTTTTTATAAATACTTGACACCCCATTGTCATCGCGTAGAAAAGCTTGCCTGTCTTATTCCAGGTCTAGAACTATATTGTGCAATGTTTCAGCCTAATCGGTGAAAGAGTAACACAATCAGTTTTCTATAGAAACTTGACACCCCATTGCCATCCCGTAGAAACTGATTTAAGGGATAAAGCTAACCTGTCCTATTCCAGGTCTAGTACTATATTTGTGCAAAGTTTTAGCCCAATCGCTTCAGTAGATACGGCGTGAAAGAGTAACAGAAATCAGTTTCCACACAGATTGCGATACCTAAGCGACAATAATCGTTATTGCAAGACGTTTTAATAATATGTATCATTTCTCGCCGAACAGACTATACTAGTTCCTGAAATAGCCTAGGTCCGCCTTTAAGTCATGGCAGGAGTTTTAGGTACTTTGACGTCTGATTGCAACCTGTTTCAAATGTGTTCGCCATAATTGAAATATACCGTTTGAAATTTTAGTTTCATACCGGGTGTAAATGGACAGGTTTCTTTAAATCAAACCACATTATCTACTGATCAAACTGAACCACGTTCCCGAAGAAACCCCTGCGGAAATGAAAAAAAATGTTCATGTCCCCATACTAATTTTAAAAACCTACTGCGAAATTTTGTATGGGCCATTCGAGTTACTTTTTCATTTGCCCTTTTCTTTGGAAAAGTTGTTAATTATAATCAGAATATAAGTATTTGGTTGAATTTAAAGGTACATTTACATCCGGTATTTATATAAATAGGTAGGTACGTGGGAGGTGTTTAAAAGTAGTGGAAGATAATGGATTATAATTTATAACATAATAAAATAACAATCGAAAATTCATGAATTAATTATTTTTGTATGTAGTTTTATTTGGAAGACTACTTTTTTTTCCAAGCGTGTTGACACAATGGCAACTTTTCTTCCTGCATTCAGTGACAATGAATGAATACAATGCTTATTACGTTTATTTTTATGTTTTATTTATCATTTTATTTTTATAATTAGGTATCTTTTAGCGTTATACTAGTTATTTCTTTGTAGTCATGTAAGATTTAAAAAATTCTGAAGTTTAATAGGAATACTTTTTTATATTATTAGTAAAATCAGTAACAATATTCAGTATATATTGCAGAAAAATATTTTTTCTAGGAATACGCTAGATTTACTTTTGCCGAAACTTTCATCTACCAACACCTGAAATTTTAGAAGTGTTGCTATTTTCTTTTGTTGTCCCTTCTGAGGTTGTCCCATAAACAGCGGCGACATCTGTAGGTAATTTTCATAAAACTAGCGCTCTGTCGGTGGTTATCTGGAACTTCAACGTAAAAAGCTAGATACGCAGCGTACGATGAGTATACTGGCTAATGTTCGTACACCGTTAAAGTTTATAGTGCTTAGCACTTAACCTAGATGGCGCGAATGTAAAAAAATAAGTAAAGTATAAAGCGGGCCTTACTCGAAGCCTTACACTAGCCCGCGAACCACTCTGCCGTAAATCATGGCGCGAGTGTGGAGCCGCTTTAGCACAGCCTACTTTTCGTACACCGTTGAAGCTTATAGTACTTAACTCTTACACTAGATGGCGCGAATGTCTACAGTTTAAAATGCCGTGCAGCAGGGTAAATTAAAACGCGTGAGTAAATACACCGGAAGGAAATTAGGTATTCTTATTTCTGTAAAATTATTTTGAACTCTATACTAATAATAAAGTTTTAAAAAAGCAGTGTCTGTACATTTAATATTTTAGCAAAAACTGCAATATTTAGATTTTCGTCTGTCTGCGTAAGTAGTGTTTCCTGTTAACTTGAGAACCATACACGGATTTGGATGCGGTTTTCTTTATTATTATCGCCCCTCAGCATATAGGCTATCAGAGGTGTTTTATAGAATAACCGACAAGAATACAACAATTTAAATTTAAATTGAGCTTAAACTTATATTTAAGCGGCGGTAGCTAGGGGTAGAACGCTGGCCTCTCAATCTTAGCTCAGGCAGAGAATATAAAGTATTGGCTCAGGGGTAGAACGCTGGCCTCTCAATCTTTGAGATCCAGGTTCGGTCTCCGGCCGGGCATGCACCAATGAGTTTTTTGGAATTTATGTGCAGAGTATATAATACTTACCACATGCTGAACGGTGAAGGAAAACATCGTGAGGAAACCTGCATGCCCTAATTAAGAAGCATGTACCTATTTGTGCCTGAAGAACGACAATAGGGCTCACCACCCACGTTGGGACGTAATAATCGTCGATGAAACGCGGGTATGCTGAGTGTGGACTGTGACTTGTATTTCTCAGTTCACAGCCGGAATACTTCTGACACCCCCTCGGGGATTCATGTCTTGACAATTTATTTATTTATTTTATATTTAATAAATGAACGTTACATGAACTTAAAGGTATATTTAATATTTACAATACTGCCGTGATAGCTACCTAAATACAAAAACGCTACACACAAATGCATGCCTAGTTCAACCTATTCCGGCCAAGAAGAGCAAGAAACTTAGCAAAATCATGTCTATTCGTTTTGTTATTTATCATAATGTATTACTAAAATTGCACTGTTGTAGTAAAGAAAGATAAATAAAGTACAGGACAAGAGTAAACAAAACAAAACGATTATCTCTTTATCCCTCCTTCACTATCTCTTATAACACCTTTTTAGGGTTCCGTACCCGAAGGGTGCCAAACGGGACCCTATTAATAAGCCTCCACCGTCTGTTTGTCTGTCCGTCCGTCTGTCGCAGAGGTCTACAGCTTCAGCCGTAATAGGTAGACAGTTGAAATTTTCACATTTTCACACGATATGTAGTACTATGGCCTTTACCACGATAAGTACCTAATAGAAATTTGAAAAATATGAAAAGCAAAGGGGGACCCAATTATTCAATATTTTGCATTTTTGCATTTGCAAAAATTGCAATATTGCATTTTTTCAAGATTATTTGTTTCAGCTATGTTTATGAACGGTGACCTTGACTGCGCTAGTCATTGTTTCTCTATTGCACTTAGTAATTTTGTGCGCGAGTGAACACTTGCGCTAGTCCCCCATCACTTTCGCCGAGCGCTCATAACTCGTTGCGCGACTTGTAATACAGATAAGTTAAATGTTAATTTTATTATAACTGACTAACTATTTTATATAAAATGTGACATAATTGTGTATATTTTATTTTCTGTGTGAATATTTGTACGCCATGTGGCAGAGCACGGAGAGACGAAACCTATGTACTTGCTATCTAACCACTAACCTGTGACTCACAAATAAATGATTTGAATTTGAATTTGAACTTAAAAGTTTGGTCAGATTGTTATACAATTTATACTATCCTAAGTAAAAGAACAAATGAGAAAAATTTTACTTCCGTACTCAAAGGAGGCCGAATTATTTGACGAGTGCTATCATTTTAGCGCCTTTTTAGACGCCTTTATGTTGCTATGGTGTCTTATTGCTGTTTTTACCAAATTTTTAGGGTTCCTTACCCGTTTTGTGTAGTGGTACGGAACCCTTTGTGCGCGAGTCTTACTCGAACATGGCCAAATTATTCATACCCAAGTGTACCCCCTCTGCTGGCTAAACGGTTGTTTATGAATATGTGGAAAAATTCACAGAAGTAGTATATGTAATGAAGTTAAAAGGAACAGGCTTTACAGGTTTACGAGTACAGGTCGCGACAAACTTTTAGTTCCCTCTAAACATGATAATGTTTGGGCCGTTCTTCGGCAGAGCAACTTCCAAGCGGACTAGAAGTTTGGCGCGATCTGTATTAGTAGACCAACTGATATTCAGCTCAGGACATGGGAGTCGTCTTACATCTGGTCGCTTGGTGCCCATTACGGACCTGGACTAAATAAACAGCACTAACTTACAGACAGACAAACCTTATCGAAATTTTTCTGATATTAACACTCATACTAACATTCTTACATCCCCTCTCAATCACACACACTCACAAATACCCTCTCTCCCTACCCCACTCACATACTCATCTCTATAAAAAAAAGGTAGGTAAATAGATAGATCTCTTTTTAATACTAATTGTCACCATGTCATTTTATGTGCCATCATTTCATTGTAAATGTCATTATTATATCAACTGATGCCGGTTCCAGTAGGGTCCGAAATATATCTTGAAATTATCATTTTCTTATTATTTTGTGTCGTGTACATATATACTTAAATATAATAAAAAACAAAAATAAAAGAACAAGCTGGTAAAGTTTATATACATTTATTTTATCCATCCATCCATCAGCCTGTTTTGTCCACTGCTGGACATAGGCCTTTCCAGGATTTCGCCACTCTTGGCGGTCCTCCTGGAAGAAATGCCCATACTCATACACGCTGGGCAGGCGGGTTGGTGAGCGCGGTGCCGAAACCCTTGCACCAGTGACGCCGCTGCCCGTCACCAGTCTGTTTTATATAAGGCTCGGCAATTGGGGATGGATAAACCGCCATCCATCGGTCCCAGGCAATGGTGGGCCGCCTGGTTTTGCCTGAGAGCTGTTCTCTTACTCTCCCCCGAATAACTTCGGGAGGATTTGCGAGTAAGATGGTGGTACCTCAACAGTCGAGCCCGGCATCAGATCTACCACCTATTATAATAATATAAAAGTATATGGGTTAAAGTTACGTGTATAAAAAATATTATTCGAGATTTTTTAACGGTTTTTTCGGCGTGATTAATATGTATATCTACCTATATACCAAATTACAGCTTTCTAGTACTAATACGGATGGACTGGCAGAAACTATAAGGGTTCTTTGTCGGACTACGGAACCCTAAAAACGGAACCACTATACGATCACTCTGTTGTCCGTAAGTCTGTCTGTTCGTCTGAGGACGAGGTGGGTGCGATGCCGATGTCGGGCCACTTGTGCCTGTCCGCCTGTTGCGGTATAACTTGACGCTCGCAAGTACTGTCGTTAGTTGACGTTTGTCAATACACTCAAAGAAATTTCCTGACTTTTCTTCTGAGTTTATCCTTCTGACTGCGTTTTCTACCAAAAATAACCTTTTCCCTCTAACATTTAACTACCAACACGGAAAACTGCAGTCTTACCGCCATAATATGAAGGATTTCTTGGATTTTCAATCTAATACATTTACATTTCCTTCAATAATTACCCGGCAATTCAGAAAACTGCAATTTTCCTGTCGCAATTCAGGAGGATTTCTTGGATTGCCAACTAAAACATGCGTAAATTTGCGAAGGAAGTTTATTACAAGGATTGCGCGATGTTGGGATAACTATCTACATTAATGTTCCCTCCAACAATTACCCACCAAAATCCATCTTAATAGAATGGATTTTTTTTTTCTGAGTCAAATGGGATGGATTCTATTTTTGGAAGATTATTTATTTATGTAACTTCAGTGGTGCAATACGCTGCCCTTATGGTGACTGTATTCAAACTGCAATATTAGACCTAGCTATCTTTAAGGCCTTCTTCACCTACACGGGCTGACCAAATATAAATTCCATGTTTAATATAAATAAACAATCTCCACTTTTGACAAAAAAAATCGAAACAAAAAAATTTCTTACTTCTTTCGAATGTTTGAAGCGATTTTAATAATTCTTTCACCATACTAAGGACAATTTATACATCTGCAAAATAATTGATCAAATTATTTTCCGTCCATCGCGTCCATGTGAAAAATATTACTTTCTCCTCCTCTTCTGCGCTATCCGGAGACGCTTCGATTGTACAGTGTGTTTTTTTTAAATCGGTAGGTTCCATTCCTGGCTACGGAAATTATTATTTCAAAAATCTAATGATGCAGTTTTGGTTTTCATCAAAATCGGCTCCGAGACTCTTTTGAGCCTTTAGTTTCCGATTCGCGCCCACTTGAAAAACGAATCTTGATACTTCTTGGAAAGTTGTTCAGTTTGATCAGTGGAGTCTGTGGTCCCAGAATTTTCGTAAGAAAATTTATACTAGTGACCTTGAATAATCACAATAAAAAAAATACTACATAATATCTGAAATGTTTTAATTTTTTTAACTAAATAAATCCCAGAATAAGATCCAAATTAGGTCACTTTAAGACTAAGATTTCATCCGATTTAACTAATTGTGTATGCAAATAAACAAATTTAAATTTAATCAAATTGAAGATAATAGTTCCCTTGGTTATTTTTGTAGAATTTTAGTTATAATTGTTGTGTATTTTATAAACGTATAAAAATAATAAATAGGAAAAAATAAAAATAAAAATGACTTAAGATATATTTCGGGCCCTACTGGGCCCGGCTTCAGTTGAGATGTAGGGCCCGGAATATATCTTGAGCAATTCTTTTTTTCCCATTTTTTTTATTACCTTTATAAAATACACAAAAAAGCTTTAAAAAAGCATACATTTTTATTAAAAAGTTATAATTGTTGTACGTAATTATTTATTCAGATAAATTTGACCGTATTTGCAGCTGATAACGACAGAGAGATCAGTATGGGACGAGTCGCGTGAGAAAGTGAGACGCATGCACCAAAGTCACCAGTAATAGCTGTCCACTTATAAATACGTCGTATTAGTTTAATCGGACTTTTAAAGGTAAATGCTTGACCAATATGAAACAGCTGAGTTCTATTATTTTATATTTAGTACAATGAGTAGGCAATAGACAATAAGTAACAAAAAAAATATTTTTTTTATTAAATAAATATTTGGCTCTTTCAAGCTTTTTATTGTTTTTATTTGTAATAGATGTATATAGATATATATAAAAAACACAGGAAAAATAAATTCAAGATATATTTCGGGCCCTACTGGGCCCGGTGTCAGTTGAAAAATAATTATACATACAATGTCACTTACATATTTACAAAAAGAAAGAGGTTTATTTACAATACTAACCTACTTAATGTTACTAACATATTTACAGAAAGAAATAGGTTTATTTACAATTGACTGAATTAATCTATTTATAAATTTTCTGAGAAAGTGGCAACATTAAGTAGGTAAGTATTGTAAATAAACCTCTTTCTTTTTGTAAATATGTAAGTGACATTGTATGTATAATTATTTTTCAACTGACGCCGGGCCCAGTAGGGCCCGAAATATATCTTGAATTTATTTTTTCTGTGTTTTATATATATATATATACATCTATTACAAATAAAAACAACAAAAATAAATATAATATAACAAATAATTAACGATGTATAAGGAATCAAGAAAAAGAAATTTGCTCTAACAATGTGTTGTTCAACAGCTAGTTGTTTGTAAGTTTTGTAACAATAACATATTGAAGGCCTAAATCAGGAAATAGGTACTAAAAATAAGACGTGCTAATACACAAATTACCTAACCGACACTTATTTCTTTTAGCATGAGCTTGTGTTTTTACGTCACACACGAACTTGACCCCTACTGCCATCTTATTTCTGACACTGGAATATAAACCATAAAACATATACAATAAAGTTGTTTTTACGAAACTTGGCAAACTTCCATATAGACACCTGCTGTAACAATGTGACAGAGATTTATAAAGAAAATACAGCCGGTAAAATAGTACGGATAAGCCTTATGATTAAATTTTATTAAGTAGTGGTTTTGAAATAGCACTAACCTTACTTACAACACTCCCAAATTACTAAGGCCTTCAATAAATGTCCTATTATTATGTTTTCATACGAGAACAGACGATATCCAGGCCGCAGGCGAATATAATCATGCATTTCTTATTAAAATCATACTATTATTAGGGTTTAAACCCTAATAATAAGAACCCTTTGTGCGTGAGTCCTAACGGAGTCCTACGGAACCCTATAAACTAGAGAAGAACAACTTTAACTAAGGAGCCACTCAGAAGATAAATAAGCTTTTCTATTTCCATAGGCTACAGTAATATTATAAAGAGGAGATGTTTGTGAGTTACAGTCTACACTTAGTACACCCACTTTTTACCGACGATTATTACGTCCCAAACGTGCATTTCGCAGTTCACACTTAGGTACGCCTCTGATACCCCTAGGGGATTCATTTCTTTGTGACAATATGTATTACTGATACATTAGTCTGAGTACTTATATAATATACATATATATATATACAACATATATTATCATTATACTTGCATTGACCGAATTTGTCAATGCACCGAAGATGCTATTTTCACAAAATAAATATAGCATTTTCTTGCATTCAGCAAAAATGCTATTTCCACTAATATAGCATCTTCGGTCAATGCAAGTAGGTATACCAATACAAAAAAATACAAAATGGACAAATAATAAACAAGAAAGACAATCAAAAATTTTAAAGTAAAATATAAAGATTTTTGTATTTTTCAACAATTAAATGAGCCCAAAAATAGTAATAAGGAAAAGTTGCTATGTAACATTTTCGTTTCGTGTAATATTTTCCTATAATACTAGATTATTATTCTTATTATAATTTTTTGTATTTATTTATAAATAAATCTGCGTTCTTTAAAAACGTCTTTTGTACCAATTGTTTTATTTTTCTTTTTGTTTTTGTGTTGGGTCGGAAGTTGAAATGGGCCTCAACTGAAAATCAGCGCAATGGCTTGCCACTGCAATATGCTGAGCTGAGGACCCTTTTCACTACCACAGCACTTACATAGTTTATAAGGTTTTATTTGTGTTTTGCTTTGTTATTTTTTATAAATTTCTTATTTGTGTGTAATGCTGTGGAACTGGAATAAAGAAGTTAACCATGTATCTAATACATTAAAAAAAAAATGAGTGAGGATAAATTGGTAATATAGAAAGTGACTAAATAGCAGTTAGCGGCTTCCTTAGTTTTAATTTTATTTGACCGCTAGGGATAGGCTGCGATGACGAGCGAAGCGAGGAGGAGTGGTTAAGTTGACATGTTACTTGTAAGTACATATTAGGGAGCCGAGCAAAGCGGAGCGGAGCGAAGTGACCCGCGTAGTTTTAACATAATTCACGATATGCAGAAGAAATCATTTTTCGAGCACTTTTCGATAACTTACGGTTCAATAATTTATAAAATTAAAGGACCGCTTCAATTTCCGAATTGTACATTACAAATTGAACTTTATTAGTTCAGGCTAAGGGAGATATTACAACAGCTAAATAATGAGTCACGGTTCAATAATTTTAAAAGTCAAAGGACCGCTGGCGGTTTTTAGTCACTTCCGGTGATATATTATTTTTTTAGCGCTTCTACAACAATTCAAATTTAGAATTAAAATGTAGTTAAAATAGAACAAAATATGTACATATAAAATAATATATAATCTGATCTACATACACCGACTCAGATAGCTCATATGAGTAGAGTACACCGATCTAAATTAAGAGTTTAGTCGCTGACGCGACGCGCGACGTTTCGAGGTAGTTGCATGCCTCGTGGTCTACAGGAAACTGACTAATAGCCTGATGGGTCCCCCTTTATTAAAAAGATAATAATTTAGGTCACAGTATTCCCAATTAAATATTATAATGTATACGAAACATGGGAGTTTATAGTTGTAAAATATATAATGTCAAAATAGAAATGTTCAAATACTTCAAAAGAATTTCAAAGCGTTCAATAGTTAGTAGCTTATTTTTTTTGGCCGCTTGCTTTTCAACGCAGTTTAATTTTTTATTCCATCTTGGAATAGGCAAAGAGCATTAGCCCATGTAGCCAATTTTTATAACAGTGCGTGTTATATATCACAAATTTATTTATTTTCTAAATTGCTATAGGTTAATTCAGTACATTAAAAAAATATTGAAAATGCGGCAAAGTTTATTGTGCATAAAACCAGCTTATTGTTATATAAATATTTTAAAAATAGAGAAGAAAGTAGCATCGTAAGTAGCGGTAGCGTGGAGATAAATAGCTTAAGAGTATGGCATAGGCTAGGAAAAAAAAATATTACCCGTCCAACACAAAAAGGCCAATGTCAAATACTTTATTAACTTTTGATAGAGGCGATTATTGGTTAGCTAATTGACCTATTTGTCTAGGACGCGTAATACTAATAATTAGGCGCGAAACAGCAGATCGGAGGGTTTCTAGCTATTACTGAAATATTTTGTAGGGAAATAATATTGGATTTACGGAGAAAACTTTTATTATTTTATGAAAAAAAAATCAAGTTGATCTCTTAGCCGCGTTCTTTAAACAAACGTTTAAGAACCAAAAAAAGAGGATGTAAAACATTTTTTGTTTGACAAAAGTATGAATCTTAGTACATTGTTTATACGTGGATCACCTAATAAAGAACATTGAAGCAAATTTTATTGTTTCAATATAAAGATTAATTTATATTAATTTATTATTTTAATATTAGTCTTAATTTCTTTAAAAGAACCCATCGAAAATCATGTTTTAGGCACAGGTACAGCTTTAAAAGAAGTAGCCGCTTCGACCACAGAAAACTTGCTTCCAGCTAAAGCGAAGGAAAAGTTTAACCGAGTCAATGTGTTATTTCCATTGAATGATTTGTTTTTTGTAAATGCTATTTTTATTGCCTCAAATTGTTTGAAGTGTGCACTATATATTATGCCTCGACGGAAATGGGTAATGCCTGACTCGCATTAGCAAGCCTCAGCCTGCTAACTCACCTCGTCAGGAAATACTCTTCTTTGCGGACCTCGGATATAATGTACTATTTATTGTAGTGATAAACATAAAAAAATTCATTAGCCGTCGTTCGCATTAGTTCCGTTTAAATTTTGTAAAGATTTTGTGAAGATTTTGTTTGTGACTATTTATTTTTCTATACATTGTTTGGACAAAGTCCAGTCATTTGCGTGCATAGTTAGTCGTTGTCAAGAAAGAAAATATATAGAGAAATATCAAAGAAAGAAAAAGAAAATGTTCATAGAAAAAAAATAAAAACAAAGGAAAGAAATAAAAACGTTAATAAAAGAAATTATTCTTTAATAAAGAAAGCGGAAAGTGCAGTCAAAATACTGTAAGAAATGGGCGTAAAGTAGGTTTATTGACAACCAAATTTTTTTTAAAGAAATTGCTTGTGTTTCCTGTGACTATAACGCTATTGATTTAGTATCTACTTTATCTATGGTTTAAGACATGTCAAGTGCATCTGACCGTCTCTGGTATAACACACTTCAGAAAATATGAGCAAAGTTTGGGAAGGATTACTGGCAACTCATAATAACCGAACATTTCCTTAAGGCAGTTTGCATAGTGAAGGAAAAAACCATTCACTTATAACATGGTGTTAATTCTGCCAGTTTCGGAAATAAGAAAATCTTATAGTGAAGCACCGCTTAATTTAAAACTCTCAAATTAGAAGTCATGGGTAAGTTTACAAAAATAATTCTTTGCGCTTTTGTGAAAGATGATTGAAATTTAAACAACATGTTTGATTTGAGCATACTGAACAATATTTCTTGATAAAACAAGCCATCTCCACTTTTTAGTATCGTGTTAAAGTGACATTGACACTCGTCACCCATGACGGGGCGTCTATTGTTGACTCCATAATGGCTGAGCAAAAAGAATAAACACTACAATACTTGCTGGATGTTGGTGCAACTAGGAAGTTCAAGGAATCTGTAAGATTGAGTCGTGAACAACACTCGCCTTGAATGCAAGGTTTTGAATATTTATGGATTGGCTCTTAAATTCATGTATGCCACCATTGCGCCACAACAGGTTAAGATGAAAAAAAATCTATTTGTTTAAAGATTTATTATGAAACTTTTATTGGGGTAACAATAGCAATAAAAGTGATTTGAAAACTGTTGTGAGAACTGTTTTTTGCTTACAAAAAGGAAAAAATCCTATTGGATTTGTTATATTACTTCCTTTATTTATGTTAGAGAAATAGATTTAATTTTGTTAATATTGCAACAAAGAAATAAAACTATATTTAGTAAGATGGGAATTTGTTTCACTAAAACGTAATCATATTTTTATAAACACAAAAAGTCAGCCATGCGGACTCCCCAAGAGATTTACCGGGTTCGACACTTTTTGGAGTTTATTCGAAATACTAGGTATGAGTCTAGAATCTGACTTGTACACCTGGCTGAACAGTGCAAAATGCAATATGAGTCAGCTTTTCCCCCAAATTACATGTATTTTTGGCAGAAGAACGGCATAAACCCAACCCCTAATTTATACATTGGAATGTATAAATCTTGGTATGACCTAGAACCTCTTTTGACACTTGGAATATCTCTGAGAGTCTTCGGGAACACACGACATGACGATAAATATTGCAATATTGTATTATTGGAATTTCTTTCCTTACACAAAATGAATCCAAAACAAACTTAAAGTATTTTAAAGGCATCAAAGATAAACGCCTTAAGATCTCTCTATACATGTAGGTAGATGTAATTATGCAAGTTTTATTCATATTTTAAAATAAATTGACGAGAAAATCATAAATCGATGTTATAATATACAACGTGAAATTTAAGTCATTTTGTTAACGAAAACTGGTGATAGTACTCGTCCATATGAACAACTTTTACTATGAAGCCAACCCTGAAATCACGAAACAAATATCAGCTGTTCCATAGAAAAGTTAAATACCTACTCGACCCAAATGTATGGAACATTTTAATACTTTGCTTTATGAGTTGTAGAAAATGAGACCCCATATGCTGGGGTAAGAAGAAAATTTTTTTTTTGGTTCCATTTTTTGTTTCCTATGCATTGTTGGATTGTCAAATTTTGATATAATGAAAATAATAAAAAAAAAAATCTCGTCTATCCCATAGTGTGGGGTATCGTTGGACAGGCCGTTCGAAAACATTGTGGGTGTAAGAGATACATTTTTCGATTTAGGGATCCATTGGCGAAATATTAAGCTTTAAAGTGAAAATTTTAGTTAGTGTGGAGCGTCCCCCCCCCCTGCTGGATAAACGATTGTTATAGAAATGTGATAAAAATTCAGAGAAGTATTATATATAATGAATTTAAAAGGAAAACTATCACAGCTCAGTAGGCTTTACAGGTTTACGAGTACAGGACGCGCGAAACTTTTGGTCGCCTAGAATGTATGGGACCAGAAGTTTGGCGCGGTCTGTATTAGTAGACCAACTTATATGTACAGGGCAACTACGGAACCCTACATTGCGCGTGGCCCGACACGCACTTGGCCAGTTTTTAATTACTTATGGCATGGACGAATTGTCCATGCTTATTGATTTTCGTTACCCGTAAAAGAAGAATTTTATTTTATTTATTTAAATAAATAATATTTTTAGGGTTCCATACCCAAAGTGTAACCAACGGGACCCTATTACAAAGGCTCCGCTGTCCGTCTATCCGTCCGTCTGTCTGTCTGTCTGTCCGTCTGTTACCAGGCTGTATCTCATTAACCGTGATAGTTAGACAGTTCAAATTTTCACAGATGATGTATGTTCGGGAATATAATTTATAGCTTTAAAGGCATGACGCATATGTAGCAGCAGATTGGGATTAAATGCAGCATTTCCTCGCGCCATATCTCTGTCAACAGTGTAACGTTTAAAAACATACATTTATACGGCCATTCAACCCCATAAAGGTAAAATAGAGACAAAATAAGAGGCTCATAAGAGTAGGGGACCTCATCCTTAACTAACTGACAAAGTTGCATAACTCTAGAATAGAGACAATTATCCAAAAAGTTCTACAGAACTTTCTATTAGGTTTTTAAGCCGGAAAGTTTGAGTAGAAACTGATTGATTGTACAACTGTCTATATTTTACGCCGGTCTAAAGCTCTCCGGTTAGTGCGGGACGAGGTAATATAAATATGTTCGCACTGCATTTTCAGCCGCCACACACACACAGCTCCCTCGCGTCGTAGCGTAAAGATAATGGTATAGAATAGAATAGAATAGAATAATTTCTTTATTTAAGATATATATGTAACAAACATAATTTAGACACTAGTTACCACTATAAGTTGTCTTGAAGCGTGAAACATATAGCAGTAAGTATGTACAATAAGGTAATTGTAGGTGGTAGAGCTGATGCCGGGCTCGACTGTGGAGGTACCACCATCTTACTCGCAAATCCTCCCGAAGTTATTTGGGGGAGAGTAAGAGAACAGCTCTCAGGCAAAAACAGGCGGCCCACCATTGCCTGGGACCGATGAATGGCGGTATATCCATCCCTAATTGCCAGGCCTTAAAACAGACTAGTGACGGGCAGCGGCGTTACTGGTGCAAGGGTTTCGACACCGCGCTCACCAACCCGCCTGCCCAGCGTGTGTGAGTATGGGCATTTCTTCCAGGAGGATCGCCAAGTGTGATGAAATCCTGGAAAGGCCTATGTGGACGAAACAGGATGATGGATGGATGGATGGATGTACAATAAGTTAGCCTTAAGAATAAAATGTAATGGGTATAAATAAAGAATTAGTGTTCGAGGGGGTAAAGTAAGATGCGCATGAGTGTGTAGAGGAAGAGAGGTAAGAATATCGGCGCAGGAGCAAGCGCGAGCATTCACATTCCGAGCATTACAATAATAACGCAAGCACAAGAAAAAATCCAAAAAAAGGGAAAAGTATCGAGGAAAAGCTGGCATCTTATTTGACCCCTAACTGCACTCCCTGGATTCATTTGGCGTTTCGCTGTTTTCCCCTAACCCGGCAATCTATCGGGTGCAATAATACACCGGCCCAGTCTTTTGAGGGAGGTGTTCCATCCCCTACAATATCCTTGGTGGTTAAAACAGTTTCTCTTCTAGTTTCATCAGAAAAGTCCTAGATTATGCCAAACAAAATTCGGCTCAAATCAGTGTCCTTTGGAAATATTTTTCGTTCTCATCGTTGAAATACCTGGTTGCACCTCGTCTCAAGGCCTGCGTACAAAATAAAGTTTACGCTTTGCCTATCGCTTTTTATACACAGAAAATAGGCGAAACGCGCAAATTTTGTTTGTTAGAATTCAATCAGAGAGCTGTCTAAACTTCAAGCTATTCCGGATAAACAATGTAGATACCTGTTGAACATTGTAGAATTTAATTGAAATTTAACTTTTCAACGATCGTTTTAGGTGAGCCTTAGGGGTAATGTGTCTCTTCGTAGTTCCGTTTTCATGTTAATCCCGTAAAAGCAGGTAAGAACATAATCTTTATGGTATATCGAAAGTGGATATTATAATTTATTAAATTTAAATATTAATATCCAATTTCATTATTAATACTCGACTAAGAAATTAAGACTTAATTAAAACAACAACATTGGAAATTAGGTTTTGTGTACGGCAGTAGCCTATAGGCATGAAAACATCACAGT